>OX456525.1:116675196-119162696 GCA_949748255.1 Eustalomyia histrio
AAAATAAGTTAATTTCTTAGCCATTCTTGGTTGCGTGAGTAAAACAATTTCTTGTTTCTGGAACATTGATTGTACCGTTTTCTTAAAGTATTTAAAAAGTTTTTTATTTTTAAGTTATGAATTTTAATTTCTTGTTTGTCGCATATTTTGAAGAATGGATTATTCATTATATGTAAAATAATGTCGTTTTCATCTTTCCTTTCAAAATATATATCAGATAGAACACTATAACTGAATTTAGCCATTGTTTAAACAATAATGAAGAAAAAAAAATGAATGCATGGATTAATATACTATTGCTCGAAGTTTCAACATGATCTTTTTTACCTCTTTGAAACATAATATAACAGGTACTTGGTTTTACCAGTTATTTACATTGGTTTTAAATTTATTTACAATTTTCAGGTATTTAAGTTGTGTAATATTAGATGGCAATAAAATCTTTTTTACCTTTTCCAAATGAATTGCTAGATACCACATAATTTGAGAGTTAACATGTACTGGTAATGTTCGGTCACAATTTTATTTAAAAACTTATTTAATTTGTATTATAATTTTCATTTTTTTTTTTTTTTGCTTTTTAAATTGTTTGATTTAAAGATTTAATACATTCAATTCTCCTTTTTCTATCCTATTGTACACTAAATTTTCTAATGCTTTGCTGAATTTCTAACTGTTAATCCCTATTTACTTTGTTCTCAAAATTTAATTTAGCCTTAGCGCTAGCTAAAAAACTTGTAAATATCATTGCTTAAAAAACATTAAAACGAACAACATCAAAACCGCAAGTGTTTTTATTTCTTTTTCGCAAACAGGTAATAATATAACAGGTACTTGGTTTTACCAGTTATTTACATTGGTTTTAAATTTATTTACAATTTTCAGGTATTTAAGTTGTGTAATATTAGATGGCAATAAAATCTTTTTTACCTTTCCAAATGAATTGGTAATAATATAACAGGTACTTGGTTTTACCAGTTATTTACATTGGTTTTAAATTTATTTGCAATTTTCAGGTATTTAAGTTATGTAATATTAGATGGCAATAAAATCATTTTTTACCTTTTCCAAATGAATTGCCAGATACCACATAATTTGAGAGTTCTATTGTCATTTTTGTCAAAATTTTGATAATTTTGGGTCAATAAGAACTCTTGTACAAAATTTCATCAAAATATATGCATAATAGCCACTTTCACATACAAATAACTTCTCATATTTGTACCGAATATCTTACCTTGGGTCAGAAAAATTGCTGTAGCTCAAAAAGTGCAGTCCCAATGCATGGACATGTATATATAGGAATGTAGGGGAGAGTTAGGACTACAAAATAGTAAATTTGTGTTTTGACTCACAGGAGTTGTGCTCTATGAAGTAGGAAATTTTCGAGAAATTTGACCTTTTTTAAAAAAAATATTTAAATTGTTCTGAAAACAGTAGAGCTTCAATTTTTTACCAGTAATAGGAATAAGTTACAACACAAAATTTATTTCGTCCAAAAATCTTGAAAAACAAAAAAGTTATGATCATTTAAACTTTAACAATTAACTAAAAATATCATAAATTTACTAAATTCTGAAAAAGCCCATTTTGGACCACCCTGTTCTCAGTGAAATAGTTGAAATAGAGTCCTAATTTTTTGGCTCCCAAGGTTTACTACTGTCTACTTTCATATGAGTCTAATAACTTTAAAATCGGAGAACAAAAACCAAAAGAAGTTTTGGCCGCTATCTCAAAATATTGACCACAGTGCGCCGTGACATACAATTAGTTCCAACGAATATAAAAACCTAATAACAAAACATACTTCAAAGTTTATCATGGGCGGGGACTTCAGTGCAAAGAATACTTTTTGGGGCTCCCGTTTAAATACTCCAAGAGGCAACGAGCTTTATAAGGCAATTGTAGAAACCGGTTGTGCAGTTGCTTCAACCGGAAGTCCAACATATTGGCCAACAGACAAAAACAAAATACCAGACCTTATAGATTTTTTCATCATAAATAAGGTATCAAAGTCGTGTATTAAGCTAGAAAATGGATTTGATCTTAACTCCGATCATTCCCCTATTTTTATGACTCTTTTCGAAAAAGCTATTCTTAAGGAAAAACCACCATTTTTAACAAATAAATTTACGGATTGGCAGTACTTCCAATCAGTGCTTGAAAATTCAAACTTAACTATTGTTGAACCTCAAACAACCGATGAAATTGAAGAAGATGTTGAGTTAGTTACAATCTGCAGCATGGGAGAGCACACCAAATCTACCCAACAAACAAAATGTGATTTAGTATCCAGCGAATATAAGAGATATGATATCATATAAACGAAGATTAAGTAAAATATGGCAACAATCTAGGTCTCCAGTAAACAAAACAAGGCTTAATAGAATCACATATGAGTTGAGCTTAGAGATTAAGAGATATAAAAACGAAACCTTTAACAGTTATCTAGAAGGACTGAATAATGAAAAAACCTCAGATTACTCATTATGGAAATCAACAAAAAACTTGAACAGACCAATTATACAAAACTCTCCAATCCACATGACAAATGGAAATTGGGCCAAGACCAACAGCCAAAAAGCTGAATTGTTTCCAAGCCATCTGGCTTATGTTTTTTTCCCACGAAGACAACACAATGTCTATAGTAACCCAAGACCTAGATATTGGTAACATTAATGATGATGTTATTGTAAGAGAAGTAACGCCAAATGAAGTTTTATATCATATTCATTATAATCTTAAAATGAAAAAATGTCCTGGTTTCGACCTTATAACTACCGAAGTGCTTAGACATCTGCCATATAATATTATAATAAAAGTTACACAGATTATTAATGCATCATTTAGATTACTATAGGTACCATCATTCTGGAAAGTAGCTGAAGTAATAATGATACCAAAGCCTGGAAAACCTTTAACCGATGTTAAGTCATACAGACCAATATCGCTTTTGCCTATACTGTCAAATTTTACGAAAAGATATTGAAAGATCGCATTAAACCAATTATAGAACACAAAAACATAGTTCCTAAACATCAATTTGGCTTTAGGAACGCACATTCGACTATTGATCAAGTTCATCGTATTACGAAAAGATATTGAAAGATCGCATTAAACCAATTATAGAACACAAAAACATAGTTCCTAAGCATCAATTTGGCTTTAGGAACGCACATTCGACTATTGATCAAGTTCATCGTATAACTAATGTAATCGAAAATGCTCTAGAGGAAAAAACGGTTTGTTCCGCAGTGCTATTAGATGTTTCGCAGGCTTTCGACAAAGTCTGTCATACGGGTCTCCTAGCAAAACTCACAACACAACTGCCCAAGGCTTATTGCAAGTTATTAAAATCATATCTGGAAAACAGATTATTCCGCATAAAATACGAAGATGAATATTCAAAACTAAAAGAAATAAAAGCAGGAGTTCCATAGGGGAGTATATTGGGTCCTCTTTTATATCTATTATACACCAGTGATATACCAGAATTTCCTGAAACGACTATGGCTACTTTTGCTGATGACACAGCTATTATATCAATTGCAAGAACTGAGAATGAAGCAAAACAAAAATTACAACAAGCTTTAAATTCGGTCTTAGATTGGACCAAAAAATGGCGCATTAATTTAAACAGTTCCAAATCAACGCATGTTGACTTTACAAACAAATATTTGCTATGTACTCCTATATATATAGACAATACACAGGTGCCCTACGCAAACACAGCTAAATACCTTGGTATGACACTTGATGCGAAATTACGCTGGAGTGAGCACGTTAAAATTAAAAATGTAGAACTGCAACTGAAGTGGAAAAAGCTAAACTGGTTGATAGGAAGAAAATCAAATCTTTCAATTGAAAATAAACTAATGTTATATAATCAAATGTTAAGACCAATATGGACATATGGTGCACAATTGTGGGGATGCACAAGCAAGAAAAATATAAACATAATACAACGTTTTCAAAATAAAGTACTTAGAAGTATCGTCAACGCACCATGGTATATCCGAAATGCAGATCTTCATCGTGATTTTGGAGTGAATACCGTAATGCAAGAAATTGCCAATATTGCAAACAAACACAACAACCGATTGAGAGGCCATGTTAATACGGAAGCATCATCCCTTGCTGATCCCATTGGTGTGGAGCGCAGACTCAGAAGAAGGAAGCCATCCGACCTAATTGTAAATTCTAATGTCTTGTAACAACTTCATATATTTAATATACTTAAAATATAAATTCTTTTTTTTTTAATAATATATATTGTACTAAATTGCTTGTTAGTTATTATAACTAGTTGCAGTAAATAAATAATATAATAAAAAAAAAAAAAATCATGCAATGACAATATTAAGGTTGTATTAGTGTACCGAAAGCTTCTCCCCGCTTTTAGATTATTTTGAAAAAAGTCTATTAGGCTACAAAATACTTTTGGCGAAACGGCAACGACTCGGCTTTGTACACTATTGTATAAATTCATCATGACCGGAAAATCTATTTGTCATACTTGAGGTTAATTTATCTAAATATGAAATGAATACGACATGTATAATATTCCGTTGGATCATCTTTTTGCAAATTTGAACAATATTTTTGTGTTCCTACCCGTATTGGTAACTCTGGATCTTTACCATACAGCTTTACGATTTCAATAGTCTCCATATAAATAATAAATTCCCCCTCAGCATTTCTACGCATCAAACTCAACATATCAATTACTAAATTGATATGCTTATTATCATTTATTAAGATTTTCTGACTAATTAATAACACTATCAAACAAAAAAAAAAAAAAAAACAACGATAACCACTGAATTATTTTAATTTGGTACGGTCCCCTATTTACAAAAACAGTCGAAATTTCAAATTCTATGGAAATTTTTTTTAAGATTTTTTTTTTTTTAATTTGAAATTTTTTAAGAGACCATAACATATTTTATCAAAACTTGAGAATGTCTTGGTCAATTTTGTAAAACAAATATGAAAAAATCCGAATTTTAATTACTTCCAAGTTATACTTTTAGTACTTTATGATATTCTTCGTAGTTTTGGAGTTATTCAGAAGGAAATGATCAAAAAATATTTTTTTTGTGGAAAATTAAAAGTTTTTTATTAGTTCATAAAAAATCGAAAAAGGCAAAACAGTACTGTTTTTCTTATTTGCTCACAAAGGTATGTATATTAGGGTGAGCCGAAAATCCGTTTTTTTAGAATTTTGCTTGGCAATAGCAAAATTATTGCTCTTTGTAAAAAAAAATTTTTTTTGGTGGAAAAAAAATTTTTAGGTTGATATCTCAGGCTCGCCCAACCCGGTTAAAGATAAAAATTTTCTTAAATTTTTTTTTCAACTTTTTTCAACAATGTTGATTGGAAATTTAATTCTCTACATAAAAAGTAAATTTTTCTAAAGTTGAAAGTTACTAAGATAATGACAATTTACATAAGTAAATTATGCTGAAAATTGTTTTAAATTTAATAAAGTAATAGTATCCAACAATTAAAAATAAGATTTGTTAGTTAAATATTTCAAAATAGTAAAATCATGTTTATTTTTAAATTTTAAAATTTATATATTGAAAATTAAACATTATATTGCTGTTTGCAATCAAAGATAGGATTTTTCTGACGAGATTCCAAAGTTGACCGAATAAATCCATCTTTCATTTCGAAGCCACAAACAGTACTTGCTGCTTCTGTTACAAGTTTCACCGTACGTTCTACTGCTTGTGTGTGACAAGGAAAATTTTCAAACTCCCACACATATTTTGGTTCATTATCATTACTTGATAATATGTTTCTTAATTCATCCGTGCATGTATTGTTTATAACAGGTCGATGTGTAATTTTCTGTTGATTCCAGTCTATCATATCAGTGTAATCGTTTGCATTAATCTGAAGGTCCGGTAGTTGAAAATGACGAATTTAATGTTCTCTCTGTTCGTTTGGTAACTCTGCAATTTCTCTTGCTTCAATAATTTTCTCTAAGGCGAATCTGCGCACCTCTTTTCTATCATCTACTAAAATTGAAAGAAATAAGTTTTCTGGAAATGCAAAATAAGCGTTTCGCTTGAGGCAATCAGTAACAATTTTTCGTTCAACTGCAGGCAAGTATCTATAGTAATTAAAAACCACACCGGTACATTAACTTTTTAAATGAATATCACTAATTTTAGCAATTTAGTATTAGGTTTTTCAGTAGAAATGTGTACTCGCAAAATTCGATTCGCAGTTGTTAGCCATCTAGCATGAAATAGAGGACCAGGATTGCAATGTTCCAAATCATCTGAACACTTACCCGATTTAATTGCTTTAGATATTAATAACAAATATTTTTGGTCTTTGCTTAGATCAGAGATGGGAACCGATGGTAAATTACATTCAATACTTTTATACTCAACTACTGGTAGGTTTTCACATTCCAAATGTTGCTTTCCAATACATCCTTTGTAAGAGTTAGGACCAGATGTTGTACCATCAAGAAATTGGAACAAATTCCTTAAAGGCAACTCATTTAAATGCAACAAACAAATTACCCATTGAAGGGGATGGTTGAATTTTTCTTCAAGTCGCCGAATAATTCCACCTTTCCGTCCGGTGTTAACAGCAGTTCCGTCACAGCCGATCACATTAATATTTCCAACAGATTGAGGATGTTATTTTAATATATATTCATAAATACTGTTAGCAATATTACTAGATTGTCCCTAAATTGGAGTAACATGGCCAACATATTTTGATTTTGGTTCACTGACAAGAGATATATGCTCTTCTCTCACAGTTTGTCGATAATATTTAAAACCTTTCTTCACTTGAATAACAGTATTATTTTTCCTTCCGTCAAAATAAATTCCTTGATATTCATTATTTCCGCAAGTTTCCGCAACTTTCTTTAAAACTGTTTGAGTTGTTCTTTTCTCTCGTACAATCTTACATTTTATCATTAATTAATTTTGTTTTATTTTTAGTAATTAATCCCACATCTATTAAAGTTGACGGCACAAGAGCTGCAGTAGCGCGGTTACTTATGCTGTATCCTTGACAAGTAAGAGCTGTTTCTTTAAATTCAATCCGGTTTTGATTATGAGTACTACTAGTAGTTATTTTTAGTTTTTGCCTATAACTGGGTTCATAAACCAGGGATTCATTAGAAGGAGAACTTTCAACCGAAGACGTTGATTTTTGTGAACAGTTAGTTCCAGTAAATGGTGTAAAAGATGATAACGTATTTCCACTCAAGTTCGAAATGCTGCGAGTTAAACAATCAACATCTTCGTCAATAGTGCTTAACGATTGTAGAAGAATTCTTGTCGAGCGTGTAGTTCTTTGGTCTGATAAAAATTCTCGCTGAGTGCTAGGTATTTTTTTTCTTCTGAACAATTACATTTTTCAACTTCAGAATATTTACAGAAACTTATATCGAATAATTTTTTTGAAGCAGTCTTAAAAATCACTAATTTTTTTCTCACCAGTTGAAGTCGAATTTCTTTTGTAACCAAACAATTTTTTAGCCTTCAAGTATTTCTGATGTAGAGATGTTATTAATTGAATGATTCGTTTATAGGAAACTACTGGAATCGAAACGGAAGTAAATAATTTTTCTACATCTGAGACCACAGTTTTAGCAATTTCAGAAAAGGCTGGTTCGAATTGACATTTGGATTTCTTTTCTGCTTTTATATAATTGCAATACATTAAACCATCTTCATTACTTGGTAATTGATCCCCAGGTAGTTTTCTTGAGTCCCCAAATATAGAACAAGTATATATTCTACTAGATAACATTGTAGTGCCATAAAAATTCGATATGTTAATAAAGAAAATTAACAGTGCGTCCTCAGTGGAGAATTTTATGTGTTTTCGTCAGTAGAAAAAATTTTGAAAACTACTTGTTCTAACTACAATTGTTGAAGGTTATAGCTTTTTCAGAAATTATTGGTATTTTGAAAACACTATAGTAATTACACATTTAACCACTGCAAAATTTAAACACACTCTTTTATAATTTATTTTACATTAATTTACTATAAAACGCTTTTATATAAAATTTAAAACAAATTAGAATTTTTGTTTATTTTTCGTTTTGACATTCTTTCTTTTTCTTCTTTATACAGTAACGGCATTTAAAGCTGAAAAAATACGGCAAGCTCAACGTAATTTTTATTATGCTTTTTTGATGTTGTTTTCAAAACTTTTTCAATGAGCTTTCTTTGAAATTGAAAAAAAAAAAATAAAAATGTTTTGCATTTGACAAAATATTCAAATAAAAACTCTCGATAAAGTTAAAAAAGAACATCATACGGGCTTTATGAAAACAAATTGTAAGTTTTGTTACGAATAAAAAGGTTGAGAAAATAAGTCCACAGTTTTAAAAAGACATAATATTGGGAATTGCGACCATATTTTAGAAAATTGAATTTACTCAAAGAGTGATAACATAATAACAATAAATATTTTAATGACCGAAATTGTCATTATCTTAGTAACTATCAACTTTAGAAAAATTTACCGTTTTACTTTTTTTGTAGAAAATTAAATTTCCAATCAACATAAATGAAAAAAAAAAATTACAAAATTTTTATCTCTAACCGGGTTGGGCTAGCCTGAGACATCGACCTAAATTTTTTTTTTACCAAAAATTTTTTATTATAAAGAACAATAATTTTGCTATTACTAATCAAAATTCTAAAAAAGCGGATATTTCAACCCACCCTAATGTATATTACAAATAAGGTATGTATATTACAATAAATCGGTAAGTAAATTTTGATGATTTTGGCAAACATTTAAAATTTTTATTTTGGTTACCTTGTAGTGGATAATTAATGTAAGGTTTGTTTTTTTTTCCGAATTTTATATAAATATTCCATATAAATTTAAGTAGATATAGACTTGCTAAGTATTTATAGATATAGGGTACATTCGTAAATGCAGTAGTTGCGCATCACTGCAGCATAATAAAAGTAAAACGTTCAAAAAGGCATCACTTGGCAGCACTGATTCACGTCAAACGTTTTTTTATGCAAACAATTGACAGTGCTGGCGCAAATTTTTGCAACTATGGCATCATTAAAGTGTCTGATGCAATAGTGCAAAATTAGTCTTCCTTTTCGTTTTAATTGATTTTTAATAATCAAAAGTCGTTTAATCTTTCTATTAATTCTATTTTTATTATAAGTCAACAAAAAGTTGTCAATGTTATTGCGGTGAACATAATTATATCTTTTGCAAAACGTTCTAAAAAGCAAACTGCGCAGTTGTTGAGCAGTAGCAAAGCATCTGCAACAGATGATCACGCATCAGCAACAAAAATTGGCATAACTGCCGCAGTGATGCACAAATTTGCTGCATTTACGAACATACCCATAGCTACTTAAAAGTTAAGAGTGTATTAAAATGTTGCCAAGCATATGAAATTATTGACTTTTCTCTTTTAAATGTAAATAAAAATATTTGTCATAAAAATATTTTAAATTTTTGTATTTTTAATTTGATAAGAAATGAATTATGTGTTTGTAAGTAAAGGTAGAGCAGGACAAACAATATAATTGCTCTATTTCTCGTTCCGGCGAATTCCATACACGAAAACAGCATTCGTACAAAGGCGGTTCCAAATGTTCAAATTATATTTGTTTACAAAAAATAAAGAAAAGTCAGATAAGTAGGGATAGTCGTTTTTTACAATTAGTTATAGATATAAATATAAAATTCAAAAAAAAAAAAAAACAAACCTGTAATATTTCGAATAAAAAAGTTAATCAAAGTTTGTTTTAACTTTATTTGCAAAGCATGAGATTTATGAGTAAAAAAACAATACAAATTTACAAAGCAATATTGTAGTTCTTTTTTTGTGAAAATTGTAGATTAAAGCTGTGTTTTGTGAAAAATTAAAAAAAAAAAAATAGTAAAAGATTGAGAAAAAGTTTGTGTAAGAACGACCCGGAATTGTTCTGATATGTGTGTGGCAAAAATATCATCATTACAAAACGATTTTGTTTCTCAACTTCACTTCGAAAGACATAGAGGATTATTTTAAAATAACGTGAAAAACATCAACCAGTATTAGACACCTGGTTCAATTTGTGATAAGTGTGAATTTAGTTTGAGAAGATGGACTTCAAATACTCAGTAAGTACTTTCATTTTTAAATAGTTTTTATTTTCATTGCAATGTTGTCATGTTTTATAGAAAACACTTGAAAATTGGAGAGAAACAAGGAGTCACCATTCCGATTACTACTTTTGTATATGTACAAAAACCGGTTTCGAAAAACATATGAGATGGTCTTACCCTACGATTTCAGGTGTTGGTCTTACACTTCCAGTTCTACATTGAAATAGAGTTTCTCATCATTTCGATGTGCTGAATCCGAATCTTCTAATAAAATAATATAATACAACAAAAATTTTTTCTCGCTTGCATAACTGCATTTTTTGCAATTTTTAGCGTTTGTAATATTGCTGTTTTGAGCAATTTATTAAAAATTTTGGAGGTGTATGGGTTAAACCGAAATCGGATTCAGCGTATCAAAATACATAACCTTAGGTGGGTCTTAGTACTGCACACTTTTTTGTTTTTGTGTGCCGGTGATACTAAGAACAATATTAAAATATAAATAAATAAAAATTAAATTTTTTGTCAATTTTAGGTACCTTAGCTAAAATGTAAATAAAATCATTATTTATGTAATTGTAATTTATGTACCTTTAAGATAAAATGCATAATAATAATGTTAAGTTTTTACTTTCTTCTATATTTTTTATGAATTTAAAAAAAAATCAGTTTTCCCGAACAACTTCAAAACTTTTCAGAATATCAAAATACAATGTAAGGACAATTAAAAGATTATTTAAATTCGATTTTTTTGGACAATCAAGTTATTATAAAATATTTGGGGTAGTGTCTTTAAAAATCTCATATTTTATTGTATTAAAAAATTCTTTAAAAAAAAACTTATCCATAGAATTTAAAATTTCAACTATTTTTGCAAAAAAGTATAGTGGCTATAAAACATAATGCACATTTTTGGATTTTGTTGCATAGTATAATTAATTAGTAATTAATATGTAATTTTAATTAGAACATTTATTTAAAAGCAATTAAATTTATAAAATATTATTTCAAATTAAAAACCCCATTTGAAATTAAAAAAAATATCAATTGAAATTAAAAAAATATGAAATGCTATTAAAAAAATCAAATAATGATTATATAGATATCACTGAAAATTTGGATATGGATTTTCCTGTGATATCTGTGCTGTTTTGGTTTTTCGAAATTCCTGGTGTATCGATGATAAAAGTTGGGTACTTTTAGCGGTTCAAAGTTGAATACCTCATGTTTAAACTACATAAGCTAACTTTTTAAGCAGTTATTTTTACAAATTGTATCGCATATGAAAGCTTAGATCTACTACTTTTAGATACTTGTTTCGAAAATAAGCTGTTTCTTTATAGAAAATTAAAAAAAAACACACGTCTTCTATTTAAAAAAAAAAGTGACCAACTTTGAGCCGTGAAACACCGTGAATTACATCGGATTATGAGTAACAAAAATTTTTTAGTCAAATCCTAAGACCACTTCAAAAACGATTAGATTGTTTCAGAAACTTTCAAAATGACTCCAAATGTAATTTATAAAACATCAATTGAAATTCAAAAAAACCAAATCAAATAAATATTTGTTGAATCGCAATAATTTTTTAATTAGGTTTGGTATTTTTTAATTTGATAATTCTTAAGTATCAATTGCGAATTTTATTTGTAATTGTTTTAATTCAAATTGTGTTATTTTTTTAATTTCAATTGTCATTTTTGGGCAATTTTAAAATTTTATTATGGCGTTACTGACAAATATTTTTTTTATAAAAAAAACTTTGTTTTTTCGAATTTCATTTCTGTATCTGCAACTACTTGTAAAGAAAATGACTATCCCTACCTACCTCACTTTTCCTTATTTTATACAAATACAACAAACATTTCGGGCCGCCTTTGTATAAAAGCTGTTTTCGTATATGGACTTCATCAGAACGCGAAATATAGCAACTATATTATATGCCTTTCTCTACCTTTGCTAACAAACACATAATTTATTTGTTAGCTTTTGCTGTTTGTAATATTTTATTAAATTACAAATAGCAAAATTTCAAATATTTTTATTACAAATATTTTTCTTTTTACTTTTAAAAGAAAAGAGCCAAGAATTTTCTATACTTGGCAGCATTTTGATAAATTTTTACTTTTTCACTACTATAACTGCTTTGCTAGGGTGGGTCGATTTAGCAACCGATATTGTGCCATCGGCATGAGGAGAAAAAGTTCCACTACGGCATATCAAAAAAATCATTTTCGAGGCGCCAAATTGAAATTTTTTTACTTTTTCTCAACTTTTATGTTTAAGATTTAAAAAAAAAATCGGCTAATTTAATTTTTTTAAATATAACCTTTTCAAGGTGAAATTGTACGCTAAAAACGACTGGCGATAGCAGTTTTTTTTTTTAAATGTGGTTTTCTTGAGGTTTTGGACGAGTTTGGTCGAAAATTTTTAAGGTTTTCTTTAGTATGTTAAAAAAAATCGACGATTACAAAATTTTTAAATATATCCTATCCAAGGTAATATAATTTTTTCGGAAAAAAATTTTTTTTTTTTTTTTGATTTTTTACTCTTTTTTATTTTTAAGGCTCCAAACCAATTTTTATGTATTTTATCCCGTATCAAACAGCTCATTTCAAAAGAAATTCGCACGTTAAAGGCGATGGTGATATCAGTTTTTGAAAAAAAAAAAATAATTTTAAACGAGTTTTGGTCGAAAAATTGATTTTTTTCGATTTTTCATAAGCGAAACTTAATTTTAAAATTTTGCAAATAAAAAGCATTTTCAATATTGCTTCTTACCTAAGTCGTCATCATAATAAGCGTCACTCAAATTTATTTCCATCATTTAACAGTTGTCAGCGCAAATTTTATGTAAAAACACTATAAATACTCAATTAAAGTTTTTGTTTGAATCTTTATTTGAATTATTTTTGATGAAATTAAATTATTTATTACTGAAAATTTAAATTATTTATTAATTAAAATGTCAGTTTGCTATTTTTTGCCGATAGAAAAAAATGTGTGAAAAACATGGGAATTTATTTTAAAATTCAGATATTTTCTTGCAAATCTTGCTTGGATTCTATTCGACATAATTTACTTCGGCTAGCTAACGAAGTCACCATGATCCCTTCGCGGTTTTTATCAATTGCACATACCGCTCGGTACTTTGAATATAGCATGGAATCTTCAGATCGTCTAGCGGAGGATTTTTATTTTCGTCATCCTCAAAATAAGTTTTCGAATGTTCATATGGTATGCTCCTTATGAATGGTGGTTCTGACAGCTTTTCATCGTCGTCCAAATCAATCACATTAACGTAATCAGTGGAATCAAAACTAATTTTCGGTTTTACGTAGCTACGCATATTGATCGTTATAGATCGTTACGAAAATGTAAAATTTTGTCTAGTGCATACTTTCGAAGATGTTGTCGATCGTCGAAGACCATGCTGAGCAAAACATTTTCACAATATGCAAAATATGAATTATTTTCAATTACGGTGTTTACTACCACCGTATGAATTTTCCAAGCAAAACACTACCATATACAACCGACTCATAATACTTGACGTTAAAATACATGGGAACGTGCACTATGTATATTGCCGAAATTTTTAAAATTTCGGATGGCTTGCTTGTTGCAACGTAAATAGGAAGTATTCTATTGGCTTTTGGGAGCTATCTAGCATGTGATACAGGACCCGGTTTAATATTGCTAGTTGAGTTGAAACGCGACCATTTGAAACAGCATTAGAAATTTGGTACAGACACATCCACTGAAAGTTCCTTCTGCTGATCTTCATCCAACGGTGGAGGCATGTTTTCAAGTGGGATCGCTTTAAAATTCGAAACAACCTCACAATTATATTGATTATTCAAAATTTATTACAAAATTATGTGGCTTATAGGGATTTTTTTTTAATTGTGGTAAGTACATACCTGTAGGTTATGTCAATCTTGAATCACTTTTGCTAACACTCTAGTTGCGGTTCTTGGTCCAATCGTTTGCGATTTTTCCAATGCATTCCACAAATGTAATGGTCTCTTCAGCTTCAATTCAAATCGTCGCATTATACCCCTCTTCACCGTCAGAGCAAATGCCAATTAAATTATCAAGAGAAAGCATTTAAAGCTGCTTGTTTCGCTCTAGTACTTTCACCTTTCCCTTCCAAGTTGACATAACCAAGCAATTTGGAATTTCGCTCATGAACGACGACTAAATGCAATTCTTTTTGCATTCTCGAATGGTAAACTTCATCAATTTTTTCTCGAGGCAATGCGTCGTTTTTCCGACCGTCAAATTAAAATCTTTTAACTAGATCAATCTTCAACTTTAACCAAATTTCTAAAACTTTATCGACAACTTTTGTTGTGAATGTCTTGTACGAGAACATTTTATTTCCTATTTTCCACTGATCGCCCAAAAAAAGTAATATTTAAAAAAAAACGAAAGAAGTTGGCAAAGAAATTCCATCTAGTTCGCTTGCTGAACCGAATAGTAGCACATTTCGTGAAGGCATGTGTTCTAAAGCCTGTGCTGGTGGTTCTCCCTCTTCCTCCATATTGTGTTCTTAATTATCTGATGATGGTGATAATGATGATGTATTCACATTGTGTTCTTTATATCTCCTATCAGAATGAACTTAAATTAAAAAAATAAAAATATAGTAAACGCTTTAAATTGATTTTGTCGAAAAAATGTAACATCAAAAAACTTTATATTATTTAAGTTGACGACGCTTCAACCACGTATGCCACCTTGGAAAGGTAATATTTAAAAAAAAAAAACAAATCAGCTGATTTTACTTTTTATTACCTACTAAAAAAAACCTTAAAAATAAAAGTTAAGAAAAAGTCAAAAAATTTTAATTTGGGTGCTTAGAAAATGATTTTTTTGATATGTTGTAGTGGAACTTTTTTTTCCTCATGCCAAAAGCTATCGAAAAATCGATGGCGACAAATTTTTGTCCTTATAAATCGGCCCACCCTACTATATACGTTATGTTGTTAATTAATATTTAATTATGTCAAATATCGATAAAAAAGAGACGGTTGTGTTTTTGTGTTGCTCCGTTTATTTCTGAAGTTTTTGCATTTTGCAAGCAATTTAAAAATTGTTAAAATATAAAATATGCTGCAAATAATAAAAACTTATATAAAAAAGATACAGCCAATAACCAACTCAAAAAAAAAGAAATTAAAATAAACAACAACATAAACTTAGAAGGAAACACAAAGCAAAATAAATGTCTACCGTTAATAAGCGCAAGCTGAGTTTTGGTTTGAATAATAATCCAAAGACAACAAAAATAGATAATAAAACATGTACAATACAATCTGTGCTTTGTGAAATGAAGCTGATGGAAGAGAGACTGCAAACTAATAATGAAACAATGTTTAATCGTTTATCTAAAGAGATTTCCTTATTAGAGTCAAAATTATCTAATAAAATTGAATATGAAATTAAAATAATACACGAAAGAATAAAACTATTAGACGACCGTATTACATATATTGAAAGCGAATTTGCAATTATCGACAAACTGAGTGAAGAAATTGAAGAACTAAAAGGAGAATTAAATGTAATAAAAACAAAACACGAAAAACATACAGTGAAGGACATAACTTCTGATGCAATAATATTTGGAATTAATTTCTATCGGAAAATTTAAAAAGCATATTTAATCAAGTCTATAATTTTATTGATTTTCTTCCCCTCCAATACGTGACATTTTCCGTGTGCGGTCTAAAAATTCGGAAAATAAAAACACCGCTGTTATTGTGAAGTTTTACACACCTTTATATATATATGTATATATATTTATATATATATGTATATATATATATATATATATATATGTGCATATATATATATATATATATATATATATATATATATATGTGCACAGCACATGTTGCGGGGACAGGTTTTCGTTCCACAAGTTACTATGAAGACATTTTGTTACTTTGGGGACTGTCCTTAAACTTTTCGTTATTCTAGTGTTTACTCTGAAGACATTTTACTGGACACAGCGCATTTTATAGGGACTTTTTTGGCTGTATATACAGATGTCTTCAAAGTATGGGCAATGCATATATATATATATATATATATATATATATATATATATATATATATATGCATTTCTCATACTTTGAAGACATCTGTATATACAGGCAAAAAAGTCCCTATAATATGAGCTGTATCCCGTAAAACGTCTTTAGTTTATACAGTAGATTAATAAAAAGTTTGAGGACGGTCTCCAAAGTAACAAAATGTCTTCATAGTAACTTGTGGAACGAAAAACCGTCCCCGCAACATGAGCTGTGCACATATATATATACATATATATATATATATATATATATTGTGAAGTTTTACACACCTTTATATATATATGTATATATATTTATATATATATGTATATATATATATATATATATATATGTGCATATATATATATATATATATATATATATATATATATGCATTTCACATACTTTGAAGACATCTGTATATACAGCCAAAAAAGACCCCGTAATATGAGCTGTATCCAGTAAAATGTCTTCAATGTAAACAGTAGAATAATGAAAAGTTTGTGGATATATATATATATATATATATATATATATATATATATATATATATATATATATATATATATATATATATATATTCGTTCCACAAGTTACTATGAAGACATTTTGTTACTTTGGGGACTGTCCTTAAACTTTTCATTATTCTAGTGTTTACTCTGAAGACATTTTACTCGACACAGCGCACTTTATAGGGACTTTTTTGGCTATATATACAGATGTCTTCAAAGTATGGGCAATGCATATATATATATATATATATATATATATAGGGCGCTGTGCCCTGTAAAATGTCTTCGGAGTAAACACTAGAATAACGAAAAGTTTAAGGACAGTCCCCAAAGTATCAAAATGTCTTCATAGTAACTTGTGGAACGAAAACCCGTCCCCGCAACATGCGCCATGCACAAATATATATATATATATATATATGTGCATAGCGCATGTTGCGGGGACGGGTTTTCGATCCACAAGTTACTATGAAGACATTTTGTTACTTTGGGGACTGTCCTTAAACTTTTAATTATTCTACTGTTTACACTGAAGACATTTTACTGGATACAGCTCATATTACGGGGTCTTTTTTGGCTGTATATACAGATGTCTTCAAAGTATGAGAAATGTGTGCACAGCACATATTGCGAGGACGGGTTTTCGTTCCACAAGTTACTATGAAGACATTTTGTTACTTTGGGGACTGTCCTTAAACTTTTCGTTATTCTAGTGTTTACTCTGAAGACATTTTACTGGACACAGCGCATTTTATAGGGACAGTAAACAGTAGAATAACGAAAAGTTTAAGGACAGTCCCCAAAGTAACAAAATGTCTTCATAGTAACTTGTGGAACGAAAACCCGTCCCCGCAACATGCGCTGTGCACATATATATATATATATATATATATATTTATATATATATATATATATATATTTATATATATATATATATATTTTTGCAGATTATGAAAGTTCAGATAATTTCCAACAACTTTTATAACGATTAATTTTTTTGTTTTCGAACTCCTTTTTGTAGGAAAATCGATCTGAAAAAATCAACATTTTTAAGGTTTCAACAAAAAACACTTTTTTACATTTTTTATTCAATTTATTTTTAAATATTATTCTCGACCTACAATTTAATGTTTTAACGTGGTAATATTATTTTTTAAGGTCCTTTTTACTTTCCATTCGAGGAGTTTTCCTACGACTTTCTAATGTCACTGCCATAACTCCTTCACAATTCTTTTCTATAACTCGTTTTGAAACACTCGTTAATAATTGTACATGTTTTTCCTGTTCTTGTATGTGCATTGGAATTTTAAAATATTATTTTTTTTAAGTGATCGTGCTAAATTTGAAAACAAAATATTCTCGTATAAAACTTTTACTCCTCACGTAACAGATAAATTGATCCAAATTTGGTGTAAATTAAACATTGAAATCATTAATAGAAAGAGTGTTTTAAAAAAATTAACTGGTTGTTGATAAATACCAGAAACATGTACAACATAGAAACAAAAGAGATGAATGTAAAGCATTTGTTAATTCAATAAACGAATTAGTTTATATTTGCAAATGTAATTGCAAATTAAAAACGACAGAATGCTCGTGTGGTATGATTCCAGAACATCTAAAAAAATTTATGATGGACCAGCATAATGATAGAAAATTCACAATACCTGAATATACGGAAGACGTTGAAGAAGTAGCTACAACAATACGAACACTTACAACTTGTACCGATGATCCAAGTTACGAACCACTTGAATTTCACATGGATGAAGATGAAAATGAAGCAACAACAAAAGTTCCAGAAGCAACTGTTCAAGTGAGACGAGGTCATTATACTCAAAGATACGATGCCTTAAATTTTGCTATGATGTGTGATAGAGTCGGTGTTTCAGATAGAGTCGCTTCATGTTTAGCAACAGCTTTATTCGAAGATATAAATTTTAGAGATGTTCATGGTAATCTTGTTATTATGGATAAATCAAAAGTGGCTAGAGAAAAAGTTAAATCTAGAGATGCAGTGCTTCGTACACGACATACAAATTCTTCCATAACTGCATTCTCTTTCGATGGTAGAAAAGATGACTCATTAACTACAGAGAAAATTAATGACAAATTTCATACCACTATGGTAAAAGAACCGCATGTAGTTGTTCTGAAAAAGCCCTATAATAAGTTACTTGGATATGTAAATTTGGGTAGTCAAGAAGATGCAAAAACCAAACACAGAAAACTGAATGAATTTTTCAACAATAAAACATTAACAGTTGATCAATTAATTGGCATATGCAGTGATGGTGAGCCAGCAAATACTGGAACAGAAAATGGTGTTTTACGATTATTTGAAAAACAGTTAAATAGACCAATTCACTGGTTTATATGTCTGCTTCATTTCAATGAACTGCAATTTCGTCATTTATATGAAGCATTGGACAAAACAGTCACCAGTGGACCACGAGCAGCAAGTGGAAAGTTATTCAAAGCTATTCAAGAATGTGAGAATTTGCAGGTATGTAACACTTTATTTTATTTAATATCATAATTTATTGTCATTACACAGTGCAGCATTTTTAAGGTCATCGTGTGGTTCCTCCTTCATACCCGTTTTTTTGAAGTATATATCGAAATTAAAAAAAACCTGCAAAGGACTTGGCCAGATTACATCGATTTTTTTTTTTATGGACACCCTAAGTTTTTGTACCCAAACACGATTTTTTTAAAAAAGGAAAATTTTTATGGAATCCATATATCATAAACCGTTCGGAATTTTGTTTTTATGTCTTTGGCAAAGTTGTAGATCCAAACCAAAGCAAAAAAATTCTCATATGGACCGACCCAAAAAAATTGCATCCACTGCATCAAAATTGCAAAAAATTGGGAAAAAAATGCTATTTTTTCATGATAATATGGAAATATATATATAATAAATATAGCATTACAACAATAAAATGTTTAAATAGTAATTTTGAAAACAAGTAACAACAAAAACGGCATTAACCTATATAGTCTTTCTTTGTCGAAACGACAAACATTGGCTATGCAAAATAAGTGTGAGCAAAAAGATGTGCTTTCTAGGGTTAAGGAATGTTCGTATTAAGATGAGATGTACTAGAGAGTTGTTTATATTGTTGTTAGATATAATTTAGCTGAAGAAAGATTTCTTAAATTCCCAGTATTTAAGCCATTTCAGGACAAAATCATGAAAAAATCATAAAAATAGCATTTTTTCCCAATTTTTTGCAATTTTGATGCAGTGGATGCAATTTTTTTGGATCGGTCCATGTGAGAATTTTTTTGCTTTGGTTTGGATCTACAACTTTGCCAAAGACATAAAAACAAAATTCCGAACGGTTTATGATATATGGATTCCATAAAAATTTTCCTTTTTTAAAAAAATCATGTTTGGGTGCAAAAACTTAGGGTGTCCATAAAAAAAATTTCGATGTAATCTGGCCAAGTCCGTTGCGGATTTTTTTTAGTTTCGATATACACTTCAAAAAAAAAACGGGTACGAAAGAGGAACCAATTTATGTGTTGCACTGTGTTATTTATTGTCATTATTTTACTTTTTCGATTGCAATAAAGTTAAAATAAAATAATTGCATTTTAATTGATCTAAACATTTCATTTTTCAGGTAGTAGCTGATTTTGATCCAATACCACTGGAGAATATGCCTGCAATTATGGATCATGAACATGAGCTCGAACTATCAACAGATGTTAAATATTTATAGCAAATAGCTAAAGCAATTTCGAATGGTATTGTTCCTGTTGATTTAGCTAACATTAAACCAGGACCAATTGCACATTCTCGTTGGATAACCAAAGCAAGTAGATTACTACTATTAAATGTAACAACTAATACACCATCGACCAATTTAAAAGCTTTGGCAGTTTATAATATTACAGTTTATGTGCCAATGTACTTCAATGTGAAGTTATATAACTCTGTTGTGTACGTCAGTGCTCTTTTATTAAAATTTATACGTTGGACACGATACTTACAACCAAACTTTCGTAATATTGTAGATGGTGTAATTCAAAACAACTCATATTACGCACATCCAGAAAATATCTTATTAACAATGTTATTTGATGATCGAAAAGCAATACGGGATAGAGCTATCAAAAAGATTTTACACTATCGAGAAAAATTGTACGATCCAACTAAACTCAGAGTACAAAAAAATATATCTTAAATTTCGATGCTACCGATTATGTCAATATGGTGATATGAATAACGAAGATATATTATTTGAACCAGCATTTACTCTACAGATTTCATATGATTACTTGGTAGAATACTTAGATTTCGATGAACCACCACTGGCTGATCCACAAATTCCAATGCACATACAAGGAACAGAAAGACATGTACAATTATTAACGAGTGTTTCAAAACGAGTTATAAAGTCGTAAGAAAACTCCTCGAATGGAAAGTAAAAAAGACATTAAAAAGTAATATTATTACGTTAAAACATTAATGACATGTTTCTAGATAACAAGTTTCTCAAAAGTGTTGCCCAATTGAGTATTAAAAATTAGTTTGCGGTTCTATAATACAAATGTCAAGTTTTGTTGAGTGAAAACGTAAGTGTAACTCTTTTTGCGGTTTCTACATAACAATTTCAATTGTCCATACTGTCAAAAACATACAAGTAAAAAAAAAGTAATTGTGTGTATCACAAAAGAGTATTTTATTAGTTTTTTTTTTGTTGTTTTCTTTTGTTTTGTTTTCTTCATCTAATCTTGGCTGTATTTCATTAAGAATCATTGAAAAACTTCCTTGTTGATGCGAAATGTAGCAATGAAACTGAAAAATTACATAAATGAAAAGAACTTAAATTTTGTTTTTACTCACCTCTCTTGCGAAATCCAATACATTTAAGGCATCTCGGATATTTCTGCGGCATAAACGAATGTCTACACCATCACCGTCACTTGAATAACTATCAAAATTCAATTCAATAGATGGAAACATTTTTTTCCTTTATTTTTTTTTAATAAATAAATTTTATTCACAAATAATTATTCATATAAATTAACTTTGTTTTGTAAATAAAAAATAACTTCGTTTATATTTGTACTAGAGTTGCCATTTAGTAATGAAAGAGTTGTATTTTAGCATAAAAAAAGTAAACAAAATACAAAACTATATACTATGGCAATAATGTAATTTGACAATATAAAAAAAAACAACGTAACAAAACGTAAGTAAGACAAGTGTACTATAAAAACTCATTCGCTTACGTACTTGTTTGTGTACAGCTTGTCTGTTTGAGAAATTACTTGTTATGTACACTCTAATAAATTTCTGTTGAAATTTACCCAACTTATAGTAGGAAACTGTACTCCTACTATAAATGGGGTAAATTTACTCTATGTGCGTAAACTAAAAAAGGGCACATATTATGCGTAAGTTTGTACACACATAATTGGTAATTTCACATTAAAAGTGCGTAAAAATTTAATGAAATTTTAAAAGAAATTTGAAATGCATTTCTATATGCGTAATTATATAAAAAAAGTGCGTATATTTACCAACGCATGGTTTAAATTAAACTGCAGAAAAATATTTTTTTGGAAGAATAAATTTATTTTATATTATAAATATATATTATAAATATAATACATTATATATTTTAAATGGGTATTTGTTGTGATGATGGTCATCTTGAATTAAAATTCACAATATTCACAGATATTATATTTATAAACTTTCGAAAAATTGATTTTCGTTTATAGCTTTTTTTATTTTTTTAATATTTTCCAATTTCCAAATGTCAAAATATTTATTACTATTCTAAGTTAGTGTATTTACAATCTTTGTGCGTAAAATTTTTATTTAACAGAATAATACTTACTTTAGGCATAATGTGTTTAATTGTAAACACATAGTGTCTTAAAATACTGCATGTGTGTATTATTGTATATGAAAGTGTGCGCAAAAAAGTTTTACGCATTTGGTGTTTATATTTACCGAATTTTCGTAATATTACATAGAACTTTACCCATTTTATAGTAGTAATTTTAAAAGCATTTTTTAGAGTGTAGAAACATGGTATAAATTGTTGGTCGAGAATAATATTTAAAAATAAACTGAATAAAAAATGTACAAATAGTCTTTTTTGTTGAAAGCTTGAAAATGTTGATTTTTTCAGATCGATTTTCCTACAAAAAGGAGTTCGAAAACAAAAAAATTTATCGTAATAAAAGTTGTTGGAAATTATCTAAACTTTCATAATCTGCAAAAAAAAAATCTCGAAAAAAATCATTTTAGGCTATTTTTCGACAAAAAAATTCCTAATATCTCTACTAAAAATAAAAAAAAATATTGGTATCAATACAAATTCTGATGGTGATTAAAATACCTTTCAAACAAGCCCAGATAATCATAATATAATTATATCCGATTTTATGACGAATTTAATTAAATTTTTCTATGTATATATGGAAAAATTTCTATTTTGAAATTTTGGGGGCTTCAAATCCGACTTAGAGCTATGGTCTCTTGAGCAAAATTTCTCAGAATCACCTATAGATTACGTTTTTGCTATACGCCTCATCAAAAAAATTAACCCGCCCTAATATATATATATATATGTAGGATACAGACATATAACGGACAGACATTCGTGAGCGGCGGATAAAATACGCAGGATGTAGTGTAGGCTTAGACATTTGTTTTGGCAGACGGACAAGAGATAACGAACGAAAACGGACAGACAAGAGTTGAGAGTTAAAAGTTGACGAGTAAAGTTGTACGCACACGCATTGTAAAAAAGCCGACGGAAAAATTAAAGAAGTTTGTGAATTATAATCTTAGTTTTAACTTTTTATCCAAATATGAATTTTAAATATTCTTTTAATAAACTTTTTTATATTATCATTATTCAAAATAATAATAAAGTGTTTTAATTGGATAAACTATATACGGTAATTATACCTACATATATATATATATATATATATATATATATATATATATATATATATATATATATATATATATATACATATATATATATATATATATATATATTGCGGGGACGGTTTTTCGTTCCACAAGTTACTATGAAGACATTTTGTTACTTTGGAGACTGTCCTTAAACTTTTCGTTATTCTACTGTTTACACTGAAGACATTTTACTGGATACAGCGCATATTATAGGGACTTTTTTGGCTGTATATACAGATGTCTTCAAAGTATGTGGAATGCATATATATATATATATATTCATATATATATATATATATATTCATTACAGAAACTTTGAAGACATCTGTATATACAGCCAAAAAAGTCCCTATTATATGCGCTGTATCCAGTAAAACGTCTTCAGTGTAAACAGTAGAACAACGAAAAGTTTAAGGACAGTCCCCAAAGTAACAAAATGTCTTCATAGTAACTTGTGGAACGAAAAATCGTCCCCGCAACATGTGCTGTGCACATATATATATAAGTTACTATGAAGACATTTTGTTACTTTGGGGACTGTCCTTAAACTTTTCGTTATTCTACTGTTTACATTGAAGACGTTTTACTGGATACAGCGCATTTTACGGGGTCTTTTTTGGCTGTATACACAGATGTCTTCAAATATATATATATATATATATATATATATATATATATATATATATATATATATGTGCACAGCACATGTTGCGGGGACGGGTTTTCGTTCCACAAGTTACTATGAAGACATTTTGTTACTTTGGGGACTGTCCTTAAACTTTTCGTTATTCTAGTGTTTACTCTGAAGACATTTTACTGGACACAGCGCATTTTATAGGGACATTTTTGGCTGTATATACAGATGTCTTCAAAGTATGGGCAATGAATATATATATATATATATATATATATATATATATATATATATATGCATTGCCCATACTTTGAAGACATCTGTATATACAGCCAAAAAAGTCCCTATATAATGGGCTGTGTCCAGTAAAATGTCTTCAGAATAAACACTAGAATAACGAAAAGTTTAAGGACAGTCCCCAAAGTAACAAAATGTCTTCATAGTAACTTGTGGAACGAAAACCCGTCCCCGCAACATGTGCTGTACATATATATATATATATATATATATATATATATATATATATATATATATATATATATATATATGCTCTGTGCACAGAGCATTTTGCGGGGACGGGTTTTCGTTCCACAAGTTACTATGAAGACATTTTGGTACTTTGGGGACCGTCCTCAAACTTTTAGTTATTCTACTGTTTACACTGAAGACATTTTACTGGATACAGCTCATATTACGGGGTCTTTTTTGGCTGTATATAGAGATGTCTTCAAAGCATGTGAAATGCATATATATATATATATATATGCACGGCGCATGTTGCGGGGACGGTTTTTCGTTCCATAAGTTATTATGAAGACATTTTGTTACTTTGAAGACTGTCCTTAAACTTTTCGTTATTCTACTGTTTACACTGAAGACATTATTAAACATTATAATCATATTGGCATTATCTCGTATCAAATGTTTAGGTATTCGGGTATAAGTTTGACACAAGTAAAATGAATCCACATTTTTCTGACGACCCATACAAAAGTATGCACGTATATTATTTTGATTTTCACATGCAACGTCATCAAATATAATTATTGAGTTATTTTTAGCTTCATCTGGTGGAATAACACTTTCATTGTTAGAAAATGTAAAATAACCCATTCCTTTTATCGTTGATACGAGTTTATTTAAGTACTCATACTTAGGTTGAAATAATGATTTCGAATATAAGTAGATGTTTTCGAATTTTAATCCATTAGGACTTTCAATCAAACTAATCATTACATTAGTCTTTCCACAGTTCGAAGGTCCCACTATAAGTGCTCTTATAGAATTTGGCAATAGAGAACTGTGTTTTCTTCTCATATCTGTACTTGTTGAGGAATCAACATTCCTAACAACTATATTTTTATGTTGTTTGGTCAACCGCATTTTAACAACTAAAACCAAAGTTTTAAATTTCCCTTATAATTAGTTTCCAGATTATATAAATAGGTCTAACAATATCATAGAATTATCAATCATATGCATTCTGTCACTGGGAGTGGATTAGTAGATAGAGTAATAAATTCTCTACCTTTTGAACTTCATTTACCGGGTTATGAATTTTGTGGACCAGGTACTAAGCTAGAAAAACGTTTAAAGAGGATAAAGGGGATAAATCCGTTGGATGCTGCTTGCAGAGAGCACGATATTGCTTACTCTCAAAATAAGGAAATCAGTAAGCGACACCAAGCAGATAAAATACCTGAAAATCGAGCCTGGGAACGAGTTTTATCGAAAGGCAGCAGTATTGGAGAAAAAACAAACTCATATTTTATAACTAACGCCATGAAGGCTAAAGTCAAACTCGGCATGGGTCTAAAGTCAAAAAATAAATTTGGAAAGAAAATTTTTGGCACAGCAATACGAATGGCTACGGCAACTTTAAAGAAAGAAAAACCTAAAGATATAAACGACGCAATTAAAATTGCTCGTAAAGTTTTAAATAAATCGCTGAAAGGAAAAAAATCAAAAGTTGTTATAGCTCGCATTATCAATGTACCAAAAGTTGGAGGGTTCTTACCATTAGTGCCAATACTAACTGCTTTAGGGACCTTAGGTGGTCTGTCATCTGGTGGAGCAGCTATTGTTAAAGCTATTAATGCTGCAAAAGATGCTAAGAAACAACTCGAAGAGGCTACTAGACATAATAAGAAAATGGAGGCTATAGCAATGGGAAAGGGTCTTTATCTTAAACCATATAAGAAGGGGTATGGTCTTGTATTCGATAAAATGTCAAAAAACTAATTAAGATGCTCCCCAAAAGACCACTTACTGATATCGATTTGATTAAGTTTACCACACATATTCCACACTTTAGAGGTATTTTTATGAGAGATTCACTCCCCAAACATCCTCGACGAATAGAATGTGGCATTGTTTATCTGGATTCTTCAATTGGAGCAGGCACTCATTGGGTAGCATACTACAAAAATAAAGATCATAAGGAGTACTTTGATAGTTTTGGAAATTTGCAGCCACCACTTGAATTAGTAGCATATTTGGGCTCAAATATAGTGTACAATTATAGAATACATCAAAAATATAATTCATTTAATTGTGGTCACTTATGCCTGAAATTTTTTTATGAAATTATTAATAAATAAAAACGCATTTTTTTTTCTTTTTGTTTTCAATGTATTTTAATATTTTTATTTCTCGTTGTTTAATACAAATTTACAATTTCATCTCCAAAGCGGATATTTGCCACTTTCAGGAACAATATATTCATTTATATCAAATAACTCCAACTCTAATCGCAAGTGTTTATCGTCTACTGTAGGTAATTTTTTGATGAAGTATGATGATAACTCCTTTATCTCATCATCAGTTATAGCATTAAATCTTTTTGGCAGAAAGATGACACAATTTTCTCCCTCAATCTGGATACTTTCCCCATATTTCGTTTGCATTTTAATTGCTTTCAATATTTTGTATAATTTAAGATCCTCCATATCTTTAATATGGAGAATTGGTTTGTTGTTGAGGTCATCAAATTTGTTTATTAATGATTTTGATACAGCGCTCATGGTTGTTGTTTCTTTGAAGACTTTGTTAAGAATAAAACTTTCACATGAATTAAATTTTAAATAAACTTCTTGTTATATATTAAAATTACTACAATAAATTGCATGGACTAATATGAAAAGAGGAATAAATTTGTTTTCTCTTTTTTTTCAAAGACGGATTAATTCTTCACTCTTTATTTCAAAATATTGTGAAATGTATCCTAAAGATATTACAATAAATTGCTCACATTATTTTCATAGTATTGTATTGTCAAATAGTTTAAATATTCACATTATAAATGCGGAGGGTACAATAAATAATAATAATTTCTGGATTCAGACAGAAAGAACGACTCAGACGATTAAGATGTCAATGCGGAAACAAATTGTAGAATTCCTTAATGAATATAAGGAGTTTATATGTCTAGAAGATTTACACTTCTTTTTAAAGAACGCTGATTATTTCGAATTATATGAGAATAAAAGAATTCTTAATTCAGCGCATGGAGAGCATTTTGAGGATTGCATATGGTCTGACGACAGATGTACTGAAGGACCTGATACATGTAGTTGCATCATCTATAAATTTAGAGAAAATTCAGTCAACGATCTTATAAATCTCTATCATAAACATCTAAATTTTTAATTAAATAAAAAAAAATAACCGAAATTATTATATTATACGTATTTAAATTTATAAGAAATATTTAATGAGATTTTAATTTAAGAATTATTTAAAAAGAAAGTAAAATAAAACCAAATACATGTAAAACTAATTTTTAGTATTGTTTTTTATTATACTCAACTAAACAAACAAACAAACAAACAAAACACTAACAGATTCCAATTACCGCTTTATTACAAGAAACAAAACAAACAAACAGATTCGAATTTCATTAAAACACAAAAATTTGTAGATTAATGAAAATGTCACATTAATAAATAATTAATTTATGACCTACTTGTACATTTATATGTAGAATGTATATACCAAACACACAAAAAAATAAAAACAAAAATAGAACATAAACACAAGAAAGAAAAAATGGAAATTTTCTATTAATACAAAAAACAAATATGTAGATCAATGACTTTCACTTAATGCAAATTTCCTCTTAACACAAAAACAAATATGTAGATCAATGACCACCAAAGAATAGAAAAAAAAACACACAAGAGATAAAAATAATTAACCGACGGCAACACTCATAATTTCAAAAAAGATCCTTGTCACATAACACCTAGCCAATCACGAACAAGAAAAATTTTGTATAACCACCACTTTTACATTACAAGCAAAGAACCGACGGTAGAAAAAAAAACACAAGTAAAAAAAGAATTGACCGACGGCAACACTAACAACAAAGACCCTCATTACTTAACACCTAGACAATCATGCACATGACAATTTTTGTATAACCACCACTTTTACATTATAAGCAAACAACCGACGGTTGTTCTGTATATGCCACCAAAGAATAGAAAAAAAAAACAAATAAAAAAGGGCTAAATTCGGCTGTGCCGAATCTTTGAATACCCTCCACCATAGGGGCTGAAGATGATATACGTATATACTTAATTTTGCATGAACTGTAATATGAATATGTTTTGTCAATTTATGTAATTTAAATACCAAACTGCTCGGGAGGATGTTCAATAATCTGGGTAAAAATTGATAGACGGACAGACAGACAGACAGACAGACAGACATACAGACAGACAGACAGACAGACAGACAGACAGACAGACGGACAGACAGACAGACAGACAGACAGACAGACAGACAGACAGACAGACGGACAGACAGACAGACAGACAGACAGACAGACAGACAGACAGACAGACAGACAGACAGACAGACAGACATACATCGCTAAATCGACTTAAAATTGCATAAGGTTCACGAATATATATACTTTATGAGGTTTTAAACCTATTTTTCGACATGTTACAAACGGAATGACAAACTGATATATACCCTCACCATATATGGTGGAGGGTATAACAAGAGATAAAAAGAATTAACCGACGGCCACACTAACCACATAATTTCAAAAAGACTAAAAACAAATATGTAGATCAATGACTTTCACTTGATCATAAAAATTTTGTATTACAACCCTTTTATATTATAAGCATACAACCGACGGCCACACTAGAAGGCAATTAAATCAATACGAGTCCTCAGCTAAAATGAAGGGCAATTAGATCAAGTTGTGTCAACATCAAAAATGAAGGGCAATTAAATCAAGTTGCCTCCTTATACAAAATGAAGGGCCATTAAATCAAGTTGCCTCCTTATACAAAAGCCATTAAATCAAGTTGGTCCCTTATACAAAAGCCATTAAATCAAGTTGGCTCCTTATAAAAAAGCCATTAAATCAAGTTGGCTCCTTATTTCCCTACTACTCACATTAAGATCGAAGTTTAATCTTATAGATTTAATACAGCCTTGAAACTTAAAAACAATGCTGTAATTAAGTTTGAATTCCAATAAAATTGTTTATGTGAAAAGAATTTACGATGTAAGCAAATAATTTAACCAATATAAAATGTTTTTCGATTTCAGCTTGCCAAATCATTCTAACGAAAGATCCATAAAACCAATTGACTATAGGCCGCCTGTGCCACCTCATCGAAATATTGGCAGTCGATATAAATCCAATCATAATTGTATAAATCTCAATAATGTAAGTAAAGTCAAATTATTAAAATATCTTCTTTGTTTCTGAGGTAAAGTAAAGTAAATTATATTTTTATTTTTAGCAATCTAATCACATCAAAGAAAGTGTACAACAAAAGAAAGTTTCGTCGCCAATTGGGTCAGTTTTGTTATTAGATGACAAGATATGTAACCAAACGTTTGAAAAACCTAGTCAGCAAATCTTGACAAAAAACACTAGTAAATCTCATAATTTAGATCAAACATTCATAAACGAGGAAAAACATAATGCTGAAAAACTAGTCGAATGTGCTAATCACAAAAAAAATGTGTTTCAATTTGATACATTGACACCTAACAAAAAAAAACTATACTTATCGAATTGTCCTACAAAAACCGGTAAGAACAAATTTAATATGTGTTATCAGTGGCGTGCCCAGGATTCTGTTTCGTGTGGGGGGGAAATATATTTTTTAATTTTTTTTTTTAAAAGCATTTAAAAAAAATTTATAGCTTTTAATTTCTTTTTTTTTTTAATTTCAATTGTCATTTTTGGGCAATTTTGTCTATTTTTTATAAAAAGCTTAATTTTTATATCTCTATATCTATAACAACTTTTCATATATGGACTTCAACGGAACACAAAATATAGCAATATGCATGCAATACCCTGCTCTACATTAACTATTAAACACATAATTTATTTGTTAGCTTTTGTTGTTATTTAAATTTTTCCAAATTACAAATTGAAAAATTTCAAATATTTTTATGACAATTGTTTTTGTTTACATTTACAAGAGAAAATCATAACATTATACTTTTTTGTAATTAAAAGTCTATATAAGAGTTGTTAATTAAATATTTTCAAATTGAAATACATATGTTTTGATATTAAAATAAACTCATAAATCTGAAATTTTGGGGATTCCAGTTAAGACTTAATGTGGTGTTTGAATCTCAGATTTGTAATAAAAAAGTAATACAATTGGAAAAACGATTTTTTTTTGTTTTAAAAGACAATATACAAACTAAATAATTCCACTTAGGACCTGTGTGAGGTAGCTAAATAAATTCTAAATTTCTTTGAAAAATATTTGAACAATTTTTAAAATTTCATAAAAATTTTGAAACCTGAATTTAGTATAGATTTTATTTAGCTAGCTCACACCCACAGAAATTACAGCATTTAAAAACAATAAACTACATATATTTTTTTCTAACGTATTTATTATTTTGTTTTTTCGCTGATTTTTAAAGCCAATGCAGAGTAATAGCAGATAAGGATAGTCGAGGTGTAAGTCAACCTTTAATTACTCCTTTTTGGAAAACGTTTGAAAAAAGATAAAAGGCGTTAAATTAAATAAAAAAGGCTTTTTAAAACTTAAGTGTATTTTCGGTTGTTTTTACCCAAATGTGCTTGCAAAGAAAATCAATTGAAAACAAAAAAATACAAGCTATTTTGTTTATATTGTTATTGATTTATTTCCTTTAAATAAATCTTGTTCTTTTTATTATTGCAAATAATAAACATCGTTGAAATTCTTTTATAGCTATATATTGATATACAATTAATATTATAAATCCTATATTATAATCTGTGTGTCTGTATGTTTGTTAGATTAACGAATCGATTTCTCTGAAATATTCTACCTACCTTAGAAAATCGTGACTGAACAAAAGAACGTGGCACCTCCCATATAATCCAAATTTTTAAATTGATGTTTTAAGGCTTCTACTGAACGTTTTCGAATAAGATTTTGCGAGATATTTTTACAAAATTGTTCTAAGTCACTACAACAAAATCGGAGGGGCTAGGTCAAAGAGGCGTGGCAACTCCTATACAACCCAAAATTTTGAATTGTTATTTATCGGCTCCTGTTAAGCTAAGATCCCACTATCGGCGCAATGTACCAATTTTTGTCGTATTTCATGTGCCGATAGTGTGAACGGTCACAATTTTTTTTTAAAGCGACAATCTGTGCCGAAATCGTGCTGACTGTGGACAATTAAAATTAACTTTGTTGCGCCAATAATGTGAACACTCTTTTGCACAATGTGGAGCAATGAAATTGTTAAATATGCACCGATTTCTATCGGCCACTTGTGCGCCGATCACAGTCGACAATTAGGGCCGATACAAGGATGGCAAAACAAAACAAGGGATGGCAAAACGAAATTTTAAAATTGCACCAAATGGCTTCTAAATTTTTAGTTTTTTGATCTTAATTGTAGCAAAAATACATTTGTTGTATCTATTATTAATATACATTTACAATATTAAAACATTAAATAGTACATTTGTACTGTTGGACAAAAGCAAAAAAGTCGCTTTTACTAAAACATTGCAGTTGTACAGATGTTGACATCCCTGGTTTGTAAACATCTCTTTACAAAACAATAACATTAAAAAAGAACACGCTGTGCAAGTAAGTTATAAAATTTAATGTATTTATTATTATATATTAATATATTATTTTAAATTTTTAGGAAACAAAATCGGATTATTTGGACGAAGAATTTCTTGACTATTCAAGGATTTGCTGCAGCACCCTCTGCCTAGAGAAAGAAGCCACACGTAATCTCAACATGGACAAATGAGTCAGTTCATAACTCATTCAAGCCGTTGAAGCCTACAACTGTATATGGGAATACTCTTGTTCGGAATATAAAGACCGGCAAAAAAGAGAAACAGCTTGGCAAAATATAGCTGATGAATTTCCAAAACACGGTGTCGAGGGATGCAAAGCTAAATGGGCCAACGTGAAAACGGCTTTCCTGAACGTAAAAAATAAACTACAGACAAAGTCTGGGCAGGGAGCAGTGTTGTCACGACCGCTTTGGCCGTTTTGGACAGCTATGCAGTTTTATTACCAACATGACCGGGCAAAAAGCATCACATCAGTTTCGACTTTTGAAGTCTCAGAAGAAGCCTCATCGACCACATTTTCTGCAGCTAAAAAAAATAACAATGCTACAGTAGTAGAAAGAGTGTCACCAGATATAGTTATGCAACGTGCATTCAAGTTTTTGTATGGCGATGTGGACAAGTGGCGTGGTGTCGGTATGTATTTAGCATTGCAGATGCGCGAACTTGCCCTAACAAATGTAAAGGCTGCAAACAAGTTACACGCCGAGCTGGTAAAAAAACAATGGAAGCCATGCTGGAAGAGGCGATTCAAATCATTGGAATATTATTTTTTTTTATTTTAATAGCCTATTCCTCGATCTTGAACGAAAAACTAGTCGAACGAAAGCAAGTCACTCGAACTCGAATCAATTTGGGTTTCTCTATTTCGAAAGCCTTCGATCGACTTGACTTACGTGTGTCAATTTTTGTTTCTTAAGCATTTACAAATCACAGAGATGCCAGATCTTATATTTTGAGCATTTGTTACAATTTTCTTTAAAAGTAGCAAAAATACTACTAAACTGCTTAAAGACAAAAACAACCCTGTTTAACAGTGATCAGCTGTATATGACAAATGAAATAAAAAAATAACAATAAAGAAATCAATTTTTATTTGAGAATGTGTTTATTTGTAAAAATCGGAAAGCTTTTCTGTTGCTGTTGTCTGTTCGGTGCGGTCACTGCTACAGTGCTGATAGCTCTTGTAAAATAAAAGATGTAAAATAAAAAATGTAAATATGAGCTGCTTGGGGCAAACGTAAGTCACAATACACACTTACACTTACCTTTTACCTCTCAGCAATAGCGTAATAGTGGGTGAAACGGAGTTAAGTTTTCTGGTCAAATTTTCCTCCTCTGCAGAAAATTTGTTTGCTCCGAACACCAGAGTCCCTCTGGAAAAATCAGGCCTTTCTTCCATATAAAATACATGCGTCTTTGGCTGGTCCATTGTTGATTTTTTTTAACTAAAATTGAAAATTCTTAATAAACTATAAATAATTGTATAATTTAGTACTTACCTTTTGTTATCCATTGCTTTTTTTACTTCATTTTGCTTTTAAAAATATTAAATATATATTTACTCGACAAAAAAATAGCAAGTGACTGATTTTGACATTTGCGTTCGAGCTGTTCGAAATAGAGAAACCAAATTTTGTATGAAAACAGTTACGTTTTCATTCGACTTGTCGTTCGAGTCATCGCTCGCATAGAAATAGAGTTAGTGAAAACCAAATCAGTTGTCTTTCGACTAGAAAGCGAACGAACGTGTTCTTTCGAAATAGAGGAACAGGCTATAAGTATACATTAGGATATTCATTTCCGATGAAAGTAATTTTTTGTCAAGTGCACCATTTACTAAAAATTGTAAATATTAATTATATATTATATGTAAATAGCACACAAAATTTGAGTTTCCTGAGATTATCTCGTGCAAATGTTGTGAAATGCTTTTTTCGATGAAAATGTGTGTGTAAGTAGCAGTCAAACGTTTTTGCGTTAGCAAATGCGATTCTTTGGCCAAGGGCCATTATTACAACTTGGCATTAGTTTAAGGTTGGCGATTGCCCCCCGTATAAAAAGTATTTCACTATTTTAACTTGTAAGGTATTATTAGATTTTTCCTTGGTGTTGACATCAGAATTAATTTTGGTTCAAAAAGTCGAATGATGTAATTTTATTTTGTAAGTTAGAATTTCAAAAATTACATTAAGAGGGTAAACAGCCTTTATTCGTTTTTTTATTAGTAAATATTTGGCAATTTGGGTTGTTTCATGCAAGTTGCTGGTGTTTGTTGCCCAGCACTGTAAACACCATACATCCAACTTTTGGTTTGTGTCCTGGATATATACTTTTAACTTATGATCTCAACAACTTTCAAGTGCAATTTGATGCTCATTTACTTATCAAAACTACTTGTTTCATAGATAAAAGCTTGGGTTTTTTCCATAACTGCAGAAAAATAGAAAGAAGGAAACAAGTAAATATTTTTTTGTCTTCATGTTATACAAGATTGCGTTTCAAAATTCTTTTGGTTTTTGACTTTCAAGTGATCGAACACAAATTCTTTAACAACTGTACATATCCGAGTAAAGATAATATAAAAAAAAATGTACAGTATCCCTAAAAGTGTTTAATTGCGGGATTTGGTCGTCCACTAAACCTTTATTAATTATTAAATTATAACGAAAACATCTTTGCAAGATCCATTAACAAGATTATAACCATAATTAGAATTGTTGCGCAGGGGAGTTGCCTTCCATCTATTCGTTCTGGAAACGTCTAGGAACTGGTTTTTCCCATACCCTGGAATCGTGAGAACCACTTTTATATTGAACTCGTTTCGTGAGTGTCGTCATTCTCGGTAATGACCTGTGCCGCCGGGAATGACATAATTTTTTTGAAAAGATGCTGTCAAGTATTTTTATGCTGTAGATGAACCTGTGGGATATCCAACTACTTACTCAGCCACAGTCCGTTTGAACGCGATAATTAAATAGTAAATTTATCTACGGCAATATTTCTAAGGCTCCAATACACCCCGGAGCTCATTGTGCACGTCCAACAACTTATTGGGATCGTCCAACAACAAATATCAAGTTTGGGATAAGTATTGTGGAATAGAATTTGCATTTTTGAGATATCTTCGATCCAGACGAACGAGTCCATCTAAAATCACGAGCATCTCGCGTTAAAAGTGAAAATTTTTCTAAGCCTCGAAAATGTTAATAAATTAAGAATCCATTTCCTTTTTTCTCGGGAATTTTTCGGAATCTGGAGTTCCATATATAAATTAAATTCAATATCGTTTGCGACTATGTTTTTTTAAATTTAGAAGAATCAATTGTCTAAATTTAGCTTAGTTTCTAATGTATTTAAGACACAGAAGTTAAGTGCCAATAATGGATTTTTTATTATAAATATTTCTTTTAAGATTCGCGTTAGTTCCTAAAATTATTGAGTTTTAAATTTTGTTAATTAATTTACAATAACGTAAACTTACATAATTATTAGGTAATTTTTAATTTTGTAGAGTACATATTAACGTCGTGGTATACCAACCTAAAATCGTAAAACATTAGTTGTTTGAAACAGCCAATGCAACATCTCTCATATGCACAGAGACAACATTTGCTAATAATCAACAACCTTTTCTTTAGCTCAAACTTGCAACATGTTCATCGAAGCTTCCATGATCATCGCAACATTGTTTCTAACATTTGGTGAGTGTAAATTATAAAGAGATCATATTATTGTTGTTGTTTGATATATAATATATAATATATATTTTTTTGTTGTAAAATGCATTTGAAACAAAGCATGTAAAAACAATGATATTCTTACGTAAGCAACATTTCGTATTCGTTAGATATTAAATGTAAAACAGAATTATTTTCTTTATAAAATGTTGCTGGCTTTATACATTCAATGTTTCATTGTTTCTTCATAGCCAGTGTTTCCGAAACATAATTTCGAGGTATTGATTCGTTTAGATTTTTTTTAGATTTATATATTTTTTTTTTATACCACGCGATTATTTAATAGATATAGAATAATATTATCAGCAAAGAATATTTTTCTGAATTTACTAAACCCATTTGAATTTAGTAAACCATTTGCAAGTATTTTTGTATAGATGCAATCTTTATGTTCAGTTTTGGGTATAAAATGCACTTTTAGGTTTTAAGTAATAAAAATAGATTTATTGAAATCGATTGCAACTAATATTTTTATGGAATTTGAATATGTTCAATTTAAGAATTTTTCTGAATAAATTTGTATTTTAAAAATTAATTCTTAAATTAAATAAGTTTTCTTACTGGTGTTGTGAACTAAGGGTAGTATAATCGGTTTACTTGGGGTTTTAGTTAAATGTGCCACTAAAACCATGGTAGGGATAGGGTGAAGAGGCAGAGACTCTAATAACATCTAGAGATCTCTCAATGGTAACTTAATGACTTTAGTTTTTGCGTTTCATTTCTACAACAATATATTCATCACAGGGGCATTTATTTTGCTGGTGTCTAGACCTTGGCCTTTTAAATTAGTTTTTTGTTCATGTAAGTAACCCGGCAGTCTATAATAATTTTTATGTATCATGGTTGTGAAAAGTTTTTACGAGTGAGAAGAGGACACGAACCCCCCACCCGGCTGCTCGCTAGCATTGTTAATGGCTCCCATATCGTCCTACTTTACCCTCGAAGAAAATAATATGTTTTTTTTTCTTGTGCTTACCAACCTGGCATGCTACAAAGTTAGATAAAATATTTTTTTTGTTTTATTTTTGGCGTGCTCATTACAAACTTTGCTTTAACCCAAATTGGGCGATATGTTAAAGGCAAAATCATCCTTCCGGGTAGGTTAAAGTAAAGTTGAAATAATATATAACTTTTTACACGTCGGACAAAATCCTGCCGTTAACTAACGTCAAATTGTAACAATGGCCGTAAATATAATAATAATATGATATGCGGTCTAGCTATTTAAATGCACTCCTACAATGTGGATATTAAATGAAAGGGCTTGCTGAGAATAAGTTGAAAAATAAAGTGACGTCACTCTAAATTCAAAAAGGCGGACTTAGTTTTTAAGGACTTACTCAGAATACGAATGCGAGTTTTATATAGATATACAGGTATACATATATTTTTAAAGATTTTTTCAATTTTTTGTATAACAGTTTGTATTGCCAGGACAATTCACCAGTTGGCGACATAAAATAGTTTTCGAACTCCTGCCTGATAGCTTTTCCTTCAATGCATATGTAAGAACTTGTAATTTCTTCTACTGCAAGTTCATCGGTTGATAAGGAATCATTAGCACGTGCTCCAAGAACCATATCTCCATGTTCATCAATGCTTTCAACCGATGTCGCTGTACAATTTGTATTTTTTGTCACTAAAAAATTATGTAGTTTTATCTGCATTTAGCTTTATTGGCCGAGAGAAGACTTCGAAGCGTTTCGTCATAATCCCAAATACATTTTCACCTATTCGCCTTGCACTGGATAGCCTATAATTGAAAAATCGTTGACCTGCCGATAAACTACGTCCCGGATATGGTTTAAGCAAATTAGCTTGCATTCTAAATGCATCGTCTGCAAAGGACGTGGTGTTAGCAAATTTAGTTCGATCATATCCAAAGCTTGTTGTAAAGAATATTTACTGAAAACGCCACCATCTTAAATGCCGTTACAACCGACATCAATATATAAATATTTGTATTAAGCATCAACAACAGACATAAGCACTATGCTGTGAAACCCTTTATAATTATAAAAGGTGCTTCCTGATTTTGGTGGTGCGATCATATTCACATGTTTTCCATCAACTGCTTCTATGCAGTGAGGAAAGTTCAATAGTTGTTCAAACTCCGAGGCAGCTTCAGCCCACCCTTGTTGTGTTGATGGCATCCAAACGGTGAGATACTGGAATAGCTTTTCGAAAGGTGGTGTTTTGCTTTTGAATGTATGGGGTGGTTAATTCAACCAATTCGAGGAAATTTCTTTCATTCATACGCGTAAAGTACTCTCATAGGCATCAAACTCACTTCTCTTTTCTAACCATTCTTTTTTACAGATTGACGGCACAATATATAGAGCCACAGCAGTTTTCTGTTTTTACGAGTAATCCATTTAGAAAGTGAAACTCTGTCTGCCAAAAAGCAAATAAACAAAATTATATGATTTAATTTTCCCGATATGAACCGAAAAAATTGTCACAATGTGCGACGATAATGGGACCACCCAAGAATAAATTGTGCAATGTTTTTAAATGTGCGCCGTTATAGCACGATAAAAATCGTCAGAAATTGTGCTATTTGCGCCGATAGTGGGATCTTAGCTTTACACATATTGCCCCGAATGTTTTGAAGTCTGTACCAAATATGGGCGCGGCACCTCCAAAACAACCTAAAATTTTAAATTTCTTGATTTTTGCTCATGTAAAATATATTGAAGCAAATTTTGGCATTTTTGAGCACTTACCATAAGTGGGCACGATAAGACACAATTCAGGTCGTCTTATGTTATACGTGTTTGAGCCGAGATTGTCACTGCGTTTTTTAATAAAATGTTTAAGCGCTGTCCAAAATGTATGTGGGCGGGATTAGAAAAATGAAGCGTGGCTCATACCAATAACCTTAAGTTTTAATCGTGATATTCCTCTGCTCATGTTGAACATTTTCCAATAGTATTGTGTACGACACCTATAGCAATTCCTTTAATGGTTAGGGTTGTTGTGCGCTCTCTAAAACTGCCTGAACAAACGATCCAGTCTATTTGAAGAATTCAGTATCCCTCAGGTATCCCTTCAGTTTTCCCAAATCAACCCCCCCAAAGAACACAGTAAAACATCCCCATTACAGTGCTTTACCCTACTCCTTGCGAAGGGCGGGCAAAAATAAAGGAAGTGCTCCAGGGTTTCATCAACCTCCCCACAGGCCCTACACACCTCAGAGTCACTCCATCCGAATTTCAAAAATTGTGATCGTAGTGAAGAGTGGCCTGTGAGAATTCCCTTCATTTTGGCCAGACCCCGTTTCCCCAGCCTTTAAATAACCCTTGTCCTGTCTATATCCGGGTCACCCCACGGGACTTTGTAATCACACTAATATTATCCTCATTCCATATCTCCTTTTCCATCTTGGTGGCCCATTTTCCAAGCTGCGCTTTTATCATACGAAAAGGTCTCGAAATTTGAAGGTTAACAGAGACCAGAACCGTCTTCGATTTCACAGACTCCTCTGACAGAGTCCTAACCGCAGCCTGACTATCAGTGAAGATGACTGCATCCCCAGAATAATCAGTCGCAGTTAAAAGTCGAACGCACTCCGTTAAAGCCTCAACCTCCGCTGTGTCGTGGTCCGGAAGTAGGAAGTACATTTCCATTCCCAGATCTTAACAAAGGAAACCTAAACCAGTTCTTCTGTCCAGGTTGGAGCCATCAGTGTAAAAATTAATTTCATTGGTATCATCCAAAATACCTACATCCCTCCTCTTAGGGAGCGGTGGCGGGATACACGTGAGATAGGCTGGCAGATTTTCCAGGACTCTCTGATGCCGGGTACCTCGGCCTCCAAGAGCAGAGTTTTCTATCCAGAACAAATCCTTAATTACAATGTTCAAACACCGGAAAACAGGAGAGGTGCCTGTAACCCGCCTCCTTTTCGAATTGAACGGACAAACTTCAGTCTTATGATGGTCATTACGTAATTTCAGAATCCTACAGGCCCTCTTACACAAATAATTCGGGTCCTTTCCCCTCAGTAGTATGCCACATCATCTGCGTAGCAGACGGGCTCAAATGCTTTTTATTAAAATTTCTCAATGATAGTAACCCACAATAGAGGAGATAAAATTCCTCCCTAGGGAGTGCCACGATGCACACTGTCCCTGATCCTTCTTCCACCCACCTCACAGTGTATGCAACGGTTCTATAGCATGTGACTGACAAAATCGTCAAGTGTGGCGTTCACATCAAAAAATTCTAGAGACTGAATCAAAAATACACTTAAGTTTTTAAAAACCGATCATTTGTCTTTTTTAATTTAACGCCATTTCTTTTTTCGAACGTAAGAGGAGTAATTAAAGGTTGATTTACACGCCGACTATCCTTATCTGTTATTACCCAGTATTGGGTTTAAAAATCAGCGAAACAACAAAGTAATAAAAACGGTAGTAAAAAATATATGTAGTTTATTGTTTTTGAATGTTGTACGAGGGCGGATCAATAAGTCCGTGACTTTTCGAACTTCCCTCGTAGTTATATGAATTGCAACACTGCTCCCATCAAGTACCACCTGTTTATAGACTACTGTCAAATTTTGAGCAAGTTCCGTCATTTACTTTGCGTTTAACAGCTGTTCAAAACATACAACCTCGTGGATTTTTCTTAAAAATGCTCATTAAACATTATTTTTTGCGAAAAAAAACCATCAATCAAACCAAGGAAAAGCTTGATAGATACTATGGGGACCCTGCACCATCGATTTCAATGGTAAAAAAGTGGTTTACTGACTTTTTTGTTGTCGCACAAGTACAAATGTCGCTGAACGTTCTGGACGGCCAATTGAGGTCAAAATACCCGAAAATGTCGAAAAAATCCACGATATGGTGTTGGTCGATCGAAGAGTAAAAGTGCGTGAGATTGTTGAAGCCATAGGTATTTCATATGGCAGTGTGGTTTCGATTTTTAATGATCAGTTGGATTTAAGAAAGCTGTCTGCAAGATGGGTGCCGCGTATGCTCTCAATTGACCAGAATGCACAGATGCACACGTGTTTAGTCTCAATGGAAAAATTCCATAAATTGGGCTACGAATTGGTACCTCATTCGCCATATTTTCCGGATTTAACTTCCAGTGACTATTTCCAATCCTAAAGAAATGGCTCGGTGTAAAGGGATATAAAAATTGGAGAAACGTTAGACTAAGTTTATTGAGCTAAAAGAAGATTATGTTGAAAAATAATTTTATTTTTGCAAAGAAAAACTGTGTTTCATTCAAAAAGTCACGGGCTTATTGATCCGCCCTCGTATATTGTGTGAGCTGGAAAAATAAAATCTAAACTAAATTCAATTATCCAATATTCTATGAAATTTTAAAAAATTTTCAAATATTTTGTTAAAGAAATTTTAAAATCTTTTGTCAATTTGTATTTAGTTTAGAGTTTATTTAGCTGACTCGCACAGGCCCTAAGTGGAATTATTAAGTTTGCATATTTTCTTTTAAAACAAAAAAAAAATCGTGTTTCCAATTGTATTACCTTTTTTAAATTAAAATCTTAGATTCAAATACCACATTAAGGCTTAACTAGAATCCCCAAAATTTCAGATTTATGACTTTATTTTTATTTAAAGCATATGTATTAAAAATTAAAAATATTTAATTAATGTCTTAACTTATATAGATTTTCAAAGTAGTTATAGTAGTTAAAAAGTAAGCTTTTATAAAAATGCTGCGAATGGTAATTCTTGGCTTTTCTCTTCAAAATGTAAACAAAAATATTTGTCATAAAAATATTTCAAATTTTTCTATTTGTAATTTAATAAAATACAGGTTGGTTGAAAAGTTCCTGCGCTCACCAAGAGATGGCACTGCTAGCTCCAAACTTTTTTTTTCTCAAGTTGGTATAACTGTCCTGAGAAAACATGCAAAGTTGCAAGTCATTCTGTCAATTCTTTCTTTGTTTACAAGCCATTTGAAGTTGACGTGTCATTGATTATTTTTAATATGGAAAAAATTTAATATCGTGTAGTCATTAGATTCTTTGTTTTGAAGGGTTTAAAAGCAAAATTGAGTTAGTCAAATGAAATAAAGAAAAAAACTTGACGTTTAGGTGTGGTTCACATTTAACATCGGCCCTTAAAATTTAACCACGTATGTGTGTGTTGTCTTTTGTAATTTCATACAAATGAAAAAACTTCTAATTTAACAAATGAACCACAAAAATCGTTTTTCTAACGTTTTTTCATTTAAAAATTTATGGTTATTTTAAACGACTTTCGATTGTTTTTACTACTTTTGTCAATTATTAAACAATGAATGAAAATAGCCAACGAAATGGGCTGAATATAATAAAAAATTAGTAATCCTCTTTTTGATTAATTCAATATGTATTTTAATCATTTATGACAATAAGAACAAAGAAAACGTGACATTACATGTAGTGTACTGGACTTAAGTCACGTAACGTTCATGCGCTTGCTGGTCCTGGGAAATCACTTCAATGGAATTGTCTTCACTGCCAAAAAATAAATACAGATTTCTAAAAAATTTTTAATAGTTTTAGAGGTGAATTTGACCAACTTAATTGTCTGTGCACACCAAACTACCAAAACTTGGTGAACTATTTTCAAATTTAACAAATTTAGATAAATTTGCCATTAAGCAAGATCTTTCATCACCGAAGTGGAATAATATGTCAAATAAGTCTCCTGTAATATTCATTGATGCCGACTCCTGCAAATATTGCCAAAGTGAATGATGTTACCCCTATGCCACTTTCGCCTTTGAATGTGATATCTCCGTAATCTATCACTGATCAGTCAGACAATTATGATAATAGATCCTCCAACGAAATTTTATCACCAACATTGTCTACAAGTAATTAAATTCCTTATCCTGCTACAGGGAATAATCAATTTGTTCATAACCCATTGCGTACGATTCGTGTGGAAAGTGGTTCTTCTTCAGATGATGTAAATTATTATATAAAATCTAATATGTACATAAATTTAAATTTTCGCAACCGAGATCTATTGCATCTTTAAAAATTGTACTTTAAAAAGCCGGAGAACTGTTAATAATGGTGATACCTGTTCTGAATTTTTGATAAATGAAATTTCATTCAACACTCCCCAACGAGCATCCTCTGATTTCATACATACCTTTATCGGTGAAATCTACGCTGATGTTTAATAGATTTAACCAATTATACATATTTACAAATTTTTTACTTAGCCCTAGTGTAATAAAACATGTAATTATTATTTTCTGAACTTACAGTTAACTTATTTGTTATTTAGGCCGCCCTGTGCGAAGTGGCTAAATAAATTCTAAACTAAATACAAATTGACAAAAGGGTTTAAAATTTCTTTGAAAAATATTTGAAAACATTTCCAAAATTTATAGAAATTTGGAAACCTGAATTTAGTTTAGATTTTATTTAGTGTAATGTAAAAATAGTAGGATCGCCATGTAATGCTAAAATGGTAGGATCGCCATGTAATGTTTAAGTTCCCTTTTGGTGGCGGGAACTTTGTCGCAATGTAACAGTTATCAGTGTGCTTTGAAACTAGCGTTATCACTAAAATACCGATACCGCAATAACAAAAAATATCGTTACCGAAATAACTTAAATAACGTTATCGCTAAAATAACGTTACCGAAATAATAGAAAATACCGTTATCGCTAAAATACCAATACCGAAATAACTGAAAAAATTATTATCCCTAAAATAGCGTTACCGAAATAACTGAAAAAATCGTTATCCCTAAAATACCGTTACCGAAATAACTGAAAAAATTGTTATCCTTAAAATAACGTTACCGAAATAATAGAAAATAGCGTTACCCTTAAAATAACGTTACCAAAATAGTAGAAAATAGCGCTGACCTTACCGATAACCACATTTGTTTCGGTTACCATCCATGGTTTTAACTAACTAGTTGCAATGTTATGGAACAATTGTTATTAATAAAATTGTTTTTAAAAAGAAAATCGACTTTTTGAGTTATCCGTTTTGAAAAGGTGACAAATATAAAAAATATAAGCCAATTAAAGAGCAAAAAGTTTGCACATTTGCTAACACAACACAAAAAAATATATTCCACAAAACCTCCCAATGCGGACTCTTCCAAAGAGAAAAACGTCTTAACGGAATCTAATCAAAATTTCAGGAAAAATGGTCTACCTCTAACAAACCACCCATATAAGGACAAATTATCTTCAACAGTCGCTATAACTATTGAAAAGTTTCATTTTATACACTCATAAAAAATAGTACAAAAGTTTTTCAGTTCCACTGGAACTAATTTGTATTACTTAATTTTTAATACTTTCCAGTTCATTTGACTGGTTCTTTTTAAATTGGATAAATGTTGGTTATTCCGTATCTATAATTTATTATTTATAGTATGTGCCCGAACCGGAGAGTCCAAGAACTCCTATTTTAAGCTTAAATTTTTAGTTAATTAAAAAAAATCGTTAATTTATCAAAAATTGCATGCCTAATTTAACTAATATAGTCCGTATATGCTAAAACTTAGCTTACATAAATTTAGCAGACCATAATGCTTAACTTCATTGAAAATTTTGAAGGCGTAGGATTTCAACTATTTCTTCGGGGCCTTTTATGAGTATATACTGATAACCACAAATAATGAGTATATACTGATAACCACAAATAATAATAATTAACAATTTTCAATTTACTTGCTACACACAAAGCTATAGCTTTAGATCAATATTGATCATTCTTGGGAATTTTTCATTGCCATTGAAATTTTACTACCATTAGTTGACACTAATGCAAATGAAAAAAATTTCATTACCATTTAATGGTAATGAAATTTTTTCCATTAAAAATTTCATTACTTTTTTCATTCAAAATTTCATTACTAATGGTAATGAAATAGCACATATGCATAAAAACTAATTATAACTAGCTTTATACAGAAAATAATAAAACAAAATATATATAATATAATATTAACACGCATAAATAAATATTAACACATAAAATGACGGTTAATAATGCTGTTTCTTTTAATTTGTGCATTATTAATGGTAATGAAATTCAAAAACATTTTTAATTATCAATGAAATCAGATTCTGAAACCATTACCATTGATTCAAATAATAAATGTAACGCTTATGAAATTATCAATTAATTAGTCCAATCAATGCATTAGTCCCATGTAAAGGGTGTCCCAAGAAGAACGCAATTTTTAAATTTTAAATAAAACACAGATATTAAAAAATCGTTAAACTTTATTATATCGTAAAGTAGACAGAATGAGGTTATGTATGGAACAATATATCGTGCAGATGACCGCCGCGGCTTTGCTGGCATGCACGCGATGATGATTTTATCGGCAAAATCAGCATTTTCATGTTGTCTCTCCAATACCCAATTAACGAACTCCCTTCGCTGTCCATGGTCAGCTGGCTTCAGTTCCTGAGTCAATTGAACTTTGTATGCATGAAGATGCAAATCTTTCGTCAAAATTCGCTGCAAAGTGGATTTGGAGACACCAATTTGCTGAGCTCGGTGGCGAATTGAGGTGGATGGAGTTTGAGCGACATCATCACGTACAGCTGCGACATTTTTGGTCGATCGACCTGGTCGATGGCGCGTTGTTGTCTTTACATCACTAACAGACCCAGTTTCGGCAAATTTATCCATTAACTCTTTACAGTTGACTCTTTTGGAGCATTATTGTCACCCCAAATTGATCGCAATTTGCGAACTGTAGTCGCAAAACTTTCACCATTTTGGTAAAACAATTTCACAATGAGAATGCGTTGTTCATTCGTGTAGCGCTCCATTTTTACTAACCTCGTACCTTCTACTAGCAAACAATAACAATTGTTCAAATGTCAAACAATGACACTTCGAATGTTGCCAGATTTAAAAATTGCGTTCTTCTTGGGACACCCTTTATATTGATCTAAATCCGCTTCCATACGTTTTTTTATTCTTAAGAAATTTGATAATTCTTCTCAAAGTCAGTCAAAATAACTGGTTCGAAGTAAATTTATCTTCAAGCTATTGATAGCCTTAGGAGTAATAAAAGAAACTATAGCCAATTATAGAAGTTTATTATAATCGCCCCGTTGTTGCTTTTCTTTCAGATTTTTGGATGTAGACTATTATCTCTGTTCTCTGTATCTCCAAATACATTGTTTACGTTATGATCCTCAACGCCAGATTTAAAATTAATATTTTAATCATATATAAAAATATCTATATTTTTAAGAAAACCTTCGATTAAGTCAACCAAGTCAAAAACAGATTTGTTTTTGCATTGAAGGGAAATATTAAGGTAATTTAGCACACAAAGACACTTGGTGTGAATCACACAGTGGAACAAAGGAACCTTTATAACATTTTTAATCGCCTGCCCAATAATGCCGACTTTTTTCCAAGCATTGCGGCAGCGCCATCTGTATATATGACTGTTAATCATGCTGATTCGGTTTTTATTTCCAACCTTCCGTTTATCGCATCAAAAATGTCAATACTTCTCGAATGTCGATGGAGCGGAATCAGTGCAAAAATTTCCTCATTTACATTAAAATTATTGTCAACCATTCTGACGGCTAATATTAGTTGACTTATGTCAGAAATATCGCATGATTCATCCAATGCAAGAGAAAAGTATGTACATAACTTGAATTCCTTTTTTAAAAGCGAGTCCACGTACTTAATAATTTCTTCGTTAAAAAACATAAAAAAGAATGTGAAAGAAGTAAAGCTGCATACTATAAAGGCTTAGAAGGCAAAATAAATTTAGTTGATTGGTGGAATCTTCTCAAAGAAATCAAAAACATATACTTTCAACCGAAACCTGAAATAGAAGCTTATGTGTTTAAACGCTACTTTTTTGATTTACTAAACCCTCCATCAAGTTCAAATGCTAAAGTGTATGCAGCAATTTTTCATAGTGATGATGATTTTGACCGACCAATAAACGTAACTGAAAATAAAAATGTACTGTCCAAAGCAAAAGCTCCCGGAGAAGACCGAGTAAGTTATGAATTTTTCAAAAATGCAGCTGATACGTTGCTTGAAGAATTGACAAAATCATTATATTTAAAACAGCAATCTTAGACGATAATTTCCCACAAGTATAATTTACCCTATATATAAGAAAGGTAACAGGGATATTCCAAGCAATTACCGTTGACTTCAAAGCGGCCTTTGACAAAGTCTGCAGAAGGTCTCTTTAATATAAGCTGAATGGCATTGGTATATCAACAAAGATGAATCGTATGATGAAAGTATATATAGTAATACTAAATTTGCAGTATTGAATGGAGAACATTTGTCAGAGGAGTTTAACACTGGTTCAGGGGTAAAATAAGGCTCTTTGTTATCACCAACACTTTTTTCAATTTATATAAATATAGGATCCATAAGTATCCGGTTATTAATGTATGTTGATAATATAGTTATTTTGGCGGATGACATACAAACAATGCAAACTATGATTCACAGACTGGAAACACATTGTGAAAGATGGAACCTCAAAGTAAATTTGAGCAAATCAGAGATGATGATATTCAGAAAAGGAGGAAGAATTTCTAACAAAGAAAAACGGTAATTTAACGGTAAACATATTAAAGTCAGCAATGAACACACATATTTAGGAGTGACACTATCTCCAAAAATGTCTTTTAAAAACATTTGGAAATAAGATACATCGGCAAAAAAATAGAATAAACGCTACTTAGAAAAACTTTATGATAAGAAAGGAGATTGGTTTGAATGCTAAATAGAACCTTTTTAAGTCAGTGTGTCGTGCTATTCAGTCGTATGGAGCCCAAATATGGGGATTTTGTTTATTTGACGAAGTCGATAAACTACAACGATATTTTTAAAAAAGATTTTAAAATTGCCCCCATTTACACCTACATATGTACTGATGCTTGAAACTGGTATCGTTAATAACTATTTTTATACATTGGATTTACACCTTCATTACATCATGAAAACGCTCTTTGAATACAATGTGAACCGGCTACCAAACCAGATTACAAATCTCATTATTGAAAAAGAAGCATATATTGATGAATAGTCCGGAAATTTTAGTACGTTTAGAATTTCGGAATGTACAACGAGAAAACACTGGGAATGTTTAAGGGACGATATTATGACTGGCTTTAAGAAAAAGGAAATATAATTTTATATAGAAAAGGCAGCAGCAACAAACCGTCTTTACTCAAAACTAAATTATAATAAAAATCAAAAAACCTATATTGAAATAAATAATATAAATGCAATAAGCTTTATTTTTAAGGCACGATGTGACCTGGTAGAGCTCAATGGAATAAGATTTCAGCACCAAAGATCTCGTATATGTTCACTGTGCAATCTAAATGAAATTGAAAACATTTTGCGTAAAGTCATAGTCGTATGTCCCTTATTTTTTTTTTTATTTAAATTCTTTTAAAAATTTTGTAAATAAAATAAAAATATAAATAAAGAACAACTAACTATACAATTTCCCAAGTGAGAAAACTGGATACTCTAAATTCACTCCACAAATTTTTAATGATTGGCCGTGCGTCTTATTAATAGTAACCGCGAACAGGAAACTGAAGTTTAAATTCAAATTGCATATCTGATGGAATGATTGGGATGCGTCGAATTAGTTTCCAGTTAAAATAGTAGTTCAATTACATAAGCCACTAATCTTTTAATAGTGTTGCGGAAATTCTATTCATCAATTTCCATTTACTCGCGGAAACATAAATTTCCACATGCCAGCCCTAAAATGTGAAACAGTTGCCATCAATGGCAACTCTTCACCGCGACTAGTGCTGATTTAAGAGCTAACTATATTATACTTTTGCTAGCTTAAGCTAATGTGCGAATACATGTAATCAAATGTGTATAACTATATTGTACTTAACAAACTTTTCGTTAAGTTTCGTCAAGTGTCATTTGCTTAAGCAAACAGCGAAACTGACCGCACTTTACTTAAGGAATCATGTGTTTTTAAAAAAACTGTTTATGAAAAAAAACAAACTGCAATGTACGCGGAAAATATTTTTATAAGAAATTTAATTGAAAATGTTAAAAAACAAACGTGCATGTATAACAAAAGGGGTGGGTTTTGTATTTGTTTTTCGATTAAGATGCAAGCACTGTTGCATTTTTTAGTACTTTTAGATTTATGTTTTCATTTGTTTCTTTAAATTATTTAAAATTAATATAGATTTACTCGTTAATTGTAAAATATTTATAAATTGAACACATTAAATAATATTTTTCGAAAAGACACATATATTTTGGAAATATAAGAAGAAAACAGTTTTTGCAAAAGTACAAATATTTGCAACTAAGTGTAGTAAGTATTTAAGTTTAAAAAGTACATTGTAGCCACCAAAAATTCTTCAATAAGTTGATTAAGCATTTGACAGACTTTTCGTTGATTTTTGACAGTAGCTTAAGTTAGCAAAAGTATAATATAGTTAGCCCTTTAGTGTTTTACATATGTCAACTTCAAACAATATAATCTACGTTTCCGGTATACAACTTCCGGACAATGCTGCCACATTCTAGTTATTTCACCGCACATATAAACACGTGCTCGATGTGGCATGGCAGTTAGTTTGTAATAAAACGCTTAAATCTGTTATAGTGTAACTTAATAGTTTCAATAAAGTCTCTTGTGTAATTTTTTTTTAAGTTTTGTGTAAATAAAGAGTGGCTATAGAAAATTCAACTGTATTATTTGCAATATAAAAAGAACGATGTTAAAAGGAAATAAATCAACGATTTTAAAAGGTAAAATCGTAACAATGGCAAGTTTTGTACCAAAATATTACGAAACATCATTAACGATTGCATATTCAGATGACATTTGATGAATGTCAGATGACATTTGATGAAATGTCACAACGATGATCGTTTTCAATATTTGAGTTACCCATAAAGTATATTTGGAAAAATTAATAACTTTGATCGGAAAAGGGTAAGAGAATGTTGCACCCAACGAAGTCATTTTAAAACCTGAGGTATACGCTTGTATGTTTAACAAAAAATCGTGTACCACCAGTTAGCAAAGAACGCAAGGGCTCCGGTGGTGAATTCAATTCAGGTAATTTTACTTATCCGCTGGCACAACATAATCCAGTCACCTCATGTTAAAACTAAAATGCCATACAATGAATGCAAACAGTAGTAATTGATCCAATTGAATCCTTCCCATGAGAAACGTAATCAAAGTTTGCATCATAATTGAATGCTGCAAAAGTTCGTCGCACACATGGACGTGGAGATCGATTTCGCACAGCCCTACCACGTGGCATTTCAAGCTGCCAAAGTATTATTTGCACGCTGTTCGTTACTTTGAGAAGCGCTAGATACCCTATTATTTGTAGCATTACGTGTTCGACGCCAGAAAATACTACGTCTACGTACCATTTTGTGTTAAAAAATGTTGCAACACCAACTTAAAATGAAACTAATGAGCACATACAATGTTTATAAGCACAAAAACAATGCGATGCACTTTCACTCTAAAATGTACTCAATTAGCAGTTTGGTATTTTGTTGAAATTTTTTATTTATTTTTTATATAACTTACGACTTTTCTATATCACTTTAAAAAGAAGAATGAAAGGTAAATTTATTTTACTTAAAAATACGTTATTAACATAAATTTGAAGGCATTGATTTTTTAAAAATTTTGCAGTTTAAAAAATTACAATTTATTTTGCAGCAATAAAATTACTAAGACTTTTTAAAAATATACTTGTATAACTATAACTACCTGTTTCATTTCGGGCAACTTATTCACTATTAAGGGGCAAAACATCAAAAATCAGAATTCACAGTTTCACCAGAAAATTAAAATCGGTGTAGCCATTCTTCAGTCCATACCATACATAAATGCACACATCCATTTTTATATATACACCACTAGCGGGCAAATCCCGCTACGTTATTAGCGTAGAAAAACGTTGCGCGGGATAAAGCCCGGGATGTTCTGGGCTAACACCTGGGAGTACCCGGAGTCCCCAGATGATTATCCGGAGACGCCATTTTTACTGTGTCCCTGGACAAAATTCTAAAATGTACCTTTTCAATGAGTTAGTCCATACTCTAGGCAACACATATATAAAATTCTAGGTTTCTAGTTAAATCGGTGTGGGCAGGCCATGATTGGGGAAGTTTCTCTACTTTTTGACCCTTCCTTTAGAATATTTAGAGAGGATGTCTACGCTGGAGGAGGAACCTACATACCAAATTTCAACATCCTAGCTCTAGTGGTTTTGGCAGGCTCATTTTTGCCCCTCCCCCTATAACTTTCCAAAAAATCGCTCTTGGCTGATGGACGAACATTTATACCAAATTGAACTTCCTAGCTCTAAAGGTTTGGGGGTCGTCAGTGGGAGACTTTTTGACCCTTCCGGTAAGAATTTTCAAAAGTCCGGTCTGAGTAGATGTCTACGCCTGAGGTGAAACTTATATACCAAATTTCAACCTCCTAGGTTCAGCGGTTTATACAGTCCGTCAAGGTGAAAATAACCTTCTTTCTATTCTCCCCGTAACATTTTTTTAGCTGCTGTTTTGCCGGAGGATGAACCTTCATACTAAATTTCACTTTCCTAGCTCCAGCAGTTTTTGTAGACAGTCAAGGGGGAGAATTTAACCTGTGTAAGCTGCTGGTTACAGCGGAGGAAGAACATCCATAATAAATTTAAACTTCCTAGCTCCAGCGGTTAGGGGAAGACTTTTTCCTTTTTGTCCCATAGGCTTTTTCAAAAATTCCATCTTATATAATGTCTATGTCGCCGGCGGAACCTTCAAACCAAATTTCAACTTCCTATTTCTAGTGGTTGGGGCAGGCCGCTAATGTGCAGACTTGCCGTCTGGACAGATTACGTCGGAGGAGGAACCTAAATACCAAATTTCAACTTTCTAGTTCCAGGGCTTTTGGCAGGCCGTCAAACATTCATACCAAATTTCACCTACCTAGCTTCAGCGGTTTTGGCAGGCCGTCAAGGGAGAAAATTTAACCTTTTTGCCCATCCCCCTACGCTTTTACAAAAATACTTTTGTCTACACCTGAGGAAGAAACTTTCTAGTTTCAGTGGTTAGGGCAGGGTTCGTCTCCGTAGGAATTTAAGAAAATACCATCTGGGCAAATGTCTACGTCGGAGAAGGAAGCCACATACCAAATTTCAATTTCGTAGTTCCAGCGAATTTAGCAGACCATCATGACGGATAATTATCCCCTCCCCGTAGGATTTTCAAAAATCCCGTTTTAGCTGTTGTCTTAACTGGAGAAGGAACCTGCATACCAAATTTTAACTTCCTTGGTCCCGGAGGAGGAACAAATTAACAAAATTTCAACTTCCCAGCTCCATCGGTTTTGACAGGCCGTTAAGGGGGAGAATTTTCCCCTTTTCTTCCCCTTGCCGTTGGATTTTCCAAAAATTCCACCTTAGTTGTTATATATACTGGAGAAGGAGCCTGCATACCAAATTTCGACTTCATAGTACGAGCGGTTTGGGCAGACCCGTAAGGGGGAGACTTTTTGCCCTTTAAACCATTTTTACCACGTCACTGGCCAAAATTCTAAAATGTCCCTTATTAATGTATAGTCGAAAAATATTTTAGTTGCCGAAAACAAAAAAAAACTTGTGTTTACAAAATTCCAGTTTATTTTTTGACCGAAAAATTAACTTTTCCCTTGTTGTTACTACCTCAATTTTACTAAAATAAACCTTCTATTTCTGTTTAGGTTTTTTTTTGTGAATAGTATTCTTTTTCTATTTTTTGGACCTAGCGGGTCACAGGGGCACTGGCCCGCGTAATACCATATAGAAAAAAATACTTTTTTAATTCCCCAGGTGGTCGTATATATTTTTTTTATTTTTGAGGGGTGCTCGAAGTTTTTAGTGTTAATAAATGTTAAAATGGTAAAAATACACTTGAAATTAATAAAAATAACTCTAAATTATATGAGTGAAGTATTTTTCTTCCGACAACATATGATTAACAAAAGAAAAAACACATACTAATTAGGGATGCCAGATTTTGGAACGGCTAAAAGAGCACAGTCAGTTAAAAAAAAGTGCAGACGTTTTTTGTTGCAGGAGGGCCAGAAATCTTTTGTTTGTAACATATGGCAGCTGCGGCGCTGCTAAAATGTAGCCACATCCCCCCGCAGGTAGTGAAAATATTTGCGTGGGGGGTTTTTTTTATGAAAGGTGTTGGGAGGAGGCCGTAATTGTTATGAACCCGAGTCCCATTCAATTATTTTTGTTGTAAATATTTAAGGGAGGAAGCCACTAAAGGGAGCGACCACACTCCAGCTTCGAGTCCCGGTTACATTAATCGGGGTAAACATTGTGTTGGTGGCAGAGTCACACCACCGTTTACCATCCGGACTACTTTATGTGTTATGGTATTTTTTTTTTTTTGTAACCTGCAAATAGAGAACGAAAAGAAAATTATTTTAGAAGTAAAAGATACTTCAATACAAACCCCTGATCGTGGTTACGATCAAATTTTCTTTTGTTCCAGCTCCAATTGACACAGTGAGTTTTAAATTATCTGAAAATAAAATAAAATACAAAAAAAAAATTAATTTTGTACATATACTTACGTGTTCGGTCATCTGTTTTGTTTTTCTGACTGATTTGTTTTTGTTATGATTAGTGGTGGTAATTTTAGGCAAAAGTACCGATTATTTATTGTTCCAATAATTTGGAGAGGTACGGTCCTTTTTATATAACACCTCACTCAAAATCATATGCATTTTAGGTTGAGATACCAAAAGATAATAGTACTGAATAAATATGATTATATTCACCCACTGTACCTAAGAAAATTACATTGTTACATTCATTACATTATTGTTTATAAATTAAAACGCAAACCGAATTAGTTCATAGGGCATTGAACAGGAAAATTAGTACGTCGATGTCATCAGTATTACTTTACTACTTCACACATTGTTGTTGTGTGTAGTAGTGGTAATAGTAGTAGTAGTGGAAAATAAGGGCGATGCAAAAAATTTGCGTAGAGCAGGTAGTAAAGTAAAGCCATGGTTGTAATTTCCATTGAAAACCCGGTATTTTCAAATTTACATTTGGTAAAATTAAATTTCAATATTTTTGAATAAAATGCTGAACGCTTGGTATTGTTAAAGATGCTTTTGGCGGTTTATGTGATTTATGACGGGGGGAAATAATGTATAGGGAAATAATTATTTAGGAAATATCTTTCTGTATTAATACATGAAGAAAAAGTTGGAAAAATAGAAATTAACAAAGTAATATTATTTATTAAAACATGGCGAACAGAACGGAATTTTTGAAATTAGGTTTAGAATATTCTGTAAACAATGTGAAAAAGATGGCGAAAGGGCGGGGATTTCGTGATTATATAAGTGGAATATTTTGTATATAAGATAAAAAAGATGTCTAACTCGCGGGAAAAAATTAAATATATAATGTTTATTTTTGCCTGATACAAAAAATTATAAATAGGTAGGCCTTGGTTGAAAGTTAAAACTTAGAAGCAGATACCAGTGAAAACTCAACGAGTGCGGATCTACAAGTGCAGTGGTAGTTATTTTTAATTAATTAAAGATTCAAAAAGTTTTAAGTAAATTAAAGAAAATTATTAAAGTTTTAATAAGTAAAAATTTTATAAAAAAAAATAGAAAAAGACATTTTGTATAAATACAAGAGAATAGTGATTCCTAAGTGCCAAAATATAGAATACAGGGGTATACAGGGTAAAAAAAAACAAAAAAAGGTGTAGCCAGGTAAAATTTTCTTTTAAATTTACGGATAAAAAAATATTCTTCAAAGCTGAGTCCAAGTAATAAAGTTATTACGGTTTTAAAATAAGTTCTTTTAAATTATTTCCAAACAGATTGGATACGTTTGAGTTTTATATACCGCCAAGCGGAAGCATCTTTATTTTTATTTTTTTTAAAGAAGAAAGCATATACATACACTAGAGCAAGTTTTTTTTTAAATAAATTATAATTCATTCATGCAATATTAAGTTTCTATGGTTAGTTTACTTTATGTGTTTATATTGTTAGTAAGTTATGTTAATTTTATAGGAATAAAGGTTTTTTATAGGGTTCACGTCAAGCGCGATAAAGTTATAGGCTGCAATATTGGCAGTAATCAAGTCTCAGGAGGCTTCTTTAATTTGATATTTAAGTTTTAGAAAAGATCCGTTCTGCAAAGAAAGAAACAGATATCTAGATTGGAACCCTTAAAGAAGATTAAAACATAAATTTAAGAATAAAAGTTAAGGTTAAATTTATTAAATTATTCGACATTGTTTTTTTTTATTAATAATTGCGCCTAAAGCTATGCAAAAATAATTAAAGGAGAAAATTACACTTTATAAAACTTAGGTAGTGCATGCGATTTTTTATTAGTTATTGTATGCTAGTTTTTTCTTAGCTTATATGAGATTGTTATATTAAGGTTTTATTTTATTTATTGCAAAAAAAGCCATTCTAAAAAAGTTTTTTTTTAAGTGTTGCGTAAAATGAGAAAGGATTATATCTCACTGGAGTGATGAATCATCAAGATGCAAACTATATGAATTGTTATAGCTTAGATCTCTCAAGAAAAGGGATTTTAATTGTATCGCAAATCGTATAGATATTTTTTTTATATAAATGTATAATTCAGTTTCAAGGGTTATTCCTGTGTGTTAACTGCAAAGAAATTTGAATATAGCCTCTCGTGTAAGTATATAGAGCGAGGTTAGTTGTATCTAAATTTTCTTTTTACAGCCCGCTGAAATATTATGTACAAAAATTATATATGGGGCATAACATATGGGTAAAGAAAATACAGAATTTTTCCCTGTGTTTTTATTTTTGACAGTATAAGTCCCACAAAACGGTAATAGAATTTAACCGCTTGACCTCTCACCACAAAAACCATTGCCCGAAATTAAGTTATTTTATATTTAAAGATTAAAATTGGATTTTATATAAGAGAATAAAAAATATAGCTTCTTGTTGCAGAAAAGGACATTAATTTGAAAACAATTAATACTACATTTTTGATATTTTTATATATATATATATATATATATATATATATATATATATATATATATATATGTGCACGGCGCACACATATATATATATATATGTATTAATTTTGCATACTTTGAAGACATCTGTATATACAGCCAAAAAAGTCCCTATAATATGTTCTGTATCCAGTAAAATGTCTTCAGTGTAAACAGTAGAATAATGAAAAGTTTGTGGACAGTACCCAAATTAACAAAACGAAATCCCGTCCCCGCAATATATATAGACAAAATAACTGTCAGCGAATCTCACGCTGAAGTTGAACTTCAAAGTCTATTAGACCATACCGCTACTATGATATTAAAACTACAGAGCGATGTTATTAATGAAGTTTTGGACGATTCCGTAAACGACCATACATTAATAGGAAAATGGGGGTTTGATGGCAGTTCGGGACACAACGAGTTCAAACAGAAAGTTGTAAATAATAGTTTGGATGATAGTAACTTATTTTTTACGTCATATGTCCCCCTCCAACTTGTAACAAAACCAGATGAGGCTCAAATTACCAAAATAATTTGGAATAATCCTCGGCCATGGTCCACCCGGTCCTGCCGTCCTATCAGGTTCCATTTTAAAAAAGAAACAGCTCAATTGTCCATCGACGAAGAAGAAAATTGAACAGTTAACTCCCACAAATACAATAATGATCAGAAAACGATACATATTGACCATATTCTGCAACTAATAATGGTGGATGTTAAAGTATGCAATGCTTTAACTCAAACTTTTTCCGCAAAGTGTTACATATGTAATACAAAACCCACCGAAATGAACAATATTGAAAAATGTCTGCAAAAAGAACTTAAAATAGAATTTGGATTGTCACCTTTGCACGCATATATTAGATTTTTTGAGTATTTTCTTCATATATCGTATAGGCTTGAAAACAGCCTATACGATATATATTTTTCAAAAGAAAACAGAATATTTATTACAATTCCGAGAAAAATTGGACTAATTGTCGACAAGCCAAAAACTGGAGGAAGTGGGTCTTCCAATGATGTAAATACAGCACGAGAATTTTTCTGCAATGCTGGCTTGTCTGCAAAAATAACAGGCATTGATAAAGAAGTAATTGAGAGATGTGCAACATTATTGCAATTTTTGTCTTCAGGGTATAATATTAATGTCGAAAAATTTAGGAAATATGCGCTGGACACTGCTAAGAAACTAACAAAATTTTAATTCATGCTTCAGATGTTATTGAACATGCACTGGTATCGATTGGAGAGCTCTCTGAAAAAGCTGCAGAGTCCAGGAACAGATATAAAGAAATTTCGACTCCAGCACACGCTTAGAATTTCACGCATTTCAACAAATACAAATCAGTATTTAACCTTTTAACCGTTTACTTTTAACTTCGGATCCTTTTATAACGGGACAACGAAAGTTACCATGCAAGGACAAATCAATTTTATTAAAATCTGGCTTTGAATTGCTAGATTAATTTTGAAGTCGATTTTCATTTAAGGGGGCTTGTTACTAAAAAAACAAAAACCACTTTAAAACTGCTATAAAAAAATAAATACGCAACATTTTTTAATTCTGTTTTTTTATTTGAAAGATAAACTATCGTTATATTTTAAAAATTTTATAACTCAAAATTCAGTAGCAATTTTTTGAAAAATATTGATTTTTGTTGAAGTTATGGAAAATGGAAAAAATTTACTTTTCTTCATTTATTAAAAAAATTATTAGACCAAAATGTCAAAATATGGCTACGATAAGTACTAGATAATTTAATAATCTAGAAATCAAAAGAAAAACAATCAAAATCGGTTCAGTAGTTTTTGCTGTACAACTGCAGACGATTTTGTCCTATAAAAAAAAGCATCCCACAATTGCGTGGCAACCCTAGCAATTATAGTTCACAAAAACTTGAGTTATAAACTTTTAAAAATAAAGCGATAGTTTATCTTTCAAATAAAAAAACAGAATCAAAAAATGTTGCGTATTTATTTTTTTATAGCAGTTTATAAATTTTTAATATTAAGGCTGTTTTTTAGTAACAACCCCCTTTTTATAATTTTTTATTACATATTAGGTCTGTACGAGGTAATTTTGGGTAAAGTCTGGTAAAATGAGATTAAGCAAAAAATTCTCTCACAAAACCATAAAAATGCCCAAAATACTGGGAACGCACAAAACCACATTTCATACCAAAAAATAAACGTCACATTTATTCATATTAAAAAACAGATTAATTAATAAACACATTTGAATGGGCAAATAAATATTTACATTTTTAAATGTATTTTTCATTAGTAAGAAGGAAAAGTTTAGCAGAATATGATCGAGGCTTAAATGATAAACAAATATGGAAACTGTGGATACCAGCTAATAAAACCCAAGCAGTAATAGAGAAAGCCCACTCTACACTAACAACAATACATGGCGGAGTTACAAAGACATTAGAAAGACTAAAGAGGTTTTTCTATTGGCCCAAAATGACAATTCAAGTGAAAATTTTATAAGGAACTGCAGAACGTGTAAAGAAATAAAACCAGCGAACTATAATCTAAAAACTGAAATCGGAAAACAAGTACACAGATATGCCGTTTCAAAAATTATATATTGATTTTTTCTAGCAATATCCGAAATCAAAGAAATGCAATAGATATATTTTTGAAGTACTTGATAATTTTTCAAGTTTACATTTATCAAAGCAATGAAAGATGCTACCACTGCAAAAGTGATTGAGTTTTTACCACACGAAGTATTTCATAAATTTGGTGTTTCAGAAATTATACATAGTGATATTGGATCACAATTTAATTCATCCAATTTCGGAAAATTACTAGAAGCCTAGAAAATTCAACATATTCAAATACCCCTTTATCAAGCCAGTAACAACGCGTCAGAAAGAGTAAACCAGTCAGTTTTATCAGCCATCCGAGCGTATGTGAAAGAGGATCATAGAGATTGGGACCTCTATCTGTCAGAAATTGAATGTTCCTTGAGGAATTCATTCCATAATGCTATAGGTTTCGCATTATTTGGATTTCATATGTATACTAGTAGCGAAGATTATAAATTGGGACGTAAACTGCAATCTTTAACTGATCATAGAATATTAATGCAACCCAACAAAAAAATAGATCTGATAAGAGAGCAGATACAAGAAAATATGCGAAAAGCATATGAAAAGAGCGCAGCCAGATATAATAAAAGAGCTCGAATTGTTAAATGTATACCTGGACAAGAAGTCCACAGGAAGAATAAATAATTACGCAATTTTGAGAAAAACCAAAACGCTAAAATGAGCAAAGTGTATCTACCGAGTAGAGTAGCTCGACTTGTAGGAAGCAATATGTACGAGCTAGAGTCATTACAGGGTAAATCAGTAGGCATATATAACGTTCAGGATATAGAAGTTAAACTTTTTAGTAACGTTAATTCGTTTATTTTTTTAATTTATATTTTGCTAAGGTTTCATCAAGTTTTAAATTTTTCTAAATATTTTTTATTTTGCGATTTTTTTTAAAGGCTATTCAAACCTTTGTTTGAAATTATGTTTTTTTCAATCAGAAATGGCAATTCTGGAATATAAGGACTAGAGGCTATACCATGAAATATTTTGAATTTCCTACGAAGAGGTACAACTTTTCTTAGGAGGAATAAAAACTTAAATAAAAGATCGAATCATATACCAATTTTTTAATAGAACCGGGAAATGTGTAATATAATAGTGAAGTCATTTACATACCCGTTTACCATACTTATGATTTTTAAGAAACTAGGCTATTTTCTTTGGAACCAATGATTCATCGGCGATAAAATTATTTTATTGATGCCCGTTGTTTTTCTTTTTATGTATATAGTTTTTGCATTTTTGATTTCCAATTGGTTACATTCAGTTGTAAATGCAGATTGATGTTGATGAAGAAAAAACCTGAAGGAAAATAAAGGGATACAAAGTAAATGCTTATTTCATTATTGAATACAAATTACTTCCCGTGATAACTTGAGAATAGTTGTTTTTTTGATCCACAGAACCTTTTGATACTTTTTACTGGAAAGTAGTTCACGCAGTAAAATCTCAGTCTTTTTATAATAAAAAGTACTCAAGAGAGTTTAACCATTTGTTGAACGAGCAGCACAAGTGCCCAATTAAGATGTGTAGAGGAGACCCGAGTATTAGTAGATCTGTAATTAAGATTAATATTAATGACAATTACGTTTATTTTAATTTTTTTTTTTAGAAATTCATTGATTCAAGATAAATAATTTTTACGAAATGAATTCAGTCATTAAGAATTCAGCATAGGACAATCCAGTAAGGAGATAAATGAATTTTGGTGCAATCTCTTGTTTAAATTGCAATTATAATTGCGAGAAACAGGTCAGTTTTAAAGTTTTTTTTTAAGTTTTCTAGATCGATAAAGGAATGAGGAATTTTACATTAAGGTTTATGAAATGAATCCTTTACCGCTCTGGTGTTTCAATTTAATTGCCTAAATTATAGGCGTTCGAATTTTTTATTTCTGCAACGTGTGCAAGAGTTGGTCGCTGACCAAACGTGACAGAATGTGAATGTGTGTGATCAAATTATTAAGGGTTTCCACTGTTCTTTTTCTTACCTAGAAAAGTGCAGCAGTTATAGGTTGGTCAGTTCAGATGGAACCGTGAATTCATCTGGTAGTTTTTCTATATGGATATCCAAAATCAACTGATTTTTCTTTTAAGGGAAGGTGATGGAATTGGTTAATCCAGTGTTCCAATTTGCCGGGCTTCACAGTCGATAGCTTTGAGACCCATGTTTCAGGGTGCGATAATTCCCACGTTGGACGTTTTTCTTTTTTTTTTAAACACCTGCACACCGTTCCGTTCTGCATTTATTTGCAGAGACCAGAGTTTTGTTGCAGGAGGGCCAGAAATCTTTTGTTTGAAACATATGGCAGCCGCGGCGCTGCTAAAATGTAGCCACATCCCCCCGCAGGTAGTGAAAATTTTTGCGTGGGGGGTTTTTTATGAAAGGTGTTGGTGTTGAGTCCCATTCAATTATTTTTGTTGTAATTATTTAAGGGAGCGAACCACACTCCAGCTTCGAGTCCCGGTTACATTAATCGGGGTAAACATTGTGTTGGTGGCAGAATCACACCACTGTTTACCATCCGGACTCATTTATGTGTTATTTTATTTTTTTTTAACCTGCAAATAGAGAACGAAAAGAAAATTAATTTTAGAAGTAAAAGATACTTCAATACAAACCCCTGATCGTGGTTACGATCATATACTTACGTGTTTTGTTTTTCTGACTGATTTGTTTATGTTATGATTAGTCGTGGTAATTTTAGGCAAAAGTACCGAGTATTTAGTACCAATAATTTGGTGTTTTATATAACACCTCACTCAAAATCATATGCATTTTAGGTTGAGATACTAAAAGATGATAGTACTGAATAAATATGAGTATATTCACCCACTGTACCTAAGAAAATTACATTGTTATAGCAAAATTTCTTCTTGTTTATAAATTAAAACGCAAACCGAATTAGTTCATAGAGCATTGAACAGGAAAATTAGTCAGTAGTAGTAATAGTAGTGGAAAATAAGGTCAATGCAAAAAGTTGCGTGGAGCAGGTAGTAAAGTAAACCCATGGTTGTAATTTCCATTGAAAATCCGGTATTTTCAAATTTTCATTTGGTAAAATAAAATTTCAGTATTTATGAATAAGAAGATTTGCCTACTAAAAATGCTGAACGCCTGGTATTGCCAAAGATGCTTTTGGCAGTTTCTTTGATTTAGGACGGGGGAAATAATGTATAGGGAGGAGAATTGTTTAGGAAATATATTTCTGTATTAATATATGAAGAAGAATTTATAGCCTTTTTTCACTGAGCTACATCTTTCATCAGTTTGCACAGATGTTAACATCTTCCCATAAGAATTATACAGGCCAAAAATTCTACATCTTTCTACATTTACAAAAGATGATCCTTTCTTATTTTGTTCCATCTTACATCTGTCGTTATTTTAAGTGTCATCACTAAAAAAATGACAAAAAAATGACAAAAATTTTTCTTCATCATCATCTTCTTCCAGAATGAGCTTTAATATTTCAAAGTACTGCATTAAAATTCGGGTTTGTTCTTGTTAAGCAACAACTACTCCAATGATCAATGCTTTCTCTAAATCCATTTTTTTATTTTTAACAATAAATATGCGTCCTTTGTTTTATTTTTTGATAGCTGAATAAATGGCAGATGAAAGATGTTGCCAATGTAAACACTTGTTTCATATTTTCAACATCTTCCACGCGTTTCACAAAGATGTTGTTCAGTGTAAAAAGCCTATTAGGTTCAAAGTTAAAACTTAGAAGAAGATACCAGTGAAAACTCGCGGATCTACAAGTGCAGTGGTAGTTTTTTTAGTTAAACAAAGATTCAAAAAGTTTTAAGTAAATTAGAGAAAATTAGTAAAGATTTAATAAGCAAAGATTTTATAAAAAAAGGCATTTTGTAACAAAAAAAGAGAATAGTGATTCCTAAGTGCCAAAATATAGAAGACAAAGGTCGTTAGAGTATAAAAAGGGCTCAGGAGGGAGTTGAGTGTGATAACGTCTACATTTTTATGCAAGCTCACGGTTTTTGCTAAGTTCAGTTGGATAGGATTATTTAAGCAAAAAAAAAAAAAACAAATCGTAAGTTGAAAGTTTTAGAGAAAATTCGGTATTCGTATAGTGTAGTGAATCGAAGGAAATTATTATTTTTTTAATTTTGTAGCTGGCCTCTTACCATACAATACAAAGTGTTTACAAATCGAGGGTCTGGCTATCGCACCTGCAGGAACCTATTGGAGAGCCTAAGTAGAGGAAGTTCAGAAAAGAAAACAAAAAAAAGGTGAAGCCGGGTAAAATTTTCTTTTCAATTTACGGATAAAAAAAATATTCTTCGAAGCTGAGTCCAAGTAATAAAGTTATTACGGTGTTAAAATAAGTTCTTTTAAATTATTTCCAAACGGATTGGATAAGTTTGAGTTTTATCTACGGCCAAGCGGAAGCATCTTAATTTTTATTTTTTTTTTAAAGAAGAAAGCATATACATTAGAGCAAGTTTTTTTTTTAAATAAATTATAATTCATTTAGGTAGTATTAAGTTTCTATGGTTAGTTTACTTTATGTGTTTATATTGTTAGTAAGTTATTCCAGGTAATAAGTATTCAAGCTTAAGGTCTATTTTATACAAAATTATTTATTTGTTATCCAATATTTCGCTATCTCAATGGATAGCTTCTTCAGGGATTTTTTTTTTTTTTGTTTTTTTAATTTTAAACAAATTTTTTAACAAATCAAAATTAATGAAACAACAAAATTGTCAATTTTAAAAAATATTAAAAATTAAACACAGGAAACAAAAATTATTCTATTACATTTTTATGAACCTATTTAATTTCCTATTTTATTCTTATAAATTAAATGTCTGTAATTCTGAGCTACATTGTCTGTATCTGTTTTAAAATGAATTCTTTGTTCTATTGGTGTGTTGATAATTTGTAACATTTCTAACATGAAGCGTCTTTTGTAGTTTGTTTCTGTATTTAAAACTGTTGTATTTTCAAAATCTGGTGTATGGTTAAGAGTGGCACAATGTGATGATAATGCAGTTTTGTGAGAAGCTGTATTCCTATATTTCTGGTCAGATCTATGTCCTGCTAATCTAGTTTTTAATTTGTTCTTTGTGGTACCTATATATACTTTACTACATATTTCATTATCTTTACCCCTGCAAGGTATCTTGTAAATAATATTAGATTTATCTAATTTCTCTGTCCTATTTTTCATTTTACTAAATAATCTATCTAATGTATTATATGTTCTATGAGCCATCCTATAATTATTGATATCATAAATATTAGAATTTTCTAATCATTCAGAAATAATTGGTACATAAGTTAAAGACTTGTAAATCTTAGGTTCAGTAACTATATTCACACTGCCTTCCCTATGTCCATTGTACTGACCAATCAATTTATAAATCAATTCCCTTGGGAAATTATTATCCTCTAAAATATTTCTTATTCTTATTTTATTATTTCTATGAAAAACTATATCACTAATATTTAAAACTTTATCTATAAGATTTTTGGCAGTATTAATAATAACTCTTCTCGGATGTTTTGAATAATAATTAATAATTCTACCCGAAGAAATTGGTTTTTGGTACCAATCTACTAACAAGTTATTCTCCTTTCTTATTATTAATGTGTCTAAATATTGAAGTTTACGATCACATTCCCTTTCAATTGTAAATTTTATATCCTGGTGAAATGAATTAAATATGTTTAAAATATTTTCTATTTCACATTCTGAAATAATACAAAATAAATCATCTACATATTTCGTTAGTAAGTTATGTTAATTTTATAGGTATATGGTTAAGTTGTCTAAAAATAAAAACTACTTTATCTTTTCGTTGCTTTATTAGAACTACCTCTTATTATTATTTAAAATCTTAAAACTACTTAAAAAGAATAGCAGATTCTGCCATCTAAGCAGAATCTCACGCTTAGAAAAATTCCTCAACTACAAGTGTTCAAATAAACACACAACAAAGTAATCACATTTCAATGTCTGTCGTTCTAACAGAGACATATGGAATGTGTTAAAAGCAAAAAGCAGGGTGGAAAAGGAATGAAGTCGTTTGACTATATTCGCGTAATTATTAACGTGTGCCATATTTTAGGAATAAAGGCTTTTTTTAGGGTTCACGACAAGCGCGATAAAGTTATATGCTGCAATATTGGCAGTAGAGTATCAAGTCTCAGGAAGCTCCTTTAGTTTGATATTTTAATTTTAGAAAAGATTCATTCTGCACCCTTAAAGAAGATTGAAACAGAAATTCAAGAATAAAAGTTAAGGTAAAATTTATTAAATTATTCGACATTATTTTTTTTTTTTTTGTTAATAATTGTGCCTAAAGATATGCAAAAATAATTAAAGGAGAAAATAAAACTTTATAAAATTTAGGTATTGCATGCGATTTTTTTATTAGTTAATTTTTTTCTTAGCTTATATGAGAATATTATATTAAGGTTTTATTTATTGCAAAAAAAAAGTGTTTTAGTTTAACGTTAGGGAAATATATATGTATATAAATAAAAAGATGTTAACGTTTATTTGAAAATATTAAACAAAATAATGATGATGGCTTAAGTTTTTTTTAGAAGGGTAATGGGAATGTGGTAAGTAGAGGAGAAAAGGTCCGGTGGTATTAGGGGTCATTAAATAAAATATTATGCTGGTTGAGATAATTAGTGGCCAAGGTTGGGAGGGCGTAGGAGTCTATCACCTGTCTCCGAATTTCTTTAATGTGGTATGTTCCAGTAGTTTAGTTCAATTTCTTTTGTTTTTGGGGTAATACTAGAGCTAGTTGGCAACCTCATCAGCCCAACGGTTTGCAACATTTTAAACAAGAGAAAAAAAATAATTTCATAATAATTTTATTATAATTCAATACAATATAGAATATAGAATATAAAAAATAGACATAACAAAAAATGACTTAAAAAATTAAAGAAAACAAGTAGAATAGAAACAATTAAAAAAAATTTCACATATTATGTACCGGGTGGGCCAAAAGCCACCATGGGACTTAAAAATTTAATAAGTTTTTCGTTGACATATTTTTTATATTTTTTCAGATAATAAAATATACAAAATGAAAATTTTTACACTAAGTATGCAAAAAATGTCACTTAAATGATCCCCGTTTTCAGCTTCGCAATGATGGTGTCATTTTTGAGTATTTCCATAACATTTTTCAAAATTTGTGGCTGTAGCGTTTGAATTTCTGTAACAATAATGGCCTTAAGTTCAAGGATTATCTCGGGCTTGTTCACATACACTGGCGGTCATAAAAACCGCACCACACAGAAATTTGAAGAAAAAAGAAAAGGTGGTTCCTAATAATTTGTCCATATTTTTTTGCGTTCACGGTTCCTTGAATGTGGAATAAGGAACCAAGGATAAAGTAGGAAAAACAACCCCTGGTTTTCTAGAAACTTCACTGTTTTAACTACACCGTTATCCTTGTAACTTTCAACTTCTGAACGACGAACATACGGTAGATTATCTGCGCATAGCAAGTTTAATTGAAACCTAACCTAACCTAGCTCTTCATTTCCGCCCTTATAAAACTTTTCTCCAGTCGTCGAGGTTCCAGTTTCGATATTTGATAGCTCTTCATTTCCGCCCTTATTTCCACTGCACTTTTGAAGCGATCCTTGAAACTTATTCCTCGTATTATGCCTTTGTCCGGGTGTTTTTCTTTTTTTATTAAGTCTATAGATTATAATTATCCTCACAGACGAAAGAATACAATACAAATATACAGGAAAGAAAATAAAAACATTAATTATTTAAATATAAAATTATATTGTGTTTCAAGGTCGTTCTATTTTCGGATAATTGAATTAAATGATAAAACTTATTAAACTGCACACAAAGACGACGCAGCGATTATTGTTTGTAAAATTCGAATTAAAATAATTTACATGTAATAGTTGGAAATTTCGAGTTGGTCTTACAGGAATGTTTAATTGGACCCTATCCAACAGGAACTCAGAGTTTCACCACGAATAACCTCAATCTTCCGAGGTCTTCCTGATCCTTTCGTCCTTGCGAACGGGTCCAAATAATTTTTTTTTTATGTGGCTTACAATGGTTGAATGTGAGCATCCCACTTTATGTGCTACGCGACGATAAGGAACCCCCACATCCTTGAAAACAAAAATTTCTACCTTTTTGTCACCGGTCAATTGGTTATACCGTGTGACTTTTTTACGTTCTTACAAAAAAAAAAGGATTTATAAAAAAATGGCAGACTCTGCTTAATTCGATACATAACGCTAAATAGGTAAATACCCATAATAAAAATAAAAGTAGGTATGCGGTGTTATGAACTTTTATCGAAATCGCTGAAGAGTTGCTAATGGTGCGGTTTTTATTACCGCCAGTGTATACTCGGTCATTCAAATAACCGCAAAGAAAATAGTCGGCTGCTGACAAATCTGACAAAAGCGCTGGCCAATTAATTTCCGAATTTCTGGAAATTATTCATCATGTTGACCCAACATCATTGTTTCAGGAATAAAAATGTTCTATCATAAACCGATATCGCTATAAATTTGCGGTTACAACACTTCCATCTTCATTTTCGAAGATTAGCAACAATTGATATGTTGAAATTCTGCATCATGACCTCAACTCGATTCTAATAAAGCGTTGCATTTACCCTCGGAAATCGTTCATCGATTCCAAAACTATTCGTCTAATCTGGGTATTATCATTATCACCACTTTTTTGGGAATTGCTACCACGGGAAGGTTCCCTAGAACGGGATAGAGGATTTTAGTTTGAGATGGATTCTTCAATAGTGGCCTTCCCTTTGGAGGACTTCCGTCTCAGTCACATTGCCGGCAAATTTAAAGCTTACATTTGCTGGTTCCTCTATATCTAAAAAATTTTCGCGACTTCTTGTCAAAACCATCTTGATTTAAAATTTGTATTATTTTTTTTTCTTTTCTTTTATAAAATTACGCAAAAGAAATCAACAATAAAATATTTATCCCACTACTTCATTTAGGTAACAAAGAGTAAGAAAAATATTAAAATAAACCAATCTTCACATTAAAAAATTTACAAAAGAGAAGTTAAGAATAATTCACAAGCAAACTATTAAAATCTTTAATAGAAAAAATCTCGAAATGAAAATTCAAAACAAAGAGAGTGTATTCCAGTAATATTCGATTCTAATATAGGAGTATGGAACCAATGTCAACCCAGTTACAAAAGTCTCAACCATATTAAAAATCGAAAAACACTATTTTTTTAAATAACCCAAATATTTATGATGTAAAAGATGTCGACAGTTAAATCCCGAAGATATCCAAAATTTAAACACTCAACCGACAAACTTAACTCTTACCATAGGTTAAGAAATTGTAAAATAGAATATCTTATCAGGCTCAAGATCATAATTTTTTTAATGATACTAACGAATAGTAAACACTAATTTTTTTATTAAATGGAAAGAATTGTAAGGAGGGAGTGCACACTTTCGACCCTAGCGACCAGGTCATCTTCAGCCTCCTTCTGAACCACCCAACACAAATAACTCATGGTTAGGAACAGGTATTTATATCATACACTCTAAGGAAAATGACTAACTGAAATTACATTTTTCAGTTAGTAAATGGTTGCCCGTACAAATGAGCTTTTTCCATATATTTATAGAATTACCCTTTTGGCAACCATCTTCGATATTCGAAGCACAAATTGACAGGGTTGCCATTCTAAGTGTTAATGTTTCTATTTCTGGGAACCAATTGGGAATCTGGCATAATAATGTTTTTTTCTTTCACAACATATTTGAGTGTTGTTTATTATATTAGTTTATAAATTACATGTGCCCTATGTTTTTGTATGTAAATATTGAATATTATTTGATCTATCTGTTTTGATTATATATTTTTAATTTTAATAATTTGATAATATATTTGATCAGGATAACCGTATTTGTTGTTATCACTTTTGATTATCGACAATTTTTATAAACGAATTTTAATTTTAAAGTTAATTGTAAATACCAATTATTGAATAAAAGAATTGATTTTTATTTTTTTTCCCCTTTTTAACATTTTTGCTTTATTGATGGATTATAGGTTTTTCCAAATAAAATTAAATCCTTACAAATAAATGTTAATGGTTTTGATCGAACTGCAAGCAATCTTTTCACTGGGTGTACCGTAAAAAAAATTATAAGAATACACACGAAAAAGAAAGTAATCAAAACTCGGATATATAATAAAATTTGAAGCAATACCAAGATGTTGTAAAGATTAAAAGTATTTGTACACAAATGTACCACCAGTCAAAAACTGCACTGCTGTAGCCCGACGTTGGGCACCATTTATGCGACGAATCATAACCATTGGCGTTACCTAGTGAACCGACCGTGCTCAGGAAAATGTGGGGGAAGTTTTTGTCTCTTTTAAGGAAGTTTGTGAGTCGACAACCATAAAATTTAGTTAGCTTTAATTAGAATGACTACTCAAGAAAATAAAAAAATAGAAAAGTAAAGAAAAAGATGATGAAGAGTATGAAGGGTTTGCACTCTTCAAGTCGAAACCCACCCAACCTTGCTATCCTATATGCAATTGTTTAGACAGCCCATTTCCAACCTAAGAAGTAGTCCAGCGACAATAATTTGTATTTATATATAAATCGTTTTAAAAATAACCGAATTAGAAAGAAAAGAGCTATAAAATAATGAAATAGTTTCAAATTTATATTAAAATATGTATGCAACTTAAATTCATCATTAAAGTTTTGTATGCAACTTAAATTCATCCTTTTAGTTTTGCGAATAAAATTTTAGTTATTTTAATAGAATTGTATTTAACAGAATCTTTATTATTTATAATTTTTAAAACATCAAGTTATTTTTATTATTTCAATTTTTAGAGGTCTACATAAGAGTGTAAATTCTTTAGGTTTTCTTTGAGTTGTCACTCTAAATGCAAGTTTGTTGTTTGTCAAACTTTTTCATAATAAAACCTTTTTATAATTTAAACCTATCAAAATGTTTATTTGCTTTTAAAGGAGTTTTATCTGATTACTCTGTACATCGACATAAGATAGTTCATGTAACAAACAAATTTAGAAATAGGACTTTACACTCCGTACGTCGTTTTTTTGCTTGTTATTTGCTCTCCATCTCTTCCAATCTCTTTATTCGTTCCTCAGCATTCCATTTTTTATTTTCCTGAAAATCCTTTTTCATTATTTTTACATCATTTTTCATATCTTGCTTTGTTGGATGGAACTGCTGAATATCGAAAAGTGAATGCACTTGTTTTGCCGGGCCTTTACTTGCTGATATCTGGTGAATATTTCTTTATGATATATCTTTTTAACATTGAATCTTTCGCAGCCGCTAAAACTGTTTGGAAAATGTTAACATCTTTTTTCAAATTTGAAGTAAGGAAATTAAGCTTGTCTGTGTTAGTAAATCATTTAAGAACAGATAATAAGAGATTGATAATTAATAAGCATGTATAGGGTGCCGGCTAGAATATCTACTGCCGCCTTATAGTAAATGAAATATAAGTATATTTAATTAACCCATGGAAAGGAATTTTGTGCCACAAAGTAAAAACAGTGCTTTTGATCTTAATTACTAATGTATAATTCATTTCAGTAGCATAAATTCCCGTTTCTTTTAAATATTTACTTTATATTTTAAATAAATGAAAATAGGCTTTAATCTTTTTTATACGGCACAAATTGGGCTGAATATTATGCGTTGAAAGTCAACATAGTTGTTGATAACTATAATATCTGAAATTCTGTGGTGGTGCTTGAAGATTACATTCCTTCTTCAAAAGTTATATGTGCATTTAGGCGAAAAGAAAGCATTTTTTCAATTTTTTCGCTTTTTTTAACATTATCCAAATTTTCTTGTAAACGAAAAATGCGATCATCACGCAGAGTTTTATATACATATATAGAGGATACATATATAGAGGATAAAGAAATTGTTAAAATTACGTTAATATTCTTGTATTATGTTTTCGAGTGTAAACGAAATTTGAAAAAAAAAATGTTAAGGGAAAAGTGAAGTATGTTATTATCTAGTTAAACCGTTATATAAAAAATTAAATAAATAAATTTCAGATTTTCCGAAACCTAATCTGGAGTAGATATATTACACATAAAATTATTCAAATGAAACGCCATGAAATTGAATCACCAATAATCAACAATTCTAAATAAAAAAACAAAAAAAAATGTTATCTAATAGACAGTATTTTCCTGTTTATACTTTATTAACAGGTTAAACAAAATAATCCTGGTTTAAAGTTATTTATAACGAAGTATGGAAAGTTAATTAGTATAATTATTTAAATTCACCATTGAACGTTCCCACGACGACTGCAGGCCTGTAGTCCTGGGTTTTCAGAGTTTTGATAAATTTTAATTTATAATATATAACTTTAAATTAAAACTTAATCTGGAGTAGATATATTACACATAAAATTATTCAAATGAAACGCCATGAAATTAAATCACCAATAATCAACAATTCTGAATAAAAAAACAAAAAAAATGTTATCTAATAGACAGTATTTTCCTGTTAATACTTTATTAACAGGTTAAACAAAATAATCCTGGTTTAAAGTTATTTATAACGAAGTATGGAAAGTTAATTAGTATAATTATTTAAATTCACCATTGAACGTTCCCACGACGACTGCAGGCCTGTAGTCCTGGGTTTTCAGAGTTTTGATAAATTTTAATTTATAATATATAACTTTAAATTAAAACTTAATCTGGAGTAGATATATTACACATAAAATTATTCAAATGAAACGCCATGAAATTGAATCACCAATAATCAACAATTCTAAATAAAAAAACAAAAAAAATGTTATCTAATAGACAGTATTTTCCTGTTAATACTTTATTAACAGGTTAAACAAAATAATCCTGGTTTAAAGTTATTTATAACGAAGTATGGAAAGTTAATTAGTATAATTATTTAAATTCACCATTGAACGTTCCCACGACGACTGCAGGCCTGTAGTCCTGGGTTTTCAGAGTTTTGATAAATTTTAATTTATAATATATAACTTTAAGTTAAAAGTATTTTAGAATTAGTGTTTTAATATATTAAGTGGATTGAATGGGTGGAATGTATGTTGCAAAAAACAGTATGTGTGTGTAACTGATTAATTTAAAGCCGATATTTAGAATTCTTTTCGTTAATAGAAATTTTAACATGGATTGAATTGGGTTTGCCAATGTTCCATTAAAGTAGGTTGCCCCTCTCTATAGATGACTCACTGACTTAAATTTCAACGGGATCCAATGATTTTGGGTTTCTATAGGTTTTAAATGAAAGAGAACCGACTTTTTGCCTTTACAAAAAAGTTATAGCTTCAGGAAACCGGATTAATACTTTTACGCCACCTTGCACTAATTTTGATATTTGATAGGGGAACATAAACTTTTTTGAAACTTTAAAGTGGCATTAAAAGTTTGGAAACCACTGTTCCAGAGTATGTTTCCAGTCGAAAATTTTTTAAAACTACTTAACATGGGGAGGGCTTAGAGCCGGCTTGACAAAAATAATTTTTAAAATACGTTTGTAAAAGTGTATTGTTTTCTTCTAATTTCAGAAAAATATCCTCATTACATTGACAAGAACACAAAGGAAGACTCCGTTTTCATTAAACCTGAACTCGGACAATCTTATCCTAAAATCACCCGGATTAAGAGAGCAACTGTTGTTGGAAATCCAATGTTTTCATCTGTAGTGGATGATGGTAATAACGGTGAAGAAAGTTTAAGTTTAGATGATCTAGATATGGACTATGAACAAATTATGCATTATTTTGATAATTTGAAGGTAATTTTTAAACTCTGAGGGGATTCATGAATCGCCTTTTAGCTCTATTATCACAATGTCCTGTAAGCTACTAACTGGCACATTTGTTGTTGCTTGCCATATATGTTTTGAATCAAACCGTTTGCTAAATTTTTACCGGACATTGTGTTAACGGGCGTTTTAAATATAAATACACAATATGTGTTTGATAGACCGTTTATAGCATATGAGGTAGAAACTGAAAGTTGCTGCGATCCTTGATTGCCGGGTCGAAAAAGTTTCCATTTGGCCTACAAACCTCCAATAAATTTTTTGAAAGACTCTATCGCATATGCAGAAACCGACCCAGATGTGTCTGAAGCGGTTTTACGTATGTGGAAAAGTCATTTGTGGTATTTGGCACCGGAAACAATGGCTTTAGTGTTTTTCGATTCGGATGCTTCACATGAAGAGAAACGAAACATGGTTAGGCGCCTGCAATTAACAGAACCAATCGTAAAATTGGATGATGATAATTTGAGAGATTTCGTGTCATACAAAACCAAACATTTTTTCGATGCCCTCCGATTGACCACTGAATTCTTGAAGCATGATCCATCCATTTGGAAAACGAAAGAAGATTATTAAGATGCTGTCGATATTTTTCGTGATCTGTTTATTGTTAACGACGCTGCTGAACGTGGTATACAATTTATGAACGATTACAACAGGATCCTTACGAAAGACGAAGAACAGAATCAAATTATCTTACAGTGCATTGAAGCATATTGTCGAAAATATACCTCACAAAATAAGTCGGATCTAATATAATCTTCAAACTGTTGTAACTTCGTTTCTCTAACAATTTTGATCATTTATGGCTTGTTAGAATATAAACTGTATTTAAAATCGATGTCAAGTCTAATTATAAAAAAATATTTTTAGTTGCTTAAACATACGTATTTTGATTAAAAATCCCATATTTCACAATAAAAAGTGTGTTTTAATTTTTCAATGAACTTTAGGCAGACCTTAGCGTTATCCGATCGGCCAATTTTTTTATTGGAGGCTTGTAGGCCAAATGGAAACTTTTTCGGCCCGCACTCAATACAAAAAAAAATAATAAATGGTCTAGTGTTTGCAGAACGTACCTCAACAATTGTTGCTGCATGTTGAGTTAAATTCGGATGTGTCCTCTTAATTAGAATTCACATTTTCTTTAAAATTATAAAAATTCATTTATTTAAAAAATATACCATTTTATAAATGTACCAGAGTTTTCGTAAAATTTTATGAAACATGTTTCATAACTTCTTCATTATTTCCTAGAAATCTGTCTTAAATTTTGTTTAAAAGCGACCCATATCACGAAAACTGAGAAAAATATCTCAATACGTACTCATTTTTAGTCTAGTGGAGTTGTAACACACTTCGATAATGATAATAATGGTCTAGGCCCGAATAAAATTTCAAATCAGATCATGTTAGTGTTGTATTGTGGCCAGGCGCGGATAAAGTGGGGTGAGGGTGATATATCCCCCCATATAAAAGATATAAGAAAAATAAAACTATAATACACAACAGACTTTGCGATTTGAAATGTTTTTAAACTTTTTTAGTTATTTGAAATGATAATAGTGCAACTTTTAAGACTAGGATTTGGTTGGGGGGTGCGTTAATCACTTACCATCATCCAGTAGTGAAATTCTAAAGCAGCAAAGATAACACCACGTGACAGTTTTTTCACCAAATGTATCTGACACCTAATCTTTATGAAAAATTGCCCACCGAAGCCGAATATGAAATCAGATAATCATGCCAATTTCTTGCACAGTAGGTCGATTATGACGACCATAATCACCCCGTAATGCTCGAAAAGTGGCCACGTTTGAACCACCCCTATAACTATTTATATTCATCCGGTGGATTTTAAACGCTGAAAAAAATAAATTTATCACTTATATAGGGTGGGCCATTTAAAATTTTAAATTTGATTCGGCTATAAAAAAAGTACTGATTTTTCTTTCGAATTTCTGGTTTTATTGGAAAGGTTGAACTTTGTCATTTAAGAATATGACTACCACGACTGGGCGATTTTTCTTCGAAAATGAGCAAGGAGCCACCGTTACCGTCAACGGTGAGCGTTATCGTGGCATGCTCAACAAATTTTTATTTCCATAAATTCAACAGAATGACATGGACGACATTTGGTTTCAAGAAGATGGGGCTACATGTCACGCATCCAACGCAACCATTGATATTTTACGCACTGTTTTTAAAAATCGAATAATAGCCGAAATTGTGATGTCAATTGGCCGCCTCGGAGCTGTGATTTGAGCCCTTTGGATTATTTTGGGGAGCCATTAAGGATAAATGTTACACCATCCAGAGACAATTGAAGCGTTGAAACATGAAATCGAAGTTGCCACTGAAGAGATTCAAGCCGAAACAATCGAAAATGTACTGATAATTTGGGTTGATCGGATGAGGAACTGCCGAGCCAGTCGTGGTAGTCATATGATTGATATTTTGTTCCATTATTAAATGACAAAGTTCAACCTTTTCAATAAAAAAAGAAATTTGGAAAAATAATCAGTACTTTTTTTTACAGAGAAATCAAATTTAAATGTAATACAAGTATTTGTAAAATAGCAATATGAATGCAATTCAAAATTTTTAATATAACGACTAATTTAAAATATTACGCAAAATTTTTCATTGAATATCTTTACCCTTTATGTTCCATTTTTGGATTCTTTTGATCATAGTGGTCCACTTTAGCAATTTTTAAAAAAGGGCTTAAATTACCCATAATAGTGGGAGATAAAAGGTTTAAATATTGAACGAAAAAATGTCTGGTAAGTTTTTACTAATAACATTAAAATAAAAAACTTTCAGTAACATAGTACATTTACATTGCTATTCACATGACTACAAATAATACATTACAATTCCGTTTTTCCGAGATTTTATATCTACCAGATGAATTCTTTGTCTGTACTTCTAAGAAAAACTGACCGCCAAAAGTAAAATTTTGACCCTGTGTCGCACACTTTGTTGTCAATTATAGCCCTTCTTTAAAAAATTCGTTAGATAAAAATAACCCTAAAAATGGAAGGTAATTTCACGTAAAATTTTCTTTCTACTTTAAAATAAAAATTTTTTTAAAAAGTATATTTGCATTGTTATTTTACAGAGCGGATCCGAAATTTGAGGGTATATGGACGTATATGATCATATACGAGCATACATGAATAATATATGAGCATGTATGATAATATATGCACACATATAACCATATACCCTCAAATTTCGGATCCGAAGATATATGGTCATATATGAGATCATGTATGGACGTATATGACCATGTATGCCCATGTATGATCATATACAAGCCCATGTATGATCATGTATGCTCATATATATTTCGATTTTTAGATGGGTAGTAAAATTATTCCAGAAATTTTTTTCGTTTAATATTTTAACCGTTTATGATTTTCTGGGTAATTTTACTGCTTTTTTCAAAAATTGCTAAAGTAGACCACTATGATCAAAAGAATCCAAAAGTCGGACAAAAAGGGTTGAACTATTCCATGAAAAAATTCCTCGTAAAATTTTACTTCCATTAAATTAACAATTTTACATTTACATAGTTATTTAACAGAACCATAAGTGATAAATTCAGACTTTGGGTTCTGAAGAGATATTTTATTTATTTATTTTTTATTTATTTATTTAATTATTTATTTATTTGTCTTTGGATACAATATTATCCTTACAGACTAGCATCTTAAAACTATTACATACCGGATCAAAATAGATGTATCCACCTAGTTTAAAATCATTAATTTGCTTTCTTTTTATAAATATACATACAGAGGTTGAAAGCTCGCTATGAACTATTTAACAATAATAACAAAAAAAACCGCGACCAACTAGAAAATAAAATTTATCATTTTAGCATTTTGAATCAACCAGATAAATTGCACCAGAACATTTGAGTACTTAAGTATTTTTTGTAAAAAGGACTTAGCCAAGATATACAAATAATGGGTTGAAATGTTTAACAAAAAAATTCCCAATAAATAATTTTACATTTTTGTGTTGAAATTTGAATCAAACAATTTTAAAGCAAATAATTCAAAATAATAAATCGGAAATCAGATAACATATGTTCATTAATGGGAAAATATGACATACAAATACATGTATGATTCCATATATTCCCAAAACTGGGTGTCTTTTTAGCATGCGTATAAACCAGTGGACCGGTTGTAAAGAACGGTCTAACCGGTTTTTCGATCTGACTGGTAGACCGTTCCACCGATTATGATCGTAGCCTCTAGTACACTGTTAAAAGCAACGCTTTACAGTTTAACATGAAATAAATTTTAAATTTTTAAACAATCAGTGTGTTTAAAACTTGTTATCGTATCTTATTCATAGTTGAATCTCGTTTCAATGTATTTCGATGTAACTATATATATTTAGTTTTACTCCTGTTGTATTATTAAGTTTTATTTTTTCATTTTAGTTTAAAGATGTTATATAACAAATTATTATTTTCATTACAAGATCACATATTGTAACTAAAAAGATTTTCATCTTGTATGTGAAATATATCCCAATAACATTTTTACTGGAATTAAATCTAAAATCAAGTGTTATTCAAGTCATGTTTTCAAATTTCAAGCCTTTATTTATACTTTAATTACACTTTAATTCAGAAGCATATTCCAGCAAAACGGACACTGGAATTTAAGTCGAACATTACAGTGAGCATATACTTTAATTCAAGCCTTGAGTCACAGTTCACTTCAAGTTCAAACAACATTATAATAACACTTGTTTTCAAGCCCTAACTTCAAGTTTAAACAAAGCTATAAAAACACGGTTATAATTGGTTTTGGTACAATTTATTAACATTTTTTATAATATTAGTTTTGTATATTTTATCTTGATTTTTGACTTCCGATAGTTTTTCCACTAATACTTTTTTATTTTAGAATCGTAGAAAATTGTAGAATAAATCTGAAGTAAGAAAAAAGATAATGTAAGCACAGAGTTTAGCTGGAAGAAATTCAGATTTTATAAAAATTTTTACAAGAAAATTGTAAATTTACCCTAATGTTTTCATTTTATTTAAAAATATTGACAATAAACGAAAAACATGAAACAAATAAATTTTATTTGTAAGAACTTGATTTTGACTAAAAAAAATAACTTAAAATAAAGCACAATACAATTAGGATATTTAAAAAAAAAAACAAATAAATATTAATTATGTATCACTTCACATTTCCATTTCAAACAGTTTAAAATCGAAAATGTAATGTAGTTGATCTCGAAAAAAAAAATTACAAATTGTATATGGAACTAGATCAAATTTGATTTAGCAATTTAAATCATGGATGGTAACAGAAACGATGTGGTTATCGGAAAAGGTAACGCTCTTTTCTGTAATTTCGGTAACGGTATTTTAAGGGTTACGATATTTTAGTTATTTCGGTAACTGTATTTTAAGGGTAACGCCTTTTTACATATTATGGTAACGATATTATGAGGGTAACGTTATTTTAGTTATTTCGGTATCGGTATTTTTAGGATAACGGTAGTTTCAATAAACACCGATATCTTAAACCCTTTCATGATCAAACTTTAGGAAGATAGATACAGTGGTGGACAAAGCATTTGTAACTGAAACCTCATATTAACTAAATAATAATACAATATTTATTACCAAAAGACTTTCAACATAAGTTTTTTTTGTTATATTTAATATTGTTGACCTTTGCTGTGGTTATATTATGAAATTGTTTGGCTTTAGTTTATAAATTTTTAAAAATAAAAATCCAAATATTTTGTATATTAATTTCAATATTTTATTTTTCCGATATTTCGATTTGCATCGCAAATCATCTTCAAGGGATCTGACAAAGATACATAAATATATAATTTTAATAATTTTGCTGGCAAAACAAATAAATTAATGATAAACATAACAATTTATCCACAATAATAATTATATTTAAAAGTATATTTGACTGTCACTGTGAGTTGAAAAGCTCTTGCTTCTTTATAAGCTTATCAACAACTAATCTTTCCCTCGATCGTCTATATTTGTCAATTGAAGCAGAGCCGCGAATAACGTTGTAAGCGAAAAAATTAAAATTGTTGAGAAATCAAAAAAAAAAAACGTTTTAGAACTTGTAGGTGTATCCCACTGAGTGGCTTCTTTTGATTGCATTTTGATAACGAAATCCTGCAAAATTTTGCCCAATTTAATTTTTAAGTGATAAAAGAAATAACTCTCTTTTATGACTTAAAAATTAACGGTAATCTGGAAAAACAGGTTTTGTAAAAATTGTCGCTTAAAACGTTATTCGCAGCTTCAATTGTATGTCTGTATATCTGTGTGCAGTTATCCGTGTCACTCTTATAATTTAATATCTTATGCGATAGAACATTAATTATATGGATAATTTTAAGCATGTATCTCTTACTGTAATTATTCTCTTCTTGTAAAACTCTTAATTCCTTGAAGTTTGGTATATGCCCAGTTATAGTACATTGGGCTGCTAGGTATCGGTATGAAACGAAAATTCAAGATTTTTAAAAATTAAATATTTGTATTTCTAAAATTTCGTTTAACACCAAAACAAAGCTTAAGCCAATTGTGGTTGAGCCTTTAAATATTCAAGATGTAATATTTTCAATATAATAGTTAGAAATTGCATTCCGTTGCTTCTCCAATTCGACGAAAAGTTTATCACTATTTCGGAATAATTAATTACTTATATTGCGTTTTGCAATCATTCACATGTTCTCAATCAGGTTGAGATCGGAAGATTGGGGCGGTCACGATATGACATTAATAATTGTTTTCTCTAACCAAGCTTTCATAATCCTTGCCGTTTGTTTGGAGTCGTTATCATACTGCAATGTCTATTATAGTGGCATTTCTCTGTCATTCGGAAGAATAACTCGCCTAAGGTCTCTATAGATTGTGGCAGGCATTGTATCAGTTATACGGAAAATTGTACGATTTCCACTACCCGAAAAACACCCCCACACCATAATATTTCCACCTTCGTGCTTTAAGGCCCAACTACAATTGGCTTAAGTGACTTAAGCTAGGTATCGGTATGAAACGAAAATTTAAAGTTTTTTAAAATCAAAAATTGTATTTCTAAAATTTTGTTTCATGCAAAAACAAAGTCTAAGTCACTTACGCCAATTGTAGTTGGGCCTTTACTGTGGTAGTGGTGTACCTGAGATTAAAATTTTCGGTTTAAGGTCGTCGAACATTAGCTCTTCTATTCCTTGGAGGTTTAATTTTGGATTCATCTGTTTTTTTGTGCATTTTAGCTGTATTCATAAAAACTTTAACAGTATTTCAAATCATTTTTAAGCAAAATTTGATAAAATTGTATTCATAAACGAAAAATTTGTCATTCAATCAAAATAAGTTCGTTAATTTTTTAATAAATAATGGACACGCTATATTTGATCAAAATAATTCGTAGGAAAGGTCTATTAAACTTCAACAGAAGGGTAGCACAAGTGTTTCCAAGGGTACAGCTTATTGACCGCTTACGTCTATAAAGTGTCATAATTTTATGATTAATCACCGCACAGCTGCATCAGGAAAAAAGCATCTTCGAACAGTGTTTATTGAACTTCAACAGGAAGAAAGCACAAGTACTTTCAAGGGTGCCGCTTTTAAATGTAAATCAGTAGTCAACAGCAACAGAATGTATATAGACGCTAGTCGTTGTTCTAGAATGGTTAGTTCAAACCAATTAGAATTGTGAAATTCATTCAACATAAATGACTGACACAAGCAGCGTTGTAGTTAGATACACAATAGACAACAGGAACGCCGTGCAACAAAGGTCATTGTAATTCAACAAGTGGCAATATAGAAGGTGTTGCCAACTTGCAGACATTACTTGACAAGAAAAATACCTTAAATAAGAAAGGGTAATACAACAAGTAAGAAAAATACACGAGGATTGCGAAAAAATTAAAAAATGGATCAAATTGATAAATTAAAAAAGCAACGTGAGCGCGCCGGTAGGCTAGTTGGTAGCGTGCTAGCTTATCAGTGCGGGGGTCGTGGGTTCAATTCCCACCAGAGGCTCTGGTCTGTTTTCGCTACAACGAGCCGAAGGCCTTTGTTGCTAGTGCTCGGTTAGGGTATTAACATTTAATTTGTAATTATATGATTAATAAATAAAATAAATAAATAAAAAAGCAACGTCAATCAGTTAAATCAGCTTTAAACAGAATTTACACTTTTTGTGTAAATGAAAATGTTAGTGATGATGAGGTAAAGGTTCGAGCTCTTGAAGCTAATGCGTTGTATATTCAGCAAGATATTGAATTCCGTACTACAGAAGTCAAAATACCTGAAGAAGAAAAATATGAAACGGAAGTAAAACATAAATACTTTGCTATTAAAAGTATAAATTTGCGTTTAACTGAAGAGGCTGACCGTAATGCAACAATTACTGAAGGCCGAGCAACAGCAACAACAAATGAATTGCCAAATGCAATTCAGGCGTTATTGAACCATCAAGGACAATGGGTACGCTTTTAAAGCGTTTCGTTGAAAATAGTCTGTTGGAACAAACATATTCACTCATAATAGCAATGGCACACAGGGTGAATTACGTCTTCCGAGAATTCAGATTCCAGAGTTTGACGTCACTAACCGTGTCTGGATTCGTTTGGAGCAATGGTACATTCAAAAACTGGTGTTGCACCAGAAGGAAAACTTGAATATATATAAACACAACTAACAAGTGAAGCTCTTTCATTAACAGTACATTTAGCGCTTTCAAATGAATACTATGATGTTGTTTGGGAAATATTTAAAAAACGTTATGATAATTTTGATAAAATAAAGAAATTGAATTATTGATTGATCAGTCAAAATTAAAAACAACATGGTACAATAAAAAGAAACAATTTTTGAACAACATTAATAAAGGTTACAATGCACTAAATGTTCTTAAGGAACCCGTAGAACATTGGAATTCCATTATGCTTTTTATTTTGGAAAAGAAGCTTGGATTAAACCGCTACATTGTAGTTTAGAGAAAAGCAATTAAATGCTACAACAACATTTACAATTTTTGTAGAATTTTTAAAAGAAGAGGTTTGGAGCTTCAAAATACACAAATACAAGCATTTGCAGCAACGGTCCTCACGTGTCCGGTTTTCTCAGAAGATCATTATTTACTTATTTGTAATCTATTCAAAGAAATGGATATTGAAAATCGAAGACAAATCGTTCGACAACATAATATTTGCTACAATTGTCTTCAATCTAATCACAGGACATCATCATGCAAAAAATACAATAAAAAGCACAACACCTTATTGCATAGTTCATCAATAAATAATAAACAGTGAGAACAATAGTTTACGGCAACGTCTACTGAGGCAATAAATATAGGTGTCAATACACCACAAAATTCGTATGTTTTATTGCCTACAGCAAGGGTAATGGTTCGTGATCGAGATGGTGTACTACAACCATGTCGTGCTATGTTTTTAAAGAACTCTTATTTCTGAAGCATGTGTTGCATGGCTTCATAAGCCACGTAGTTATAATAAAAAACCGCTTTTTGGAGTAGTCACACGCGAGGCAAGGTTGATATTCAAATTTGTACACCAGAGGTAGTCATTTCAACAGAAGCACTTTGTTTATCAACTTTAACAAAACAACAACTAATAAACAACAACTATCATCGGAGCGGAAATATATTGTGACTGCCTGTCATTAGGTAAAATAAAACATCCAAGAGGATTTCCAAATGCCATGTACCCAATTTTTGGATGGGTAATCATTGGTAAAACGTCAAACACATTAGGATCTCAGGTGGTATCAGCTATGGCATGTTTGGACATTGAGATATAAATCCAACGCTTCTGGGAGATTGAAGAGCTACCGGTAAAATCTCTTCATTTGTCGTCTGATGAACAACAAGCTGAAGATCATTATAAACAAAATGTACAACGTTATAAAAAAGGCCAGTACATTGTGAGGCTACCAGTAAGAGACAACATGATAAATTTAGGTGAGTCAAAACCAAAAGCTTTAAAAAGACTTTATGACATGGAACGGAGATATAAAATCAATGATCATCTTCGAAATGAATATACAAACTTTATAAACAATTATTTGGAGCTTGACCATATGGAACCAGCAACCAACAAACAATCGGACAAGGTATATTTTCTACCACACCATGCTGTAATGAAACCGTCAAGCTCTACGACTAAATTACGTGTTGTATATGATCGTGCATCGTGCAAGACGTCCAAATGTGTATCTTTGAACGATAATTTATTGGTGGTTAAATTTAGAAAATATAAAATTTCCTGCTCAACATTAGCACCACATAGAATCACAACAAAACCAGCTGACTTGGCCACAAGGGGCATTACACCGTCAGAACTTATTCACAACAAATTATAGTGGTATGAACCACAGATACTACGGTAACAGTCAGATTATTGCAATTATCATATTAATAAGATTCCAAAAAGTATAAATCTGGAAGGACGTAAAGACATTATTATACATACAACAGTTGAAGCTGAAATATATATTATTTACAGATACTCAGATTTTATGAAATTTACGATTTCCAAGCAACTGTCGAAACCAAGACACAATTGTAACTGGAATGCTAAATACAACAGAGTTACAACATGCTCATGATATTTTAATTCGTAAGGCTCAACGCACAACATATCAACCTGAGTTGAATCTATTATAAAAGATTAAGCAACTGTCTCTAACAAATAAATTGTCTTCACTTACGCATTTTCTTGATAGTAATGGCCTGCTCAGAGTCGGAGGTCCAATTCCAATGTCAACTACAACCAAACACACCCAATAATTTTGGATGATCTGACAAAGTTAATCGTACACTACTACCACATCAAACATATGCACGCTGGTCAAATACAACTATAGTTTATTATTGGATTAAAATATTGGATACCGTATGCCATCCATGTCATTAAACAATGCGGTTATAAATGTGCTTTATGTATGCGTCAACGAGTCAAACAAATGGGGAATCTACCTATGCAACAGAATTGTCTACAACAGCATTGTCTACAACAGCATTTACCGCATCTCTTAGAATATTTATTGCCAGACATGGTAAACCAAATGACATTTACACCGACATTGGTACAAATTTTGTTGGATGTAATTAGTATTAAGGGATTTATACCAATTTCTCAATTCAACCAACACAAAATGCCATTGGTAATGGACTACGCGAACAACAAATTGAATGTTGTTTCTCTCCACCATCGGGACTACACTTTGGCGGTGTTTGGGAAGCTGGAGTTAAGTCCATCAAGTAGCACTTGTGTCGAGTTTTAAGGGACTCTTCGTTTGAAAGCGGAACTTTCATGGTGGGCCGGGATGTTCAGGAGTCCACAGGAATTTTAAGTATTTTATTGATAAAATGACGTTCTAATTGACAACACTGTCACTATTTTTGTTCTTTGGAAAGTCTAGTGGCAATACCATAAGGTTGTTCACGGTAGGATGGTTATCAGGTTATGTGATTAAATGCTTATATCAACAACAACAAAATACATTAAAAGAAAATAACCAACTTTGCGCAACCTATACCCTTGTTTACAGATTATGTAGTTATGAGCTAATTTGTAGTGTTGGAAACACATAAAAAAGCTACTTTTCAGCAAATGGCATCTCAAATATTATGTTAAATGTTGGTAGCATTGGCATTCACATCTGGTTTTTATTTATAAAAATTAATAAAAATGAGAACATTTTATTACACTTATAATAATCCATAGGTAAAATACACAGAAAGTGTGGTTCATTTTTTCCAAAGATTTGGTTAAATTGATATTACGAAAAATTTTGTAATTATACAAATGACATCGTAAAAAGTAGCAAATTTTTATTTCTTTATTTTACGAAACTTCATAAAAATACTAAACATATTTATAAAAATATAAATATTTTGTTAAAATGCAATATAATTTTGTGCAAAAACAAAACTTCATTTGTATTATTTACGAAATTTGTAAACTTAAGAAACTTAATACCATTTTGTGATATTATTAAGAAAATTTTGTGATATTATAATTTATACTAAAAATAATTTACGATATCATTGTATTATTTACAAAATTTATAGATTTATGAAGTTTGTAGTATACGAAAGTATTGTAATATTTGTATATTGTACGAAATATATATATGTGTTTTTGAGCATGGAATATTATGAGTTTAAGCCAGTGATCGCCACTCATAGCACACAGAGGCCGAACGCAATCGGCTACTTACACGTACACGAATATCAATAAATCTCACAGCTAAGAGCATAAAAAATACAGTTATTTCATTCACTAGCACACTAACTTTTAACAGAGCAAGTATATGCCGCTTTGTTGAAGAAATAAAGTACACTCTAAAAATTTGTTTTTTTATTATAGGTATTTATTTTTTTTTATTATAGGTATTTATTTTTTTTATTGAAGGTATTTATTTTGTTTTTCGTTTACATTTTAAATAAAAATGTGGAACGTTTATTGGAAAAAATTATTTTTATTTTCTTTAAATATATATTTAATGAGGCAGAGTGTCTTGTATGCAATCAAAAAATTATTATTATGAATTATTTTTATTTTTTATAATAGGAAAGACAAAAACATTAAGTATTTTAATTCGATGAATAAGGATATTCTCTTAACTATTAATTCATTTATTAATTTATTCATTCATTGATTTATCTAGAAAGATAAGATAATTTCTTACGGTGTAAAACACAATACATTCATATTCTATCTTTCTGCCGACCACCGGTGTAAGCACAGCTGATTTAAAAAAATAAGTAAATTACTAACATTAAAGGGTGTTCACGGTGCCCAGAGGTTATTTTTAATTTTATAACCAAATAAGCTGATAACCAACCTACCGTGAACAACCATCATATTTTATCAATTCTGGTTATATGCTGCGAACACACCGCTCATTATTAATAACATTTAATAAAAACAATTTTCTTGGTTTTATTAAACAACACACAGAATTTGGTATTTAAATAATTTGATGTTTTTAATTCAAAGTAATTTAATTGTACAAACTGAACTAGTGATGTTTAATCAATTAAACCAAATGAAATAAAACTGGTTATTTGAATCCTGTTTGACTCTTTTTCTTTTAATTATTAATAAGCAAATTATCACATATTTTAAAAAAATAATATTTTTCTCAAACGCGAAAAACAAAAAAAAATATAAAAAGGAGTATCGTATGAACTAATGATCATTATTTTGCATCATTATGCTTCAAGTGATAAATAAAAAATATAGTGTTGCTATCCTCGAGTTTAAAAAACGTTAACTCGGTTATTACTAAAATACTGATTATGAACACGAATTTTTATAAAAGCTTTTTTAAGCTTAAAATGTTTTTTAACTACTTTGTATTTTAAACCTGAATTAAGTTATATTACAATATAACTTATAACTTAAAAAAAAACATATTCTTTGAATAGTGGGTAGGCTGACATCCAGCGAAATTTCGGTTTTAGCTGCTCTAGGAACTGCTTTGGGATATTTCGCAAACAAAATCTTTATTTTTCTAACTTTTCTTACAGCCTGTTATACGAGGTCTTCCTCCTTTATGGATTGTATATATGTTGCCACTATGTTCTATTCGACAAATCGTCGATTTTGGAACTGAATATTTTAAAGAAATTTGTTTTTGAGAAAGTCCATTTTAAAAATCATTTAAAATTTTGGACTTCAAAACAGAATTATACTTGCTTCTAGCCATTGTGCATAAAATTACTATCACGATTACCCTTTCGAAATCTAATTAAAACTGTCGAAATACAATGGCCCGTAATCATTGTTCCGCACTAAAGTCGGTTTTTTTAACGACTTTAAATTAAAAACATGTTATTATCTATCTCTTTTATAGTCAGAATTAAAGCCAGTTTTAAGTTGAACCGGCTTTAAATTGGTATCACATCAAATTTAACAAATGCCCTCATACATTTTATACTAAAAAAAACAAGTGGCAGCATTGATCAGCAGATTTTATCATGGATGGTAACCGAAACAAATGCGGTTATCGGTAAGGGTAACGCTATTTTCTACTATTTCGGTAACGTTATTTTAAGGGTAACGCTATTTTCTATTATTTTTGTAACGTTATTTTAAGGATAACGATTTTTTCAGTTATTTCGGTAACGGTATTTTGGGGATAACAATTTATTCAGTTATTTCGGTATCGATATTTAAGCGATAACGGTATTTCCATTTTTCGGTAATGGTATTTTAGCGATAACGTTATTTTAGTTATTTCGGTATCGACATTTTAAGGGTAACGCTATTTTTGTTATTGCGGTATCTGTATTCTAGTGATAACGCTAGTTTCAATGCACACCGCTTTATTTAACCCCATCATGATCAGACTTTTTGAAGATAGATAAATGTATGTACAGAGAATATATTTTTGAATCTTGTTACTTCACAGCGGCCCCTTGCAGAAATATCTATAACTAACACAAACATTTTCACATAATAAACCACAGATGGTTTGAAATTAATTGACAAAATGTAAGTAGGTCCGAGTAAAAAAAAATTAATCTGGCACAATATATAATCATTTCCAATTTTATATTCCTTTATATCTTATTTGATCCGATCCAATTAGATCCAGAAATATATTTGAGGATTTAGATGGATTTGAATTGATCCGAAAAATGGCAGATTAAATTATACCCAACAATATATTTATAACATAAAGTAATATCCAAATTTATCCAAAAAAAGTCAGATCAAATTGTATCAGATTAGACCCAACAATATAATATTCACGGGAACTACCCCTTTTACATTTGTATTTCAAAAATAGTCAATTGTATTTCAGAAATTGTCAATTGTATTTCAGACATAGTCAATTGTATTTTAGAAATTGTCAATTGTATTTCAGAAATATTCAATTGTATTTCAGAAATAGTCAATTGCATTTCAGAAATAGTCAATTGTATTTGAGAAATTGTCAATTGTATTTCAGAATAGTCAATTGTATTTCAGAAATAGTCAACTGTATTTCAGAATAGTCAATTGTATTTTAGAAATTGTCAATTGTATTTAAAAAAAATCAATTGTATTTCAGAAATAGTCAATTTCATTTCAGAAATAGTCAATTGTATTTCAGAAATAATCAATCAAGGAAAGAAAGGTGTATTTTTATTAATAAAAATTTATCAAATTAATATTAATAATGCAAAATCCCTTATTTATTGATATAGATTTCTTTTCAATATTTTGCAATTCAAACTTTTTTTTCACAAAAATTTTCTTGGCGGAAACAGCTGTTGTGAGTGTTATTAAATTTTTTTTTTGTAAGTTTTAGTTTTAATTTTAAAGCAGACTTTAACGACTAAAGTATACTTTTACTTGTCTATAGTAGGCCTAAAGTACACTTTTAAGTATACTTTAGAACTCCTCCCTCCTTACGGCCTGCCCAAACCGTCGAACAGAGGAAGTTGAAATTTTGTATGCAGGCTCCTTCTCCAGTGTAGATAACAACTAATACGTTTTCCCACCCAGGTGGGATTTTAGTAAATTCCTACGGGGAGGGACAAAAACTTTAAACAAACAGCAACAAAGACTAAAGCGATAAAATAAAAGTTAAGCCAACAGTCATTCACATTACATAAGCAGAAACTCGCCAGCAATAACATGAAAAATATATTTTTATAAAATTTTTAGATTTAAAATTTATTCTACACATTTTTATTCCTCTTTGTTTGTTTGTTTCTTATTATTTCACTAGTTTTTTTCTCTTAAATTCCTTTTAACGTGAAATTTGGAGCTTTTTAATTTTTAAAAATTGTTTTGTTCTGTCTAAGTTTACTATTTTTATTACTGGAAATATAAATAAACAAACCTATTAGATCAATTGAATATTACAATAGCACTCAAGTTTTTTTATTATTTAGTATTATGTGAAAAAGTTGATGTTTTAATTAATTATACAGCACTTAAATACTGCCAAAATCTCTAAGTTCGCATCGAGAATTATTGTGTAAATCCACAATTTAACAAACAAAAGCTTTATCATGACGTAAAATGATTTAATTTTTTATTTTTTGCTGCTTAGTTTGGACAGTTAAGAAAAATATTTGTTAGGGGGATTTTTTGGACAATTTATGGGGATTTATAAAAAAGAAATACCTGATATCACTGAGGGTTTAAAAAAATTCAAATATAAGACAAATATTACTTAAATTTATATATTTGATTTGAATCGTTTGAATATTAAATGGAAATAAATTAATAATGGAATATAATAATAAGTTTTTTGTGTTTAGCTGGACGTATTGTTTTTGAGCTGCCATCACATAATTCAAAAGCTATTATATTGCTATAGCAGAAAAATTTACTTAAAGCTTAAACAGTTTAGGCAGCATCATGTTTATTTTTGAAGTTCAAGTTAAAGCATATATAAAAACAAAAATTTCCCGATTAAAAAAATTGATATGGGACCATATATGAGTGGGCTGCTAAGTTTCACTATTTTCTTTCAGACTGTAAAACAGTTTCCGAAATGTAATGGGACTTCTTTCAAGTATACGTTAATAAAAAGCATAGCCCTGAACAGATTTAAAAGAAATAAATTGAAATTTAAATAAACTGAATGCTTCAAGAAATTTAAATAAAATAATAAAGGGGAAATAAATAGAGATGTTTTATATTTTTGATTTGAATAGTGTATATATTTGTATTAAGGTTTATTAACTTGTTAATTATTCCTGTCCACTCATATTCAAAGAATACTGTTAGACAGTTAGTAACTGCAATTTATTATTAAATTAATGCAGCCTACTCATTTTTAAAAGTTTTAATTCTATACCACAAATATGAGATTGGTCAACTAAAAAACGTTAATTAAATTACAATATTGTCTCTTCTATTACTTATCTAAATTTCAAAAATCCCAGAGGAGATCAAAAAATAAAAACTTACCCAATCTAGTATATAATAAGTAAAATTTTTGAAATCCGGTTGGCCAATCATATACATATGATGTATGTAGGTACATTGTAATTGCGATCACTATCGGAAAAACGACTCAAAAAGTTACGGAACGCAGTTACCTGACAAATGCATTTTAGAATGAAAACATTATAACAAATAATCAAAAGATGATTATTACTACTTACATTGACTATTTGTGGCGCCATTGAATCGCCTATTTTTAATATATTAAAGGATTTGTTGTGCAAAAATTATAAAAAACGATTTAAATGAATTAAATAAAAAAATATTAATTTATTTTAAAGTTTAATTTGAGATCTTCTACAAAAACATTAATTATTAAGGAATGATACTTCGCAACATTGCACATTAGGTAAAATTACAGCTTTTTCTGTGCTAAATTGATAAAAATCAAAGTGCCGTTTTACTATTGTTGTTGTTTTTTAATTGGAAATGCTTCAAAAAAAGACGTGTGATGTTTTCTTGCGTTAAAAAGAAACACCGTTACACATATGTACGTCAGTCAATCAATGCTATTTTTTCTACAAATGTGCTAGAGTGTTCATAAGTGCAAGGTCAACATTAAGTTTGTATTTCTCGATTTGTGTTTATTATAATTTATTAATTTAAATATAAAATAAAGAGACAGGTAAGTACTACTGTTTTTAATTATAACTGCTTTATATTTATGTCGATGCCTCCCTTTTAGCCAATTTGGAACAACGGCACACGGCAATCTGCAAGATTTTGTCGTCCCATTCAACTGGAGTACGTAAAGGAGAAAATAAGTTGACTAACCTTCGGATATCAATTGGTGAAGAAAATTCGTTGAAGTTTCATTTAAATTATTTTTGATATATTGATGGATAACTGGAACGAAATCAAACCAGCCTTGTCCCATTTGTGCTGCTGCACCTAAGGACTTCATGAACACATTTGATTATAAAAGTGAAGTATTCTGTGCAAAAGAGGAAAATTTAAAGTTTGGACTTAGCCCCCTTCATTTTTTGATAAGGTTTTTCGAATTTGTATTACATTTAGGCTATAAATGCAGATTACAAAAGTGGAAGATACGAGGAGATGATAAAGTAACTATCTTAAAAAGAAAAGAAAAAATACAAAACGATTTTTGGAGAAAGCTTGGACTTCGCGTCGACATTCCCAGAGTAGGTGTTTTTAATCCCACAAATGACGTAAACACTGCTCGTCGAGCTTTTACTGAGCACGATATTTTTGCTGAAATAACTGATGTTGACAAAGATATAATATTTCGATTCAAAATCAATTTGATTTGCTTATCCTGCCACTTCAAAATCGATTCAAATAAATTTAAAAAATATTGCTTTGAAACAGCAAAACTTTTTCACGGTCCATAAAGAGCTCATACACTCAAAACAAATAATAGAAAACAGCGCACTACCAATAGATTTTCTTGGAGAAGAAGCTTCTGAATCGCGACACAAAATATACACAGCCGATCGGTTTCATCACGCCCGCAAAAACAGCCGCACCAATAACCTGTTAGATGTATTTAATAGGCCTGTCGATACTTCAGATCCATTAATTTCCACAACATTTTTAACCAAACGCTTACAAAAGCTTAAATGTTCTTCACTTCCACCTGAAGTTATTGAACTATTATGTTGCAGCGAATCCATAGAATAATTTCAGCTTAGCAACGAAGGCGAAGAAATTAACGAAATGAAAGTGAAGAAGTTCTTTTTGATTTAAATTTACAAAATGAATTAGATTTAAACAATTTCTAAATGTTATAGTATAATAAAACAAATAAATCAATTCAATGTATTATGTTTGTTTTAATGGTTGAAAAAGGCATAATTATTGGTCATTAATGGGTTAAATTCAATTTTTTTTAAATAGGGTTAAACTTACTTAGGGTTTTTAAGTTATGGGTAGGACTAGAAAGTTCATGTAAATACATATTTGTTGATAAACACATTTACCAAATATTTTTACTTATCAACAAAATTGCATCAAAACTTGAATCGATTCATTAATGCTTATTTTGTTATAAATGCATATTTAAATAAACATTTTTTCAAAAGAGAAGCTGCACTCAGGCAATTCTTCCTTTCTTTTGAAATAAGTTACAATTGTGTTAAAATTGTCGTTATTTAATGCGGAATCGCAAAAGCTAAAACAAAAAATAATATATCTGCCTTATATAAGTATATATAACTGTATAAGATATGTTTATATATTGGACCATATATAATTTTATATGACACCATACTACACAATTTGGAAATAATCCGTAACATATATAATTATATATAGTATCATATACAACTATATATAATTTTATATAACTATATATAATTATATATAAACTTTTTTACTCGGGTTCTTAAAATAATGACTGGCTGGCGTTATTTAATGACTAGTGCTGGAACTTAATACATAATTGGAGGTTATAGTTAAAGTTAAAAGAAAAACTTCTTAACAAATTACAGTATTTTAATCACTGGTTATATCTTATCACTGGTTATATTGAAGTTTAAAGTTTAAAAATATAGGGAACTCTTAAATTAGTCCTACTCATTTTTTAAATTTTTTTTTTCAAGTGGAAATAAGGTAGAAATGTACAAGTATTGAGTATTTGGAAATTGAGTACTTAATACCGACGTTTTTTATGAGACCTCAGCACTTAAAATACCTACTCAATACTTCGAGAGTTGTAATTTTGCCCCCGAAAACATTATAAAAAGTCAACCCTGTTTTTTTTGGGTCCGAAAATACAACCCTGTTTTTGTATGGATGTAAAAAGTATTGAGTATAGGACCGAGTCAACAATTAAAAAGTATTGAGCAGTATTGAGTGTTCAAAATTCGAATTTTACAACTCCAAACTAATGATACGTTCATACTTAACCCCAAAATACGTTTTCGATTTAAAATTTGTATGGAATTTTACGTATTTTGGGGTTAAGTATGACCGAATTAAAAGGTGCTTTATAACTCTGTATTTTTCTGGAGTATTTTCTAGTCAATTCATGATTTTTTTTTAATTATCATTTACATAACCGAGCCATTAGGGCCTTATGTGGTTTATTAAAGCTACAATAAAAAAAAACAAACTTCTAGATAAATCATTATATGTTATATAAATTATATCCTAAATCCCTAACCGAGCACTTGCAACAAAGGCTATCGGCTCGTTGTAGCGAAAACAAACCAGAGCCTCTGCACAGTGCTTTGTTCCCATATAACGAGTGGACAAAAATAGAAGTTATCGTAGCTTACTGAAATTTGGTACGCGATTTAAGTTTGAGTTAATTAGAAGATAAACGAAATTTTGGGAAAATTGGTGGAAGGACACGCCTACCTCTCATATATCCTGAAGTTTAAAAATGTAATAAAATCTTCAAATTTGGTCAGAACCTAACGAAAATTGATAATTGTTATTAGAATAAAGTTATTAACGTGTCTGCCAATTTCTTTTCAATCGAAGGAAGGACTCGCTTACCTGTCCTTTTTTAAAAAAATTACATAAAATCTGTAAAAGTTAACCGATTACATGCAAACTTATCAAATTAATTTAAATAAACATAAAAACATGTATACTAAAATTCGTTGAATTCAGTTTTGTAACAAAAAAGTCATTTTGTATATAATTTTTTTTAAGTCTTATAATCCCTTACTTAGAAAAAAATAAAATATTTTAAACGTAATAACAAATAACTAAATACTATATTTAAGAAAATAAGTTTTTATTGAAATCTGACTTTTATAAAAATCGAACTTGAATTTCAAAATTTCTTTTCTATATTCACAACTTGGGAAGTTTTTAAAATAAAAAACTTAAAACGATAAAGAACTACACTTACAACCAACTATCATCGGTAGTTGAGTCTTCGCTCAACAAAGCCATGTAGAATATTTATTTTCAAAAAAACTTCTTTTATATTTGCTTATATTCCAGTAATTTTTAATTTAAACATTAAAAAAACACTTTGTATTAAGGTGTTCTTGTGGAATATGAATCTCCTATATTTTGTTTTACAAATTTGTAAATGTCAACAATCACTTAAATCTGAATTTTTTAAAATAGAAGCCATCACAAAACATTTATAAATTTTAAATACAGTGTTTTTATTTGATATTTTGTTTATATTAACAATAGATATAGACCCGTGAGAAGTTTTAACATTTACATTCAATGTACTTAGGAAATTTTAAGTTCACCCACAATTATAAAATAAATTATTTAAAAATTGGTTTGACAAACAATAGGTTTATTGTAATTATTTTAAATGGCAATACCCTTAAAATATAGTTACATTAAACATCATTGAATTTAATTTTTATCAAAAAAGTTGAATAAATTTTTTTTAATTACCTTTAAAATACCGAAATTATCGATAGATCCGTTACGAATATGTCGAACTACGCATGATTTCGTTTACCACACATGTTAGAAATCCGTGATTAAATTTTTAAAACTTTTTATTAAATAAAAACTATGTCACTTTCTCATCCCTAACCTAATAAATTTTAATAACGGAATAATATGTCAATATGATAAAACCAAACAAAGAATGCGACAAATATTATCAGGGATAGAACCTTTTAAATAATACGAAAAACTAAATAAGCGAAAATGAATAGTTACAGTCGAAAACGTTTATTTGTTGCCTAAGTTCGAGTTTTTAGGATGTAGATTATCTTTAAACTCAGTTTATCGCAACTTGTAATTTATTTTATTTCAATGAAGACCAAAATTTTATGTAACGAAAAGTTGTTCCGACAAATTTATGTTAATAAACATGGAAATGGCAGACAAAATTCGTTTTCGGTTTAACTAAACCAAGTTTAACTCACATCCCAAAAACTTAGTGTGTGTAGTCATTTTATTAAGAAAATTGCACTTTTTATTCGGAATTTGGTTATTTTTTTATTCGGCCGAATATCCAGTATTCGTTTTAAACCGAATACCGATATTCGGTATTTTGAATACACTATTCATGACGAATACACTCGAATACCCTATTCGTGATATCTCTAATTAAAACCGATTTCTTGTTAACAAGTTTTCCTTAAAATTCCACGTATTTAGCGCCCTCTAGTAGTACAAATAAGAGTCAAATCTAATATTTTTTTCACAAAACGCTTTATAATCTTTCTAAAAATATGTTTTTTTAAAATATAATATTGGGGAACTTTATTTTATATGACTTCATTTTAATTTTTAACACTACAAAATTGCATAAAATTTATGAAAAAATCATGAAAATATACATTTTTAAAAACGTGTTATTTTATAATTTGTGGCAAAATATTTGTTATATTCTTTTCATTATCTTTGAGATAATAGTATAAACTTTGAAAAACTACAACAAAAAAATAACCCTTAAATTAAAGCCACAAAAAAGAAATATAGCAGTTCACAATAAAAGACGAGCACAACTTTTTGGTTTAAATTATACTTTATTAAATGATCTCTTAAAAATAAAATGACAATGTATATGTATCATAACTTAAAGCTAAAAATTAGAGAAAAGGACAGATCATGTATTACATAAATATAAGAATAATAACATAATAATAAGTTAAAGTGAGGTAACCATATACAGGGACCGAACATTATAAATACACTGAAAATATATCAGTACACTGACCACGAGATCACCTGATCTCGGTATCCTCCCGCGACCCCTGGCGAATATTGCCAACCGCCCATACACCCCTGTATGTATTACGAGAGGGTTGAAAATTCTCCACATCCTCTAAGAGATATCTATCATTCCGCAAAATCTTTGATACTCTGTAAGGCCCTCTAAATTTCGGTATAAGTTTGCGGGATACCCCAGTGTGCGAATCAAAATTTTTCACCATAACATAGTCGTCCACCGAATACTTGGTCGGTGACCTCCTCCGCTTGTCAACATAATTCTTGTCATAATCCTGTAAAGCACTTTGCCTCTCCGAAGCCTTCCTCCTAATTGTCCTATGATCAATTTGTTTCCTATCCTGCACATCATCCAAAATAGTTTCCTTTAAAGAATCAATAACAATGCCCCTTTGCCCCACACCAAATAACATCACGCTCGGATGCTTGCCTATCGTCCTGTGTACCGTGTTATTAAGGGCATGTTCAACCCTATCCAGTACCGTGTCCCTGTAAATATTCTCCCCCCAGGACGTATTAATTTCGCTATCATCGGACCAATGCTTCTGTTCACCCTTTCAACCTGTCCATTCGCCCGTAATGGTCTATATGCAGTATATCAAAAGGTGCCATAGACTTCGGAATGTTATTTAAGAAACCTTCCTCCCTTCCCTGTTTCGAAGAATATGCAATACATTTTAAACAATTCCATATATGGTCAGATGCCTTCTCTCTTATCTTAGGAAACCAATAATTTCTTGATATAATCTCCGTCATTTTATCAATTCCCACGTGACCAATTTCATCATGGTACCTATACAAAACGTGATGTTCCATTTCCTCTGGGACACAAAACAATAAAACGTCATCATTCGATTTTTTATACACAACTCGATTTCTTATTTCAAACATTTTATGCTATTTCCTTTGAAGTTCATCCTTAAGCTTTCCTAACTTTGGGTCCCTATTTTGACATATAACTAAATTTTCCTCAAAAGTATTACTTTCTATGACCATCACGCTCAAACATCTGCTAATGCATCCACATGCTGCATACGCGACCCTGCCTTATGTTGCAAAACGTAGTCGTAATTCTGTAATTCAAGACCCCAACGCGCGATCCTTGGGTTTAATTCCCTCCTATTCAATGTCATTGTCAACGAATTACAATCCGGAACAATTTTAAATTTCTTGCCCTGCAAATATATACTAAATCCTTTCAAAGCATTTATTATAGCCAGGGTCTCCAATTCAAAACTGTGGAAGTTAGACTCAGCTTCCGTCGTTCTCTTAGAAAAATAAAACACAGGATGCATTTTATCATCCGCTTTTTTCTGCAACAAAACCGCACCGAACCCTATACTGCTAGCTTTACAATGTAATTCTGTGTCATCCTTTGGGTCGTATAAAGCCAAAATTGGCGATTCGATCAATTTTCCCTTCAATATTTCAAAAGCATTGAGTTCACGGTTTTGCTATTATAGAAAAATCCTTCACAAATATTCTGAAATATGAGCAAAGTCCCAAAAAGCTTTGCACCGAATGTACATTGGAAGGTAAAGAAAAATCCTTTATCGCCCGTATTCCCTTATCATCAGCAGCTATACCTCGACCATCAATTTTATAACCCAGATATGTAACGCTAGTTTGTAAAAATTCACACTTATCCAATCTTAATTCCAATTTGTTCTCCACCAGACGATCAAAAACTTCCCTGAGAATCAGAAAATTTTCCCTAACATCAGTTGTAGCTATCATTATATCATCTTAATATATTATCAATTTCCCATCTCTAACCATATCCGCAAAAATTCTGTTAACAAACCTCTGAAAAACTGATGGGGCGTTTTTTAGACCAAACGGCATCCTCAAAAATTCATACTGCCCCAAGGGATTCACAAAAGATGAATACTTAACAGAATCATTATCAACATATACATGAAAAAATCCATTCCGCAAATCCAACTTTGTAAAATACTGTTTGCCCGAAAGCCTATCGAGCCGATCATCAATTAGCGGAATTGGATAACTATCCTTAAAGGTCACTTTATTTAATACACGATAATCCACCCGTTTTCTTCCTCACCAAAACTATAGGTGAAACAAATTCCGACTCGCTGGGTCTGATGTAACCCTTTTCAAGGTATTCATCCAAAATCAATTGTAGCCGCTGCCTTTCATCATACGATAATCTACGCGGAGTACAACTAAAAGGTTTTGCGTTATCAAGAATCAATTTAATTTCATTTCTTACCCTAGGTTTAGTAGGTCTCTCAGGACGGAGGTAATAATCAGCAAACATTTCATCTCACCTTTCCCTATCTTTATAATTAATACTCTCACCAACCGTCAATTGAATCCTATCATCAATATAATCAATAGACATTATCATATCAACCACGTCACCGTATGCCAACTGGTCATTCCCATTATCCGATCCAGCCTCCGATATTAACCTCAAATTCGCCTTTCTCAACAAATCCCTTCCCAACACACAATCATAAGACGTTGACTCATCAGCAACAATCAAAGTTTTCAATTCAATAACTTTATTCTCATAAAAAACATAAAATAAAATTTTACCATAAGTATTCAATTCACTAAAATTGATTCCAAAAAATGGTGAGTCAACGTTTTCCATCCCATTTAAACTAATCTTCTCTGCTACTTTAGACATCCTAACAAAACTTACAGGGCTTCCTGAATCTAAGAAGCACTCTAAATAAAAAAAAATTATTGTAGTTACAATTAGTACTAAACTTAAAATACCTTAAAAACTCATTGTTGTTCACCTTTTGTACTGCCTTCTTCTCAGGGCATGCTGCGACACGATGCTCGAGACTTCCACAAGCATAACAGGCTCCTACTTCTCTTTTTGCCTTCCGGCAATCGGCAGCGAAATGTCCCACGGAAGTGCAATTGAAATTTATTTCATTTTTTACAGCTGTCTTTGATGTCATCGGCTCTTTAAGCTAAATTTTTGAGAACGCTTGTAATAGTTGTACTTTGTTTTTGTAGCACTGCAAATTGGCATGAATTTTTAAATTTTCGTCGGGTATGCCTTCTATAATATAATCTATTAACTCTTCTTCTCCCATTCCGAATTTATTAGCCAAACTAATTTTTTCGTTATAATAGTCAACAAAATTTACGTTGTACTGCCACTTACAAGCTTCAAAGTTACGGCGCATTACTAGCTTGTTTTCTTTTGAACCAAACATATCAATAATTTCATCAAACAAATTTTCTAGCCTTTCGTACATGTAATTTGGTTTTGAATGCAACCAGACTTGCGCTTTTCCCTTTATCTTAACCTTAACAAAGCTTTTAAAGTGCTTTCATCAACATTATACACCGTCGCAATATTTTTCAATTGCAAAATCCATACATCTGGACAGGTTACTCCATCATATTCAGCAATAAATCTTTAAGCAAACCAAATGATACAGTACTGTTACCACTGTTGTTGTTGTCTTCAGTCGATTCGTTTGCTATACTGGCATTGTTGTTGTTACTGTGTTCATTATTATTTATGTTGTCGTTCATTCTATTTGTAAAAATACTTTTTTCATTGTCTTTCAGTAAAAGTTCTTTTTCCCTTTTTAAAACTTCTAGTCCTCTTTTCATTAGCGTCAAATCATTAACACCCTCATCCTCTTTCCCACTGTTCATTTGCGCACTCAAATTTTCTGTATTATTTTCAATCGTTTGACCATCATCACAAATTGTTACACTTTCATATGCACTCGTTTGTATATTTGCATTCATCTGTTATTTTCGTTTGCATGTTCATTTTCACCATGAATACTCTCGTTTGTTTCGTCTAATGTACTTGCGGCAGCGCTGTTGACATCAATTGGACACTCCCCTCTATCTTTTGCAGGAAGTTCGTCAAGACGTAACACAAGTGTATTTTTTGTGCCAGTGGTAGGCATATTAAGTTGTTGAAGCCAGCTACGTAACTGTACAGCCGTGTATTTGCTTGCGTTGATATCCATTGTTGTTCGCTGCCTTTATTGTTTTGTTGTTTTTCTTCTTTTTTTTTCAAACAAAAGCACGGTAGATTTTTTTCTTTGAATTCAGCGTGGTTTTTTCTAAAATTTTCTTTATATTAGTTTTCTATATACTACTTTTGCCGTTTAACTTTTTCTTTTATATATATTGCTCCTTTTCACTATTTTTCTTTACTGTTTGATTTTAGTTATGACGAAATGGTCACTTTTCTTTAAAAAAAAAGTTCTAATTTTTCCCTTTCGGGTAATCCCACTTCTGATTGTAGCAGTTCACAATAAATGACGAGCACAACCTTTTGGTTTAAAGCAGTGCTGTTCATTTGATGGGACAATTGTCCCCTGCTCAACTCACATGTATTCTTACGCTCTTGCTTTTAGTCGTCACTGAAACAGCGACGAGTGAACATGTGTAGCGGATGTATACTGACTTTTTTTCAATGCACTGAAAAAAATTAATAGCAATGTACGAAAAATATTTTGTGATACTACAAGATCTATAAAAATCTTTAATAGACTTAATAAAAAACCCCTTTTTTAAATTAAAGTTGAAATGTTTTGAAAAAATCGAGTCCAATCGTTCATTCATTTATTCCGATCAAATGTATTTGTTTTTCCTTCAGAAAATTGCATTTTTTAACAGAATAACATAAGAAATCCAACATATTAAAGATATTTTATAATCCAACATATTAAAGATATTTTATTAACATATTAAAGATATTTTAATATTAAAGATATTTTAATATTGATTAAAAAAATCTTCAACTTTTTGTTTTTATACAATAAAAAAAAGACACCCTAATGTATATATGTATTTCTTTTTTTACTTTCAAAAATTTAATTTTTGTTCAATTTTTATTTCTTTAAAACAGTTTTACACAAAACATTAACAGTTTCACATTTTCAATAAAAAAATAAATTCATTCAGATACTAGCACTGCTATTAACCCATTGAACATTTCTTTCAGTGCAATTCTCATTTTCTCACAAACACAACTACATTTTTATTTTTGAACAGCACTGGTTTAAATTATACTTTATTAAATGATCTCTTAAAAATAAAATGACAATGTATATGTATCATAACTTAAAACTTAAAATTAGAGAGAAGGACAGTTCATGTATTACATAAATATAAGAATAATAACATAATAATAAGTTAAAGAGAGGTAACCATATACAGGGACCGAACATTATAAATACACTGCAAATATATCCGTACACTGACAAAGATAAAAGGAACTATATTCACCCCCGACTAAATACTACTACATAAAATCTTTAAAGATTTACATTAAAACTTGCAAAAAAATTTATATTTTTAGTTTATTACAAATATACTAGAATAATTAAATAAAAAAACTTTAAGCCACTTTATGAAAAACTTAATTTTTAATTTTTTTTATTGTGAAACATCTAAAAATTTTTTTGTTTTTAACTATTTTAAAACCAAGATATTCCCTTACACGATTTTAAGCTACTTTATAATCTTTCCAAAAATATATTTTTCATCCATATTTATGGTAAATATTTATTATTTTTTACGTCATTTTAAATTTGGCACTTTAAAGTGGAATAAAATAGACATATATAAAAACATGTTTTTTTGTAATTTTTGGAAAAAAAATTTGTTCAATTCTTTTCATTGCCTTGAGATAATAGTAAAAACTTTGAAAAACAACAAAAAAAAAATAACCCTTTTTTCGTATTTTATTTTTTTACTCCATCAAAGTTTTGTAAATTTCGATTTTTAACACAAAAAAAGTAATTTTCAGATCCATAAAAATAATTGTACCAAGAATTTATACTGTGCAGTATATTTTTAGTCGATTACAAATATATTAAGATAAAATAAAAACCAAACCTTAAATTAATTTTTTAAAAAATGAATTTTATATATATTTTTTTCGTGAAACAACTAAAAGCCATATTTGTTATACCATTATTGCTTAAAATTGTCCAAGTTTAGCGCCCTCTCATGGCGCCAAAAAGAGTTAAACCAAAAAAAAAATTTTTCATATCTTTTAGTTGCTTCCTAATCTTTCCAAAAATATATTATTTATCAATATTCATGACCAACATTTTATTTTTGATTTTTGTCTATGGAACAAAGCACTGTGCTCTGGTGGGAATCGAACCCACGACCCCCGCACTGATAAGCTAGCACGCTACCAACTAGCCTACCGGGGCGCTTCACAGAAACTTGTAGGTTTTTTTTTACAATTTCAATTTTGTAGTTTTTTTCCTTTTAAAACTCTTCTTTGCTTTTTATACAAATGACTTTTCCCATTCTCGTAACCACATAAGAAACCCCTTACTTTATCTCCTCTAAAGTAATGGGTACATACATTACCTTTTGGCTCATCGCCTGTAAAATTAATCAGTGAAGTAAGATTTAAAGTAATTTATGAGCCCCTATGGCTACACATTACTTTACACATTATTTAGTAATGTTTGGTTTTGCTAGGTAGCCTAATAAAAAGTAAATAAAAGCTTATTTATTTGACATAACGAATTGATTTAAAATACCATTAACTCTAAAAACGAAATAACGTAAAAATTCCCCATTGCTTATTTGGATGAATTTCATTGGTGACTTAATCCTCCACAATTTGTTTTAATTTTTATAAGCTTTTAATGTAAAAAAGACGGGTACGTTCGTAAATGCAAAAAACTTGCGCATCACTGCGGCAGTTATGCCAATTTATGTTGCTGATGCGTGATCATCTGTTGCAGATGCTTTGCTACTGCTCAACAACTGCACAGTTTACTTTTTAGAACGTTTTGCAAGAGATGAAAATATGTTCACCACAATAATATTAACAAATATTGAAAATCTTGATGGTAAAATGAAAACTTTTTGTTAACTTATAATAAAAAAAAAAAAGAATTAATAGAAAGATAAAACTTTTGATTATTAAAAATTAAAATGAAGACTGATTTCACAATATTGCATCAGAAACTTTAATGATGCCATAGTTGCAAAAATTTGCGGCAGCACTTTCAATTGTTTGCATAAAAAAACGTTTGACGTAAATCAGTGCTGTCAAGTGATGCTTTTTTGAACGTTTTACTTTTATTATGCTGCAGTGATGCGCAACTACTGCATTTACGAACGTACCCGACCTCATTCAACAAAAGCATGCGAAATATTTGTTTCTTATAATAAGTGTGTATTATATTTCTTTTCTTTGCAGGAGTCAAATGCTTGAGTGGAGGATATTATTAAAACTATTCAAACAATTCTATCTAATTTCCGTCAGCTATATAATATTATATATATATATCGAAGCTAGTCCAAATCACTAATAACACCAAATGGGGGCTTAATAAATTGTCTTTTAAGCAAATAATGCAACGCTGCAAAACTCATTAATGTTATAATTAATATTAAATATCAATGATATATCTGCATATGTATTCATATTTATACATAAATTGTAAAGCATATTTAATTTGTTAATGCATAACATATAACGTGTGCTGCTTAAACTTTATATTTTGAAATAGGTATTTATGATATATGTAGATGTAACACAATTTTTAAACCAAAAAATTATTTAAGTATTTTAATTGCATTGGATTGCTATGTACTTACATAAATGTTTACTTTAATTGTATTTTGTAAAAATTAATTTTTTAAAATAATGAAGCTTTCCATTAATGTTAACAGATTTTTCTTTTACTTTGTTAAGAAAAGTTTCATTATATAATTTAAAATTTCATTAATTTCATTGCCCGAAAGTTCTTTGTTAATCAAATAAAAATAAGCAGCTACAGCACACAGCTTATTTCGTGTGATGAACATATTTGAAAAAGCAAGCATAAAATTGTTATATTTTATTCTGAATTCTACAAATAATTGATGCAGTTTTGTAGAAATTTAATCTTCAATATAAAACACCAAAAAATTTACACAAATATCAACACTGAACGATTTACTGAAAAAAACTAATCAAACACATAATTCCCATGTCACAATGTAGATCAAAACATAAACAATAATGATATCAAAACTAGTGCGTCTATTCATAGAGGAAGAATAGTATAGAGGATGCAACGCCGTCAGCAGCCAAATAAAATTTTATACAGAATACAAAGGTTCGGAAACTTTGAGAAAACAGGGGAAAATTGAGCAAATTTCCCTGATTTCTGCAAAAATTTGAGTAAATTTCCCTGTTTTTAAACCTTTTTTCCAAATCCAATTGGGAAAGCTGCTAAAAACTAATTGGATTTGCAAAGAAATTCAATTGGAATCGCAAAAAATCCAATTTAAAAAGATGCTGAACCTTTGAAATCTGCACATACAAAACTAAGAGAACGTTTTTTACGACGTGAGAGACATCGTCATGGTGTGGTCTATTCAAAAATATTAAAATCAGTTAAATTTGCGTGCTTTTAAAAGATGGGTCGACGCAATTCAATATAAAACGCGATTTAGTTATTAAACACTTCCAAAGTGAGAAAACACAAAAACAAATTGCTGACATTGTTGATTATGTCCATCTACGGGTCAGTATATTATTCAGCATTTTGTTCGAGAAAATCGTGTCCAGAACAAAGGAAGAAAGGCCTCAAAATAAATTTTTATTGAAAATGATGGGAGGTGGATTTTGGGAAAGATTAAAGATCCAGTGTAAAGTGTTCCAACTGTGGCCAAGGATGTTGAAATGTTTCTTTATAAAAAATGTCATCCTGAAACTGTACGTAGATTACTTAGAGATCCTAATTTTCATAGGCGAACAGCAAGTAACAAGCCGTTTATTAATAAGTAAAATCAAAAGTCCGGATACATTTCCCAAAGGACATGAACGCAAAGACATTTCTTTCCGGAACACGGTAATTTTTGCGGATGAGAGCAAATTAAATATTTCAGCATCAGATAATAAGGTATATTTGTGACTTCAGCCAAATACTGAGCTCCAAACAAAAAACTTACGTGGCACAGTAATGCGGATATGTAATGGTTTGTTGTGTGTATCGTCAGCAGGTGTAGGTAAATTTATATTAATGGAATTCGCTTCTACCAAGATAACGATCCCAAGAACAAATTCGGTATAGTTCAAACTTATCTAATTTGGATTTGCCCAAAATCGTCGAAACACCCGCCCAATCCCCAGATTTCTAATGTCAAAAGTTTGAAAGCGGCATTAAAGGAAGAGTGAACAAAAATATCGCCACAATACACAAAAAAGATGGTTGACTATGCAAACCAGATTAAAAGCTTTAATAAAGTAAATTTAAATACTAAAGTACCATAAAACGATATTTGTTATACTTTTGGGATCATTTTTGAATTTAAATCAATCCAACTCTGTTAAATACAATTTTTCGCTATTTTTTCGCAGTTAAATTTTTTTCGCCAATTTTTTTTTTGTTTCGACTTTACAATTAATATAAGTATGCAATCACCAGTTGAGTCTGGTCTCAAAACCCTTGAAGAGATATTCCATCCACGGCTAGACTTGAACACTGGTACAGTGATAAAAAGTTGAATTCCCTGTTAGGTGACATTTGCTGGAACTTACAAGAAGAAATGCTTGAAAACGATGAACAATTATTGTTCTTTTAAAGAACTTTAATTAATACAAGTAAAAACAGGCTAAATTCGGCTGTGCCGAATCTTTGAATATCCTCCACCAATATCCTAAAAAGATGTTCTCTAATGTTTTTGATACAAATTATAATAAAAAAAGCTTTTGAAGTAAAATTATGTAGGTGAAAAAATTTTTTGAGGTGTAAAACTTTTTTAGATGTGAAAAGAATTTTTTTGGTGGAAAAAAAATTTAGAGGTGGAAAAAATTTTTTGTGGTAAAAAAAAATTTGAGTGGTGAAAAAATAGAAAAAGATCGAAGCATGGTTCTACCATTTAGAAGTTTAATACTGTATTCTATCTATTGTAACATACTGATTTTGTAATAAATATGAATTGATGAGCAATTGTTTGTTTTCAATATTATTAAGATGATTTGGTTTAAATTATTTTATTTAGGCAAACATATTAAAAAATACTTCCACTTTAAGTTAAATGACCAAAAAACTTGAACGAATGTTCTCAATTGTCATTTTTGGCAAGCAGTAGTCTCAATTATAGCTATATTATAAATATAAACGATTAAAGTATACAACGACAGGTCCATCTAGGTGTCAAACAATTATTGTAATTAGATTTATATAAATAGGAAAAAACAACTCCGAGCCAATTTACAGGTTGGTTGAAAAGTTCCTGCGCTCACCAAGAGATGGCACTGCTAGCTCCAAACTTTTTTTTTTCTCAAGTTGGTATAACTGTCCTGAGAACACATGCAAAGTTGCAAGTCATTCTGTCAATTCTTTCTTTGTTTAGAAGCCTTTTGAAGTTGACGTGTCATTGATTTTTTTTAATATGGAAAAAAATTAATATCGTGCAGTCATTAGATTCTTTGTTTTGAAGGATTTAAAAGCAAAGGAAATTTATGAACAATTGTTAGAAGTGTATAAGGAGTCCTCACCTTCAAAACGCACCGTTGAATTTTGGGCTGGTGTATTTAAACGTGGTCGTACCAGCCTTGAAGACGATCCACGTGAAGGACGACCAAAAACTGCAACCACAGCAGAAATCATTGAGTAGGTGCATAATATGGTTAGTGAAGATCCACGTTTGACAAAGCGTGAAATTGCTAATGCCATAGGCATCTCAGACGAACGAGTACTCCATATTTTACATGAAGAATTACGTATGAAAAAACTGTTTAGAAAGTTAGTGCCGCACACATTAACAATTCAACAAAAACTGGATCGAAAACAAATTTCTCAGCGTAATTTGGAGCGTTTTAAGCCGAATAAAACTGACTTCTTGCATCGTTTTATAACTATGAATGAGACTTGGATTTACCACCATGATCCTAAATTGAAACAAGAACGTTTACAGTGGACTGAAGCTGGCTGTTCAGCTCCAAATCAGGTGAAGTCACAACGATCAGCAAAGAAGGTTATGGCATCAGTTTTTTGGGATGCAAAAGGAATTTTGTTGATTGATTATCTTCAGAAAGGTAAAACAATCAACTCTGAATATTATTGCAGCCTTTTGGATCAGCTGGATGAAAAAATTCGTTAAAAAAGGCCTGGTTTAAAGAAGAAAAAAATCAGTTTTCATCAATACAATGCACCTGCTCACAAAAGTGTTTTGACGATGGCTGAATTCAAAGAATTAAAGTTGAATGAAGAGGCCATAGCAGCCGTAGAAGGTTATTTTGCAGAGCTTCCGGAAAACCATTATAAGGATGGGATAAAATTATTGGAAGATCATTGGAACAAGTGTATTGAGCTTCTAGGAGATTATATTGCATAAAAAATATATTTCGTAACAAAAACAGTATTCTTTCATTTCGAGCGCAGGAACTTTTCAACCAACCTGTATACGGTGACTTTTTGCATGTAATTATTGCATGAAATGCTTGTTTGGAGATCAAACGGTTGCAAGCTCGGCAACATAACAAGCACGTTTAAATTTTTCGCATGATTTTGTTATTTTTCTTTCGCACTCATGTGTATTCTTATTTTGTTGCTTTATAGTACATATTCGGACAAAACTTGGCAAGCAACTTTAAAAAGGGAATTGAGAAAAAAGCATGCAATCAACTGCATAGAACCATAGTACCAAAAATAAAAAAAAAACAAACAAAAAATAAAAAACAAAATAAATAAAAAAGAATGAATTAATGAAGTACTTAATTCAAATAAAAAACATTTACATCCAAAGATTTTCAGAAAATAGTAAATTACACGAAAGATGGAAAAATATTTTTATTATTGTCAAATTTACAGAATTTAGGAGATTTATCTTTTCAATTAAATTACCCTAAAAACTAGGATCTTGAGGCGATTTCTATAAAAAAGCTTCTAAGTATCTGTAATTTTTTTAATAGGAAAATTTGATTCTTAAACAAACTGATGATTTTTTTCGAATCTGAGAAGTTTTCTATATCAGAAATAAAAAAAAGATGTGTATTGAATTAAACAAAAAAAATTTCCGGAGTCTGAAAAGTCATAAGAATTAGAATACTCCAACTTTTTATCAGAGTTTCTTACTTCCTTCCATAGTTTTGAAAATCGCGCTATATTCATTATTTTTTGTTTGGATTTTTTTAAATACAATTGGGGTAACTGATGTAAGAAAATTATTTATTATTACCTTCTTATTTTAAAAAAAATGTTTACAAACTTCTCTCGAATGCAGCTACGGAACACCAGAGGGTCGCGACCCCCAGTTGAGAACCGTTGATCTAATAGTACCGCAAAAAGTACTAAAGAGAAATATTATTTATCATTTATTTATTTATTGTATGTTACAAACAATTAACAAAAAATTAGAAATAAAATTATGGATTTGAAAAAATTTATTTGGAAGCGAAAACAACTTTTCTGGTGGAAAAAAATTTTGAGGTCAAAATTATTTTGTGGTGAAAACAAATTTTGTGGTAAAAACAATTTTGAGGTGAAAAATATTTAGACCTATATTTCGACATGTAACCATATATGGTTTTACAAAAACAAATTTTCATATGGGAAAATAGTATGTTTTTAATTAATTATATAATTTTCGAGTATTGAGTCATTGGCAAATATATATATATATGTTCATTTTTTTCATAAAAAAATAACAAATCCACGTGAAGAAATTGCAATATTGTGCTCTTGAACATCTAAATGAATATTGAATTGAAAAATTAATACACATAAAACACATTTTGTTTCATAGTTTTTGGCAAATATTCATTTATGTTACGAGGGAAATAGAAAATCAATAATACTCTACTGAATATTGGTAACACAATATGTTTAATGGAGGCTACCTGTACGGCAGAATACGCTAATGAATTGAATACAAATTCAGATGCGCCATCTATTGGATAATGGAGACTAATATGGCGAGAATTTATTATTTCTTGCGCCACCTATTGACAAATGGTTACAACTAAAATTTTTTTGGCACAACTTAAATTGGTAGAAAAACAAAAACAAAAATAATAAATATGAGTTTTACAAAAACAAAAAATACATTTTATGGAATGAAACGAAAAACCAACAAAGCTTAACAGAAAAAATATTAATACAGAAAAATTGTACTAATTTGTATGGAAAATTGAGAGGTATCTTCACATTTTCACTCATAACTTTTTAACTGCTGGACCGATTTTGATCATTTTCAATACCAAACTGCTGGGAGGATGTTTAATAATCTGGCACCCCCGCTTGCATCTCCGCGTCGTTTTCGCCATTTCAACAGACAGACGGACATCGACAAATCGACTTAAAACTGCATAAGGATCACGAATATATATACTTTATGGGGTCTTAAACCTATATTTCGACATGTTACAAACGAAATGACAAACTGATATGTACCCTCACCATATATGGTGGAGGATATAAAAACACTGTTATTTATTTCTATGCAACCAAAGGTTTCATTACAAACAAAAAAGTAATGACAGCATAGAACGATGAGTACAAAAGGGTTGCTAGTGTTCACGCCACACAGGGCAGGTATTACACGATCGTCTTTATCAAATAAATATAACCCCTGTAAGACGTGAACATACCGGCCCCCTTGCCCCCACGTTGCAAAATAAAATATTTAATTATTGTAATTATAGTGTTAATAATAATGACATTGTAATTTGATTACTTAAAGCAAAGGATACAGTTTTTTTCTAATTAATTGAGAGGCAGTGGTATATTAAATTGAGATCAAAATATTAAAAATATAAATTCAATTGATTATGTCGATATGATAAAATGTTGTAGATGAGGTGATGATGAACGTGAAGTTATGGAGTTATTATGGCACGAGACGCTTCTCCGAACAAACAGGTGCCGAATATAATTTCCTGGACTATAGGCTGAGTTGTTTGTCGTTCTGGTAGACCGAAGTAAATGCTATTAGCCACATCATGGCCTAAGACGATGTCACATAGGATTTGGCGATGAAAATCTCTGTCAGCCAAGTTAGTTCTTTGGTAGGTGCCTAGAATTTTGGTGGGATCCACTCTTCTATTTGGATGACAAGCAGCAGAGCCAGCTTTAAGTGGTAAGGTCAAGGTTAAAGTCCGGGCCGGGTTATTGAAGGCGGCCATCACACAAGGAAACATTTGTTGAAACTATATTGAATAGAATTCGCACATTTTGAACCCGGTCTTACCATCTGCTACAGATATCTTAACCACTGCAGTCATCGTAAACCAAGTTTTAGCAGCATGCATCCTGCATGGTAGTATGATGATCAGACCAACAGCGGAAGCAACGAAAGACCACGGCAATTAGTACAGCCATGATTTTCTTTTACCAATTTAGTTTTTTGAATAGGTGTCATTACAAGAAATCGTCGACAGTTCTTTAGCGCATGGCGAGTGGTGCATAAGGGGCAGCGATACCGTGCATCGTAATCCATTATTTCTAGAGAGGCGATGTAAGAAAGAATACTTATTAGACATGGAAAAATATGATTTGGATAGTGAATTGTATTGAGACAGACATCAGACTTACTAGTTATTGGGCAATTTGTGGTAACAGGACCAGTTTATTAATGGGCCTAGTTATGATTCCATTTTCAATCAATTACTCAGTTTTAGTTATTCAGTCAAAAAGAATAGACGTGTTATTTATTCGGTCCGTGGAATTTATTAAAATATCGGCTTATTAGTGTTTAAAAAAATATATAAAAAAACAACAGCGCTTGGACGCTTAAAAAATAATATATTTATTACAAAAAACAAATAAACCGTGTTCAATTTAAAATTTAAATAAAAAAAAACATTTATAAAAATCCTTAACAAACAGGGATTTGTCTTGTTTATTTTTTTTTCTTTTCTTTCTTATAAAGAAAAGAGCATATGAGCTCTATAATTCAAGAGGAGAGAAGGCTCAGTGCAAATAGCAGAAATGCCTACGCTTTTCTAAAGGGAGATAACATCAATGTTAATAAAAACATTAGTGATCCCAATTACAACAAAAATTATTTAACCGCAAAAACAATTGAGAGATCCCGTTCATGTTCTCCTTTACTCTCATGTGAAAAAATTAAAACCAATAACACAAAGGAACATGAAAATATAAAAGTACCCACAAATACAGTGCCTAGTTTAACAACAACACACAAAACGCTGTCTGCTTTGACTTCACCAAAACCCAAGAATGATAAAATAAAGATTACGCCAACAAGCTTAAAATTTTAAAATGTTCTGCGCATGTTGGCCCTGTGACGTCACACATTCTGTGTTTCTATTGGCTAATAATTTGCAGCTGTCGAACTGTAATGTTTATGAGTAAACACAACAGTGGGACAATTTATAATTTTTCTCTTCAAATTATTTTGTAGTTAAAAATTAATTTTTGTTTTTATTTATATTTATTCCATTTAATAAAAATTATCTATGTAACAATAAAAAACAAAACAATTAAAGACCATTTTTTTATGTTGTTATTTTATTCATTTTCCTTTTTCTTTTGGTAATATTTGGGGCAATTTCGACAATTTCGAGGGTCCAAAATACCTGTTGACATATCTAATTTTTGTGACCATCTTTGTAATGTTCTCACTGAAGGAAGTGGGAAATGTTTTTTCCTTAAAAACTTATAAGCCTTGGCACTTGTGGAATATAAGTGATTGATTGAGCAATATCTGCTTCAGTAAAGTTTTGTTTTTTATCGCCGTTTTTAAGTTTTTTTATTTGGCCTTTAGTAAATAAACTTCTCAATGCTTTTTCGTAATTTAAGTTTGCAAAATTTAAGCTCTGAACTTTACGAGACAAATTTTTTATTATAATCGCAGATTGACTTTGTGCAGTTTTAAGGATACCATTCTCCTGGCGCAATGCATCGCTAAAAAAGATTTTAAATAAGAATTTCTTCACTTTTTTTAAAACATACATACATTTTACTTTTCAAAGTATTTATGTACTGTTCTCGACTAACTTCCTTAATGTCAGTCGTCTTTGGAGTGTTTAAAACTTTATTTGGAATTTCAATTTCATTTGAAATTTCAATTTCATTTGCAATTTCATTTGAAATTTCATTTACAATTTCATTTTGAATTTCAAATTGAGTTGGAATTTCATTTTCAATACTGCTGTCAATGGTCGGAACTGCTCCCGGTTTCAACTTTGGTGCACGCCGATTGCTAAATCCTATTCATAATTATGAAGCAGTGAACTGCAACAATTAAATATATGTTGACTTACCCATTTCAAATATCAAATTTCTTTCAAAATCCTCCTCTTTGAAATGTAAGGCACAAATTCTATCATTTTTAACATCTATGGGTTTGCATCGATTGCAAAACATAACCCAAAGCTTTCTTTGTCCTGCATCTTTGGGAAATTTGTAAAACGATACATCTATAGCAAAAAATATATTAGTTCCATTAAAAATATCCAAAATTTAATTTTTTTCTCACTTGTTTTTTTACTGCTGCTTTGCTTACATTTGCCCACTGCACACTTCATGTTTATATTTGTTGTTGTTTTTTTTTGTTCGTTTTTCTTTTTTCAACAGCTTTTATTTATACTTTTTAACACGACAATGAACGTTATTAATTAATTAAATATTATTTATCACCAAATACAATATCAAATTTATTTATTTTATCAAAACCCGATGTAATATTTTTTTAGAACTGTCAATGTGATTTCAATTACAAGGTTACCAACTATCACATAAAACATACATTTTTTCGCAAGAAGTTTTAAATCTAACACATGAAATATTCTTGGTAACCCTTAGAATGGCCCTTCTACGTCACATAACGGGAAATCATGCGCATGTCGTAATCTTTATTTTATCATTCTTGCCAAAACCTACAGCTACAATATCAACAAATAGTGAGACTATTAAAACACCAACAACATCTTCTGCTACGTTAAACAGTGATATCAATATTATGGCTCAACCTAATAACTTAAAACAGCCCCAAAGTATGCTTCACTTTAACTATTAACCCCTCAACTGGCGCAACACCCAATGTTGACCTGCCAGTCATCATTACCGCCAAACCATTGGTACAGACTGGATTAGACAGGTATGTTAAAATAGTTAAGAGGAAAAGAAGCCCAAAATCGGCTAAAACAGCTCCCTATCCTAAGCTTAGTAGAGGTGAAATAAATGTCACTCAATCCCAAAACCGTTTTGCCATACTGGAAAGCGAAGATAATGATGCCCCGGTGATACCTAAACCACAAAGACCTCCCCCTATCTATCTAAGAGAGCAAAATTCAAATGAATTTGTTAAAACCCTAGTCAGCCTTATTGGGGAAAACTCTTTTTATATTGTGCCAATAAAAAATGGCAAAATTGTTGAAACTAAGATTCAAGTTCAATGTGAATCCAATTTCAGAAAATTAGTATCATTTCTTGAATCCAGAAAGAAAAATTTTTATACTTACCAGTTGAAGAGCAGCAAAGGTCTTCAGATAGTGATTAAGGGTATTGAATCATACAATGACCCACTTGAAGTAAAGAAGGCACTCGAAATCAACGGCTTTAAAGTTAAGTCCGTTGTTAATATTAGAAACCGGGATAAGCTCCCCCAACCCCTTTTCCGAGTTGAATTAGAGCCTTGCGATATCAAGTTGAAGAAAAATGAAACACACCCTATTTATCAACTTAGGTACTTGCTACACTATAGAGTTACAGTTGAAGCACCACATAAGCGACGAGGACCTGCTCAGTGTACGAACTGCCAGGAGTATGGTCACACTAGGTCTTATTGCAGACTACATGCAGTTTGCGTAGTTTGCGGTGAGCTGCATAGCACAGCTGACTGCACCAAACCAAAGACAGTAAATACTGAAAAGAAATGTACTGTAGTACAGAGGTTGTGAGGTATATTTAAAATTAAAAAACTCAAATTTGAACAGAACCCGAAACCCCCGAATGAAATCACAGTTAGAACCGGAATTTTATATTCCACAATACCCACAAATTATCACCAACAGTGCTTCATACTCTGAAGTTCAAAGAGGACAACTACAGCCCCCAAAAACTCCACAAGCCCCACAAGTCAATCCAAATGCTCCACTTTCTCAATCTGAACCCCAGATACAAAATTTCAGCAGACTTGAAGCATCCATTGAATCCCTGGTTCAAACTGTTACTAACTTTACAAACTCAATGAGTAATATGATGCAAGAGATGATGAGAAATCAGTCTATTTTGATGCAAGCTTTGTTAACTAAACCATGAACAGTTTGAAAATATGTTACTGGAATGCTAACGGCATATGCCAACATAAAGGAGAGCTCGAGTATTTTCTCAGAAATCAGCAAATTGACGTAATGCTTATTTCTGAGACCCATTTAACCCTCAGAAGTTCATTTTCAATTCGCGGGTACACAATGTATGATACTAAGGACCCAAGAGGCAGGTCATGTGGAGGATCAGCTATTCTCATTAAATCTAGATTAAAACATTTTCTTATGTGTGATCTTTGCGAAAATTATCTTCAGGCCACTACTATGTGTTTTGAAGAATTCGATAAGGGCTTAGTGATTTCGTCAATTTATTCTCCCCCCAGATTCTTCATAACGGAGGATCAGTACACAGTCTTTTTCGAATCATTAGGACCGCGTCACGGCTTGTTACCCCTAAGGGCCGTGTTTTGTTTAATACAATTTCTAAGCTGGGTATGGATGTGATCTCTAGTGGAGAACCCACGTACTGGCCAACGGATCGTCGAAAAATACCCGATCTGATAGACTTTGGAATAACAATGTCTATTGCGAGAGAATTGGTCCATGTAGAACCATTATTGGATCTCTCATCTGATCACACACCTACAGTTGTTACTATTTTAAACCCCCGAGGAATTGTACCCCCCTCTGGTGACTTAGCACTGACAGGCAAAACAACAGATTGGTTGAAGTATAAAAAATTTATCAGTACACATTGCTCGGAAAACATACCGCTAAGAACACCAGAAGATATCGACCTCTCGATTCAAAATTTTGAACTAAATCTCAAACTTGCTGCTCAACTTACTTACTACAACAGACAAAATATTATTTTGTCTGCCGATGTCGAACGACTCTTAAATGAAAAAAGAAGAGCTCGAAGAGAGTGGCAACAGCACAGATCTCCTCAACTTAAGGAACGGTTGAAAGAATGCACTAAAACATTAAGAAAGCTACTTGAACATAAGAGAACTGCTTCATTAAACAGATATCTTGAAAATTTAAATCCAACATCAAGAACTGATTACTCATTATGGCGTGCAACGAAAAATTTAAAAAGACCTGTCTTATGTAAGCCTCCTTTGAGAAAATTAGACGGAGGTTGGGCTAGAAATGATACTGAAAAAGGAGATCTGTTTGTAGAACATTTTAAAAAAGTATTCACGCCAAATATAACAAGTTCTGTAACAGAGTTGCCTCCGATTTTACCCCAGCACCGAGCAGCTACCCGATTAACGTTTGAGATGAGTGAGGTCGAAAAGGCTATTTTTGAACTAAACCCCAAAAAAGCTCCTGGTATCGATGGAATCGGTAACAGGATGCTCTTGGAGTTACCCCGTATAGCATTAAAGATAATTCTCTTTATTTTTAATGCTATTATACGCCTTGAATACAATCCCCCAGAATGGAAAGTTTCACTCGTTAAAATGATACCCAAGCCAGGCAAAGATCACACAAAAGTGGAATCGTACAGGCCTATAAGCCTATTATCCAATTTGTCAAAGCTGTTCGAGAAAATCCTAATGGAAAAGATAACTGTTTATGTGGAACAAAACAACTGTATTCCATCACACCAATTTGGCTTCAGGAGAAAACACAGCACCATTGAGCAAGCCCACAGGCTAGTTACTGTTGTCAGAAAAACGTTCGAGGAGAAAAAATACTGCTCTGCCCTTTTTATCGATGTTTCACAGGCTTTCGATAAGGTTTGGCATGAAGGTCTACTGTTTAAAATAAAACTTTTGTTACCAACAAATACTCACAAGCTACTCAAAAGCTATATAACAAATCGAAAATTCACTCTTGCTGAAAAAAGTTTTGTCAGCTCTCCTCAAGATATACAAGCCGGAGTTCCACAAGGTAGCATTTTGGGTCCTCTGTTATATATCATTTATACTTCAGACATGCCATTAGATATTAATACCCACACATCGACTTTCGCTGACGATACTGCAATCTTAAGCGTCCACGATGACTCAAAAATAGCGTCTAGAACGTTACACTCACATTTCACATTTGGAAGCTTGGTTGGATAAGTGGAGAATTAAGGTGAATGAACAGAAATGTATCCACATTACTTTCACACTGAGAAAAGAGACGTGTCCATCCATTAAAATTAATAATCTGAATATACCCCAACACAAATGTGTGAAATATCTCGGTATTCACCTTGACCGTCGACTCACGTGGAAAAATCATATAGATGCGAAAATAACTCAGATGAGTCTAAAAACTGCTCAACTCGCTTGGCTTACTGGCAAAAACTCTAAACTAGGCCTGGACTGCAAATTACTCATTTATAATTCGATCATGAAACCCATATGGTGCTACGGAATTTAGCTCTGGGGTACTGCCTCTGCGTCCAATATAGGGAAAATTCAGAGAATGCAAAATAAATTCTTGAGGACGATCACGAACGCACCCTGGTATGTTAGGAATTACAACATACATAAAGACCTGAATGTACCCCTGGTCAAAGATGAAATTATTAGACCCCAACATACTAGCCCGTAACTTAACTGATAATCACGGCCACCAGCGTCTTTGGAGGAGGGACACTGCGGATCTGGTCCGCTAATAATAAGGGGAAATAATGGTCCCAGTTGAACCACATGACATCAGTCTGGCACTGGCTGGACTCAACAATTATTGGCTTGCATAAGCCAGAATGATCAGATGACGTTCATGATAAGTGATGGACACAGTTGAACCTAAGCTACCGTTAGCTCGAATAACGGAAGTTTTATCGAGAAAGGGGTTCAAAGTTAACAGTGAACCGTGTGATTCCAATGGCTTTTTCCGAGACAGAAGAAGATACTCATTTGGAAAATGAGTTTTCTGTGATACTAGAAACAATCTAGTTTTTCCATTTTTAGCTCTTTGCAGACAAGCGGAGAGTATAATATTTTGTTCTTTTGTCGGGATGTTCTCTGTCGAAAAATCTAAATATATATCTATTTAATATATCTTCTTTTTCAGTCGATCTAGCGCTTTTCGTATTTCTATCGTGGTTTCAAACTTGCATGAGTGCGAGAGCCATTCAGATTTGTTTGATTGGAGGCAATCTAGACCATGGCACCATAATTTATTGTCCTTCAGTTCTGAAGGGGTTAGCCCCCGGGTTGCTAGGTCGGCTGGATTTGAGTGTGTGTCGACATGAGTCCAAATTTTTCAAACTTTTTCTTGAATTATTGCCACAGGATTTGCGACAAATGTTGTCCAACAATGTGACGGTTTTTGAGCCATGCGAGAACTATTATAGAGTCCGACCAAACAAAAAGAAAGTAAGATTTTATTTCAAATTGAGGAAAAACGCTATCGACTAAATTTGCTAATAGGAAAGCACTACACAATTATAATCGGGGCAGAGAAACTTTGTAAATAACTGACTATCAATTTTTACTTTTACCTTAACAGATGCTGCATACGCTAATTCTGATGAGTCACAAAACTCATGAAATTCAAGGGTACATTTTGGGGATATTGAATCCACCTAGGTATGGTAATTATGTCAATTTCATTATATTTTCCTACAAAGTTTTGCCATTTATGTAGTGGAATAGGTTTAATATGTTCATCGCAGTCGATTTTGTCAACCCACATCTGCTGCATTAAAATTAAGGCATTTATTATAATAAGTTCGAGCCATCCAGCTGGGTCAAAAAGTTTCGCTATAACTGAAAGTACTTCCCTCTTCGTGTACGACGATTTTTGATAAATTTGTTGTGTGGAAAAAAAACTGAATTCGTTGCAGCATTCCACCGAATTCCTAAAGTTTTTGCGGTAGTTTTGTCATCAATATACAGGAAATCTTCATTTAGCAGGAAATCCCGAGGAATATCCTTTAGGATTTCTTTCGAATTTAAAGTCCATTTTTTCAGTTCTAACCCAGCACTTTCTTGAGTTGAGTTTTAGCTTTTAAAACTTTTGAGACACTGTGAGCTCCCACTAATGCATCATAGACATACATACAGTTAAGGAAAAAAGTCTACATACACCCTATAATTTTTAAGTTTTAGAGAATTAGTAGCGATAATTTAAAAAGATCTTATAGCAATGTTTAAGGCATGTATAGTACAGATTATTTAAAGAAAAGAAAGATATGAAAATAATATAAGATAGAAATTATTAGGGAAAAACATAATAATTAGCGTGAAAAAAGTCTACATACAGCGTCGCAGCTCCTAACATCAAATTGAAAGTGTGCGCTGCACTTCTTCTTCAGCGCGTGGGGCTATTTTCCAAAGAAAGCAAACTCAAGTTTTTCTTTGTAAAAATAGTTAACAAAATTTATTGGGTATTTTCAAGCTTCTTGCTTATAAAAATTCTACAAACTGGCTGCAGCTTCTTGCTGCTTGTGCAGATGACTGTTAGAATACAAGTATTTTTTTTTTAAGAAAAGAAAAAATCAAAGAACCCAAAGAGACTCAACTTAAGGTTGACTGAGAGACATTAAAATTTAGGGTCTCTTACACTTAAATATATACATATGAATTGAAAAGGAATAAAAAAAAAGAACCGTAAGCAAAGAACACTCTGGCACAGTAGGCCTTTGGCTCCAAAAAAGAAGTAAAAAAAAGATAATAATAATAGAAATGATAAAAAATAATAATATAATAAAAACATATAATGAAATCCAAATAAAAAAGATAATTTGTTGAACTCGCTTCAACATGCTCGCCCCGAAGAGTGGCAAAAGCAGCCTTTCCAGATTCCGCAACTAATCCATCCGAACGTTGATGGTTGAGCTCGGGGCATGCCATCATCAGGTGGTTGCACGTATGGCACTAGGATGCGATCTGCGACATCTCTACCCAACACTCCGTCAATTACGCGGCATATATCAAAGTAGGGATGGGCCAATTCACCATATTGCCCGAAGTGAAAACGCAAAGCTAAATCGTTAATCGGGTCCGGCACCTCTACACCTAAGCGCTACTGGATTGGTAGGTCCATCAAAAAGGACTCACGCTCGGTGTGGCTAAAAGCCGGTGTGGCTGACTAGCACTTTGCGTGGACGACTCGGGGTCTGACTGGCTTGGTTTACATACGTTTTCCCTGGATGTCCTGGAGTTTGAGACGCTTTATCCACTTTTGCTGGTTGGCGTACTGGTTTAGATGGGGTCCCAGTTAGAGACTTTTCTTCAAGTTGAAGGTTTTCGACTCCAGACGTCAACAGGTTGATCTCTTGTGGACGAACATATGAGACTTTTTCCGTTTTAAGTTCCTCATGAGGAGGTTTAGCCGCACGATGTTGGCCGTCTTCTGCACAGGATGATTGCCAAGTAGGTTTGTCCGGATCTAGTAGGCTGTGGTGTTTGGCGCTGCAGGGCTCTTCAAATAGTAATACTTTGCACTGGTTGGTTGAAGGGCACTGGTCTCGAAAATGGCCATGGCAGAGGCAGTTAAGGCAGTAACCTCTTCCCTTTGCCGTCTTCCGGCGCATACCAGAAGAGAAGCCGAGAAATCCCGGACCAAAGTGCAACGGATGGTTTTTGTGGCAAATGTGGCATCGTGGTCGAGTTCCCATCTGTACGTTGAGAAGAAAAGAAAAAGGGAAGAAAAGAAAGAAGTACATACAGTGTTAAAAAATACCTAGTGCGATTGAGATATCTATTTTATAATTGGGAAATTTGGTAGATTAATTATTGGGTTTTGGTGGAATTGTAGTCTGAGGATTATTAATCGGTAGTAAACATAATTTTACAATTGGACGCAAGATAGTACTGGTTTTCGTGCGAACTTCTGCAACTCGTATTTTGCTATCTCGCCCATAAATGACCTTAGTAACGCGGCCAAGGAGCCACTCGGTGGGTGGTAAAAAATCTTCTTTTATTATAACAATATCATTTGGTTTTAGGTTTTCACGCTCCTTTTGCCATTTGATACTGCGTTGCAGCTCGGTAATATATTCGGTTTTCCATCTTCGGGCAAATATATGTTGAAGTGCCTTTAATCGCTCCCATCGTTTCAAAAATGTCACATTATCAAGTGGAGGTTCAGTAGGGCCTTCCGGTTGAGCTGTAATTGGAGCTCCTCTTAGCAAATGGCCCGGTGTTAGAGGTAAACACCCGTTCGGATTTTCGGTTAAAGGGGACAGTGGTCTTGAATTTAACACTGCTTCAATTCGGACAAGAAGTGTGGTGAATTCTTCAAAAGTAAATGACAAACTGCAAGTTACCTTTTTGAGAAGAGTCTTCATGCTTTTTACAGCAGCCTCCCAGAGGCCACACATGTGGGGTGCATACGGCGGTATGAAGGACCAGGTGAAACCAATTGTCGTGTATTTTTCGATTAACGCTTTTTCTGCTGACTTCAGAAATTCATTATGGCTTTTGAGTAGCGCATAACTTGCGCCGAGAAAATTTCGCCCGTTGTCGGAAAACATGGTCTTAGGGCGACCTCTACGCCCAATGAATCGGTCGAAGCAGGCTAAAAAGGCGTCGGTGGAGAGGTCGGAAGAAGTTTCTAAGTGAACGAATCGAGTAGAAAAACATACAAACACAGCAGCATAGCCCTTTAGGATTTTGGCGTTTCTCAGTGTGTAGGATTTTATGTTGAAAGGCCCAGCAAAATCGACTCCTGTGTAAGTAAATGGTAGGGAAAAGTTCACTCGTTCTGGGGTGAGTGCGGCCATGATCTGGTGCTGGAACTTATGTTTATAAATCGTACACGCCTTGCATTCAAGGATACATTTTCGTATGAGATTGCTTATTCTTGGTATATAGAATCCTTGTCGAATCGCTCGTAGCATTATGTGGTGCTCAGAGTGGAGCAGAATGCGATGAGTAAAATTCACGAGAAGTTTTGCGAGCTGAGACCCCTCTGGTATAATAACTGGATGGCGTTCTTCGTAGCTTAAACCTGAATAACTAAGTCGGCCACCAACCCTTATGATGTCGTTTTTGTCAATAAAAGTAGTCAATGTAAGTAATTTGCTTTTGCGGCTCAGCGGTTTCATTTCCTTTAAGCATTCGTACTCCCGATAGAAATATGTTTTTTGAGCGATAGATATGAGTCGATTCTTCATTGAGCTAATTTCATCAGCCGTGATAAACTTTTCGGCAGAAAAGGGTTTTTTAAGCACGCGGTTTATAAATCGGACTCGATAACATAGGACTCGTAAGGCTCGTTTATATGATGAAAACTCTTCTAGTATATCTGTACCTTTTACCTCAAGGTGAAAGTTTACGGACCTTTTGGTCTCCAGATCTATTGGATCAAGGGTACGTGGAATTGGCCAACTTGATATTGGAAGTTTTAGCCAGGTTGGCCCCAGCCACCATAGTTCATTGTCTGCCAGTTCCCGTAGGCAGCAGCCTCGCGTGCCCAGATCTGCAGGATTTTCTTCAGTTTTAACGTGTCTCCAGTGTTCTGTGCTGGCGATGCTTACAATTTGTGTCACACGATTTGCGACAAACGTTTTCAATGTACTTGGAGGTTTCTGTAACCACCCCAATACTATAGACGAATCTGTCCACAAAAAAAATTCGTAGGTGAACCGTTAATTCATCACTAAACATCTAACTAGCTTAGCAAGCAATAAAGCTCCACACAATTCGAGCTTCGGAATAGTAGTTCGCTTAATCGGAGCTACTTTTGTTTTTGCCACAAGTAAATGGCTCTTGATGTGACCTTCAGTGGTTTCTGTTCTAATATATATAGCGCCACAATATGCCTTTTCTGAGGCATCGCAAAACCCGTGTATCTGTATACGATACTTTGGTGGGAAATCTACCCATCTAGGGATTTTTATATTTGACATAAATGGTAAATTTTTCACAAATGAATTCAATTTCATAAGTATGAGCTGAGGCACTCCTACATCCCAATCTGATTTTCCTTCCCACAATTCTTGCATCATAGTTTTTGCAATTATCACAATCGCGCCTAACCAACCTAGAGGGGTCAAATAACCTTGCTATCACTGACAAAATTCTTCTTTTTGTAGTGGAGGGGGCAATTTCAATTGGTTCGACAACGTAGTAAAAGGAATCTGACAACGCATTCCATCGGATTCCTAAAGTTTTTATAGTACTGGAATCATCAAATTTTAAAAAATCTTCATCTAGAAGATCCTCCCGGGCAAATTTTCAAGTAAAATTTTATCATTTGCTGTCATCTTTTTTAAGGGAAATCCCGCAGATTTAAGAGCAATTGTAAGCTCACTTTGTTTGAGCTTGGCTTCCTCAAGGGTGTGTCCACCAGACAAAATATCATCAACATAAACTTAATTTTTCAAAATAGCGGATGCTTTGGGGTACAAATTTTTGCAATCATTGCTTAGCTGAAGTAGAGTTCTAATTGCCAAGAAGGGAGCGCAATTTACACCAAACGTTACGGTTTTGAGTTTAAAAGAATTCACATATCCATTAGGTTCATTGCGGAACAAAATTTGTTGGTAAGTGCGATCTGTTTCATGCACCAAAATTTGTCTATACATCTTTTGTATGTCTCCTGTGAAAACGTACTTGTAGTTTCGCCATTGTAGTACGAGCTGCATCAAATCTGTTTGAAGCGTTGGGCCTTGATATAGTACATCATTTAGCGAGAACCCACTTCCGGTCTTTTTTGACGCGTTAAATACCACTCGAACTTTGGTGCTTTTACTTTCGGGTTTGATGACTGCATGATGAGGGAGAAAAAACGATGAATGTTTTTCGGCTTGGGGCTCGTAATGTACGACCTGTTTCATGTGATCCAAATCTATGTATTCTTGGAGAACTTCTGTGTACTGAGCTTTCAAATCGGGTGTTTTATCTAGAGTTTTTTCCATTCGATGGTACTGTGCAAGCGCCATATTTCGAGAGGGACCCAAAAAAATTTCATTTGGAAACTGCTCTTTAAAGGCAACCGAACAAACGTAACGGCCATCCGATCTTCGCTTTGTGGTCCGCTGAAAAAAATTTTCGCAAAAAATGTCGCTCTCGGATTCACAATAGCCTTTTTCAGCCTCTTCTATTTCCCAAAACTTTTTTAGTTGTTTTTTGTAAGGCCTGGTTGCTTGATGACGAAACGAAAGTATGAAAGGAGAGGATTTTAGTGGCTGGTTCTGGCCCTAACAAATACCATCCAAAATGTGACTCTCTCGCTTCAAGGCAATCTCCAACCTTCAATTTCACGCCCTTTAAATTTATAAAAGGCAAATAATCGCTCTCAATTGGTGCTGGTTTATAAAAGTAGGGGTCCGCGAGTTCTAAACCTTTTATTTCGCTTATGTTTTGAATTGGAATAGGCCGTGAAGGCATAAAATGCGCTAATGTTGGCAGAACAATCGCTCTAATTTTAATTATAAAATCTGAAATTCTGGATTTAACCGTGATGTAACACCTTCCTTTAGAATTTCCTACAATCGTTTCACCAAAGCCTGATATTTCGCTGCGATGGCTTTCTAGTGGTATCGAAAGATTTTGTTGGACACGTTTCAAAAGAAAACTTCTAGCTGAGCCTGTATCTATCATCGCTCGAACTGTAAATTTTTCACCCAAATGTTCCACGTGAACCAAGGCTGTGGGCAAAATAGTAGTTCCGTTATGCTGTGATAAATTAACTTGAACGGAATCTATCTGATTTCTCTTTGAAGTGGAAGCTCTTTCCGATTGAAAATTTGACGAGTTTCTCTTGTCTTGACTGTTGAAAACCGAAGGCCTTCCGTCACCTTGACGTTGTGGCACTGTTAAGGGAGTTGGACTTTTGTTTGTATTCTCATCACTTTCTTTAAAATGGCTAGTCACAATGCAATTTGCACAATATTTATTAGCATAAACAAATTTTATTCTATCATTGACTGACAAAGATTTAAAATATTTACAATATTTTAATGGGTGATTCTGCTTACATTTTCTACAACTGAACTTTGTCTGCTGGGTTTCAGTATTAAAGTGAAAAACTTGGGGTTTAGAGTTGGGATTATTTTTGCCGGTTGGCTTTCTCAAATTAGCAAAAGTTTCCAAAGTCTCGACTCTCTCAGTGAGAAAATTGTTCAAATTTTGCCAAGTGGGCAGCTCCTTGTGATTACTCAAGGAATCTTCCCAAGCTCGCGAAGTTTCTTTAGGAAGCCTTGAAGTGCAAATATGCATAAGAAAGGGGTCATTACTTGCAACTTCTACTTGAAATGATCTAATAATCGACAGACCATCGTTGACAGTATTTTGAAGAAGCTTTAAAAACTTTAAAGTTTCAGTTGGAGGTGTCCGAGTAGCATAAATCTTCTCAATTTGATTATTTATTAAAATACGTTTGTTTTCGTAACGATTTTTCAAAGCTTGCCAAGCTAACTCAAAATTCGAATCTACCCAATCATAATCTTTTATGATCTGGTAGGCCTCCCCCCGCGTTTTGCTATGTAAATAGTACAATTTATTAGCTGGGGCTAGAGATGGGTCTTTTCCAATTGCTGCCATAAACATATCCCTAAATGCTGGCCATTTGTTGAAACCTCCTTCAAAACACTGTATTTCGATTGGGGGTAATTTCAATCCTGATTGACGAACGACTGTCTCTTTCTGTCCTGAAGTTTTAGTCTTTACCATCTCCAAAAGCCTAGCCTGTACCGCCTGATACTGTTCGACCACCTCTTCGTATTTTATAGCAACCTCATCTTTTCTTCTTCTTTAACTTTTTCGTCGCCTAAAATGTAGTCCTCATAAGTATTGACCATTTTCAACCACCTTCTTGCCATCTCGGCCAGTTTTATTTCCAATAACGAAATTGTGCAAGACTCTGGAGAAATTTTACCACAACTGGAGCAAAATACCGCCAGTTGCTGAATTTCATACTTGCACTTTCTTTTAGTGGTCATTTTCTAATAGGTTTTATCAAAACTTTCCGGTTTTATCAAAACTTTCTGGTTTTATCAAAACCACTCTGAATTTTTTTATCGAGTGTGATACTCTAAACTCACAATAAGTTATTCAATATATATTAAATTTTAAAATATTTTAGGCCGATAAAACTATCACTAATTTTCCTTGTAGGAACTGAGCCTCCTTTTTCCAGTTTTGTAAGGGAAATGGTTCGTATTTGTTATACTTTTATTTATAAATATAATTTTTTAAAATTGTTGACTGTTTTTTGTAGCACCCTGTACCAAAAATTTTCTCAAAAAAAAAATTAAAACGCTATGTAAAATAGTTTTTAACAATTTTATAAAATTTATATTAAATTACACAAGAATTTTAGTAAATTCCCAAATTCACCGTTTCCCTGCAACGAAAACCTTGACTGGGCACCCTTGTTGTTTTTCTGATGCTGTTGTTACAATGAGACAGCCTCTTCCATTGTTTTTGTTGTTGGTTGCGGATGCTTGGCACTTACACCGGCACTGTGATAATTGTTGTTTTTGTTGTTTCGGCAATCTTCCAGCAAATTCCTTATTCCTATTTTTTTGTATGCTTTTTTTCAATATGTTTTTTTCACTTTATTTTAAATTTGAACACACACTGTTTTTTCCATAAATCTGATGTAAAATTTATCAAATTATTTTTACAATAATCCTCACTATTTTCCACAACCACTCCAATAATATCTTTAATCCCTTAACCCTTCTTATTTAATGTATATTACCTCTTTTTCCATTGTATAATATTTGTTCCTTTTAGTTTATTTCTTCCTTTTAACTTCAATAAAATAATTTCCTCTTTAAATTGTTATGTTCTTTATGTCTCTTCACTTTTTATTTATTATTTAATTTAATTTGATTTGATGATCAATTTTTTCTCTGCTATCCAACCTGTAGCTATATTTTTTCAAGTCCGTGAAGTTAACACAATTTAATTTTTTGCCAACAAAGAGAGGAAACGGGTGGAATTCAAACATCTATTTCCTAAGAACATATAGAATGACTATAGCAATTATTGTTAGTTGTCCGTGTGATGTTGGAAGAAAAAAAAACCGTTTGTTTATCTTTTATTTAACAGTGTTGGTACTAGGTGTACTTTTTCTCTTGGTGTTGGGACTTTTAACAAGATGGTGTGTAAGGGTAAAATTTTGGATTTTTAATTGATTTTTTCTTTTTAATGATTGAATTATTTTGATTATTCACAACCGCACTAAATATAATTAAATACACTGTACATACCCAGTCTCTATTTCCTATGGACCACTGGATGACTGCTTGTTGTTTATGTTGTTGCGGGAGAACACAGATCCGTCTAGTGGACAAGTTCCACTGGAGTTATCCTATCCTGGCCTGTCCAGGATTTTATCGAAGAACCAAAATGTGCGCTGCACTTCTTCTTCAACGCGTGGGGCTATTTTCCAAAGAAAGCAAACTCAAGTTTTTCTTTGTAAAAATAGTTAACAAAATTTATTGGGTATTTTCAAGCTTCTTGCTTATAAAAATTCTACAAAATGGCTGCAGCTTCTTGCTGCTTGTGCAGATGACTGTTAGAATACAAGTGTTTTTTTTTAAGAAAAGAAAAAATTAAAGAACCCAAAGAGACTGTAATGTACCGCTCTGATTTTTTTTTGATCCGTTTATTTCTGTTAAGGAAAGTTTGTTTTGTTATTTTTGAAGGCGCTTAATTTTACCACTTTCAAATTATTATTATCCGCTGTTTTTTTTATAACCAAAGCTTGGTTTTTCACCATGGTTATTAATGTCAAATTTATATGAAAATATGTGTGATTAAGGTTAACCCTTGTTATATAGTTTTTTTGATAAATTATCCGCTTTTAGGAGGAATCACTTTGGTTTTCTAAACGTACTATCGTGTATTGACTCTTGAAATTTTCTGAGTGCAATTAAAATTTGTTTTCTCGTTTCTCTTTTCCTGATTTTCATTTTCCTTAACTACTCCTAAACCATTTTTTTTACTATCAGGAATTTCCAAATATTTCCCACAAATAGTTATTGTATCTGCAGTTTGTCTGTTTCTGCTTCAGATTCTTTTATATTAAATTATTGAAAATATTTTATTTTCAATCCCAGAGATATTGCTATAAAAATACTTTATACCCAGTAATTTGGCTTGGCGATGATATTCAAGCATGACTCTGTTAAATACATTGCTGACTGTTAGGCTGAGGTGAGAAAATTTATCTCTCCGCTGATATCAATTTTGACGTGACATTTCAAAAATGGTGGAAGGAAGTGCCTACTATCGATTCTCAAAATTTCAAGTACCAACTTTTGAAAGTTCAAGTCAATCTTTCCGGATTAAAAATTTGACATCAGATCAACTAACATAGTAAAGCGGAGGTACTGTATTACAAATCTATGCAAATTAAGATTAGAAGCATAGAGCAAGGTTAATTAAATGGTAATTATAGTTGATTTATTTCCATCGCTTCAAAAATTATCTTAGGAAAATTCACTTCTTTCAACAGATTTGGATGTTTTAATTATGCCATCATTGGTCGTTAAAAAAGGGGCATACCAGTGAAGAAATCTTTCGATAATACCTGGTTTTTGTTATCTGTATTTGGAAATCGTTGAGAGGACGGTGACACAAATAACGATCCAGAAATAAATGCAAATTTTTCGTTGCCAAATCCTTTGAATATATCCAAGCCAGATTTTGGGAGCAGTTTGGATCATCTTATTTTCTAATTTTTTTTAAAGAAAAATTCACATTGTCTAAACAGCTGATGTGGTTTAACATTTTTTTCAAGTTTAATTTACATTGATATTGGAAAAATAAGGGGATCTCTTTTCCCATGTGGAAAGTTTCGTCAATTCCTGGAAGAAGAAACTCGAATTGAATGGCTAACTGACAAAAATATTAGTATTCTCAGTTGTTAAAGTGCTTTATAATTGATTGCCAGAATTCCACGTGAACTCGTAATTTTATGTGCACCGAAAGTGTAGAATTGAAGTTTAAAAACAGTCAGCATAATTTCATATAAAAAAAAAAAGAAGAAAAGGATAGGAAAAAATATAAACGGTTAGTTTACGTATTAAAAAAAATAGATTTCTACAATTTTGCGATTATAAATTGTGATTACAAATAACGGGAAGTCGAGAAAAAAAGTTTGCACAGTGTCGTGGTTTATCGAAAATTTTTAAATAATAGTTATAACGGTTCGAAATTTGTGATAAAATTTGGAATCCAATCGGCTCGAATAAATATAAAAACATTTTTTTTTTAATTTTCTTTTGACCCGAAAATATTTAATTTATTTCCAAGCATGCATTCGGTTTCTAGTTAACGGCACTTTGAGAGGCAAATGAAAGAAATTATATCAAACTTCTCAGCTAGTGGTATTGTGTGAAAAAAAATGGAAAAGAGGGAGAAAGCCCAAAGAAAAAATATTACATAAACCAATAAATATCAATGCAATATTAAAGTAATTACCAAAGGTCGGTAAAAATTATTTTATTGTACAAAAATTTTGTCAGACTTAAATTAAATTTGGCAAGAAAAACAGATAAAGAAAGAACAAAAGAAAATTAAAAATAAGAAAGTGTGATAATAAAGTAAAAGGTAATAAAAAAAAACCATAAATAACTACCGAAAAAACGTAAGAGAGGAGTGTAAAGAGCTCCAATTAAAGCAACAACCACATATTCTTCGCTGGAAGGCCTTCCCACCTGCATATGTAAGTGTCTGTTATAATTTTACATTCTTTTCTCAGTACAACGGCTCTGTTGGTTTAACATTCTTTAGTTAACAAACGTTAATTAAGTTTAATTATAATACAGTTGTTAAACTAGACAAAGTTGGTTAACATTATATGTATAATCTCGTAATTGCTTAGAATATTTGAAAAATCCGTCAAAACATTTCCTTGTAAATATTTTTTTGCTAAACTAATTTTTAATGATACAACTATTGAAATAATGCAATTATAACCAAATAACAACCCATGCGATTGTTAAAGTAAAGTAATACATAAATCTATAACGGGTTAATTTTGGCAATTACGAAATCATAGTTATTTACACATGTTCTTATACAAAAAATCAATTTTAAGTGCAATAAAATAAGAAACCAGGTAAATATAAAATGTTAATGATATGCAACAAACCACTTGCTGAAAAGAGAAAGTCATATCGTTAGTAATCAAAACAAAACCCCTAATAATTTTTAATTTTATTTTTTTTTTTGCCCTCTACTGCCTTACAATGTTTCATAAGTTTGGTTGTTATAAAATCGTATTTGAAAGACAGAGAGAGTTATATAATAATTTTCGAAAGTAACAATCAAAACAAAATAATATTTTTGTTTAAATTTAATTTCGTACCCTACATTTGACAAGTATCATACGCGTTTAACTACGATATGGTGCAGATGTTTCTTTCTTGTTCCTTATTTCTCCTTTGCATTGCCTAATCTTAATTAATCTTAAATAAATTTTCAAGCAATAAATCCTAGTGTATAGTTTATAACCCGATTAAACTTTGGTATATCCAATTTATTCCCTTCATTTTTGATGTTGACACAAAATGGTTTAATTGCCTTCATTTTTGATGTTGACAAAAAATGCTTTAATTGCCCTTCATTTTTGATGTTGAGACAAAATGCTTTAATTGCCTTCTAGTGTGGCCGTCGGTTGTATGCTTATAATATAAAAGGGTTGTAATACAAAATTTTTATGATCAAGTGAAAGTCATTAATCTACATATTTGTTTTTGGTCTTTTTGAAATTATGTGGTTAGTGTGGCCGTCGGTTAATTCTTTTTATCTCTTGTTATACCCTCCACCATATATGGTGAGGGTATATATCAGTTTGTCATTCCGTTTGTAACATGTCGAAAAATAGGTTTAAGACCCCATAAAGTATATATATTCGTGAACCTTATGCAATTTTAAGTCGATTTAGCGATGTCTGTCTGTCTGTCCGTCTGTCAATTTTTACCCAGATTATTGAACATCCTCCCGAGCAGTTTGGTATTTAAATTACATAAATTGACAAAACATATTCATATTACAGTTCATGCAAAATTAAGTATATACGTATATCATCTTCAGCCCCTATGGTGGAGGGTATTCAAAGATTCGGCACAGCCGAATTTAGCCCTTTTTTACTTGTGTTTATGTTCTATTTTTGTTTTTATTTTTTTTGTGTTTGGTATATACATTATACCGTCGGTTCTTTGCTTATAATGTAAAAGTGGTGTTATGTGACAAGGGTCTTTGTTGTTAGTGTTGCCGTCGGTTAATTCTTTTTATCTCTTGTGTTTTTTTTTCAATTCTTTGGTGGTCATTGATCTACATATTTGTTTTTGTATTAAGAGGAAATTTGCTTGTAATGTAAAAGTGGTGGTTATACAAAATTTTTCTTGTTCGTGATTGGCAAGATTGACAAGGATCTTTTTTGAAATTATGAGTGTTGCCGTCGGTTAATTCTTTTTATCTCTTGTGTGTTTTTTTTTCTATTCTTTGGTGGTCATTGATCTACATATTTGTTTTTGTATTAAGAGGAAATTTGCATTAAGTGAAAGTCATTGATCTACATATTTGTTTTTTGTATTAATAGGAAATTTCCATTTTTTCTTTCTTGTGTTTATGTTCTATTTTTGTTTTTATTTTTTTTTTTTGTGTTTGGTATATACATTCTACATGTACAAGTAGGTCATAAATTAATTATTTATTAATGTGACATTTTCATTAATCTACAAATTTTTATGTTTTAATGAAATTCGAATCTGTTTGTTTGTTTTGTTCGGTTTTGTTTCTTGTAATAAAGCGGTAGGTCTTTTTGAAATTATGAGTGTTTTGTTTGTTTGTTTAGTTGGGTATAATAAAAAACAATACTAAAAAATAGTTTTACATGTATTTGGTTTTATTTTACTTTCTTTTGAAATAATTCTTAAATTAAAATCTAAAAAATTTAGATGTTTATGATAGAGATTTATAGCGTGATACATGAAACACAAACGATTACACCCACTCTCCTCTGCCACTAGCGAATGAGACGCAGGCAGCAAGTCGAATAATAAAGATGTAGAATCATGGTTGGACGAAAATCCTTACTTTATCCGGTTTTTTGTGTTTGTTGAACTTTTTCTGTCTGTAAAATAAATTTTAAATAAAAAAGAAAAAACAAATATATCTCTTACTTCATCATCCGGTTTTTCCTGTTTGTTGAACTTTTTAAAAAAATTTTTGTTAAAACAAATTTTTAATAAAAAAAAAAAAAAAATCTGAGAACTTTATCCACTTATTTTTCTGTGTGAAGTTATTTTTACTGTAAAAAACTAGCTCAAAATGTTTTTCTGCGTGATATGCCAAGCTGCTTTCAACACCAAACACAACATGCTTCAACATAAAAATAAACATTGTGTTGAGTGTGGAAAGTTTTTCCTTAAGCGCTCCACAATGAAGGAGCATGAAAGGACCCATGCGACCACCTCATCAAAATTTTGCGTTCCTTGCAATGAAGCAGTTAGTAGCTTAAACTATAGCCAACAATTGCGAACACTACAACATCGCAGCAATTGTGGGATGAAGACAATCAACCCTAGACTCACTGTAAGGAGCAGTGATTATAGTGAACGAATAGCAATTTATATGCTAGTAAATGAAAAAGATGAAATTCTCATGCCCGAGGAATTTTTCAAAAAAGAGGAATCTATTTTAATAGAACTCCTAAAGGATTGTCAAGCTAAACACATATCCTTTAAATTCAATATGGAGCTTGTGTGTGATTATATCAAAATAAGCGAGCAAGAAATGGTTGCAGCTACAATGACTCACTCAACAAAAATGGCAATGGTCACTTTAAGCGATGACTTGAATAATATCTATGACTCGCAAACTGATGAAATTAGAAATAAAATGTCTGAGTTCCAAGAAAGGGATAGTGGATGGTCTCTGGTTACCATAAAATTTTTAAATATTAATGTGAATGAAGTTAATATTATAAGAGGATCACAATATAAACCTCTGCCAAAGGAATTAAACAGAAAGCGGGCATTTATAAATATCCAGAATGATGATGTCTACTGCTTCAAATGGTGTTTAATTGCTTCATTGTATTGTGAAAAAGAATTGTCTCGTTGTCAACAAACGGAATGTTCATCCTACAACATAAAAAGTATTTCTGCCGACATAATAATTGTAAACAATTTGCAATTAAACTTTTCAAACCTCACCTTTCCATTAAGTCTAAAAAGCTTAAAAGACTTTGAAAGGCAAAATGTAGATATAAGTGTCAACGTCTTCGGATATGAAGAGAAAAATATAGTCGGACCCTACTATCTAACGAAGGAGGAGAAGAAATATCATATAAACCTCCTGCTTCTCATAGAGGAAGAAAGGTCGCATTACATCGTTATAAGTGATATTTCAAGGTTAGTAGCAAAAAAAAAAAAAAAAAAAAATAAATACATGTAAAACTTTATAAAAAGAAATATTTCAAATTTGCTTTTTTTTTTGTTCTTTTTTATTAAATAAAAGGTTTATTCGAAGCAGTTTGACTGGATACAAAGGAAAAATATTTGTATGTAATGCATGCCTTACAAATATACAAATATAGTCAACGAGGTTTATCACTTCATAAACAAACTTGCAATAAAGTTTGCACAAGGATGCCAGAAGGAGCTGATGCTGTTCTAAAATATTCGAATGCTCATAAGGAACTAGATGTTCCGTTTACAGTCTATGCGGACTTTGAATCGATTTTAAGTAGCATAAGTGAAGAGGTTAGTACTAAAACTACAAAAATACAACGACATATTCCATGTGCTTTTAGTTATTTTATAAAATGTAGCTTTAATGATAATTTAGACAAGTTTAAAATTTATTTTGGAGAAGATGCACCTAATGTTTTTGTTAAAGATTTAGTTGAGGACTTAAAAGACATTTATAAAAATTATATTTACAAAGAAGTTGAAATAATAATGACTGAAGATGATATAATTTTTCATAATTCATCTAATATTTGTCATATTTGTGAAAAGGTGATATATTTATCCAAAGTTAAAGATCACTGTCATTTTACTGGCAAGTATAGAGGCCCTGCTCACAATGATTGTAATTTAAAATATAGAAAACCTAAATTTATTTCAGTATTTTTTCACAACTTTTCTTCATATGATTGTCATATGTTCTTAAAATATTTAAATAGTATTCCAGATAGTGATATACGTGTAGTTCCTCTCAACAAGGAATTATATATATCTTTATCTATATATCTACCTTTTCAAGAAAACTCGACTAAGGAAAAATTCGAAATAAGATTTCTGGATTCGTTCAGATTTATGGCTTCAAGTTTAGATTCCCTAGCAAAAAATTTACGTGTTAAGGATTTAAATATTGTCCGCAAAAATTTCTCAGATGAAAATCATTTTAATCTAATTAGGAGAAAAGGTGTTTTTCCATACTCTTATATGGATTCTGTGGAAAGATTCAATGAAACTGAGCTCCCCAGTCGAGATAAGTTTTTTAATGTTTTAATTGACGAAGAATGTTCTGAAGAAGATTATGAACACGCGAAAAATGTTTGGAATACTTTTAGATGTAAAAATATGTTAGATTATACAAAATTGTATTTAAAAACGGATGTACTTTTATTGGCAGATATATTTCAAAACTTTAGAAAAATTTGCAAATCCATATATAAGTTAGATCCAAATCATTATTATACCGCCCCAGGTCTTTCATGGGATGCAATGCTTAAAACGACAAAGAAGGAATTAGAATTATTCACAGATAAAGATATGCATCTGTTTATACAAAAGGGAATAAGGGGTGGTCTCGTACAATGTTCACAGAGACATGCCAAAGCCAATAATATATATTTATATGATTATGATAGTAGTAAACCATCTGAATATTTAGCTTACTTAGATGCAAATAATTTATATGGATGGGCAATGTCACAGTATCTTCCAGCTGGGGGATTTGAGTGGCTTGGCGAGGACGATTTAAAGAAATTTAATCCAAATAAAATATCTGATACTTCTCCTGTCGGTTACATTTTAGAAGTTGATTTAAAATATCCACACTCTCTTCCTAAACTGCATAATGATCTTCCTTTTGCTCCTGAAAATAAAGTAGTTGGAAACTCAAAATGCAAAAAACTTATTGCAGATTTGACTAATAAAACAAAATATCTGATTCATTATCGAAACCTTAAACAATGCCTTGCAAATGGTTTAATTTGTACAAAATATCATAGGGGAATAAAATTCAATCAATCACCATGGCTTCAGAAATATATAAACTTAAATACACAACATAGAGCAGAGGCTCAAAATACATTTGAAAAAGACTTTTTCAAACTTTTAAATAACGCTGTTTATGGGAAGACCATGGAAAATGTTGAGAAAAGGGTGGATGTCAAAATCACAAGAAACTGGGAGAGTGAAAATAGAAATCGTAGAGGTGCAAGATATTTTGTTTCTCGCCCCAATTTTAAAAGCATTTCAAAGTTTTCTGAAGACTTATTTGCAGTTCAGATGGGTAAAGTTGATATATTATACGATAAGCCCATATACATAGGTTTTACCGTACTTGAATTATCTAAATGGCAAATGTATGATTTTCATTATAGGATAATGAAGTCAAAATATGGTCAAAATATAATTCTCAATTATATGGACACCGATTCATTTATATATTCAATAAAAACTGAAGATTTTTACAAAGATATACTTAATGATTTGTTGTCTGAATTTGATACCTCAGATTACCCCGTTAATAATCCTTACGAATAAAAAAGTTTTGGGTAAAATGAAAGATGAGAATAATGGTACTATTATGACTGAATTTGTTGGTCTTAGATCGAAAATGTATTCCATTAAAACTATTGACAACAAGGAAATTAAAAAGGCAAAGGGGGTTAAGAAGTCTGCTTTAAATAAATATTGTATGTTTGATTATAAAACTGCCTTATTTAAGTGTTTATTTGCATCTAGATTGCATAATGTTTTTACAATAAATATATATAAAATCGTTTTAAGTTATAAGGATGAAAAACGAATAATTATGAACAATCAGGTTCAAACAGTCGCTAGGGGGCATTGTGAATATGATCAGTATAATAAAACCCCTGACAATGAATGTCTAAAATGTAGCAATAGGAATTATATTTTTGATGAAGATGGAGATAATACTATTATGGGAGTAAATATTGACTTAGTACAATTCCAGAATGATTCTGAGGATGAAATATTTAATAGCATCAATTATTAGGGAATAAAACATTGTATTTTAATAGCTTTTAATTAAATTTGATGTATATTTTGTAATATAATTTAATAATTTCTTTTTTTTTTTTTAATAATATAATTTAATAAGTTTAAGATTACCCCGTTGATTCTTGAAAAAAATAAATATTTTGTATTTTTCTCTTAAATTTTTTTGATTATTAAGCAAAATGAAACACTGGTATTTTAGTTTTCTATTTTAAGAATACATATTTTTATTTATAATTTTAAGACATTGTTTTTAAGTGTGTATTTTCTAAATATTTAATAAAGATAATAAAAATGGAAAATTGCCTTCATTTATTTTAAAGTTTAAAAATTTTTGTAGTAAAAGAGCATTTTTCAGTGCACATGTTCCATGTTTGTGAGAACTACAACGGATGCAATCGGGGTATTTTTCATCGAGCTCTCTTAAATTACAGCAGTTGATATTTTCTATATTGAAAACGTTTTTCTGCAGCATATTCTCCAACCACTTTTTCTTTTCCAAACCCTTGACAAAAATTAAAGAACCCTCTGTGTTTGATTTGAGAAATTCGCACACAGACTTGAATGATACGGATCCATCTTCCCATTGCAGATGATGATGATTTTTTGTTAACCAATTGACTTGTTTTTGATTCTTTGGTGATAAATAACTATAACCGAAGGGGGGTTTTATGATGAAATTTATATACTCCTTAGCGTTAAAAACCAATGCAATTTTTTTGGCAATAAAATTATTAGAATCTGCTCTAAAGCCTTGGAGATCAATGAAAACTATTCTTGGCATTTCCATTGCTTAAACAATTTTATGAACCTGTCCTGTCAAAGGCGTATATTCAATTAAACGATCATGAATAAGAATGCAGTAAGCTGATGAGTTTGGTGGTATATTGATGCCAGTCTCAAACATAATTTTTATATCAATCGGACCCTTGCAACCGTTTAATTTTGATGGCTTACATCAATAACTGTAATAGGAGCTTTATTTTTGAATTCTTGACAAGTGAGTAGAGGTTGAGGTTCCCTCATATAGTAGTTTTGTTGAAATCTGACATACATATCATAGAGGATGGCAAAGCGTTCTTCCCCAAATTTAATGTTTAGATCATCATAAGGATATGACTCTGAGTTTAAGTGAACTTTGATGTTGGTTAAATCACAATTAATAAATTTATTCTCACGCAGGAATGCTATCAAAACGAAGCGAGGTCGTTCCCTATTTGCAGATAATTGAACATTCCAAATGTGATTAGTTCCGCTTGATAATTGAAGATTAAAATGACAGTCCCAACTGCGGAATGCTATTGGTAAATTTGTTCTATTTTGTATAATTTTTATCATATTTATTTTACTCAAGTCAGAAAGCTGTACATGTGGTATCCTCCATGAAATATTCTTAATAGTAATTTTTGGTTTTTGAACAGATGCTGTTGAATATACGAGATCATCATCACTTTTGCTACGAAGTAATATCAATTCATGTTTGGAATTTAAAATAATTTTATTAAAGTCTTCAGCAAATCCCAATAATATTTTAAATGGTACATAAAAGTTAAAGTGTCCATTTATTACATTTAGGTCATCTACTTTACTCCAAGCAGCATTTTCCATGAGAGCACCTTCCGTTGCCATCAAAGAAACATAATTTTTAATATTAGTTAAAACTCCTAGGTGTCTTGTGCGATTAATTTCAATGCCATTTAGCTCATAACGAATTTCATCAAATAGATGAGCAACAAAATTATTTTTCAATCTGAAAGCAGAAGATGCTACCACTTTTTTACTATCGCCGCTTTCTTCTTCTACTAAACCTTCAATGTAAATAAAACTTTCACTCGGCAAAACATACAAATCCTGATTTTGTATTGATATTCTTATTTCATCGTTATTTTTAAATGATTGCAAGTATGGAGTATAAGTGTGATAATCTTTTTTTATAATGCTTTCATCCGATAAGGGTTTATCCAAAACATTAATTATTGATCTCATTCTCTTTGGTGTTGCTTCTTCAATTGGAAATTCAATGATTTGAGAAAATTTCTATTTGATTCTGTTAAATTGTTGGCTGAATGTGAAGATGAGAACAGCGTGGACGCTAATTTTGGTTTGACTGATGGCAATAATATGGATTTTTGGGATAACAATGTGGTATAAGGAATGCTATTTGAGATAATTTCTTTGTTGTAAATTATCATTATTTTCTTGGCCTTAAATGTAATCGAATAGTAATTTCTTCTCCTCGAAAATTAATTAAATCACCGTCTTGATCAACTATCCGTAGTGTTAGTGAACTTACTTCTTTGGAATTCACGGGCAAATAGATGAGATTTGTAGGTATTTCATCCATTTTATAGCCAGGTGGAACATTTATTGCAAATTCGTGTAATGTATGTGCATGAGAATTGTTTATATATGTGTTTACCACAATATTACATTCTATCCGCAAGAGATTTACCTTAAAAATATTTACTGGTAGATCTGAGAAATGGGGGACATTAGGAGAGAGGACATTCTTATTGAAACCAAACAATTTTCCTATCGAATTCTTCTTGTTAAAGTATATCGAATCTTCGGAACTATACAATTTGACTTGCATTGTATTGTTATTAGCTTCTATAATAATTTTCTTCTTCCCCAACCCATCTTTCTCATATTCCCCCTTTATGAAATCAACAATATCATTCAGCTCATAGGATCCAATAGGTATTGTAATAATTTTACTACCAATGTGAAACAAATTATTGTATTTGTCCACATTTGGTATGCTGTTGTATGTGTGAAAATCTACGAGAGCACACTCGTAATCGCCGTTTAAATTTATTGGAGGAAAGTAATTTGCTGATAAATTTGAGGAGTTTCCGCTCAATGTTAGTGTAATTGACATTTTGCTTACCAAATGGCTAATGTAGGAAATAAAACAAAATATTGTTTTTTTAAAGGGTTGCTTTTTTCTTTATTTATTTTAGATAATTTTATATCAATACTTAAAGTACATGTATAATATACCTATATATATATATATATATATCAATTTTAACATTCTTTCCAGAAGATTCTCATTTCTTAACTTTATTATCATCTTTCTTCTGATTGCATTTATTTTCATTGTGATCATTACTACCACAATAATTACAATACTTTAGTTTTTCATATTTATTCTCAGAGCTCTTAAAAATCCTATCCATTCTCCTCCTGCTAATATATAAATATAATGTATTATCAAGCTAAAGTTTTTTATTCAACTAAAAAAGTGGAGAAAACATTTAATCCTTTTATACTTAATTTTATAGTCGTAAAAGTAATCACACACACACACACACATTACAAAATATCATTTTTATTTATCCAAGAATTATGCTGATTTGAAAAACCCAACCATTTCACGAATACTTTATTATCTTTAGTTTTAATAACTTTTTCAACAAGATATGTATTAGGCAGTCGAGTTTTTGAGAGTTCTTCATCATAGAAGGCACCTTTAATTTCATTTCCCTCGTAATCCACCAAAATATTTGTTGCTGGATAAGTGTTGTTTATAGATTTGATTTTAAAAATTTCTGTTGTCCAGTTAGGTGTGTATCCCTTTTCAAAAATATGCTTATATTTGTTGATGCGTAGCGAATCTCCAATATGAAATTTTGAGATTTTGTACATTTTCAAGTGATTATACACTGTGTCTAGTAACATTTTCTCATTCGTAGAATTAACATTAATGGGTGCCATTTTTATGGTACGATGAATCTTGTGATTGTACTCATCAATTAAATCTTTATATAAATCAATCCAATGATATGATCCGTTGTAGCTAAATTCCTTCCACATCATACCTTTAAGAGTTCTATTGAATCGTTTAACATCGTTTTATTAAAGAATTCCTTGCCATCATCAGTACCCAAATTCAATATATTTTCCATTGCTTTGCAAACATCCGATGAACTTTTAGATTTGAGAGGTGCTGCCCAAGCATATTTTGAAAACGTATCAATGACCGTTAGCAGATAACGATAGTCCTTGTTATCCGATGAATAATTACCCATTTCAACTAGATCTGCTTGCCATAAATCATCAATACCTTTCATTACAACTCTTCGACGCTTAAAATTTTTTCGAGCCTGTTTATGCAACTCTTTTACCAGAATTCTCTTTGTATTCATTATCGACAACATATATTAGTTTATTATGTTATCAGTGTTAGACATCATATGTAACACATCTTCCCTCTGCAAAAGTTTAATTCGTTGACGCAACAACTCAAGTTCTCTGTCAAAGTACGATTTTTGATTATAATTTATATCAGAAATTTTCTTATATACTACATCATTATTTTTATCTATATTCAAAAGTATGTCTGTCTGCATTTTGTTGACTTGTAAGAGTAGAAAGTCTTTTGTGACGGCGTCGTTTTCTTCCACAGGGCTCGCAACATTTTTAATTCTTTTGTTTTGGATATTAAAGTTCTTATCGCTATCCAAAATGGGCCAAATATTTTCGAATCATTCTTTCTTATTATATTATTATAGTTCAGCTTAGAATTGTAATAGTGTCCGAACTTGTCGACAGACATTTTCAATATATATCCTTAACTCACAAAACTTTAAATATATTATAATATTATATCAGCTTCCTGCAGTTCTTCGATAATAGAAACAATTTCATTGTTATGATTGTTATGACCAGCAGCTTGAGAGGCGATTAATAATCTGAGGCGGTCAACTAATTCATTCGGATCATTCCAATATACATAATTAGGATTATTAGAATTTAATTTCATTAGACCACTTCCTGTTTTGTCATTTTTAAATAATTTGCTGATAATTATTACATATTTGTTGGCCCTTGTCCCTTTAATTTGTCCGTCTGATTTATAGTCTCTTTTGTGAGCATTTGTCTCCATTAAAATCTTTTTGTAAATCTCCAATTCTGTTTTATCATAATTTTTTGGAGTTTTATAAAACATTAACTGAACCAAACCTGGTGTTAGCAACCAATTTTGATTTCCTAGCATAATTTTATCATCACTCAACTTAATGTAGCTATTCCCAAATTTCCACTCACCATTCGAATCTTTGTGAGGACCATAAAGCGTTTCCAGTTCATTTTTTCGAGCTAAATGCGATAAATCGAGTGAGTTCATTATTGTATCGTTTGTAACATCAGCGGAGGATTCAGTTTGATAGTAAATATCATCATCATCATTTTCATCAATTGTTTTGTATTCATCACTCGTAAAATCTTTCTTTGGGGTACTTGTCCCCAGTTTCATTGGTAATTTTCTAAACGATAAACTCGTCTCATTTTCTATTTCATTTTTTATTTCATTTTTAATTTCTTCTTTTTCATCTTTAGAAATTCTCTTTTCTTTAGAAGAATTATTTATAAATTCTTTCAGCGGGTTAGTTATGGGCTTAAATGTTTTTTGTAGTCTTTCATGAGTATTAGCTTCACCCATTTTTATGCTTCGAAATTTCTTCTTCAAAGCATTTCTTACCTTGACCAGTTCCTCCAACACTTCAGTCATATCAGACCAGGAATAGACCAGGAACAGATCAGCAACAGATCAGGAATAGATCAGAAACAGATCAGGAACAGATCAGAAACAGACCAGGAATAGATCAGGAATAGATCAGAAACAGACCAGGAATAGATCAGAAACAGACCATGAATAGATCGGAAACAGATCAGGAATAGATCAGAAACAGATCAGGAACAGATCAGAAACAGATCAGGAACAGATCAGGAATAGATCAGAAACAGACCAGGAATAGATCAGAAACAGACCAGGAATAGATCAGAAACAGACCAGGAATAGATCAGAAATAGACCAGGAATAGATCAGCAACAGATCAGGAATAGATCAGAAACAGATCAGGAACAGATCAGAAACAGATCAGAAACAGAACAGGAATAGATCAGAAACAGACCAGGAACAGATCAGAAACAGACCAGGAATAGACCATAAAATGTAGCAAGCTTATTTGGAATCAGCTGAATTCATAAAAGGATGTAATTATTTAAATGTTTTTAATTTGTTAATCCTATCGATTCAAGAGGTCAAACTTTACTAATATCATCATATTATTCCAACATCCTTATATTTCAATGAAAACATTAAATGTCTTTCTATATCGACCAGCATTTTAGTTATCATCTTTACATATTGTTAAAAATCCATAGTTTTCTCTCCAACATTCTTGACATATTTTACGAAATTGTTCAAAGGACATATCCGTTCCAACATGATCACTATAGACGTGTTTCATATTCATTTCATTCTGCTTAAACATTATAATCATATTGGCATTATCTCGTATCAAATGTTTAGGTATTCGGGTATAAGTTTGACACAAGTAAAATGAATCCACATTTTTGTGACGACCCATACAAAAGTATGCACGTATATTATTTTGATTTTCACATGCAACGTCATCAAATATAATTATTGAGTTATTTTTAGCTTCATCTGGTGGAATAACACTTTCATTGTTAGAAAATGTAAAATAACCCATTCCTTTAATCGTTGATACGAGTTTATTTAAGTACTCATATTTAGGTTGAAATAATGATTTCGAATATAAATAGATGTTTTCGAATTTTAATCCATTAGGACTTTCAATCAAACTAATCATTACATTAGTCTTTCCACAGTTCGAAGGTCCCACTATAAGTGCTCTTATAGAATTTGGCAATAGATAACTGTGTTTTCTTCTCATATCTGTACTTGTTGAGGAATCAACATTCCTAACAACTATATTTTTATGTTGTTTGGTCAACCGCATTTTAACAACTAAAACCAAAGTTTTAAATTTCCCTTTTAATTAGTTTCCAGATTATATAAATAGGTCTAACAATATCATAGAATTATCAATCATATGCATTCTGTCACTGGGAGTGGATTAGTAGATAGAGTAATAAATTCTCTACCTTTTGAACTTCATTTACCGGGTTATGAATTTTGTGGACCAGGTACTAAGCTAGAAAAACGTTTAAAGAGGGGTGATAAGGGGATAAATCCGTTGGATGCTGCTTGCAGAGAGCACGATATTGCTTACTCTCAAAATAAGGAAATCAGTAAGCGACACCAAGCAGATAAAATACTTGAAAATCGAGCCTGGGAACGAGTTTTATCGAAAGACAGCAGTATTGGAGAAAAAACAAACTCATATTTTATAACTAACGCCATGAAGGCTAAAGTCAAACTCGGCATGGGTCTAAAGTCAAAAAATAAATTTGGAAAGAAAATTTTTGGCACAGCAATACGAATGGCTACGGCAACTTTAAAGAAAGAAAAACCTAAAGATATAAACGACGCAATTAAAATTGCTCGTAAAGTTTTAAATAAATCGCTGAAAGGAAAAAAATTAAAAGTTGTTATACCTCGCATTATGAATGTACCAAAAGTTGGAGGGTTCTTACCATTAGTGCCAATACTTACTGCTTTAGGGTCCTTAGGTGGTCTGTCATCTGGTGGAGCAGCTATTGTTAAAGCTATTAATGCTGCAAAAGATGCTAAGAAACAACTCGAAGAGGCTACTAGACATAATAAGAAAATGGAGGCTATAGCAATGGGAAAGGGTCTTTATCTTAAACCATATAAGAAGGGGTATGGTCTTGTATTCGATAAAATGTCAAAAAACTAATTAAGATGCTCCCCAAAAGACCACTTACTGATATCGATTTGATTAAGTTTACCACACATATTCCACACTTTAGAGGTATTTTTATGAGAGATTCACTCCCCAAACATCCTCGACGAATAGAATGTGGCATTGTTAATCTGGATTCTTCAATTGGAGCAGGCACTCATTGGGTAGCATACTACAAAAATAAAGATCATAAGGAGTACTTTGATAGTTTTGGAAATTTGCAGCCACCACTTGAATTAGTAGCATATTTGGGCTCAAATATAGTGTACAATTATAGAAGACATCAAAAATATAATTCATTTAATTGTGGTCACTTATGCCTGAAATTTTTGTATGAAATTATTAATAAATAAAAACGCATTTTTTTTCTTTTTGTTTTCAATGTAATTTAATATTTTTATTTCTCGTTGTTTAATACAAATTTACAATTTCATCTCCAAAGCGGATATTTGCCACTTTCAGGAACAATATATTCATTTATATCAAATAACTCCAACTCTAATTGCAAGTGTTTATCGTCTACTGTAGGTAATTTTTTGATGAAGTAATTGCCAGATGATAACTCCTTTATCTCATCATCAGTTATAGCATTAAATCTTTTTGGCAGAAAGATGACACAATTTTCTCCCTCAATCTGGATACTTTCCCCATATTTCGTTTGCATTTTAATTGCTTTCAATATTTTGTATAATTTAAGATCCTCCATATCTTTAATATGGAGAATTGGTTTGTTGTTGAGGTCATCAAATTTGTTTATTAATGATTTTGATACAGCGCTCATGGTTGTTGTTTCTTTGAAGACTTTGTTAAGAATAAAACTTTCACATGAATTAAATTTTAAATTAACTTCTTGTTATATATTAAAAATTACTACAATAAATTGCATGGACTAATATGAAAAGAGGAATAAATTTGTTTTCTCTTTTTTTTTCTCTTTTTTTTTCAAAGACGGATTAATTCTTCACTCTTTATTTAAAAATATTGTGAAATCTATCCTAAAGATATTACAATAAATTGCTCACTTTATTTTCATAGTGTTGTCAAATAGTTTAAATATTCACATTATAAATGCGGAGGGTACAATAAATAATAATAATTTCTGGATTCAGACAAAAAGAACGACTCAGACGATTAAGATGTCAATGCGGGAACAAATTGTAGAATTCCTTAATGAATATAAGGAGTTTATATGTCTAGAAGATTTACACTTCTTTTTAAAGAACGCTGATTATTTCGAATTATATGAGAATAAAAGAATTCTTAATTCAGTGCATGGAGAGCATTTTGAGGATTGCATATGGTCTGACGACAGATGTACTGAAGGACCTGATACATGTAGTTGCATCATCTATAAATTTAGAGAAAATTCAGTCAACGATCTTATAAATCTCTATCATAAACATCTAAATTTTTAATTAAATAAAAAAAAAAACTAACCGAAATTATTATATTATACGTATTTAAATTTATAAGAAATATTTAATGAGATTTTAATTTAAGAATTATTTCAAAAGAAAGTAAAATAAAACCAAATACATGTAAAACTAATTTTTAGTATTGTTTTTTATTATACTCAACTAAACAAACAAACAAAACACTAACAGATTCCAATTACCGCTTTATTACAAGAAACAAAACCGAACAAAACAAACAAACAGATTCGAATTTCATTAAATCACAAAAATTTGTAGATTAATGAAAATGTCACATTAATAAATAATTAATTTATGACCTACTTGTACATGTAGAATGTATATACCAAACACAAAAACAAACTAAAAACAAAAATAGAACATAAACACAAGAAAGAAAAAATGGAAATTTCCTATTAATACAAAAAACAAATATGTAGATCAATGACTTTCACTTAATGTAAATTTCCTCTTAATACAAAAACAAATATGTAGATCAATGACCACCAAAGAATAGAAAAAAAAAACACACAAGAGATAAAAAGAATTAACCGACGGCAACACTCATAATTTCAAAAAAGATCCTTGTCAATCTTGCCAATCACGAACAAGAAAAATTTTGTATAACCACCACTTTTACATTACAAGCAAATTTCCTCTTAATACAAAAACAAATATGTAGATCAATGACCACCAACAAAAAAAAAACAAGAGATAAAAAGAATTAACCGACGGCAACACTAACAACAAAGACCCTTGTCACATAACACCACTTTTACATTATAAGTAAAGAACCGACGGTATAATGTATATACCAAATACAAAAAAATAAAAAGAAAAATAGAACATAAACACAAGTAAAAAAGGGCTAAATTCGGCTGTGCCGAATCTTTGAATACCCTTTGAATATACTTAATTTTGCATGAACTGTAATATGAATATGTTTTGTCAATTTATGTAATTTAAATACCAAACTGCTCGGGAGGATGTTCAATAATCTGGGTAAAAATTGACAGACGGACAGACAGACAGACAGACAGACATCGCTAAATCGACTTAAAATTGCATAAGGTTCACGAATATATATACTTTATGGGGTCTTAAACCTATATTTCGACATGTTACAAACGGAATGACAAACTGATATATACCCTCACCATATATGGTGGAGGGTATAACAAGAGATAAAAAGAATTAACCGACGGCCACACTAACCACATAATTTCAAAAAGACCAAAAACAAATATGTAGATCAATGACTTTCACTTGATCATAAAAATTTTGTATTACAACCCTTTTATATTATAAGCATACAACCGACGGCCACACTAGAAGGCAATTAAAGCATTTTGTCTCAACATCAAAAATGAAGGGCAATTAAAGCATTTTGTGTCAACATCAAAAATGAAGGCAATTAAACCATTTTGTGTCAACATCAAAAATGAAGGGCAATTAAATCAAGTTGCCTCCTTACACAAAAAGCCATTAAATCAAAGTTGGTCCCTTATACAAAAAGCCATTAAATCAAGTTGAGTCCCCATAGAAATGAAGGGCAATTAAATCAAGTTGCCTCCTTATGAAAAAGCCATTAAATCAAGTTGCCTCCTTATTTTCCTACTACTAGCCTTGGGGACATATCATCGGTCTCCACAGAACTGAATAGTGTGCCGTCATCTCTAGAGTTCATTTATAGTATAGTTTTTAATTTAATTTAAGTCAATAGTTTTTTGTCCATGTAGTTTTTTTATTCAACCACATTTTAAGATGGAAGGGACTCTGATAAAAATATTTTTGTGATTTGAGTCTGGTCTGATCAGGTCAACAACCTACACCCACCACTGAAGCTGGTCCAATAGAAGGGTCCCGCCGACCGAAGTCATTCCAGACGAGAGTGCTTTTATCAATAATAATTGGTTCATCCTTTAAAGGGGACGAATACGACGTGATGTTTGCTCATTGCAACGATTTTGATTCCGATTATTACTGGGAAATTTTTATTTTGCTTAAGTGTTCTACTGCACTTAAGTACGCCTTTGCGCACTCAAAGAATCACACATTACAAGACTCAACTTAAGGTTGAGTGAGAGACATTAAAATTCAGGGTCTCTTATACTTAAATATATGTATACATATGAATGTTAAATGTTTATCCTTGGAAATGGAAAATCGGAAAGAGATTCATATTTCAGTTCAAAATATGGTAGTAATTCTGCGAAAGGAAAATAAATCGTATTGAGAAATTGCTAAGATCGATAATTTAAGTCATGCTACTGTGCAGACGATCATTAGAAATTGTGATAGTACCGAAAATAAGCCACGATCTGGTAGACCCAAAAAGCTTTCGAGACTCGATGTTAGCAGTACTAATAAAGTATTCAACCAGGATCCGATAATAAGTGTCCCAAAATTGGCGGAACACATCGAAGTGATGGTCGATCCAAAGTTTGGAGAAAACCAAACACTGCACTTGACCCAAAGAATATTATACCTACAGTTAAACATGGTGGCGGCAACGTTATGGTTTGGGGCGCCATTGCGTTATCTGGAGTGGGTCGTTTGGTTTTTGTCGAAGGTAATATGGACCGCTATCAATATAAAAACATATTGGAACAAAATCTAATGGCATCTATTGATAGCTTGGGTCTAGGAAATCAATAGATTTTCCAACAATATAACGACCCTAAGCATACTGCACACGTAGTTCAAGACTGGCTTCTTTAGTATGCCCCAAGACTACTGAATTCATCACCAAAGTCACCGGACTTAAACCCAATAGAGCACATATGGGAGTTTTGGGAAAAATTGCTACAAAAACTCGACTATAGTAGCCGTGAAACATTAAAAACGGCCCTTATTCGTGCATGGGCCGAAATAACACCCGATATTACAGAGAATTTGGTGACATCATTGTCCCGTCGTCTTCAAGCAGTAATTGATGCCCAAGGTGGGCCGACCAAATATCAAAAGTTAAAATCTTTTCTTTTTATTTGCAAAATTTTCGAATAATATTAATTTTTTGTGGCTGTATGTACACTTTTTTCCTATGAATTTTGCATGTTTTTGTTATTATTGTGTTTAATATAAAAATGAATTAGTTTTTAATTTTATAAGTAAACTTATTTATAAATGCCTTAAATATTTGTATAAACATTTTTTTTATTTTCTTCGCAAACTCTGTAAAACCCAAAAATTAAAGGCTGTATAAAGACTTTTCTCCTTGACTGTATATTCACGCAAAATCGTATATCCTATAGGAAATCTATGTTCTTCGTTCAGCCAATTGATGTAAGGTGGGAATGGCTAAGTAAGGGGCACAGTTTACACCAAAAGCGACAGTCTTTAATTGAAAGTCTTGAACCTTCTCTTCCGGAGATTCGCGAAACAAAATTCACTGCCTGTATATTTTTATGTCGGCATTAAATACTATTTTAAAATCAACGAGATAATATCACTTTGAAGGATTAGGCCAACATATGAAATATCGTTGAGAACATTTCCATTTAATGAAGCACTTGGGGCATTTAAAACAACTCTCAATGAAGTTGTGATGTTTTCGGGTTTAAAAACGCCATGGTAAGGCAAATAAAAATGTGAAGGATGTATACTCCCACGTGGGGCATATAACTTTTCCATATGAACAAGTGTCATGTATTCGTTGATGACGCCATCATATAAGTTTTTATAAGCAGTTTTGCGAACCAGTTTTTTTCATTCCTTAAGAATTGCCTAAGCGCTATATGTCTATTAGGGCCAATAGTTTTTTGGGATGGAAAAGTATAAGCTTCTGAAGTTGAGTATTCATCTGAGGCATATTAATTTCTTCATTTTGGGAATTAATCTGCTGTTTATGTAATAACGTATAATGTCTCAATTGACATATTTGACACGTCTTTTGGCTCTTACACTCTGCAGATATATGACCTACAGCAAGACAATTTGTGCAGTGTTTGTACCGTTTGGCTGCCACTAATCTATCCTTAAATTACATATTCAAAAAATTTTAACAAGATCTCAATCTGTGATTGCCATTACATACACTACACTTGTTATTTTCATTTCTTGTGTGGTGAGCTTTTGATTGTGTTGTGTACCGTTTCGGTTGAAAGTTGCTGGTTTCGTTTGGAAGGAGAGATAGACATTGGAAAACAAATATAGGACCCCATGAGTCAATATCGATTTTATAGAATTTCAAGGCTGAAATGCCATTATTCATCTCCCTTTGGACTTTTTGGCGCAATGGGGCAGATTGAAAATAATTCGTAATTGATTGTTAATGAGAATCCTTTTATTCGCATACTGATTTTTTAAATTGTCCCAAGCGATGGAAAAACTTTCTCCCGTAAAAGGGACTTTAGCATTTATTTCTTTTTCCAATAAGTGACAAAATTTTTCTATGTCGCTAAGTTTGCTATTGTTCACATATATAGCAGTGAACATGTCCCTAAGTGTGGGCCAGGTCACGTAATCCCCACGAAAAGTGTTGATACCACATGACGACACATTAATAGATGAACCTTGTGTGGGAACCTATGTTTTGATGTTTCAGAATTATCTCTACAAGCCTTTTGCTTTTCAGCAATATAGGCAACACAATTTATATAAGTTTTGTGATTTATATTATGCCTGGACTGCAGCGTACTTTGTTCTTCTTTCTACCATCCATGCTTCTTTGTTAAGCTTGGAAGTATCTACATCTTTTAAATATTGGGTAAATTTTACAATCTCGTCTTAGGCAAATGTATATTGTTTCAATGGTTCCATTTTTTATTTTAATTTTGTTCAGAAAATTAAAAAGAAAGTAACAAAATTATTTAGAAAAAATCCGAATTTCGGGCTGTAGGGACCCACTGTACGATAATTCAACAATATGAAAAAAATAAAAAAACTGTTTGATTGAGAGCTGAGACAGATTTATGATTTTGATTTAAACCAATGATTATTTTTAAAAAGCGAGCGTTTATATAGCAATGTCAGAGGGTACACGTGAGAGAAGAGTCAAATTGTTTCCTAGGTATATATCAGTGATCGGCACTTATAGCACACTACACGAATGTCAATAAATCTCACAGCTAAGAGCACAAAAAATACAATTATTTCATTCAGTAGTACGCTAACTTTCAACAGAGCAAGTATTTATATGCTGCTTTGTTGAAGAAATAAAGTACACTCTAAATTTTTTTTTATTATAGGTATATTTTTTATTGTAAGAATTTATTTTGTTTTTCGTTTACATTTTAAATTAAAAATGTGGAACGTTGAATGGAAGATTTTTTTTATTTTCTTGAAATGTATTAAATTTTTCGATTGCATACAAGGCACTCTGCATGCAATCAAAAAATTATTATGAATTATTTTTTGTAATAGAGAAAACATGAACTATTTTAATTCAATGAATACGGATATTCTCATAGATTTAAACGTTTATTAATTTATTCATTAATTTATTTATCTAGAAAGATAAAATAAATTCTTACGGTGTAAAACACCAACACATTCACGTTCTCTTTTTCTGCCGACCACTGCTTTATATGTATCAAACAAATTCTTTAGTAATTGAGATCAAAGTTTATATTATAATGGCCCACTGTGCGCTCATTAATATGTAACAGCAAGAATGATAAAAGAGGCAGAATGAGAAAAAAATAAAAAAAAGTCAAGCTCGTAACAACAACAATGTGTGTAAGTATTAACAGGCGAAAATTTCAGAAAACTTAACGGTACGTTTTTTAGCTTGATGATGGTGATATTTATAATTTGTATGTTTGCAACGATTATGTAACAATTTTATAAAATATGTACTCAAAGTTTTCCTTTTATAGAGGCCAATGGAAATTTTTTTGATATAGGGGCAGCTGGTACACTTGTTGCTGGTGTATATGTTGCTCAATTTTAATTGTCACAGCTAATTTATTTGATTTTAGTTTTTATTATTTTTTTACACTAATTTGTTTTCGGTTCAAGAAGGACCAAATGTTTAATTAAAAAAACACTGTTCTTTTTTCCTATGCAACCAAAGGTTTTATTGCAAACAAAAAAGTAATGACAGCTTAAAACGATGAGTACAAAGGGTTGTCAGAGTTCACGCCATGCAGGGCAGGTATTACACGATCGAATTTTTCAAATAATATTAACCCCCGTATGACGTAAACAATTATATAAATTGAAAGAGATGAATAATTATTGAAATTATTAAAGAAAATAAATGATATTAAAGCACAAAATTTCTGTTTTCCATCGTTTTCCACACATTTATAAAAATATAACAATAAAAAAAATTCCTCGAAAAAAATAGGGAAAAAGTGTATTTAACAGAGTTTGATTGATTTAAATTCAAAAATGATTCCAAAAGTAGGAAAATATCGTTTTATGGTACTTTAGTATTGAAATTTTAAATCGCGCACACGAGGGCTAACTTCGAAAAATGACAACCACCATTGAATTCAACGTACTCAAATTAGCTTCACCAGTAGCGTGCACAACTTGTAAAAAAAAAACAAAATCGAGCACAGTGTAGTTATAAAAAATCTTTACTTTAACTCCTAAATCCAGTCCACTTTAAGTTCATATAAAACTTGTACACAGTGGGTATATAATTTTTAAAACTAGTTTTTAAACAAATGTACCCCAAAAACTATTTCATTGAATGATATACATTAGGCATATAACTTTTTGCAATTTTTGAAAATGGGAAAAATGGCTTAGCATAGTCAAATATGTAGAGCATAAAAAAGTATGAAGATCTATTATAATTTTTTTTCCTCACCAAGCGCAATTACTTTTTTTAATCAGAACTGCTTAAAAAAACAAAACATTCCAAAACCCTTTTAACGTAGCTAAGGGAAGTACCCCACCCATCCCTAAAACAAATTTTCTTCAGAAAATGTTGCTTCAAAATTAAAAAAAAATTAAAAAGAAATAGCAAGTTATTCGAAAATAAAATCGTATGTCCATTGTGTAAATTATCACATACTTTTAACTTAAAATTTATTTCATATGACAATTGAAAAAATTTAAAAAGAAAAATCTGACCTTTTTTAGAAATCGCGATTGGTGCGGAACATTTTTGAACCGAAATCACCTAAAATAGTGATATTCATTACTTGTACAATATTTGCCACCACGTAGTGGTATGCCAAATTTTTCGCAAAAATTAGTTATATGCCTAATATTAATTTCTACTTTATTGATACACACTAACAAGGAAAGTATCTCGATGGGTTCCCTCCGATCTTAATGAAATTCGGATTTGTGATACAGGCGCAAGAAAATAGGCGAAATGTACTATTTTAGTCAACAAATCTTTTGTTTAAGTGTTAAGCAGTGAGGTAAAAATTATTCATTATTGTTATGTAATTAATTTCTTATAATTTAAAAAAAACTGCTGACAAATTGGATATCAAATGAAAAAAGATATTTTTCTGTTTGGTGTTCAGGAGGACCCCTGGGACCCAAAATGGTGTGTTTAATTCCAAATCATTAATTTTGTGTCCGAGTATTTTTAGGCATCTTCGCCTTTGGTAGGTTAATGCTCTGTTAGAATCTAAATACTAATCCCCTTTTTGAACAGTTGTTCACAGATTCTAGCGAGTAAAACCGTTAACGGGTATTACACATTGTTGCTCATCACTTTAGATAAGTAGTCTCCTTGTTTTTGAGATATTTCATTCGTTTTTGAATACCTATTGTGCTCTTCGTCACCGACGGTAATATATAAAAATTTTAATATAAATAAAATCTGTGATCTTTTTTTTCGAAAATTCGAAATTGTATTTTTCTTTTTATTTTCATATTTTGCCCTCATGCAAACATTTTGATCCTCCGAGCCGGATATTGTTTTTAAAAGTCTGGAATATACAAATTAATTTATCCTACATTTTAATTTTCCCGCAGCCTCCATCTTGGTGCTTTGGAAACAGCAACAAAAAGCTATAATTTTATATACTTTTTTATACATTTCATCAAATTATTCTATTTAATACAAGGTGAGTATAGTTCAGTTATATGTGAGCTTTTTAGTGTTAAAAAATAAAAAAGGATTAAGTTCATATATAAAGATATTAAATTTTTTTAATTAAATAAAATTAAATACAACATAAGAACTTTTTCTTTTGATACCTTGGTTTATGTTGTTTTGAGATCGTTTTACAACCCTTATTTTATTTTTATTGCATTACAACAATTGTTTTCATTAAATTCTCTTCGGTGTCGTGAGTTTATTTACACGGACGGACATTATTATTTTTGCCCTTAAAATTTATAAAAATAATTGTGTTTTATTACCTTAAATTAAATTAATAAGGAAATAAAATTAAGTGTTAAAGATAAAAATATAAGGTAAAGTTTAATTTTTTATTTTTGCAAAAAGCCGTCGGATTGTTTAAAAGTGATTTTTTCCTAATAAATTGTAAACACAAATTATTTAGGAAATTATTGTCATTTATTTTTATTATAATAATATGGTATGGTTCAATTATGTATGAAACAAAATATCGGACAAATGAACGCCGCGACCTCGGCGACACACCTCCATCCGATGGTCCAAATTTTCGATGACGCTTAGGCATAATTGAGGTTCTATGCCGTTAATGTGCCGAATTATATCATCCTTTAGCTCTTGCATTGTTGCTGGCTTATCGATGTACACCTTTTCTTTCAAATAACCCCAAAGAAAGAAGTCCAAAGGTGTCAAATCACATGTTCTTCGCGGCCAATCGACATCGATCGGCACCACGTAAGATAACACTGCCATTGAATTTGTCGCGCAAAAGAGCCATTGTTTCGTTAGCTGTGTGGCAAGTGGCACCTTACTGTTGAAGCCACATATAGTCCAGGGTCATATCCTCAATTCCTGGTCACAATAAGTTCGTAATCATCTCGCGATAGCGAACACCATTCACGGTAAATGCTTGGCCGACCTCATGACACACTATGGCGAACAACAGCAATGTTTTCTGCATAACGAACTGGGCGAGCATGCGCCGGTGTTTTCACAGACCCGGTTTGCTAAAATTTGCCCACAATTCTCAAGATTTTAGACACATTTGGTCGATTATGCTGACCAAAAAAGAAAACACGAAGTGCATAACGCTTTGCTCGATTTTGTATCTTTCCATGGTTTAAATTGAGTTAGTCTGAAATTAAGAAATGTCAAATGAAATGCAGAAAAACACTTGACGTTTAGGTGTGTTTCATATTTAACATCGGCCCTTAAAATTTAACCACCCTTTACATACATACAAGTGGTTTTTATACCCTTCACCATAGGTGGAAGGGTATATATAAGTTTGTCATTCCGTTTGTAATTTCTACAATATTGATCTTAGACCCTATAAAGTATATATATTCTGGGTCCTTATGAAGAGAGAAGTTGATTTAACGATGTCCGTCTGTCCGTCTGTGTGTTGAAATGGGTTTTCCGAAGAACCCAGACATGATGAGGACTTGATTCTTTTTTATTTCTGTTACATGTGATCCATTTCTGTTTGCTATTAAAAATCAGACAGATCGGTTAATAAATGGCTGAGATATTAGCAAAAAACCAGGACTACCTCTAATTTTTCCAGTAAAATCCCTTTGTTTAATATGTATGTAGAATTTTGAGCATAACAACACATCCATGTGTTAAAATTCTTTTCTTTCATCTCCACCTTTTATACACAAACAACACACATACAAAGATTTGTCATTTAAATAAAAACCAAACAAATCTCTAATTAACGAACACTTTTATATATGTACCTCTATTGACGATGATTTTGTGTGAGCTTCAATAGCTCAGTTGCTAGACGCTGTGTCACAAATATTTTTTTTTTCTCTAAGGCCGTGGGGTTCGAGGTTCAAATCTCGGTGAGGTCAATTCACTTTTTTTTGTACATTTTTTTTTTATTATTTTCTTAAGACTTTTTTTGCTTATTTTTGTTTTTTTTTTAACATTTAATAATTAATTTATATAAAATTTTATATTAATAATTAAAATTCTTTTCTTTCATCTCCACCTTTTATACACAAACAACACACATATAAAGATTTGTCATTTAAATAAAAACTAAACAAAGCTCTAATGAACGAAGACTTTTATATATGTACCTCTATTGACGATGATTTTGTGTGAGCTTCAATAGCTCAGTTGTCTAGACGCTGTGTCACAAATACTTTTTTTTTCTCTAAGGCCGTGGGGTTCGAGGTTCAAATCCCGGTGAGGTCAATTCACTTTTTTTTTGTACATTTTTTTTTTATTATTTTCTTAAGACTTTTTTTTTGCTTATTTTTGTTTTTTTTTTTAACATTTAATAATTAATTTATATAAAATTTTATATTAATAATTAAAATTCTTTTCTTTCATCTCCACCTTTTATACAAAAACAACACACATATAAAGATTTGTCATTTAAATAAAAACTAAACAAATCTCTAATGAACGAAGACTTTTATATATGTACCTCTATTGACGACGATTTTGTGTGAGCTTCAATAGCTCAGTTGTCTAGACGCTGTGTCACAAATACTTTTTTTTTTCTCTAAGGCCGTGGGGTTCGAGGTTCAAATCTCGGTGAGGTCAATTCACTTTTTTTTACATTTTTTTTTTTATTATTTTCTTAAGACTTTTTTTTTTTGCTTATTTTTTGGTTTTTTTTAACATTTAATAATTAATTTATATAAAATTTTATATTAATAATTAAATAATCCATAAATAGGCTAAAACCATCAACATTTTTATAAAAACCCTCTGATACAAACAAAATACAAACGTTTTTATACCTTTCACCACAGGTGGAAGGGTCGCGGGTTCGTTAAGATTTTTTTTTTTTTTTGTTTATTTTTTGTTTTTTTTTTACATTTAATAATTAATTTAAATAAAATTTTATATTAATAATTAAATAATCCATAAATAGGCTAAAAACATCAAAATTTGTATAAAAACCCTCTGATACAAACAAAATACAAACGGTTTTATTTCTATTTTTTGCTCCGATTTAAAAGAATTTATAAAAAGATTTTTAAACCATTTTATTTCTCACATATTAAGAAAATTTTATACATAATTTACCTTTGAGTGCAACTATTTTAGGTCATAACTTATAATAATTTATAAAAAAAATTATAAACTATTTTCCTTCAAATTAAAGTTAAGCTAAAGAAATTACAAATATTTCTAATAAAAAAGCGAAATAAAATCCTAAATGCAAATTTGCCAGCTAAATCAAACTATTTTGTAGAAATAAAACACATGCAGTTCTAGTGATTTCTTTTAACGATTTGTTGAAATTCTTTCTTTCACCTCTTAACCTTTTATACACAAACAACAAACACTATTCTAGAGCTGTATTATGACCTATGGATACGTCTTATATAGCAAAAGATCGAAAATCTTTAGTATAACATATTTGCTGAAAAACTCGGAAATATCGGTTCAGATACAAAAAAGTTATGCCCAAAACATACATTTTTTTAAAATACATATTTTCTGGAACCATAAATCTTCCCGAGTCCAAGTTTTATCTCCAAACTAAATGGTTAATTTCCTCTTAAAGGCGTCCGTATATAAATCTGTCCATTTCATATATGTCCATATATAAACTTCAGTTTTTTCCCAACCATGGTGAAGGGTATATAAGATTCGGCATAGCCGAATTTAGCCGCTCTTACTTGTTATTTTTTTTCTATTTTTTGTGCTATTCCTTCAATTCAAATATATACAGATGTACAAACTGTGTTGTTTACAAACAATTTAACATTACAGCTTCATACTCATTGTTGTTATTGCTTTGATAAACTGCGTATAAGCACCCTACTGTCCGTTTTAGTCGCGACATATTGAGTTTGTGTTTTTTAATTTGAAATAATTTTGATTATTTCTTTTCGGATTCTCGGTCAAATTTATTGCGAAATTTGAAAAATATTTTCATTTTCTTCGTAAATATTCCTATTTTTCGGATTTTTTCGTGAGTTTTCGGAATTTTTGGATTTTTATATTTTTTCGAATTACACAGTGCAGCATTTTTAAGGTCATCGTGTGGTTCCTCCAAAAAAATTGCATCCACTGCATCAAAATTGCAAAAAATTGGGAAAAAATGCTATTTTTTCATGATAATATGGGAATATATATATATTTTTAAGGTCATCGTGTGGTTCCTCCTTCATACCCGTTTTTTTTTTGAAGTATATATCGAAACTAAAAAAAACCTGCAAAGGACTTGGCCAGATTACATCGAATTTTTTTTTTTTTATGGACACCCTAAGTTTTTGTACCCAAACACGATTTTTTTAAAAAAGGAAAATTTTTATGGAATCCATATATCATAAACCGTTCGGAATTTTGTTTTTATGTCTTTGGCAAAGTTGTAGATCCAAACCAAAGCAAAAAAATTCTCATATGGACCGACCCAAAAAAATTGCATCCACTGCATCAAAATTGCAAAAAATTGGGAAAAAATGCTATTTTTTCATGATAATATGGAAATATATATATATTTTTAAGGTCATCGTGTGGTTCCTCCTTCATACCCGTTTTTTTTTGAAGTATATATCGAAACTAAAAAAAACCTGCAAAGGACTTGGCCAGATTACATCGAATTTTTTTTTTATGGACACCCTAAGTTTTTGTACCCAAACACGATTTTTTTAAAAAAGGAAAATTTTTATGGAATCCATATATCATAAACCGTTCGGAATTTTGTTTTTATGTCTTTGGCAAAGTTGTAGATCCAAACCAAAGCAAAAAAATTCTCATATGGACCGACCCAAAAAAATTGCATCCACTGCATCAAAATTGCAAAAAATTGGGAAAAAATGCTATTTTTTCATGATAATATGGAAATATATATATATATTTTTAAGGTCATCTTGTGGTTCCTCCTTCATACCCGTTTTTTTAAGTATATGTCGAAACTAAAAAAAACCTGCAAAGGACTTGGCCAGATTACATCGAATTTTTTTTATGGACACCCTAAGTTTTTGTACCCAAACACGATTTTTTTAAAAAAGGAAAATTTTTATGGAATCCATATATCATAAACCGTTCGGAATTTTGTTTTTATGTCTTTGGCAAAGTTGTAGATCCAAACCAAAGCAAAAAAATTCTCATATGGACCGACCCAAAAAAATTGCATCCACTGCATCAAAATTGCAAAAAATTGGGAAAAAATGCTATTTTTAATAAATATATTCATTTTTTCCAAAAACATATCAGCATTACAACAATAAAATGTTTAAATAGTAAATTTGAAAACAAGTAACAACAAAAACGGCATTAACCTATATAGTCTTTCTTTGTCGAAACGACAAACATTGGCTATGCAAAATAAGTGTGAGCAAAAAGATGTGCTTTCTAGGGTTAAGGAATGTTCGTATTAAGATGACATGTACTAGAGAGTTGTTTATATTGTTGTTAGATATAATTTAGCTGAAGAAAGATTTCTTAAATTCCCAGTATTTAAGCCATTTCAGGACAAAATCATGAAAAAATCATAAAAAAATAGCATTTTTTTCCAATTTTTTGCAATTTTGATGCAGTGGATGCAATTTTTTTGTGTCGGTCCATGTGAGAATTTTTTTGCTTCGGTTTGGATCTACAACTTTGCCAAAGACATAAAAACAAAATTCCGAACGGTTTATGATATATGGATTCCATAAAAATTTTCCTTTTTTAAAAAAATCATGTTTGGGTGCAAAAACTTAGGGTGTCCATAAAAAAAAATTTCGATGTAATCTGGCCAAGTCCGTTGCAGATTTTTTTTAGTTTCGATATACACTTCAAAAAAAAATCGGGTACGAAAGAGGAACCAATTTATGTGTTGCACTGTGTTATTTTATATTACTTTTTGAAAATTTGAAAAATCTTTTGATTTTTGGATTTCTTCGAGTTTTTTCGAATTTGTTTGTATTTTTTTCGAATTTTTATAATTACTTTTTATAAACTTAAAATAAAATGTCTGATAACGCTTTGGATATTTTTATTAGAGAGTCCGATGCTCTTATAAAATTCGAATCAAAATTTAATTTACTTCGCGAGAAATACCGTGTGTATTTACTCTCGAAATTCACGGAAATAAAATAAGTGTTCTGTGGGAAAGCGTTAAATTGTCTTATAAATCGTGTTCAAGTTTTTTGGAAAATGTGGATAGCGCAGAACCAGCTGATGTAGTCGCAGCTGAGGCAAAATACGACGCGACTTTTAATACGTTCGTCAATTCTTTAGCAGCTATTAACGAAAAATTGTATAATTTTGACCAGCGAAACACAGATACCATGAAAACCGGCAATCAGTCTCCGGTTTTACCGGCCAACTCGGATGATTTTTGCCACAATTTCAACATTCCAACATGCAATATACCTGTTATTGACAGTATGGTTATTTCTTGGCCAACTTTTCGCGATCGCAGTTTATATAAATAACTCGCGACTTAGTCCAATTGTGCGATTATTTGCTCTTTTGGAGAAAACAAGTGGCGATGCACGGGAACTTGTTTCAAAAGCGCCGCTTACGAATAAGGGCTTCGATATTGCCTGGGAAAGTTTATCGAACAAATATGAGAATTTACGTCGACTGGTAAACCACCAGCTCAGTATGCTTTTCGATCTTCCGTTCCTTGACAAGGAAACGGAAGAGGGCTTAAAAACTTTAGAGCGCGGTATAAGCGGTTGTCTTTCTGCCTTGTCTGCTTTGGACATTTCTGCTACCAGTGATATAAGTTCGTATGTGATCGTTTTTATGTGTATTCAACGGTTACCTGCGATCACCGTCAATCTTTGGGAGCAGTTCGTTAGGGATAAAAAGGCCTTGTCCCTCTGGAGTGATTTGGATCGCTTTCTGGCAGAAAATGTTCGCTGAATTGAAGATAAAATCCCATCATACTGCGGCTTCCTCTTCTACAAACACTTCATGCGTTTTGTGTAAAAATCAGGTGCACTTTTTGCGCTCTTGCCCTCGATTTAAAAGTCTGTCGGTTGCTGATAGGTATTCAAATGTAAAGAAATTTCATTGTTGTGTCAATTGTCTCTCAAGGACACATGAAGCTAAAGATTGCAACAGCATTCATAGTTGTTCAAAGTGCAATACACGGCATCACACTTTGTTGCATCGCGATTCCGCTGCTGGTGAGGCATTAACTCTGAATAATACTTCTTATAATTCGGCTGCTGGTTTGGGTACAGCTTCTTGTCTTCCCAATCTGGCACCAGTTGATCCAAACATACAGTCCACTGCTAATGGCGGTAATTCAACATTGCCTCTTAAAAGACAGGTATTTCATGCTTCTGTTAATAAAAATGTGCTTTTAGGGACGGCTATGGTTAACATTGTTCACCAGGGTATTACGTACCCTCCCGCGCACTTTTGATCCCACCTCCGAATCTTTCTTTATTTTGGAACGTTTAGCGAATCGTTTAAAACTTCCGACGCTTTCTCGACTTCGTCGAAAAAACTTTGTGCGGTAAAAGTTGGCTCTCCTATTGATTCCGCTTTTTCATTAGAGGTCTTCTTGTGTTGACCAATATTTCTGGAAATATCCGTCTTTTAAAGTCCCTTCAAATATAAGGGGAAATCTGCCAAATCTTCGTTTGGCTGATTCTAATTTCTATGACAGTCGACCTGTCGATCTTTTGCTAGGTTCTGAACTGTATCCTAGAATTATCTTAAAAGACCTTCCTCGTGTTATTTTGGGTTCTTTGATAGCTCAAAAAACGGTTTTCGGCTGGATCATTTCTAATCCACTAGGGCAACCTCGAGTTCAAGTCTATTCTACTCATGTAGACTTTTCAGAAGAAGATAATCTTAATATAAATCTTCTTCGTTTCTGGGAACTTGAGAAGACTCCGAAAACGAAAAATGTATCTCTTTTTGACAAATATTGTGGGGAAAATTACAAAGCGACTACCCGTCGCTCCGCAGATAGTAGATATATTGTGACTATGCCTTGTAAACCCGAATTTCCTAAAACTCTTTCATTAGGATCGTCTGGGTTAACTGTCTTGGGACAGTTTCTTAGAACCGAATCATCCCTTCAGCGAAAACCTGACATTAAGGAAAGCGACTACCCGTCGCTCCGCAGATAGTAGATATATTGTGACTATGCCTTTTAAACCCGAATTTCCTAAAACTCTTTCATTAGGATCGTCTGGGTTAAGTGTCTTGGGACAGTTTCTTAGAACAGAATCATCCCTTCAGCGAAAACCTGACATTAAGGAGGTGTATGACGACGTCGTTAGGAAATATTTAGATCTGAGCCACATGAAACCTGTTTCAAACCCTATTTTGGGTCCTCATTTTTCTTGTTATCTGCCTCATCACACCGTTATTAAACCTGAAAGGAAAACTACAAAGTTGAGAGTTGTCTTCTACGCTTCAAACAAGACTTCGAATGGGAATTGTCTTAACGATTGCCTATATGTTGGGCCTACTCTACAGGCAGACTTGGTCTTCTTGATTCATTGGTGGCGCCTTTTTAGATTTGTTTTTAATTGTGATATTACCCAGATGTATAGGCACATTTTGGTCCATTCTTTTCATACCCCATTTCAGCGTATTTTTCTTCGAAATTCTCCATCGAAGGACGTTTGGGAATATGAGTTACAGACTGTAACCTTTGGTGTCAATTGCGCTCCATATCTTGCGATTCGGAATTTATTACAGTTAGCGGACGATTCTGAATCTGAGTTTCCTCTGGCATCACACATTCTTATAAAATGTATGTACGTTGACGACGTTTTGACGGAAACTCACGATGTTTCTACTGCTTTCACGATGTTTCTACTGCTTTGATCACAATGTTTCTACTGCTTTGGCTGATAGCGGCCTTGTCTTCTGCAAAGTTTCAATTTAGAAAATGGACTTCAAACGAACGTACAATTTTAAACGGTCTCCCTTCGGAACATTTGGTTGACGCTAAATTATTGACTTTTGTGGAGTATAGGACCTCAAAGACCTTTCCTGGTTAAAAAAGACACCCTGTTCTTGGACTACTTTTGTTGCGAATAGAGTTTTTCGTATTCAGGAAACCATAGTTGGTACCATGTCCGGTCTGAGGACAATCCTGCAGATTTAGGTATTCGGGGAACTTCTCCCTCTGAGCTGGCGACTAGTAAACTTTAGTGGCATGGTCCACAATGGCTTCGCCAGGATAGGACTAAGTGGAATATATCTGATCTTTCTTGCCTTACTACGGACATTGAATGTCGGGTTGATCGAACTCTTGCTTCGTTTTTTACGGACTCCAAAGGAGCCGACGTATATGAGGATATTCTTACGAATTATTCGAGTCTTGATCGAGCACTTCGTGTTCTCTCGTATATTTTGCGATTCATTTATAATATTCGCCCCAGCTCAAATCAGGAAATCAGTACGTTGACAAAACGCTTTCTAGTCTTTAGGTGAAAAGAACCAAATTGCGTTTGGTCAATGTGGACAAAAATACTATTTCGCTGATAAATATAAATATCTCTTGGAGAAAAAACCTTTATGTTCGAAAAGTTCGCTTATACCTTTAAATCCTTTTCTTGATAAGGAGGGCGTCATTAGAATTAATGGTCATTTAGTCAAATCGCCGTCTCTATCATACACAAAGAGGCATCCTATAATCTTGCCATATTCCAGTAGATTTACGCTACTTTTAACGGAATATACTCATTTCATTTCCTTTCAAGGTGGAAATCAGTTAATGTTGCGAATACTTCGCATTGAATACACGGTGCTACAGTGAAAATATACTTGGAAAGAGACCTGGTGTAAGTTGTAGGCCTTGTTGAGTAGATCTTAAATCAGTTGATTTTAATCCGATTTTCAATTTTTAAACGCCTTATGAAAGACAAGGAATAGATCTTTCTAACCATGATATATTAATTAAATATTGGTAGTAATTTTTGTAATAACATCTAAATTTTTTTATTTTATTATGTTTCTTTAACTTTAAGTTCTTTTTTTTTATTTTTTCTATAAAAGCATATATATTTGTATAAAAATGTTGAAATAGAATTTTATTACAAATAAAATGGGCCATTGTTTTTTTAAGTCGGATAATATTTATGAAAGTTATTAAACTTTACTTGAAGAGCTTTAAATAGCAATTGATACCCCCAAGCGGAAACAAATTTAAGTGAGAATAATTATTTTGTGAATAGTATAGTTGGATTTTAGATCATGTAATCATATTATTTTTATAAATTATTTTATTGTAAAGAAACATGCAAATTTTTATAAGAAAATTATAGAGAATAAAAATTGAGAAATTCCACAGAGCCAGCAGGATAGAATACTTAGTATTTTCGGTTGGCGCTACCCAACCTTGTCAATATCCATGCTCTTCTTCTCCATTTTTGGTCATTGCTTGTTGATGATTGCCTATTTTATATTGAGGGTTAGAACAAATTAACAAACTTGTAAACAACACAATTTTTATTCTCTATAATTTTCTTATAAAAATGTTCATGTTTCTTTACAATAAAATAATTTATAAAAAGAATATGATTACATGATCTAAAATCCTACTATACTATTCACTTACAAAATAACAGATCAACAATTCAAAAAAAACTCCAATAATTATTTTTTTTATACTGAGATAACAAAAGAGATAAATTAAATACTTTAGTTAAGTTGCAATGCTCTTTATGTTTTTGTTTTAATTTTGCCGTTGGATATTTTGACATTTATTTATTACTTGAGTGCATTGCACTTGGTAATGCAGAATTTAATATACCCTTCGATATTCTGAAGTAAACATTGAACTAAAAATATACACAATGTCCTTTTCTTTTTAAAATTACAACAAATTTAATTTTTATATAAGTATATAGATTTGAAACAATATTCTAAAATTTTTTTGTAAGCATTTTATGTCAATTGTACATAAATGATACACACAAACTGTGTGCATAAATGAAAACGTAATGGCAAAACATAAATACCTAAAGTAGAGGGTGTATAAGAAATAAATTGCTTATTACTTTAAAAATAAAGTGTTACTATTTTGAAAACCGTGATCGTATTAATTATGCCAATGTGTTAACTGTATTCAAGCCAGAAATAATCGAACATAATGCAAGTACAACTGAAGAAGAACATGAATCCGGGGAAAAAAGTCTGAAGATATGGAATGTGACCAGACATTTGTTGCACAGTCGGTGTAACCACATTTAGTGACAAATGAAGATTTTCATGATCTTGTTCGAGATTTGAAACTATCATGGAGCCAAACAGAGACATTAGTGGAATATCACGAAAAGTGACTTAAAAGTAACATTTGCAAGACACAATCCCCAAATACAGTTTGAGCACATTTTTTAAGCTGACAATGATGACAACAAAGATAATAACAACCTTGTATATTCCTCAGATGTAGATAATTATTCCATTGTCCAACATCAACTGAACGACTGGAAATTATTTTAACTAGCAATAACAAACAGTAAGGCACATATGTATTAAACAAATGGACAAAGATAAATAAAAAAACAGACAAAAACAATATAGGGACCGACTAACAGTTATTAACAGTGAGGACACTGTTAATAGAGATGATACAGTGACGAACGATCTGATCCGACAACCCCAATTTCTACAACATTAAGGAGTTAGCACATACTTCCAGGAAGGCGTATTTCAAATTTCAAGTTTCTAGCTAAAGGGGTTTAGAAAGACCGTGAAAGGGGAGTTTTTCCCATTTTTGCCCCTTTCCGAAGGAATTTCCAAAAATCCCGCCTTAGCGGATGTATACGCCAGAACCTACATACCAAATTTCAGATTGCTAGCTTCAGCGGTTTGGGCTGGGCGATATTGAATCAGTCAGTCAGTCAGTAACGTTATTCCTTTATGCTCGCATAAGGACATGATGCTTCATAGTCTTACTATTATTTTTCGCAATATAGATGGTAGAAATCTGTTACATTGTGTTATACGGTATAACCTTAAAAATAACGTCGAAACGTTACACAATTGATGTCGTGTTAACACGACCCTATGCTAATTTTTTTTATTAATTTTATTTTAAAGCGCCAATATTCGTCTTTATAAAAAAGCTAACAATTATTGTCATTATTAATTTGTACAGCCTTCGCGGACTGTTCTAATTTTACAGCCTTCGCCGACTGTTTTATTTTACAGCCTTCCAAATTGCCTTACAGCCTTCGCTATTTTTGGGAGGTGATAGACTTCAGTTAGATGCCTCATTATCAATTTTTTACAGCCTTCGCGGAATTTTCTAATTTTACAGCCTTCGCGGACTCTTCTAATTTTACAACCTTCGCGGACTGTTTTAATTTTACAGCCTTCGCGGACTGTTCTAATTTATTTTCAGTGGTATTATATGCGATTCCGATGCCGATGAGGTCGCCAACCCGAACATGTATCCGAGTCAGTAGACGACTACCTGCCGAACCTGTAACCGAGTCTACACTACAGGTAGGTACCTTGTAATGAATCTCTTCGTTCCCTACGTACAAATATATATTTGCAATTATAGAAATCGTAAGGAACATAAATAAGAGAATTATTATTCCTATGGTGAGATAAATTAGAACGAATACTCGAGAAATGTTTTTTTTTATTTACTAATAAAGTCAGATGTTACATTCTGAATTGACCATCTCCCCAGGTAAATGCAAGGCTTGTCCATAAACCATTTCAGCTGGAGTTGTCTGAAGGTCTTCCTTAAATACTGACCTGAGACCAAGTAACGCTATTGGAAGAATATCATACCAATCTTTATAATTATTAGTTGCCATAATTGAAGCTTTCAACTGCCTGTGAAATCCTTCTATAATGCCATTAGCTTGTGGTTGATACGGTGAAGTAACTATTTTGTGACTCCCTAATAATTTCGCAATTCCATGAATAATTTTGAAGTAAATTGTGTTCCTTGATCAGTCGTTACCTTAATAGGAACGCCAAAACGACTAATGTAATTTGTAAAAAATGTTTATGCTACGAAAGATGCTTAAATTTCCTTAAGGGGATATGCTTCTAGCCATCGTGTAAATCTATCAATAATTGTCAAAATGTATTTATGATAATGTGAAGAAGGTAGGGGAACTACTATGTCAAGATGAATGTGCTCGAATCTGCCTTTGGGAATTTCAATTTTAGTTATGGTGATTTAGTATGTCTTTGATCTTTGATTTTTGACAGCCAATACATTCTTTAGACCATATATTGAGTTTTTCACTCATACTTGCCCAAAAATAACGATGAGAAATTAATCGACGGGTGGCTCTTATACCCAGATGTGATATTGAATGTAATTTATCAAATACTACTCTACGTAAATTACTTGGTACGAATGGTCTTGTTAATTTCTGTGAAATTTCGCACCATAACTCTGTATTGTAAAATGGAATTTTTATTATCTTTAAATTTAGATGTATGTTTTTATCTTCTAAAATCTGCTTTAGTTCCGTATCTGTCTGTTGCTCTTTACATAATAACGGCAAATCTAGATTTGTGCATTTCAATGCATCTACTTCAAAAGCTCTTGATAGTGTGTCAGCTACAATATTAGAATCGCCACGTATGTGTTGAATATTGTTCGTAAATTGAGAAATGTACTCGAGATGTCTAGTTTGTCTAGGACTCCTTTCGATTTTAGAATTAAGTGCGAATACTAACGGTTTATGATCCGTATAAATTGTAAATTCTCTTCCTTCCAACATATATCGAAAATGTTTAACGTTTAAATAAATGGCAAGTAGCTCTCTATCAAATGCACTATATTTTGATTCAGAAGGAGATAATTTTTTTTAAAAGAAAGCAAAAGGTTGAGACACGTCATCAAGAATTTGATGTAAAACTCCTCCAGCTGCAATATTGGAAGTATCTACTGTTAAACTCAATTTAGCCTTATTATCAAAATGATTTAGTAAAACTCGAGAAGAAAAACAATTCTTAATACTTTCAAACGCAATCTTTGTTGCATCGTTCCATTCTAAAATATTTTTCTTCTTTTTCAAAGCCTGTGAAATCATTACGTGAATAGCACGGAATAACTCTGCTCACTTAGGAATATATCTGTGATAGTAATTTACCATCCCAATAAATTTTTTTATCTGTTTAACAGATATTGGACGTTCAAGACTACGAATTGCTGAGACTTTTTCTTCTGATGGTTGAATGCCCTGTTCTGAGATATTGTGGCTAAGAAAGTCTATATTTGAAACTCCAAAAATACATTTACCGGGTTTAATATTTAATCCATATTCCTCCAATCATTCAAAAACTAGTCTCAAATGTTCTATATGTTTATGTTCGTTTTCACTAGCGATAAGAACATCATCAATATAGACAAAAACAAAATCATATCCGTTGAAAACTTCATTAATGAATCTTTGAAAAGTCTGAGCGGAGTTTCTTAAACCAAATGGCATGCGTGCGAATTCGAACAAACCAAATGGCGTAGTAATAGCGGTTTTCTTCTGCCTTAGGAATTTGGTGGTAAGCACGAACTAAGTCTAGTTTAGAAAATACCCATTTGTTTTTATATTCATATTCAAGTCCTATAAATGTGGCAAGGGATATCTATCAGGAACTGTAACAAAGTTTAATCTTCTAAAATCACCACAAGGACGCCAATCATTTGGGTCCTTCTTGGGAACTAAATGTAAGGCCGAAGCAACACATGAATTGGAGGGCCTACAAATACCGGACTTAACTAAAAACTCGAACTCAGTTTTAGCAGCTTTGTATTTGATAGGATTAATCTGGTTCCGATATTAATGCAGGGTACTCTTTTAACAAAAGTGTGTACTGATTTTGAACTGAAAAAATTTTTGGTAAATAAATTTTGCAATAATGTGAAAAAGCATTTACAGATAATTCTGTGAGAGGTTCAATCAATTGTATATTCTTTATGTCAATCAATAGTCCATACTTGTGTTGAAAATAAGCACCAATAATCGGTTTCTCAATACTTGCAAAAGTGAAAATGAAAGGAAATTCGCGTCGTAATCCTAAATCTATATTTAACATTTTTCTGCCGAAAGTTGGAATGTTCGATCCGTTTGCTGCGGTTAAAATAATATCTGAAACTGTCTTGTGATTTTTAAATTTTGAGGAAGGTAGTATCGATATATCAGCTCCACTATCTATTAGAAATTTCAGTTTATTATTTTTGTCATAAATAAATAGGCGACGAGTAGATCCACTCACCTGTCCATTGTTTGTCGCCTCAACAATGGGAGAATTTAGTTTGTTGATGGTTTATTCTGTTTAGTATACGCACAAGGTTGCTCACAATTCCTTGCCCTACCGTATCTATAGTGGAAACTGCAAACCCAATCTCTATTATTTGATCTATTACGTTATCGTGACCGAGTTCTAAAAAATCGTTTGTTCTGAATCTGATTCCGGTCTTCCTCTTTCTCATAGACGAAACCTCTAATGTTCTAAATATATCACAGATATTTGATGTTACTTGAGCCAGATTTCCAACAATCTTTTCCAAATTTGTTTGTCCTGTAACATTGGATCGTATACTATTAACCTCATCAGTACATAATACTTCCCAAAGATTGTCCGCTAAACGGATTAATTCATTACTGTCACTCAAAATTGATCCAGTCAATGCTTTATTTAAACTCTGGTAATTTTTTTAACCATATTCTCCGTAAAACGTCTGTGCTAAAATTTGTACCTTCTAGTAATTTTAAAGAACGATAATATTCCGATGGTTTTTGGTCTCCAATTTCAGAATTAGAAAGAATTTTATCCAGTCTCTTATTTTCACTCATGGAATGACGTTCAATTAATGTATCTTTTATTCGACAATAACGTTCACCTGAGAAGGATCTTGTATAACGTCGATAACCGTCATTATAACCTCCTGAGGTAAAGCAGTAACGACATACTCATACTTTTTTATCTTGAGTTACTCCCTTTGAAGCAAATTGCATTTCAGCATGAATAAACCATGCTTCTGGACAACTTGTCCAAAATTGTGGCAATTTAACCGATAGGCGCAAACCTCAATATTTGATGGAGGCAAAAAACCAGAAGAAACATCAGAACGATTCGATAATTGATTACATAAGTGGGACGCCGTATTTGTATTTAAATTGTTCGAACCAGAATCGTTACACGGTGTATGTGTACCTGCTTGTGTAGTTGTGTGTATATGTTTCCGGAGGAAAAGTTTACAACTAATACTTAAAAACAAACAATAAACACAAACAACAAAAACACAACAAGTCAGCAGTAAAAATATGTAGTTAAAATACTTATAGCAGTTGATAACTCTTTTGACGAAATCGACAGATTATTACTTAGATTGATGAATTAATATACAGTTTGGTTGTCGAAATATTGCATATGGATTCTTGAATTTGTGTTGGTATTTGGAATATCTTCACTTCTCATATAACTGCATATAAATATATATTTAAGAAAATACGGCAACATATGTTTGTAAAATTTAAGGAAGAGAATGACTTTCAATACGATATATATATATATATATATATATATATATATATGCATTTCACATACTTTGAGGACATCTGTATATACAGCCAAAAAAGTCCCTGTAATATGCGCTGTATCCAGTAAAATGTCTTCAGTGTTTACAGTAGATTAATTAAAAGTTTGAGGACAGTCCCCAAAGTAACAAAATGTCTTCATAGTAACTTGTGGAACGAAAAGCTGTCCCCGCAACAAGCGCTGTGCACATATATATTTAAGAAAAAATAATAGCATTTAACTCGTGATGCTGATGCTTTGGCTGATAAAACTAAAAACCTTCATTGGACTTGTCAACATTGTAAAAATATTGGCGTGGAATTTTATAATTTCTTTAAAAGTTCGCAATCTGAGTTTAAAAAAACTCTCAAGACTTTGCTAAACTGCAAAGTAAATTATCCTGTTATGGCGAATTATTTACCAAATTCCATAACTTGGAAAAATTCTCCAGCTCAATAAAGTCTTCATCTCCTAAAGGTAAAAACAATTTAGAAGACCTGAATAATCGACCAACTACGTCAAATTCTCTCCGTACTGCTGCCTCATCAAACCTTATCGAAATTGATGCTGTTTCTCCTATTCCATCTTGTTCATCAATTATTTATAATCCGTATTCGGTTTCTAATTCTAAGGGTTCCAGCTGCTGGTTCCTCCAATCAATGTTCACACTCTACTGATAACATGGAAGTACGAGTGACAAGATCAATTGAAAAATCTTTACATAATCAAAATCTTTATATTATTACACAATCCATGAATACTATACCTACTGCTTTAACAGTAAATGATGCTGGATCTCCTATTTCTCTAACGCAATCTTCCCGTTCTTCTTCTAATTTAAATGCTACAACGGTTCTACGTTCTCCACCTAATAATTAACTTTTGAATTCCATCAATAATACTGATATTCTCCCTACTTTACCGAATCAACAAATGTGTGTACCTACTGATTCCAATTCAACTCTATATCTGTTAACTGTTGTTCCACCGAAAAAATCTATATTTGTTTCACGCTTTACGTCTACAACTTTAATTGAAGATATCAATCAATGCATTAAAAACAAATTGAATTTCGATGCAAATATTTTAACTTATAAATTTTCTTACTCTTAACCAAGAGAAATAACATCATTTAAAATATTGGTACCTTTTGAACTATTTAAGCAAATCGTTGATCCTAGTTTCTGGCCTGAAAACACTCTAGTTCGTGAATATGTTTTCAGAAATAATCCTAGAGTACCTAAAATATCTATTCCTGTCTCAAAAAACTAATTGATTCTTCCGTCCATACGAGTTCAATTGTGTATCAAAATGTTAGAAGCCTTAATACTAAATTATCTGCCCTATATGCTGATAGTTTTAATTTTGATAAACATATATTTGTATTTACTGAAACCTGGCTACATAAAGGTATTCATAATTCTAAAATTTTGTGTCCAAACTATCAAATTTTTAGACGAGATAGGAATAATGGTCATGGTAAGAGTGGTGGTGTTATGATTGCAGTTATAAATTACTTGTCTGCAGAAGAGATTTTATTTAATAATGCCTTCGATATTGAAGCTATTTGCGTACTGGTAAAACAACATAATAAATCATTTTATATCATGTGTTCCTATATTCCCCCCAGATCTTCTATAGAAATATATGAAAAGCACAAGAAAGCTGCCGAATTAATTTTTAAAAAATTAAAACCATTAGAGTCTTTTTTACTACTTGGTGATTTTAATATTCCTTCGATTTCATGGGATAAAGAAGATGATTCAAATAGTTTAATTCCAGTATTTTCCACTGACCTAATGTCTGAATTTGTTAATGGATTGTCTTCCAATTGCCTTTTCCAAATTAATAATGTTGTCAATAAGTTTGGTAAATTACTGGATCTTGTTTTCGTTAGTGAACCCAACGAATTCTGTATTTCAAGAGCATCGCCTATATCATTTCCTGAAGATCAGTATCATCCAACATTAGAAATTACCTGTTTATTTTCTTATACAGTTTGCAGTAATGTTAGGAAACAGATTAAGGAGCTTTGCTTTAAGAGAACCGATTACAATGCACTCACTTCTGCTTTGTCACAAATCAACTGGAATGATGTTTTTTCTTTATGTAATGATAATTTGGATCTGATGCTGAAGTCATTCTATAAAGTTATATACAATTGTTTTACTAAATCTGTTCCAAAGACTTTTCCAAAAAAAGTACTGGTCCTCCTTGGAATTCAAACTTCCTTTCTCGCCTAAAAAATAAAAAAACTAAGCTATTTAAGAAATATAAAGAACATGGATCATTGATCAACTACACGAACTATATAAAAGTTAGAGCTGAATATAACAAATCGAATCGTTCTGCTTATAATGATTATTTAAATAATATAAAGGCTAAGTTAAAAAGCGACCCTAAGACTTTTTACTCGTTTGTTAATTCTAAACGACGCTGCATTGGTTTTACATCCTCAATGAAATTAGATGAAATCGAAGCATCAGACGATATCTCTATAAGTAATATGTTTGCTGATTTTTTTGCTTCAACATACTCCACAACTAAATTCAACAACACTTTTCAATATCCTTTCATTATTCCGGAATCATCTATAAATATTTCATTTATTAATGAACAAACTGTTTTAAGCAACTTGTTAAAACTAAAATGGTCGTTTGCTGCGGGGCCTGATGGAGTCCCAAATTGTGAGTTAAAACGTTGCGCAAATCTTCTATACATTCCTCTAACATTTCTCTACAATAATTCAATTAGACTGGCATATTTTCCTGATGTTTGGAAGAAATCCTTTATAACTCCAATTTTTATGTCTGGAAGTAAATCCGTAGTATCAAATTACAGAGGAATAGCTAAATTAAGTGCTATTCCAAAATTATTTGAAAAATTGATAACTGAGGCATTATCATATCAAGCGTCTTCTATTATTTCACAACAGCAACATGGTTTTCGTAAATCCTGCTCAACAATTACCAATTTACTGGAACTTACAACTTAAGTCAATGATGGCTTTGTTAATAGAAAACAAACTGATGTTGTTTATACTGATTTCAGTAAAGCCTTTGATAGAGTAAACCATGATTTATTACTATATAAGTTAGACCGTATTGGTATCAGTTTGACGATTCTTAAATGGATTGGTTCCTACCTAAAAAGCCGTAAACAGTGTGTTAAATTTCGTACTGTACAATCTAATGTTATCAATGTCAAATCTGGTGTTCCTCAAGGCAGTCATTTAGGTCCGCTTTTGTTTATACTCTTTATTAATGATCTTCCATCGGTTTTACAATATTCTAAATGCTTGATGTATGCAGATGATGTCAAAATACTTCTTTCCTTTAATAATTGTACTGAGCAAAGGTTATTGCAAATCGATATTAATAATTTTACTACATGGTGTAATTTGAACTTATGGACCTTAACGTAAAAATATGCAAATACATGGTGTTTTCAAGATCTCTTCCTGTTAATGGTTTGTACATGATGAATGGTATGCGGCTAGAGATGGTTGAAACATTTAATGATCTTGGTGTTTTATTGGATAGACGTTTGGATTTCCGAAATCATATTACTAAGGCAATTAATAAGGCAGTTGGTGTATTGGGGTTTATCAAACGCTGGGCAAAAGAATTTTCTGATCCTTACATTACAAAAAAGTTGTTCACTACTCTAGTGAGACCAATTCTTGAATATGGTTCTATTGTCTGGGATCCTTTCTACAACGTACACTCTGATTCTATTGAATCCGTTCAGAAACAATTCCTTATATTTTGCCTCCGTGGACTTGGTTGGAATCCTACTGTGCCCTTACCTCCCTACAAAAGCCGTCTTGCGCTTATAAAGCTTCCTACACTTTATAGTCGCCGTAAAATGTTAAATGTAACTTTTTTAATAAATTTGATTAATGGAGATTTACATTCAGATTTCCTAGTTAGCAAACTCAACATAAATGTTCCACATCGCTTATCAAGATACTATATATTTCTTAGTGTTAAATACTTTTCTACAAATTATGCTGATTCTGATCCTTTTCGCCGTATTTGTATCGAATTAAATCAATTGTATATCTTTGATTTTTATAAGAGCTTAGATACTATTAAAAGAGACATTATTCTTTACCTTAATAATTAAATAATATTCTTATCAATTTCTAGTTTATTTAAAATTATATTACTCCCTCATATGTTTGTATTTTTTATCATTATTTTTTTATTGTTATCATAATAGTCTGTAAGGATGTTATTTTCCGTAGACTAAATAAATAAATAAAATAAAATAAAAATAAAATAAACACATATGATCACGTCAATTCCTGCAGTCTCGTAAAACTTTGGGTCAGCGAGAAAGAGGTCACGAAAGTTTTTTTTAAGTTTCGGGCAACGATTGAGCCGGAGTTTGAATGGTGAGACGATTATCAACACGAAAGGTTCCGTCGATTTTTGAAGCAGAATCGAACCTCGATTTCAAAGTCAAAGGACAAATGGTCTCATCTTGGAGTGTTAATGTCGTGAGATCATGTTTTTCGACGAACTTCTTAGAAATTCGGCTAATCGGAGAGCCTGAATCAAGGAGACAACGTGCGTGTGCGGTTTTGGTGTCGAGTTTGACTAGTACCGTCGGAAGAAGGATTAAGCTATTTTGACGTAAGATAGCTGTGAGTGATGGTGATTTTGACGTAGATGGAGTGGGATCCGGTTCGAAGGACCAAATGTTAAGACCTTTTGCGATGTAAAGGGAATGGTATTTGGACTGTAAGAAACTGGATTTACCAAACTGCTCTGAGTAGCAATAAATGGTGATTTTATTGCTCAGAAGGTTTAAATAAAAAGCTCCAATATGAAATGAATCGAAAAAAAAAGAATTGGAAACAAATTAATCAATGTTCGGAAAAATGGACAATTTATTTATGAAAACAAAATGGAGAACAATTTTACCCTGATGGATGTTGAAATAATAAGAAGGAATAAAACTTAAACTAAAAAACGGGAATAGTATCTATGAAAGGTATAATTTTGACATTAGAAAATTAAGCAGAATCAAGATAATTAAGCAATTTGGATCGTAAAATATTCACAACATTCAGCATTTTAATATGCCTGATTTTGGGAGTTGTGGGATTGCAGTGACGGGGTAATGAGAAAAGTAGTTTAGCACTTTTCGCAATAACAGTGACCTTTTTAATTTATTTTATTTAAAATGTCCAACCCCAATAATTTGGTTAGACCACCAATCCTTAACCCCCTCATACCAGGTAACCATAATCCTAACCCTCCCATAAACCAAAATGCTCAATTTGAGGCTAACATTATTAATCTGGTTTGGTTGAGAATATACTGAACCCCGGCGCGGAAATTTCGAGGATCGATCAGAGAATAGACGAGCAATATAGGGTGAACTTCACAGATTTGGACAAGGTACCTGATATTGTTCGCTGTCTTAGAGAATTTTCGGGATATAATGCGGAATTTAGCACCTGGAGAAAGAGCGTTGAGAGGATTTTGAGTATCTACGAATCTACAAAAGGTACTTCGAGATATTTTGCTATTCTCAATGTTATAAGGAACAATATCATTGGAGCGGCTGATGCCTCACTCGAGTCCTACAACACCCCTCTGAATTGTTAATCTATTTCACGCTGTCTCGCATTACACTATGCTGATAAGCGTGATCTTGGTACGCTAGAGTACCAAATGACCACCCTTGTTCAGGGTGGTAACACGGTCCAAGATTTTTATCAGGATGTTTACTCTCACTTATCTCTAATTATAAATAATATTTCGTATTTCTAATTATTAATTATAAAAAATATTAGAGACAAAGCTTTTGATACATTCATTCGCGGATTAAGGGGCGACCTTGCCAAATTACTATGCATTAGGGAACCGACAACTCTCCCACTGGCACTCCATTTATGCCGTAAATTACATAACCAAAATTTCCGCACGGAACATGCTTATGGCAAGAATACCAAAACACCGCAACACCCAAGAGTCAATCAGAATTTTAGACCCCAATCTACCCATAGAGCTCTCGGCGTTTTTCCTCATGTGACACCTGTACCCCCGAGAACCCAATACGCTTACCAACAGCGTCAACCCCAACAATATTATAACCAAAACCAACAATTCCCGACCCAACAGCGTCAACCCCAATACTTAAACAATAATTCCCAACCTCAACAATATTATAACCAAAACCAACAGTTCCCGACCCAAATTCAGCGATATTAAAATAGTAATCCCACCCATAATAACCCACCACCTCGACCATTTGCTCCAAAACCACAACCAAAACCTGTCCCAATGGAAATAGATCAGTCGATGCAAACAAGGAATATTAATTATATTAACCGACCCAGACCTAATGATAGATTCATGGGAAAGAGACCAACCGATAAATCATTGCAACAACCACAAAAATTCCAAAGGAACTTCCATATTGAAGCAGTAGATCCTCAAGATGAACTTACTACAGATTATCATACTGAGATGGCATCTTACGAAACAGAGGAAGAATTACAACCACTACAGGTATACATTGATGAACAAACGCGTTGTATGCCGAGTGAACAAGAAGACGACCAATACTTCGCAGATATTCATTTTTTAGAATAGCGAACTCGTCTTTGCCATATTTCGAAGCAAAGAAAAAAACGGGGAGATCCTGAAAATTCTAGTAGACACAGGATCGAACAAAAATTATATATAGACTTCACTTATAAAAACGGCCATTCTATGCAAATTCTGTGGGGGGAAAAATCTCAATAACCCACCACACATTCATTAACCTTTTCAAATTAAGGGATATAAATATAAATTTTTTTGGATTATCAGCACTTAAATCTTTCCATGCCATTTTGGGTAATGACAGCCTCACAGAGCTATCAGCTGTTATTTACACGGCAAAAAAATTTATGGTTGTAAAGGACAACATTGAAATTAAACTAAAACAGCAGGTATCACATGTAAACAATATTACGATACGAACAGATCATATGGAAAAGGACCAGAAACGCAGGATAAACAATCTAGTATCAAAATACCCAAATTTGTTTGCTGAACCCAATGAAAATCTCACCTACACAACTGTAAAAGGGGAAATTCGAACAAACACCGATAACCCTATTTACTCCAGATGTTATCCATACCCTATTATTGACTCAGGGCATTATTAGACCCTCAAAATCACCGTACAATTCACCAGTATGGATTGTGTCGAAGAAAATGGATGCTTCTGGGGTAAAGAAATTTAGAGTGGTCATTGACTATAGGAAACTCAATATGGTCACGATCCCTCATAGATATCCCATTCCTGAGATTAAGAAAGTTCTTTCTAAGTTAGGACAGAATAAATTTTTCTCCGTAATAGACTTAAAAAATGGATTTTATCAAATCCCTCTCAGAGAATTTGACATGGAGAAAACTGCATTCTCAATTAACAACGGAAAATACGAGTTCATACGACTCCCGTTCGGCCTTCGGAATGCTCCTTCGATTTTCTAAAGGGCTTTAGACGATATACTACGCGAGCACATAGGAAAAATCTGTTATGTTTATATAGACGATATCGTTATATTTGGTAAAGATGAACGAACACACATCGATAACGTCGAAAAGATTTTCGAAACATTAGAGTGAGACAACATAAAAGTCCAACTAGATAAATGTTAGTTCGTCAAAACAGAAGTCGAGTTTTTAGGATTCCTAATTTCAGATAAAGGAATACGGACCAACCCAAAAAAAGTGGAAGCGATCATTAATTTTCCGGTCCCCGAAACGATAAAGGATTTGAGATCATTTCTGGGTACGTCAGGGTTTTATCGTCGATTTATAAAGGATTATGCCAAACTGGCAAAACCTTTAACACTGCTTTTGAGAGGGGAGGAGGGACGAATGTCTAAAAACATGTCCAGCAAGGTGAAGATCAAAATGGACGATGATGCTTTAAATGCATTCAGCAAAATAAAAAGAACATTAGTATCGGAAGATGTTATGCTAACATACCCCAACTTTGAGAAAGAATTTCACCTCACCACGGACGCTTCAAACTACGCAATCGGCGCGGTACTGGAACAGGATGGGAGACCCATTACCTTCATATCCAGGACACTCAATAGAGCAGAAGAGCATTACGGAATGAACGAAAAAGAAATGCTCGCGATCATATGGGCAATCAAAACCCTAAGAAATTATCTTTACGGCTCGGCGAAGGTTAAGATTTTTACGGATCACCAACCACTTACGTACGCACTAACCAATAAAAATTCTAATAGCAGGCTAAAAAGATGGAAGGCGTCCTTAGAATAATATGACTACGAATTCCTCTACAAACCAGGAAGGAACAATGTGGTTGCAGATGCATTATCTAGAGCACCACAGCAAATATTTGAAATAAGCACAACGGATGCAATACAACATAGTTGTATCGACATCCCAATAATATTTCCTTACAAGAGACCCCTTTTCCCCATTATCCCGGCCAAATAGTTCACATCGATATTTACATAACGGAGAAAACCTCTGTTTTAACGGCAATTGATAAACTGACAAAATACGCTCAAGCAAAGATCCTGAAGTCAAGGGCTACAGAGGACATAAAACAGCCATTAAGGGAAATTCTGTTGAATTTTGGCATGCCTAAGACTATAGTGATGGACAATGAGAAACCATTTAATTCCAAGGCCATAGTATTTATGCTGGAGAACCAATTTAATGTTAAGGTATTTAAGATTCCATCATATGCTAGCACGATCAACGGACAAATCGAAAGGTTTCATTCAACACTGTCGGAAATTATGAGATGCCTGCAATCTGCTGGAACTCAAAAGGATTTACCTGAGCTTCTGGACAAATTAGGGAAATCTAATTTTAATTTCCTTTTTCTTCTCTCTTTCTTTATCTTTTTCAGAATTATTTTATTACCCCTTGCTCGGGGCGAGGTGAAAATATTGGATTACACTAATTCACAGATAGTGGCAATTGACACCGGTATTGCCAAACTTCAAACAGGTTCAACAAAACTAATACATATTGTAGAACTCGATAGTTACCAGAGGTTCATTAATGATATCAGAGAAACACTGAGAACAAGAATTGATTCATCCCATCCCCTACATCCTTTCCTCACCCATGAAATATCTCAATTACAAAATTAATTGAATTCATTAAAACCTAGATCTAAGAGATCCTTAAATTTCATTGGTTCGGCATGGAAATGGATTGCTGGTAATCCTGACCATGACGATTTTGAAATTATACAAAACAAAATGAACAATGTCCTTAAAAATAATAATAAACAAGTCTTTTTAAATAAACTGTAGATAGAAAAAATTAATCAAATAATCAAAGTCGTCCAAAGCGACGAACGAACTCACGAAAATTCGGAGATAACAAAAATAAAGTATAAATTGGATATTATAAAAGATGAGATCGTAAACCTACAATATGCCATTCATTGGGCTAAAGTGGGTGTTATAAATTATTTTATTCTGTCTCATGATGAAATGGAAGTAATAGAAAGATTGTTTGAAAATGAAAACATCCCTTATTTATATTTGGAAGAAATCTTAGAATTTGGTGAAATAAGAATAGCTTCTAATGGAAGTTCTTTAATTTATATTGTTAATATTCCAACAACACGTAATGAAACTTGTAATAAAATTTTAATAGAACCTGTAAAAATTGGTAAACCCGCTAGTAAGATTCAATTTAATGAGATTTTGGTATGTGACAAACAAACATTTGGGTTAAAAATTAATGTAAGAACTTGAATAAGTTGACGATCTGCAAATATGGCGATATCGAGGATGTTAGTGAATCCGAATGCCTCCCGAATCTAATACGTAGCAAACCTTCCAATTGCACTTTAATAAATAATTTCCATATGGCCACTGTACAGGAAATCCTTCCTGGGGCACTCTTGTTGAATCAATTTAATGGTACAATTTTCATTGACCGAGAGTCATTTTATCTAAACGGTACCTTCCCCATAAAATTCCACAATGCAACGGTTTCAGTGAACGGTAGGATTTTCTCAGTTTCGGAGATTAGCTTTGCAAATCCACTACCAGCCGTGGTACAACCAAAAGTGGGGAACTCACAAGTGCGGTAAATTTTTTTGAAAAAGGATAGACGTGTTATTTATTCGGTCCGTGAATTTATTAAAATATCGGCTTATTAGTGTTTAAAAATAAAATATAAAAAACAACAGCGCTTGGACGCTTAAAAATAATATATTTGTTACAAAAAAAAAAACAAATAAACCGTGTTCAATTTAAAATTTAGATAAAAATATACATATATAAAAAACCCTTAACAAACAGGGATTTGTCTTGTTTGTTTTGTTTATTTTTTGTTTTTCTTTTCTTTCATATAAAGAAAAGAGCATATGAGCTCTATAATTCAAGAGGAGAGAAGGCCCAGTGCAAATGGCAGAAATGCCTACGTTTTTCTAAAGGGAGATAACATCAATGTTAATAAAAACATTAGTGATCCCAACTACAACAAAAAATATTTAACCGCCAAAACAATTGAGAGATCCCTTTCATGTTCTCCTTTACTCTCATGTGAAAAAATTAAAACCAATGTGCCAACAAAAACTACGTACAGTTTAGAATATAACACAAAGGAACATGAAAATATAAAAGTACCCACAAATACAGTGCCTAGTTTAACAACAACACACAAAACACTGTCTGCTTTGACTTCACCAAAACCTACAGCTACAAGATCAACAAATAGTGAGATTATTAAAACACCAACAACATCTTCGGCTACGTTAAACAGTGATATCAATATTATGGCTCAAGCTAATAACTTAAAACAGCCCCAAAATATGCTTCAGTTCCCGTCAGTAAGTAGTTTAACTATTAACCCCTCAACTGGCGCAATACCCAATGTTGACCTGTCAGTCATCATTACCCCCAAACCATTGGTACAGACTGGATTAGACAGGTATGTTAAAATAGTAAGGAGGAAAAGAAACCCAAAATCGGCTAAAACAGCTCCCTATCCTAAGCTTAGTAGAGGTGAAATAAATGTCACCCAATCCCAAAACCGTTTTGCCATACTGGAAAGTGAAGATAATGATGCCCCTGTGATACCTAAACCACAAAGACCTCCCCCTATCTATCTAAGAGAGCAAAACTCAAATGAATTTGTTAAAACCCTCTTTTTACATTGTGCCAATAAAAAATGGCAAAATTGTTGAAACTAAGATTAAAGTTCAATCTGAATCCAATTTCAGAAAATTAGTATCATTTCTTGAATCCAAAAAAAATAAAAATTTTATACTTACCAGTTGAAGAGCAGCAAAGGTCTTCAGATAGTGATTAAGGGTATTGAATCATACAATGACCCACTGGAAGTAAAGGCACTCGAAATCAACGGCTTTAAAGTTATGTCTGTTGTTAATATCAGAAACTGGGATAAGCTCCCCCAACCTCTTTTCCGAGTTGAATTAGAGCCTGGCGATATCAAGTTGAAGAAAAATGAAACACACCCTATTTATCAACTTAGGTACTTGCTACACTATAGAGTTGCAGTTGAAGCACCACATAAGCGACGAGGACCTGCCCAGTGTACGAACTGCCAGGAGTATGGTCACTAGAAAGTACCAACTTATAGGCAAAAAAAAAGTTTACCGTACACCCTCAAATATAAAGTGTTTTAACAAGAAAATTTCGAAAATATATTTTTTTTGGCCGAACGTAGGGTTCGCCATTTTATATTTTTCGTTATACCTTCGATATTTACCGTCGGATCTTAAAGTGTTGTATATCAATGTTTTTGTCTCGCGGAGACCGATGTTTTCCTCGAAGGAGAAAACCAATCTTTGTTAACACATCTCCGTAAATAAAGAAAATAAAAAAAGGAAGTTTTTATATGTAGGCTTTTTACATAGGTGTTACCCCTTAAGTAGTATAAAAGGGTGCTTGAGGTCAATGATTTTTGATGTAAATTGATATCATTGCGACAAAAACATTGATATATAACCCTTTAAGATCCCACTGTAAATACAGAAGATATGACAAAAAAATTAAAAATGCTCTACATTCGGCAACAAAAAATATTAAAAAAAAAAATAAAATAATAGTTCCGCTGGAATTATTGGAATACTTTCCTAGCAAAAGCTTATTGCTTCTTTGCGAGCTTTCATTTTAAAATATTAGGGTAGTACATTAAGTTGGTAGCAACTGAGATCTGGTGGGTTAATACTAGAACGGGTTACTTGAGGTCAATGCTCCTTCGAGGAAAACATCGGTCTCCGCGAGACAAAAAACAATATATATATATACAACACTTTAAGATCCGACGGTAAATGGCGAAGATATAACGACAAATATAAAATGGCGACCCCTACGTTCGGCCAAAAAAAAAACATTTTCGAAATTTTCTTGTTAAAATACTTTATATTTGAGGGTGTACGGTGAACTTTTTTTTTTTAGGTACGGTCTAATGGTCACACTAGGTCTTATTGTAGACTACATCCAGTTAGCGTAGTTTGCGGTGAGCTGCATAGCACAGCTGACTGCACCAAACCAAAGACAGTAAATACTGAAAAGAAATGTAGCAATTGCGGTAACCCCCATACTGCTTATTAGAGGTTGTGAGGTATATTTATAATTAAAAAACTCAAATTTGAACAGAACCCGAAACCCCCGAATAAAATCACAGATTGAACCTGAATTTTATATTCCACAATACCCACAAATTATCACCAACAGTGCTTCATACTCTGAAGTTCTAAGAGGACAACCACAGCCCCCAAAAACTCCACAAGCCGCACAAGTCAATCCAAATGCTCCACTTTCTCAATCTGAACACCAGATACAAAATTTCAGCAGACTTGAAGCATCCATTAAATCCCTGGTTCAAACTGTTACTAACTTTACAAACTCAATGAGTAATATGATGCAAGAGATGATGAGAAATCAGTCTATTTTGATGCAAGCTTTGTTAACTAAACCATAAACAGTTTGAAAATATGTTACTGGAATGCTAACGGCATATGCCAACATAAAGAAGAGCTCGAGTATTTTCTCAGAAATCAGCAAATTGACGCAATGCTTATTTCGTAGACCCATTTAACCCTGAGAACTTCATTTTCAATTCGCGGATACACAATGTATGATACTAAGGGCCCAAGAGGCAGGTCATGTGGAGGATCAGCTATTCTCATTAAATCTAGATTAAAACATTTTCTTGTGTGATCTTTGCGAAAATTATCTTCAGGCCACTACTATATGTTTTGAAGAATTCGATAAGGACTTAGTGATTTCGTCAATTTATTCTCCCTCCCAGATTCTCCATAATGGAGGATCAGTACACAGGCTTTTTCCAATCATTAGGACCGCGTTTTCTGGCAGCTGGGTACTATAATGCCAAGTATACATTCTGGAGGTCACGGCTTGTTACCCCTAAGGGCCGTTTTTTGTTTAATACAATTTCTAAACTAGGTATGGATATGATCTCTATTGGGGAACCCACGTACTGGCCAACAGATCGTCGGAAAATACCCGATCTGATAGACTTTGGAATAACAATGTCAATTGCAAGAGAATTGATCCATGTAGAACCATTATTGGATCTCTCATCTGATCACACACCTACAGTTGTTACTATTTTAAACCCCCGAGGAATTGTACCTCCCTCTGGTGACTTTGCACTGACAGGGAAAACAACAGATTGGTTGAAGTATAAAAAATTCATCAGTACACATTGCTCGGAAAACATACCGCTAAGAACACCAGAAGATATCGACCTCTCGATTCAAAATTTTGAAGTAAATCTCACACTTGCTGCTCAACTTGCTTCCCGACACAACAGACAAAATATTATTTCGTCTGCCGATGTCGAACGACTCTTAAATGAAAAAAGAAGAGCTCGAAGAGAGTGGCAACAGTACAGATCTCCTCAACTTAAGGAATGGTTGAAAGAATGCACTAAAAAATTAAGAAAGCTACTTGAACAGAAGAGAACTGCTTCATTAAACAGATATCTTGAAAATTTAGATCCTACATCAAGAACTGATTAATCATTATGGCGTGCAACAAAAATTTAAAAATACCTGTCTTATGTTAGCCTCCTTTGAGAAAATCAGACGGAGGTTGGGCTAGAAATGATACTGAAAATACTGATCTGTTTGTAGAACATTTAAGAAAAGTATTCACGCCAAATATAAGAGTTCTGTAACAGAGTTGACACCGATTTTACCCCAGCACCGAGCAGCTACCCGATTGACGTTTGAGATGAGAGAGGTCGAAAAGGCTATTTTTGAACTAACCCCCAAAAAAGCTCCTGGTATCGATGGAATCGGTAACAAGATGCTTTTGGAGTTACCCCGTATAGCATTAAAGATAATTCTCTTTATTTATAGCATTCTCTTTATTTATAGCATTAAAGATAATTCTCTTTATTTTTAATGCTATTATACGCCTTGAATACTATCCCCCAGGCAAAGATCACACAAAAGTGGAATCGTATAGGCCTATTAGCCCATTATCCAATTTGTCAAAGCTGTTCGAGAAAATCCTAATGGAAAAGATAACTGTTTATGTGGAACAAAACAACTGTATTCCAGCATACCAATTTGGTTTCAGGAGAAAACCATTGAGTAAGCCCACAGGCTAGTTACTGTTGTCAGAAAAACGTTCAAGGAGAAAAAATACTGCTCTGCCCTTTTTATCGATGTTTCACAGGCTTTCGATAAGGTTTGGCATGAAGATCTACTATTTAAAATAAAACTTTTGTTACCAACAAATACTCACAAGCTACTCGAAAGCTATATAACAAATCGAAAATTCACTCTTGCTGAAAAAAGTTTTTCCAGCTCTCCTCAAAATATGCAACCCGGAGTTCCACAAGGTAGCATTTTGGGTCCTCTGTTATATATCATTTATACTTCAGACATGCCATTAGATATTAATATCCACACATCGACTTTCGCTGACGATACTACAATCTTAAGCGTCCACGATGACTCAAAAATAGCATCTAGAATGTTATAGACTCACATTTCACAATTGCAAGCTTGGTTGGATAAGTGGCAAATTAAGGTGAATGAACAGATATGTATCCACATTACTTTTACACTGAGAAAAGAGACGTGTCCACCCATTAAAATTAATAATATGAATATACCCCAACACACATGTGTGAAATATATCGGTATTAACCTTGACCGTCGACTCACGTGGAAAAATCATATAGATGCGAAAATAACTCAGATGAGGCTAAAAACTGCTCAACTGGCTTGGCTTACTGGCAAAAACTCTAAACTAGGCCTGGACTGCAAATTACTCATTTACAATTCGATCATGAAACCCATATGGTGCTACGGAATTCAACTCTGGGGTACTACCCCTGCGTCCAATATAGGAAAAATTCAGAGAATGCAAAATAAATTCTTGAGGACGATCACGAACGCACCCTGGTATGTTAGGAATTACAACATACATAAAGTTCTGAATGCACCCCTGGTCAAAGATGAAATTATTAAGACACTGTCAACGCTATTTAACAAAACTGGAAACACATCCCAACATACTAGCCCGTAACTTAATTAATAATCACGGCCACCAGCGTCTTAGAAGGAGGGACACTGCGGGTCTGGTCCGCTAATAATAAGGAGAAATAATGGTCTCAGTTAAACCACATAACATCAGTCTGGCACTGGCTGGACTTAATAATTAATATTTAGTTTTAAGATTTGGATAATTATTGTTAGTTCACAGTTTTTAAAAGGGAAAATCCAATAAATAATATGAAATATGATCAAAAAAATGTGGAAGAGACTCTTACCTTGGAGTTGATCAGGGAAATGCATGTCAATAATACGGAAGCTATCGAAAATACACCAATTTATATGGAAAATTTAGAGGTATCTTCACATTTTCACCCATAACTTTTTAACCGGAGTTTATTTCGCTTTTTTATTAAAAAATATTTTTAATTTCTTTAGCTTAATTTTAAAAATTTGAAGGAAAATAGTTTATAATTTTTTTTTTATAAATTATTATAAGTTATGACCTAAAATAGTTGCACTCAAACCATTTTATTACTCTTTATAATGAGTAATAAAATGGTTTAAAATTTGTTTTATAAATTCTTGTAAATCGGAGCAAAAAATAGAAATAAAACCGTTTGTATCAGAAGGTTTTTATAAATGTTTTGATGTTTTTAGCCTATTTATGGATTATTGAATTATTATTTTAAAATTTTATTTAAATTAATTATTAAATGTTAAAAAAAAACAAAAAATAAACAAAAAAAAGTCTTAAGAAAATATGAAAAAAATTGTACAAAAAAAGTTGAATTGATGGGGATAGGTATCGAACCCGCGCCTTAGAGAAAAAAATGTATTTGTGACATAGCATTTCGACAACTGAACCATTGAAGCTCATAAAAAATCATCGTTAATAGAGGTATATAAAAAGTTTTCGTTCATTAGAGATTTGTTTGGTGTTTATTTAAATGACAAATCTTTGTAATGGTTTGTTGTTTGTGTATAAAAGGTGAAGAGGTGAAAGAAAAGAATTTCAACAAATGGATGTGTCTGTTATGCGTAATATTCAACATACATATAAAAACAAAGGGATTTTACGGAAAAAATTAGAGGAAGTCGTGGTTTTTTGCTAATATCTCAGCTATTTATCAACCGATCTGGCTGATTTTTAATAGCCAACAGAAATGGATCACATGTAACAGAAATATATAACAATCAAGTCCTTATCATGTCTGACGGGCATCGTTAAATCAACTTCGCTCTTCATAAGGACCCAGAATATATATACTATATAGGGTCTAAGATCAATATTGTAGAAATTACAAACGGAATGACAACTTATATATACCCTTCCACATGGGGTGAAGGGTATAATTAAAAGAAAAAAAATCCAAAGCAGCAAAATGATGGAAGGCAATCATAATTTTGCCACATCTCTATTAACTGCATTACGGTTTCTCTTGGCCAATCAAACTGAAAAATATTAGCAAATATTTTTTCTATAAAATATGGTATAAAAACATACCTTTTAGATCTAATGGGATCTGTGCAGATAGAATCCTTTTTACACGGGATTTCCAAAAAACGAAATTCAACGAAATACAAGCACGAAAAATTTTATTTTTGGATTATAGTTATATTTTGGTAAGAGAAATAATTTATGCCCAAACCTACACTTTTTATGCATTAGTGTTTGAGGTACACTTTTAACCAAGGACATAAGAGATAAGTTTTATGACATATTTCTTAAAAAGTAACTGTTACAGTTCAACTTTTATTTTTTACTTAGCCATAACTATTTGATTCCAATTAATATTTTTTCCTTGTTTGGTAACAGTTTTAGATAACGAAAAATTATTTCTTATACATAATTATTACACTTCAATAAATATTTTATTCGTCTTTGTGTATTACTTATTGATAAGAAATAAAAAAACAGGTCATAACAGTTATCATTTATTAAATATTTTTATTTGTTATAATATAAAAGTTGTATACTTTTTCATTCATAAATTTATTCGGAATTTATTACCACACAACGTACAAAAAACCAGCAACGCAACGCACTTTAAAAAACTACTTTATAACTTTTTTAAATAACTTCAATGTTTTAAAACTTATTAATATTTAAATGTTTTTTAAATTATTATTATTAATATATTGTTTTCAAAACTAAATTTTTTAATTTTTTATAATTTCTAATTGATTTTATTATATTATTTTAATCATTGTGAAACAATTTGGATATTTTATTCATGTGCTTTAATTATAAGATTCAATCTCTTTGTACTGAAAAACTAAATAAATAAATTAAATTAATGAAGCAATACAAGAGACAAATTCAATAATTATATATTATTTTATTAATTCATGGTTATGCAATATGAAAATATAATTTACACTATCAATAAACTATAAATTATAAAATATATTCTGTATGCAAATAATTTACTTCTTAATATTTATGTTTTATATTTATTTTTAATTAAAAGAACTTTGGTTTAACTTCACAAACATTATTGATATCAATTTTTCATTAAATACCGTTTCACCGTTGATCATCAACATAAGTCGCAGAGCAGAAAATGCCCTCGCTACAGTTACTTGTGTGGCTGGCACAACGTGGATAATATGCGCTAATTGTTTTAGAAAAGGCGTATTGTACTTTTGTTTATGCCAGTAATTCAGTAAATTTATATCCACATCCTGGGGGTCTATAATTTTCTATTATATAAATAAATAATATATATATGCTGTCATAATATCCCGGCTTATTTCACTTTCTTTATCGTCACCTGAAGATGAATAATATATATACACATTAAGGTCGTCAAAAAAAGTTCGAATTCACGAGCTCCACCATCCTACAAATATGCCATTATAGAAAAATATGGTCTGCCAAAGAAATTTAAAAAAAAATAAAGTTTTATTTAGAGGTAGCACATCGTCATTAAAGTTTAAAAGTTGTGCTTGTTCTATCAAGGATAGTATAAACCAGGATGTACAAACTGCTAATTTTCTTTTTAGCCATGCTGCCATTATGCTGCCAACACCATAAAATTCTTAGTCGTGACCATCAAAATCTTAGCCAACACCTAGGAATTTCATATATTTTCTACAAATTTTTATTAAAAGCTGGTAATTTCTAAACCTAAATTTTTTGAACTTTTTGAATAATTTAAACAAAATTTACAGTTTTAAATTTATATGGGCAATTCACAGCTGGTATTGTATTGAAATACAATATACAAATACTTTGTTGTGAACAGTCAGTTGTATTTTCATGTTGTAAAACGTCAAATAGTAAAGAAGAAGAATAAAAATATTTATAAATTTATATAAACAAGAAGAAACAAATAAAAATAAAACGAACAATAAAGGTGAAATTGAAAAACACAAACTAATTATTGCTTTATCTGAAAAACATAACATCGCTTCCAGATACCAAGCTGTCTTCAATAATAGCGCACTCTATAATTCGGCTTCCAAACAAATCGCCAAACTCACTGAAGTAGTTGCACATTTTTAATAAACTACCTAAACCCTCGAAGTGGCACATGGTTCTGGCCAGACATATTTAATTTTCATGCTTCAATTTAGCATACTTCTATTTTAGGTACATGGCTGTAATTTCAGGTAATCTCCCAAAATATTGTTGGCTTTCGATGTATAAATTAATAATTGAAAAAAAGTCCTTGGAACAGGACACCTTACTTTTGGTACATGGTGTCTGGCCAGACCCCTATGCATTTTGTATAAACGCATAGGCAAAGCACATGGCACGAGTTGGAAATTTGTATTTACTTTATTCTTTTATGCTTCTTTCTTTCTTCTGATTTTGTTTGTGAGTTAGTTATTCATTGAACGTTGAACAGTGAAGAAGTAATCTAGTTTTTGTGCGGTAATTTTGAACTTGTGAATAGTTTTACGCAGGTAGATTTGTTGCGTTGTTAGTATATTATGGCTGATGAACTGGAATTTATTTATAATACACGCTTGCGTAGCGCGAATTTGCAACCCCAATTGTCAGAGGCATTAGTGCGTGATTTTCAAAGTCAGGTAGAAGCTGATGAAAATTATGATGCTTTTGAAAACGATGGTGACGACACTGCTGATTATGTGCCAGAAGATGATGCATCAGACATAGAAAATGATTTGGAAATTGAACCTAACGAACTTTATGATAGTGATGAAGACGTAGATGAAGAAGAAGAAAGTGGAAATTATGCTGAAGCACCAAATGAAGTCGACTCAGGCTGTTTTTATGGTAAAGACGGTACTAAATGGAACGAAACTGAACCCCCTGCATCTCGTTTGCGCCAGCATAATTTCATGCGTTTTCGATCTGGAACAAAAACAAGGCTCACCAATACAGTTGAGGTATTCAAGCTATTTTTCTCAACCAATATTACGTTCGTCAACATTAGTGAAACAAATCGGCATGGGCGAGAATCAATTAGAAAATGGAATGAAGAACATCCAGAGTCTACCCAAAGAAAATGGATTGATTTGACAAGCTCTGAGCTAGATGCATTCATTGGGATTTTGTTGGCTTCTGGTCTCAGCCATAATAATATGCAAGACTCCAGTATATTGTGGCGTTCTGATTCGCTGCCCATATTCCGTGCGGCTATGTCACACAAACGATTCATTACTCTGTCCAGATATATTCGTTTCGATAATAGTCGTACGCGGGCATTCCGACAGCAAACAGATAAAGCAGTTCCTATCCGGGACCTTTGGAATTTTCTCAATGAAAATCTGCAAAATTATTATGAACCTTATGAAAATATCACCATCGATGAGCAGTTGTTTCCGTATCGTGGGCGCACAAAGTTCACCCAATATATCCCATCAAAACCTGCAAGGTATGGGATCAAAGTTTGGTGGGCATGCGATGCTAAGACTAAATTTCCATTGAAAGGAAAACTATACACTGGAAAGGAAGGAGACAACCGGGAGATAAATCAAGGTGAAAACGTTCTAATGTATTTCGCAAATTGTTACGCAAACAGCGGCAGAACAATTATTTCTGATAATTTTTTCACCTCATTGAACGGCGCTAAACGACTGGCTGCTATGGGACTGACATTTGTTGGCACCATTCGAGCAAACAAAAGATGTCTTCCTAAGGAAGTTATGAAGAGCACCAGACGACCAATTCTCTCAAGTGTGTTTGGTTTTCATGAAAATCTTGTTGCACTTTGCAGCTACGTGCCCAAAAAAAAAATAAGGCAGTCAATTTAATTTCAACCGTGCATTACACGAAATATGTTGGGGTCGTAGCCATGAAACCGGAAGCAATTTTATTTTATAATTCAACTAAAGCCGGAGTCGATACGATGGATCAAAAGCTAACTCATTACACAACAAAACGGTCAACCAGACGCTGGACATACGCGTTTTCTGATGAAAATACAAGAAAAGAAAGAAGACGCATATTTTTATATAAACTTGCAAAGCAATTGGTACTGACCAACGTTGAAAATCGCATCAATAATCCGCACATTGTGGCTCAACCAACAACTCGTATAGCATTTGAAGCGTACTTTGGAAGACCTCTCAATATAGCAAACCGTAATGTGGCTTCACGCAGTGGTCCAGACACACTAGCTGCCAAAAAAGATTGCAGAATTTGCCTGCAGCAAGGTGACAAAATACGCCGTAAGACACGCTTTTTTTGCTGCAAGTGCAACAATCCTGTTTGTCAGCAACATTCAAAAGTAGATTATTTATGTTTTTGTTGCCTTCCGCAAAATTCTGAATAAAAAAATCAATGTATTCTTCATAATAATTTTCTATTTTGTCATAAACATTTATTACTTTACCCATAATAAAGAGAAATATATATAGAACAAAAAAATTGTTGCCCTTTTCATTCCAAAGAATTTTTCTTCCTCAGGTAGCTAATAACATAGTAAAAAGAAATAGAAACACAAAATATAACAAATATTTTCCTATCTTAGTAAAAAATTTAACGGCAAACAGCCCTTATTTCCATACAAATGCATGTACATGTATAGGGGTCTGGCCAGACACCATGTGCCAGAACTAAGAGCTCAAAATATGTGCCTGACGAAGGGTAAAAAGAAAAAAATTATTGAATGATAAAACTACGAGTATATATGTAAAAAAACTTACTTTTAACAGTTTCGCCAGTTACTGCCGGCTCCTGTTGACCACTCCTATGCTTTAGCTTTGTTGTAGCTAACTCGCATATTTCTGGTTTTTGCTCTAACCTGCGTCCAATCAATTGAAACATTTTCTTCCCTACAGAAGCGCTTGTAATAGCTTTGAGCTGTTGGCTTCTGAAATAAAACTCAATATTAGAATACACATTCATTGACACAAACAGGCACTAAAACATACCTCGAATTCCCGACTTTCCATTATAAAGTCAATTAAAGACTTTTCTTCTGCCACTGACCACTTTCTTGTTGGGTTTAGGAGGCGAATGCGTTTTGGTTGAGACTAAAAAGATAAAATACATATGAGATATGTATAAACGTATATTTTTTAAAGAAATAAACTTACCGATGTATTTGTATTATTTGCCATTTTCCAATTTTTATTGTTTATCAACAAATGAATTTTCTTTTTTTTTTTTTGTTCTTTTTATTGCAAACTGGCATTCACTTGAGACTGATATGTTATGATACACAATACAACACTTAATAAACACAGCAAATGAAATTGTAAAGTTGTATCATATTTTTAAGTATAAATTACCAACAACAATTTTACACTATTGTAAAGTAATACACGATACAACAAATACAACGATACAATACCCGTTGTGAATTGCTCAATAGACAATTTTTATTTAAAACTTATTTATTAAATTGACTGACATTTAATGTATACGTTTAATATTAAGTATATTTGGATTGTTTTTGTGTTGTAAAGCTCATGCTCATGATAAAAAAATCTATTAAGCTACAAAATTCTTTTGACGAAACGTAAAAAACTCGGCTTGGTGCAATATATTATAAATTCTTTACCACATTATCGTGACTGGAAAATCTATTTGTTGTTTTTCGTATATTAATAGTTGTAGAAGTTGGCGCCGCAGTCGAAAATTTTGTTTTTCATACATTAAAAACAAATATAATTCTTAACAAGTTTCAAAATTGCCAAGCTCTAAGACGCAATGCAAAAACCGCATATCGGAAATTCATGGCTCTTCCATTGTTACCAGAGATCTGCAATGAGTAGTGAAAAAGTGAGTAGAGTTGAATGATGATTCATGATTTGTTGTTCTTATACGCATTTATACTTATTGAAATTTTTTCGAACCTCACATTCATTCAAAAGTTTAAAGTAATCATCATACTCATAACTTATAACATTTATGACGTTGTTTATTTAGACTTTCCTTGACTCAATGTGTTTGCACGATGCAAACTAGGTATGACTCGGACACGAACATTAAAATACTCATTTTAAGGTTGTGTATTTGGTCTGTTGCGTTAGTACGGTACTTCTCATGACTCGGACACGAACATTAAAATACTCATTTTGAGGTTGTGTATTTGGTCTGTTGCGTTAGTACGGTACTTCTCATTTTTGCATCGTTTTTTATAACAAAGTTCAACAAAGAAATAAAGATATTGCGTATTTCATATTTGATTTATTTTTTCTTTACTTTTACATTAATTACACTGGTTCACAAATTTAGAACAATTTTGCGTATCAAGACATATTGCATGCATTTCCCATGTAAAATCGCGCGCTGAATCTGAAAATGGAGTCCGAAAGTGCAAAAGTTGAACAGTTTTACTTAAATAAAAATATCTTAGGACCCAAACTCTGGATTTAAATTTATTTTTTAATTAAAGCTTAATAAATTTCACATAAATTATTCATACAATAAAATAAGCTATTGCACTAAGGGAACTGACCTAAACCCGAACAATCGGATCTTAATGGCATTCAGATATCTTATAGAGGAGCAAAAAATAAGGGACACGTGTTTTTATAGCAACCCAATCCAACGTTTAAGGGTTAAAATACGGGTCTCAAAAATATATAATTGTTATATGGGAGCATGTCTTAAATTTATGAAAATCAAATTTATTTTTATGCAGCGTGAAAGTACTCGAAAAACCCAGGGTTGCCACAATTTTAAAATTTTTTTAATATAGATGTAAAAATCTATTTGGGAAAATCGAATTAAAACCTTACGATTTCATATATCAAAAAACCCTCACACACCCTTTCGTTTAAATTAAAAAACTTCAATATATGTGATTTGCAGCTTAAATCAACTGCAATTCCCATACAAAAGTTTGAATATTCGAAACAGACTATTTGACTAACAAAAAAAATTGTTGTTAGATGCGCCTTCAAAATACCTTTAATTTGATATATATGTATAATATACATTGAATATCGTCTTTAGTTTCTCTGAAGATAGTCAAAAAAAGAAAAAACGTAAAATGAGGTCATTTTAGACCCCACTTTTTAACCACTAAATGTGAGATTGGGCAACTATAAAAAAATACGTTTTATTTTTTTCTCCTCTTTAAAAAAAATTGTCATTTTCGCTTTTTCCCTTACGGGTTTGCACTAATTGAAAAACTACGCTATTGATTTTTTTCCTCAATCTCAATATTGCCATTCATTTTTTTACAACCTGCTCATTAAAATAACAATAAATTTTTAATCCTCCCTGAAATGTTTCTATATAAACTTACAATTTTCTACCTATGTATATTTTTATATAGTATAAATATACACTTGTTTTTACAATGAGCTAAATGATTCAACTCAATAGTGAGTATGATAAGTATTTTCCTAAAATTATAAAAACAAATGAGTAGATTGATGAATCATACAAATTTGGGATGGTACGAGTATCATACCACGACGTTGGATTCATATTTATTGCAACTTGTATGTGTACAGTGGTATGCCTAGGGGGGCAGGGGGACCGGGCGCCCCGAAATTATTTTCAAAATGCAATTTTTTTTTATTCATTCCATATTTAGATGAAATAATATCAAGTATGACAAATATATTCTCCGGTTACGATAGTATGGAACAGAATTTAAACAATATTGCACCAAGACTTTCTGCATTGGCTCGAATGTGTATATATCGTGAAGAGATAGACCCAGGCAAAATTGTTGATAGTTTTATGTTGAAAAATCGTCGCATTAATTTTTAAGTTCAATAATATTTATTTTTAAAAGCAGTGGTTGCGCATCACTAAATATTTGATTTATATAAAATGATTTTTATTCTAATTCTTTAAAATAAAGGAATACATTCGGATGTTATTGATTCCATGCAATATAAATGCGTATAATGCTGTGCATAAGCAACAATTCCTCGCTTCGCATATTTTGGGGTCATTTTTCATTTCATCATATTTGGGGACGTTTTTTATTTCTTCAAACTTGTGTTATTTACATAATGAATAAAAGCCTCAATCTAGTAATTGAAAATATGCCCAAACTTAATTTTGGGGCTAATTTTCATTTGGTTGGGGGTAATTTTTCATTATATTTTTAGTGTAATGAAAATTCATTACATTTTACATTACATTTTAGTTTAAAAATAAAAAACAGCACAGTTATCATGGGAACGTGGAATAGCCACGTGTAAATTTGTACTCAATTCGAAAGACCATTTTAAAAACGAATAGATTGTTTCAAAAGTTTTTGGAATGACTCCAAATGTAATTTATAAAGCATCGATTGAAATTCAAAATCACCAAATTAAATTAAATAAATATTTTTTGAATTTCAATAATTTTTTTAATTGCGTTTGGTATTTTTTAATTTTAATTGATCTTTTTAAGCATCAATTGCGAATTTTTGAATTTTATTTATAATTTTTTGAATTTAAATTGTGTTCTTTTATTTCCGATTTTTTTTAATTTTAATTGTAATTTTTGGCCAATTTGTTTATTTTTTTCTTTATATCTCTAAATCTATAACTACTTGTTTTCATATATGTGCTTCAATGGAACATAAAATATAGCACTTATATTGTATGCCTTGCTCTACATTTACTAACAAACACATAATGTATTTGTTTGCTTTTGTTGTTTTTAATATTTTTGTTTCATTTAAAAGAGAAAAGTCAAGAATTGCCAAGACTTGGCACCATTTTTATAAAATCTTACTTATTAACTTCTGTAACTACTTTGAAAGTCTATACGTATAAGTGTTGTTAATTAAATATTTTCAATTTTAAATACATATGTTTTAATATAAAAATAAATTCATAAATCTGAAATTTTGGGGATTCCAGTTAAGACTTAATGTGGTATTTGAATTTCAAGAGTTTTAATTAAAAAAGTAATACAATTGGAAACACAATTTTTTTGTTTTAAAAGAAAATATACAAGTTAAATAATTCCACTTAGGACCTGTACAAGGTAGCTAAATAAATTATAAACTAAATACAAGCTGCCAAAAGGTTTCCAAATTTCTTTGAAAATTTTTTAAATTTCATAGAAATTTGGAAACCTGCATTTAGTTTAAATTTTATGTAGCCATCTCGTACCCAACAAAATACTACATATATTTTTTTCTAACGTTTTTATTATTTTGTGTTTTTGCTGATTTATATTTGGTTGTTTTTACCCAAGTAAAATTACGAGTGTGGAAATAATTAATAATACAGGAAGGATAAGAATAAAGATTTCATCGTAAGCAGCGGCCAAATAAAATTATGTACATATTACAAGGTTCAGTAACTGAGAAAAAACTGAGCAAATTTCCCTGATTTAAAAGCTAATTTTTCTCCTTTCTACACGAATTTCAGTAAATTTCCCTAAAGTCTGGTAAAACCCAATTGGACTTGCACAAAAATCAATTGGTCTTGCAAAGAAAATCAATTGGAATAAAAAAAACTTATAAGTAATTCATTAAAATATTACAACGCGATTATTGTCGTTGGTTGTGTATTGTACAAGTTTCAAAACTAGACTATCTAAAAACTTTTCTCCTCCGTCTTTTCTAACCTTAACTAACTAAAACAATTTGTTTTACACAGTATTGTAAAAATTAGTATGACTGTCCGCTTCTAGTTGTACGTCCGTTTAATCATGGGCCCACATTCGGCCTTCCTGCATAGTCATTCGCCCCGAATGACGGCTTCCACCTCTTCATGTATTCCACCACGGTATTAGTCTTTCGTGGACCTTCAACTTCACCAACCTTTTCAACTTCATAACCGTCGTGGTTCAATTTCTTAATTATTTTGTAAGGTCCAAAATATTTTGGCTTCAATTTTAGACCAGCTCCAAATTGGGTTCGTTTGATTGCCACTAGCTCATTTTCCCTGTATATGGGTGCTTTAACTCTTTTTTTTTTGTTAAACGTTTTCCTGTTTTCGGCCTGTACTTTGGCAATATTATCTTTCGCAACATTACGAATTTCATCATTTTTGTCGTCTAATTTTTTAATGGCAAATTCTTCGATTAGTTTTCTTATATTTTTATGTGTTCCTGTTCGCATTTCATATTCTGTGAGTATCTTAAATGGCGAGACTTTTGTACTACGTGAAGGAATATTATTAATACATTGTTGAACTTTATTAACATGTTTATACCATTGCTGAGGATTTTCCACACACAACTTAGATACTACAGTTTTATTAATTCTTTCAACTTGTCCATTAACTCTAGGGACACCTGTTGCTATTGATAGATGCTGAATATGTATTATGCTGCTCGCAATAATCTTTAAACGTATTTGAAGTGAACGCGGCTCCTCTGTCCGAAATAATTCTTTCCGAATTACCAAAAATTGCTGATTGTCGCTTCAATCTGTCTACGACTTCTTCAGTTCCTGTACTTCTTGTCGGGTATAACCACACAAATTTGGAAAATGAATCTACCACCTCAAGTATGTGATTATAGCGCTTTTGTTTGGTCCATGGCACCGACGTCATCTATATGGTACGTTCTTAATGGCCTATCCGATTTACCAATAGGGTTTAATAGACCCTCTCCTTTACCTGCTTTCGCTTCGTTAATTATACAGCTACGTACCACTTTGTTTACCTTCTGTGTAATATTTGGTATATAAAAATCCTTTTCCACCAATTCGCGAGTTTTCTTTGTTCCAAAATGACCTTCACGATGTGCCGGGATTACTATACGTTCCTGTTTAGAATCTTTGTAAAGTAAGTCATGTTTTAAATAAAAATCTTCATAAGTGTCTTTCTCGATCACTTTCCTAAACCATTCATCTCGTAATTGTGCTTCTCTTAGACGATGTTTTATAGACTCCTCTGCTAACAGACAAGAGACTCTGCTCAAAGCGTCCACTTGACCCATCTCTCTCAAACTCTGCTCAAAGCGTCCACTATTACCCATTAGTTAACTTCCCACTTTTTCAATGCCTCTATAATAGCTAATACTTCGAGCTCATACGAATGAGCATCTGTATGTACTTCAGTTACTGTCTTAGGATTATATACATTTAAAACTGGTGCATTGACCAAACTTGTCTTCAACTGATTAAATGCTATCATCTGTGAATCTACCATTTCAACTACTGCATTCTTCTTCAGCAATCATAGCAAAATTATGAACAAATCTCCTAAAATATGAAGTGAGGCCTAAGAATCGTTGAAGCGATTTCTTATCTTTTGGAGCTGGGAAATTTGAGACTGCCGAAGTCTTTTCAGATGATGGTCTTATAGTAGAGTTTTCTACAACATTACCAAGAAAATTCACTCTACATTTCAAAAATTTACATTTTTCCCATTTATCTTCAGGTTGTACTTTTCCGCTACACGTTTACTGATAGAATTATGATATCGTCAACATAAACCACGATAGTACCTTCTTGAATCAATTCTCTATAAATCGAAAAAATAAACCGAGAGAACACTGCCGGCGAATTAGAAATACCAAAAGACACTTAATTAAACTCGTATTGACCATTGTGAGTCACGAACGACGTATACACTCTAGATTGTTCATCAACTGGTACATGAAAGAAATTTATGCAAAACGTCATCTATCAATACCATCGGAAAATTATCTTTCAATATTTTTTTGTTTAATTTACGAAAATCACAGCACAATCTCTTACTGCCGTCTCTTTTGGGCACTAATACGATATGTGATGAGTATTCAGATGCTTTAGAGGTTGGTGCCTGCTGCGCCGATCCACGGATTTTCTCATACATTTTTATCTTCTCCTTTAAATCTTCATCATTCCTCGCTTGAAACAACTCTTGCCGAATTTCGAATCAGGGATTCCATCGACAAAATATTGAATTAAACTGTCTTTGTCAAGTTGAATAGGTTTCCCGATCTCCATTAATGTATAGAGGTATTCCCTATAACATTCGTTGTTGTTCTTCTTACGATTTTTTAGCATTCGGTGTATATCAGTTGCTGTCAATTTTGCACCCAATTTACCACCCCTTTTCAGTCCACTTTGCTTAGCGTAAGAGAATCTCTGAACCTGACACCATCCAACAGCTTCAGCGTTATCAACAAAATCTTCTACCCAATTTCGAATACCAATATTATCATTACCACTAAATGTCGTAAGAGAGGGCCTGTTCGGAAATCCATCACTGCTCTGCATCTGATGCGCATCGCGTTCGTAAAAGCATAAGTAAGCATCACTGCAAATGTCAGATGTTCGAAAAAGCATCACTAAAGCGAATGATGCACAAACAAATGTCAAACACGCATCACAAAAATGGCTGATGCAATTCAAGAGTAAGCACAAAAGTTGCTATTTATTTAAAGTTTTTCTTCAATTTATTTTTGTTTTTGTACTTTTTAGGATCGAGGCTGATGCCAAATTTAATAAATTATTAGTTAGTGTTCGATTGGACATGGAGGACGATTTTGCATCTCCAACTCACAAAACAAATTTATTATAAACTTTTCCATTTTAATGCTCATGCGTTCGAAATTGTATACAAACTGCGCAACAAACTAAGCATCAGCTGATTCGCATCAGCATCGCAAACTAATCACCCCTGCGCATCAAATGCAGAGCAGTGATGCATTTCCGAACAGGCCTAGAATCCTCTGAATCCCGTAAGGTAAACGCGCTTCTTTCATTACTCATTAAGCCCGCGCCTTGTTGTGATGCTACGTCATCATATACGGAGACCGAATCACCAGCATTCAAACCGAAATGTTCCCAAAGTCGTATTCTGTAATTCTGCCTTTCGCCCACCCTCCTCAACGTTTAAACCTAAGATTTCCTGTAAGTCCATCTTGTCCGATTATCAAAAATAACATCAACCAAAAACAATTATTATTAGAAAAATATAATACAATAATAACAAAATATGAATTATATTTACTAGGATCTTAAATTATTTCACAAAATGTTTTTTCATTTGAATCTCCAAAATTATTTTGACAGTTTTCAAGAATTACTTTAAATATTCAAAATCCATTTAGTTTACTAATATTCAATGTTACAGTCCTCAAAACGAAATTATCCAATTGCAATTCAAAATTTTTCTTATTAAAATCTTATTGAATTTACGTTACTTATTTAAATCTTAAAAATTCCAATTAAATTCAAATACAAAGTTATATTTACTCAAACAGAAATGAATTCTACTTGGATTCTTTCATTATACGAATTCAGAAGTTGTTATAATTTTTGATATTAGCTCCACCTCCTTTTTCTCAGAACAAGCCGTAAAACATCTCTTAGCTAAATTTATATTGTTGGCATACAAATTTCCACCCTTATGATCAGCTTCGCTATTGTTGTTGTAGAAGAGCTTATTTGTTTTTTTTTTTTTTCAATTTGGCACAATCTTTTGTATTTGTTGTAAAACAAATTGTTTGTCTTGTTGGGAAGCTAAACGAATTTATTTTACTTATTATTTTTTACTCTTAATTTAACAAAAATGTTTGATTCTTTTACAATATTTTCCTTCTCACTTGTTACTCGTTAGTTGTTTCTTATGCACATACAATGTTTTCTCTTCTTTACTCTCGTTGTAACAGTTCCAAAAATGTTTTTAAACGTTATTTTCTTTTCACTTTTTACTCGTTAGTTTTTTTTCTCTACTATTTTCTCTCTACGCACTCTGTTGTTTCTTTTTGATCTTTTCAAATTAACGTATTTTTCTACGACTATGCATTGAAATATTTTCAGCTTTTATTTGTTGTGGTACACTTTTTACTTCTATGTTTTTTTACAAAAATGTAATGAATTTTGTTTTTGTATTTATTCACTTTGTTTCTGGAACACTCAGTTTTTCCCTTTTCTTAGCAAATTTCGTTTAATTGAACACTCAGAAATATTTTAACTACTTTTTTTTATATAATTTTGCTTCCATTCAGGTTGAACAAAAAAAATTATCTTCGTTGTTTTAAATTCACTCAGCTATTTCTTCTACCAAATCGTTTTCTTTGGTAGAACAACACAATGTTCTAGAACATTTCCAAATTTCTACAGAATTGTCGAAATTTCTTCGTTTTTTTTTTGCACACAGCTTTCACTCAATTAACACGAACGCTCACAATTGCAGCCCCCAAAAAGTAGATTTCTATTTTATTTAATGTTTTTTAATAAAAACACGGTTTACTTATTTAAGTTTATTAATTTATTGAATAAAAAAACTTATAAGTAATTCATTAAAATATTACAACGCGATTATTATCGTTGGTTGTGTATCGTACAAGTCACAGGGTATACCAGTGATGTCAGAAGTGACAGCTGTCAAACATGTGAAGTGGTGAGGGTTGTTGTTGTAATTCATGTCCTAGACGAGAAAGGGATTTAAAAACAATGTATACAAAAAAATAATGTGTAAAAGTGAACAACTACAGAGCATGTTTTAAAACATATGATCGCCAAAAGTATCAAAAAGATACCATAGAAGTGCAACATGACTGTATTTACTAAAATTTTAACTATCTTGTTGTTTCATAAACTTAGTACAAACTCACAACAAATTTTATATTTGGGTTACATATTGTAATAACAAAAATTATTTTATGTTTTTATAAGATTTTTGCACATAATTAATGTATTTTTTTAATTTTATCTCAGTATTCAAAAGAACAAAACATACAACAAAGTTTCACATTTATATTATCTGTGAAATGTATAAGCAAATAAACACACTCACAAAACACATTTAATTTATCGCCAGATTATTAGTAGTTTGCCCAAACATTTAAAAGAAAAACAATAAAAATGGTTTTCATTCTTAATTTTATATCAAAGTTGATATTAGTTATCTCAGTTATGATGCCAGAATTAGAAAGAGGATATTCATATTATATATAATCCATTCGCCTCTATTATTACAGAAATGGTGAGTGGGTCAAACCAAGAAAGAGAGACAGAATAATTTGTCATACAGTTGTTTCACCTAGAGGTAGTCATATCTTAGTTGCTTTTATAGAATATCAGAGTTGTCGAAATAGTAGTATCCACGTAGTTTTCTAAAAGACCGTAAAGAAATAAAGCGCTCTAAGTATCGTGTCTCCACTGTGTACGCTGTGGTACAAGTTTCAAAACTAGACTAACTAAAAACTTTTCTCGTCTTTTCTAACCTTAACTCGCTAAAGCTATTCGTCTTACACAGTGTTGTAAAAATTAGTATGTCTGTCCGCTTCTAGTGGTACGTCCCTTTAATCCTGGTCCCACATTTATGTTTACTAATTTTGTATTTTGCCCCACTTCCCTGGGCACGCCATTGGTCAACGGTTTGATGGAATTCAATAAACTTTATTTTTGTTAGAAAAAATGCGAAGGGTCAAAAATTATCAAAGGGAGAAATGTAGCTATTGTCAAACTAAGAACAATGATATGCTATATGTCACAATCGGACTACAAATAGCGACGCATGATACAAAAAAGGCGGTATAATTTTTTTTCTGAAATTTTCTTTAACTAATCTTTAATTCTAGAGGGTACACAACTTTTTTTGTAAGGGGAGCGAGTCACACTAGTGTGCAATGACGCATAAAAGGTTTTTGGAGGCATTCGACAAAACGATGTAAGATTTACAAATCAATCAAAGCCGGTTTGGTGGTACGATGATTCTGTTGGTTGGTGATTTTCGGCAAACATTGCAAGTAATTCCACGGTCAACGCCAGCCGATGAACTTAATGCATGTTTGAAGTCGTCGGTTTTTTGGAAACACGTCAAGCAACTCAAATTGACTAGGAATATGCGTATCGAACTGCAGAACAACCAATCTGGAGAAGTATTTTCCAACCAATTGCTGGACATTGGCAATGGCAGAATCCCCGTTGACATTTCGACCGGCTGTATTGAATTTCCCGTGGCTTTCTGCCAGTACACCAAATCAAAATCCGAACTCATCAGAAAGTTGTTGTCAAACATTGCACGAAATTCCAACAGAGTTTTTAAACTCGCTGGAATTACGAGAATTACCGCCTCACAATCTCCAACTGAAAGTCGGATCGGTTATCATAATGTTACGAAATATAAACCAAAAACGTCTTTGTAATGGCACCCGACGAAAAACCTGATGAACAACGTCATCGAAGCAACAATACCTAAAGAAAACATTTTGATACCACGAATCCCAATGGGTCCGGCCTACACACAGTTCATTGTTCCATAGACAGAAATCAAATATAAAGTGTTGGTCATGAGTATTGATAAATAATATATTTTTGAAAAGATTATAAAGCAACTAAATGATATGAAAAAAAAATTATTGGATTGACTCTATGACTCCATGAGAGGGCGTTAAACTTGGACAATTTTAAGCAATAATGGTTTAACAAAATTATTTTGTAAAAAAATTTATATAAATTTTGGTTTTTATTTTGTCTTAATATATTTTTAATCGATTAAAAATATACCGTTCAGTATATATCTTTAATACAATTATTTTTTATGGCTCTGAAAATCCCTTTTTTTGTGTTAAAAAATCGAAATTTACAAAACTTTGATGAAGTACAAAACATACGAAAAAAGCAGGGTTGGCAGCAATACCCCTGAAATACCGTCATCGATTCAATACCCTTTCAACTCACTATCGTTACCCCTAAAATACCGTTACCGAAATAACTGAAAAAATTGTTATCCTTAAAATATCGTTACCGAAATAATAAAAATTACCGTTATCGCTAAAATACCGATACCGAAATAACTGAAAAAATCGTTATCCCTAAAATACTGTTACTGAAATAACTGAAAAAATCGTAATCCTTAAAATACCGTTACAGAAATAATTGAAAAAATCGTTATCCCTAAAATACCGTTACCGAAATAATTGAAAAAATCGTTATCACTAAAATAACGTTACCGAAATAATAGAAAATAGCGTTACTCTTAAAATAGCGTCACCGAAATAAAATAACTTTACCCTTAAAATACCGATACCTTTTTTATTTAGTAATGTCTACACCATTTATGTCTACACAAATCCAATAAAATTTGCCATTATATATGAAAATTACACAGAAATCAACAATGAAAGTATTTTCGTTGTTCTTTTGTGTGTAATTTTGGAATTTTGTTTTTTATTATGGTATGAAATATCATTAAACGTGGTTCAATATATGTTCTAATATAAGAAATATTTTTTTATATGGTCTAAGATATAATTATATATGATACAATATGTGCAAATTTGAGATATTGTTATATATACATAGTTTCATATCTAGAGTATTTTTGATATAGTAAAAGATATAGTTTCATATAATTATATGTGGCCCCATGTCAGTGGTTTCGAATCCCAGTCATTGAGATAAATTTTTTGTGCTTTCAGCTTGTTTTTATTTCCTTATTAATATTTTTTTTTACAAAACTTTCAAATTTAAATAATTTCGGGATAACAAGAACTAGAAATTTTTTATAGGATATAAGTAGTGAAAATTTATATATATGTATATGTAAGGGCCTCAACGGGTTAAGTGGACGACATTTACCATACTTAGAAAGCAACAAGCAAAGAGGAAGTAGTAAGAAGTAGTATTCAACTGTCAGTCGGTGAGAAAAGTTGTTCTAATTTAAAGTCGCATATTAGTAAAAGTTGCCTAAAGTTGAAAACTATTATAAAAGCTGTCTAAAGCTAAAATCTAAATTTACCTAGTTAAAAGTTACCTAAAGTTTACTGTCGTTGGTTTGCCAACACTACATTTAATTTTAAAAAATACCTAATACTCCTTAAATAAAACTCTCTTATTGAATACTTTAAATAAATTGAATTGCATATAAAAACTTAAAGTTTGTGTTTTTATTATTGAAATTGGACATAAACTCTTTACATTTGGGGGCTCAACCTTCGGAAAAGTTGCTTTCAAATCGGCTCACATTTATAAAACAAGTGCTTAAGAATTCGTCTATTTAAAAAAAAAATTAAAACTGTACAAGTGTCATGTAAAAGAATGCAATGGAAAGCAAGAAAGATTACATATGGAAACTGTATATAGAATGTTTATAAATGATTTCAAATAACGGATTTATAAAATCAGGCGACAGTAAAGTATATAATACAAGAGCGCGAACAAGAGTAAAAAGTGAGAGTGATAAAGAAGCAAACGTAAATACTGATAATTTTGATGTGGTGAAAAAATCAAATAAAGTCAATAAAGAAGTAAAGAATAAAAAAGTGACAGAAACAGATAATAGTATAAACGACGAAACAGATAATAGTATAAATAAAGATATTGAAACAAAAAAAGTAGTCGAAACCAAATATAGTGCGAATACAGAGATCAAAACAAAAGCCGCGCATATTAAAGTAGCAACGATGTCAAAACAATTTGAAGATAATTTAAATTTAAATGACAATATTCAATCGGACTTGAATAGTTTAATTCATTTACTTAAAATTAAAATACAAAAAGACGAAGAATATAACAACAAAGCTAATGTCACGGTGGACAATTTTGCAAAAATATTGCCAGACTTTGACGGTGAAATATTACAGTGGAGCATTGGCTCCAAAATTTTGAACAAAATTCTGAAGCTTACGATTTGAATGAAAAACAAAAATATGTTCATGCCAGGCATAAAATTGTTGGAACAGCGAAATTGTTTCTTGACACGGTTACAGTGAGTGATTTCAAATCTTTAAAGGACAGTTTGTTGAGTGAATTTAAAAGAAACTATAGCAGCATTGAACTGCATAAAATATTATCAGACAAAAAGAAGCAAGAAAATGAAACATTTCATGACTATGTACTAAAAATGAGAAAAATAGCGGCCTTAGGCAATATTGAAGAAAAGTCAGTAATTCGATACATAATAGACGGTCTAAAAATAAAAAGTGAACTGAAATATCAAATGTACACGGCTACGTCCTATAAAGACTTACGCGAAAAATATGATATATTTGAAACTATGAACGCGAATAGTGATTTCGAGTATAAATCTAATAAAAGTGCAACCAATACTAAGAACAAATTTACAAAAGCTGAGCATTGCTATAATTGTGGTTCTACAGAGCACAAAAAGAATGAATGTAAAAGTCCGTCGAAATGTTTTAATTGCAATAGATTCGGTCATATTGCTAAAAATTGCAATAAAGCCAAAAATACAGAAAAAACAGTGCAATATGTGGTTGATGAGTCGCGATTTAAAACGATTTATTTTAATAATATCGAAATCAAGTGCTTAGTGGATACTGGTTCGGACATTTCGATTATAAAGTAAGTATTTATAAAAAACATTTCGCATCATCAACGCGTTACAACAATGTAAATCAGTGTTACGTGGTCTTGGTAATGCAAAAACTGAACCAATCGGATGTTTATCTGCTACGGTCCGCGTAGATGATATAGTAACTGAGCACAACTTTTTAATTATATCAGATAATAGCTTAATTTTCGACGGTATTATTGGCCACGATTTAAAATTTCATGCTGATGGCAGACGATAATGGCTATATATTCAGCACTAAAAAAACGACACATGATGAACTAAAAGTATATAAGTGCAGTTGATTGAACGCTCTCATCGTGTATAGACTTAACTCGCATAAACATATATAGTGCTCGCAAGTAGTGTAAATTACATGTGCGCTCTCCCAAAAAGTGTTAAAAAAAAACAATTTTATTTAGAAAACCAAAATAATACCTATTAATTTTCGGCTTTAAAGTCTAAACTAAAAAAATGACGGACCCACCAGATCGTGGTGGGCGTCAATCGCCACAGATTACATTTGACAAAACAAAAAGACTTACTATTCTTTCGCCGGGTGAAAAATTCTTGGTAATGAAAAGAATAGTTGATGTAAAAGAAATTGAAACAAACAGCAAGGAAACACTCGCCAACGTATCCCCTTTTTTAATAAAAAAAAGTTGTGGATAGTGTAGCTGGTGGGGAAGTTCAACAGTGCAAAAAACTTTTAGATGGCTCGATTCTCATTCAAACTAAATCCTTTGTCCAAGCAATTAAACTCATTCAGCTAACTTCTTTATCACCAGAAATTAAAGTTGATATTAAAGAACACCCTGGGTTAAATTACGCCAAGGGCGTTATTTACTCTAACGACCTACGTGGAATTGAGGAGAGTGAAATATTATCTGAATTAAAAGATCAGAATGTAACATATGTTAACAAAATATTGAAAAAAGTCGACGCGAAGTTGATGGAAACAGGTCTTATTGTATTAACTTTTGCTTCTACCACTATACCCAATGATTTAGCTATTGGCTATGAAAAAGTAAGAGTCCGTCCTTATATACCTTTGCCACTTAAATGCAAAAATTGTTTACAATTCGGCCATGTAGCCAAAATATGTAAAAATGAAAAAATTTGCGCCAATTGTTCGAATGCCTTCCACACCAACGAAGAATTAAATGAAAAATGTGAAAATACTCCGTCGTGCACAAACTGCAAAATTTCAAACATCGAGGATTCTAATCATTCAACCAATGACAGAACATGCCCAATTTTTCTAAAAGAAAAAGAAATCCAAGCCATCGTCACCCTTGAGAAAGTTGGTAAAAAAAAGGCGGCTGCCATTTACCGACAACGTCATGCTACACAGAATACACTTTATTCTACAACTGTCAAAATTGGAAACAACAATACTTCTACATACTCATTAACCATGCCACCACCAAACGAGTTAAATAACCCACGATTTGTAAAAGACTATACTGACGTCAGAAGTGGTTGCTCTTTTTCTGAAATGGATACCGACCCCCCAAGCAGCTCTTCCCTTACAACGAAAGAAAAAAATCCAATAATACTGCCAAAAAATGCTTCTAAGAGACTTAGAGAAAAAATTAAATCAGCCTCTAGAAAATCATCAAGAAATAAGAAAACATGTACATAAAAAATGAACTCTCTACGTACACTAAATCAATTATATACACAATTTTAAAACTTTTTTCATATTCTGTACTGCTCTTTTCTAAACATAATCTAAATTTATTTAATGACATCAATAGTTACCTAAAAAACAATAACTGTAAATCATCTCCTAATTATTTTATTTCATCCACATATCTCCCTTTATTTATTATACGTTCTCTTAATATTACTGACTTATCCATTACTAACTTTAAATTTGAGTCAACCTCTTCAAAAAATGTACACACTTTTGTTGGAAAAAAATATATATCAAGTTACTTTCTAACTCCTCATCTGTTTATACCAGATCTCTTTTTAATCGTGTATAATGTAATATGTGTACACTTTGACATTATTTTAAATTTTCTCTTATTTAAATGCAACATTTTGGATATTCATATTCATTTCCAAAACTTATACATATTTACTAAGTATTTTCCTTTTTTTATGAACTTTAAAGATGACCCTTAACATCTTACAGTGGAATATGAATGGTTATTTTAATAATTATAGTGAACTCCAAATTATTTTAAAAAAGTATAATGCAAAAATTATCTGTTTACAGGAAACTCACCTCCATTCCCTCCTTAACATCCCAGTGCCCATTAACTACACAATATACGCCATTAACACATCCCTTACTAGATATGGAGGAGTCGCTATACTCGTCCATAAGTCCTTAGAACAAAGACAAATTTTAATTTCTAATGATTTTGACACAGTTTGCATAGAAATTGTTTCCAAGATTAAATTTAATATATATAGTGCCTATATTAGTCCTGAGGCTAATTTTAGCGATAGAAATCTTGAAAATGTTTTCACACATAATACTCTAGGAATTGTAACAGGGGATTTTAACAGCCCACATAAAAATTGGGGTTCTACAACCAACAGCCGAAAAGGCATCGTTTTATCCAACTATATCAATAATTCAGATTTTGTGCTATTGAACGACAAGTCCCCAACTCATTTTAACACCCGTGGATCATTCTCACACATAGATTTGACCTTTTGTTCTCCCAACATAGCTACACAAGCAGATTGGAAAACTGAAAATAGTCTCTGCGGAAGTGACCACTTTCCCATTATAATTTCGTTATTTCCTGAATTTAAAAACAAAAACATTCATAGTAAACCAAAATTTAATACAAAGTTCGCTAATTGGCCTGAGTATCAAAACAAATGTAACTTTCTTCTGTCTAAAAAGCAAACCTCTAATAATATAAATAAAGAAACTGCCAATCTGTGCAAGATTATACTAGAAGCTGCTAATTCGACAATCCCCCAATCTAAAAACAAATAAAGAGTTAGAAATACTCAAAACCGAAAAAAATTCTCTATGGCTTATATTCAAGAGGAATATGGTGCAAAGTAATCTGTTAGAGTACAAAAGAGCAAATGCTAGGTACAAACGGAAAATTAGGTTAGCAAAAAACAATTCCATTACCGCCTTTACATCTACTATCAACCCAAAAACACCGGTGGAATTCGGAATTTTACTGGTTACAAAGCCACACAAAGTATACATTGCATTACTAAGATAGATAACCCGAATGAAAGAATTAATGATATATTTGAAATGGGTAATGAATTCGGAAGATTTTGGTCATCAAAATCCTCTGATTCCAACTTTTCAACTAATTTTCAAATTAATAAACAAAATATTGGACTAAACGTCACTATGCCTTGTTCTGAGGCACTTAGAATTGAAAGCAAAATCACCTTCATTGAGCTTACGTCAACTTTGAGCAGACTAAAGGGTAAAACCCCGGGAATGGATAGAATTTCTTATCCGATGATAAAGATGTTACCGCATCAAATAAAGAGTAGGGTTCTGAGCCTTTATAATAATATTTTCGATAACTTTATTCCTAAACAGTTCAAAAACAGTGTGGTATTACCTATCCCCAAACTTGGGTTAAATAAAACCTCAGTTACTTCATATCGCCCTATTTCTTTAAATCCTTGCTTATCAAAAGTTTTAGATAAAATTATAGCCAACAGGCTATGGTGGTTTGTTACTACTAACAAACTACTTAACAACCGCCAATTCGGCTTTAGAAAGGGGAGCTCGACAATTGACAGTCTACTTTATTTAGACTATCAAATTGCTAACTGCCTCTCGTTACGTAAACATGCTACAGTCATATCGCTAGACTTCGAAAGAGCATTCGAAAAAGTTGGTATTCACTCAATAATAGAACAGCTAGATAAATGGAAAATAGGGCCAAAGATACGAGGATATGTGATAAACTTCATGAGTAATAGAAAAATAACAGTGCGTATAAATAACGGCTATTCAAACTCCTTTCCTTTGTACGTATTGCGTATAATAAACTTTGCTTAATCGTATCACTTCACAAGGAAATCGACTTCTGCGCTTATGCAGACGATTTTAATTTAATTGTTCGGTCTCCTAGAAATAAAAACCTAGTGATAAACCTGGACGATCTTTTTAATGACATACAAAATTGGTGCTATTCCTCTGGAGCTAGTCTGTCTACAACAAAGTGTAAATATATACATATCTGTAGACTCAAAAATTGTAGATGTGATATTCAATCGGCAAACATGTCAATATCAAGTGTAGATTCACTAAGAATACTAGGTATTATCATTAATAAACGATATAGATGGAATGATCACATAGAGTATTTATCATCCGTACTCACACAAATATGATAAAATGCCTTGCAAGTACAAAATTTAATTGCAACACAAATTCTTTAATCTCAATTACAAAAGCCATAATTCTTTCAAAAATCAACTACGGCTTATCTATATTTGGTTATGCGCCCAAGTCGCATCTTAGAAAAATTGAGTCCGTGATTAATTCAGCAATTAGAATCTCCCTTGGTGCACTGCGATCTACTCCAATAAATAATATGCTTTTTGAAGCCAGCATTATACCGCTAAATACTCAAAGAGAAATTTTAACGACAAAGCTTTTCCGAATTTTTTTATATGATAATAGCAACCCGGTAAATCAGATAGTAAAAAAGTTAAAAACCTCCAAAAAAATACCTAGAGTGGAATCAACTATTTACAGAGCAATTGAAAACTGTAAAAAACTAGACTTGCCACTACACACACAAATCAATAACCACAAATCCAAAGTACTTCCGCCTTGGTCTCTAGAAAAAAAGTCAATTGACACTTCTTTACATGAGTTTGCCAAAACAAACACAGAACCTGCTCAGTTCAGGAAGATGTTTGCTTTTATCAGGGATAAATTAAAAGATCATCAATTTCTATTCACTGATGGCTCTAAAACCGATAATTTTACAACCTACAGCATTACTTCAGAAAATAAAATAATTAAAATCTCTAATATCCCTACTCACAGTTCCATATTTTCAGCGGAATTGATAGCGATTCACGAAGCAATAAATTATATCAATAGTAAAAGAGGGAAATTTGCAATATGCTCAGATTCCCTTTCATCAATTGAATCAATTTTAAACATATCTAATAACAGTTATTATATCTCAAACATTAGGAACACCTTAGCTAAAAAGTTTCCAGATATCACGTTAGTGTGGGTACCTGGACACAGCAATATAAAAGGGAACGAATATGCCGATTCGGCAGCCAAAAATGCTGCAATGCATCCTCTTATTACAACACCTAATTACAACCGAAAAGATATAGAAGAACTAATAGACCAGCACTACATTTCAAGGGACAGAAATCACGTCTTCAGTTTAACATCATCTTGGTACAGAAGAATTAATCAGAACCGCAAAACGATCTCAAAAGCTATGATTAATGATGTATCTAAAGTAAACAGATTAGATTGCGTTAAGTTTGTTAGACATCGACTGGGTCACACCAGAGTGACGCACGGTTCTTTATTTTATCTTAATACTCCACGTTTTTGCAACTGTGTTATATCATATCCAACTAAACCCTCTCACTACCTTTGCGAATGTCCAAAAACCAATAGCTATAGAACTTCAATTTTTCAAAATTCGGATCCATTACTCCTACTGTCCCACCCTTCTACAGATAACATAACTTTATTTACCAAATTTCTCAAAATATCAAATTTATATAATGAAGTATAATCATTTAATAATTTTATGTAACACCTTGAATAATTAAAGATTAGTTTTTTTAAGTATATTGAGCAGAAGGTCTATGTTGCTATTGCTCGTTAAACAAATTAGCTTATAATTTTTAATTGTAAGACTAATAAACTAAATAAATAAATAAATAAGTATATAAGTGCTGAAGAAATTGATGTCGACTTCAAGTTCAGAGATACCGTAAGTAATATTATTCAAAATTATACATTAGCAAAAGCAGCTGAAGAATGTCCTGTTAAGATGCACATATTGCCGAACGAAAAAATGAAACCTTTCAGACATTCGCCCAGTCGATTAGCACCGGCAGAAGAAGAAGCTTTAAACTTACAAGTCGAAGAATGGTTAAAAGGCGGTATAATAAGAAAATCTACATCAGATACAGCCAGTAGAGTAGTGGTTACCAAAAAGAAAAATGGAAGCTACAGAATATGTATTGACTTTCGTCAATTGAACGATATGGTATTAAAAATTGCATTTCCTGCCCCCATCGTTGAGGAGGTCTTGCAAAAGTTAGCAAATCAAAAGTTTTTTATAGTAATGGACTTGGAAAATGGATTCTTTCACGTTCCCGTCGATGAGACTAGCAAAAAATATACCGCGTTCGTCACAAAGAGAGGTCTTTTTGAATTTAATAAAGCGCCATTCGGGTTTTGCAACTCGCCAGCATGTTTTGTACGCTACGTAAATTATGTTTTACAAGATTTGATCAACGAAGACATCATGGACTTATATATTGATGACATCATTATTTATGGCAAAGTAGCAAATGATTGCATTGAACGTGTTTTAAACACATCCGCACGTTACTGTTTAAAGTTTAATTGGCCGAAATGCTCATTTATGAAGAATAAAATTGAATTTTTAGGACACGTCGTCGAAGATGGTAGAATAATTCCATGCGATGCAAAAATAAAAGCAGTTGCCAAAGCAGCAGAACCTAAGAATATAAAAGATATTCAGTCTTTCCTAGGCCTTACAGGCTATTTTCGAAAATTTGTGGAGGGGTACTCACAAATTGTTCGCCCGTTGACCGATCTCTTGGGAAAAGACATTAAATTTTGCATTGGACAAAAAGAATTAAATGCAATAAGGGTGATTAAGCAAAAGTTAATTAGTGAACCAGTGTTACAGTTGTATAATAGGGAAGCTGAAACTGAGCTTCATACCGACGCCTCAAAAGATGGGTTTGGCGCGGCATTAATGCAAAAATATGAAAACCAATTTCATCCTGTTTTTTTTCACAGTAAAAAAACATCTCCACAAGAAAGCCGGTTACATAGCTATATATTGGAAGTAAAAGCAGCCTATTTAGCTTTCAAAAAATTTCGTCATTATCTGTTGGGTATTAATTTTAAGTTGGTGACAGATTGTGCTGCGTTTAAACAAACCATTCTAAAGAAAGATATACCACGTGATGTAGCTCAATGGGTTATGTATTTACAGGATTTCACATACACCGTCGAACATCGCACCGCAAATCGTTTAAAACACGTTGATCACCTAAGTCGTAATCCAGTTGATGTTATGTTCGTCTCGTCAGACATATCAGCCAGATTTAAAAAATTGCAAAATGAAGATGAATGCGCCAAAGCAGTCGTAAAGGCGTTGTAGACAGGTCCTTACGAAAACTATAAACTCAAAGGAGGCCTTGTGTACAAGTGTATTGATGGCAATGATTTGTTGTTTGTGCCAAAAAATATAGAGTCAGAAATAATCAGAAATGCGCATACGAACGGTCATTTTGCCAAGGAAAAAACAATGCATACAATACGTCAAAAATACTTTATCCCACACTTAGAACGTAAAGTTGAACAAATCGTAAACAATTGTGTTGAGTGCATTATTTACAACAAAAAGACGGGTAAAAAAGAAGGCTTTTTGCACAGCATAGAAAAAGGCACCGTACCACTGCATACCATACATGTCGACCACTTGGGTCCATTAGACGCTACCTCAAAACAGTATAAATATATATTTGCAGCTGTTGACAGTTTCTCAAAATTTGTTTGGCTGTACGCGACGAAAACAACGAGTGCAGAAAAAGTAATTCGAAATTTACAGACGTGGTCAAATATTTTTGGTTTTCCCTGTCGAATAATTAGCGATCGAGGTTCTGCATTCACTTCTAAGGTGTTCGAAGAATTTTGCAGTAAGTCAGGGGTTGAACACATCTTAACCACAACGGGGGTACCACGTAGCAACGGACAAATCGAGCGTGTGAATCGCACCATTTTGTCAATCATAGCCAAACTGTCGCAAGATGACCCAGCGAAATGGTTTAAATATATTGAGAGGGTCCAAAAGGCTATAAATTGTTGCGTTCACAGTTCGACCAAAACATCTCCATTCGAACTAATGTTTGGTACAAAGATGAAAACTGATATTGATACCAATATACTTGAAATGATTGAAGACGAAGTGGTTGAAAATTTTAGTAAAGAACGGCGGCAAGTGCGATCAGAAGCGAAGCGGCAAATAGAAAGGGCTCAAGAAACATACAAACGTAATTTTGACAAGAAGCGGAAGAAAGCAATAGTTTATAAAGTCGATGATTTAGTCGCAATTAAGCGAACTCAGTTTGTATCCGGCCGAAAGCTTGCAAGCGAATATTTGGGTCCATACGAAGTTACAAAAGTAAACAGAAACAACCGGTATGAGGTAAAAAAAGTAGATGATTGTGAGGGGCCAAGAAGTACATCAACCAGTTGCGACTTCATGAAGCCTTGGCGGTCGGAGAACTACGAATCACTGTCATCATCCGAGGCGGATGATCTGCAGGATGGCCGAGTGTAAGGGCCTCAACGGGTTAAGTGGACGACATTTACCATACTTAGAAAGCAACAAGCAAAGAGGAAGTAGTAAGAAGTAGTATTCAACTGTCAGTCGGTGAGAAAAGTTGTTCTAATTTAAAGTCGCATATTAGTAAAAGTTGCCTAAAGTTGAAAACTATTATAAAAGCTGTCTAAAGCTAAAATCTAAATTTACCTAGTTAAAAGTTGCCTAAAGTTTACTATCGTTGGTTTGCCCAACACTACATTTAATTTTAAAAAATACCTAATACTCCTTAAATAAAACTCTCTTATTGAATACTTTAAATAAATTGAATTGCATATAAAAACTTACAGTTTGTGTTTTTATTATTGAAATTGGACATAAACTCTTTACATATATATATATATTTTTCGCTTTAAATATAATTATTTTACCATGTCCCAGACCAAAACTCTAAGATGTACCTCAATAATGAGTTAGCCCATACTCGAGGTAACACATATTTCAAATTTCTGGTTTCTAGGTGAATCGGTGTGTGCAGCTCGTTTAGGGGGAGACTGTTCACCTTTCTGCCCCTCTTCGTAGACATTAAAAAAAATCCGATCTAGGTGAATGTCTATACTGGAGGAGGAACATATGAACCAAATTTCAACTTCCCAGCTCCAGCCTATTTGGCAGGACGTCAAGGGTGAAAATTTTTCCCTTTTCTGCCCCTCCCCTTTGGATTTTAAATTTATAGATCCAAAAGTTTGTGCATGCTGTTAAAACATATTTCAAATTTCTAGTTTCTAGCTATAGGGTTTGGGCAGGCTGTGAAAGGGTAGTTTTTCCCCATTTTGCTCTTCCCCGAAGGAGTTTCCAAGAACCTCGTCTTACCGAATGTCTACGCCGTAGGGAGAACCTACATACAAAATGTCAGCGTCCTACCTTCTGCGGTTTGGCTGGGCGTTGTTGAATGAAATAAATATTTACACAGTTACACATTTTCACATTTGCCTATTTGCACTTGTGCACATTTGCATATTTGCACATTTACATTACCATCATACCATCGATCCATCAAACCATCAATATATCAATATATCAAACTATCAATCAATCAAATTTTCACATTTGCACTATTGTAAATTTGCACTATTGCAGATTCGCACATTTTCACATTAGCATATATGCACATTTGCACACTTTCACATTTGCACATTTACAAATTTGCACATCTGCACATTAGCATAATTGTATATTTACATTGGATGAGGAATCTATGTACCAAATATTAACTTCACAGCTCCAGCGGTTTTGGCAGGCCGTCAAGGGGGAGAATTTTCCGCTTTTTTGCCTCTCCTCTTTGGATATTCCAAAAGTTACGCCTTAGCTGTTATCTACACTGGAGAAGGAACCTGCTTACCAAATTTCAACTTTCTAGTTTCAGCATTTGAAAATACAAAAATTATTAAAATACAAGACAATAACGAAATTAAATATAACAACTCCAAATCGTAGGGTGTACTGTTTTTTTTTATTTCTGTAAAAAAATTGATAATTTCTGAAATTCAATTAACTATTTCTGAAATACAATTGACAACTTCTGAAATACAATTGACTATTTCTGAAATACAATTGACTTTTTCTGAAATACAACTGACAATTTCTGAAATACAATTGACTATTCCTGAAATACAATTGAATATTTCTGAAATGCAATTGACTTTCTGAAACACAATTGTCTATTTCTGAAATGCAATTGACAACATCTGAAATACAATTGAATATTTCTAAAATACAATTGACTATTTCTAAAACGCAATTGACAATTTCTGAAATCCAATTGACTATTTCAGAAATACAATTGACTATTTCTGAAATACAATCGAATATTTCTGAAATACAATTGACTATTTCTAAAATACAACTGACTATTTCTGAATTACAATTGACAATTTCATAAATACAATTGACAATTTTTGAAATACAATTGACTATATCTGAAATACAATTGACTATTTCTGAAATACAATTGACAATTTCTAAAATACAATTGACTATTTCTGAAATACAATTGACTATTCTGAAATATAATTGACTATTCTGAAATACAATTGATTATATCTGAAATACAATTGACTATATCTGAAATGCAATTAACTATTTCTGATATACAATTGACAATTTCTGAAATACAATTGACTATTTCTGAAATACAATTGGAAAAGTGGTAGTTTTCGTGTATATTTTATTGTTGGATCTAATCTGATACAATTCGATCTGACTTTTTTCAGATAAATTCGGATATAACTTTATATATATATTGTTGGGTCTAATATAATCTGCTATTTTTCGGATCAATTCAATTACATCTAAATCCTCAAATTTATTTCTGGATCTAATTTGATTTGCCATTTTACGGAAATGATTAAATATTGTGCCAGATTAATTTTTTTACTCGGACCTACTTACCACGGGCCTACTTACGGACCAATTAATTTTAAACCATCTGTGGTTCATTATGTAAAAATTTTTTGTGTTAGTTATATATATTTCTGAAAAGGACCGCTGTGAAGTAACAAGATTCAAAAATATATGCTCTGTACATACATATATTTATCTTCCAAAAGTCTGATCATGATGGGGTAAAAATATAGGTGTACATTGAAACTAGCGTTATTTCTAAAATACCGATACCGCAATAATAAAAATAATGTTACCCTTAAAATACCGTTATCGAAACAACTTAAATATCGTTATCTCCAAAACACCGTTACCGAAATAATGGTTAATAACGTTATCGCTAAAATACCGAAATAACTAAAAAAAACGTTATCCCTAAAATACCGTTACCGAAATAATTGAAAAATCGTTATCCCTAAAATACCGTTACCGAAAAACTAAAAAAACCGTTGGCCTTAAAAAAACGCTACCGAAATAATAGAAAATAGCGTTACCCTTACCGATAACCGCATTTGTTTTGGTTACCATCCATGGAAAAAAGGTATTTTTGACGTTTTTCAAAGTTTATACTTTTATCTCAAAGATTATAAGAAAAATAGAACCAAGTTTTGCCACAAATTACAAAGAAAACATATTTCTAAATATGTCTATTTTCCAGGGTTGGCGGGCAATACCGCTTAAATACCGTTATCGATTCAATACCCTTTCAACTGACTATCGTTACCCCTAAAATACCGTTACCGAAATAATAGAAAATACCGTTACCCAAATTACTAAAATATCATTACCCTTAAAATACCGTTACCGAAATAATAGAAAATAACTTTACCCTTAAAATACTGATACGCTTTTTTATTACTTGAAGTCGTATTGTTAACTCAACGAGCGTTTTTTGTGTTGTCATTAAGTAATGTCTACCAGAGAACTGCAAAATCAACTTTTTTCTTGATTTAATCATACACTAAAATTCTTGTTCACATTTAATCACTCAATAAAATTCAATGTAGAATAAAATCAGCATTATGTTATTGAACGCGTAAGTCGGATCAGTTTGAATCATCTGTCGAACATGTTTTATGCAAACTTAATCACTCAACAAAAAGTCAGCGTTGAATAAATCAGAAAAAACAACAAACAAAGCGTATGTGTGTATTCATAATTAACATGGTGGTTAATTCTCACACTTTTTTACTATACAGATAGTAAAAAAGTGTAAGTGTATTGAAAATTGAGAGGAATTGAAAGCAAGAAATTGAACGTGTAACCACCATGTAAAACAAAATAGAAACACATTTCATAAATTGTATATTGTACATTAGGGTGGTACTTAAATCCACTTTTTAGAATTTTTATTAGTAATACAATACCAAAAATTATTCTTCTTTGTGAAATAAAAATATTTTTTTGGGAAAAAATTTAGAACGATATCTCAGGCTTGCTCAATCCGGATAAATTAAAATATTGTCCAAGTTTTTTTTTTCATCTATTTTGATTGGAAATTTAATTTTCTAAAAAAAAATTAAATGGTGAAATCTCCTTAAGTTTATAATTACTTAGCTAATGGCAATTTTGGTAAAAAAAATAATAATTTTTTGATTATATTATATATTTTTGAGGATGAAAATGATTTTGAATAATATACTATTGTCGTAAGTATTGTCAACATTATATGATTTTTCATCTTTAAAAAGCGAAAATATAGTAAAAAAAATTCGAGTTTTGTTGATGTCATGTGAATATTAAAAGTATTATGAGTACTAATAAATTATGAATAATTTTTAAAAGAAAACTTATTTTTTTTAATCACGTTTTTACCAAAGAACCATGAAAGAGAAATGAATTTACTATAAAATTAATATGTTCAAAATCATTTTTCATCCTCAAAAAGCGGTAATATAATCAAAAAATGTTTTTTTTACAAAAAATTGCTATTATCTTAGTAACTCTTAATTTTATGAGATTTTACCATTTTTTTGTACAAAATAAAATTTCCAATCAAAATAGGTGAAAAAAATTAGACAATATTTAACTTTAACCGGATTGGGCGAGCCTGAGACATCGACCAAATTTTTTTTCAACAAATTTTTTTTTTCACAAAGAACAATATTTTTGGTATTACTAAAAAAATTGTCAAAAAGCGGATTTTAGACCAACTTTAATGTACACTATACCATTTATGAAATGTGTTTCTACAAAACACATTATTGATATGAAACTATTTTTTTTTAATTATGAATACACACACACACGTTGTTTGTTGTTTTTTCCGATTTATTCTACACTAAAATAACAAGAATACAATGAATGGTATGAAAACGACCGATGATTAAATCAGACAGAACAAGTTGCACGTGGTTTGATTGATTTAAAATCATCAACGAATATGTGTATTGGAGTATATTCAGCTTTTGAATGCAGACACATATTTTTTCTTGTGTTGATTGCGTATGAACGTTTTGCAATCCGCAGTTGCAGTTCTCTGAGGTCTACACAAGTTATGATCTTCTTTACAAGAAGTTCATTCGTTTACTTTTCTCAATCAAGTTCAGTAAGATTTACTCAGTAACAAACATACAGAGAGTAAGACCAATTTACTCTCAAAATGAAAATTTTCTAAAAAAAAGTACGCGAACGGAAAAAACCAAATTCAAAAATAAATTATATCTGGTCGATATGAAAAAGAGGATTCGTGTTGTGAAATCTTAAGTAAAAACATTTTAGAAGATTTTATTTTCTTTTATATAATTCATTTAACAATATTTGTTGCTTTGCATTTGCATAAAACAACGTAGTTGTAAAACATTTTTTTTTGTATTTACCAAAATTTAAACATATTTTTTTCAATCATATGTTTTTTCTGCTTGTAAATTCTTGCTGGAAATAATTTGTCCAATAAAACTTTGCAGAAAGAAAAACTCTTAACATCAAACTATCACTTTATTCCCTCTTATTTCTTTATGTTTACTGAGTAGTTGTGTAAACCAACGACATCCAGTAAAAATTTGTACAAATTATTGAGTAAACAAGCGGAACTAAGGTGTCTTCAAATGCAAAAAAAATTGCCATGATATTTGAAAATTTCACTAAAAACAACAATAAAATTCTTTTCGTTGTTATTTTATGTTTAATTTAATTTTCCTGGCATATTATATTGAATGTGAAGACAAGGGGTTGGTTAAACTAAAGAAAAAAACATATATATGTACTTTAGAGTGGTCCAAAAAACATCAAAGTTTGAATTTGCAATCTTCAAAATGTTGCCCTTTTTCTCTAATATCTAAAAACTCTCTGTGCCAAGTTTTTTGTTTTTAAGAATTAGTAATTTTTCGTTAGAGTAATTTATACAAAAAGTGGGGTTGACTTTAAATTGAATTATTTTTTAAACTATACGCTATAATTTAACAAAATTTTCCAGTACAATCTTACTTAATGTTCAATCTTACAAAATGTGAGTAAATTTCTCAAATCTGATCTTAATTTTTATAAAGATCTGCAATCAAATTTGTGGTTTTTAAATTATCAGCGGCTTTTGAAAATTCAACATTCGATTTGTTTTTGCTATTTTCCTATCTAAAAACGCTATCATCGAAAAATCCAATTTCTTGTACTTTTGTAATCTACTTACCAAGTGCTTTCATTAGACATGATTGCTTTTAATTTTTGAAAGGATAATAGTTATCCTTGTAACTGAACGTAAAATTTGACTTTTTAGTTTTTCGCTATTATTAAGCGTATTAACATTAAATTGGTAACAAAAATCCTGCTCACATAAGAGGACATTCCGTGGATATATAATCATTCAAAAAATAATTTTGCTTGAAGCAAATAAAAGCAAATTTCTTGATCGAGTGCAACATTTTTTTATGAAATTTTTGCGAAATGTCTAAAAAAACTTCCTAAATTCCTATCACCAAAGAGTATCCTTATTGGGATACTTATAAAAATACCCAGCAAAAATGAAGCTGCCAAAGAAGCAATAAAAGCATCACTACTATGGCAAAGGCATTACTTCTTTTCTAATGGTTTCATCGATGAATTTAACATTAGCGTGTCATAGGATGGAAGTATTCAAATGTAGCTACTAGCATTACTCATACTTTACTCTAAGGAAGCAATGATAATACAATGATTAGGTTATTCTGATGGATGAGTGGAAAATGTTCATATACTTTGTAGTATTTAAGCTTTGATGAAAATTCAATTCATAAGAATGCAGAAAAATTAGTTTAAAGAAGCGAAATTTATGCATTGATATACAAATACTCTTTATTAAAACAAATAAATAATTCTGCATTAGTGAAGAAGCATTTTTGAAACATTTTTCAAATATTTTAATGAATTTTTAGACAAATTTTAAAATATTTTTGGATAATTTAAAAACTGTTTGTACAATTTGGAAATATTTTTCGACAATTTTGAGATATTTTTGAACAATTTTAAATAATTTTTGTACAATTTAAAAACATTTTTGGGCAATTTAAATTAATTTTTACAAAATTTTTAAAATTATTTTGATAAATTCTGCATTTAAACTGGAAATGGTGTAGTGTTAAATAATAAACATAATGCAAAAATGCACAGATTGCGTCCTCATAAATATTTAAGGCTGAAAAAATGCAAATGACAGGCCAGCTAGTTTCAAGTAAAGGTTAAAAAAATCTGTTTTTCTTGATATTTCAAAACTTTTATAAAAATTGCAAAACTGAATGAGGGTTAGAAATTTTAAACTAAAATATAAAAAATGATTAAATAAAAAAATTTAAAAATTTCATCAGAACTATTTTTTCAATTTGAATAAATGCTTTAGATTTAAAAAAATATACGATATACTATACCATATGCTTTAGAAGTAATGAAGAGTGATTTTTTAAGATATGCATCGGGTTTATATCCAGATCACTGCATTTGAAATATGAACTCATCAATTCTTTGGAAGTGCCTTAGAATAACACGAAAAAATGATAAAAGAATGTCAACTGAAGTTTAGGAAGCAATGAAAGGAGTTATAGTCACAGAATGACTACCACTTTTTTTTGCTGGGTATTTAAAAAAAATTATTTAAAATAGAAAAAACCCCAAAAAAATATGTAGAGTTTTGAGACGAAAGAAACATAATTTGAATTTTAGAAAAATCTTAACAAGTTTGCATGAAATCAAGAATTGGCGAGAAAATACTCCAAAAAAGTACGGAGTTTTAAAGCACTGGTCTTTGTAAAATTCTAAATACTCTATACTTGTACAACTCTACCTTATTCCCACTTTTAAGTAAAACTATTTAAAAAAAATTATAGGATCAATTTAAGGGTTCCCCATATTTTTAACCTTTAAACCCCCACATATCGTAACTATTTAAAAAAAAATCTTTGTAGAATTTTAAAGAAGACTGTTTGAAGTTACGAGCTTTTAAAAAAAAATTTAATTCTTTGTATTCTTAATTCTTAACCCAATTTTTTAAAAAATGAAAACAAAATGCTTTGAAACCATATACATACTTACTTTTTCCCAATTAATTTCAAACCATGTGTGGTTTATGATCTAAAAATGTTTATGTTACTTAGAGATATTTCTGTAAGGGGCGCTGTGAAGTAACAAGATTCACAAATATTGTTACAAGAAATTTCCACAACTAGAAATTTCTTCACGCGAATTTTGACAGCTGGAAAAATCTAGTGTCGTAATAAACTGGAAAGAACTAGAATACCTGACTACTCATATAAATACGGGTATTTATTGACGCAGTTGTTCAGTTCAGTGAAGAACTAAAGTGTGTCTAACGTTTAGTTTATCTACATTGTGTAAATAAAGTGTTCTATTAAGTGTAAAACTTTGCAGAAAGAAAAACTCTTAACATCAAACTATCACTTTATTCCCTCTTATTTCTTTATGTTTACTGAGTAGTTGTGTAAACCAACGACATCCAGTAAAAATTTGTACAAATTATTGAGTAAACAAGCGGAACTAAGGTGTCTTCAAATGCAAAAAAAATTGCCATGATATTTGAAAATTTCACTAAAAACAACAATAAAATTCTTTTCGTTGTTATTTTATGTTTAATTTAATTTTCCTGGCATATTATATTGAATGTGAAGACAAGGGGTTGGTTAAACTAAAGAAAAAAACATATATATGTACTTTAGAGTGGTCCAAAAAACATCAAAGTTTGAATTTGCAATCTTCAAAATGTTGCCCTTTTTCTCTAATATCTAAAAACTCTCTGTGCCAAGTTTTTTGTTTTTAAGAATTAGTAATTTTTCGTTAGAGTAATTTATACAAAAAGTGGGGTTGACTTTAAATTGAATTATTTTTTAAACTATACGCTATAATTTAACAAAATTTTCCAGTACAATCTTACTTAATGTTCAATCTTACAAAATGTGAGTAAATTTCTCAAATCTGATCTTAATTTTTATAAAGATCTGCAATCAAATTTGTGGTTTTTAAATTATCAGCGGCTTTTGAAAATTCAACATTCGATTTGTTTTTGCTATTTTCCTATCTAAAAACGCTATCATCGAAAAATCCAATTTCTTGTACTTTTGTAATCTACTTACCAAGTGCTTTCATTAGACATGATTGCTTTTAATTTTTGAAAGGATAATAGTTATCCTTGTAACTGAACGTAAAATTTGACTTTTTAGTTTTTCGCTATTATTAAGCGTATTAACATTAAATTGGTAACAAAAATCCTGCTCACATAAGAGGACATTCCGTGGATATATAATCATTCAAAAAATAATTTTGCTTGAAGCAAATAAAAGCAAATTTCTTGATCGAGTGCAACATTTTTTTATGAAATTTTTGCGAAATGTCTAAAAAAACTTCCTAAATTCCTATCACCAAAGAGTATCCTTATTGGGATACTTATAAAAATATTTAAAAAAAATTATTTAAAATAGAAAAAACCCAAAAAAAATATGTAGAGTTTTGAGACGAAAGAAACATAATTTGAATTTTAGAAAAATCTTAACAAGTTTGCATGAAATCAAGAATTGGCGAGAAAATACTCCAAAAAAGTACGGAGTTTTAAAGCACTGGTCTTTGTAAAATTCTAAATACTCTATACTTGTACAACTCTACCTTATTCCCACTTTTAAGTAAAACTATTTAAAAAAAATTATAGGATCAATTTAAGGGTTCCCCATATTTTTAACCTTTAAACCCCCACATATCGTAACTATTTAAAAAAAAATCTTTGTAGAATTTTAAAGAAGACTGTTTGAAGTTACGAGCTTTTAAAAAAAAATTTAATTCTTTGTATTCTTAATTCTTAACCCAATTTTTTAAAAAATGAAAACAAAATGCTTTGAAACCATATACATACTTACTTTTTCCCAATTAATTTCAAACCATGTGTGGTTTATGATCTAAAAATGTTTATGTTACTTAGAGATATTTCTGTAAGGGGCGCTGTGAAGTAACAAGATTCACAAATATTGTTACAAGAAATTTCCACAACTAGAAATTTCTTCACGCGAATTTTGACAGCTGGAAAAATCTAGTGTCGTAATAAACTGGAAAGAACTAGAATAACTGACTACTCATATAAATACGGGTATTTATTGACGCAGTTGTTCAGTTCAGTGAAGAACTAAAGTGTGTCTAACGTTTAGTTTATCTACATTGTGTAAATAAAGTGTTCTATTAAGTGTTTTTCTGTAATTTTTTAGTGACTGTTATAAATAAATAAAGCTATAAATATTTTGAAACAGTGTTTATTATTTGCAATATAGAAAGAACTCGATTTAAATTGAGTAAATTGTAGCTACCGCCAGCAGGTAATAAGACAGAATTACAAAAGCGGCTGATAGAGGAATTCGAGCGGCGTAAGATTGACATAGCGACTTACAAATTTGACGAAAAAGAAGCAATGGAGGTTAGTGCCCGTAAAACAGAAGGTAATATGGAGTTAAGCGCGATGTTTGCTGCTATGATGGAAAAGATGGAAAAAATGAGAAAGGAAATGCTGCAGAAATTCTAGAAAGTGTGCCAATCACCTGCAGAAATAATTATGACGACATAATGGTGGCACTGCAGCGAAAGTATGGTGGCGAACACAAAAAAGAAATATACAGAATGGAACTAAGAGGTAGACTTCAGAAGCAAATGAGTCATTGCAAGATTTTGCGACAGAGATTGAGCGGTTGGTGCAGCTGACTTATCCAGGTGAAAATCATTCATTCTTAGATCAGTTCAAAATTGAAGCATTTGTGAATGGAATTCGGGATTCAGATCTGAGACATGCGGTGTGTGCTACGCAGAAATCGACTTTTGCTGAAACTGTCTCATTCGCGCTGGCCCAAGAGACTGCGAAGGTGATTTCCAAGCCACAAATATTTAAGGTGCGTAACCTCGAAGTAACTGCTGAAAAAGATATAGGCACCAAGTTAACAGAGTTAACAGAGACAGTTATGAAGGCATTAGGCGAAAAGCGAAGCAAACCGAAGGACAAATGCTACAACTGCGGTAAAGTGGGACACTTTCAGCGAAACTGCAAAGCACCAAGAAAAAGCCTCCGGGTCGATCAGCAATCACCTCAAGAGTCACCGTTAAACTAAAAAGAGCTAGCACTACAGGGCATGAGCTATGACTAACCATTGCCAACATAAGCGTCAATCACGTATTTATGGTTGCCGATATTGTGGACGAAGTAATCATTGGTGCAGATTTCATGATTAGTCACGGCATTAATCTGCATATAGGGCAAAAAGTTATGATTTGGCGCAATGTTGAAATGCCCCTTGATGTTGGATATGAGCAAGCGGATTGAGTAAGAAAGCTAGTAACTATCAGTCATCAGAAATTACCGGCACGGTCAGGAACTTTAGTATGGGTGCGCATGGAGGGAGATTGTGAGGACAACAGCTTGTAGGTTGTAGAACCAATAGAAATAAAAAGTAACCTGGTAACAGGAAAAGCCCTCGTGAAAACCAGCAAAGACAAAAGAGTTCCTGTAAGAGTACTGAACCTATCAAATTGTGAAAAAGTTGTCCGAGCGAACTCTGAAATAGCCAAATGTACTGCGCCAGAAACAATAATCAGTTGCGAAAAGAACTTGGAACCTTCGAACGCGTCCGTTAAAGATCGAAAGATGCTGTCAGAATATGTGGAAAAATGGGTAAAAGAACTGGCCCCGTCTGATAGAAATAAAGCCAAACAATTAATCAGGAAATACGGCTCTGTTTTCGCCATGAGAAACCAAAGTCAAGGAAGAACGGCGATTGTAAAACACCGAATAAATACTGGTGAAGCGAGGCCAATAAAGCAGGCGCCTTCTAGCAAAACGAAATGAAATAAAGGAGTTAGTCAACGAAATAGAGCGTAGTGGAGTAATCGAACCATGGAGCTCGCCTATAGTTTTAGTTAAGAAAAAATGGATGTAGCAGGCCCTTTCCCTGTCAGTGATTCCGGAAACCGTTACGTTCTTGTGGTGATCGACTATTTCAGTAAATGGCCTGAGGTGTACGCTATACCGAACCAGGAAGCCAGAACGATAATAAGCGCATTTGTGAACAACTGGGTGTGCCGATACGGTGTTCCATTAGAATTACACTCTGACCAGGGAAGGAATTTTGAATCTGCTATCTTCAAGGAAATGTGTGAGTTGTATGGAATAAGAAAGACAAGAACCACCCCGCTGCATCCACAATCTGATGGTATGGTCGAAAGAATCAATCGCACTTTAGAGGAATACTTAAGAAAAGTGGTCAGTGCACATCAGAAGGACTGGGACGAACACATCCCTAAATTTCTGCTAGCATACAGATCGGCTGTTCATGATTCAACCTCCCGGACGCCTGCAAAAGTAATTTTCGGAACGGAACTTAAATTGCCTGGCGATTTAGAATTTGGTGTTAAGCCCGCCGCTATAGATAAAGACAACGCTTCCCAGGAACAAGAAGGCCTTAACGAGCTTCATGAGTTTGTACGCAATTGAATTAGAATAGTCAGCGATAAGATGAAGGCGAGGTATGATAGGGCCAGGTCATCTTCAGCCTCCTTCTGAACCACCCAACACAAATAACTCATGGTTTTGAACAGGCATTTATAGCGCTTATCCTTACAATTTTTTTAATTTAATAAAATAAATTAGTGTTTACTATTCCTTAGTAACATTAAAAAAAATATGATCTTGAGCCTGATAAAATTAGAAATATATAATTAAAACAGATAGATCAAATAATACACAAAATTTACATACAAAAACATAGGGCACGATGTAATTTATAATCTAACATAATAAACAACACTTAAATATATTGTGAAGTAAAAAAAAAATATTAGTATGCCAAATTCCCAATTCGTTCCCAGAAATGGAAACATTAACAATTGGAATGGCAACCCTGTCAATTTGTGCTTCGAAAATCGAAGATGGTTGCCAAAGGGATATTTCTATAAATAGATGGAAAAAGCTCATTTGTACGGGTAATCATACACTAATGAAAAATGTTATTTCACATAGTAATTTTCCTTAGAGTGTGTGATATAAATGCCTGTCCAAAACCATGAGTTATTTGTGTTGGGTGGTTCAGAAGGAGGCTGAAGATGACCTGGTCGCTCGGGTCGAAAGTGTGCACTCCCTCTAGCGCTGATCCTTACAATTTTTTACATTTAATAAAATAAATTAGTGTTTACTATTCGTTAGTAGTTAAAATTATGATGTTGAGCCTGATAAAATTAGAAATATATAATTTAAATAATATACAAAATTTACGTACAGAGAATATATTTTTGAATCTTGTTACTTCACAGCGGCCCCTTGCAGAAATATCTATAACTAATACAAACATTTTTACATAATGAACCACAAGAGGACAAGCTCTGACGTCTCTGATTTCATCCCGCAAAACCTGCACAACTCAGTATCCGATTGACCCTTCTTGTGCCTATGGTACCTAAGGGCGCAATGCCCAGTAAAGTATCCAGTCAGGATCCTTAGGTCCCTTCGACCAAGGGCTAATAGTCGCCCAGACTCACCACTGGGCATAGATATAAATCTCAAAGCCTTTCGTTGGCCACGAGATGCTTGCCAATAATCATAAAATGTTGACTATCTCCACATCCTGCCCATTGGCACCCCGCAAAAAAGTTTCAGGGCCTATGAAAGGCCGACGGGCACCTCTGTTGGCCAGACAGTCCGCCCTACCGAGTCGGTTGAGTGCCGAAATACATTCCATGACAAGTTTAGATGACACCTCGTGGGACATAAGAGCCCTGAGTGCCGCCTGACTGCCAGAGAGAATATAGATACGACATCTGACCACACGCCTCCGAAGACATTCCTCCACACACACACATATGGCGTAAATTTCCGCCTGGAAAATGGAGAGATATTTGCCCATGGGAAGAGTGCGCTGGAACATGGGCCCTAAAACCCCCGCACCCCTATCCTTATTCAGCTGTTTTGAGCCATCTGTGAACCATAACTGGGCCCCAACTTCAGGTTCCCAAGTCTGGTTGGTCCACATACTCCTATCAAGACATAGCGTATAAATACCTGACCAAAATCTGTTCCGGAAGCATCCTATCCGCGACCTTTCTGATTGGGTCATCCATAAGAACCTTGGCGATCCTAATGTTAACCCTTAGGTCGCCGCTCCTCATGCTACCGAATTCTCTAAGACTAGTTGAGCCCATGACGGCCGCCTCTATTACAGAGATATGCAAGGGAGGAATTCCCAGCATGGCCCCGATGGCATCCGTAGGACACGTCCCGCTGGCGCCCGTTACACTAATGCACGCCAGACGGTAGATCCTCTTGAGAGCATTCATAGTTTTGGCCACCATGCGATGGCCGCATAGGTAGTGAATGACCAATACACCATCCGCGGACTCAGACCCCATATCATCCAAAAGAGCCTCTGGCAGGCATAGAAAGCTCTGGTGGCCTTTTTGGACAGCGAGTCAATATGACCATTCCAGGTTAGAGATTTGTCAAGAGTAACCCCCAAATACCTAACCTTATCAGAGTAATCTATCACCATGCCCCCCACAACGGGCCTTGATAGATTAACCTTCTTTCTGTTCCTAAAAGGTACCAGTATCGACGGGTTGATGGATAAGCCCCTTCCCTGGCACCATGAAAGAGTAAAGTTCAGAGCCTCTTGCATGCGCTCTGAGATCGTCCTGTCATCCCATCCGACGACGAATATGACAAGTTTATCAGCGTAGCCGTAGCTTCTGAAGCCCAGGTCGTTTAGACCCTCGAGCAACTCATCTATGACCAGTGTCCATAATAATGGCGATAAAACACCTCCCTGAGGACACCCTCTGGTCGCATTCACGGTCCTGAGTGTAGACCCTATACCAACGGTGATTACCCTGGGCCTTGGCATCTCCAGAGTCCAATTTACTATGATTGGAGAGATACCCTTACGCAGCATGGCCACTTTAATCGCACCGTAGGACGTGTTGTCAAAAGCGCCCTCCAAATCTATAGGGGCAATGTTCTTTGCCCCTAGTGCCCTCTCAACCATATCGACAACGTGATGAACTTTCCCCGTTGATACGCGAACTGAAGACCGTGTATCGGTCTCCGTGCGACGTAAGTGTCCCTAATATAGCGATCTAAGACTTTCTCCATAGCCTAAAGGAGAAACGAGCTGAGGCTAATTGGTCTATACGATTTGGGCAACTGTTCGGATTTTCTCCCTGCCTTTGGTATGAAGACCATTTTCACCTCTCTCCACGATGTTGGTACATGACCTAAATATCCTAACCAGCCTTGGGATAATTACGTTACACCCCTGCTGCACAAGGCATGGATAGACACCGCCCACCTTACTCTGTTCTCCTGAAAGATAGACCCCGATAGACGTACATTACTCCCCGTCAAGTTTGGGATTCCCCATGTGTCATCCGACCCGCCGGAGGTTACGCATCCCGAGAAGTGCGTATCTAGCAGGAGTTTGCAGGTTTCGACGGGAGATTCAGTGTAGGAACCGTCTGGTCTCTTCGAGTACAGATACCATTCGCATGATCCTGTGAAGTCGCACCGCTTTTGAAGTCGTACCGCTTCTGGAAGATTCGAGATCCTCTCACAATAACTGCGCCACGTGGACCTTTTGTATCTGCGTAGTTCCTTGTTGTATGCAGTGAGTGCAGCGCTATAGGTGACCCAGTCACCTGTCTGTTTGGCAGTCACCTGTTAGTTTGGCATTTTCTGGCTTTCCTTTTGAGCTCCTCCAGACCATCGTTCCACCATGGAACATCCCTCTTCGTCCTCCTGGTCTTTAGTGGGCAGCTCGTAGCGTAAGCAGAAGCTAAATTCCTTTGAATTTCCGCCGCCTCATAATCGATTTCCCCTAAGCTCAGAATGAACCCCTTGGAAAAGTTGGCATCGGAAAAGTTGGTATCGAACTGGGATGACGAAAGTTTTCCCAGTTCGTACGTCTAGGATTACGTTAAACCTGACTAAAATCCAATGCACTAATAACATCAAAGACTAGATGTTGATGGTCAGACATTGAGAGCTCATTGAAGACATGCCAGAGATAGAGATGGCAAAAGACAAATTGGAGCTCGTAAGAGTGAGATCCAAGACCACCGACCTAATTGCATTCCTAAAAGTCGGTTCGTAACCCCTGTTCACTATGTTTATATTATTCCTACATATAAATTCCTGCAGGTACTCACAACGTTGTTGACATCCTTATTCCCCAATACCGTGTGATGTGCGTTGGCGTCGCAAGCTAGGATCCAGCTCACTGACCTCTTTCGGAAATATTCAACCAAGGCCGAAACCTCAGCTGTTGTTACCGCTTCTGCGTCGCCAGGAAAGTACGCGGAAGCGAGTACTACCTCATGTACCCCGGATAGGGAGGGTGACATTGCAGAGATTGCTACCAAATCTCCCAAGACAAATTCTGAGACTGGAAGGTTAGATTTTTCCTCACAAATCATTAGACGTGTCCTCCTTCTCGGGAAAATAACCCACGAACACTTGGGCCTTCGGCACTTTTTCCTCCGCTACCACCTTCAACATAGCGTCGCTCCATTGCTTTAGAATGGCGACATGAGCATCCAGCCACTGCGCCGTGTCCTTGTCGAAGCAAACGAAAATGAGCCACCTTAGCTTGAAGGAGCAACTCGAGAAACTGGGTTTAATTGTTCCCTTACTCAGCTCCGCTACTTTGTGTAGCACAGCTCTTTGGATAGAGTAGAGCTGCTCATCCATCCATCTAGTTGCCGGGAAATCAGGTGGAATGACACCAATCTTCACGGTGACAACTGCATCCTTGTACGATACCACTTGTTTCCACTGACTGCAAGGTGTGCCAACTGCAGCCATATCAGCTGTCCGCTTTCCAGGATGTCTAGTGGCAGGTGGTGTTGAGCCATCTGAGCGCACCCTTTTTCTGCTACCTTTGAGCTCTTTGACCTCCTTACGGGCCTCGCACATAGGCAACTAACAAAGCCGCCGCGCAACCTTTAGTACCTTCTTCCAGGTACGTCCGCAAGGTTTTGCGAGCCGCCGCGCATAGCTTAACGCGTTCAGTCATCGGTTTCAAACGATCGCCTGGGACTTGACGGCACCATCAGGCTGGGAGCTTAACAGCTCATTCTCCTCGTCCGGTGGGATGTTAGTAGTTGTATCCGAAATAGGGCCCGGGGGTCCTAAGTGCAGTACTAACATCCATGTGTTCGGCAACATTGGATTCCAGAACGCCCAATGTCTGCTCAGCCAAAACGTTTACTTCCTCTGTGCCTTTTAGGTTTAAAACCTCTTTGACACCTAAGGTAAGACCTGCATCGGTCTTCTCTTGCCTTTTGTTCATTAAAATAGTCGAATCCATTTAAAAAAGAAAGAAAAATAAGGGATTATAACAGAACACATGGTAGCAGAGCCCTATGCTACCAATGGGAGGCCGCCTTTCAAACACACACGAACGTAGTGCAATTCGTCCCATAGGCACAGATAACATAGGTACAGATAACACCTGGGATTACGGGTTTTTATCGAGTGTCCGCTCTAGATCCGCCATGTTCTGTAAAAGCAAAACCACTTCGAGCAGGATGTGGATTGAAGCATGGATTATCCAGCCGCAGATGCGACTCCGTGTCGTTCATCACAAGGAACCACGTCTACATCTGGATAAACCTAGCTTAAACTCCACGCATGGACGGTCATTGGAGTCCTGATAGGCTAAGGCATCATCGATCGATGTGCTGTGTGTACGTTTCAAGGACTCCCTGTGTTCTTGCGGTCTGTGTCCTCAATTTCGATTAAGTAATAATTTCTACGCCGAACTAAAGGAATCAAAGATAATAAGAAGAATAGAACCAATATTTTGCCACAAATTACAAAATATCATGTTTTTCTTAAATTTGATGCAATTTTGTAGTTTTACAAATTAAAATGATGTTAATATAAACCTTCAACAAATTGTATTTCTGGCTTTGTAAATAAACGTGTAAATAAACAAAAATTATAAATTCTACAAGACAGAATGCATTAGTTATTTTTATCTGTTTTTCTTGAAGTCTAACAAAACTTAAAAATTGTTTATATTAAGCATTTTATTTACAATCATGTAAGTATTCTATAATTCTTTTTATATAGAACAGTATAAACATAATTTTAACAATTACAAAATTGATGAAATGTTTCTATAATATTTTCAAAAAACAAGTTATAATTTCTTATAAATGTAAAGTTTGACCAACAACACAGCAGTATTAAAAACAACTTTTGATAATAAAGTCAATCGTCAACTGATTTTATACATCAGTAACAGACTAATTGATGGAACAAATTTTAAAGTATTACCGGTATTAATAACAAAAATAAATAAACATACCAGGGATGAAGAATTTAAAACTTTAGTACTTTTTTCTACAACTTCTTTTGTAAAATGTTAAAAATCATTTATAATTAAGAGTTATAAAATAGATAAAGAAATATTAATATAAAGAGAAAGAGAAAAAAAATATAAAAAAAAAAAATTTAATGAAGCTCAATAATAATAACAAAAAGTACCATCGATTTTAATTTGGGTTAAATTTTAGTATTATTTAAAAAGTTCCATCCCTGACAGTACTTGTTTTGTTTTATTTATTTAAATTTATTAAGTTTTTTTTTTAATAAAAAGTTTCACAAAATTTAATCTCTGATTTCTACCATGCGTGGTAATCGAAATAATGTCTGGTTTGGTATTTCGGTAACGGATTTTTCGGTAATAAAAAGCAAATTTATTCAACTTAAGTGTTAAAAATAATTTACAATGACTAAAAAGAAACGGTATTTTAAGGGTAACGTTATTTAAAATTGTTAAAATTTTTTAGGGGTATTGTTTGTAATAAAAAAGGGTATACTAATTACTCTTTAGTTACAAAACTGAATTCAACAAATACATGTTTGTTATGTTTATTTTAATTAATTTGATAAGTTTGAGTGCAATCGGTCGGTAAAAAAAGGATATATGACAGGTAAGTGAGTCCTTGCTTCGATTGAAAAGAAAATTTGCAGGCACGCTAATAAGGTTTTAATAACAATTATCAATTTTCGTTATCTTCTGACCAAATCTGAAGATGTTAATAATTTTTTTTTATACTTCGGGATATATGAAAGGTAGGCGTGTCCTAGCACCAATTTTCCTAAAATTTCGGTTATCTTCTAATTTACTCAAACGAAAATCGGGTACCAAATTTCAGTAACCTACGATAACTCCTTCTATTTTTGTCCACTCGTTATATGGGAACAAAGCACTGTGCGACATGTCAACCGATTTTAAATATTTGCAGTTTCCGCTACGTCTTGCAATGACAAATAACAAACCTGCGTGTTTGCGGCATTACCCTTAAAAATCAATGCTTCTCGCATGGTCAATTGTATGTTGGCTGTTCCCATGTCGGAACATCATCAGCATTATTTGTTTAAGCGCCAGACAACAAAACAAATATTGTCGTGTATCATTAAGCATTGCAACGAACGAAATTATGATATCAATGCAAAGAAATCAAACAAAAGTATTTTTTTTTATTTTAATTGGTTACCTGAAAATCGATCTTTCAATCAAAATGTAAATAAAACACCTTAAGATTCATTGTAATTTCAAATATAAATAAAACATACCGTAACATACATATAAATACAAATGATCATTCAAAACTACGTTTTTTTCATGGATGGTAACCGAAACAAATGCGGTTATCGGTAACGCTATTTTCTATTATTTCAGTAACGTTATTTTAAGTATAACGATTTTTTCAGTTATTTCGGTAACGGTATTTTAGGGATGTTTTTTTCAGTTATTTCGGTAACGGTATTTTAGTAATAACGATTTTTTTAGTTATTTCGGTATCGGTATTTTAGCGGTAACTGTATTTTCTATTATTTCGGTAACGGTGTTTTAAGGATTACGATTTTTTCAGTTACTTCGGCTAGTAAAAAATAAATTTCGAGTTTATTGAGCATTTTTTATACACTTTGGGGCGTAATCATAGTCAAAAATAAAGTTACTTTATGAGTTCTAATGTATACTTTTCTTAAAAGTATAGTTTATGTCTACGTTAAAGTCTACGTTAAAGTCTGCTTTAAAATTAAAACTAGCTGAAGTTGGTTTTATCAAATTTAACAACATCTACAACAGCTGTTTTCCGCCAAGAAATTTTTTGTGATAAAAAATTTTTGGATTGCATAATATTAAAAAGAAAATTATATCAATAAATAAAGGATTTGCATTATTTATATTAATTTACTACATTTTTATTAATAAAAAATACACTTTTAGTATAAAATGTATGCGGACATTTGGTGCATTTGATGTGATACCTATTAAAAGCCGGTTTAACTTAAGTTCAAAAAAATTTTTAATATTTATTCAATCACTTGTTTACAAATATTTTCCAAACCATTTGTGGTCTACAGAAGACAACCATCTATAGCAGCCACTTAAATTATTCTGTTTAACATATTTCATTGTAAAGGGATTTTCGTTAGATTTATCTAATTTAATTTCTTCTAAAGCTCGTTTCTCGAGCATTTGCTGTGAAACCGGTTCAGCTTTTAGAGGCAAAATATGAGATATCAACTGCAGAAATGGCTTCACTTCAGCAAATTCGCATTTTCCTGATATTTCTAAAATTACCCGACCAGCCTGGTGTTACATAATGGTCAATAGGTCCCTTTCCGCCACCCATCCTCTGTCCTTGGCCTTTCTTAGTAACTGCCTGCCAAGGCGCTGGTACTCTCCATATAGCAAACATTCTGCTAACGTCTATTTCGCGGCCAATTGTGAGACGCATCATTTCAAAATGACCCCACCGTTATCGACCACCTCCAGTTGCAATAATACCATACTGTTTGTGTAACAAAGTATTATGCACACACAACGACATCTAAATAAATATAAACGTTAATAACCTAATTTCTATATTTGAAGGGTTTATTTTTAAAGTGGTATTATAAGTCCTAAACCATTGTATTTAGAACTGATAATGGCAGTGACGTACCCAAGATTTTGCTACATAAAGTTTTTATAAAATTTTTTCTGATTGTTAAATAAATATCTGAAAACAAAAATATATAGTAAAATTAAAACGAAATGTTTTTGAGGCTACTAAGTTTTGGATTGAATTTAATAAGCAAAAGCTTTGATAAGAGAAGAAGAGATGTCTTTTCAAATGTTTTTTAATTAAAAATGTACAAAAGATCTCTCCTATATTTTGACATTCTAAGATAAAGGCTCAATTTTTTTTAGATGAAGTTTTTAAAAGTAAACTGTAAAACTCACAAATTTCAAAATTTCGGATAGTCGCGTAGAAAATTACTTTGTTTCAAATACTTTTTAAAAGATGATTTTGGAGAGACTTTTTTAAAGCGAAAACGATTAGGTTACGTGAGTATTGTCAGATATAGTTTCCAGGACATTTCTATTTTTACATGACGGAAAATTTTTAATTTGGTTCAGTTTTTTTTTGAAAAAGCTCTCAAATCTTAAACATACATTTTTGGAAAAAAGTTTAATTTTGTAATTCTGAAACATGTTCACTCAAATTTCACAAAAAATTGCAATTATTTTCTTTTACGGTTTGATTTATCGAACAATATATTTTTGGATGGGACATATCTAATTTAAAAAGAATGTCTTTTTTACGGAATTATAACTCATTTTCGTCCAGAATGCTTTAAAAAAATTTCACTTAAAAAAAAAATTAAAGAAAAATACTTAAAATGTCATACATGTTTTGATAAAAACGTTCCAAAATAAATTGTACTTTTTGAAAAATTGTAACTGAACGGATTATTAACTTTATCAATATACATACAAAATAATAATATGAAAAAATTTCGCAATCTTTCTTTTTAGTTAGGTACTATTAAAAATGGTCTACATTACTGTACGATAGTTATACAATTTCTAAAGCAAAAAGATAGAAAACACAACTTTTAAAAGTGGCCCACAATAAAAAAAAATCTTAAATAAATAAGGTGCGCGTCAAAAACAAAAGGACACTTAATTTTTGTTCTGTTTATGCAAAAGTACAAGGGGTTTAGAATAGTACCGTTAACTAAAATAATTTTTGCTTAAATGTTATTCATAAACACATCATTTGTGTTTATTTTATTTTTATTGTTAAATATTATATCTATGTTTACAATAATGGTAATATGTTTAATAAAGAGTTTAGTCACATTAGACTTTTCAACTTAGATATTTAAATATGAATGAAGTATATTTAATTTCCTAAAAATATTTTTACAAATTAAGGAAAATTTTCAACCTTTAAACAAAAAAAAAAAAAATTGAATAAAAGCGGGAAAGTGAATAGTAAACTTAAGGACATAAATTATTAATATGCTGATAAGAAGAATTCGCACATCTTATAAAAAAGTTGTCAGTAATAATATTTAATTTCTCATTTACTAGTTTGATATTAGAGAGTGAGTGGAGACGAGATGTTGAATAGTAAAATGGTAGATTATAAAACATTTTCAGAAGCTTGTTTTGACAAACTTGTAGTCGTTTTAAGTGGCAGTCAGAGGCGTCGTGCCAAGCGGGAGCTGCATAGAATAACATTGCATGAAATACTTCTTTTAATATCATAATTTTATTCTCAATACTGAGATCGGACTTTCGATTTATAAATGGGTATAGAATTCTAGTAGTGTATTTATTTTGTTAACAATATAACTAACGTGATCACTAAAAAGCAATTTCTTGTCGAGTATAACGCCTAAGTATTTTACGCTCGTTTCCCAAGGGACATCAATTCCATTAACTTCTATATAATATTGGGGTAAGAAGCAGTTTTTACTTTTCCTCGTGAAGAAAATTGATTGTGTTTTAGTAGGGTTGACTAAAATTTTCCACTTTTCATAGTATTTAATAACTGAGTCCACATATCTTTGAAGGTTACTCAAGATGTCGTTAGACAAAATATCTGAGCTCAGGATCGCCGTATCATCTTCGAAGATAGAAGACTCGCACGCTGATAGCAAGGGGAAGTCTGATGTGAAAATGTTGTAAAGAATAGGTGAAAGACATGAGCCCTGGGGGCATCCAGCGGATATTCTATATACCCCGGAAAATTGTTTATTTATGTGAACTCTAAAAGTTCGATCCGACAGATAATTTCTAATTATTCTAATCGTATGTGTGTCCAACCCAATGTGGATTAATTTATGTAAAAGAGCATCGTGCCAGACTGAATCAAAAGCCGATTTTATATCCAATAACACTATGGCCGTAGATTTACCTTGATTAAAATTATCCTTGATGATTTTTTTTTAATTCTAACTAACGGTTGTGTAGTATTGTGTTCCGTACGGAAACCGTATTGTTGGTAAGGAAGAATGTTTTTATCTTCGATATAGTTAACTATTTTCAAAAAAATTTTTAATATTTATTTAATCACTTGTTTTACATACATACATATTTTATAAATATTTTCCAAACCATTTGTGGTCTACTGGAGACAACCATCTATGGCAGCCACTTAAATTATTCTGTATAACATATTTCATTGTAAAGGGATTTTCGTTAGATTTATCTAATTTAATTTCTTCTAAAGCTCGTTTCTCGAGCATTTGCTGTGAAACCGGTTCAGCTTTTAGAGGCAAAATATGAGATATCAACTGCAGAAATGGCTTCACTTCAGCAAATTCGCATTTTCCTGATATTTCTAAAATTACCCGACCAGCCTTAACTGGTGTTACATAATGGTCAATAGGTCCCTTTCCGCCACCCATCCTCTGTCCTTGGCCTTTCTTAGTAACTGGCTGCCAAGGCGCTGGTACTCTCCATATAGCAAACATTCTGCTAACGTCTATTTCGCGGCCAATTGTGAGACGCATCATTTCAAAATGACCCCACCGTAATCGACCACCTCCAGTTGCAATAATACCATACTGTTTGTGTAACAAAGTATTATGCACACACTCTGGTCCACGCATTAATCTTAATTTCTTTTGCATTTTTGGAGGACGTATATTGGGCGGATATTGTGGAGTTCTATCCATAATCCGCAATTTTGGCCTTTCCACCTGAAGAAATTCTGAAAGTCTGGTTAGGGCTTGAGTTGTTATTCCTTAAAAAACTACTTACCATTATATTTTTTTGGTGCAGCAAAGTACTTAAGCCCAGCAATTTTTATGTTCTGATTAACGACATCTAAATAAATATAAACGTTAATAACCTAATTTCTATATTTGAAGGGTTTATTTTTAAAGTGGTATTATAAGTCCTAAACCATTATATTTAGAACTGATAATGGCAGTGACGTACCCAAGATTTTGGTACGGAGTGGTATTGGTTGTATGCTACATAAAGTTTTTTAAAATTTTTTCTGATGGTTAAATAAATATCTGAAAACAAAAATATATAGTAAAATTAAAACGAAATGTTTTTGAGGCTACTATGTTTTGGATTGAATTAAATAAGCAAAAGCTTTGATAAGAGAAGAAGAGATGTTTTTTCAAATGTTTTTTAATTAAAAAAGTACAAAAGATCTCTCCTATATTTTGACATTCTAAGATAAATGCTCAATTTTTTTTAGATGAAGTTTTTAAAAGTAAACTGTAAAACTCACAAATTTCAAAATTTCGGATAGTCGCGTAGAAAATTACTTTGTTTCAAATACTTTTTAAAAGATGATTTTGCAGAGACTTTTTTAAAGCGAAAACGATTAGGTTACGTGAGTATTGTCAGATATAGTTTCCAGGACATTTCTATTTTTACATGACGGAAAATTTTTAATTTGGTTCATTTTTTTTTCAAAAAGCTCTCAAATCTTAAACATTCATATTTGGAAAAAAATTTAATTTTGTAATTCTGAAACATGTTCACTCAAATTTCACAAAAAATTGCAATTATTTTCTTTTACGGTTTGATTTATCAAACAATATATTTTTGGATGGGACATAACTAATTTAAAAAGAATGTCTTTTTTACGGAATTCTAACTCATTTTCGTCCAGAATGCTTTAAAAAAATTTCACTTAAAAAAAATTAAAGAAAAATACTTAAAATGTCATACAAGTTTTGATAAAAACGTTCGAAAATAAATTGTACTTTTTGAAAAATTGTAACTGAACGGAATATTAACTTTATCAATATACATACAAAATATTAATATGAAAAAATTTCGCAATCTTTCTTTTTAGGTAGGTACTATTAAAAATGGTCTACATTACTGTACGATAGTTATACAATTTCTAAAGCAAAAAGATACAAAACACAACTTTTAAAAGTGGCCCACAATAAAAAAAATCTTAAATAAATAAGGTGCGCGTCAAAAACAAAAGGACACTTTATTATATTATATTGGGGTAAGAAGCAGTTTTTTCTTTTCCTCGTGAAGAAAATTGATTGTGTTTTAGTAGGGTTGACTAATATTTTCCACTTTTCATAGTATTTAATTACTGAGTCCACGGATCTTTGAAGGTTACTCAAGATGTCGTTAGACAAAATATCTGAGCTCAGGATCGCCGTATCATCTTCGAAGATAGAAGACTCGCACCCTGATAGCAAGGGGAAGTCTGATGTGAAAATGTTGTAAAGAATAGGTGAAAGACATGAGCCCTGGGGGCATCCAGCGGATATTCTATATACCCCGGAAAATTGTTTATATATGTGAACTCTAAAAGTTCGATCCGACAGATAATTTCTAATTATTCTAATCGTATGTGTGTCCAACCCAATGTGGATTAATTTATGTAAAAGAGCATCGTGCCAGACTGAATCAAAAGCCGATTTTATATCCAATAACACCATGGCCGTAGATTTACCTTGATTAAAATTATCCTTGATGATTTTTTTAATTCTAACTAACGGTTGTGAAGTATTGTGTTCCGTACTGAAACCGTATTGTTGGTAAGGAAGAATGTTTTTATGTTCGATATAGTTAACTATTTTCTCCTTTATAACTTTCTCAAGTATTTAGCTCATAGAGTTTAAGTGGCTTATTGGTCTATATGAATCAGGACTAGAGTGGTTCTTGCCAGGTTTGAGAATGGCAATTATTTTAGATTTCTTCCAAGCTAGTGGGAAATGACATAGATTAAGACAAGCGTTTAAAATACGTGTAAGTATTTCTAAGCCTTTTGTGGGAAGAGTTTTAAGACATTTATTGGAAACACCATCTAAACCAGGACAGGACTTTTTTTTATTTTTTAAATTCTTAATAATATTTTTGGTTGTTGTGATATTCAGATTGGAATTATTTGGAAACAGATTGGAATTATTTGGAAACAGCCTGTACCGTAGCACAATCGCTCAAGTTCGTAGAAATAGAGTGGTTCAATAAAAATTTTTGAGCTAATATTTCACATTTTCAACAATTGTTGTATACAAATTGCCATTAAGTTTGAGACTAGGAATGCATTTTGTTTTCCTCCGGATAATTTTAGAAACGTTCCCAAACTTTGGAGAGGATTTAGGAAGACCTTTCAAAAAATTATTCCAATTAGAGTTTTTTAAATTTAGAAATCTTATCATGAATAACATTGTTCAAAAAAGTTCCCTGAGATTTATATAAGGGAAGGGTGTATCTTATCCAATTTCGCCTGGAATAGTTTCTTAAAGATATTAGGTTTAAAATGTGTCTAGGTAAACGCTTGATAAAACAGTTTGCCATATTTTTCTTTGGAATGCTTGAATCAATAGCATTTTGCAAGATTGAAGTAAACTCCACGATTGAATGCTCAATATCATGGACATTGTTAAGCGGCATGTTCAAAAGAAAACTTGCATTATCATTAATATATTTCCTAAACACATTCCATTTCGCTTTTCTATAATCATATCTCAAGTTATCTGTAGACAAGTGTGCAGAACTTAATGTTGTACAAACAGGCAAATGGTCTCAACCCAACCTGTTGAGAGTAAGTGCCGCCGATAGTTTTCCGGGGACGTTTGTAATAAAATAATCTAAAACAGATGGATTTGCACTATTACTTGCTGGAATTAATGCAGGTTCTGAGGGATAGACAATACTAAATGTCTTAGTAGTTATTAAATCGTGAAGTATGTTACACCAGCAGTTAGCTCGTAGGCAACCCCAGTTTTAGCTTCGGCAATTAAAATCACCTCCTAAAATATACTTATCCCTAATTCTCGCAAATTTTCTGAGATCAGATTTGAACTATTCTTTTTTAACACCTAATAGATCCGAGGAACCACTAGGAAAATAACAAATATATATATTTATATTTGTACAATCGTTAAGATAAATACGAACACCTAAGTTTTCTATTAGCTCAGCATTAATATCCGGTAAAAGATCATGCCTAATAGTTTTACGAACTACTATTGCTACTCCTCCACCCCGGCCACATTCCCGATCCTTACGGTAGCAGAAATATTCCGGGTGGTTCATTATAATTTTACTATTCAACCATGTTTCACTAATTAAACCTATATCAATATTTTCCCTTATTAAAAAATCAAAAAATTCATAAAGTTTGTTACGTATTCCTCTAGAATTCCGTATTAATATCTTTATGTTAGCATTCATGGTAGAAATTTAAACGATAATTCGGTTATAACATTGAATTGGTCACTTTTAGATTTACAATTTTTTAGATTTACTATTAATTCTAAAGTTAAAGTTTTAAGTTCTTCTAAAGAAAAGAGATCATTTGAAAAATTATTTGATGATGCTGGTTCTGCACGAACGACATTAGCAAACGTGTTGTTAGTTATTGGAACAATATTACCAATATAAGTCTTACCGTTATTAACCATACGAGAAGTGGTTTGATGATTTGGCTTAGAATAACGATCCTTCATGCATATAAACGAAGATCTGCTAGGACAAATGTTATCAGTTGATTTGTGGTCACCATTGCAGTACATGATGAGGTTGCATGTGAACCAGCACACTTATCACAGAATGTTTTAATGTTACAATTGTTAGATCCGTGGCCAAACATTAAGTTATCTTATTAGGTGGTTTAGTTTGATAGTTCCATTTGACACGAATATAATTAATATTATTATAGTTATTTCTTAATTCTATCAGACTTGTTGAACCCTTTTTGAGATATACTATATATAAAATAACTTCGCGATTATTTTCTGTTTTCCGGTATACTGATTTTACATCTAAACATTGTAAACCAATTTTTGGTAGCTCCAACTTCAATGTTAATTGCTATTAACAGTACCTCGTTTAGAAGTGCTAGCAACATTATCATCAGCTGGTATTTTCCTATTCGAACCCATGTTCGAATGGGAGAGTTTTATGTTAAAACCCCCAATGTGTTGTGCAGTGCCTCTCCGAAACAACGCAAAACAAAACACAAAGGAATTTGTAACACAATTTAGATTTAATGACACGCCAATGTTAAAATCATTAATGATTCACCGAAATTTTCACAACTTCGTGTTCAGTAGATGTAGTGTTAAACTACTTCTTCCTCAGCTCTTATTTTACTGGGAAGTTATGTTATAAGAAAAAGTGGAAAAAATATTACAAATGTAATGAGGGATGCATATTTTCATTATTTTAGTTTCTCTGTAGAAAACACTCACAAGCCGTGGGTACCGAAATTATTTTGTAACGCGTGTAGCACAAAACTGTACAAGCGGTCACTTGGTCAAGAAGTATACTTTCCATTTTTAATGCCAAAGTTATGGAGAGAGCAGAAAAATCATGTAGATGATTGTTATTTTTGCTTGGTCTAAATCAGTGATCACCACACACATCCATTCACATTTATGTTTGTGTTGGTTGTTTGTTTTTGAGCGTAATTTATTTTTTTTCTCACTTAACCAGGGCTGCCAAGACATATTTGTCGCTGTCCCCGAAGAAATTAGAAAAAATCTACGCAAATCCCCATTTTATTTTGTACTCAAACAAACAGTAAATGTTAAATAAACATTTAATGAAAGCTTGGAAAGTTCTCTATACAATTTTATTATTACAAAAATAAACAAAACAAAAACTGTTCTGTAAACCAAATCAGAGTAAATTTCTCCGATGTATTTCAAATCGTATATAATAAATTAATTTCAGATATGATATTTTAAGTTTTAAAAAACTAGAAAACGCTGAAACTAAACTAGTTTTCAAAAGAATTCAAACAGAAGCTTTTAATATATGAGTATATATAACTCATAATTATAAAAAGGACAAGTTTTAAAACAAAAAAATAAATAAATGCGTTGGCATAATAAGCACTCAGCTTTGCCGAAATAATTCATTGCCGAAAGGCATTCTCCCATTCTACATTAAACATTTTCAGTGTTGTCTAGTACAAGCGACTACACAACCTGGTCATAAAAATAATATAAGATAAAAATGGCAACCCTGAAGAAAGCAGTTAGCGACTACACAACCTGCGCACATGAAAGCTCAAATGAGACTAAATGTTTTTATTTAATAAAAATACAAATTATCTTCTCATGCTCTCTTCATTTGCGTGAGAGCATTCGCACATGTGCGGTGTTTAGGGGATCTCTGGCCTAAATGCAAAAAAAAAAATAGCAAAGTATAAATATCCTGACGTGTCATCAGTGTCCAAGCCAGTTCCCCGTACGTGCAATGACCCTTTGCCAATTTGTCTAGGTATTAGTGCAAATTCCATGGGAATTTTTAGTTCATCACCTTTGAATAAAAACATTTCATTTCGCAAAGTCAACTGAACGACTTGATTAGTGATTTGGATTTATCGAAACGAAAAGCAGAATTGCGGGCATCACGGTTGCAGGAGTGAAAATGTCTTGACACCCAAACAAAAGTGACTGTTTGCAGGACCAGAAATAAGTCGTTTTTACCGTTTTTCAAAAAAAAGAGAACATATGTTTCTGCGATGAAATCGGTTTATGTGATGCGATGAATACACCATACGATGGCGTTTGTTCATAGATAGTCCAAATACAGTCTAAAGGCTGCTCTGATACACAATGGAAATATAAATACGATACAATATGTAAAATTTTGACCAGCATTAATGGAAAATTTGTGTCGATTTAAAGGTTTGAAAATAAATTATAATTATTTACATACTATTCCAACAGGTCATTGGTCTCTTAATGGGGTGCAATCTGGTTTTAGGAAATTTTGCTGTTTTTTTGTGCATGTGGGATAGTCGTGGAATTGGTCATTATGTGAAAAAAGATTGGCAAAGTCGTTCTAGTTATGAACCAGGAAAACAAAACGTCTCGTATTTTATCAAAAACTTCGTCAAAGCGCTCAACCCTGAAGGACCGGCTTTTAAGTACTGGCCCACGTTGTTCCCCAAATTGTCATACGCCGAAATCAAAAAGGAAATACTTGCCGGACCTGATATTCGGAGATTAATAGCCGACGGAAATTTTATACAATTTTTAACGCCCAGTAAAGAAGCAGCAAGGACATCATTGCAAGATGTTGAAAATGGAAAAACCAACAATGTTATGCACCACAGAGCATTACAATAAAAACAGTTTATGACTGAATTAAATGAATTTGAAATTAATTTTTTGCTTTCTATTTTGCACTACAAAGTGTGCAGAGTTCGTATTTGGTGTACTTTTCACGAAGAAAAATATTTCTGGCTAGTTCTCTTGTATAATTTCTAGTGTTTCCAATTATTCGACCCTACCTAGTTAATCGGTTAGGTCATTATTTGAAAAATTAAAAAAATTTATTTATCGGTAATTCGGGACGATTAATCGGAAAAATTAAGATTTATCGAATAATGCAAAATAAATATATTTCTCTCATCAATAAGAACACACAAAGATCTGTTTTTTGCTGATATATCAAGTTAAGTATAGAACTGCCACTGTTTCCCGACACACTGCCTGGTTTAACAGTTTGGCTGAAAAGTTCGTAGGCTAACATAGAAAAATTTTTTTTTTTATTTTTGATTTTATTATTCAATATAGTTTCCTTTAAGAGCAATACAATGATTATATCGGTCATAAAATTGTTCCTCTTTAGCCTCAAAATACGCCTCAATTTCGGCGATTACTTCTTCATCGACGCTAAATTTCTTGCCAGCGAGCCCAGGAAAAAGTCGCTTGGGGCCAGATCTGGAGAATACGGTGGATGCGGAAGCAATTCATATAATTTTGGCATCGCTTTCATTGACTTGTGACACGGTGCATTGTCTTGATGAAACAAGACAACGCTATGTCTCTGTTGATGTTTTTTCCCTTTTCAAGATAGTCGATAAATATAATACCATGCACATCCCAAAATACTGATGCCATAACCTTGCCAGCCAACTGTTGCGTCTTTTCACAGTTTGGAGTTGTTTCATCAGGTGCAGTCCACTCGGCTGACTGTCGATTGGACTCCGGTGTAAAATGATGGAGCCATGTTTCATCCATTGTCACATATCGGCATAAATTCGGGTTTATTACGATTAAACAGGTTCAAACACAGCTCAGAATTATCAGTTCGTTGTTGTTTTTGGTTTATTGTGAGCTCGCACGGCCCCAACTTTGCAGAGCTTTCGAATAGCCAAATATTTATTCACGATATGTCCAACACGTTCCATTGATGTCTTTAGAATCTCAGATATCTGCATCAACTTCACTTTAAGGTCATCGGGGGCGTGCACTGCGTGGATCGTCCTCGGCGCTCATTTCGCCTAGTTTAAACTTAGCAAACCATTTCTCAACGGTTGATTTTCCTGGTGCAGAGTCCGAATAATCAATAATAATCAAGCCAAGCCTTGGCTTCAACAGTGTATTATTTCGCTAAAAAGCAATGCTTTATTAACACACGAAATTCCTTTTTATCCATTGTTTTCAAACTAACAAAAGTTGCTTCACCCAAAATTCTATAGGTCACAAACTAATAGTCCGACGCCTGTCAAATTTATACACGTCTTTCGAAGGTTAGGGCTAACTAAAAATCCTATGGATTTAATACTATTAGCACCAACTATGTATCAACCTACGAACTTTTCAGCCAAACAGTTAAGCTTTAGAGTTAAAGAGGTTATCAGGAATAAAGTTTATGACTGACGCACTCATTCAACATCGCCCAGCCCAAACCGCAAGAGGTAGGAGACTGAAATTTGATCTGTAGGTTCCCCCTCTGGCGTAGATAAGACGGGCTTTTTTGAAATTACTTCGGGGAGGAGCTTAAATCCCCTTTCAAGTCCTGGCAATATGCCTTCTTGGGAGTATGTGCTAACTCCTTGATAAGGTACATTTTAGAATTTTGGCCAGTGACGTTGCAAAAATGGGGGGTTTAAAGGGCGAAAAGTCTCCCCTTTACGGCCTGCCCAAACCGTTGCACCTAGGAAGTTGAAATTTGGTATGCATGCTCCTTCTCCAGTGTAGATAACAGCTACTACGTGATTTTTTTGAAAATCCAACGGGCATAAAATTAAAATCCTCCCCCTTGACGGCATGCCAAACCTGAAATTTGAAATATGTATTGCCTGATAAGCTTTATTTTAGCTAGGGACGTGGTAATAAAGGGGTTTAAAAGGGTGAAATGTCTACCCTTTAACGACCTGCCCAAACCGCTGGTCCTAGAAAGTTGGAATTTGGTAGCTAACAGCTAAAACGGGATTTATGGGAAATCCAACGAGGAGGGCAAAAAAGGGGATATTTTCCCCCTTGACGACTTGCCAAAACAGCTGCGGCTAAAAAGTTGAAATTTGATACATAGGCTTCCCCTCCGGGATACACATCCACCTAAGGTGCAGACATCCCCTCAGGTAGAATTTTTTAAGTCCCTACGGGGAGGGGGAAAATGGGGAAAGGTCTTCCCCCTGAACGGCCTGACCAAAATCTAAAGCGGTGGGGCAAAAAGTGGAAAATGCTCGTCCTTGACGCCCGCCAAAACCGCTGGAGCTGGGAAGTTAATATTTGGTACATAGGTTCCTCCTCCGATGTAAATGTGCATATGTGCAAATATACAAATGTGAAAATGTGCAAATATGAAAATGTGCAAAAGTGCAAATGTGAAAATGTGCATATGTGAAAATGTGTGAATGTGTAAATATTTATTTCATTCAACATCGCCGTGAAAATTTGATTGTTTGATGGTAATGTAAATGTGCAAATATGCAAATGCGTAAATGTGCACATAGGCAATTGGGAAAATGTGCAAATGTTAAAATGTGTAAATGTGTAAATATTTCATTCAACATCGCCGAGCCCAAGCCGCAGGAGGTAGGACGCTGAAATTTGGTATGTAGGTTCCCCCTTCGGCGCACATTCACTAAGACGGAGTTCTTGGAAACTCCTTCGGGGAAGAGAAAAAAGGGGGAAACTCCCCTTTCACGGCCTGTCCAAACCCCTTTAGCTAGAAACCTGAAAATATAATTTTCTTGGAGTATGTGTTAACTCATCGATAAAGTCTCCCCCTTAGCGGCCTGCCAAAACCATTGGACCTAGGGATTGAAATTTAGTATGCAGGCTCCTTCTCCAGTGTAGATAACAGCTAAAACGTAATTTTTGGAAAATCCAACGGGAAGGGGCAGAAAAGGGAAAAATTCTCACCCTTGAAGTCATGCAAAAAGGTGGTCTCCCCCTTAAGGAGCTGCCCACAATGATTAAGCTAGAAATTTTAAATATGTAATAACTGGAGTATGTGCTAACTCATTGATCAGCTACATTTTAGAACTTTTAGGTGCATGGTAAAAATGGGGTTTAAAGTGAAAAACCTGAAATTTTAAACATGTGTTACCTGAAGTATTAATGTGCATATGTGAAAATGTGTGAATGTGTAAATATTTATTTCATTCAACATCGCCGTGAAAATTTGATTGTTTGATGGTAATGTAAATGTGCAAATATGCAAATGCGTAAATGTGCACATAGGCAATTGGGAAAATGTGCAAATGTTAAAATGTGTAAATGTGTAAATATTTCATTCAACATCGCCGAGCCCAAGCCGCAGGAGGTAGGACGCTGAAATTTGGTATGTAGGTTCCCCCTTCGGCGCACATTCACTAAGACGGAGTTCTTGGAAACTCCTTCGGGGAAGAGAAAAAAGGGGGAAACTCCCCTTTCACGGCCTGTCCAAACCCCTTTAGCTAGAAACCTGAAAATATAATTTTCTTGGAGTATGTGTTAACTCATCGATAAAGTCTCCCCCTTAGCGGCCTGCCAAAACCATTGGACCTAGGGATTGAAATTTAGTATGCAGGCTCCTTCTCCAGTGTAGATAACAGCTAAAACGTAATTTTTGGAAAATCCAACGGGAAGGGGCAGAAAAGGGAAAAATTCTCACCCTTGAAGTCATGCAAAAAGGTGGTCTCCCCCTTAAGGAGCTGCCCACAATGATTAAGCTAGAAATTTTAAATATGTAATAACTGGAGTATGTGCTAACTCATTGATCAGCTACATTTTAGAACTTTTAGGTGCATGGTAAAAATGGGGTTTAAAGTGAAAAACCTGAAATTTTAAACATGTGTTACCTGAAGTATTAATTCCTTATTAAGGTACATTTTAGAATTTTGGCCGGAACATGTAAAAAATTAGGGACTTCGGAGTACCGGCCGTTAACCCGTGCAATCCTGGGCTTTAGCCCGCTAACAACGTAGCGGGCTATTCTATTAGAAATATAAAAATCACGCATATTCCTGACAAACCTCTCCAATTTTTTTGTGTTTGTGCAATTAAGAATTCAAATAAGCGAATTCTTAAATATTTTTGACTAAACAACTTAATTCTACTGAAGTTCCTACTTCATCAAAATTTTTTGAAAAATCAAATTAGAAACAAAATTCCATATTTTTTTTAGTTTTTATAAATTTTTTCATAGAATATTAAATGAAACTGTTTTTTAAAAAATACATTTTTCGAATTTAATGCAATTTTATATTATTATTATTTTATAACATACAGTATGTGGAAAAAGTAAGTTTCCCCAGCAATTTTTGAGTTGGTCCAAATTTTGAGGTTCCTCCTCCGCTATGCGAATTTTAAGCATGGGCCAAGCATTCTCTATAGGAGAAAGGTCGAGGCTTTGAGGTGGCCACTTCAAAGAGAAACATTTTGTTCAGCAAGGTAGCCAACAACCTTTTTAGCTGTATGTAAAGGCGCATTGTTCTGTTGGAATATAAAATTTTCACCTATTAGACGATTTCGCTCTGGTATTGCAGTTTCTTCTAAAATTTTGAAGTATACCGCAGCATTTACTTTTCCTTTTAATACGATGATTTCACCAGTGAGTCGGGCTGAGAGGCACCCCCAAACCATTAAAGCTTTATCTACTGCTTTTACAGTTGGCATGGTACACTTATAACATAGTGCGTCACCTGCTTTACGCCAAACAAAAATTCGTCTGTCCATAAAATGTTCTACCAAAATTATTTTGGATATAAAACGTGTGCCTCATAAAACTGCATACGTTTTGTTCTATTTATTTTGCTTACGTAAAGAATTTTTCGAACTACACGCAATGCTTGCCACTAGCTCTGAGCTTGTTGCGAATAGTGTATGTTGACGGATCAGTTTTGCCTTCACTTAGCAACTGGGAACGAATTTTCGGTACAGATAGTAGTGGGTTCGTCTTCGATATGTTGAGAATTCTTCTGTCAACTCTTTCAGAAGTAATTTTAGAACACCCTGATCTTTCTTTAGCACAAACCCGTTGATCATTCTCATAAGCAACACTTACTTTACGCACTGCTGTGTGAGATTTACCAAATTTTTGGCCAATATATCGTAAGGTATGGCTATCTTTATAAAGATTGACAACTACTTTGCGTTCCTCAGTTGAGAATTGTTTGAATTTGCCCATTTTTTGTGCAACTTTCTTTTTTATATTTTCTAGTAAATAAATAAATTACTGAATTGGTTATTATTCAGTAAAGATATTAATGATTTTACGAAAATATTTACCTTCAACTTTTTACTTGTAAACACTAATATGTAAATTTATCAAAAATATTTAAGGAACAATTGTTAAAATGAATATATTCACCAAGTGTTTTTTTTTACTTACTTTTTCAAGATAGTATTATTTGATTTTGTTAATTTTAAATTACCGTCATTCCAACCAAAGAACAAAAACGCTTAAATTTCTCACACATGATCTTCATAAGTTCGTTGACTCCCTAAGTAAACGGAGATGCTTTTTTTCATTTCGCATTTAAAATATATTTGTATTAGGCAAAAAACAGCAATAAACAAACCAACAACAAACAGATAGGAAAAAAAACTGCTTCGTTGTGCAAAAGAGAACATAAACAAAACTAAGTTAATTATAGTACAAAGTACAATTAGTTGTGTGATTATAAACACTATTTATCAGTTAAAACTGCAAATGTTAATCTATATGGCAGTGAGCCTGATTTAAACACGTATAAATTACAAAATAAAGGGTGTTTAAATTTTAAGGGCCGATGTTAAATGTGAACCACACCTAAACGTCGTGTTTTTCTGCATTTCATTTGACATTTCTCAATTTCAGACTAACTCAATGTGAACCATGGAAAGATACACAATCGAGCAACGCGTTAAGGTTATTCAGGCTTATTATGAAAATGGGCGTTCAAATTAAAATGAACTTTGTGATGTTTTTGGTAGCATAATCGAACAAATGTGTTCACAATCAGGGTAGTTGTGCCCATATTTCTGCAAAACGGGTCTGTAGGAAATGAGAAAACACCTGTGCATGATTGCCAAGTTCGTTCTGCGGAAAACATTTTGTTGTTCGCGATAGTGTGGCAGAATAGCCGTCAACCCTCGACCGTCGGTGTTCGATATCATAACGGAATTCTTGAAGCCAGAAATTGAGGATATGGATGTGCACGATATGTGGTTTAAACACAGCTAACTAAACAATGGCTCTATCTCACGTGGTGGCGAGATCATCATGTGATTTGACACCGTTGGACTTCTTTCTTTGGGGGTTATTTGAAAGAAAAGGTGTACGTCGATAAGCCAGCAACAATTCAAGAGCTAAAGGATGAGATAATTCGCCACATTAACGGCATAGAACCTCAATTATGCCTCAGCGTCATCGAAAATTTGGACCATCGGCCGAGGTGTGCCGCCGAGGTCGCGGCGGCCATTTGGCCGATATTTGTTCCATACATAATTGAACCATACCATATTATCATAATAAAAAGAAATGACAATAATTTCCTAAATAATTTGAGTTTCATTCAAAATCAATATCGGCCCTTAAAATTTAACCACCCTTTACAAATGAACTTAAAAAGCAATTATTCTCAGTTGATAAAAGTAGAACAAGTAAACCATCGATTTTACAAGTTACAAAAGATACCGGGGTGATACCCAAAAAAATAATCAATTAGGTATCTTAAACCCAAGTGATAAAACACAAACATGTAAATCTAACCAGCAAAAGAGCAAGAGTGATGCTGTAAGCCTAAACCGTTTTGCAATTCTTGGTAACTAGAAAAGGAACTCTCAAAATCTCAGCCAATAAGATGACAACAACCTCCTCCAGTATATTTGCGAGTTGCTACCACAAGCACTATTGTAAGTTGACACAATTGGTGGGAAAAGAAATCTTCCACGTAGTCTCACTTCGTAGGGGTAATGTGCACGAGACCAAAGTGCAAGTTTAGTATTTAAAAGTTTTCATGCTGAAGAAAAAAGCTACTGCAAAAGGATTAGCTGTAGTGTGCGTGAAATGTGGAGATATTCACAAAAGTCTCGAGTGCCCTAAAACTGAAGCAGCAGTTAAAAAATGTAGTAATTGCAGTGAAAATCATACAGCAAATTACCGTGGTTGCCCAGTATATAAACAATTAAAAGAGATGGTAAAAGCAGATTCTCCTCAATAAAGAATAAGATGGGTCTCTTGAAAATATGTTTCTGGAACTCAAACGGTATACACCAGCACAAGACCGAAGTATTAAACTTCATACAAAACAAAAATATAGATATAATATAGATATAATCATCGTGATGGTAAAGCGCATGGTGGAACGGGTATTCTAGTTAGAAATAGATTAAAACACTACTCGTTGGAAAGTTTTTCTAAGGGTTACATGCAGGCCACATCCATTCATCTGGAGGGCTCTTAGAAATTGACAATAAGTTCCATTTATTGTCCCCTACGTTTTACAGTAACAAAAGAAAAGTTTGAAGAGTTTTTTAGCACTTCAGGAAATCTATTCTTGGCTTGCGGTGACTATAATGCTAAACACTCATATTGGGGTTCATGACTTTTAATCCAAAAGATAGTCAGCTATACAAAACATTGATTTACCTAAGAAATGGCTTGGACATTATATCAACTGGACAACCAACATATTGGCCCGCAGATCCAAAAAAAAAAAAAATACCAGACCTTATTGATTTTGTTATTTCTAAAAATGTAAAACGGAACTAAATATATTCAGATCATGCTTCTGTAATATTAACATATTGCAAATTTAAGGCCGTTCAAAATGTCTACAAGACAGATTGGATGAAGTATAAAAAATTTATAAGCAGTCATATATATGAAAACTATAAATTACTCCCCCAAATACATAGATGAAACTATAGATGAATTCACCACAATTATGACTGCGGCTATGGACAACTCCCACCAAGAAGTTCCAATAAAACATAATATACACATTATATATATACAAAACAGATCACCTGCTGCAAAACTAGGACTTTCTGCTGCTAGTAAGAATCTTAAAAGAGCTCTGGTCATAGAAGGGGATCGTATAAATAGTAACTATGTCAAAGGTATATCTAAACCAAGCATAAAATTATTCTATTTGGAAGGGAGCAAAGAATATTAAGCCACCCACTGAGTCGCAAAGTCCATTACGAAAAGCAGATGGTACCTGAGCACGCAGTCACCAAGAAAAAGCCCCAGTATTTGCAAAGCATCTGTGTAACGTTTTAACTCCTAACTCCCCCAATAAATAATGGTGAACTACCGCAACAACTCGATAACGAAATAGTGGGTCCTGATCCAATTATAATAAGCTTAGAAGATGTGCAGACGGCCATAAAAGAGACCATAAACCCGAAAAAGGCACCTGGATACGACTGCGTAACACCTGTAATGATTAAAAATCTACCAAAAGTTGCGATAATAGCACTGACTATAATTTTTAATGCTATCATAGCACCCGGAGTATTCCCGCGAAAATGGAAATTATCGCAAATTATGATTCCTAAACCAGGAAACACCCGACGATACCATCATCATATAGGCCAATCAGCTTATTGCCTTGTTTGTCAATAAATTAATGCCGCTTTTAAATGAGAGGAATATTATTTCAGCGCACCAGTTTGGTTTTCGCGAGCAACATGGTACTATTGAACAAGTTAATCGCATAACTGATGAAATAAGAAAATCGTTTGAATATAAAAAATATTGCTCTAGCGCAAGAGTTTGACAAAGTCTGGTTTACTGTATAAAATAAAGATCTTATTACCTACAAGCACTCATAATTTATTAGTCATATCTATCTAATCGGAAGTTCATACTTAAATGGAATGAATATGTAACGGTAACTTGATTATTTCAACGTTTGCCGATGATACTGATATTCTTTATTCCCATGTTGACCCAATATTGGCTTCTAGTGAGCTTTAAACATATCTAGCATGCCTGAAAACGTGGCTGAACACCTGGAGAAACCGAGTTAACGAGTTGAAAAAGTAGACACATAACGTTTTCGCTAAGAAGAGGAGATTACAGCCCAGTTGCTCTAAATAGCGTCGTCATCCCACAGTCAGATCATGGCATTCACCTAGATAGACGTCTAACTTGGCGCCGTCACATTGAGGTTAAAAGACATCATATGAAGATCAAAGCCTCCAACCTGCACTGGCTAATCAACAAACACTCAAAACTTATAGGCTTTTTCCAATGACCTACATCTGCCATCAATTTGCAAAGATGTTAACATCTTCCCAAAAGAGTTATAGAGGTCAAAAATTCTACATCTGCAAAAGATGATCCTTTCTCATTTAGTTCCATCTTACATCTTTTGTTATTTTAAGTGTCATCACTAAACAAATGGCAAAAAATCGATTTTCTTTGTGCCATCACTAGCAAACTGACATTGCAGAAAATAAGCCAAATTTATTCTTCTTCATCATCATCTTCTTCCAAAATAGCCTTCAATATTTCAATGTACTGCATTAAAATTCGGGTTTGTTCTTGCAAAGCAACAACTACTCTATGATTAATGCTTTTTCTAAATCCGTTTTTTAATGTTTTTTATTTTTAATAAAAATTATGCTTCTTTTTTTTGACAGCTGAATAAATGAAAGATGTTGCCAATGTAAATTCATGTTTTACGATTTCAACATCTTCTATGCGTTTGACAAAGATGTTGTTCAGTTTAAAAATCCTATTAGCCTTAAATGTAAAGTTCTACGATACAAGATGGTGTTAAAACCAATTTGAGCATATGGCATTGAACTACATTGAGTAGAACCAGGTTGATCTTATATAACGAGCACAATCAAAAATTCTTAGGGCTATGACTGGAGCACCATGGTATATAAGAAATGAAAATATACCCCTAGACCTAGCAGTACCACCATAATTGGTAGCGGCCAAATAAAATTTTATACAGAATACAAAGGTTCGGAAACTGAAAGCAAACAGCGGGAAATTGAGCAAATTTCCCTGCTTTCTGCAAAAATTTGAGTAAATTTCCCTGTTTTTAAACCTTTTTTTCAAATCCAATTGGGTAATCTGCTAAAAACTAATTGAATTTGCAAAGAAATTCAATTGGAATCGCAAAAAACCAATTTGAAAAGATGCTGAACCTTTGTAATTTGCCCATATAAAACCAAGAGAACGTTTTTTACTACGTGAGAGACTACTATTGACAACGCAACCAGTAACAAGTTGCTAAAGGCAACTTTATTTATAATTTAAGTCCTAAGATTTTAATACTTTCTGTTAGGCCATAAGAAAGGGCAGATTCAGTAAATAAAATTAATGTATAAAAAAAGATGTTCTCTTTAAAACAACAATGTTTTGCTTCCAATTTCAAGTTTTAGGATGTTCAGAGTTAACAAAACTAATGCATATGACATTAGAAACTTACTTTTTTCACATACTGTAGGTAACGTCATATAGCTTGTTAGGAATATAACTAGTCCCGTTTTTCATTGCTAAGGAGAAAAATATATATTTTAATAAGTTTTTTTGTTAAAGTTTTGCTTAGAGGCTCTAGCTTTTCTAAAACTTCGCGTTCTGATGAGATCGAAATACATGTATACGGAGGTTAGAAGTTCTATTTAAATTTTTCGGTCATGAAAACATATTTTTATATTATTAAAAATTTATTTTTTAAAGGAACTGAAACCAAAAATAAAAATTGTCTATCATGTTTCGCCATAGAAAATTTTTTGAGCGAACCATCTGAATCTTGCTGCAAACCAGGAAAAATTAACTGTCATCTCCATTTTTGATAACAAATTACGCTAGTTTCTCTGAACTAGCTGTCAAAAAAGAAATAACTAGAAAAAACATTAATGAATGTGTGAAAAAAATAATTAAAAACATTGAAAAAAATTAAATTAAAAAAAGAAATAGTGAACTTATAAAAATATAAACTTCAAAATGAAGCATGAACAATCGTTTGAACACCTGGGTTCTTAATCGTGATTCAGATAGCCATGTGGTTCATATTACCGTATAAACATGCTATTATTTTGAAAAAATAATTTATTTCACATTCGTCATACAATAAGACCCATCTTAATATACATACGGTACATTACAATGCATCACCAACAACACACTACAAATTCAATTTTACATACTGATCATCCGTTAAAATATCCACCGCATATCATAGAGCCAATTTATAAGATGCAATTGATAGCATAGAATATTCTTAATTCCCTCCCAGAAAAACCACACATTACCAAATAATGTGTAATGTATAGCCATAGGGGCCGATGCATTACTTAACATCTTACTTCATTCATGAATTTTACAGGCGATAAGTCTCAAAGTAATGAATTGACCCATTTCTATAGAGGTGATTAAGTAAGTGGTTACTTATATGGTTAATAGGGTGAGAAAAGTAATGTATCTACAAATAGATTTTAATAAAAATTATTTAGAAAAAATTATTACATATATTTCAAACGTTGTTAAATATAATGCGGCCATGATGGTAATCGAAATTGGGGACTATGGTTGACAGCCGAGATCTGAGCTATCGACGCATATAAAATTTGATTGCTTTGAACAAAATGAATAGTTGCTCTACATGTTTTCGTTCGTGATGTCGAGACGTACATTCATTATAATTTTGCTTACAAAAAACAAAATATAATGATCTAAAAATAGATTTTCAAAAATATTTGAATTACTTTACGTTTATAAATCATGCAAACAATACAAAAGGTAACGAGCTGTCATTACAATGTGTAGTATACGAAATACTATATGCAGGCCTTTATAAACTAAAGATGTTTTCGTTTAAGAAATTTATCGATTTTTATAAAATTTATAAATTTATTGATTTTTAAAAATTTTTAAATTTTTACAAAATTATTAGATTTTTAAAATTTTTTAAATTTTTAGTTTTTCGATTCTTGCAAAATTTTTCGATTTTTAAAAAAAATTTCCAATTTTTTTAATTTAAATTTTCATAGTTGTTTTTTTTTTTTAATTTATATAAAATTTTTCAATTAAAGTACCAAATAGTTTTAAAGACTGGTCTGACGGGTATTATAATCGTATCCTGTAAAAATATGACTTCCAAAAAAATGTTCAGTTTTCTAACAAACAATATGACATGGGCAGACACTTAATTTGAGGTAATAAATGCCGGCAAAAAACAAAAAAAAAAGGTCATTAGCAGTGTGTGGTTTGTCAAACATTTAATAAGTATGTAAGTCCCATTTAATACAGAGGAACTTTTGTTGTGCAACTCTTGAGTTTGTAGGAGAGAGGTGAAAGAAGAATTGTTGTTGGTCAGATTTGTTTTTTCATTCTTCGTTTATTTATATTTATTTTATACCAAATGAAGGCGAAAATTGCTGTGTGTGATCATAAAGGCAACTTTAAAAGAGAATTTACAAGAATTGCCGCAACAAAAATTGTTTGAAATGGGACTAAAGCAGGACAGAAATATATAAAAAACTAGGAATCAGTGATGTCAATTTATTTAGTTAAAGAGTAAAATAAACCAAGGACCTGTTATCAAAATTTTAGGAATTGAAAAAATTTCCCTTTTTTAAGGAACATCTTAGAAAGTTGTACAGTAACTGTTATAAGCAACATAAAAACAAAATCGTTGGTCGTAATTGTTAACATTCAGTTAATATTTTTTCATTGTTTTGTAACAGTAATATCAAAGAAATAATTTTTTCTTATCAATAAAAATGATATAGTAACAAATATTTTTTTATATTATTTTAAAACATTGTTGAACAATTTTAATAAATAACATTGTGCTAGTCGCAAATTTCAACTGGATGCCCTACTGGTAAAGCATGTCATACTTGCTAAATTTCGTATTGAATTTTCCTATGGAAAATTAATGAGTGTGAGAATCAACTATAGAGAGTTACAAAATGTAACTTTTCGTGGTACTACAATGGAAAAATAAAAACATAAATAAATTAAAAAAAAATAATTTTTAAAAAGGAGGAAGAGAAAATCCATCCACAAGTTTTGCGAAACATTAGTTTAAAAGTTGTCATGTCGGAAGATTTTTCACGATTTTGACGATTTTCAAATGCACATCTTTTTAAAAAATAATTTTATTTTTTCTGGAAACACGTGTAAAATAGTTTTTAAGGAAGAATACGTACTAAAATTTTGCAAGACATCGGAGACAAAGTCAATTTTTACCAAAAATCGTACGGTCTGACATGGAATGTCTCATGTCTAAAATTCATACAAAAAGCAAACAAAAAAAAAACTCTTGAATGTGAAATAAAAAACCCAAATTTCACCTAATAACCTTAAGAGCGTATCATTTGAGTACCCACACTTGCATGTAAATCACTGGTCGGCAGAAAGAGAGAATATAATGGTATGTTTCTAGATAACAAGTTTCTCAAAAATATTGCCCAATTGAGTATTAAAAATTAGTTTGCGGTTCTATAATACAAATGTCAAGTTTTGTAGAGTGAAAACGTAAGTGTAACTCTTTTTGCGGTTTCTACATAACAATTTCAATTGTCAATACTGTCAAAAACACACAAGTAAAAAAAATAATTGTGTGTATCACAAAAGAGTATTTTATTAGTTTTTTTTGTTGTTTTGTGTGTATCACAAAAGAGTATTTTATTAGTTTTTTTTTTGTTGTTTTCTTCATCTAATCTAAGAATCATTGAAAATACTTCATTGTTGATGCGAAATGTAGCAATGAAACTGAAATATTACATAAATGAAAAGAACTTAAGTTTCGTTTTTACTCCAATACATTTAAGGCATCTCGGATATTTCTGCGGCATAAACGAATGTCTACACCATCACCGTCACTTGAATCACTATCAAAATGTAATTCAATAGATGGAAACATTTTTTTCCTTTATTTTTTTTTAATAAATAAATTTTATTCACAAATAATTATTCATATAAAAGTTATCACATACCATATTACGTAATAATCTGGCTTGAATTGTTCATTAAACCTTTTTTGTAAATATTGCACTTCTGCAATATTCTCATAAACAACGTTTTATATTTTTTGTTTTATTTGCAAATATTGCACTTCTACAATATTCTCATAAACAACGGAAGTGAGCCAGACACCTAGAAGTTATTTTGTTAAAATGGAACATTAAACCTTTATTGTAAAAACCTGCTAATAAGCAAAATTTCTGTCAAAAGTTATTTTTATTAAAATTAAACATTAAACCTTTATTTTACTACTAATAAGCAAATTTACCTGTTAAATTAAAAATGTAATTAAAAATTCTTTAGAAATTAATATTGTATAAAAGGCAAAACATTTTATTAATAAAGACAGTGTAATTCGCAACTTTAAAGGTAAAACTTGTGTTTTCTTACTTTAAAGTAGAACCACGATAACTGGCGCTCGAGCTAAAAGAGCATTAAAAAAGAAATCCTTGAAATTATAGGACGACTTAAAAATCCTCGAAAATAAAAGGATAATTTGAAAATCCTTGAAATTATAGGAACATTCAGATTCCTTTCAGTAAAACCCTTAAAGTAAATCAAGGGAATATTTTTAAGGAACATTTAAAAAACCTTAAAGTGGAAAAAGGGAAATCTTATCCTTAATACAAGGAAAAGACCATTTAAAGCTACCCCTTAAAAGGAAGCTGTAGTGAAGTAACCAAGTAGACAAATATATGCCTGGCGAACGTATTGGATCTTGCCCCTGAGTACTAGTCGAAAAGGACCATAGCAAACCATCCAAAAACTAGCAATATTGTCAAGTTACCAAGTAGACGAACACACTCCTGGCGAACGTGTTGGATCTTGCCCCTGAGTACTAGCCGAAAAGGACCGTAGCAAACCATCCAGAGGCCAGCAATGCTTGTAATCCTGTAAGTAAAATAATTACCAACAGTACATGCTGAAAATTTTACCTCAATTCACATAAGAACATTGTGGTAATACATCTTACTAACCTAAAATAAGAGAAACATAACATTGTAATCAACATAAGAACATTACATGTTATAAGTGTTACCTCAATTAACATAAGAACATTTTGGTAATACACCTTACTAACATAAGAACATTACAAGTTACCTCAATTAACTTGTCATAATAAACTTTAAACTAACTTAGGAAATAGGAAATTAATAAATAGAAGAAAAAATATAATAGACAAATTCTTTTGTTTTTCGCAAAAAATTAAATTTCTTGTTAGAAGCAAGCTTTGCAAATTTTGTAAGTGTCTGGAAAAAATCCTTTGTTTTTTAATATGGAACAATTACAACAAAATTTGATTCACCTAAAGGGTGCGGTTAATGCTCAAATTGAGCAATTCCGCGTTTTTGAGAGTCGTTTGGCCCAATTGGAAAGAAATGAACAACCAACAGTAAATTCAAATAATATGGTAGCCCCCAGAACTGAGACAGAACTAGAGTCTATTAGAAGATTGCCAGACTGTGTTAGGGACTTACAAAGTTTTGAGGGAAACCCAACACAATATATTTCATGGATCCAAGCGATGAATATTCACAAGACGGAGCAACAGTTCTAATCGAAAACTATAGGGACCGCGCTTTAGATGTATTCATTAGAGGATTGCACGGCAATGTTTCCCATTTGATCAAGGTTCAGAAGCCTAAGAACTTGCCTGAAGCATACACTGCATGTTTGGAAATGGAAAATATGGATTTTAGAAGAAACATGTCATACAGTAATGTGGCAGTTACTCAGAAACAATATTCGTTACCAAAGCAGCGTTACAATGCTCAATTAAATAATGCAAGCAATATTCAACAACAGAATACACCCAATATAATACCACCCCTAAGACCTATTCAACCTAAACCTCCTGTACCTATGGAGATTGATTCCTCTATTCAAACTGCAAAAGCCAATTATATAAACAGACCTCATCCAGTGGTAAGACAATCCAATGAATCATCAAATATACCAAGAAAATATCAACGTGTATTTAACGTCGAAACCCTGGATAACAACATTGAAGATGAGGAAGAAGAACTGGAGGAGCAGAACCTAAATTTTTACGAGAATGAAATAAATTTTATAACAGAAGCCTCTCTGGAACCCCCTATATAGATTATTACATTTTTGGTGGTACTGCACTAAAATTTTTAGTTGATACCGGTGCAAACAAAAACTTTATAAATGAGAAAATAGCATTTAATTCCAAACCAGTAGATAAACCATTTTTAATTCCTTCAGCAGGCGGCGATATCCAAATAACACACAAAGTAAGTGGGAAATTTTTTGCAAGTATGGGCAATAGCACTACTATAGATTTTTTCGTTTTACCTGGCCTCAAAACCTTTGACGGCATAATTGGCGATGATACTCTTCGCGAATTGGAGGCTGTTGACAGGAAAAACAATACACTACATATTTCACCAAATATCGAAATCCAGCTTCAAACAAAAAAATCGAAGCAAGTGCAACATCTTGACACCCAGGATAATTTTGGCCTAGAAAAATTGTTGGACAAGTATTCATCATTGTTTGAACCAGTTAATGAAAAAACCGCAATAGAAACGGCGGTTAAAGCTGAAATTAGAACCACCACGGAAGACGCTGTTTATTCCAAATCTTATCCGTACCCCCTAAGAAACGAGGTCAATGGGCAAATAAGTAAATTGCTGGAGGATGGCATCATCAGGCCATCAAGAAGTCCATATAATTCACCCCTGTGGATTGTACCCAAAAAGGAGAATAGCTTAGGTGAAAAACAATACAGACTCGTGATTGATTTTAAAAGGCTAAATGCCATCACAATCCCGGATGCCTACCCGATTCCAGACATAAATAAACCACACACTTGCTTGCCTTCACGGCAATAAATACTTCTCGACAGTCGATTTAACGTCAGGTTTCCACCAGATCAGAATGCTTGAAAAAGATATTAAGAAAACCGCGTTCTCAACACCGAATGGTAAATATGAGTTTCTCAGACTGCCCTTCGGACTAAAAAATGTACCCGCTATCTTTCAGCGGATGATCAACTATGTTCTTAGACCACTAATTGTCATCTGCTGCTACGTTTATATTGATGATATTATCATCTTTGGCAAAGACATCAGGGAACATATTGAAAACGTTGAAAAAGTCTTCAGACTTTTGCAAAAAGCAAACTTGAAGATTAACCTTGAAAAATCTAAATTCTTCCAGAAAGAAGTTGAATTTCTTGGCTACATCGTATCTAAACATGGCGTCCGGGCAGACCAACTTAAAAGATCTCAAAAGTTTTTTAGGAATTATATCGTACTACAGAAAATTTATTATCAACTGCGCTGCTATAATCCAACCATTGACCAATATAACTAAAACAAATCCAAAAACATAAAAATAAAATTGGATGAACACGCACTTAAGGCCTTCAATGACGCAAAATTATTATTGACCTCTTCCGAAATATTAGCCTACCCAAATTTCTCAAAACTTTTCCTTCTGACAACCGACGCGTCTAATTCCGCTATTGGCGCCGTACTCTCTCAAGAGGAATTGGGCAGAGACAGACCTATCACTTACCTTTCTCGGTCGTTGAATAAGACAGAAGAGAATTACTCTACTATAGAAAAAGAGATGCTTGCGATTATATGGGCACTTGACAAACTGCAGAACTACTTATATGGGGCAAAAGAAATTAAGATTATCACAGACTACCAACCTCTTACCTTCGCCTTGAGTAATAGTAACAACAACGCTAAGCTTAAGAGATGGAAGAATATAACTACACTCTAATATACAAACCGGGTAAAATAAATTTAGTTGCAGACGCACTCTCGCGCCTACCTCCCACAACCACAACACAAGTCATCAATAATCAGGTAATTAATGCTATGACATCCTCAACTACCCAAACAGCTCATTCTGCCGAAGTAGACTGCACTGACCTGATTCCCTTTTTTGCGGTTCCTATTAACGTCTTCAAAAATCAATTAATATTCTCAGAAGGTTCGGTGGATAGATACTGCTACGAAGAACCCCATTTGGGATACCATAGACATTACATCAGATTATCTGAATACACAAAAGAAAACCTGATAACAACGTTGAAGGAATATCTGAATCCTAATGGGATAAATGGCATTGCAATACCAGAAAAATATCTTATGATACTCGAGAAATATTATTTCCCACAAATATCAAAACTCATAAAAAATATACAAAATCCTTTCCGGTCTGTGCGGAAAATAAGTATGACAGACATCCCCCGAAGGTAGAATTACAACCAACTCCCATACCGACATATCCCGCGCAAATATTGCATTTGGACATACTTGAAATTAGGAATGAAAAATTCATAACATGCATCGATAAATTTACTAAATTTACAAAATTTTTTCATATTAAAAACAAATCTGTACTTCATGTAAGAGATAAGCTTATAAAACTCCTACACTATTTCTCAGCTCCAGAGATTATGGTTATGGACAATGAGGGTAGTTTTATAAGTCCGATTGTTCAGAATTATATCGAAGGATTGGCCTTACAATATAAACAGTTCCAGCCCAAAAAAGAGAGGCAAACGGTGCACTCAACAATCATTGAAATTTTTAGATGCTTAAAGGTAGAATTCCCTGATTACTCCGTTAAGGAATTAATCAATATCGCAGTTGACAGATACAATAACACTGTCCACAACGTAACAAAAAAGAAACCTGTTGATGTATTTTTTAACCGAACTTCTAGAATAAATTATCAGAATTTAATTAACTTTAAAGAAAAAGTTAACCAAGACTTACAACACGAAATTGCTAGGAACCAGAGAAATAATCTAAACAGAAAAAATCGAAAAAGAATTAAACCCCCTTCTTACAAGGAAGGCGAAGTCATCTACAAAAAGAACAAACAAATTAAATCAAAAGAGAAACCTCTTTACCATCCAGAAGTGGTCTCGGAAGATAACAAAGTAACTGTTTTGACTAAAACTAATAAAAAAATTCACAAATCTCATATAAAAAATCAATAAAATCCGCGACTTCAGTCTATGTAACAAATACGACCTAGTACTTCTAGAATCAAATAACTGCATATTTCAAATTTTAAGAAAGACAGCAGCTGTATGTAATTACGAATACCACGAAGACGCAGTTGTTGAATTGGTATCAGAAGGCACCATATTTACTACTAACTTCAAAGGCGACCTGGTATATTCAAACACAAGCTCCTACTTGGATGGTACGTACGTCATTAATTTTAAAAATGAAACCATTCGTATTAACAATATTGAATATACAAATTGGGCTTCTATAACCAAGGAAATTTTACCCCCGATATTTGAAGTCAACCTAACTGAAAAAGAAATAGCAATTGATTTAAAATACCTTCATAAACTTCACCTTAATAGCGTAGAACAATTTAGGACTCTATCTATAGCGAATTACTCCTCACAGGCAATATTTTTATTTGTTATGATCATCACTGGTTTTTCCATTATCGAACCAATAAAAATCAACTATCCATCATCCCGGAGCGCTGATTCTTAAAGAAGGGGAAGTTATCACATACCATATTACGTAATAATCTGGCTTGAATTGTTCATTAAACTTTTTTTGTAAATATTGCACTTCTGCAATATTCTCATAAACAACGTTTTATATTTTTTATTTTATTTGCAAATATTGCACTTCTACAATATTCTCATAAACAACGGAAGTGAGCCAGACATCTAGAAGTTATTTTGTTAAAATGGAACATTAAACCTTTATTGTAAAAACCTGCTAATAAGCAAAATTTCTGTCAAAAGTTATTTTTATTAAAATTAAACATTAAACCTTTATTTTACTACTAATAAGCAAATTTACCTGTTAAATTAAAAATGTAATTAAAAAATCTTTAGAAATTAATATTGTATAAAAGACAAAACATTTTATTAATAAAGACAGTGTAATTCGTAACCTTAAAGGTAAAACTTGTGTTTCTTACTTCAAAGTAGAACCACGATAACTTAAATTAATTTGGTTTTGTAAATAAAAAATAGCTGTTCGTTTTTATTTGTACTAGAGCCATTTAGTAATGAAAGAGTTGTATTTTAGCATAAAAAAAGTAAACAAAATACAAAACTATATACTATGGCAATAATGTAGTTTGACAATATAAAAAAAACAACGTAACAAAACGTAAGTAAGACAAGTGTACTATAAAAACCCATTTGCTTACGTACTTGTTTGTGTACAGCTTGTCTGTTTGAGAAATTACTTGTTATGTAGAAACATGGTACAAATGTATTGGTGTTTTACACCGTAAGAAATTATTTTATCTTTCTAGATAAATGAATGAATGCATTAATCGTTAAGAGAATATCTCGGTATTCATTAAATTAAAATAGTTCATATTTTTGTTTTCCCTATTATAAAAAATAAAAATAATTAATAATAATAATTTTTTGATTGCATACAAAGCACTCTGCCTCATTTATTATATTTAAAGATAATAAAAATAATTCTTCCCACTCAACGTCCACATTTTTAATTTAAAATTTAAAAAAAAAACAAAATAAATACCTACAATAAAAAAAATACTTATAATAAAAAAAAATTCTAGAGTGTACTTTATTTCTTCAACAAAGCTGCATATACTTGCTCTGTTAAAAGTAAAAAGCATCCTACTGAATGAAATAATTGTATTTTTTGAGCTCTTATGCATGGTTTTCACTATGTCATTTTTAATGTCAATTTGTCCAAATTGTCGGCAATTGTATGAATCATATGATTTTGCAGTCAGTTATGCATGGTTTTCACTATGTTATTTTTAATGTCAATTTGTCCAAATTATTGGCAATTGTATGAAAACGGGTTGTCATATGGTGTCATCTGAGTTTGCAGTCAGTTATGCACACGAACTGCCGTCTAAAATGACAGACAGGTGAAAACGTCAAATTTCAGTTTTTCAACAGATATGGCAGCATTTTTTATCTAAAATAAAATTGACAAAAAGATGTCAATTTTTTTTTGTTTGACGATCGCAAAGCTGTTTTTTTTCTTTTTTTTTTTTTTTGCTGGAAAAATTAATTGCAATGGAAACTTTTTAAATAAAAAAAGAAATGGTAATGCAATAACACAAAACGCCGACTAGCTATAGCCATTTGTTTCTTTTTTACCATTTTTAAATTTTTTCCACTTTTTATTGAACACAAATTAATATTTTCTAATCAGCTGTTCGCTCGCCAAAAGTTTACACATCACATTTGACCTTTGTAATGAAAACGGCGTGTCAGTCAACTGACACCAAAATTTGACATGTCTTTGACACGCTCTGCTTTATCGACTTATTGTCAGTTTTTAAGATGTAATAAAAACGCATATGACACAAAATGACGAGAATTCATTTGAGTCAGTTTTTGTTGTCAGTTCATATGACATAATGAAAACCAGACATTATGCACACGAACTGCCTTCTAAATTGACATACAAGTGAAAACGTCAAATTTCAGTTTGTCAGCAGATATGGCAACATTTTGTATCTAAAATAAAATTGACAACAAGTTGTCAATTTTTTTTTTGTTTGGCAAATCAATAAAATCCGCGACTTCAGTCTATGTAACAAATACGACCTAGTACTTCTAGAATCAAATAACTGCATATTTCAAATTTTAAGAAAGACAGCAGCTGTATGTAATTACGAATACCACGAAGACGCAGTTGTTGAATTGGTATCAGAAGGCACCATATTTACTACTAACTTCAAAGGCGACCTGGTATATTCAAACACAAGCTCCTACTTGGATGGTACGTACGTCATTAATTTTAAAAATGAAACCATTCGTATTAACAATATTGAATATACAAATTGGGCTTCTATAACCAAGGAAATTTTACCCCCGATATTTGAAGTCAACCTAACTGAAAAAGAAATAGCAATTGATTTAAAATACCTTCATAAACTTCACCTTAATAGCGTAGAACAATTTAGGACTCTATCTATAGCGAATTACTCCTCACAGGCAATATTTTTATTTGTTATGATCATCACTGGTTTTTCCATTATCGAACCAATAAAAATCAACTATCCATCATCCCGGAGCGCTGATTCTTAAAGAAGGGGAAGTTATCACATACCATATTACGTAATAATCTGGCTTGAATTGTTCATTAAACTTTTTTTTGTAAATATTGCACTTCTGCAATATTCTCATAAACAACGTTTTATATTTTTTTATTTTATTTGCAAATATTGCACTTCTACAATATTCTCATAAACAACGGAAGTGAGCCAGACATCTAGAAGTTATTTTGTTAAAATGGAACATTAAACCTTTATTGTAAAAACCTGCTAATAAGCAAAATTTCTGTCAAAAGTTGTTTTTATTAAAATTAAACATTAAACCTTTATTTTACTACTAATAAGCAAATTTACCTGTTAAATTAAAAATGTAATTAAAAATTCTTTAGAAATTAATATTGTATAAAAGACAAAACATTTTATTAATAAAGACAGTGTAATTCGTAACCTTAAAGGTAAAACTTGTGTTTCTTACTTCAAAGTAGAACCACGATAACTTAAATTAATTTGGTTTTGTAAATAAAAAAAAGCTGTTCGTTTTTATTTGTACTAGAGCCATTTAGTAATGAAAGAGTTGTATTTTAGCATAAAAAAAGTAAACAAAATACAAAACTATATACTATGGCAATAATGTAGTTTGACAATATAAAAAAAACAACGTAACAAAACGTAAGTAAGACAAGTGTACTATAAAAACCCATTTGCTTATGTACTTGTTTGTGTACAGCTTGTCTGTTTGAGAAATTACTTGTTATGTAGAAACATGGTACAAATGTATTGGTGTTTTACACCGTAAGAAATTATTTTATCTTTTTAGATAAATGAATGAATGCATTAATCGTTAAGAGAATATCTCGGTATTCATTAAATTAAAATAGTTCATATTTTTGTTTTCCCTATTATAAAAAATAAAAATAATTAATAATAATAATTTTTTGATTGCATACAAAGCACTCTGCCTCATTTATTATATTTAAAGAAAATAAAAATAATTCTTCCCACTCAACGTCCACATTTTTAATTTAAAATTTAAAAAAAAAAACAAAATAAATACCTACAATAAAAAAAATACTTATAATAAAAAAAAATTCTAGAGTGTACTTTATTTCTTCAACAAAGCTGCATATACTTGCTCTGTTAAAAGTAAAAAGCATCCTACTGAATGAAATAATTGTATTTTTTGAGCTCTTATGCATGGTTTTCACTATGTCATTTTTAATGTCAATTTGTCCAAATTGTTGGCAATTGTATGAATCATATGATTTTGCAGTCAGTTATGCATGGTTTTCACTATGTTATTTTTAATGTCAATTTGTCCAAATTATTGGCAATTGTATGAAAACGGGTTGTCATATGGTGTCATCTGAGTTTGCAGTCAGTTATGCACACGAACTGCCGTCTAAAATGACAGACAGGTGAAAACGTCAAATTTCAGTTTTCAACAGATATGGCAGCATTTTTTATCTAAAATAAAATTGACAAAAAGATGTCAATTTTTTTTTGTTTGACGATCGCAAAGCTGTTTTTTTCTTTTTTTTTTTTGCTGGAAAAATTAATTGCAATGGAAACTTTTTAAATAAAAAAAGAAATGGTAATGCAATAACACAAAACGCCGACTAGCTATAGCCATTTGTTTCTTTTTTACCATTTTTAAATTTTTTCCACTTTTTATTGAACACAAATTAATATTTTCTAATCAGCTGTTCGCTCGCCAAAAGTTTACACATCACATTTGACCTTTGTAATGAAAACGGCGTGTCAGTCAACTGACACCAAAATTTGACATGTCTTTGACACGCTCTGCTTTATCGACTTATTGTCAGTTTTTAAGATGTAATAAAAACGCATATGACACAAAATGACGAGAATTCATTTGAGTCAGTTTTTGTTGTCAGTTCATATGACATAATGAAAACCAGACATTATGCACACGAACTGCCTTCTAAATTGACATACAAGTGAAAACGTCAAATTTCAGTTTGTCAGCAGATATGGCAACATTTTTTATCTAAAATAAAATTGACAACAAGTTGTCAATTTTTTTTTTGTTTGGCAAAGCTGTTATTTTTTTTCCTGGAAATATAAATTTCAATGCTTCCTTTTATTTTTTCCAAGCCCTTTAGTGTTTTTTAAAACTCAAAGCGCCGCACTAGCTACAGCCATTTGTTTCTTTTTTATTATTTTTAATTTTTTTTCCACTTTTTATTTACCTCAAATTAATATTTTCTAATCTGCTGTTCGCTCGCCAAAACTTTATGCAGCACATTTGACCTTTGTAATGAAAACGGCGTCAGTCAACTGACACCACAATTTGACATAAGTCTTTGACACGCTCTGCTTTATAGATTTATTGTCAGTTTTTAAGATGTAATGAAAACGCATTTGACACAAAATGGCGAGAATTCATTTGAGTCAGTTTTTGTTGTCAGTTCATATGACATAATGAAAACCAGGCATTAGCTGTAAGATGTGTTGACATTCGTGTTGTGTGCATGTAAGTAGCCGATTGTTCGGTCTCTGTGTGTTATGAGTGCCGATAACCACTGATGCCAGATTTGACGATTTATTGTCATTTTGACGATTTTTGGTACCCAAAATGAGTAAATGACGATTTTTGCTCCTAAAATGAAGATTTTTTAAAAAAGGTTTGAATTGGCATCGTTTTAGCAATAAACTTATTTCGTGATATTGCATCCTTGTTATTCAACAAATGGAATATTTGTTTTCCGTATAATAGAAGTAAAGTGTAAGAGTGATAGACATATTTGTCTATAAATGTTGTAATTTTTGTGTTTTAGTGCTGATCATCTTGGTATTATACAAAAATCTTCATGTTCAGAACATAAAATACCAACACTTAAAAAAAAAACAAGAAGCAATTAAATTCTAATGGTTGTTGAAAAAAAAAGAAGTTATAGCAAAGTAAAATTAAAACTTCTTTAAAATGCTTAGACATCTACAAAGAAAAGGTAATTAATAAAAATTTGGTAAAATTGATTGATTATAATTAATTTATTTTGAATTTTACAAAAAATGAACGATGATGAATCCCTTGATTACTAAAAAAGATATTCCCAACTTATTTATAATGTAATGTGTCTGTCATTCGATAGCATTATGTTTTAGTTATGCATATCTTCAATTACCGACAGCTGTTGAAACTTTAGCTCAAGATATTTACAGTTATATTTTAAATAGTACCAAGCGAAGTAGTCGGTTTGATGATATTCAAAAATTATTGTATATTAAACCCAAAAAAATTTTACATCCGAGTAAAACTCGGTGACCATCATTGGAAATAAAGGGTGTCCCAAGAAGAACGCAATTTTTAAATTTTAAATAAAACACAGATATTTAAAATAAAATCGTGAAACTTTATTATATCGTAAAGTAGACAGAATGAGGTTATGTATGGAACAATATATCGTGCAGATGGCCGCCGCGGCTTTGCTGGCATGCACGCGATCTTTTAATGAAATTTTCAATGACCGTTTTGCATGAATGCTGCGGTATTTCAATAATGCAGCGTCCAATTTCCTCTTTTAAGGCTTGAGTCGTCGTCGGCTTATTCGCGTAAACCATCGACTTCAAAAAACCCCAAAGAAAAAAATCTAATGGTGTTAAATCGCACGATCTAGGCGGCCAATTCTGATCTCCAAAACGCGAAATAACACGACCGGGAAATGACTGATGCAGCAATTGAATTGTTTCTCTGGCTGTATGACATGTGGCGCCGTCTTGTTGGAACCACATGCCCTCCACATTCATTTCTTCAATTCTAGGCAAGAAAAAACTGGTTATCATTTCACGATACCGAACACCATTAACTGTTTGCGCTTGACCTGCCTCATTTTCATAAAAAAAAGGTCCAATGATTCCTCCAGCCCAAAAACCACACCACACAGTGACACGTTGAGGATGCATTTGCTTCTCGTGAATCACTCGAGGATTTTCCTCACCCCAAATGCGACAATTCTGCCTATTGACGAAGCCATCAAGATGAAAATGGGCCTCGTCACTGAAGATGATTTTATCAGCAAAATCAGCATTTTCATGTTGTCTCTCCAATACCCAATTAACAAACTCCCTTCGCTGTCCATGGTCAGCTGGCTTCAGTTCCTGAGTCAATTGAACTTTGTATGCATGAAGATGCAAATCTTTCGTCAAAATTCGCTGCAAAGTGGATTTGGAGACACCAATTTGCTGAGCTCGGTGTCGAATTGAGGTGGATGGAGTTTGAGCGACATCATCACGTACAGCTGCGACATTTTCGGTCGATCGACCTGGTCGATGGCGCGTTGTTGTCTTTACATCATAACAGACCCAGTTTCGGCAAATGTATCCATTAATATCTTTACAGTTGACTCTTTTGGAGCATTATTGTGACCCCAAATTGATCGCAATTCGCGAACTGTAGCCGCAAAACTTTCACCATTTTGGTAAAACAATTTCACAATGAGATTGCGTTGTTCATTCGTGTAGCGCTCCATTTTTACTAACCTCGTACCTTCTACTAGCAAACAATAACAATTGTTCAAATGTCAAACAATGACACTTCGAATGTTGCCAGATTTAAAAATTGCGTTCTTCTTGGGACACCCTTTAGTTCTAAACCGCTTGTTGGAACTGTTTGAAAATTTAAAAATTTATTTCTCATTTTGTGTTAACATTGATTAAAATCGACACGGCCAAATCCATTTTAACCAATTTGAATGAAACAAATCAAATTTACTATCTTTCTTAAAATATCTTATTTTTGTGATTAATAATAATGTAAATTAAATATTCCATAGTGAGACCACATAGATTCACAAATTCTTAATACAAAAGATTATTTAAAAGTGAAAAAATCAAATTGCTTTGATATAATGTATAATAAAGATATTTATTTTTAAAATATATAATTGACAATATTCTATCTTATTAGTTTTTACTTCAGATCTTGAAGATTAACACGTTTTAATGAATTGTTGTCTTGTTTTTTTTTTTTTGTTAATTAAATTTTATACTAGTAAAAACAAAATTTGTTTTATTTTGACTAATTTTTGACGATTTTTCAAAATAAATTGACGATTTTTTTCAAAAAAATTTACGATTTTAGGACTAACATGCCTGGCAACCGTGCCCATAACTGATGTAAATATGTCTTTTATGCTGACCCTACGCGAAATAACATTAGTAGAAGCATGTATTTCTACTAATAAGTATGTTCGTTTTCCCAATAATTTTTACAAATTTGTACAAATTTTTACTGGATGTCGTTTGTTTACACAAATACTCAGTAAACATAAAGAAAAAAAGAGAGAATAAAGTGACAGTTTGATGTTGAGAGTTCTTCTTCTTTCTGCAAATTTTACTGGACAAATTATTGCCAGCAAGAATTTACAATCAGAAAAAACATATGATTGAAAAAAATGTGTTTAAATTTTTGAAAATACAAAAAAAATGTTTTACAACTACGTTGTTTTATGCAAATGCAAAGCAACAAATATTGTTAAATGAATTATAGAAAAGATAAGAAAACCTTGTAAAATGTTTCTGCATAAGATTTTACAACAAGAATCCTTTTTTTATATCGACCAGTTATATTTATTTTTGCATTTGGTTTTACAATAAGCTGTTTAACAAACTTGTAAATTTTTGCAAATTTTCCGTTCGCGTACTTTTTTAGAAAATTATCATTTTGGGAGTAAATTGGTATTACTCTCTGTAAGGTTGTTACTGAATAAATCTTACTGGACTTGACTGAGAAAAGTAAACGAATGAACCTAATGTTTCAATTTCTAATATATACGATGGAACTAAAAACAAAACAATTAACGAAACATCCCCAATATACCATACAGCAATCAAACTGCAATACAACTTGAGAATAAGCTTATATAAATAGTGTGTTTTAAGCTTTTCTTAATTTCGCTTATTATAATGTTTATAAAATGTGAATTCACAAGCAGTATTTAACAATGCTTGAGAAAAGATTATTATACAAAACTTTTTCTAAAGTATGCACATATTGAACAACGCAATATGACGATTGAAATAGAAATATTTTTTCAATACATTCTAGTCTTGTTGTCTTTGTTTTACGCTTATAATGCATACAACAAGTGCGATTACTTTTTTTTTTTTAATTTGTCAAACGTGTTTTGCGTGTACATTTAGTTGTAAATTTTATAAAGTGAACGTGCAATTGCATATTAAATTTAATTATTTTTATAATAATTTTTATTTATGGTTAAAATGAGTTATTATTATTTACATTTAAAATTAAAATACAAAATATATGAAATTAAAGAAAATAATTATGATTTCTCTTTTTCAACACTTAATAATATATTATATGTGAAGCTTATTCTACAGTTATGAAAAAAAGCTTATAAATATAAATAAGCTTTTCTATACACAAGTTAATACAATATTATTTGTGTAAGCTTATTCTAAAATTGCAAGAATAAGCTTATAGTAATCATACACACATAATTTTTTCACGGGGGTTCCGTTTTGATTTTTCTACATTTGTTACGATAGCCTTTTTCAATATATCTTAAGTCTTTTTCAAGCTTAAGGATTGTGTTTGTAAGCTTATAATAATATTTTTCTCAAGTCATTTGGTATGTTGGGTCAGTTCTGTGTGTTCGAATATACTACTATTAAACAATTATAAGAGGAATATCAAATTTTTAGTTTGTTTTTTATAATGTTTTTATATTCTTTTGTTAATTTTTCATATGCTCTGTTACTTAGATTTTTGTTATAGCTATCACATATTATGTCCCATTTATAAAATTTATCCAATTTTATATGGAGTTTCCACAAGACGTACGTCGCTAGACGAATGAGTGACTGCATGTAATTTGTTTTTGTATTGCATGTATTTTGTTTTTGTATTTTTGTTCGTGTGTAGCAAAGCGTCATCTGGAAACACCACCTTAATTATTTTCATTTTCGTCTTTACTCTGCAAATCAGTGATGCAAATTGTGGCACAATTGGGCCATTTGAGATACTTTATTCATTACCCTCTCGTTTACAATAGAAGTGTGAATAATGAGTTACCAGCATGGTTACTCATAGTGAAGAAATAAATGGGTACTTACAATGGTAAAGTAAGAAGATACTCTTAGTAAATTAATAGTGAACCTTACTCATCTAAAATTTTCTTACTTTAAGAAATCGATAAGAATAATTTATATTTGATTTTATAAAAAGAATACTTATAATATCTACCTTTTGCCTTTAAAAATTTAAGTTTATATAGATGCAATACTATTTTACGTTATAAAGCCTTAAGGTCTTAAAATTTTTGCAAAATCACTTTTTCACAGCATATAATTTTCTATCGTAATGTAGTTTTTCAAAAAAAATCATCAATAAATTTAAAAAAACTGAAAAACAAATTCGGTACTTACTTCAGTAACTACCAGTAATTCATTATTTTGCATGTACATATAAGTTCTTCTACCGTCCATTATCAGTAGGATATTATTTTGTATTTTAAAGTAACTTTTCGCCCTATAAAATGTATTTTGGACCTTTTTTAATCGTCTATTTGGCCGAAAACAAAAAACTCAAAATGCATCACTGCTGCGATTTGCAAAAGCCTGGGACACAACAAAAAGTATATAATTTTCTATAGAGTATGTTTCTCTCTCACGAACTTTTTAGTACTCTCTTAGAACACGAACATAGTTTGGCGGCAACAAAGGTAAGTTTTGGTAGGCAACTTTTAGTAGTGTTTAGCGGTGCTGCCATATAACCAATTTTAACTATTTTTTTTGCCGTTTTTTGGGATGCTAGAGATTTTTCAGATTATTTCATAAAAAAATGTTTTCTTATTTTATTCATGTATTTTTTCAGATTTTTCATATAAAAATATAATATTTGTTCAATATACTATTTATTTTTACTAAAATAAGACATGTCTAATAAAGTAAAAAAATACAACAATTGTGTTAAAAAAATAGTTACGAATTCAAACATAACATTGTGACATGAAAAGTATTAAAGTGTGTACACACACATTGACCAACTATGTCTATTCATATCCATTATTTCCCATTTTTATGGTAAAAATATATAATAAAGAGAATAAATATGCTATTAATTGTTGCAACATATAACTAAAAACCTATAAAAATGCAATAATTTGAAAAAAATTGTTTTCATGAAAAAACTGGTAAACAGTTAAGAATCCCAAAAACTGGGATAAAAAATTACACTGCTTATGTGGCAGCACTGCATACACCAAATTTAATGTTTTTCAACACTTTAGCAACTTTGAAAATGTTGCCCTCTCATTTAAAAATGCTGACGCTGAACTCTGTACCATGTTGAATTTCTGGTAGAGCGGAAAAATACTCTATAGTAAATTATATACTTTTTGGTCAGAACTAATCTTCGAGGAATTCAACATGCTACAGAGTTCAGCGGCAAGATGTTTATATAAGAGGGCAACATTTTCAGTTGCTAAAACGGGAAAAATACTCCATAGAAAATTATATACTTTTTGTTTACTTTTTGCAAATAACGGCTGCTCGGCAACGGCTGGTCGGCAACTTTTAGTAGTGTTTAGCGGTGCTGCCATATAACCAATTTTAACAATTTTTTTTTTGCAGTTTTTTGGGATGCGAGAGATTTTTCAGATTATTTCATAAAAAAAATATTTTTTATTTTATTCATGTATTTTTTCAGATTTTTCATATAAAAATATAATATTTGTTTAATATACTATTTATTTTTAATAAAATCAGACATGTCTAATAAAGTAAAAATACACAACAAAAATTTGCAGTTGTGTTAAAAAATACGAATTCAAACATAACATTGTGACATGAAAAGTATTAAAGTGTACACACACACATTGACCAACTATGTCTATTCATATCCATTATTTCCCATTTCTATGGTAAAAATATATAATAAAGAGAAATAAAAATGCTATTAATTGTTGCAACATATAACTAAAAAACCTATAAAAATACAATAATTTGAAAAAAAAATTGATTTCATGAAAAAACTGGTAAACAGCTAAAAATCCCAAAAACTAGGATAAAAAATTACACTGTTTATGTGGCAGCACAGCATACACCAAATTTAATGTTTTTCAACACTTAAGCAACCTTAAAAATGTTGCCCTCTCATTTAAAAATGTTGCCGCTAAACTCTGTACCATGTTGAATTTCTGGTAGAGCGGAAAAATACTCTATAGTAAATTATATACTTTTTGGTCAGAACTAATCTTCGAGGAATTCAACATGCTACAGAGTTCAGCGGCAAGATGTTTATATAAGAGGGCAACATTTTCAGTTGCTAAATGTGTTGAAAAACATTAAATTCGGTTAATGCAATGTTGCCATATACACAGTTTGTTTATCCCAGTTTTTGGGATTCTTAACTATTTTCCAATAAATTATATACTTTTTGAACAATGTTCCATCATTGTGTTTGGAAACAGAAATATCAAAATATTTTGATATTTGAGGAAACAAAAATGAGACACGAGTTTCAACAGGAAACATTGCTAGACACAATGGAACATAAAAGGGGAACATGCCCATGTTGACTATTTTTCCATAAAATTCTTTTTTGGTGGCGAACGGGGTAGAGAAGCTAACGATATAACAAAAAATATCAGTTTTTGTTATTCCTCTTTCACACAAATTTCTGTTCTTCTTTTGATGCTTCATTCACATTCGGTTTCAGAAAGAGAAAATGTAGTATAAATAGACATAACTTTGGAAGTAACTTTCAAATGGAAATTGAGAAAAAAAGCTTGCAATCAATTTCATAGTGTAAATTGGCTCTTACCGGTTTATTGAATCCAGGGGCCTATGGAGCTCCGGCGACACCAATATTTTTTTTATTTCTCCGACCGCTTGTTTTTGTGAAATTTGCTATGCATTGAAAAAAGTCAATAAACTATTCACCACTATCACAATTTTTTGGAAATGTGATACCAGTTTCATAATAAACCCTTCATTTATTGAACAAATATGTACTTACTTTTGTTGCCACTAAATATATATTTCACGCATCTTAACATTTTTCCTGTGTTAAAAATTTTTTATGTGACAAATATTAAATATGTATTATTTTTTAGGCACAAGTGTTTAAAACAATTTTCATATATTTTATAATCGATTATTGGAAAAGAAATTTATTTGCGATAGTTCTAGACACAGGGTACCCTGTGCAAAAAGTATTCGTTTTGTTGAGTAGGACCAAAAAGTATTCAATTACTTTGTTTATGGGGCAAGCTATCAAAGTTAGCTTACGTCATTCCCATATAAATTTGACATAATGGGCTTTTTACACTGAACAACATCTCTGTGAAACGCGTGGAAGATGTTGAAAACTTGAAACATGTATTTACATTGGCAACATCTTTCACCTGTCATTTATTCAGCTGTCAAAAAAATAAGAGAAAAAGACGCATATATTTTGTTTTAAATAAAAAATGGATTTAGAGAAAGCATTAATCATTGGATTAGTTGTTGCTTTACAAGAACAAACACGAATTTTAATGTAGTACATTGAAATATTAAAGGTCATTCTGGAAGATGATGATGAAGAAGAATTTATGGATGACATAAGAATGAAATTCTTACATGTGCCGCATTTTTTTTTTTTTTGTTTATTTTCTGCAATGTCAGTTTGCTAGTGATGGCACAAAGAAAATCGATTTTTTTGTAATTTTTTTAGTGATGACACTTAAAATAACGAAAGATGTAAGATGGAACAAAATGAGAAAGGATCATCTTTTGTAGATGTAAAATTTTTGGCCTGTATAATTCTTATGGGAAGATGTTACCATCTATGCAAATTGAAAGATGTAGCTCTGTGGAAAAAGGCTATAAGCCAACGTTTAGTGCTATCGATTACTTGCAGTTAGCATTGATGAGTAATAGCCTTTTTACACTGAACAACATCTTTGTGAAACGCGTGGAAGATGTTGAAAATATGAAACAAGTGTTTATAACCTTTTTCCACTGAGCTACATCTTTCATTAATTTGCAAAGGTGTTAACATCTTCCCATAAGAATTATACAGGCCAAAAATTCTACATCTACAAAAGATGATCCTTTCTCATTTTGTTCCATCTTACATCCTTCGTTATTTTAAGTGTCATCAATAAAAAAATGACAAAAAAAAACAATTTTCTTTGTGCCATCACTAGCAAACCGACATTGCAGAAAATAAACAAAAAAATATTCAACAAAGGAAAATGAGCGGCACATGTAAGAATTTCATTCTTATGTCTACCAAAAATTTTTCTTCGTCATCATCTTCTTCCTAAATGACCTTTAATATTTCAATGTTCTGCATTAAAATTCGGGTTTGTTCTTGCAAAGCAACAACTACTCCAATAATTAAAGGGCTAACTATATTATACTTTTCCTAACTTAAGCTACTGTCAAAAATTAACGAAAAGTCTGTCAAATGCTTAATCAAATTATTGAAGACCTTTAGGTGGCTACAATGTACTTTTTAAAATTAAATACTTACTACACTTAGTTGCAAATATTTTTACTTTTGCAAAAACTGTTTTCTTCTTATATTTCCAAAATATATGTATCTTTTCGAAAAATATTATTTAATGTGTTCAATTTATAAATATTTAACAATTAACAAGTAAATCTATATAAATTTTAAATAATTTAAAGAAATAAATGAAAACATAAATAAAAAAGTACTAAAAAATGCAACAGTGAATGCATCTCAATCGAAAAACAAATACAAAACCCACCCCTTTTATTATACATGCAAGATTGTTTTTTAACATTTTCAATTAAATTTTCTATAAAAATATTTACAGCGTACATTGCAATTTGTTTTTTTTTTATAAACAGTTTTTCTAAAAACACATGATTCCTTAAGTAATGTGCGGTCAGTTTCGCTGTTTGCTTAAGCAAATGACACTTGACGAAACGTAACGAAGAGTTTGTTAAGTACAATATAGTCATACACATTTGATTACATGTATTCGCACATTTGCTTAAGCTAGCAAAAGTATAATATAGTTAGCTCTTAATGCTTTCTCTAAATCAATTTTTTATTTTTAACAAAAAATATGCGTCATTTCCTTTTATTTTATTGACAGCTGAATAAATGGCAGATAAAAGATGTTGCCAATGTAAACACTTGTTTCATATTTTCAACATCTTCCACGCGTTTCACAAAGATGTTGTTCAGTGTAAAAAGCCTATTACATCGGCAACATATTTCATCTGCCATTTATTCAGCTGTCAATAAAATAAAAGAAAAAGACGCATATTTTTTGTTAAAAATAAAAAATGGATTTAGAGAAAGCATTAATCATTGGAGTAGTTGTTGCTTTGCAAGAACAACCCCGAATTTTAATGCAGAGCATTGAAATATTAAAGGTCATTCTGGAATAAGGTGATGATGAAGAAAAAATTTTGGTAGACATAAGAATGAAATTCTTACATGTGCCGCTCATTTTTCTTTGTTGAATAAGTTTTTTTTGTTTATTTTCTGCAATGTCGTTTTTTTGTCGTTTTTTAGTGATGACACTTAAAATAACGAAAGATGTAAGATGTAACAAAATGAGAAAGGATCATCTTTTGTAAATGTAGAAAGATGTAGAATTTTTGGCCTGTTTGATTCTTATAGCCTTTTTCCACTGAGCTACATCTTTCATCAATTTGCAAAGATGTTAACATCTTCCCATAAGAATTATACAGGCCAAAAATTCTACATCTTCCTACATCTACAAAAGATGATCTTTTCTCATTTTGTTCCATCTTACATCTTTCGTTATTTTAAGCGTCATCACTAAAAAAATGAGTCAATTTATGCCTTCGGGCAATATTCTTGGACGGAATAAACAATTCTAATTATGAAATGTATGTCTAAAGGTAAGAAGTAGCATAAGGAACATTCTTCCAATGCGTAGAAATCGGTTCCAAATCCATTCCAATGTAAGCACATTGGTTTCACCTCGGAATTTTTAATAATCTTTAAATTTCTGTTTTTGGTTAAAAAATTTACCTTTGTGCAAAATTCTGGGGTGGAATCAACAATTTCGATTATGAAATTTTAAATTTGTGTCAATTTATGTATATGCCTTTGGCCATATCCTTCTGGGATGGAATAAACAATTCCGAATATGAAATGTAAGTCCAAAGGTATAAAATAACATTAGGAAAATACTTCCTATGCACGCAAATTTGTTCCAACTCAGAATTTTTATTAATAAAAATTAAAAAAAAAAAAAAAACAATTCCGAGTATCAGATGTATGTCTAAAGTTAGGTTAAAACATGAGGAACATAATTCTAATAAGTGGAAATTGGTTCCACCTCAAAATTTTAATAATCTTTAAATTTTTATTTTTGTTCTAAAAATAATTCCAAGTATCAAATGTATGTTTAAATGTCGGTAATAACCCTACAAGAATAAGATCGGCTATATGACCGGTCATTTGACTGGTAGTGTTGACGGAAATACCCGTGCGTAGAACAAAGTTTCTGTCAAGTTCTTAAAGACAATATGAAAAACTTGACCGAAACTTTATTCTTTTTAACAACAAAAAATGCAATTTATATTAGTTGTTTCACTCTTGCATATATGCAAGAGTGAAATGACAGATATTTTATTTTGTTTATGTGCTAGTTTCAGTCATCAATTTCTTGTAGAGAACATGAGGTACATAATTCCAATGCGTGAAAATTTGTTCCAACTCAGCATTTTTAATAATTTTTAAATTTCTATATTTGGTTAAAAAATATTCCTGGCTAAGTTGTGGGATAGAAACAACAATTCTGAGTATCAAATGTATTTCTTAATGAGGGTAATAACATGAGGAACATAATTCCAATGCATCCAAATGGGTTCCAACTCAGAATTTTCAATAATCTTTATATTTCTCTTTTTGGTGAAACAATTTTTTGTGGATTTTCTCTGAAGAAGAGCTACACAGACTACCCAGACAGGAAACAGCTGATTTAATCAAAATGGCGACTAGAAAAGAAAATGCCAAAATAACAGATACACAGAAAGGAATAGTACACAAATAACTATGTACAATGTCAAATAACCTTACGGTTCGAGAATTCTTGTTTGACATATGTCATTGGTAACCTGTCTGTGAGGAACTATGTCATCTATCGTTGTCAGGACACATTTTGGCCTCTAGCGTCCAAACTAGGAATTTTCCAGGGAAATCGCTAATGAGTTCTGACAGAAGATAAGAAAAATGAATATTTTCAGTTTTTCAAAATATTCAATAAATTTTTTTTGTGGATTTTCTCTTAAGAGGAACTACATCATCCATGGTGGTCAGGACATATTTTGGCCTCTAGCGTCTAAGCTTCGAATTTATTAGGCTAATGAAATGTCAAATATTTTTGGCTTTTTAATTTTTACAACAAAATTCTTTTTGCTACAGCAAAATTATTGGTCTTGCTACAGCAAAATTCTTGCCCTTGTTAAGGAGACCATACACTTGGTTCTCTTCTGTCAGTTTTAACCACACGGGTAAAACTATACGGTTGAACACGAACAACTAGCATACTCACACACTTGACGTTGTTTACTTCAGTTCAAGTCAAAAAACAAAACAAAAATTATAGCAAAAAATTATCAGCTAACGTTCCAATATTACCTGATATTAGACTCTGACAAAAAACATTAAACACACATTAATTATGTGCAAAAATATTATAAAAGCATTAATGGTATTTGTTTATTACAGTATGTAACCCAAATATAAAATTTGTAGTAACCCACTGTTTACATATGCCACTAGGAGTTCGAAAAACTCAAACACTCACGACTTTTTACTAATACACTCACATTTTTCGTAATGGCAGCTCCAGTGGCATCAAATTTTGCATGCCCGTAAAATTTAGCATTTGCATTCCACTAAATGTCAAAACGATAAACAATTCTTAAAAATTTAATGTTAATTTACTGGATTAATGTAAAATTGTAATTAATGTTTTAACTTGTTAAATGTATTATAATAATTTATTTTTTGAAATGCGCATAAAAAACGCAAGTTTGTTAATTATAGAGCATTAATATTAATCAAATAATACTAATTGTTACGGCTGTAATGAACTTATTGATTTAGGAGAATTGTTTTTAACACATTTGTTGTACACATCGTTTATTTCTATAAAATATAAATTTTGCACCTCTTTTTTCAACGATCGATATACTATTAAAAAATATAATGGCAGTATTAAATTACCTTACCAATTAAAAAATAAACGAATAAGAATATAAATAGAGTGCAATAATGCGGTTTACAGAAAAGAAAAATATATCATTCACAATATTAACAATTTTAAAACAGCTGTTCAAGTAGAACGTGTAGGTATGTTCCGGAAAACGCCCACCCCGTGGAGCGGTTAGCTTCACCATCATCTAGATCCAAAACTGCCAATTTCAAAACAGCTCGTTGCAACTCGCCTCTTGTAGTTTTGACGTCCGCTTTGCGCACGATGCCATCAGATTCAGTATACAAACGAGTGACCAAACCTCGCCGCCATTGATTTCATGGAATGTTAGGGTCGCAAATAAACACAACATCTCCTTCTTTCAAAGGCTCTGTAGGCTCACACCACTTAACTCTTCTGGTTAGAGTTGGCAAATATTCCAGCACACAACGCTTCCAAAATCTGTCTCTTAAGTTTCTTACAACACGCCATTGCTTCTTCAGGGCGAATATCTTATTATCAGCAACGCTCACTGCAGGAGTCTATGTAATATTAGGTATACCTAATAGAAAATTATTTGGAGCTTGTTTAAGCGGTTCTTCTTCCTATGGGCAAATGAGTCAGCGGCCTCGAATTTACTATTTCCTCAGCCTCAATGAGGAGGCATTGCAGCACATGTTCTTTCGGGGACTCGTAGTTTAATGTTTGGCGCAAAACTTGTTTGACGCACTGCACCATTCTCTCCCATACTCCATATCCACTCGACACCTTTCGAGGACAGCACATCCTGAGTTCTTTCGGCCTCGAAGACTTCTTCGAAACGTTTAGCCTCTTCGTTAGCGCCAACAAAATTTTTGCTATTATCAGACCGAAGCCTTGATGGAACTCCACGTCGATTTATAAAATTTTTTTAAGCAATAATGCTGGAATCTGTTGAAAGATCATGGGCCATCTCCAGATGAATAGCACGTATAGTCAGTCAGGTGAACAATGCTACCCACATTTTTTCCGTTCTACGCCCAATACTTACATTCAATGGCCCAAAATAGTCAGGACCAGTGTATTTAAACGGAGCAGTATACGGCTCACGTCGATCTACGGGCAGTGGTCTCATAACTGGAACAGCTGGAATGGCATAATTCTTGTTACACAGAAAACATTTAGATACAATACATCTTAAAAGGCGCCTTAATTGAGGAATCCAAAATTTTTCCCGAATCTCGCAAATTGTTGCTTCATAATTTTGATGTTTTATTTGGTGATGGAAATGTAGTACAAGTAGTCTTGTGAAGTAGTGGTCTAGAGGCAAAAGAATAGGGCGTCGGGTAAAATATGACAAGCTACGGGCTGCATCGATTATTCCATATACTTTAAGTAGACCATCTTCATCAACATACGGCATTAAATTAGCTAAATTATTGGCTTTTGTGACTGGCTGTGTATCTTCTATACATTTAATATCATCGGAAAATGACTCCCTTTGAACCATCCGGCATAATATTTTTTCGGCGTCAGCTATATCCTTAGATGTTATACCATGGCGGTCTAAGTTGCTGCATCGTTTACGGCATAGGTTTATAAAACGAAGTAATTGTGCAATCGTCCTTTTTAATCGGCTGTAAGACGAGAAACGTTTGATATTTATGAGGCTATTTTTTAAAATTAAAAGTGAAACTTTTGGGCGAATGTCTCTTCATCTCGATCCTCATGAGGAGGGGCAACAACGTCATAAATCGGCCAGTCGTCTTCATGTTGTTTAAGAAACGTGGGTACATTTAACCATCGACATGTCGTAGAAAAATCAAAATTTTTATAACATCTAGTGGAATCATAGGCCACATTGTCTCTAGTTGAGAGCCATTTCCAATTATCCATATTTGTCGACGCCAGTATTTCTGCTATTTTATTGGCTACGTAAGGCTTGTAATTCCTTTGGCTACTTGAGATCCATTTTAAAACCGTTTTTAAGTCGCTCCACATGATTGTTGAGTGCGGTACTATTTCGTGTTCACTTATAACGTTTTGTTTTATTCTAGTCCCGAGCACCGCCGACTGCAATTACAGGCGGGGAATTGATATTCTTTTTAATGGAGCACATTTGTTTTCGAGCATATGAAACTAACGCTAGTGCTGCCATCTGTTGAAACGAATCTCCAGTAAGCGATGGCTGCAAAGGCTTCCTCACTAGCGTAAACGAATACTACACGTATTGAATTTTATTAATATTTCCCGGCGGAAAATAAAAACGTGGTAAACGAAATTCAGAAATATTATGTAGTTGCCTGCGCCACTGTTCCCATGATACGTTGATATCATCTGGAATTGGCTCATTCCACCCTATCACACGCCTCCATTTATTTCGTAATATTACTTTACCCCCAACAATATAATGGCTCAAAAATCCCAGTGGATCAAAGGTTGGCATGATAATACTGAGTTCTTGGCGTTTTGTGGGCCTCTTTTTACCAGAAACAACATCTTAATCGATCTTTTTAAATTTGAAGTTAAACATAAAGGTGTCTGAGGCTGAATCCCAATATATAGACATAGGACCTTTTTCGATGCTATCATTGGCTCAAATAACTTTTATAGCTTTTATGCTCTTGGATAGCAGTCGGTATGTTCCTTTGCATTTGTTTTCACGACATAGAGAGCGAAACATGGTGAGCAAGTGGCTCCAAATGTCATTACCATCATTTCATATTCATCAGGTGGTACGTTTGGATTACAGTTCCTCCACAAAAAGCGTTGAGATATTATATCACTCGATTGTATAGTTATCTGGTGAAACATTTCAAAAATATCAGCGTTTACAGCAATTTTACCATTTCGAAAACTGTAAAGCATGGTTGGCAATGAAAAAACCAATCTCAACTTTTTGTTTTCTTTGTTTGGATTTATAACACCAAAATGTGGTACCCTTTTTTATTCGATATCATGTGAGTATCTTCAGGCGGTACTTTACGGACATGACCTTTTTCAATGTAATTTTTTATTACTTGACTGTAAACAGCGGCAAAATTTTCATCACGTCGTATCTTCTTTTCTATTCCCTCAAGTCGGTTAGGTGACATAGAATACTATCCGGCAACTCCACTAGATCGCTTTTCCATAATAGCCCTGTTTGAAAACGATTTTCAATACGCTTTGTCTATTCATGTAGAATTCTCTTAGCTCTAACATCGCCATTGCTTTCAATCAAAGGAGCAGGCAGTACGCCCATATTTTCAATGTTTAAGTAGTTTTTAACCATCTTGTGAATATCACTCAAGTCGTCTATATTTATATTAGACGGCAACCCTAAAATGGCATGGTCTAAACCAATTAAAAATTTTGGTACGATATTTGAATAAGGCTTCATGAAACTTTACGACGAATCTTTAAATATTTATTGTATTTCATGTTCACTTTGCATTGGTAAATTTAGATTTGATACGGCATAAACGTTCTTTAGTAGATGGCTCTTTTTCTTCCCGATACCACTAACCCTAATCGATGGCTCTTTCGCTGATCGGCCACCAAACCATTGAATGTTTAAATTATTACTTCTTCCACGTATACCAACGTACTCAGCTATTTCTTTATCCAACATAGTTATAGAAGAGCCATCATCATACATCGTAATAGGTAGTACACGAAATATAAGCTTTTTATTATCGTTGGAACAGATTAGAACATTATGGTTAACTTTACATCCATCTGTTGAGCATATGTTCTTCTTACGGCACTCTCGGGTTGAATGTCCAATATTTTGGCACGAATCTTTTTACTGTATCCCAGCGTTCATCTACATTAAAATTCAAAAATTTGCGGCAGTCATATATTTAATGATTTCCTTTACATACAGGGCACTGCTGAAATTTTTCTATTGCATTAAGCACTCGGCGCTTTGGTTCGCAGTTAAAATCTTGTACTACACATATTAAATTTGCCACTTTAAATAACCACTCAATAAAATGTTCGATTGTAGGGTATGGATTAATATTTATTGCGATTTGGGCCCACTTTAACCTTTTACTCATGGGGTGTTTTAAAATCAGTTCTTCAAGAAGCTTAGGGTAGCCAAGTGTTGTTCACCATTCACGGATTTGAGAAACACGGATAAATTTTTGACCTTTGATGAAAACGGCACCAATTTAATTAGATTGTTTTCATTAATGTAAGGCAGCTCCCTAACCTTCTTCAATTGACTATGAATCAGCTGGTCTGGCCTTCCAAAACGAAATTTCAATTGGTCAATCACAGCATTCACATTATCGGGATGAAGAAGTAGTGCCTTTACTATTTCCTGAAGTATTTTTGAAGTCTTTGATTATTTTCAAAATCGGTGTACCTATATGCGGCTGTTGATTGTTCATAAACATTGAAAAATAGTGGCCAGTCCTCCGGTTCGCCATAAAACTCTGGCAAATCTTGTATTTTTCTGGGTATATTAAAGTCATTTGCTCCACTGTGTGCTGTTGGCTTGAAATAAGGTTTGCAGAATATTTTTTTCTCAATATCTTTATTGATTACAACTAAGCTTTATGTTTGCTTATTTATTAACTTATATTTACACAGTTAAACCACGTTTGGAAAGAAAATAACCCAATGATTATTTCTAAAGGGCATCTAGACATTATTCATCAATCGCAGATCAGATGGTAATGTTCTTCTTAATCTTCTGTTTGCTATTGGATTACGCAGTTTTTCCTGTAGTTCTTCATTACAGTTTTGTTCTAATCTCACTTCGTCGCAGAAAATGTCGATAATTATTATTTGTATTAAATGACGTGGGCGTAGGCTGCATTGATGGCAGTTCAGCACTGTAGACAGTAAACGGTTGTTGAGTATGTGTATGTGCTGTCGAATATATCAATGTATGCGAGTTTTGAGTTTACGGGACTCGCATATTGTTGTTCTTGTGAAATCAATGGCGGAACTATTTGGCGTATTTATAAAATTTAGGTTATGGTCACTTACTGTTTGCGTTGGTTCCTGAGTTTCGTTGAGTTGGGATTGAGTCTCTAAAAGTCTAAATATTGCATCTGTTCTTGCATGTCTGCAAGGAGGGTGGCTTATACAGATGTTGATGATTGCGTGTTCATCACCGGTAGTTCCTCCCGTTGGTGCTACTTTTTTGTTGTTGTTGCACCTTTTTTTGTTGTAGAACGAAGTGTATTTTCATTGTTATCATCCGTTGCATTTACTCCATGATCAGGCTGATCTGATGTAACAGTGTCAATATTGGTTGAACTTCTTAAAAATGGTGGACTACGAACTACCGTTGGCGGCATTTTTTGTAATAAATTGTTCAAGTGTGTATTACTTTACAATTCGGCGGCAGCAGAACAATTCTTCATAAAATGCGAAATAAAAATGTTACGGCTGTAACGAACTTATTGATTTAGGAGGATTGCTTTTAACACATTTGTTGTACAAATCGTTTATTTCTATAAAATATAAATGTTATTACAAAAGAAATACAATTAAATTTACCATACATACCGCAGTTTTGCACCTCCTTTTTCAACGATCGATAGACTATTCAAAAATATAATGGCGGTATTAAATTACCTTACCAATTGATAAATAAACGAATAAAAATATAAAGAGAGTACAATAATGCGGTTTACAGAAAAGAAAAGTATTTTATTCACAATATTGGCAATTTTAAAACAGCTGTTCAAGTAGAAAAAATTTTCGTTGATAATACGTATACAACATATGCATGCCACTACTTGCATGTGTAAAGACAGGGTAAGTGTGAAACAATGGTGGACATTTCCAAATTTGTTTTGCGAAGTCATGAATAATTTATCATTTTCACTTCACAGTTAGTTATCACTTCATGTTTTCATTTTGAGCAATTCCCATTCTCGTTATCAAAAAAATGTTGTTATGATGACTATCTGTCAATTTTATTTCAATCCGCGAGTTTTAAAGCATTTAAAACATTTAATATAAAGAAATGTCTTTATACGAGTTTATGCTTCTGGAAGAGAAAAAGGACCTGAGTAAAAAAATTTATCTGGCACAATATTTAATCATATCTAATTTTATATTCCTTAATATCTAAATTAATCCGAAAAATGGCAGATCAAATTAGATCCAGCAATATTTTTAGGAATTGACAAGGATCTAAATTGATCCGAAAAATGGCAGATTAAATTAGATCCAGCAATGTATTTGGGTATTTAGAGGGATCTAAATTGTCCGAAAAATGACAGATCAAGGTAGACCCAACAATATATTTAGGTGTAAAGTAATATCCAAATTTATCCGAAAAATATCAAATCGAATTATCTCTGATTAGATCCAACAATATAGTACACACGGAAACTAGTTTATTAAACTTATAAACAAATTAAACAAAAAATTTAATTAAACTATAAAATTAAATTAAAATAAATTTAAAAAAATATTACAATTCTAAAAAACAGTGCCTTCGACAGGAATTGAACTCGGTCTGACGGAGTTGTCGTGATGTAAGCACTAAGTTAATCACTGCTATACATAATGGCTGACTTTACTAGCCTTAATTTTTCGTACATACAGTGTACACCGTACAGTAAAAGTCATGGTACCCTAGCTATAATAAAAAAATTTTCCGTAATTTAAAAAAAAAATACGTAACAAAAGATATGACATTTATTTTTATTTTAATAAATCGAGTTCTTTCTATATTGCAAATAATAAACACAGTTTGAAATTATTTATAGCTCTATTTATTTATAACATGCTCTAAATTTTGACTGTGCTTAATGGTAACCGGCTTTATTACTTGAGCCTTGCGCTCATATCCAACATCAAGTGGTATTTTAACATTCCGCCAAATCATAACTTTTGGCCCCATATGCAGATTGATGCCGTGACTAATCATGAAATCTGCACCAGTAATTACTTCGTCCACAATATCGGCAACAATAAATACGTGATGACGCTTATGTTGGCAATTGTTAGTTTCACATTCACTTTGCCATAGACAGTGCCAGTCTCCCCAGTAGTATTGTGCAGTCTCACCCCATATAATGGTTCAATTGCATCCTTAACTAAATCGGGCCTGATGACAGACTGTGATGCTCCTGTGTCTATAGTACAAATACGCTTTCTATGGAGATTGTTGGGCCTACGTTTATAGGAGCTGGATCGTGTCCCGCAGTGCTAGCTGTTTTTGGTTTTAACGGTGACACCTGTGCTAATTGATGAACGGGCCGGAGGCTTTTTCTTTGTGCTCGACAGTTCCGCTGAAAATGTTCCACTCTACCGCTGTTGTAGCATTTAGCCTTGACTTGTTTTCTCCCTAATGCCTGCATAACGGTCTCTTTAACTGCTTCTATAAACTTGGTGCTTATATCTTCCTCTTCTTCTCAAGTTACTTCGAGGTTTCGCACATAAAATATTTGCCGTTTAGCATTGCAGTCTTCTGTGACAGCGCAAATGAGACAGTTTCTGTAAAAGTCAATTTTCGCGTAGCACACACCGCATGTCTCACATCAGAATCACGAATTACATTCACAAATACTTCAATTTTGAATTGATCCAAGAATGGATGATTTTCGCCTGCAACGACTCATTTGCTTTCTGCAGTCTAACTCTAAGTTCCATTAGGTAAATTTCCTTTCTGTGTTCGCTACCATACTTTCGTTGCAGTGCCACCATTATGTCATCATAATTATTTCTGCGTATGATTGGAACACTTTCTAGAATTTCTGCAGATTTTCCCTTTAAGGCCAGAATCAACTCTATAGCCTTTTCTTCGTTATTCCACACATTTCTGGCAGCAACTGTCTCAAACTGAAACTTAAAAACATTAAACGGTATGCTGCCATCAAAAGTAGGTGCCATTGCTCTACCAGAAGTTTCCGAAATAAACCGCACTGGGCCCTCTTGAAATTGAAAATTATTCACCTTAATTTCTAGATCTTGCAGTTTTTTATCCACTTCTTTGGCTTGTATTTCTACGCGATTCTCTAAGTCGGACAACTTCTTGTCAAATCTGTCCATATTCTCATTAGCGGCTCTTGAAGTTTCTTGAAGTTTTTCTTTCATCTTAGCAAACAGTTTCTCATTGTCTGCTCTCGAAGTCTCTATTTTAGCTAACACTTTCTCGTTGTCTGCTCTCGAAGTTTCTTGAAGTTTAGCTAACAATTTCCTGTTGTCTGCTTTTGAAGCTTTTAACCCTTTCGCTACAAGTTTTTACTGGGTTGCTTAAAAAATCCAATTTTTTGGAGTTTTACTATTATTGGCCCTGGGAACAACAATCAATACTCAATTTTTAAAAATTTTTATCCTAAATGTGTTTTTTGGAATGTATCCATATGGATACAAATTTTGTGTATGGTAAAGAAAAATGCTAGTACAATATATTTCTTTATATAAGATTTTATTTATTTTAGTAGTTTTAACATATAAAATTAAATTTTTTTCAATAAAAGCAAACATTGTATATACTTACATGCACAAACTAAAAATTATAAATCTAAAATTCATATAATTACAATAAATTTAGAGAAAAATAACACATAAATCTATATTTAATACATAAAATACATATAATCTGAAAAATAAAATATCTTACCAACAATTTATTCATTTGATATATAATGGAATTCCTTGAAGCAATTTCTCGATCCATTGGGAATGCACAGGAAAACATTGCACTTTGAACACTTGTATCTAGTTTGTCCTTTACATCCTTTGAGTTTGCATCTACCTTTATCCGTCGTGTGTTCTGGCCAATGCTGATTTCCGTCATATCGAACAGAAATTGAAGATGTAGATTTACGTTTCTTATCGGAGGTAGTTGGACTGATTGGAATATCCTCATTTTGCCATAATGTTGGGCGTCCACGCTTACGAGAACATGCCTGTTGATTAGACCGAGCTAAAAGACCATGCGCAATATCGTTACGAAAGCTCAGTAAGTCCATATACTTATTTTTCAAATTATTGTTTTCATGATCCATTCTATACTCTAACCACGAGTTACATACAACTAAATCGATGAAATGGTCAAAAATCTTAAGAGTCCACTTTCCAGATCTAATCGAAATTCTATATAAAGAAAGGAGAAAATCCATTTTGTCTACTCCTCCCATATTGATGTTGTACTCTGATACAATGCATGGTTGTGTTATTTCAAAATTTTCTTTTTTTCAGCACAAAATCGTGACACTTCGTTGACGGGCTCATGGCCATGGATTGATGACACGAGTTGCACAATTCCACCATAATTATCAAAATATATTTTATGATTTTTTTCCTCAGGAACAGTTTTTACAAGATGAATCACAATATCAGAGCAAAATCCTAGTTTTGAGCCAGTTAATATTGTTCCTTTTCGCTGATATATCTCAAAATCATAAACTATGCCTTTGGAGCTACAAAGGCAAAATTTGATGGGTTTTTTAGGCATGTACTGTCTCAGAGTGGTTCTTCCTTTAAAAGGAACCATCATCTCATCAACACAGAGATTTTCATCATTTGGAATAGCGTACGAGTTTTTTGTAAACATATTTATTATAGGGCGAATTTTATAAAGCTTATCGCTTCGTGATTGGTCTATTGTGAACTTTAAATTATTTCGCAAAGAATTGAATCTATTCCTGGTCATATTTTCTGGGAATGATGGTATTACGATGTCCATTGTCCAATACATTTCCAAACGCGGGTAGCCAATGGTACCAATCAATATTTCTAGAGCTAGAAATTTTAAAAGTTCTTCTTTAGTTAAACTGAGAGATTTCCCATATTTAGTCATTGATGCCTGGTTTGTTGAAGATACAAGTTGTTGAAGAAAGTCTTCTGTAAAGTACTCCAAAAAATACTCGACAGGCAATTTTATATTTTTCTTTGGGTACGTTTCAGAAAAAGAAGTCTCTGGATTAGTCTAAGAAGCTTTTTTCCAACGAAATTGGTCAGCCTTTTTAAGTGGAACTTGTGGTGATTGAAAAATTGTGGGACTCTCTTGAACGGTTCCATCAAATGCAAGACTTTCTTCGATTTTAATAACCCTATCACCTATATCATTCTTATTATTATAAACATTAATTTCTTGAATGTTGATCTCATATGGACCTTCTCTAGAAAGTTCTTCTAATAAAAAGCTGTTATTATTATCATATAAGTTGTTTATAACTTCAGATTCTTCCGACTCTTCCAAGTCAGAAATATCGGAATCAGCAAAAATGGTTAAAATTTTTTCAATTTCAGAGTCCTTAATTTTTCTTGCCATTTTTCTAAATGAATTTAAATGGTATCAGAGCTAAAAAAAGAACGTCTGCATCAAAGCAGCATCAAACGCAAAATGATTTTATTTGTATTGCGTGTATAATGTTTACAACCACAACTTACGTTTGTATCCATATGGATACATGCAATGTTTAAAAAATCCGCAGACCCTTTTTTTGTTATAAAACAAAAAACTTTAAATGCAAAATATCAAAATAAACATTTCTCTTTATGATTGATCAGTTTTTGAAAAAAAAATGGTCCGATATACTTGTAATATGTAAAATAAAAAAACCTTTTTTTACAAAAAAAAAAAAAAAAAAAAAAGGTTTTTTTAAAATTGCTATATTTTTCTCAGTTTTGTAAAAATCTAAAAACTTTTTTATGAAAATTATTCGGAAGACCTTAAAAAACAATTATAAGTCGATATCCAAATCGATTCATTGATTTAGAGATTGCTAGATGACTCCAAAGTTGAGTGTATCCATATGGATACAATGTAGCGAAAGGGTTAACAGTTTCGTGTTGTCTGCTCTAGAAGTTTTTAGCAGTTTTTTGTTGTCTTCCATCTTTTGCATCATAGCAGCCAACATTGCCTTCTGTTTTACGGGTCTTAACCTCCATTTCTTCTTTTTCGGCAAATTCGTAAGATGCAATGTTAATGTTACGCCGCTCAAATTCCTCTATGAGCCTCTTTTTCAATTCGACCTTATTTCCTGCTGTCGGTAGCGCCAATTTGCTCTATTCCTTCTTGAGCTGTTCCACCTTTAGCTCCTCCAATTTCATGACTGCAATCCTTCTGACACCAATTCTTACGATTTTACCCTTTATAAAATCGTTGATTTATTTGCCTTTTAAATAAATCGAATTCTCTCTATATTTAGAGCTCTATTTATTTATAACAGGCTCTAAAATTACAGAAACACACTTTAATATCACATTTTATTAACACGATGTAAAAAGACTAAACGTTAGACACACTCTAGTTCTTGACACTTTAGCGTTTTATTTAAGCTGCCTTGTTATGCTACCTTGTTGGCGTTTTTATATGTGCGGGTTAAAATAACTAGAATATGGCAGCACCGTCTGGAAGATGCATACTGACAAGTTTGAGATTGTTATTTTACCCGCAGGCCACACCAGCAATAAATTTACTAACATGCTGTTACCCATGATGTCTCGGTTAGTTGGATACTCCTCAATTTCGTGTTAGTGTTGCTGTTAGTCCTGTTATACCATGGCTGTTAAAACAGATTTTACGAAAACTCTTTTTAACATCATTTGTCATTTTTCCATATGACAGTTTATTTTGATTGCTTCAATAGCTTAACAAATTAATAGACAAAAATGCACACAATCACAAATAAATAAACAGCTTGTTGAAGGGATTAAAATGAGCATTTACCTCGAAGACAAACACAAAATAATGATAAAACATGACAATAACATTAGATATGGTGAAGGGTTGCGATTTAATTGTTTTACATGATTGTATTTCTACGAGTAAATGGAATTTCTGTAACAATACTATAATAAATAAAAATATTTCACTTACTTTTCTAAACAATAAATAAAAAAATTAAAGATCAGGGTAACTTCTCATTTTTGCACAGCAAAAGTCATGTTAACCCTGAAAAAAATAACAAATCTTTATTAAAATTTTGTCATTTTTGAACTGGATAGCTTTACCTAATACTTAGTAGGATATGGCTTAAGTCGTAGAACTTCAATAAAGCATCATAGAGGCCACAAACTTTTTTGTGTAGTTTTCGTATATTTGACCCCGATTAGTCAAAAGACTTGCTTTACTAGAAATTGTGTGATTTTGAATGCGTTTTTCTAAATTATCCCGCAAACTCCTACAAAAAAAAACTTTATCGAAATCAAAATTGCACAAATTTTATAAAAGAAATATAATAACGCGTTATATATCCCTAGGTACCGCAGAGTGTTAAGTACTTCGCAGTATTGTAATTCCTTTAAGACAGCCATTTTGGATAGTACTTCTCTTGTTGAAGACATTTTAAAAATGAACTTGCACTGTACAGTGTTTATCGTTGATAACACTTAAGCACTACTTGCAAGTAATTACTTGCATGTGACAACGTGTGACGGTCACGTTTACTTATTCACTCTAATGAAAATTTTTTTTCTAACGAAAATTTATTTTTTGTAAATCATTATTTTTTTCTTTTCACCTGTTTATCAAATGTAAACGTAAATAGGTTGTTATTCACAATAACATCCTTTGATAGCTGCTTATCCTTGCCAGATCGTTAGTGACTGACAAAGAACCGAATTGTGGGTACCCATGTACGGAAAGTCATTCGTGTCCGAATAACGCATATCACGACAGGTTGAAAAAAAAAACCGAAAGCTTGAAAGCATTAGACTTTCTTTCAATAAGAGTGGACGTTATATGATCTCAACAATTATCCATTTAATTTACCACACGGTTTTTTTTTAATAAAAGTGTATGATCGAAACAATTAACCAAGTTTATAACGAATTTACGTGAAGGTAATTAATAATTAAATCTTAAAATTTTGGAGACGCCATATTGGCTTTGGACTTTTGCACAACGAAAAGGGAAAGAATCTGCAAAAGAAAGAAAGGAAAAAGAATGAAATTTATTACAAAAAAATTTTTCATAAGTTCTAATCTTCAGACGCGACATATTAAATAACTTAACCAAAAATTTCCTATCTTAATCTAAATTATCTAAATCTAAATTATATTATCGTTTTCTAAATTATATCTAGTGCGTGCTAAATTATACTTACTAATATATAAATTCATATAGATGCATATAAAAAAAGATAAAACATTATTCGAATTGCATATGAAACAACGTCAAACGTTGAAATTATAATTCGGATAATTCTTTTAAATATTCGCTCTTATTTGCATATCAACTAAATTAGATTCGACTCTGACTCAAATTATTAGTAATGTTTTTTTATATAATTATTTCCTTCGAAAACCTTTAATTGTAAATTTATAAATTTTGGCTAAAACTACTTAATATAAAATGATAGAAAATAATAGTAACTAAAAATTAAATAAAATAGATAACATAAAATAAAAATATAATAAAATAAGATAACATAAAATAAAATAAAAATATAATAAAATAAAACAACATAAAATAAAATAATAACGAATAATAGTAAGAATGAAATAAAATAGATAACATAAAATAAAAATATAATAAAATAAAATAATAACGAATAAAAGTAACTAAAAATGAAATAAAGTAGATACCATAAAATAAAAAAATATATAATAAAAATAACTAATAAGTAATGTAAAAAAAGAAAGATTAAATAAAAATATAAATGAATAACAAAATAAAAATAGCTAAAAATCTAAAAAAATAAAAAACGAAATTAAAAAAAATTAAAATATAAAATTAAATAAAATGGCAGTGACAGAAGAGTTTAACCACATAAAACAAAAGTAAAATATCAAAATAAGATACACATAAATATAAATAATGATTTACGAGTAGTTTCATTATTCATATAAATTATTAACACGAAACATTTATCTCAGTAATTATACATATATATACATTATTAAAGTTGTTATAAAATTATAAGCACATTTTGGTAATTCTAAGTATGATTAGTCTTTTCTTTTTTCATATATCTATATTATAATTATATTATTTTAAATAAAGCAATTTTTTTACTTGTCTAAATGAATTTAACCATGTACTAAGTTTATTTTAACGGTTGAAATGTAGCGCGACAAAGAGTTTGGCGACGGATTTTAGGGACACTATAATTTGTTTCTTTTACAGGCGATCGTAGTGTCAAGGATGACCGAAAGAGTCGTAAGGAGAGAGCAGCCTGGTCAGGATATTTTGACATCTTTATGTATTGGAAGTAAATCCGTGATCCTGAGTTTTGTCAAAGCAATTGGGTATTGATTTTGTTGAAAGCCCGTATGTTTGTATGTTCGAGTTTCCCGCTGCCAATCTTATTTGTTTACTTGTCTAGTGTTACATGTTATTTTCTTTTCGGCACGAACTTTTTAAATGTGAAGACTTAACGAAAAAAGAATCCCCCCGTTTCCGGCGAGCTACAGCCGCAGCGAACACCAGCGTGCCATTTCCGTTGTCGTCCACAAAAGGGTCTTTTACAAACGGGGGGGTTAATAATAAAAATTAAACGTACATAATACTAAAAAATAACTTAAATACACCTACTTAAAATTATGTTCAAAACATGTCTGACGACGGAATAAAAAAAAAAAACAAAAATTGCTTTATGCTTCCAACATAAGAACAAAGTCCCCTTGCATAGATTATTTTCACCCAATATAAACTGTTAACCTCGCTGCCACTTTGTTTAATTCTAGTCTATGTTACCTTCTAACTCCGGGTTTTGGCTTAGGTTTCTTTTTCACTACTGGCCATGCTCCAGGTGGAGACCCAATTCCAACTATTAATATATATATTACTCTACTATTATCTGAGGAAACCCAATAAATAAAAAAATGCGAATGTCCCAGGCTTTGTGGTAGGAGACTTGAGTTTCTGGGTGACCGTCTCGTGTCGCCTTCGGACGTGTGGAATTAATCACCTGGTAGGATTCTTAGCTTTATCGGTAGCTTGGACCTTTAGGGAAGCTCTAGGCAACACAAAAGACCTATGCTGGTCACGGTGCATAGTGCCATTTGAATCTAATCTAAAATATAAGTGTGGGTACTCAAATGAAAATTGCGCGATTTTTTCGAAAAAATTTTTAATTTTTTGAGAAATCGTCCCAAAGGGGGTCTTAAATGAATCTAGGGGAGCTACATGGTTCGTGAAACAAAATGCATATTTGAAATCCTGAGGAAATTTCCTTTCATTTGAGTACTCACACTTATATGTTACTTACTTACAAAAGTGCTTTTCAGCCTGTAAATATGTTATATGTATCGTAACATTTCAATGTCCGACATGACTAACTAATATATTCCTTTCTTATCGTTTCAGGATGAAAACCTTGGGTTGACTGTGGTATTATAACACCGTGGTATTATAACAGCACGCAAGAAAGGTCTTCCCTAGGTTGGCGGTGACTCCACTGCAGGTTTCCCACCTGCAATAAAACTAAAAGTGGGTCATCCAACATTAGAGCCGCGGGGAGGGGTGGGGAAATCAATACCTTTGGCCCAAAGACAAATTGAGCCTCTTCCGTCATTATTATAATAAATAAAAAAACAATAATATGGAAAGGCACGGCCGATTCACAAAATAATAAAAATGCCCGTCATATAGTGCCAACGCAAATACGGCCAGCGTCGACGCCAGTTTTTTGTTAACGCCGAAGGGCCACCGCAACAAAGAATCGGATTCTTTGCGAAGTAATGAATTATTTGATTAATTCACAGATTCACACATTCAGAGCTAGTTTTTTTGATGTGTGTTAAACATGGTTTAATGGCTTATTAGTTAAACTGATTATAAATTTAAGCTGGCTTTGATGCTCCTTGCTGTTTTTCTGCAGTAGTTTAAGAGTTGACAAATAAGGTAATGGTGCCATATGTTATTTCAACAAAATTTTATAACTAAACATACAGTAGCATTGAAAATATTAAATAAAAATAAAAAAAAATTGTTTCATACAAAAGCACGTGTTCAAGAATATAAATAAATACACAAATAAATAATATACATATAAAATAATAACATAAAAAATAACGGAGTATCTAATGACATTAGTTGGAGACGCTTTTCATCAGCTGTGTTTTGACATCTGTAACTTAGGTTAACTGGCCAATCTTGCCAGTTAACCTAAGTTACTGGCAAGATTGGCATTCTAAGTGTAAACACACCATGTCTATGTCGCTCACGTAGTAAAAAACGTTCTCTTGGTTTTATATGGGCAAATTACAAAGGTTCGGCATCTTTTCAAATTGGTTTTTTGCGACTCCCGATTGATTTTCTTTGCAAATCCAATTAGTTTTTAGCATATTTCCCAATTGGATTTGAAAAAAAGATTTGAAAACAGGGGAATTTACTCAAATTTTTACATAAGTCAGGGAAATTTGCTCAATTTTCCCCTGTTTTCTCTCAGTTTCCGAACCTTTGTATTCTGTATACAATTTTTTTTGCCGCTGCCGGCGTTGCAATCTCTATACTTATTCTTCCTCTATGGTGTAAACCAATAAACAAGGTTGAACTACATCCAAAAAACTAGCTCTCCGAATCGATCCCTAGGATAGTTTAACTGTTAAGCGGCCCATAGATTGAACAGCATGCTTGATAAACATGAAGTTTTTTTTTGACATACACCATCAAACAGACCTTTATAGCCTTTTTCCACTGAGCTATTTCTTCCATCAATTTGCAAAGATGTTAACATCTTCCCATAAGAATTATACAGGCCAAAAATTCTACATCTTTCTACATCTACAAAAGATGATCCTTTCTCATTTTGTTCCATCTTACATCTTTCGTTATTTTAAGTGTCATTACTAAAAAAATTACACAAAATCGATTTTCTTTGTACCATCACTAGCAAACTGACATTGCAGAAAATAAACAAAAAAATTATTTAACAAAAGGGAAACAGGCATTAGAGCAGCACATGTAAGAATTTCATTCTTATGTCTACCAAAAATTCTTCTTCATCATCATCTTCTACCTTTAATATTTCAATGTACTGCATTGTTGGGGTTGTTCTTGCAAAGCAACAACTACTCCAATGATTAATGCTTTCTCTAAATCCATTTTTTATTGTTAAAAAAAATATGCGTCCTTTTCTTTTATTTTTTGAGAGCTGAATAAATGGCAGATGGAAGATGTTGCCAATGTAAACACTTGTTTCACATTTTCAACATCTTCCACGCGTTTCACAAAGATGTTGTTCAGTGTAAAAAGCCTATTAAAAACGTAATTTCTTATGTCGCTGACTGCGACGGTCGTTCGTGAGGAGCGAATTTAACCGCAGCTTGACGTTCCAAAAGAAAATAACAATGTTGGTTTGTGTGTTAATTTAAAGCACGGGTTGGTGCGATGCGTTTATTTCTATATTAAAAAATATGGGGTAACGATACTCACCACAGTGTTTTTTCCTTACAAACTAAATTAAATAACAATATGAAAGGGAAAATATTCTTATGTGTATAACACATAAGAACTAATAGCCTTTTTCCACAGAGCTACATATTTCACCAATTTGCAAATATGTTAACATCTTCCCATAAGAATTATACAGACCAAAAATTCTTTCTACATCTACAAAAGATGATCTTTTCTCATTTTGTTCCATCTCACATCTTTCGTTATCTTAAGTGTCATCACTAAAAAAAATACAAAAAAATCGATTTTCTTTATGCCATCACTATCAAACTGACATTGCAGAAAATAAACAAAAAAAAAATGCGACACATGTAAGAATTTCATTCTTATGTCTACCAAAAATTCTTCTTCATCATCATCTTCCAGAATGACCTTTAATATTTTAATTTACTGCATTAATATTCGGGTTTGTTCTTGCAAAGCAACAACTACTCCAATGATTAATGCTTTCTCTAAATCCATTTTTTATTTTTAACAAAAAATATGCGTCCTTTTCTTTTTTGACAGCTGAATAAATGGCAGATGAAAGATGTTGCCAAGGTAAACACTTGTTTCACATTTTCAACATCTTCCACGCGTTTCACAAAGATGTTGTTCAGTGTAAAAATATTTTCATTGTTATAGGCTTTTTACACTGAACAACATCTTTGTGAAACGCGTGGAAGATGTTGAAAATGTTTTTATCGAATTTGCTGATGCAAAATATGGGTTTCCACTTGTTTGCGCAAAAGACCTTCTTTGTCAAAAGCTTTCTCTTTACAATGCGGAACTGCTTTCCTTTTCAAACAAAGAATCAAAACAATTTTAATTTGATTCGCGAATCAAAAAAAAAAAAACTTATTTTGATTCTCGAATATGATTTGATGCCCGAATTAAACTTTTTATTTTAAATCACGTAAACATAGAATTTTTATAAAACAGCAACTATTTTTTTATCAATTTATATAATAATATAAATTAACACACTCTGATAGTACAAATTTCGTTTCCCGCTCTTATTCGTTCGTATAAAAATGGTCTGTGTTATAAAAATAGATATCTCTTGATGTCTTCTGGACCTGCACCCTGTTTCCGTATCTGACGCGAGAAGTTTACGAATCGAGAAATTTATAATCACCCTATTTGATACAAGATGACTTAATAATTAAAAAAGGTGATTGCATTTGTACTGGAAATTTTTTTGGAGCTTCTAATTTTTAGCAGTGGCACATTTAATTTTGTAAAATTTTTTATTAGATAGAAAAATAACAAGAATACAGCGCCTTATTATCTTCTTTAGATTTATATATATCTAATTGCCTGTGACACACCCTATAGAAATCAGAACAAAGTTCCGTTTTACATGTTTTTTACAAAAACTTTGTAGATGCGAGAAATACAGAATTGAGGTGCTGACCTATTGTTATTGTCGCAGTATATTAAAACTCTTGTAGAACAAAAATTTTGTCCGTTTTGCCCTATCTCGCTAGTTTTTGAGATACCGACCTTTTAAAAAAATTGCCATTTTATAAAATGGCGAATGGCTCGACGAAGGTTTCTCTTTGATATAATAGATTCGGTAGGTCCCCGAAGGGTTTCATGGAATTTTATACCAATGGGTCACCTTGTTTTATAAAAATAGACACCTCGGGATGTCTTCGGGACCATAATAAAAGTGTTTATTAAAATATTATAATTTTACAAAATGGCAAATATCTAGATTTGCAAGTCAATTTTAATGTTTTTTATTTTGTTTTAATTCGCAAATTAAATCAATCTTTTTTTAATTAGCGAATTAAAAACAAAAAAATTATGTTTGAAATGATTTGATTCAATTGAATCAAAAAAGATTCAAATGAAATTGATTAATCGATTATGATTTTAAATATGATTTAATAAATTGATTAATAAAATATTGAATCAGCTCGCTGATTTACAAAAATAATTATTTTTCTCGCGAATTAATTCATGTGGGAAGATTTTTATAAAAAATATTACTTTATATACTTTAAAAGGTTGATGTATTTGACAAACACGCCATTATGCTATGCATTTTGTTTTCATTCAACATGTTTGTCAATCCATCAAACAAGACATTACACCAAAGATGCTCTCAACAAATGCAAATTTATTATTCGCTAATATTACAAAACAGGATGAAATTAAATTAACACTTATAGAATGTATTTTAAAATAAATGAACTAACACAGGCTTAGGCCTGGTATTTTTTTAAAAATTTGTGCTTGTTATTTATGTTTTTTTTTGTCATTATAATTATTATTTCCTGAAGATACTACATAGTAAAGAGAAATATTGAAAAATAAATAATATTTTTATTTATAAATAAAAAATGCCATCCTAAAGCTCAAAAATTTAAAAAGTTAAAAAAAAGGTTAGATAGAAGTTTAAAATATAATATAATCATTTTTTCACGTGTTTTCGTTATATTTTTTTCTAAAAATGGCGCTTGAAGCGTCAAATAGTGTCACAAAAAAACATGCCAGATTGTCCCGAACGCAGTGTTGATTAGTGAGATTTTCTTTAGATTTCCCAAAAATCTCGGAAATCTCGAGATTTTTATGAGATTTGTGCCGAAATCCCATTTTTACGAGATTTGAGTGCAGAAGTAAACGCAGCTTAAGAGTTTAACTATCCTGTTGGTTTACAAACTTACTACAAACTTACACCAAATTCTATATTTGGGTTACTTATTGTAATAACAAAATACTGTTATGTCCAAATTTTATAAGTCCCCTGCGTTCAACGCCTCACCTACACTTCACTTTATAAATCACTACGTCATTGCGTTGAGCTTTTACGTTATAACTTTAACTGTCAAATTAAAATAATTTCAGTAATACCTGCATATATGGAATTTATGTTTGATTTATAACATTTATCCCCACTTTTTTGCTATTGGCAACACAGGTGATTAAAAATCATTTTTTTCTTATTTAAATATTTAGGCCGCCTGAAACCTAAACACGCAAAAAAATTTATGGAGCAATTTTTGAAATTTATTTTTCTTTTTAAGATTATTTTCAGAGGCATTTTTACTATTTCCACGACCTATCGACCCAAGAACAAAAAAAAACAAAAACTGCTTAATAAAAATAAAATTTATTGCAAATTTATTACAAATTGTGTTTTTTTAAATAGTTTAAAGTGATGATTGTGACATCTCAAGTGATATATTTTTCAAAGCAGTGATTTATGAAATTTAAATTTATATGTATAAAATTTCAAATAACGTAACAACGCAAGCAATTATCTACTTTATTCAAGTGATTTACAAAATTAATTTTTTTAAATGATGTGAAGTGAGGCTTTGCGTGTTGCAAAATGAGGGCATTAATTTTTTTACAAAAATGGTCAGTGGGCCAAACCAATAATAAGCTGACGAAGTGGAAAATCAGACGTGAGGAAGAGACATAATAAGGGTTTTCACTCTTGGTAGTATATTTACAACCCTTGTATACTTAAAACGATTTTATACTACAAAGCGTGAACGTGTATTTACTTCCCGCATAAACACAGTAAATTAATCAATCAGCTGATTTTTGTTTTTTTTTTATCAATTTGAAAACTTAAAATATCAAAAAGAATTTGAAGTTAACAAAAATGCCTATAATTACGGAAAAATATAAAATTATAAATTTTTTAGAGCAAAATTCAATTAACCAAATAGAATTTGCAGAGATTCTGGGTTTGAAGATACGGTATTACTTGTAATAATAAAAACCAATCACTATCTGTCCATCTTTTATTACTTATTTTTTCTCGCTTTTGTTTTAAGCTGGGTTTTTCATTATTTTGATCCATTATTCAACTTTATTTTAATAGTGACCACAAAATGTACAACATGTATTTACTATACCTTTTGGTCTTGTATTTCAACCACAGCCTAGTAAATTTTAGTTCTATACCTCTACAAGGTCCACAAGGGTAGCTTACTACCAAGAGTGAAAACCCTTAATTATTTGTCATGCAGTTGTTTCTCCCACACTATCGTTTTCAGATTAGTTACATTTATAGTTCATCACAGTTGCTGAAATTGTAAAGAATTAAGAGATGCTAGAATCGTGTCTCCACTGTATAACCTGTGGTTGCACTTGATAGTTTTAAATTACTCTAATTTCCAGAAAAGCCAGCTATATAAAACTGCAAATTCGTGATTTTCTTTCCAGTAAGATAACGCAGTCTAGACTAAAGATTACTTGTAGTCCAGACTGGCGAAAAAAAAATCGCTAGTGTGGACCACTCGATTTCGTAAATTTTTATTGCCTCCAATATATGTTGCAATAGTTCTCCTGCATTATTCGTTAAGCGGAGTTTACATTATCTGATTTTACCTAAAGAAAGTCAAAGTAAAAATCCTTTGATATGATGAGCTTATCAAAAAATTCTCTTTAATAAACTGCTTTGGGTTTAAACCTTCAGATGTAAATCTTATGCAACCAGCTGTTTTTGCTTGTTGCTGAATTGTTTTTTACCGCCAATTTGCTTCACAACTATTCTGTTTGTGTTTTTCTTTGTTTGTAATAAAATGCAACACTAATACAATTTGATTCTCATAATTTTATGAAATATTAAAAAAAAACGAAAAAATCAATCTGACTGGCCAAATTTGTAATCATATTTTCTGTATGTATCAGGCAAAATGAGTTTACACCATAGGATTTTTGTATCTGACTCTTTTTTTTTTGACAGATCCTATGATTTGTAGTATAATGTAAACTCCGCTTTAGCAATTATTGCTAAGATAATACGTCAATCTATCTGTCATTTTCCTTTGACAAAAAAATAGAAAAATTATTGAAAAACAACAAAAAATTTTAAATTTAAAAGAATTATATAAATTTTTACATATTCCTTATTATATAGAAATATATAACAATTTTTCACTTTACAAGTGTATTTACAAATTATCATAGAACCTTCTTCTTTAAAATTTTTTAAAATGTGAGTGTACAACTGAAATTAATTAGGAGAATAGATAACGTAGGGTGTAGGAAAAATGCAGTTGGTAATAGGCCACCAAGTGCATCAACAACTGGCAAGGTTAGTTGTGATTTGCCGGAAGGCAAAGAGGATTTCATTCGCAATTATACTAACGTTTTTGATGCACTTGGTGAAATACCTAGTAGGTGCCTGATTGAAGTGAAGGAAAGATCGGAACCCGTATGAATTATAAGAAGAGGATATCATTTAGTTTACACCATAGGTAAAGGAAACAGTTGGATATTATGGTTGAGGGTGGTGTTATTAGCAGGGTTAATAGGCCTACGGAATGGGTAAACAATTTGCAAATTATTGAGAAATCAGATGGGTCTTTGAGAATTTGTCTTGATCCTTAACCGGGAGCGGTATATTATACCCTCGTCTGAGTCAATAATAAGTCGGGTTGGTGGCGCGAAATTTTTTACGGTGATGGACCTTAATAATGGGTTTTGCCAGGTTGTGTTGGATGAAAGATGTTCAGAGTTGACAACATTTATAACACCATTCGGCCTATATAAGTGGAATCGAATGCCTTTTGGATAAAATAATGCTCCGAAAATATTTATGCGATATATGATACAGATATTTGGTGACCTTGAGGGCGTTGAAGTATATTTTGATGACTTGTGTATTTTTGGAAAAACTGACAGGAACATGATCAGCGACAGCTCAATGTTATTAATAAGGCGAGAGAGTTTAATGTGAAATTCAATAAGAAGAAGGTTCAGTATAAATCTAAAAAGGTTTGTTTCATGGGACAGATAATTTCGGAGGGAACAATTGAACCAGATAGGAAATATTTAAAGGCTATTGAGGAAATTCCTATGCCGAAGGAAAAACAGGATGTCTTGCAGATATTAGGAATGTGCAAGTTTCTTAGTCGGTACATTCCGAATTTTTCGGCGATAACCGTGAATCTCCGGGAGCTGACGCGAAATGACGAAAATGGCAGTGGACTAATGGTCATATCAGGGAGATTGATGTATTAAAGAGAATAATTTGTAGGCCCCCAGTATTGAAAATTTATGACCCTAAGTTACCACTTGTTATTCAAACGGATGCATCTAAGGATGGTATTGGTTGTGTATTGTTGCAAAATGAATGTCCCATCGCTTTTGTTTCTCGCAGTCTAAATAAATGTGAAAGAAGGTACGCACAAATAGAGAAGGAATAACTCGCTGTGGTTGTAGCATGTGAAAAATTTCACTATTTTATTTACGGTCGGGACGTAGAGATACATTCAGATCACAAGCCCCTTGAATCTTTAATAAAGAAGGATCTGGATAAGGTCACGGCAAGGCTTCAGAGAATGTTTATGCAGCTGTTAAAATATCCTACTTTGACGATTAAATATGTGCCGGGAAGGAAGATGTTAGTGGCTGACTGTCTGTCACGTGCGTTTTTGCCGGACACTGAACCACAGGATATCGTTTGGAAATCTGTTGTACACTCGGTAATCAGGAAAAGTTGCATGTCTAACGAAAATAGACTAGTTTTTGTGCATGCTACTGGATCTGATACGTGTTTGAATAATGTGTTGTCATATATTGACGGCGTTTGGCCGACATACAGGAGGTTGGGTTTTAGAGAAAATAAGTTTTATAGGATCAGAGATGAGTTGGGTAGTGCCGATGGGTTATTATTTTTTAGGGATAGATTAGTTGTTCCCTCTGAACTGAGAACTCAGACGTTGCGATTATTGCATTCTGCTCATCTGAGCGTTGAGAAGACGCGGATGCGGGCTAGGGAATTATATTACTGGCCTGGGCTGTCAACCGATGTAGAAGACTTCATCAGTAAATGTAGAATATGTGAACCAGTTTACGCTTGGGAGCAAGTGGCAATGGACATTTTTGAGTTTTCAGGCGCATCGTACCTGGCGATTGTTGACTTATACTCGGGTTGGTTGGTCTCTGAGAGATTGAAAGCTAAATCGGTTGATGAAATTATTAAGGTGCTAAGGCAATTATTTTCCAAATTTGGAATTCCGACAGAGATAAGATCTGATAATGTTCCATTTAATAGCTATAAATTTCAAACATTTGCAAATTATTATAATTTAAGTTTATAGTTGTCGAGTCCCAACTACCCACAAAGTAATGGTCTGGCGGGGAAAGCGGTTTCTATTGCTAAGAAAATTTAAAAAAAAAATATTCTTGATGGAGGTTGAGAATATCAGGAACAGATTTTGGAATATAATGTCACTCCTTTGCAGTATATGCTTTTGTCGCCAGCACAGTTGTTTATGGGTAGAACACTTAAGACCAGGCATCCGATATCTAATTGTTTGTTGAGGGAAAGTAATCTAAATGGTTACCAGATTCGGAACCGGATATTGAGCAAAAGAAGGAGGCAACAATTATATTACAACAGATCAGCAAAATCGTTAAGTAGGTTGAATATAATTGACAAAGTGTTGTTATTGAAGAATAACAAATGGGAATATGGTATAATTGTGGATGTGTATAATGATAGGTCATATATAGTTAAGGATAGAAATGACAACACGTATAGGAGAAATAGGCGACTGTTAGTGAAGACGAAAAACCAGCCTGGAAGCGTTGATTACATAGATGAATATGATAATTTTAATGATAGTAATAAACGAAATATAGAAGGTAATGAAACTTATGTAGATAACAGTCATGATAATATTAAAGTAACAGAAAATGCTCCTATTGACAATAGCGGCAAAGTATTGGCGAATATAAGTAATGGAAACGATTTGGATAAGTCAAATTCTGAGGGTGCCGACAATAGCATTACTGGGATTTCTAATAGTGTGACTACTCCCCCTACGGTGGAGAAATATGGAACGCGTACGGGAAGGGCGGGTCAAAGGCCACAATTGTATGGGGAATGGGAACACTGTTAGAGAGCAATGGATAGCACATAAGATAGATTTAAAAAAAAAAGAGGAAAGCATGTAACATTAATATATACAGCCAAGATGGCAACCCTGATTGTAGAGAGATAGATTAAAAAGTTAGTTGTTAAGAACACGTTTATGTAAAAGCACACAACAAGAAAATAAAAGAATAAAGATTTTTGACCATTAACAAAGCATCCACGTTTATTAAATCTATTACGCAACAAAAATTGAAACAATGAGAACATAAATACGTGTTCTCATACCCTTAACTTGGTGTCTACACCTGACATTATTATAAATATTTTTCTATTTGCAAACGTCACTTTCAATCGCAGAGTAACGGGACTAAATTATCTATATTAATATTAAGGGTGGAGAACACGTATTTATGTTAATATTAGGTTTGTTTTTTCCGAATTTTATATAAATATTCCATACAAATTTAAGTAGATATAGACTTGCTAAGTAGTTATAAATATAGCTACTTCAAAATTAAGAATGTATAAAAATGCTGCCTAGTCTTGGAAATTTTTTGCTTTTCTCTTTTAAATGTAAACAAAAATATTTGTCATAAAAATATTTGAAATTTTTGTGTTTTTAATTTGATAGAATATTAAAAACTACAAAAGCTAACAAATGAATTATGTGTTTGTAAGTTAAGGTAGAGCAGGGCTAATATAATTGCTCTATTTCGCGTTCTTGCGCATTCCATATACGAAAACAGCTTTCGTACAAAGGCCGCTCCAAATGTCCAAATTGTATTTGTTTATAAAAAATAAAGAAAAGTCAGGTAAGTAGAGATAGACGTTTTTTTGCAAGTAGTTATATAGATATAAAAATCAAAAAAAAAAAAAAACAAACCTATTATATCTACTCACAATTTTCAGTCAGCCGTGTAGTATATTCGTTTGTTTACTAGTGTATTGCATTTTGTAAGAAAATTTAATTACCTACCAAATGCAATAAAAAGGTGCTTATATTATATTATAAATATTTGATTTTTTCTTTTTATGTATTCTTTTATGTATTGTTTATGTGTATCTGGCGTGATTTTGACAGCTGATATTATGATAAAGTTGTTATAATATAAATATAACACTAAGAGCAACATTAATTTGGAGTCTACACGCAAATATAATTCTCTCTGCGATAGGATATGACGTTTGCAATCAGAAAAATATTATATCAATCGCAGATGTAGACACCAAGTAACATAAGCTTGGCAATTAACAATTCTGTGCCGTTTATTCTGCCGAGAGTTTAATATATAGACATGTATTGCAGCAAACGTCAATATTATATTATATTCTGTGTGTACTGCTTGATTTCGTACATATTAGCTGTGTTCATTTGGCAAGCTATCATTCCCTTATAAATTTGACATGGGCCAAAGTTTTAGGCTTTTTACACTGAACAACATCTTTAGAAACGCATGGAAGATGTTGAAAATGTGAAACATGAATTTATGCTACGTTTTCACTTGCGTGTTTTGAGCAAATCATGGTTTTTTGACAAAAAAAATATATATAGGAAAACATGTACAAAACAGTGTTTTGTTTCAAAACACATGCAAAACACGTTCAGTGGAAACGTAGCCTTACATTGGCAACATCTTTCATCTGTTATTTATTCAGCTGTCAAAAAAAAAATCAAAGAAAAAGACGCATAATTTTTGTTTAAAACAAAAAGTGGATTTAGAAAAAGCATTAATCAGTGGAGTTGTTGCTTTGAAAGAACAAACCCGAATTTTGATGCAGTACATTGAAATATTAAAGGCCACTGTGGAAGATGATGATGAAGAAGAATTTTTGGTAGACATAAGTATAAAATTCTTACATGTGCCGCTCATTTTCCTTTGTTGAATACACTGTTTTTGTTTATTTTCTGCAATGTCAGTTTGCTAGTGATGGCGCAAAAAAATCGATTCTTTTGCCATTTTTTTTTAGCGATGACACTTAAAATAACGAAAGATGTAAGATGGAACTAAATGAGAAAGGATCATCTTTTGCAGATGTAGAAAGAGGTAGAACTTTTGGCCTGTATAATTCGTATGGGAAAATGTTAACATCTTTGCAAATTGATAAAAGATGTAGGTCAATGGAAAAAGCCTCATAGTGTAAACGCTGAATGAAACTTATGTAAAACTTGAATTATATTATCCAACGTTAAGTGCGGGAAGCTATCAACGTTGACTTCTGTCATTCCTATACAAATTAACATACTTTTAGTATAGACTAGCGATAAATATGTTGACATAAATTGTAACAAATATCAAATTAAAAAATCTCCAGTGTGGACTACTCGATTTCGTGCATTTTTATTGCCGGTAATAATATTATTGCTAACCCAGGGGTTACACGTTCCATTTCTTGATTTCAATTTGCAATTCAATCACACTTTTTTATTAACACACTCATACTTTTTGAAAGCCCGATGGTATTCAATTTCTTATTCAAGCCGTGAGGCAATTTGACAAGCAATTTTAACAGCTGATTACAATTAATTAATTTTTGGAGCTTCGTTTTACAAATATTTTGCCGCAATACAAAGCTGAAAAACAACATACGAGTAAATTATAAAGTTGCGTGTTACACAAAAAAAAAATAAAAATAAAAACAAATTGGAGAATAAAAAAAATGGACAAAAATAATGTGTTGCGATTGTGTTTATTTCCTGCAACACTTTCAGTAAGGCAAGCATTTTCAGTTGTTTTCTTGATGACGGAATTTTATAAATAAGATTCTATACAATATGGCGTGAAGCCTACGTCACAGCTTTTAATTTGTATGTGTAACTTGGTGTCTACACCTGCGATTGATATAATATTTTTCTGTTTGCAAACGTCATATCCATATATTGTGTGTAGACTCCATATTAATGTTGCTCTTAGTGTTATATTTCACGCCAGATACACATACATAAATGCCACCAAGAATGCAGCAGTTGTTTTTAATGACATTTTGTTTGTTTTACTACATATTTTTATTTAAAACACTTAGAGCACAATTTTTTTTATTCCTATAAACACTTTTGTTATATTAAAAATTAAAAGCAAAACAACGCGAATAAACACTAGTAAACAAACGACTTTTCTGCACGGCTGACTGAAAATTGTGAGTAGATATAATATTAACATAAATACGTGTTCTCCACCCTTAATAATAATATAGATAATTTAGTCCCGTTACTCTGCGATTGAAAGTGACATTTGCAAATAGAAAAATATTTATAATAATGTCAGGTGTAGACACCAAGTAATCGCAGAGTAAGATAAAACGTCAAACTAGCTGTAATTTTTCCCTTGACAATTACAAAAAAAAAAAACATAATATTATTATATTTAAAAGAAATAAATAAATTTTAACAAGTAATAAGGAGAAAATAGACAATTATAAAAATTTGTTCACCTTATAGATAATTATATAAGAACCTTCTTCCTTGAAATTTTTCAAAATAAGAGTTAACCTAACTTGGTGTCTACACCTGAGGGTCAATTCTCGTTCTATGATAATGTGAAGTGAAAAAAAAATTTTCATTTTCGTTTTCATAAGCACTTTTCACTCGAACTTTTCGCAAATACATAAATTGCGATTCTCGTATGTATTATGAAAAAAATGTTTCATTCGCACTGTACCCATGAAAATTGTTTAACTGTGTTATCCAAAATTTAAAGCAAATGTCAAAACAGAGAAAAACGTAAACAAAAGTGAATAAAGTTCGTAAAATTTATTTTTAATAATTATATAAAAATATCTGGATTAATTGTATTATTGGATATTACTCAAAGAATTCCGGATGAACAAAGGTAAGACAATGATGTTACAAGCATTTCATTGCAGAAAATAATTAAATAATTTATAGGATTTTTTTGAGAGTGCTGAAACGCATACTTCGTGCTGACCACAATCCATTCGAGATGACAACCGACAAGCACTTCATGGATTTATATCGACTTACTTTAAGTGAATTATATTTGGTGCGCGTATGAAGTCTAATATTACTTAAAGAAAAAAAATTTCATAAAGAATATAAATAAATATGACATTCTTTTGCCATTTTTAACTGTCCTTTTGGGTCCCACTAAAACTGTTAAGGCTCGCCGCTAATTTGTTACACTTTTCGTCTCTAAATTTGGCACCATCTGCAGTTACAAATCTGTAAATATGGGATTAATAGAAGTGTGATTATGGTTATTAAGCTACTTACTTATCGTTTGCAATGTCCACATGCTTTTCTTAATAATTAATTAAATACTCCTTTTGGCTTTCGCTGGCACGCATTCCTCTTACAATCTTCTCCATGTTTATTTCACTTATAAATAGTCTGTGTAAACAATATTTTCATATGAAAATATTTTGACAGTTGTTTGCACTGTTACACAAAACAAGAATCGCCAGTGCTATGCAATCGTGAAAAAATCTTGTTTCGTTCCACTTTTTTTTCATATGAAAACGTTTTGATGTTTCTTTACATTTTTTCACACAACGCGAATCAGAAGTACTATGAAAACGTGAAAAAAACTTTTCATTTCACCGTTTCACAGAACGAGAATTGACCCTCTGGTATTTATAATAATATAAATATTTTTTATTTGCAAACGTCACTTTCAATCGCAGAGTAATGGATTTAAATTATATATATTAATATTAATATTAAGGGTGGGTAACACGTATTTATGTTAATAGTATATCTACTCACAATTTTCAGTCAGCCGTGTAGTAAAGTCGTTTGTTTACTAGTGTATTGCATTTTGTAAGAAAATTTAATTACCTACTAAACGCAATTAAAAGGTGTTTATATATATTATAAATATTTGATTTCTTCTTTACTTTTTAACGGCTTCCTATTGTTTATGTATGTGTATCTGGCGTGATTTTGGCAGCTGATATTATGATATAGTTGTTATAATATTTATTATGATAATTCTGTTATAAAGGGATGTGGATGTGAACCACATCTAAGCGTCAAGTTTTTTTCTGCATTTCATTTGACATTTCTCAATTTCAGACTAACTCAATTTGAACCATGGAAAGATACACAATCGAGCAAGGCGTTAAAGTTATTCAGGCTTATTATGAAAATGGGCGTTCAAATCAAAATGCATATCGTGCACTTCGTGATTTTTTTGGTCAGCAAAATCGTCCAAATTTGCGTACAATCGGAAAAATCGTGCAAAAATTTGAGCAAACCGGGTCTGTGGGAGATGTGAAAACACCCACCAGTGCATGCTCGTACAGAAAATATTGCACCTGTCCGCGATAGCGTGGCTGAAGAGCCGTCGACTTCAACTCGTCGTCGTTCACAACAATTGCACCTCTCACGCTCGTCGTTGATGAACCTTATGCATAAAGACTTGCATTTACACGCTTACAAGATGCAACTGACTCATTCCAGTGATGAGGCACATTTTCACCTCAGTGCATTCGTCAATAAGCAGAATTGCTTTGTGGGTGAATTGGAAAAACCAATGCACCCACAAAGAGTGACTGTTTGGTGCGGTTTATGGGCTGGCGGCATCATCGAGCCGTATTTTTTCCAAAATGAGGCCGGTCAGGTAGTTACTGTGAATGGTGTTCGCTATCGTGGAATGATAACGAACTTTTGTATGGCCCGAATTGGAAGATATGGATGTGCACGATATGTGGTTTCAACAGGACGGTGCCAATTGCCACACAACTAACGAAACAAATTCAATGGCCGTGTTATCTCACGTTGTGGTGATGTAAATTGGACTTCTTCCTTTGGGGTTATTTGAATGAAAAGGTGTACGTCGATAAGCCAGCAACAATTCAAGAGCTAAAGCATGAGATAATTCGGCACATTAACGGCATAGAACCTCAATTATGCCTCAGCGTCATATAAAATTTGAACCATCGGATGGAGGTGTGCGTCCGAGGTCGCGGCGGCCATTTGGCCGATATTTTGTTCCATATATAATTAAACCAAACCATATTATCATAATACAAAGAAATGACAATAATTTCCTAAATAATTTGTGTTTTATTCAAAATCAACATCGGCCCTTAAAAGTTAACCACCCTTTAATATAAATGTAACACTAAGAGCAACATTTATTTGGAGTCTACACGCAAATATAATTCTCTCTGCGATTGGATATGACGTTTGCAAACAGAAAAATATTATATCAACCGCAGGTGTAGATACCAAGTAAATTCTGCCGATGTCTTGTTGTCTCTTTTTAACTCATTTACTTAGATTGGATCAGTTGATTCACCACGTTATGTACAATTAGTTCAAGCTTAAATCTTGAAAATACAAATACTTTAGAAACATAATTGATATATGTACCTTCCCAACAATACGTACAGTTTACGTACCGGTTTCGGTCCGTCGTAAACGGAATCGAACTCCATTTACGTATCGTTTTCTGGATGTGTAAACGGATTTTAAGGAACATCGAAACTGATTCGAATCCGTTAAAAATCCGTCAATGACGGACCGATTTATCGGATGAAAAACGGAGTTTTCCGTTAAAAGTCCGTCAATGACGGACCGTTTACGGACCGATATATCGGATAAAAAATGAAGTTGTCCGTTAAAAGTCCGTCACGGACTGATTACGGATCCGTATTCCTACCATTTTTTCAACAAAAACGGATTTGTTTAAAGGCATATTAAATTAATTTTTAATAGCAAATTTTTATTTTCTTTAAATTTATTTACAAAGATATTTAAAATAAAATAAGAATACTTACAAACTAAATACAACAAATACCAAACAAAATTACAAACAAATACCATATTTATCTCCAGCACAATTAGCATCCATCTATCACCGCGATTGTGGCCCATTAAAAATCATGAAAAAAATAAAACAAAAATTTAATTTTGGTTTAAATGGTGATATGATAAAGCAGACAATGTAAATTTGATCACAACATTCATTATAAACTGCCGGGAAATATTTTTATTTGCAAATCTACATAATTTTGCACACATAATCGTAAAACTTGTTTTCAATTTTATAAATATTTACCTGAGGTATTCGTTTTTGATAACTAAACAAATCTAAAATCAAAGGAAGAAAAACTGATAAAAAACAGTGGTCCGTATTTGACGGTACAGAAACGGATACACCAAAACGGAGTCAAAATGTATTGTTTTTGAAAATTCAATTATACGGACAGTTAATGTTCCGTTTACGTACAAGCTTTGACGGATACGTATTTTCGGACCGTAAACGTACAGTAGAAGCCAGATTTATGAATCCGTACGTACCGGAGAGTCCGTAAATATGTTTCTTGGGTTATATATTTATGTTGTATGTCAAAGAAAATTTGTTTTATAAACATGGTCTTCACATGGAAACTTTGAATAAATATATATATTTAATGCATGGACTTGTCATTACGCATTTATTGAGAATTGTAGTATTTCTACGAAAATCAACTCTAAAAAGAGAGATTTGTTTTCATAGATTTTGCTGTTACAATAATAAGAATTTTGCTGTGGCAAAAAGAAGAATTTTGATATAAAAATTAAAAATGCTAAATTTAAAAATACTTTTTTAATTTAAAATATTGTCACGATTTTACCCTTTATAAAATCGTTGATTTATTTACCTTTTAAATAAATCGAATTCTTTCTATATTGCAAATAATAAACACTGTTTGAAATTATTTATAGCTCTATTTATTTATAACCATTACAAAAAAAATTACAGAAATGCACTTTAATAGCACACTTTATTTACACGATTTAGATAGACTAAACATTAGCCACACTTTAGTTCTTCACACTCTGCGTTTTACTTATAAACTGAACTACTGCGTCATTGAGTACCAGTATTTATATGAGTAGTCAGGTATTCTAGTTATTTCTAGTTTATTACCACACTAGATTTTTCCAGCTGTTAAAATTAGTGTGTTCTTCCCGAACAGACATAGCTATTCCTTTTCCATAGTTGGCTAGTCGTTCCAGATGAACAACCTTCATTTTTGACCTTGGGCTCTGATCTTTCTGTATTCTGTATACCACATCATTGAACCTTTTAATTACTCTATAGGGTCCGTCCCAATGCGTTTTAGAACCAGCTGACCCTCATTAAATCCTTCAGAATTTGCTGCCCTATCATACCTCGCCTTCATCTTATCGCTGAAGCTCGTTAAGGTCTTCTTGTTCCTGGGAAGCATTGTCTTTATCTATAGCGGCGGGCTTAACTCCAAATTCTAAATCGCCAGGCAGGTGTCTGGGAGGTGGAATCGTGAACAGCCGATCTGTATGCCAACAGAAATTTAGGGATGTGTTCGCCCCAGTCCTTCTGATTTGCACTGACCACTTTTCTTAAGCATTCCTCTAAAGTGCGATTGAATCTTTCGACCATACCATCAGATTGGTGATGCAGCGGGGTGGTTCTTGTCTTTCTTATTCCATACAACTCACAGATTTCCTTGAAGATAGCAGATTCAAAATTCCTTCCCTGGTCAGAGTGTAATTCTAATGGAACACCGTAGCGGCACACCCAGTTGTTCACAAATGCGCTTATTATCGTTCTGGCTTCCTGGTTTGGTATAGCGTATACCTCAGGCAATTTACTGAAATAGTCGATCACCACAAGAATGTAACGGTTTCCGGAATCACTGACAGGGAAAGGGCCTGCTACATCCATTGCTATCCGCTCAAATGGGGCACCCGAGTTGTATTGTTGAAGTTGCCCACGACTTCTCCTTACTGGTCCTTTAGCTGCGATGCATTGCGTGCAATTTGCTAGCCAGTCGCTTACAGCTTGCTGGCAACCGACCCAGTAGAATCGTTGTTTTAACTTCTCCAGGTTTTCGTGACACCGAAATGACCACCACTGGTACCGTGATGGAACTCTTTTAATACTTCGTCTATTTTGCTTGACGGTACCATTAGCTTTGTCTCAATTTTGCCATCCGCACTTTCCCATATACGGTATAAGCAGTGATTAATTACCCGTAGACTGTTCCACTGGGCCCAATACGCCTTCATTAGCGGACTTTCAGCTGATATTTGTTCACGGGTAGGCCTCCTGTCCTCTGCTTTGGCTGACATAATTTTTGACAGTATGGGGTCATTTTGTTGCGCCGCCGACCAGGCTTCACTTTATTCAATATGCGTTAGTCTTATGTCAACAATACACTCTTTTTCTTCAGCCCTCGAACAATGTTTGCACCCTTAATACAGGGGCGTCTTGAAAGGGCGTCCGCATTGCAATGCTTTATGCCTTTCCTGTGCTCGATGCTGAAATCATAGCTTTGAAGTCGTTCAATCCAACGAGCTAGCTGCCCTTCTGGTTGTTTAAATTGCAGCAGCCACCTGAGTGCAGAATGGTTGGTTCTTAGTTGAAAGTGCTGACCATACAGATACTTTTGGTAGTGCTTTACACATTCTACCGCCGCCAAGAGCTGCCGTCGCGTTACGCAGTAGTTTCTTTCTGGTTTCGAAAGTACTCGACTGTAATAGCCTATGACTTTTTTGGTTCCATTAATAACCTGCCAAAGCACACCCCCTATTCCGTATCCGCTTGCATCGCTATCCAGCACAAATTTTTCCCCGGCCACAGGATATCCAAGAATCGGTGCCGTACATAATAACTCCTTGAGCCTTAGGAATGCTTGTTCATGAGCTTCACCCCAATGAAATGGTCGCGCCTTCTTAATCAGCTTATGTAGACCTGCAGCCACACTGGCAAAATTTGGTACAAATCGTCGGTAGTATGTGCAGAGACCTAGAAAACTGCGCAACTCGTGCAGATTTTTCGGGCAAGGCCAATCTTTTACAGCCCGAATCTTATCTTCATCGGTTGATATACCCTCTGCAGTTACGCGGTGCCCTAAATACTTGACTTCCCTCCGGAACAGTGTACATTTCTTTTCGCTAAGCTTGAGTCCAGCCACAGATATTCGCCTTAAGACTTCTGCTAAGTTCTTCAGGTGTTCATCGGAAGTTTTTCTCATGACAATTATGTCATCAAGATACACTAGGCAAGTTTTCCAGTGGAGTCCTTTCAGCACATTTTCCATTAACCGCTCGAATGTTGAAGGAGCATTGCAGAGTACAAAGGGTATCACATTAAACTGCCATAATCCGTCACCTGTGCTTAAGGCAATTTTCTCCTTGTCTTGCTCACAAATTTCTACTTGCCAATAACCACTTTGCAAGTCCAATGTGGAGAACCATTTGGTTCCTGCTAGCGTGTCTAGAGTGTCGTCAATTCTCGGTAGTGGATAGCTGTCCTTCTTGGTGATATCGTTTAGCTTTCTGTAATCAACACAGAATCGGGTGCTGTCATCTTTTTTCTTAACTAAAACAATGGGCGAGCTCCATGGGCTAGAAGATGGTTCGATTACTCCACTACGCTCTATTTCGTTGACTAACTCCTTTACTTCATTTCGTTTTGCTAGAGGAATACTTCTGGGCGCCTGCTTTATTGGCCTTGCTTCACCAGTATTTATTCGGTGTTTTACAATCGCCGTTCTTCCTTGACTTTGGTTTCTCATGGCGAAGACAGAGCCGTATTTCCTGATTAATTGTTTGGCTTTATTTCTATCAGGCGGCGCTAGTTCTTTTACCAATTTTCCACGTATTTTGCCAGCATATCTCGATCTTCAACGGACGCATTGGAAGGTTCCAAGTTCTTTTCACAACTGATTATTGCTTCTGGCGCAGTACATTTGGCTATTTCATAGTTCGCTTTGACAACTTTTTCACAATTCGATAGGTTCAATACTCTTACAGGAACTCTTTTGTCTTTGCTGGTTTTCACGAGGGCTTTCGCTGTTATCAGGTCACTTTATATTTCTGATGGTTCTACCACCCACAAGCTGCTGTCCTCACAATCTCCCTCCATGCGCACCCATACTAAAGTTTCTGCCCGTGCTGGTAGTTTTTGGTGGCTGATGGTAACTAGCTTTCTTACCTGATCCTCGCGTTCATATACAACACAAAGGGGTATTTCAACATTCTGCCAAATCATAACTTTTTGCCCCATATGCAGGTTAATGGCGTGACTAATTATAAAATCTGCACCAATAATTACTTCGTCCACAATATCGGCAACAATAAATACGTGACTGACGCTTATGTTGGCAATTGTTAGTTTCACATTAACCTTACCATAGACAGAAGCCTGCTCTCCAGTAGCTGTTCGGAAACTTACCCCGTGCAATGGTTCAACCGGCTTTCTAATTATATCGGGCCTGATGATGGACTGTGATGCTCCTGTATCTATGGTTAAAATGTGCTTTTGTCCGTTGATGCACCCATAAGCAGTAAGATTGCTTTCCCCTGCTGTGCTATTGATATGGAGATTGTGGGGCCATCGGTTGTGGGAGCTAGCTCATGCCCCATAGTGCTAGCTCTTTTTAGTTTAACGGTGACTCTTTAGGTGGTTGCTGATCGGTCCGAAGGCTCTTCGGACCCATTTCGCTGGAAATGTCCCACTCTACCGCAGTTGTAGCATTTATCCTTGGCCTTGACTTATATCTTGCTCTCTTTCAGAAGTCACTTAGAGGTTACGCACCTTAAATATTTGTGGCTTGGAAATCACCTTCGCTGTCTCTTGGGTCAGCGCGAATGAGGCAGTTTCAGCAAAAGTCGATTTCTGCGTAGCAAATACCGCATGTCTCACATCAGAATATCGAATTCCATTCACAAATACTTCAATTTTGAACTGATCTAAGAATGGATGATTTTCGCCTGGATAAGTTAGCTGCACCAAAAGCTCAATCTCTGTAGCAAAATCTTGCAATGACTCATTTGTTTTCTGAAGTCTACCTCTAAGTTCCATTCGGTAAATTTCCTTTTTGTGTTCGCCACCATACTATCGCTGCAGTGCCACCATTATGTCGTCATAATTATTTTTGCAGGTGATTGGCACACTTTCTAGAATTTCCGCAGCGTTTCCTTTTAAGGCCAGAATCAACTCTATAGCTTTTTCTTCGTTGTTCCACAAATTTCTGGCGGCAACTGTCTCAAACTGGAACTTAAAAACATTAAACGGTACGCTGCCGTCAAAAGTGGGGGCCTTTGCTCTACCAGATGTTTCCGAAATAATTCGAACTGGGCCCTCTTGACATTAAGAATTATTTATTTTACTTTCCAGATCTTGCAGTTTTTTCTCGACGTTCTTCTGTTAGCTTTGTGCTTATATCTTGCTCTCTTTCAGAAGTCACTTCGAGGTTACGCACCTTAAATATTTGCGGCTTGGAAATCACCTTCGCCGTCTCTTGGGTCAGCGCGAATGAGACAGTTTCAGCAAAAGTCGATTTCTGCGTAGCAAATACCGCATGTCTCACATCAGAATCTCGAATTCCATTCACAAATACTTCAATTTTGAACTGATCTAAGAATGGATGATTTTCGCCTGGATAAGTTAGCTGCACCAAAAGCTCAATCTCTGTAGCAAAATCTTGCAATGACTCATTTGTTTTCTGAAGTCTACCTCTAAGTTCCATTCGGTAAATTTCCCTTTTGTGTTCGCCACCATACTATCGCTGCAGTGCCACCATTATGTTGTCATAATTATTTTTGCAGGTGATTGGCACACTTTCTAGAATTTCCGCAGCGTTTCCTTTTAAGGCCAGAATCAACTCTATAGCTTTTTCTTCGTTGTTCCACAAATTTCTGGCGGCAACTGTCTCAAACTGGAACTTAAAAACATTAAACGGTACGCTGCCGTCAAAAGTGGGGGCCTTTGCTCTACCAGATGTTTCCGAAATAATTCGAACTGGGCCCTCTTGACATTGAGAATTATTTATTTTACTTTCCAGATCTTGCAGTTTTTTCTCGAGGTCATTCTCCAAGTCAGAAACTCGTTTTTCAACCACAGAAATTTTTTTATTAGTAGCTTTAGAAGTTTCCTGAAGCTTTTTTTCCACCTTATCTAACAATTTCTCGTTGTCTGCTTTCGATGTTTCTAACAGTTCCGTTTTCATCTTAGTTAGCAGTTTCTCGTTGTCTGCTCTCGAAGCTTCTAACATTTTCATGTTGTCTGCTCTAGAAGTTTCTAGCTTTTCCATCATAGCAGCAAACATTGCGATCAACTCCATATTACCTTCTATTTTACGGGTACTAACCTCCTTTAATTCCTTTTCATCAAATTCGTAAGTCGCAATGTCAATGTTATGCCGCTCGAATTCCTCTATCAGCCGCCTTTGTAATTCTGTCTTATTACCTGCTGTCTGTAGCTCCAATTTTCTCAATTCCTTTTTGAGCTGTTCCACCTTAAGCTCCTACAATTTCATGACTGCTTATTATTTTGCAATCCCACTTCTGACACCAATTGTTACGATTTTACCCTTTATAAAATCGTTGATTTATTTACCTTTTAAATAAATCGAGTTCTTTCTATATTGCAAATAATAAACACTGTTTGAAATTATTTATAGCTCTATTTATTTATAACCGTAACAACAAAAAATTACAGAAATACACTTTAATAGCACACTTTTATTCACACGATTTTGATAGACTAAACGTTACCCACACTTTAGTTCTTCACACTCTGCGTTTTACTTATAAACTGAACTACTGCGTCATTGAGTACCAGTATTTATATGAGTAGTCAGGTATTCTAGTTATTTCTAGTTTATTACCACACTAGATTTTTCCAGCTGTTAAAATAAGTGTGTAGAAATTTCGTGTAACAATATATTTGATTTTCAATTTTCTATAAAATCTCATTACCATTTCTATCAATTCTCATTAGCCTAATAAATTCGAAATTTTAACTCTAGAGGCCAAAATATGTCCTGACCACCATGGATGAAATAGTTCCTCTTAGGAGAAAATCTACAAAAAACATATATTGAATATTTTGAAAATCTTAAAATATTCATTTTTTGTCATCTATCAGACCTCATTAGCCATCTATCTGGTGATTTCGTTGTTTGGACGCTAGAGACCCAAATGCGTTCTGATCACTATGGATGAATAGTTCCTCTTCAGAGAAAATCAAAAAACATATATTAAATATTTTGATATCATTAGGCATTTCACTGGTGAATTACTAGTATAGGCGCTAGAGGCCATAATGTGACCTGACGGTTCCACTTATAAGTGATTTTGCTACCTTCTCGCAGATTCTTTTATGTCCAGTAGGCAATACCTGTAACTTTCGAATCGAGAAAGTTTTCGCATGAAACGTATGGATTGAAATAAAAATGATATGAATTGACACAAAATGTCATATTTCTCACACGATCGTTTCTGTCACGTAAGGTTTTTTCCACCATTATTGGAAAAATGTGAGAAAAAGTGTTTCTGTAAACATTTAAGGCGAAAAGTTTTTCATTTCAACTGTCAAATTTACTCACAATTTAAGATGGTGGGAATTTTCTGTATTTTAGTTGAGTTTGCCATTATCGTTCATGTTGGTGTGAAAAACTACATCCTTATAAAAAATAAAAATGTTTCACGTACAATTTAAGGTCACCGACCGAAGATGTATATCAGGAATTATTTCGGAGAAAAGTTCAAAAATGGCTATCTTCGTCATTGATGGTCAATGTACATCAACAAAAGATAGTTTGAAAATTAATTAGTATAATTAGTTTGAAAACCTTTTAGATATTTTTATTTGTTAACCCATTACCGAAGAAATTTTCAATCTTTTGGAGTTCTTAAATGTTTTTCAAAAAAATGAAATTTTTACCTTATACTAAATAAAGCCTAAAGTCTTGAATTTTTCCCTTACTTTTTAAAAACTAAACAGAAAATTAAAATTCCTTCACCGGACTGTAATGGGTTAAAAAAAGTCAAATAATATTTTTATTATCTTTGCTATGATGTACATATTGTTCCATTTCGATCATAAATGACGAAGATATAGGCAAGTCCATTTTCTAACTTTGCACCGAAGTGACTCCCGGCAAGGGTCTTTTCGCGCACATTTTTTCGAAAATGTAATATCTGGGAGCGTAGGAAGAGGAATCGGGTAGGTGCCACTAAAATATACTTGTTTTAAAGAACGATGAACTACTTGATATAGAACAATTAAGTAAATTGTTTAAATAAACTACCCAACAAACAATACGTTCCGTTTACGTACCGTTTTAGGTCTGTCATAAACGGAATCCAACTCCATTTACGTATCGTTTTCTGGATCCGTGTACGGACCAGAAAACGGATTTTAAGGAACATCGAAACTGATTCGAATCCGTTTAAATACCGTCAATGACGGACCGGATATATCGGATGAAAAACGGAGTTGTCCGTTAAAAGTCCGTCAATGACGGACCCGTATTCGAACCGTTCAACAAAAACGAATTTATGTAAATGACTAAACTTTTTAATTTGAATTATAGTTTTTTTTCTTTTAATTTATTTATAAGGATATGTAATAAAATAAAATAACAAAAAAAAACTTTTACAATTTAATTAAATGAAATATTTCTCTACAGCATAACTAGCATCTCTATTCATCACTGCGGTTATGGCCCATTGAATATCATGAAAAAATAAAACAAAATTTTAATTAAGGTTTAATTAATGGCGTTTACGAAATGATGTAGCATACAAATCAAATTTGCACATATTTTTAACAAAATCTATTGGCAGACAATATTTTTATTTGCAAAATTGCATCAGTTTTCGCACATCACCGTACAACATGTTCTAAATTTCATAAATATTTACCTCATAGATATCACTTTAATTTATTTTCGGTGTGAGTTGTAAGAGAGTATCTGTTTTACTAAACTTAAGCGCGCGACCCGTATAATGATCAAATACATGTTTTTATTATTCGCGTTTGACACCAAAACGAATTCAAAAGCAGCGGAAGAAAAGCCAATGAAATTCGAGGAAGTCCGTATTTGACAATACAGAAACGGAGTCAAAACGTATTGTCTTCGAAAATTCAATTATACAGGCCGTTAATGTTCCGTTTACGGATACGTATTTACGGTCCGTAATCGTGCAGTTGAAGACGGATTCATCAATCCGTACGTTTCGGAGAGTCCGTTAAAATATTTCTTGGGTAGTCATCACGTAAAATATATAAAAACAAAAACAGTAAAATAATTGTTTAATAAAATGGATAGTAAGAAGGTAAGTAAGATAGAAATAGTATTTATATTAACAATTTTTTAATTTATTTATTTTTTCAGAAAACAGAACGAATTTCCAAGGAGCAGAAAGCGAAATTAGTGGACCAAATGAGCTCTAATTTGGAATTTGCCAGAGGGCGATAAATTCTTAGTAGATTTCGACAATCGCATTTTTCAGCAGTTATCAATGCAACACCATACATTTTTTTAAATCTTTTATTTTAATTATATAACTTTTTTATTTAAAAAATATATTTTATTTCGCAGTTGATGTTCTCGGTTTTTTGTTTGTTTATATATTTTTACTAGTATTTGACAGATGCCTTGAAATATTCCAACAAAAACGTAATATAAACGTAAACAGTGTTGCCTCTTTTCGCATTGAAATGCAGAAACACTTTTTACTCACAAATCGAGAAACAGTGGAATTTTTTGTTTCACACTTTTCGATGCGAAAACTTTTCGCAAAAAGTTACGTTCAATTTCTCTCACTTTGCAATACACTCACAGTTTTTTACTAACACAATCACACTTTTTAAAATTGAAAATTGGGTGGTATTCTATTTCTCATTCAATTCCGTGGGGCAATCTGAGAAACAATTTTAACAGCTGATCACAATTCTTGTAAATAAATTTTTATGTTTCGTTCTACAAATACTCTGCCACAGTAAAAAAATTTGTACTTTTTCCTTGATAAAGGCGTTTTGGAAACGAAATTGTATTCAAATTGCGTGCAGCCTACGCCACAGCTTCAAATTTAAATAATTTTGACATACAGTATGTGTAAAAAATTTAAATCCAAAATATTGTACGTGTGGCCGCAGTAATATCTTCGTATTTAACCCTGCCTTTACTCATGCAAGTTGTGGCATTCAAATGTTGTATACGTACCCAAGAAACATTTTTACGAACTCTCCGATACGTACGGATATATGAATCCGGCTTCTACTCTACGCTTACGGTCCGAAAATACGTATACGTCAAAGCTTGTACATAAACGGAACATTAACGGACCGTATAATTGAATTTTCGAAAACAATACGTTTTTACTCCGTTTTGGTGTATCCGTTTCTGTACCGTCAAATACGGGCCACTGTTTTTCATCAGTTTTTCTTCCGTTGCTTTTGGATTTGCTTAGTAATAAAAAACTAATACTAATATCCCTCAGGTAAATATTTATGAAATTTAAACAAGTTTTACAATGATGTGTGTAAAATTATGTTGATTTGCAATAAAAAAATATTCCCCGACAGCTTAAAATAATTTTGTGAAAAAATTTGCATTGTTTGCTTCATCATATCGTAAGTACCACAACTTAAACCAAAATTAAATATTTGTTTTATTTATTTCATGATTTTTAATAGGCCACAATCGCAGTGATTGATGGATGGTAATTGTGCTGAAGATAAATATGGTGTTTGTTGGATTTAGTTTATTTAGTTTTGTTATTTTAATTTAAATATAATTGTATATAAATTTAAAAAAAATACACAAATCCGTTTTTGTTGAAAAAACGGTATGAATACGGATCCGTAAACGATCTGTCACTGACGAACTATTAACGGACAACTACGTTTTTCATCCGATATATCCGGTACGTAAACTGTCCGTCATTGAAGGACTTTTAACGGACAACTCCGTTTTTCATCCGATATATCCGGTCCGAAAACGGTCCGTCATTGACGGTTTTTAAACGGATTCGAATCAGTTTCGATGTTCCTTAAAATCCTTTTTCTGGTCGGTTTACGAATAAAGAAAACGGTACGTAAACGGAGTTGCATTCCGTTAATGACGGACCGAAACCGGTACGTAAGCTGTACGTATTGTTTGTTGGCTATTTTTAACGAAAAATTCTTCGAAATAATCGAATCTTTTGCCATTTGCTATTCTCTGTTTACACATGCCGGTGTTAAATAGAGTAATCGAGTACATCACACAGGCATATTTTTGGGAAAACGGTTAACATTCCCAAGAAACATTTTTACGGACTCTCCTATACGTACGGATTCATGAATCCGGCTTCTACTGTACGTCTACGGTCCGAAAATACGTATCCGTCAAAGCTTGTACGTAAAGGGAACATTAACGGACCGTATAATTGAATTTTCGAAAACAATACGTTTTTACTCCGTTTTGGTGTATCCGTTTCTGTACCGTCAATACGGACCACTGTTTTTCATTAGTTTTTCTTCCGTGGCTTTGGGATTTGTTTAGTTATAAATACGAATACTTAAGTATCCCTCAGGTAAATATTTATGAAATTGAAAACAAGTTTTACGATGATGTGTGCAAAGTTAAGTAGATTTGCAAATATTGCTCGACAGTTTAAAATAGATTTTGTGGAAAAATTTGCAAAGTTGCATTGTCTGCTTCATCATATCGTAAGTACCACCATTTAAACCAAAATTAAATTTTTGTTTTATTTATTTCATGATTTTTAATGGGCCACAAACTCAGTGACTGATGGATGCTTATTATGCTGGAGATAAATATGGTATTTGTTTATAATTTGTTTGGTATTTGTTGTATTTAGTTTTTTAAGTTTTGTTATTTTTTTTCAATATCTTTGTAAAAAAATTTAAAGAAAAATAAAATAAAAATTGGCTATTAAAAATTAAAATAATATGCCTTTACACAAATCCGTTTTTTGTTGAAAAACGGTACGAATGCGGACCGAATACGGATCCGTAAACGATGCGTCACTGACGGACTATTAACGGACAACTCCGTTTTTCACCCGATATATTCGGTCCGTTATTGACGGACTTTTAACGGACAACTCCGTTTTTCATCCGATATATTCGGTTCGTAAACGGTCCGTCATTGACGGTTTTTAAACAGATTCGAATCAGTTTCGATGTTCCTTAAAATCCGTTTTCTGGTCCGTTAACGGATAAAGAAAACGGTGCGTAAACGAAGTTGGATTCCGTTTATGACGGACCGAAACCGGTACGTAATAATGTTAATGCTCTATAATTAACAAACTTGGGTTTTTTAAGCGAATTCGAATAAATAAATTATTTTAATACATTTAACAAGTTATTAATTTAATTACAATTTTACAGTAATCCAGTAAATTTGCATTAAATTTTTAAGATGGTTTACCGTTTTGGCATTTAATGCCAAATTTTAGTTGCATGCAAAATTTGCTGGCACTGGCGCTGCCATTGCGAAAATGTGAGTGTATTTTAGTAAAAAGTCGTGAGTGCATTTAATTTTTCGAACTTCTAGTGGCATGTGTAAACGTTGTGTAAATAGACAATTAGTTAATTGAAATTTAAGTTGTATTTACATACAGTTTCAGTTTTTAAGTCTCCAATGATAACTGTCAAAAAATTATTGACAATTATTTAAAATAATGATAATTATTCAAAAAACCGCTGTGTTAAGACCAGAAAAACTAAAATAGTTATAAAATAAAGAATATTAATATAAAAGAAAAAATGAAGAGAAGTGAAAATCTTAATGCAACCGAAGTTGAATTTTTATTGTCTGCTGTAAAAAAGTACAGCAGCGTTACTGAAAATTATTTGGTTTTTTATTATATATATAATGTTTTTTATTTAAATTATTAATTATTTAATTTATTAAATTGACCACGCGAAAAAATTAAACTGTCAAGATCATGTTAACTTTGTGCAATTTAAAAAGACTTTTAGTGCCCAAGATGAGCACTTAAATGTGATTTAATTTTGAAGTTTATAACCAAAATTTTAAAAAATGAGAAAAAAATTACCAAAATTTAAAGGGTTTTGTATTAATTTAAATATATCAAAATATTTTTTATTGGTAAATGAATGGTATTAATAGGATTTTAGATCATATAATCATATTCTTTTTATAAATTGTTTTTTTTTTTTTTTATCCCAAAGAAACATGAAAATTTTTTATTATAAAGTATAAAATATTATAAAATTCGACAGAACCAGCAGGTTCTGTCTGCTTATTCATATTTCATATTTTCCATATAGACCGGTAGATTTTTTTGTTTGATATAAAAAATCAGCTGTTTTATCTATTTTACCAATTTGCTTTTGTATCTTTTAGGATTTGTTTCTTTTTGAGAGTAAATTTTGTTTTACTCTCTGTAATTTTGTTACTGAGTAATTTTTACTAAACTTTCAAGGAAAAGTACACAAACGGACTTTAGTTTGACCAACGAACTACATACTTTTATAAATTTAACAGTGTTATCAAATCAACGTAATAAAAACGCGTATATACAAATCTTTTCTGTTATATAAAATTTAAAAACACACAAAAAATTATTTTTATATACATATGTGATTACCAAAATAAAAGAATGTTCACATCTCCACATTGGAAAATAACCAATTTTGGTTAAAAATAACCAAAACCGAAACGCTGAATGGCATAACCAAGGCGAATTTACACCAGGTGGTGTTATTAAGATGGATGAGCTTCTTTGTTTTACATAATTGGAGAGAAAAATGTCAAAAGTTGTTTATGTTTACGTTTGTTTAAAAGGGCATGCATATATAAATTCGAATTATGGCTTCTTGTGGAAAAGAACTTTAACAAGATATAAAACATGTAATTTTTAAACTTTATAAAGATAAGAAAACCCAACGTGAAATTTCTGAAATCAGATATTTTTTCCGACGAGTGTAAATATAATATTTTTGGCTCAAATGGGTATCAAAAAATTTGGAGAAAAGTGAACACTGAGCTCGATCCAAAAAATATAGCTGCGGGGGTTTATAGCAGCATCTGGTGCTGGAAATCTGGAGATGATCGAAGGAACAATGTATAAGACAGTTTATTTGAACATTTTATAAAATAACACGTCAAATTGCAACTAAATTGGAACTAACAGGATCATTTGTGTTCCAACTCGACAATGATCCTAAACATACAGCCCATATTGTTAGAGAATGGCTTTTGTATAGAGCGCCAAAACAATTAAGAACTCCCTCCAATCACCTGACTTAACCCCAATTGGGATTATCTAAAAAAAATCAGAGCTCATAACGTTACAAGCAAAGATACGCTTAAAGCTGCACTAATTGAGGAGTGGAATAAAATTCCACCTTTGGGTTCCAAAAATCTTATCGTATTTATGCCATCAAGGTTGAAATCAGTTAAAAACAAAATATAAAATGTCCACCTGACTTCATAGATTCAATCATAGTGCCGATTTTCTTGAACTGCATACTTACTTTTGTGACATGGATTCGAACCATTGTTTTAAATATATTGTTATTAACAAGTAATGAATTAGAACCTTTTTGTTTTTTATTATTTGTCTTAAGCTAACGTATAAAAAAAAAATATATTTTTTGTCTTTTAAATTTCAAATCTTAAGCCATTTTTCAATCGTTTTAATTAGAAATATTGCTGCATACTTACTTTTGTGATTCGCTGTATAGTTGATATCAGTGGCACTCAGTGTGACCAGATCTAAAAAAATTTTGCAGCTAAATCATCATTAAAATAATGCTAAAAAATGCTAAAAAAAAATTTTTTAATGCCAAAAAATAATGCTAAATTAAAAAAAAATGTATTCAAATTATCACTATGAAGCGTTTATTTTTTAAAATTTTGTATTCAATTTTGCCTTAGAAATACATTTTATTACAATAAAACAAAATTGATTTACGAACTACAAAAAAAATATTTATTGAATAGAAAAGGAACATAAAGAGTCTTACATACATAAAAGAAAAATTAACCGGTTAATTCAATATCACATTACTTAACATATGTACATATGTATATTTATATAAAATAAAATAAAATAACACAAAAATTTCAATCGCTATTTAATAGCATTTCAGTACATTTTTAAATATCATTTGTATCAAAATGATAAGTTCTTATTATAAACTAAATACATTATCAAATGAATATTCTTCCTCAACTTCCGAAGAGTCGGTCGAAATATCATTATCATATATGTTTTTATCACATTTTTTTACGAGATCATTCGTAATTTTAAAGCTTTCGCAACATTTATTTAGCCTTTTCAATCCGCATCTAATGCAAAGAAGGGAATTCATAGTGCTCAATATCATTCTATTTCTAATTTTTGTTTTTATAAGGTTCATGCCACTGAAAACTCTTTCAACTTCCGCGTTACTAAATGGTAAAACAAGAAACTTCATAACAAAAGAAGACAATTCCTTGAACGGGTTTTCATTTAAAGCATTTTTATACTCGTATACACTGATCCAGAAATCAATTGTTGTGTTTTTGTTTGGCCATTCATATGTACTTAGCTTTTGCCATTGCTTTTCTAAAAAAGTGATTTCGACCACTGTGAAATCTTCCATTTGTTGTTTAAAATGTTCATGTAATTTAATTTTTTTAGTTTTTAAACTGTTTTCTACAGAAAAAAAATTTGTATTTTTAAGATTTAGAAAATTAGTTGGCAATCGTTGTCTAAGCTGATATATTAACTGAGCTATAAAATTTCGGCAAGTAACTCTTATTTCATTTTCTTCGTTAGAATTAATTACATCTTTTTTTGATTTTAAAAATTCTTCAAAATTGTAATTGAAGTACGGTGTTGGAACAAAAAAATCTTCTAAACGCGAATTTAAGGGATCAAAAACGTCAGATTTTAAAACAATTTGGTAAGAAAGGTCTTTCAAAAGAACATAAAGCTCTGAAAGCAGTAGAGTAGGGTCAGCATTATTACTTTCAAACATTTTATTTACTTTTTGTACATCTGACAGCAAAGGTTTCAAAAACTTCATATATAATAAATTTTTGTCGGTGTACAATTTTTTTAAAATATTGGCATGATGACATGATTCTACCGTTGCGGCAATTTCAAAATGAGTTTTCAACTCTAGCCATTGACTTTCTATACGATTTACAGCTGATTCAATTGACAACCATCTAGTGTCACAAGCTCTTACCAATTTTAATGGTTGCGTATCATCATTAATCGCAGCGTAAATGCTCTTATAATGTTTTTGTCTTAAGGTAGATTTGGAAAACCAATTGTAAGTTTCTGACACCAAATACTCAATTTCGTCAGGCAGCGTTTTAGATGCTGAAGACACTGATAGCTGGATCGAATGACAGATACAGGGAACTAATATTATTTTTTTATTTTGTTCACGTAGTTTTGCTATCACTCCACGGTTAACTCCGGTCATAACTCTGGCGTTATCAGTTCCTAAACCCACCATGTTTTGAATTTTTAGATTAAAATCCTTAAGAACTTTAAAAATGGCTTTGCATATTCCATTGGCTGACGCGTCATCAAGTGCACTTAGGTTTAAAAATGTGCTTACAATTTTTTTGGCAGATTTACTGTAATAACGAATTACTATACCCAAATATTTATCAATAGTTATGTCTGTAGATTCGTCTATAATCAGACTGAAAAAGTCGTCACTAATATCTTCAGCCAATAGTTGTTGAAAATAGGGAGCCAAAACTGACTTTATGATGGCAGTACATTTTGTTCGACCCAATGTCATGCCTACGGCGGCCTTGCTATCACTAAATATATTTTTTTGTAAACGGACTAAATGATCGGCTGACCTTGTTGTAGTGTGCACCGCTACATATAAAGCTTCTAATAATTCTGCTTCTTTTACTTTGTAATTGCTGTTTTGTAGTGGAAAATCGAGTGTTTTTTGATTGTTTTTGGTAAAAGGCGATGCTGCTGCTAAATGCTTAGAAGTTTTTCCATGAGTAAGAAGTGTACTTAGTTTTGGCTTTAAAGTACAATGACAGTATTTACACTTCACTTCCTGATCATTTAGCTTGACAATCCACTTGCATAGTCTCGGATCATTAAACCAGCTTTTTCTGGTTTTTTGCGTATATTTTCTGCAATGTTTATATGATTTTTAGTAAATTTTCAACATATAGAATAAGTATTTAATCACCTTTTGCTGGTGCTGGGCCCGCACGAGTATTCTTCGGAGTCACTGCTAAATTCTTCAATATCTAAATCATTTGGATCACTTCGTTTTAGATACCTATAAAAATCATTATAATTACTTTAATTTACACTTTTCATTTTTTAGTTAACTACCAACCTTTCCATTTTCTATGTTAAATAAATTTTTGTTATTCTTGTTTATAGTAAAATATAACTAGTGACTATATGATGAATATGATTCTGTTCTGCAAAGACAATTTTGGCTTCCTTTAATCTATTTTGGCTGTCAAACTGAATTTAAAAAAAATATACAGCTGTTCTATTAAGCTGTGATGCCAGATTTTTTTTATAATCACTGTGCAAATGGTTGCCATGGTTATATATATAAATGTGTAGCCAACTAAAAATTATCAACGATTTAAAAAAAATATAAAAAAAATACTAAAATACTTGAAATTTTTTGGATAAAATAATGCTAAAAAATGCTAAATTGATAATTGAAAAAAGCTAAAAAAAGTGCTAAATGCTAAATGAAAATTTTACGGCTAAATACAAAAAAAAAATGCTAAATTTAGCTGCAAAAATGCTAAAATGGTCACACTGGTGGCACTGTATAAAAATATCGATAACACTTTTCTGGTATACGATAGCATAACAAAGCATCTTTTAAACTATATCAATTGTATTTATATTGGGTATATATTTTAAGTTACCAAAAGTCCCACGTAAATAATAATAAAATCTTACAAAATGGAAGAAGATACTAATGAAACCGAATTATATGAAATTGCTCCGAAGAAAATGAAAACTGAATGGTCAAAGAGTTATTCTAACAAAGCTATGCAAATGATGAAAAAAATGGGCTACGAAACTGATAAAGGTCTTGGCAAACAAAACCAAGGACGACTAGAGCCCATTGTTGCATTCCAGCAAGATGGGAGGAGGGGTTTAGGTTTAAAGCCTGAAACTATTAAGTTCTCCGGCGAACACTGGGATCCAAATAACGAGGAGATAAATCTTCCCGAGACTATATTATGGCTTTCAAACAATATTGAGTTTACAAATAGTTTACAAGAACTAAAATTTTGGATTAAATTCGGAGAACGAAAAGAAACTCTTGACGAAGAAACCATTTTCGTACAGCCTGATATTCTAGCTGGAATTTTAGAGGCAAAGACAGTATTTGATCAACTCAATGAAAATGAGTTAAGAAGAGCTCGTTCCCGAAGTAACCCATTCGAGACAATACGTTGCTCAATATTCCAAAATAGAGCTGCTGTGAAAATGGCTAACATGGACTCTATGTTAGATTTTATGTTCACAAGCCCCATAGATAAAATTGGTAACTCTCTCATTCAAGAAAATGATCTTTTATATTTTGCAGATATTTGTGCTGGTAATTATAAAAAACACTTAAGAAAAAAGCATGCAACATACATTTTTTATGATATCGGTGCACAATGTTACATTTGGCCAATTTTGAACGACAAAAATATAATTTTTAAGATATTGTTTTCAAATAGCTCAGAATGTAAATTTTTGCTCCGAAATGGGGCGGATTTTACTACTAAATTTGAATCGGCTATAAAAAAAGAACTGATTATTTTTTAAAATTTGTGGTTTTATTGGAAAGGTTAAACTTTTTCATTTAAGTATGGAGCACAATATTCATATGACTACCACGACACTGGGCCACTTTCTTTGGAAATAAGCAAGGGGCCTCCGTTACCGTCAACGGTGAGCGTTACCGTGTCATGCTCAACGAATTTTTTTTCCCAAAAATTCAAGAGAATGATATGGACGACATTTGGTTCCAACAATTGGCCGCCTCGGAGCGGTGATTTGAGCTCTTTGGATTATTTTCTGTGCGGAGTCATTAAGTATAAATGTTACGCAAACCATCCAGAGACATTTAAAGCGTTAAAATCGAAGTGGAAGTCATATGAATGATATTTTGTTTTATTCTTAAATGAAAAATTCAACCTTTCAAATAAAACCAGAAATTTGAAAAAATAAAAAGTACTTTTTTTAAAGCCGATTCAAATTTAAAATTTTAATTGGGCCACCCTGTACCTGTTCTTAGAGTATGGGCTAATTACTGACAAGACAGCATTTTTGAAAATTTCTACGAGGATTAGACTGACTGCGCTTCTTTTGGCTAGAAACATGAAATTTAAATTTTGTGAACTCTGAAATTTGAAATATGGTTCCTCTCTAATAAGGTACTTTTGGAACCTTTTCATGTGGGGAATCCGCTAACGGGCTTTGCCCGCTAGTAAAACCATAAAAAACGTTTTCGTAAATATCGCAACTTCAGCGCCATTTACGGGGTTCATTTCTTGTAATTTTTTTTGATTTTTGTCATAAATTGTGCAAACGTGACACTGCGGTGGAAGATATTTCAATATCTGTCTAAAAATCTCTTAATATTTTTTATAATCTATAGGTCCTGGTGGATTTTCCGAATACATTTTATACAGAAAATCATGGGAAGCAAAAGGTTTTGGATTTACACTTCGCGGTGGGAATGACTTTAAGCTTGATAAATTTTTCGCAGGGACGCCAGAGACATTTGATCCCCACTATGGAGTTCAAGACGATGGTGATATTTATGTTGAGGCTAACCAAGATTCCTTTGCCGAATATGTGTTAAAGCATTGCAAAGAGGGCGTCCATTTCGTTATGGCCGATGGCGGGTTTTCTGTTGAAGGTCAAGAAAATATACAAGAAATATTATCTAAACAGTTATATTTATGTCAGTGCCTAACTTCTCTTAAAATTCTTCGCTACAATGGAAGTTTTGTATGCAAATTTTTTGATATTTTTACACCGTTTAGTGTTGGGCTTGTGTACCTCATGTATCAGTGTTTTGAAGAAATAACAATAATTAAACCAAACAGCAGTCGTCCCGCTAACTCGGAAAGATACCTGGTTTGCAAATGGAAAAAAGCAGACACGAGCACGATATGCGCATACTTAAATCTAATTAATAATATTTTAAACAAGAGTCAAAATGAGAAAGATGTTTTGGAAATTGTCGATTTGGATATAATAATGCAAGACGAAGTATTTCTTAATTACATACGAGAATCAAACGATTCGATTGGTCGAAATCAAATTATTGGGCTTAGAAAAATCACAGCGTTTTGTAATAATCCGCAACTAAAAGAGGTGAGACAGTCAGAGTTTCGGAAAAAATGCTTGGACTTATGGAATTTGCCCGACAAATTGCGGCAAGCCCCTGAAAATAAGTCTGTTGAAAAATTTTTGGAAGAGTTTTTAAATAATTGGTACGAGGATAAAACGTGGTTTAGCTCAATGCCTGCAGAGTTGCTATCGAATGAAAACTTATATAAGAGAATAGAGAGCGTACATGATTGGCATTTTGTTCCAATAGGTCGCGGGGAGACTAGTGCAAACGCCTGTAGCTTTTTTATTTGCACAACACGGGGCAAGTTACTTCGGTACACAGATATGAGAAAATGGGAATCGGTCGAATACATGTTTGAAATATCTCCAAAAACCCTTTTTTATGGTGAACTTGTTTTTGAGTATAGTGGCGAAGGTCGTACACAGACTAGAGCATGCGGCCTACACATTATTGATGCTGTTATTTTAGGGGGCAAAGATGTGCGTAGAATGCGCTTAAGTGAGCGCTTGTTAATGTGTACCAAATTTGCAAAGAGTATTAACAAGCCTTTCAAGGAGGCAAGTACGCTTTCAATACGCAGTAAACCCCTATACAAATTAGGCGACATAAAAGAGTTCTTTGGCGAAATGAGACATTACTCATTAAAAGATAATTCTTTGAGGCTTGGAATATCTCTTAGTCATTCAGATAACAAGTTTTTTGTTCCTGGTGGTATTTTATTATTATGTGAGATATGCCATAATTTCGTATCTAAAATGTCGAAGTCACAAAATATGCTTTATTACTTTGACAAAACAAAACACGTGTCTTATTACAAAAACAATATGCCAGCCGAAATGCATAATATACTCTATGCATCATTCCGTAATAGTTTTGTAAGGCGTTTACTCTGGAAATGGAGAAACACATTTCAAGTTGAAGAACATAGCAAAAAAGTGGATGAAAATGTTTTATATCGTGATGACATTATACAATTTGTTATTAATAAAAAAAAAATCTGATACAAAACATTTTAATACAAGTATTATGATACAATTTTGTACTTGAGAATACAATATATCTGGAATGGTGTATGTATAGGATTAAAATATATACTACCTGGTGTAGTGTATTAAATATACATAGATGTAAGTATTTGTAAGTTGTATGGTAAATTGTACATAGAAGAGTAAAAAGTAAAGCCAAAAAAAAAAGTTCGAAATAAAATTTGTAATAATTTTTTTTAAAAGAAAATGACACTAATAATCTATTCTATTATAACCAGGGATGAAAAAGGATTGTTCGGGCTCGTGCTCCTTTTCAAAAAGGATCAAGCCAAAACAAAAAGCTAGATCTTTTTCTAAAACTAGCCAGAAAATATAGCTTTCTCAATTAGTACGGCGAAATGATTATAAAGAGATTCATGAAATAAAAGTCCCTTTTTAAAAATAGAGAACGAGCATTCTGGTAACGTTATTCCACTGTTTACACTGAAGACATTTTACTGGATACAGCGCATATTAAAGGGACTTTTTTGGCTGTATATACAGATGTCTTCAAAGTATGCGAAATGAATATATATATATATATATATATATATATATATATATATATATATATATATATATATATATATATATATATATATATACAGTGAGTGACAATACAATGGAAACTTTTTAAAAAAATATTTATTTCACATTTAAATTTCAAAAAGTTTAAAACAAAAGATAATTCTATAATTTTTTTTCATTACTTTTATGACTAGTACATATTTTGATTAAAATAAGGAAAAATATTTACATTAATAGTAAAACTTTACCAAAAATAACAATAATTCAAAAATATTATTTTTTATGGATTTGGCAAAACATTGGAAACTTTTACGATTCTTAACTTAAATATATGTTGTCACTCTGCCTGTTCAATATTTTGTAGGGTATCCATTATTTTTAATAACTGCTTCACAACGTCGAGGCATGGAACCAATTAAAGTATCAATAGTTTCGGCTGGAATTTTTTGCCACTCCGAAGTTACTGCATCTGTAAGGTCAGCCTTTTTAGAATAGTTTTTCGATCTTATTTTTCGATCTACAATTTCCCATAGATTCTCTATTGGGTTGAGATCTGGTGATTGGGCTGGCCATTTCAAAACACTAACTCCGTTTGATTGTAACCACTCGTTTACAACTTTGGAGGTGTGTTTTGGATCGTTGTCGTGTTGAAATTTCTAGACTAGTGGCATGTTTTCTTCCGCATATGGATACATTACATTGTTTAAAATAGTTTTGTATCCAGCTCCAGTTAGAGTTTCGGTAATGACATGAATTGGTCCCATTCCTTGACCCGAAAAGCATCCCCATACCAAAATATTGCCACCGCCAAACTTAACAGTTTTGGTTGTATATTTGGGGTCCAATCTTTTTCCTTTCGGTCGTCTTACATAAGTTCTTCCGTCATGACCTCTTAAGTTGTATTTGGACTCATCGGAAAAAAGTACAGTATTCCACTTCTGTCTAGACCAATTTATATGCTCTTTGGCAAATTTAATACGAGCAATTCTATTTTTTTCTGATATCAGTGGTTTTTTGACAGGTCGGTAGCAACCAAGACCAGCCTCTTCAGCACGCCGTGCAACAGTTCGTTGACTTATTTCCAATTTTAAATTGTTGATGACCTCTCAGGGAAGCATTTTTGGGCACTTTTTAAACTCTCTTGCTATTAACTTGTCTTGTCTTTGAGTAGTTTTTCGAGGCCTGCCTCCTAAATGCTGCCTTTTCACCGTACCTTTTTCACGATATTTCTTAATGATTTTTGAAATTATTGACTTATTCATTGAGTATTTTTCACATATTTCTTTTTGTTTAAGTCCAGCATTAAAATCACTAATTATTTTAAGTTTTAGCTGTTCACAAAATTTAACTCTAGCCATTTTCAAATCAATTTATTTACAAATGTTAAAAAACTAAAATAATGTGTTTTTTTATATGCTTTTGAACCTGAAATTACCTAAAATTATAAATAAATATGTAACGGTAATTTTTTGGAATATTTCTTTTAATATTCTCTTTTATTTTTCTTACTTTTCATCATCTTTTGTAACTCGCCTTAGAAGTTTCCAATGTTTTGCCAACACCATAAAAATTATCTATTTTTCATTTTTGCAATATTCTCATTACATATTGTTTCAAGAGATTTAATATCATTTTATTTTAAGAGAAAACATAACAAAGAGTAATTAACAAAAAAAAACTATTCAATTATCGTTTTGGAAAAAAAAATAATTTAAGAGCAAAGTGCAGGAAACTGGAATTATTTAAAAGTTTCCATTGTATTGTCACTCACTGTATATATATATATATATATATATATACAGCGGTCAAAAAAAGTATTCCACAAACTGCTTGTTTTTCATAATCATGAAAAATATGTTAAAAAAATTCTACAAAATGAAAAATATAAAAATGCAGATTATTAGCTTAAAGTATTATCTCTTTATTTATGAAACAAAAAATACAACAAAAACAATATTCTGGAAAAAAAATACAAAAACAAAAACAAAAACATGTAATATTTCAACGCAAAAAAAGTATTCGACAACGTTGCTCTGGTTGTGATTAACGGGAAAAGCACCGTTTCTTTGAAATTTATATTGATGTCTTTCATTATTACTAATATTTTTTAATGTCTTAATTTCATTTATTGAATTAATTGTTAACATGGGTCGAAAGGGTGCAGAGATTTCTTTAGATGTTAAAGAAATAATAATTACACATTTTAAAAAGGGAATAACTGAACAAGAAATAGCAGAAATTGTTGGAAGACCTAGAACAACTATTCACTACATTATAAATAAATACAAAAAAACTAAAAGTATTGAAAATGTACAAAGAAGTGGGCGTCCAAAAAAATTTAATGAAGTAAACGAAAGGTGGATCTTGTGTGAAATAAAAAAAATTCTAAGATCAACGCTAAAGTTTTAACAAAACAGCTAGAACATGATCTTAATATCAATGTTACACCTCAGACCGTGCGTAATGTTATACACAGTAACGATTATCACGCAAGATCAGTTAGGAAAAAGCCGCATATCTCAAAAAAGAACAGAAAAGCTCGAGTTGACTTCGCAAAAGCGCATGTGAATAAGCCTATGGAGTTTTGGATGAAGACTATTTTTGCTGATGAGTCTAAATTCAACCTATTTGGATGTGATGGTAAGGTTCTGGTGTATAGAAAGCCTAATTCCGAGTTGGAGGAGCGAAATATGGTGCCTACTGTAAAGCACGGTGGTGGCGTTGTTATGGTCTGGGGATGTATGGGGGCTTCAGGCGTGGGTAATTTAGTTTTCATTGATGGAATAATGGACCATCAGTACTACATAAACCTACTCAAGGAAAATCTTAAGCCAAGTGCCGAAATTTTGGGTGTTTCAAGTGATTTTCATTATTATCAGGATAATGATCCAAAACATATGGCCCTAAATACAAGGTTGTGGATGTTGTATAACTGTCCAAACGTGATTAAACCACCGGCACAGTCCCCAGACTATGGGCCTGCTTAGAGCAAAATATAACGAAAAGAAATTTCAGGAACAAAAACCAGCTTAAATCAATCCTTCTAGAAGAGTGGCAAAAAATTGACCAAAACTACATTTTAGATCTTGTTAAATCAATGCCAAAGCGTTTAAAAGCCGTTATAAAACAAAAAGGAAGAGCAACTAAATATTAATTATTTATTTTTAATCAATATTTTCCCGTAAATTACAACCAGAGCAACGTTGTCGAATACTTTTTTTGCGTTGAAATATTACATGTTTTTGTTTTTGTATTTTTTTTCCAGAATATTGTTTTTTGTTGTATTTTTTGTTTCATAAATAAAGAGATAATACTTTAAGCTAATAATCTGCATTTTTATATTTTTCATTTAGTAGAATTTTTTTAACATATTTTTCATGATTATGAAAAACAAGCAGTTTGTCGAATTTTTTTGACCGCTGTATATATATATATATATATATATATATATATATATATATATATATATATATATATATACATATATATATTAGAGCGGGTCGATTTATTTTTCGACAATTTCCCTATGATTTCCGTATTCTATGGGTTATTCCATGAAAATTTGCCGAAGGAACCATACCTCTATCGTTAAAATCCAGTCCCCTACTTTTTGTTGGTAGATTTTTTCCCAAATTGACGTTCGTATGAAATATTACCTACACGTTAACATCCATAGCCAGTAGGCGCGTTGGAAAGGTGAGCTCATTTTGATAAATTTTCAAAAAAAAATCTCCAACATTGGTCCAACGGTTCAAAAGTTACGGGCATTTTTGTCCAAATTTTGGAGCCTTTTTCCATTTTTTTCATGATTTTGTCCAAGAATATTACTTTCATGGCCATTTTTTTGGCTCAATCCATTATTTAATTCAATTTACAATTCAAAACGAAGAGTTTAAGCCCAAATTTATCGAATTCGGTTGATTAATTCATGCGATATTGCTAAAACAAAATAACACATAAAACCAACTTTTTGATTTTTTTTTCCCTTTTTATTTTTGCTCTCTTTTTTGGGTTTGCATACGATTTATAAAGAATAATTCTTCGCTGACGTCATTTTGACAACAACAAATAAACAGCAATTCTAATTGGAAGAAACAATCAGCTGTAGTTGGCGGGGTGGGGATTCCAGTGTATGCTAGTTTTGTTTGAGCGTCATTTCAGTGAAGTGTTAGTTGAAATAACTAACAAATAATCAAACTATTTTGAAATTTAGAAAAGATTTAAAGGTAAGTGTAAAAACATTGCTAACTATTATAGTTAATAGTTATATTATTATTCTATGAAAAACATATATAATTCTTTTAGTGACGGTTTAAAAAATGGATTCAGAGCCTGGTTCATCGCAAAATCCAACAGATACCCAACGCAGTAGTTTGCAACATTTGGTCTCTCATGATGGTTTTTCTTTTGGCGTGGGCTGTGAATTACCTGATATTAATCTGTCAACTAAACGAGATATATTGAAGTACTATTTTTTCTTGGCCGAACGTTCAAAAGCCCAAAGCAAAATGTTTTCGTATAAAAGATTTACTCCCCAAGTAGCAGACAGATTGTTAGAAATTTGGAATCAACTTAATATTGAACTTATACTCAAAGGTAGCATCATTAGAAAATTGAATAATTTGCTTGACGCATATAGTAATGCAGATAAACAACGAGTAAAACGCGCAACAGAATTCAAAAAATTCGTAGAATCAACAAACCAATTATTCAACATTGGAAAATGTAAATGCAACTTGAAAGAAAACGACTGCTCATGTGGATCTATCCCAGAAAACTTAAAAGATTTCATGCGCGATCAATATAATGACAGAATACAAACGATACCGGAACACGATAGTGGAAGTGAAGAGAGGATACCAACGACTATACCAACAATCCCAGTGATCCTACATACGAACCACATTATGACGAAATGGAAGTTGATGTGAGAGGAGGTTCAGAATTAGTTCTACCACCACAAACATACACTCCCAGATACAATACTAAAAACTATGCAATGATGTGTGACAGATTTGGTGTGCATGATAGAATGGGATTAGCATTGGCAACAGCTCTGATGGAAGACCTGGGCGTAAAAGATGCTCATGGCAATCTTGTCATCATGGATAAAAGTAAACTTCGTAGAGAAAGAGAAAAATGGAGACAAGACGCACTTCGTAAGCGGTATGATGGCTCGAATTTGATATCATTTTCATTCGACGGCAGGAAAAATGATGCTCTAACTGTAGAAAAAATTGATGAGAAGTTGCATCCAAGGATGGTTAAAGAACCTCATCTAGTTGTTTTGAGGGAACCAAATTCTCAATTGATAGGCTACACAAAACTAGAAAGTGAAACTGCGGCAAGCAAAGTCAACAAATTGATCGAATTCTTCCAAGAAAAACAATTGTCTCTCGATTCATTAATTGCCATATGCGCTGATGGTGAACCAACAAATACTGGCGTACACGGTGGAATTTTGCGACTATTCGAAAAACAGTTAAAGAGCACTGCACTGGTTTGTGTGTCTTCTGCACTTTAACGAGCTTCCGTTTAGACATTTGTTTGACACTTTAGACAAATCAACCACCACTGGACCACGATCAACTACCGGAAAGTTGAGCTCAAAAATTGCTGATTGTGAAAATCTTCCGGTATGTAATTTTTATAGCTAATTCTATACCATTTTTTATTCTATTTTTTAGCTTTTATGTTTTCTTTTCAGGTGGTAACCGATTTTGAGGAAATCGCTTTGGAAAATATGCCTCCTGGTGATTTAAATCCAGAAGAATTATCTACTGATTCGAGGTACTTGATGTTAATGGCCAATGCAATTTCTAATGGTGTGGTTCCTGCGGATTTATCTCACATAAAACCAGGGCCAATTGCACATTCTCGTTGGCTGACCAAAGCCAATAGATTATTACGGTTGTATGTGACAACTAATAATCCAACTGAAAATTTAAAAATTCTGGCTAACTATATAATAAAAGTATACACGCCAATGTATTTCAATGTTAAGTATTATAGCTCTGCCGCATACGGTAGTACATTACTTTTTAAATTTATTACTTGGACACGATTTTTACCACGGAATTTACTTGGAGTTGTTAATACAGTAATTCAAGATAATCCATATTTTGCACACTCAGAAAATATCTTGCTATCTATGTTGTTTGATGAAAGAATGGAAAAACGAAACATTGCTATAAAGAAGATTTTACATTACCGAAGAGATATTGTCGACCCAACGGAACTTAGAGTTTATAAAAAATCTCTTATAAACTTTAATTGTACGGAATATACAAATATGATTGATTTAAATGACGATACCATTTTATTCGAACCACCGTTTACGCAAAGTTATTCGTATGAACATTTGGAGGGATATTTAAATTACGAAGTGCCACCGTTCGATGATCCACAAATTCCTTTACACATTCAAGGAACGGAAAGACATGTCCAATTGCTGGCTGCCACTGCTAAACGAGTTGCAGGAAAGAATGTAGAAGGCGCTATGGCGACGACATTAGAGAGCCGTACGAAAACACCCAGACTTGAAAGCAAACAAGACTTTCAGAAAAAATAATGTTTTTTTTTCACATTTTGTCTTTTACTACACTCAAATTGAATATTTTTTTTGATAATAGGTTGATATATACTTTATTATCTCTTAATTTGAATTTTTGTAGAAAAAAAAATAAAAAGGGAAAAAAAATCAAAAAGTTGGTTTTATGTGTTATTTTGTTTTAGCAATATCGCATGAATTAATCAACCGAATTCGATAAATTTGGGCTTAAACTCTTCGTTTTGAATTGTAAATTGAATTAAATAATGGATTGAGCCAAAAAAATGGCCATGAAAGTAATATTCTTGGACAAAATCATGAAAAAAATGGAAAAAGGCTCCAAAATTTGGACAAAAATGCCCGTAACTTTTGAACCGTTGGACCAATGTTGGAGATTTTTTTTTGTAAATTTATCAAAATGAGCTCACCTTTCCAACGCGCCTACTGGCGATTAAACCCGATCGATAGTTTGAGTTATGGATGTTAACGTGTAGGTAATGTTTCATACGAACGTCAATTTGGGAAAAAATCTACCAACAAAAAGTAGGGGACTCGATTTTAACGATAGAGGTATGGTTCCTTCGGCAAATTTTGATGGAATAACCCATAGAATACGGAAATCATAGGGAAATTGGTGAATTTTTTCACTCCCTACAAATCGACCCGCCCTAATATATATTCATTCGCATGCATAGACCATTTACTACACCACAACAACAAAATGTATAGAACTAAAATTTACTAGGGTGTGGTTTAAATATAAGACCAAAAGGTATAGTAAATACATGTTGTACATTTACAAGACTAAAACAGCTGATCGTTTAACAACCATAACTATTGTTTGATTTTTTTATTTTTCATTTTGTGATCACTATTAAAATAAAGTTGAATAATGGATCAAAATAATGAAAAACCCAACTCTAAACAAAAGCGTAAGAAAATAAGTAATAAAAGAAGGACCGATAGTGAAATTCAGCAGCTATTGGTTTTTATTATTACAAGTAATACCGTATCTTCAAGCCCAGAATCTCTGCAAATTCTATTTGGTTAATTGCATTTTGCTCTAAAAAATTTATAATTTTATATTTTTCCGTAATTATAGGCATTTTGGTTAACTTCAAATTCTTTTTGATATTTTAAGTTTCCAAATAGATGAAAAACAAAACAAAAATCAGCTGATTGATTAATTTACAATAGCTGTATTTATGCGGGAAGTAAATACACGAAAAAGTCGTTCACGCTTTGTAGTATAAAATCGTTGTAAATATACAAAGGCTGTAAATATACTACCAAGAGTGAAAACCAACAACAAATTTTCTTTAAAAGAAAGTTATATAAACGAACTAAATGTCTATGCATACGGCTGTTGGTTTTAAAAAATATATGTATGTACCTATAACTTAAAATATTTAGAATAGAATTTCTGCAATTATTAAATAGAAATAAATATAACTAAACTATTTCCAATATTATTTAAGGGACAGTTTTATAGGAGAGACTTAAGTTATTTTATAACTTAAGGTCCAACTAAAATTGGCTTCTGTGACTTAAGCTTTGTTTTGGTATGAAACGAAATTTTAGAAATACAAATTTTTAATTTACAAAGTTTTTAATTTTTTGGTTAATTCTGGTTCTGCCTTTAAGGCCTAGTTTTTGGGATGTCAATTAGCGTTGTTTGTTAGTTAAGCAATAGTAAACTCTAGAATTCTGTTTTTCAGATGTTGATTATTTTGCTTTTAATTGCGGTTTAACCCAGCCGCCTTGGTCGGTTAAGCTCCAGTTACGCCTGTCAAATTAAAACAGCTGATATAAATAAAGAAAAAGTGTTTCAAGTGTGAAGAAAATATTATGTTTTAATTTAAATAATAAAAAAATTAAATTAAATGGATTATTCAAGTGATGATGAGGATTTCAGTGATTCTGAAACATATTACAACCCTAATGTAACATATTACAACCTTAATGTAGCAAATTTAATAAAAAAGATATAAGGACACGCTTTAGTTTTTTTATTTATGACATGATAGTATTGCCATGTAAATATTTTGCATTTTTAATGATGCCATTTGTTTTTTTTTCAAAAAAGTATAACAGTTCTATCAAAATTGACAGCTCTTAAACCACCACTGAAAAACACAATCAGTAGTAGTAATAATTTTTTTTTAAATGTCTTTTTTTTTCTTTCTAAAAGTTAGATAACAAAATTTTAATAAGAATAAACGGCTGTGACATTCTCGTTAGCCGGAAAAAAAGAGTTTTACTTTACATTTTTCTATAATTCAAAGCATTGATTAGATACTGTACTAGGCAGTGCCAATTGTTTTCACCATTTAAAATGGTAATTATTTCATCTTCTGATTTTGTTACCTTATAGCCTTTTTCCACTGAGCTACATCTTTCATCAATTTGCAAAGATGTTAACATCTTCCCATAAGAATTATACAGGCCAAAAATTCTACATCTTTCTACATATACAAAAGATGATCCTTTCTCATTTTGTTCCATTTTACATCTTTCGTTATTCTAAGTGTCATCACTAAAAAAATGACAAAAAAAACGATTTTCTTTGTGCCATCGCTAGCAAATAAACAAAAAAAAAATTAATTAACAAAGGAAAATGAGCGGCACATTCTTATGTCTACCAAAAATTTTTCTTTCATTTTTTTCATTTCTTCCAGAATAACCTTTAATATTTCAATGTTCTGCATTAAAATTCGGGTTTGTTCTTGCAAAGCAACAACTACTCCAATGATTAATGCTTTCTCTAAATCCATTTTTTATTTTTAACAAAAAATATGCGTCTTTTTCTTTTATTTTATTGACAGCTGAATAAATGGCAGATGAAAGATGTTGCCAATGTAAACACTTGTTTCATATTTTCAACATCTTCCACGCGTTTCACAAAGATGTTGTTTAGTGTAAAAAGCCTAGTTTTCAATTTCCTTCTTATTGCACAAGGAACAATATCTAAAATTTTTTCTTGAGTGACGTGATCCATTTAATTCTATCAGATCACAACGGGTTTTAAATATCCACAATATGTTTGCCTGAAGTAGCGTTGACATATAATTTTTATTTAAAAAATTACTGCAAGTCATATTTATACAATTCCTTGCGGCTTGTTTCTTTCAACATGCTTTGTAAACACACATTTTAGTGTAATTATCATACCAAGATAACAATATTCGTTTACCTTTTCAATTTCATTACCGCCAAAAGTGCACTTTCATTTTAAGCATCTCTTCCACCATTTTTAAAAACCACAATTTTGGATTTTAACAAATTCACCTGCAGATTTCAATAACTGCAATAATTTTCTAGATTATTAATCATCTTTTGTAGCACGTTGATATCATCCGCCATTACGACACTATAACGTTCATAAAGGATATACCTCTGTAGTTGCTTGGTTCATTCTAAAGAAAATATATTTCTATTTTTTTTTTAGTAGTATTTAAAATACTTTCAATGTATCTTACAAAGATGTTTTATAATATATATATATATTCTAAATGCTCTGTTGCGTATTATTTCTTACAAAGTTTATTACATTTCTTTTAAAAACATTAACATTTCTTTCATTTTTTACAAAATTTGGTAACATATTGTATAACTGAAGTCCTTTAAAAAATAATGATTTTTGCATTGTATTTGTTGTTGCCCTCATCAGTCTAAAGTTGTCCATATTTCTAAGGCCGTAAGGTTGAATATCTCCAACATAAGCTAATTGTTCTGTTAGATATTCTGGTGCATTTCCCATTTTCAGTTTTTGTATAAAATTTATTGTATTAAATTCCAATCGTTGTTGAATGTTTAGCCATTTCAATGCATCAAGCATGTGTTGTATCGGTGTATATCTGTTGTATTTTAAAATTGAGCGCATTGCTTTATTCTGCAGTTTTTGGAGTCTATTTGTGTTTTATTGCAGCATGTATATAAAATTGTTGATCCAAACTCAGAATGTGGTTTTATCATTGTGTTCTAAATGTTTATTGCTGTTATTATTGAAACTTTGCTTCTTATTCTTTTAAAAAATCCGATCTTTTCTACCAATTTTTTTTGCATATAAATTCAATATGTTTTTTAGTTTTAATTCTTTATCTATTATAAATCCCAAATACTTTATATTATCAACTTTTTCTATTATTTCATTATTTATTTTAAATACTGATTCACTATTCATGTTAATTTCCATCAATTTCGTTTTATTTTCATTAAGTTTTAGTTTATTAATTTTTAACCAATTATTTATCGTTGCCATGTCTTCACTTAAATTTAACTGACATTGTTCATCTGTATCCGTTTCCGTAAAAATTAAAGTATCATCTGCATATAATACAATTTCACATTTTTTTATTATATTTGGCATATCATTTATGTAAATAATAAATAATAATGCCCCTAGGATCGAACCCTGTGGAACTCCAAAATTATTACTTATTGGGTTAGATTTAACACCATTCACTTTTGTTATTTGCCTTCTATGCGTGAGATATGATTCAAACCATTTTAATTCATTATCTTTAATACCGTACATGTATAATTTCATATTATAATCAATATATTTCTATCTATTGTTTCAAAAGCTCTTTTAAAATCCAAGAAAATTGCCATAATTTTTTTATTTTTCTCTAGTTTTTTCCACCGATTCATAACGTAATTAACTGCTGTTTCGCACGAAAATTTCTTACGAAAACCCGATTGATATTTAGAAAATAGGTTGTTCTTTTCCATATAATTTTCCAGTTGTTATTTAACCACTTTTTCTATAATTTTCTCACATGTCTTCAATGTATTTATTGGGCGGAATTCTTCACATTTTTTGGTTTTAGCAATTTTTTCTATTGGAGTTACCATTGATTCCTTCCAGTTCTCTGGGAAAATTCCAGTATCAAGCGATTTATTTATTAAATTTAGCATTTTGTTGCCTATTAGGCTCCAGTTATCCAGGATAATTTTCGTTGATACTTTGTTGTAGTCAGGTTTGTTTTTTAGATTTTTACATATTTTTTTAGTTCTTGTAAGGTTATTGCACGGAACTTAAATTTATGGTTTATCACAGATAATTAGTTGACGTATTGCACATATTCTATTTTATCTCTAATTTCCTTAATACTATTTACAAAATAATTATTAAAATGACTAGCTATTTGGGAGTTTTCTTTACATTCTATTTGGTTAAATATCACAGATTAAATCACATTTTGGTTGTTTTTAAGTACTAGGTTTTTTATTTCTTTCCACATTTGTTTTTGATCTCTAGTATTGCTTATTTTATTATTAATATATTTGTCGTATAATACTGTTTAATTTGATACTTTGAAAAAAATATAAATTTTAAATTGAAGCAAGCTACCGAATAATATATGGAAGAAAAAAATTAGATTTGCTAGAAGGGGATTGAGAATTTGAAATCGAAATAAAAAGAAATACATTTTGTAAAATAATAAAATATATTAAAAGAAATAATGGAGAATCATATCTCAATTAAAAAGCTAATACGCGACATCAGAAGTGGGATGCAATCAACGCTCATCAGAGGCCAACGAAGTGAATGATGAAAATTGGTCGTTGTTGCTTGAGCAGCAGAATCGGAACTTTTTGGCGCTTGTGCAGGCCATTAAAGAACCTGAAAACAGCTACCAGAATTCAATCCTGATTTTAAAAACGCTGATCCAAGTGCATGGATCTCAATGGCTGACATGTGCATTTCATGCAAACCGCTACAAACCGCACCATTGATGATTGTTCTGAGCCGTGCACTCAAAGGACAGGCTTCTACTTGGTTAGCGCAAGTTGCATATCCTGGAATGACGTGGATTTATTTTAAAAGTATTTTCACAACAAGATATTACTGTCCTGAAACTGCAGCCTCATTTTTAATAAATTTGAATTATGGTCGACCAGCAGAAGGTGAGTGCCTTGCTGCGTATGTTGCTACAAAGATGACATCATTAATGTCCCGATGAAAAAATCTCTCTATTGAGCAGATAGCGGTGTCTACTCTGCTGGCTCATATTTCTGAATTTGAGCCCCGAGTTCATCGTTTGGCATTTACTTCCGAAATTGACACAAGAAATCGCTACGACACCAAGTGATATAAGTGGACCAGATTTCAAGAAATTCAAGACCTCAACATTTTCAAATAACAAGTGTTATCAATGTGGCAGGCAAGGACATAAAGCGATGCAGTGCAGAATAAGGAGAAACAATTCAACAACGGATGGAAAACGGAACCAAGAATATTCAAGAGCTGTTGTGAAGTCTAATGTAACCTGCTTCAACTGCCAAGAGCTAGGTCATTATGCATCAAGTTGCCCGAAATCACTCAACAAGAATGGTAAAGTGGCGAGTGGATTTTTGCGCTGTAAACGCACCTGCTGGGATTTTGGTTCATTCTGGTGAGAATTTCGATTTTGTTTTTGACTCAGGAGCAGAATGCTCCCTTATTAAAGAAAATGTAGCTAGTAGTTTTAGTGGTAAGCGTTATTTTAAAATTGTTACTATGACTGGTATTGGACAAACACGCGTGAATAGTACTCTACAGATTTTAGCTCTTGACATTCATGTTGAAGTTCTTTTCCATGTTTTACCCAATTATTACCTACGACATACTATTATGATTGGACGTGAAATTTTAAGCCAAGGCTTAGCAGTTAATATGACATCAAATGAATTACATTTTACCAAAATGGAAGTTGTTAACGTTTGTAATGTTGCTTTGTCAAATGAAATAAATTTTAGTGAAATTAGAACTGACATTCCTCAAGCCCAAAGAACAAAGTTAATTGATATACTGACTGCTTTAAAAGACAATTTAATACATGGTATTCCTAAAACTCGGGCTGATACTATGCCAATGCAGATACGACTTAAAGATTCGAATAAAACTGTTTGTCGGCGACCTTATCGCTTGAGCATAGAGAAGAGTAAAGTTGTTCGTGACAAAGTCAGCGAGTTATTAAGTTCTAACATAATTCGACCCAGTTCATCTCCATTTGCAAGTCCAATACTCTTAGTAAAAAAAAGACGGCTCAGACCGGATGTGTGTTGACTACCGCGAACTTAATGATAACACAATCCCAGACAGATTTCCGTTGCCTCTTATTTCAGCCCAAATGGACAGGTTACATGGAGCACGTTTTTTTACAACGCTTGATATGACTTCAGGATTTCATCAAATCCCGGTTCACCCAGATTCTATTGAATATACAGCCTTCGTAACTCCGGAAGGGCAGTATGAGTACCTTGCTATGCCTTTCGGCCTCAAAAATGCGCCTTCGGTCTTTCAACGCGCAGTTATTAGAGCTTTAGGTGATCTCACTAATACTTTTGTCATTGTGTATATGGATGACATTCTAATCACAGCTTCAAATGTCGATGAAGCATTAACAAGGTTGAAGATTGTTCTTGAGGTGCTTTCTGATAAGGGTTTTTCTTTAAATGTCAAAAAGTGCTCTTTTCTTAAACAAAAAGTGGAGTATCTAGGTTTTGAAATTAGTAATGGTGAGATAAGGCCTAACCCAAGAAAGATAAAGGCATTAACAGCGTTACCTCCACCAGAAACTGTAACTCAGTTGCGTCAATTTATTGGACTAGCTTCATATTTTCGACAGTTTGTGCCAAATTTCTCTCAAATTATGACTCCTTTGTATGCCTTGACTTCTGGCAATCGTAAAGTAGATTGGAAACCTAACCATGAGGCTGTGAGGCAGCAAGTGATTTCAATATTAAATACTGAGCCAGTTTTAACGATATTTGACCCTGATTGCTCTGTAGAACTTCATACAGATGCAAGTGCGATTGGTTATGGTGCTGTTCTTATGCAAAAGAGAGATTCCAACAAAAAGCTTAGTGTAATTGCATATTATAGTAAACGCACTTCAGCACTTCGTTTTATTTTCATTAAGTTTTAGTTTATTAATTTTTAACCAATTATTTATCGTTGCCATGTCTTCACTTAAATTTAACTGACATTGTTCATCTGTATCCGTTTCCGTAAAAATTAAAGTATCATCTGCATATAATACAATTTCACATTTTTTTATTATATTTGGCATATCATTTATGTAAATAATAAATAATAATGCCCCTAGGATCGAACCCTGTGGAACTCCAAAATTATTACTTATTGGGTTAGATTTAACACCATTCACTTTTGTTATTTGCCTTCTATGCGTGAGATATGATTCAAACCATTTTAATTCATTATCTTTAATACCGTACATGTATAATTTCATATTATAATCAATATATTTCTATCTATTGTTTCAAAAGCTCTTTTAAAATCCAAGAAAATTGCCATAATTTTTTTATTTTTCTCTAGTTTTTTCCACCGATTCATAACGTAATTAACTGCTGTTTCGCACGAAAATTTCTTACGAAAACCCGATTGATATTTAGAAAATAGGTTGTTCTTTTCCATATAATTTTCCAGTTGTTATTTAACCACTTTTTCTATAATTTTCTCACATGTCTTCAATGTATTTATTGGGCGGAATTCTTCACATTTTTTGGTTTTAGCAATTTTTTCTATTGGAGTTACCATTGATTCCTTCCAGTTCTCTGGGAAAATTCCAGTATCAAGCGATTTATTTATTAAATTTAGCATTTTGTTGCCTATTAGGCTCCAGTTATCCAGGATAATTTTCGTTGATACTTTGTTGTAGTCAGGTTTGTTTTTTAGATTTTTACATATTTTTTTAGTTCTTGTAAGGTTATTGCACGGAACTTAAATTTATGGTTTATCACAGATAATTAGTTGACGTATTGCACATATTCTATTTTATCTCTAATTTCCTTAATACTATTTACAAAATAATTATTAAAATGACTAGCTATTTGGGAGTTTTCTTTACATTCTATTTGGTTAAATATCACAGATTAAATCACATTTTGGTTGTTTTTAAGTACTAGGTTTTTTATTTCTTTCCACATTTGTTTTTGATCTCTAGTATTGCTTATTTTATTATTAATATATTTGTCGTATAATACTGTTTAATTTGATACTTTGAAAAAAATATAAATTTTAAATTGAAGCAAGCTACCGAATAATATATGGAAGAAAAAAATTAGATTTGCTAGAAGGGGATTGAGAATTTGAAATCGAAATAAAAAGAAATACATTTTGTAAAATAATAAAATATATTAAAAGAAATAATGGAGAATCATATCTCAATTAAAAAGCTAATACGCGACATCAGAAGTGGGATGCAATCAACGCTCATCAGAGGCCAACGAAGTGAATGATGAAAATTGGTCGTTGTTGCTTGAGCAGCAGAATCGGAACTTTTTGGCGCTTGTGCAGGCCATTAAAGAACCTGAAAACAGCTACCAGAATTCAATCCTGATTTTAAAAACGCTGATCCAAGTGCATGGATCTCAATGGCTGACATGTGCATTTCATGCAAACCGCTACAAACCGCACCATTGATGATTGTTCTGAGCCGTGCACTCAAAGGACAGGCTTCTACTTGGTTAGCGCAAGTTGCATATCCTGGAATGACGTGGATTTATTTTAAAAGTATTTTCACAACAAGATATTACTGTCCTGAAACTGCAGCCTCATTTTTAATAAATTTGAATTATGGTCGACCAGCAGAAGGTGAGTGCCTTGCTGCGTATGTTGCTACAAAGATGACATCATTAATGTCCCGATGAAAAAATCTCTCTATTGAGCAGATAGCGGTGTCTACTCTGCTGGCTCATATTTCTGAATTTGAGCCCCGAGTTCATCGTTTGGCATTTACTTCCGAAATTGACACAAGAAATCGCTACGACACCAAGTGATATAAGTGGACCAGATTTCAAGAAATTCAAGACCTCAACATTTTCAAATAACAAGTGTTATCAATGTGGCAGGCAAGGACATAAAGCGATGCAGTGCAGAATAAGGAGAAACAATTCAACAACGGATGGAAAACGGAACCAAGAATATTCAAGAGCTGTTGTGAAGTCTAATGTAACCTGCTTCAACTGCCAAGAGCTAGGTCATTATGCATCAAGTTGCCCGAAATCACTCAACAAGAATGGTAAAGTGGCGAGTGGATTTTTGCGCTGTAAACGCACCTGCTGGGATTTTGGTTCATTCTGGTGAGAATTTCGATTTTGTTTTTGACTCAGGAGCAGAATGCTCCCTTATTAAAGAAAATGTAGCTAGTAGTTTTAGTGGTAAGCGTTATTTTAAAATTGTTACTATGACTGGTATTGGACAAACACGCGTGAATAGTACTCTACAGATTTTAGCTCTTGACATTCATGTTGAAGTTCTTTTCCATGTTTTACCCAATTATTACCTACGACATACTATTATGATTGGACGTGAAATTTTAAGCCAAGGCTTAGCAGTTAATATGACATCAAATGAATTACATTTTACCAAAATGGAAGTTGTTAACGTTTGTAATGTTGCTTTGTCAAATGAAATAAATTTTAGTGAAATTAGAACTGACATTCCTCAAGCCCAAAGAACAAAGTTAATTGATATACTGACTGCTTTAAAAGACAATTTAATACATGGTATTCCTAAAACTCGGGCTGATACTATGCCAATGCAGATACGACTTAAAGATTCGAATAAAACTGTTTGTCGGCGACCTTATCGCTTGAGCATAGAGAAGAGTAAAGTTGTTCGTGACAAAGTCAGCGAGTTATTAAGTTCTAACATAATTCGACCCAGTTCATCTCCATTTGCAAGTCCAATACTCTTAGTAAAAAAAAGACGGCTCAGACCGGATGTGTGTTGACTACCGCGAACTTAATGATAACACAATCCCAGACAGATTTCCGTTGCCTCTTATTTCAGCCCAAATGGACAGGTTACATGGAGCACGTTTTTTTACAACGCTTGATATGACTTCAGGATTTCATCAAATCCCGGTTCACCCAGATTCTATTGAATATACAGCCTTCGTAACTCCGGAAGGGCAGTATGAGTACCTTGCTATGCCTTTCGGCCTCAAAAATGCGCCTTCGGTCTTTCAACGCGCAGTTATTAGAGCTTTAGGTGATCTCACTAATACTTTTGTCATTGTGTATATGGATGACATTCTAATCACAGCTTCAAATGTCGATGAAGCATTAACAAGGTTGAAGATTGTTCTTGAGGTGCTTTCTGATAAGGGTTTTTCTTTAAATGTCAAAAAGTGCTCTTTTCTTAAACAAAAAGTGGAGTATCTAGGTTTTGAAATTAGTAATGGTGAGATAAGGCCTAACCCAAGAAAGATAAAGGCATTAACAGCGTTACCTCCACCAGAAACTGTAACTCAGTTGCGTCAATTTATTGGACTAGCTTCATATTTTCGACAGTTTGTGCCAAATTTCTCTCAAATTATGACTCCTTTGTATGCCTTGACTTCTGGCAATCGTAAAGTAGATTGGAAACCTAACCATGAGGCTGTGAGGCAGCAAGTGATTTCAATATTAAATACTGAGCCAGTTTTAACGATATTTGACCCTGATTGCTCTGTAGAACTTCATACAGATGCAAGTGCGATTGGTTATGGTGCTGTTCTTATGCAAAAGAGAGATTCCAACAAAAAGCTTAGTGTAATTGCATATTATAGTAAACGCACTTCAGCCGCTGAGTCCAAATATCATTCATATGAGCTGGAAACACTTGCGGTTGTAAATGCCATTAAGCATTTTAAGCATTATTTGCATGGACGAAAATTTGTTGTAGTCACTGATTGCAATGCATTACAGTCATCTCGTAAAAAGCTTGATCTCTCTCTTTGTGTACACAGATGGTGGGCCTTCTTACAAGCATTTGATTTCGATATTATTTATAGAAATGGTAATCGAATGTGTCATGCTGACTTTTTCTCTAGAAATCCTTTGCCATTACATCCTAAGATTTTCTAAAAAGTGGAACAAAAGCGTGTTGATATAACTGAATTGTCAGAAAATTGGTTAATAGCAGAGCAACAGCGAGATAGTGAAATTTCACAGTTATTGTCCAATTTAAACGAGAGAAGGCTCAGTGACGATGTTGCCAAAACTTATGAGTTTCGTTCAGGCGTTTTGTATCGTAAGATACAGCGCAATGGGAAAACTCGCTGCTTGCCGATTATACCTCGATCGCTTAGGTGGTCAGTCATCAATAACATACATGAGTCATTGATGCATCTGGGTTATGAAAAGACTTTGGAAAAGGTCTATGAGTTATACTGGTTTGAGAACATGTCTAAATTTGTTAGAAAATTCGTTGATAATTGCATTACTTGTAACATTTCGAAGTAACATTCTGGAAAAATTCAGGCTGAGTTACACTCAATTCCAAAAGTAGCGATTCCTTGGCATACTTTACATATCGATGCAACTGGAAAATTAAGTGGAAAAAATGATAACAGGGAGTATATTTTTGTCTTGATCGATGCATTTACAAAATATGTTTTGTTACATCATGCTTTGAATATTGATACTTCTAGTAGTATAGCAGCTTTGAAGCAGTGTATTTCATTATTTGGGGCTCCTAACCGAATCATTGCTGATCAAGGACGTTGTTTTTCTAGTAGAGAGTTTAACGACTTCTGTACGTCTCACAATATCAAATTGCATTTGATTGCTACAGGTAGTTCTCGCGCCAACGGACAAGTCGAACGTGTCATGAGTACCCTTAAAAATATGCTTACTGCTGTTGAAACTAGCAATCGTTCATGGCAAGATACTATCCCTGATATCCAATTGGCTTTAAATTGTACTCAAAATCGAGTTACAAAGTCCAGTCCTCTAGAGTTGCTTGTTGGCAGAATAGCAAGACCAAAAGACATTATGCTTTCAGACGATAACGAACCTACAGTTCACACTGAGGAAGTTCGTGCTGTTGCTGTTACTAACATGAATAAAAATGCCATTATGATAAAAAGCGATTTGACAGTAACAAAGCTAAAGTTAATAAATTTTCTATAGCAGACTTTGTTTTGTTGCAAAATGAGGAACGACATCAGACCAAGTATAAGGGTCCATTTAAAATAATAGAGGTATTGGACGGAGACCGTTATATTTTAAAGGCACTTAATTGTAATCGCACCTATAAATATGCTCAAGATCGAATTAAAAGAATGCCCGAGGGATATATCCCCATTAATATTGAAAATGGTTCAGAGGAAATCTAAAAAAAAAAACTTGTAACACTTAAGCAATGCTCAATTTATGAGAACCACTAGTTGGTAGTATTGATAGAAAGTAGTATTACAAGTAACTGTAATACTAGTGGTAATCGCTGTATATGAGCGATGTTAAAGAGATTTTGAAGTAAGAAATATTACCGGATGGAGGTAATATTGAATGTGAAGTACCGGATGTAGGTACTGATATCACCGGATGGAGGTGATATTGAATGTGTAGTACTGGATGGAGGTACTAATGTCACTAAATGGTAGTGAAATTGGATATAAAATACCGGATGGAGGTATTTTTGTGAAGATTACTGGATGGAAGTAATATTGAGTGTGTGTAGTATCGGATGGATGTACTCTACATGATGTAAAATATGAAGTATTTGATTTTCGTTTAACTAAAGTGATGAATCACATCGGTATCTGATTAGAGGTTTCAAAGTTGGGCATTGTTGATCGTTATTGCATATGAGTTAAAAACAAGTAAAAAAGGGCTAAATTCGGCTGTGCCGAATCTTTGAATACCCTCCACCATAGGGGCTGAAGATGATATACGTATATACTAAATTTTGCATGAACTGTAATATTAATATGTTTTGTCAATTTATGTAACGAACTTTTGTTATTTAGTTTTAGAAATGTTATTTATTTAGTTTTAGCAATGTTATTTACAGAGGTCTGTTCTGTTAGCGACTTTAACATTGTTGATTTTTATGTTAACTTAGTTATCAGAGTAACACACATATAGCTCTTCTCATAGTATGTAAGACAATAAATGTAATCGAACATTAAGAAGAATTAATAACATTTTTACTTACTTAACAGAAAAAAAAAAAAAAGATACAGAAAAATTGTACAAATTTGTGTGGAAAATTTAGAGGTACCTTCACATTTTCACTCATAACTTTTGAACCGCTTGACCGATTTTGCTCATTTTAAATACCAAACTGCTCGGGAGGATGTTAAATAATCTGGGTAAAAATAGGCACCATATATGGTGGAGGGTATAATAAAATGGGACTTTCCTTCGGATGAAGTTATTATGTTTGTTAAAATTATAAATTAAGTTTTTTTTGAGACTCTGTTAACAATTCTTTTGTTATTAATAAAATCAGATTGATTAAAAAGCTGTGCATTGGTCAGAGATGACCGAGTAAAGTTTCTTGATACTGTATAGAACTATGTTTACTTTGAGATAATGCGCATGAGGACATGCGAGCTGACAGGATGGCCGTGTCGTATAATACTGTTTAGTTTGATACTTTGAAAAAAATATAAATTTTAAATTGAAGCAAGCTAACGAATAATATATGGAAGAAAAAAATTAGATTTGCTAGAAGGGAATTGAGAATTTGAAATCGAAATAAAAAGGAATACATTTTGTAAAATAATAAAATATATTAAAAGAAATAATGGAGAATCATATCTCAAATAAAAAGCTAATACGCGACATATTTATCTTTTTTATTATTTATTTTTGTTTTGTATGTATTTCTTATTTCTTTATATTCATTCCATGCTGCAATAGTATTTTAATTTTTGGCTGCATTATATTTGGTAATTTTTTGTCTTTATAAATTTTAGTTCGTTATTAAACCATTTTTTAGTATTATTATTTTCTTTAAATATTTTCTTACACGTAAATTTCCTTATAGTATTTTCAATGCATGAGTCAAAAAAGGCCACATTATTATTTAAATTATTATTTTCACTTCTATTTATTAACATAGATATTTCTCTTTTAAATGCATTTCTATTATATTTAAATATTTCAATTTCCTTAGTATGATTTGTTTTATCATTTTCATTATTATGTCTATGATCTGATATCTTATTTTTATTATTATTTTTCACTGATATTATGCTGTTGTTAGTTATAATGTAATCAATTATTGTTCTAGAGTTTGCTCGTATATTCCGAAACAATTTGTGTAAGACCATTATCATTAAGGATACCCTCCATTTTATTTCTGTATGTTCCTTCCTTAGACCAATCTATGTTGAAGTCTCCTGCTATTAAAATGTCACAGTTTTTATCATAAAGTTCTTCTATAGTTTCTTCAAAGGCTTCAAGAAATTCAATTTCTCTACAGTTAGGTGATCTATATACTGCCACTAATATGAAAACTATTTTTTTATTTCTTGCTGTGCATACGTTTATCCAGTATTTTGAATTTTCCACTTTTTCAAAAAGGTTAGTTATATTCCATTGATTTTTAAAATAACTCATAACACCACCGGTTCTTGACGAATTTGAATATGTAATTCTCTGTTTATAACCTTGTAGTAAAATTTCTTTTTCATCTATTTCTTCCGCCAGATGCGTTTCAGTCAGTACAATGAAATCTGGATTTTCGATAGCCGCTATTTCTTCTAATTGATTATAGTTGTTCACTAGTCCTTGTACATTTGTGTATATTCCTCGAATTTGCTTTGGTTGTTAGAAATTTAAACCTATCCTTCTTTTTTTAGTGTTCAGTTTATTTTGGTAAACTGGACATTGCTTATCCATTGTATAATGATTTTCTTTCAGGCCTAAGTTTAGTTTTCTATTTATCTTCACACAATTTATACATTTTTCAATAACTTCTTTTTCACACTCCTTTGTTTTATGTTTTCCGTGACATTTAAGACATATTTCATCATTGGTGAATTCACTAGCTTTATGGTTGAACCCTTTGCATTTAAAACATTGTAAAATTTCGGTGCCATCGAACACTCTGCATCTTTCCCATCCAATATTGATTTTTCGTGCTGCCATCACATTTTTATACGATTCAACATCTATACTACATTTAACATTATTAATTGTTCTATTGTTCCTTTTGTATTCATACATTCTGATAATTTTCAATTTACTCTCTTTTAACATAGGATTTTGTTTTTTAACTTTATCCAAAAACTCACTTTCGGAAAATTTAAAAGTCATGTCCGTTATTGTAATTGACATTTCTATTGGGTTGGGAACCTTTATTTCATTATCTTCGCTCATCTCACTTTGAATAGCATTTTTAATTTTTTCTCTTTCTTCAATAGTTTCAGTTTGAATTACTACGGTACCATTTTTTCTATTTTCGACATTCGATATTTTTAAATTAACTGGGTTAACCTTTTTATTTAATTCTTCCCTAGTTTTTTCCACACCCTGTTTTTCTTTTGGTTTTACAATTAAAGGTATTTTTTTATCACCTCTGGCATGGCTGTATTGTTCCGTACTGACTGAGCATATGATAGTTTGTTTTCTTTTTGTTTATTTTCTTTCATCGCCTCTTTTATTTCGTTACACACTTTTATGTTTTCTTCTACTGAGTTACACATTTTATTGTTTTATTTCCAATGTCATTTATTGTTCCACATAACTTTTTAACTTCTTCGACATTTTTTTCACATATCTTTTGAGCATTATCAATTTTTTTAAATCTATCATCATATCGGTTTTCTATAGCCTCTAATAATTGTTTTATTTCTTTTTCATTTTGTTTCATTGACGCTTCAAATTAATTTTTATATTCCTGTAAGTTTATGTTGTTTTTGTGTATACCATTTTGGATTTCGTTTATAACCAAATCAACATTGCGAATATATTGTATACAGTCATCGCATATAAACCTTACAAAATTTTTCGATTCCAAAACTCCCATAGAGTATTGGTCTATACCGGCACACTTCAAAGAAGCATGGTAAACTTTATCGCATACACCATTACACTGCACTCGACCATCGTTCATTTGTATTATTATTTTATTAGCCGATCAATGTTATTTTTTAAAAAAAATGTTATTTCAACCGGTTGAACGTTGTTTATATTAGTGTTTTTATAGTCTTTTTTCTATTTTTAAACGCTTAATATATTTTATTTTATTATTTTTTCAGAGCTTATGCAAAATCCAATCAGAGCTTCTGAGTAAAAAATAATAATAAAGCTTATAAACCTTGAATATGCTAAAAATTTGAGACATAGACTCCCAGAAATAACACCAGGTCCTACTGCCTTTAAAGACGTATTTCGGTTCGTTGGTAAAAAGAAGTCTCCTTTTTGCCAGCAGCTCATACACAATAGGTCTGTACGAGGTAATTTTGGGTAAAGTCTGGTAAAATGAGATTAAGCAAAAAATTCTCTCACAAAACCATAAAAATGCCCAAAATACTGCGAACGCACAAAATCACATTTCATTCCCAAAAAAAACTTCAAATTTATTCATATTAAAAAACAGATTAATTAATAAATATATTTGAATGGGCAAATAAATATTTACATTTTTTAATGTATTTTTCATTATTAAGAAGGAAAAGTTCTTTATAGTAAATTTTTATTTAATTTTAATTATTTTTCAAAAATGCAAAACAGCTAATTTATTAGCAACAGCTGATGATTTGACAATTTTACCATTTTACCCAAACAAAAAGTACGGGTAAGTTCTGGTAAAAAGAGGAACACAATTACTCTCTCATGAACGCTCTCATTTACCCAATTTATGTTACAAGAAACACTTTCTGGTAAGATTGGGTTCCCGCGGGCACCCGCGGTAACGTACGTCGAACACACCTAATGATACTATCACTTTAAATAGTTGTCAAATTTCAGAGATATTTAGAACTCATTTTACTGCTGTTTTTCAAGATGTAAATCCTGAAAGACCGGTTAGCAATATAGTGAATCACATCTCATCATGTGTCGATAGACTACCGCAACATATTTATACATTTGATGACACGTTTCTAGCCGATGGGAATCTTGATAATTACCATTTTACAAACGTGAATAATATAAGAATACACATAAACAATATTAATAGCAAAGTCTTTTGGCTTTGATAGCATCCAATTTTATAATTAAAAAAATTCCCGATACAACACTAAAGGGCAAACTATATTATACTTTTGCTAACTTAAACTACTGTCAAAAATTAACGAAAAGTCTGTCAAATGCTTAATCAACTTATTGACGACTTTTAGGTGGCTACAATGTACTTTTTAAACTTAAATACTTACTACACTTAGTTGCAAATATTTGTACTTTTACAAAAACTGTTTTCTTCTTATATTTCCTAAATATACAGTTTGTCAACTAATTCTTTTCAAAATAAAAAAAGGTCATAATTTTCATATTTGAATTCAAAATTTATTAACAAAAACAAGTTTTCTTTCACATTTTCTTTCATAGTTTAATAAGGGTAAATATTAACTGTTAATATAATACCAAAAATGGTAAATTTCAATATAAAACAAAACAATAAACAACAAAAACAAAAAAACAGCATATATTCACTTGTCAAATAATTCTTTTCAAAATTCAAACACAAAGTGTATTTAAAACGTAAACTTAAAAACTATAGTAGTATAAGTAATAATACTTGGTATCGTGGCCACTAGCATCCAAGCCTGCCTTCAGACGTCGCGACATTGACTGTAAAAGGCCAATTAAGACATAATTATCTGGAATTTTCTGCCATTCTTCATTAATTGCTTTTATTAAAGCGTTTTTATTGGTGGGACCCCGTTAAGCTAATTTATTCTTCAATAAAGCCCACAAATTTTCGATGGGATTTAGGTCAGGACTTTGAGCAGGTGTGTCAATAACTTTGCTGCAATTATACAGCAGCCAGGTCCTACAAACCAACGATTTGTGTTTGGGGTCATTGTCATGATACAGCTTGTACTTCAATTTGTGTGAGTTTTGAGGATCAACACACCCGAAACTAATCGAGCTCCTTTTCAATTCATTTTGTAGGATATCCAATTAATACTCCTTCGTCATAACTTCATTAAAAATACGCAGCTCACCAACGCCATTTGATGTGATACAACCCCACACCATTACAGAAAGTTTGCCAAACATAACAATTGGTATAATATTCTTCTGCTGGAAGGCAGTGTTTGACTTTCTTTAAACTTTGATCCATCCATCATGATAGTACAACATTATTTTTGTTTCCTCACAAAAAATAACGTCATTCCAGTACTCTGCAGTGTTGTTAACGTTAGCAATAGAAAAGTTGAGCCGCCTCTTAATGTTAATAGCAGAAAGCAATGGCTTTTTTATGGCTACATGTGATGAGTAATTGTGTGTATTCAGAACTTTTTTACAGTCTCGTGGCTCACTTCAATATGGCAATCGTTTTTTATGTCCAATGCAAACTGCCTCAAGGTTGTTTGCGGATTATCTCCAATTTTTTTTTTTTAATTTTGGAATGATCGCGTCTGGTAAGCTTTGGTGGTCTCCCTACAGAATTGTTTAGGTGCAGACGATTTTCTTTTTCCGCACGTCGAATAATGTTCCTCAATTTTATATTAAACATTTCATCCAATTCCTTTGTCGTTTTCCCCTTATAATAATTGTAATAAACTTATTGAATTAAGTTTTCGTCAATTCGTTTTCCAGGCATTTTTAAAAACGCCGATTTTAGTTAAATGTGCACGTGTCCAAATAATAAATCTTATTAAAAGCAATAGATTAAAGCATACCAAAGAAGGATATTTGATTTTTTTTCGAATTTGATGTACCGTTAATTAATTTTGTGTCTCTTTTTGACCTGTGTATGAATTTTGAAAAGAATTATTTGACAAGTGAATATATGCTGTTTTTGTTATTTTTTGTTTTGTTTTATATTGAAATTTACCATTTTTGGTATTAATATTAACAGTTAGTATTTCCCCTTATTAAATTATGAAAGAAAAAGTGAAAGAAAACTTGTTTTTGTTAATAAATTTTGAATTAAAAAAATGAAAACTATGACCTTTTTTTTATTTCGAAAAGAATTAGTTGACAAACTGTATGTATTTGTTAGAAAATATTATTTAATATGTACAATTTATAAATATTTTACAATTAAATTCCAGGTAATAAGTAGTCAAGCTCAAGGTCTATTTTATACAAAATTATTTATTTTTCATCCAATATTTCGCTATCTCAATGGATAGCTTCTTCAGGGATTTTTCGTTTTTTTAATTTTATTTTGTTACATGGAATTTATTTTATTACCTGGAATTTATATTAAAAAGGTCGAAGAAATTAAACTTTTTTTTCCATTATTTATTTATTGAATCTAACCTAATTTTGTGAACTAACAATAAGTATGGAAATCTTAAAACTAAATCTTAATATTAGGTCCAGCCAGTGCCAGATGAATTTTCATTTGTTCATAAATTTATATTTATAGATATGTTTGACATCTGAAAATGTTTCCTTCATATGTTTGATAGCTCTGCAATGTCCCTCCGTCTTAGTGGCCTATGACCATCATTATTCGAAAGATTCCGTGCTAGAACATTGGGATGAGTTTCTAGTTTCTTCAAGTAGTTGTTGCTATATCTAGTGATTTCGTTACTAACTAAGGGTACATTGAGATCTTTATAAATGTTGTCATTCTTAACATACCAGGGGACATTTGTAATAATTCTCAAGAGCTTGTTTTGCCTTCTCTGAATTTTTATAATATTAGATGATGAGGCAGTACCCCAGAGCTGAATTCCATAGCACCATTTGGGTTTTATAATCGAGTAGTATAGTAATAGTTTACAATCCAAAGCAAGTTTAGAGTTTCTACTGATTAACCAAGAGAGTTGAATAGCCTTTAACTTTATTTGGGTAAGTTTCGCTTCTATATGAATTTTCCATGTGAGACGACGGTCAATATGGATACCAAGATACTTTACACATGTATCTTGGGGTATGTTTCGACCATAAATTCGGATCGGCGGGCAAGTTTCTCTTCTCAAAGTAAAAGTCATATGAATACATTTCTGCTCATTAACCTTAATTCTCCATCTATCTAGCCAGTCCTCCAAAACTGTTATGTGGTTCTGAAGCAGCAATCTAGATGCTATTAGCGGATCATTATGAACGCTAAGTATTGCTGTATCATCAGCGAATGTTGATGTGTGAGTGTTTTCATTCAATGGCATGTCTGAAGTGTATAAAATATACAACAGTGGGCCCAATATACTACCTTGTGGGACTCCCGCTTGTATATCCTGGGGGGAGCTAATAAAACTTTTTTTCGAGAGGGTAAATTTTCTGTTTGTAATATAGCTTTCTAACAGCTTATGGGTATTTGGGGGTAACATAAGTTTAATCTTATATATTAGTCATTCATGCCAGACTTTATCAAATGCCTGAGATACGTCTGTTGTGTCGGGGGGGTTCAGTAGCAAGTTTAGCAGCATGTTTGAGATTTGATTCGAAATTACTTATCGAGAGGTCAATATCGTCTGGTGTTCTTAGCGGTATGTTTTCCGAGCAATGAGTACTGAGAATTTTTTTATATTTTAGCCAATTTGTTCTTCTGCCTGTCAGTGCTAAACAGAGAACTACAAATGCTGATTGCAAAACGTTCATACGCAATCAACACAAAAATAAATATGTGTTTGCGTTCAATCGTTGAATATACTCCAACACACATATTTGTTGATGATTTGAAATCAATCAAACGACGTGCATATTGTTGTCACTGATTTATAATCATACCATTGATTTTATCGACCTAAATATTTTTTCCAAAAAAATATTTTTATTTCACAAAGAAGAATATTTTTAGTATTGTATTACTAATAAAAATTCTAAAAAAGCGAATTTAAGTCCAACCCTAATGTACATTTATGAACTGAGTTTCTATTTTGTTTTGATTATGAATACACTCATACGCGTTGTTTGTTGTTTTTTCTGATTGATTCAACGCTGACTTTTTGTTGAGTGATTACATTTGCATCAAACATAATCGACAGATGATTCACACTGATCCCAATTAAGCGTTCAGTAACATGATGCTGATTTTTTTCTACAGGGAATTTTTTTGAATTATTAAATGTGAACAAGAATTTTTGTGTATGATTAAATTAAGAAAAAAATTATTTTGCAGTTCTCTGGTGCTAAATCACCACTGGGTGCTGCAATTTCTTGGGGGTTTAAAATAGTAATAATAGTGGGTGTGTGATCCGAGGAGAGCTCTAACGAGGGTTCCACCCTTATTAAGTTGCTGGGGATACCTCTTGTTACTCCAAAATGAATCAGATCTGGTATTTTCTGCCGATCTGTTGGCCAATATGTAGGTTCTCCACTTGAGATCACATCTAAACCCATTTTAGAAATTGCATCAAACAAAACACGGCCCTTCGGGGTAATCAGCCGTGACCCCCAGAATGTATGCTTGGCATTGTAGTCGCCAGATGCCAGAAAACATGATCCCAATGATTTATAGAAATCAGTGTATAGTGTCTCCGTAATGGAAAATCTGGGGGGGAAATAAACTGACGAGATCACTATGTTATTATGAAATTCCCCAAAGCATAAAGTATTTGCTTGAAGATAGTTCTCACAAAGGTCACTCATCGGAGAATGTTTCAGTCGAGATTTAATAAGAATGGCTGAGCCTCCACATGCCCTATCTCTAGGGTCTTTCGTGTTATAAACAGTGTAACCGCGGATTAAAAATACACTTCTCGAGGTCAAATGAGTTTCCGATACAAGCATTACATCAATATCCTTGCCTTTGAGAAAGTATTCCAATTCATCTTTGTGTTGGCGGATGCCGTTTGCGTTCCAGAAACATAATTTCAAACTGTTCATGGTTTATTTAGAATAGCCTGCAGTAACATAGACTGCATCCTCATCATCTCTTGCATCATGTTGCCCATTGGATTGGTGAAATTGTTAATAGTATGTACTAGAGTATCGAGCGTTTTCTCCTATCTTCCGACTTATCAAAGTCGGAAACCAATTTGCGGAGAGTTTTCACTATAAGTTTGAATCTTTGTTTCAAAAAGCTTACCTCGTTTAGGGGGGACAACATGAAAGGAATTCTCACCAATAGAAGTAATAATATTCTTAATAACTTCATTTGAGTTCTGTTCTCTTGAATAGGGGGAGGTTTATACGCCTTACCTGGTGGTTCCGGTTCATTGCTTTCACTATCCAGGATAGCAAATCGATTACCTGTTGAAACGTCCGACTGCTCTTTCAATTGCTTCGAAGGTTGAGGAGCCCTTGAAGATTTTGGACTACGTTTTCTCTTCAGTACAGTAAAATATCGATCTATACCTGTTTGTACCGTAGGGTTAGATACGATACCGTCAACTGGTGTTATGACCTTTTTTTATTTCGAAAAGAATTAGTTGACAAACTGTATGTATTTGTTAGAAAATATTATTTAATATGTACAATTTATAAATATTTTACAATTAAATTCCAGGTAATAAGTAGTCAAGCTCAAGGTCTATTTTATACAAAATTATTTAATTTTCATCCAATATTTCGCTATCTCAATGGATAGCTTCTACAGGGATTTTTCGTTTTTTTAATTTTATTTTGTTACCTGGAATTTATTTATTACTTGGAATTTATATTAAAAAGGTCGAAAAAATTAAACTTTTTTTCCATTATTTATTTATTGAATCTAACCTAATTTTGTGAACTAACAATAAGTATGGAAATCTTAAAACTAAATCTTAATATTAAGTCCAGCCAGTGCCAGACGAATTTTCATTTGTTCATAAATTTATATTTATAGATATGTTTGACATCTGAAAATTTTTCCTTCATATGTTTGATAGCTCTGCAATGTCCCTCCGTCTTAGTGGCCTATGCCCATCATTATTCGAAAGATTCCGTGCTAGAACATTGGGATGAGTTTCCAGTTTCTTCAAGTAGTTGTTGCTATATCTAGTGATTTCGTTACTAACTAAGGGTACATTGAGATCTTTATAAATGTTTTTATTCCTAACATACCAGGGGACATTTGTAATAATTCTCAAGAGCTTGTTTTGCCTTCTCTGAATTTTTATAATATTAGATGATGAGGCAGTACCCCAGAGCTGAATTCCATAGCACCATTTGGGTTTTATAATCGAGTAGTATAGTAATAGTTTACAACCCAAAGCAATTTTAGAGTTTCTACTGATTAACCAAGAGAGTTGAATAGCCTTTAACTTTATTTGGGTAAGTTTCGCTTCTATATGAATTTTCCATGTGAGACGACGGTCAATATGGATACCAAGATACTTTACACATGTATCTTGGGGTATGTTTCGACCATAAATTCGGATCGGCGGGCAAGTTTCTCTTCTCAAAGTAAAAGTCATATGAATACATTTCTGCTCATTAACCTTAATTCTCCATCTATCTAGCCAGTCCTCCAAAACTGTTATGTGGTTCTGAAGCAGCAATCTAGATGCTATTAGCGGATCATTATGAACGCTAAGTATTGCTCTATCATCAGCGAATGTTGATGTGTGAGTGTTTTCATTCAATGGCATGTCTGAAGTGTATAAAATATACAACAGTGGGCCCAATATACTACCTTGTGGGACTCCCGCTTGTATATCCTGGGGGGAGCTAATAAAACTTTTTTTCGAGAGGGTAAATTTTCTGTTTGTAATATAGCTTTCTAACAGCTTATGGGTATTTGGGGGTAACATAAGTTTAATCTTATATATTAGTCATTCATGCCAGACTTTATCAAATGCCTGAGATACGTCTGTTGTGTCGGGGGGGTTCAGTAGCAAGTTTAGCAGCATGTTTGAGATTTGATTCGAAATTACTTATCGAGAGGTCAATATCGTCTGGTGTTCTTAGCGGTATGTTTTCCGAGCAATGAGTATTGAGAAATTTTTTATATTTTAGCCAATTTGTTCTTCTGCCTGTCAGTGCTAAACAGAGAACTACAAATGCTGATTGCAAAACGTTCATACGCAATCAACACAAAAATAAATATGTGTTTGCGTTCAATCGTTGAATATACTCCAACACACATATTTGTTGATGATTTGAAATCAATCAAACGACGTGCAAATTGTTGTCACTGATTTATAATCATCGGTCGTTTTAATACCATTGATTTTATTCTGTTCGTTTGAGTCAACAATAATTATTTTGATGTAGAATAAATCAGAAAAAGCAATAAATAACGCGTATGTGTGTATTCATAATTAAAACAAAATAGTTTCTTATCTATAAAAAGGGGGTGGTTTTGTAGAAACACATTTCATAAATTAGAATGGGTCTAAAATCCGTTTTTTTAGAATTTTTATAAGTAATACCAAAAATATTGTTCCTTGTGGATTTTTTTTTTTAAATTTAGGTCGATATCTCAGGCTCTTCCAATCCGGTTAAAGTTAAATAATGCCTAATTTTCCAATCAAAACAGATGAAAAAAATTTAGACAATATTTAAATTTTTCCGGATTAGGCAAGCCTGAGATATCGACCTAAATATTTTTTCCAAAAAAATATTTTTATTTCACAAAGAAGAATATTTTTAGTATTGTATTACTAATAAAAATTCTAAAAAAGCGAATTTAAGTCCCACCCTAATGTACATTTATAAACTGTGTTTCTATTTTGTTTTGATTATGAATACACTCATACGCGTTGTTTGTTGTTTTTTCTGATTGATTCAACGCTGACTTTTTGTTGAGTGATTACATTTGCATCAAACATAATCGACAGATGATTCACACTGATCCCAATTAAGCGTTTAGTAACATGATGCTGATTTTATTCTACAATGAATTTTTTTGAATTATTAAATGTAAACAAGAATTTTTGTGTATGATTAAATTAAGAAAAAAATTATTTTGCAGTTCTCTGGTGCTAAATCACCAGTGGGTGATGCAATTTCTTGGGGGTTTAAAATAGTAATAAAAGTGGGTGTGTGATCCGAGGAGAGCTCTAACGAGGATTCCACCTTTATCAAGTTGCTGGGGATACCTCTTGTTACTCCAAAATCAATAAGATCTGGTATTTTCTGCCGATCTGTTGACCAATATGTAGGTTCTCCATCTAAACCCATTTTAGAAATTGCATCAAACAAAACACGGCCCTTCGGGGTAATCAGCCGTGACCCCCAGAATGTATGCTTGGCATTGTAGTCGCCAGATGCCAGAAAACATGATCCCAATGATTTATAGAAATCAGTGTATAGTGTCACCGTAATGGAAAATCTAGGGGGAAAATAAACTGACGAGATCACTTTGTTGTTATGAAATTCCCCAAAGCATAAAGTATTTGCTTGAAGATAGTTCTCACAAAGGTAACTCATGGGAGAATGTTTCAGTCGAGATTTAATAAGAATGGCTAAGCCTCCACATGCCCTATCTCTAGGGTCTTTCGTGTTATAAACAGTGTAACCGCGGATTAAAAATACATTTCTCGAGGTCAAATGAGTTTCCGATACAAGCATTACATCAATATCCTTGCCTTTGAGAAAGTATTCCAATTCTTCTTTGTGTTGGCGGATGCCGTTTGCGTTCCAGAAACATAATTTCAAACTGTTCATGGTTTATTTAGAATAGCCTGCAGTCTCTTGCATCATGTTGCTGAAATTGTTAATAGTCTGTACTAGAGTATCGAGCGTTTTCTCTAGTTTGCTAAAATTGTTATTAAGAAAAGGTGGCTGGAACAGCATACGATCTACCGTTGAGATTATGCTGAGTATTTAAAGGAAAATTTTTTATTGGGGGTTGTTGTAGAAATTCCGTAGCTTTTTGGCTAAAATGGCTTCGGACTGGGGCAGATCTTCCCTTGTCAACAAGCATTTGTTTCTCTGAAGAAAAAACTACGCAACCTCTGTAGTTAGCCGTATGATTTCCACCAATCAATACCCTTAATCACTATCTGCAGACCTTTGCTGCTTTTCAATTGGTATGTGTAATAATTCCGCCACTGCTTATCAAAGTCGGAAACCAATTTGCGGAAAGAGTTTTCACTATAAGTTTGAATCTTTGTTTCAAAAAGCTTACCTCGTTTAGGGGGGACAACATGAAAGGAATTCTCACCAATAGAAGTAATAATATTCTTAATAACTTCATTTGAGTTCTGTTCTCTTAAATAAATAGGGGGAGGTTTATACGCCTTACCTGGTGGTTCCGGTTCATTGCTTTCACTATCCAGGATAGCAAATCGATTACCTGTTGAAACTTCCGACTGCTCTTTCAATTGCTTCGAAGGTTGAGGTTGTATTTTTTTTTCATTAAAAACAGTTGATTCCATAAGTAAAGTGCGGTCAGTTTCGCTGTGATGACACGTTTCTAGCCGATGGGAATCTTGATAATTACCATTTTACAAACGTGAATAATATAAGAATACACATAAACAATATTAATAGCAAAGTCTTTTGGCTTTGATAGCATCCAATTTTATAATTAAAAAAATTCCCGATACAACACTAAAGGGCAAACTATATTATACTTTTGCTAACTTAAACTACTGTCAAAAATTAACGAAAAGTCTGTCAAATGCTTAATCAACTTATTGACGACTTTTAGGTGGCTACAATGTACTTTTTAAACTTAAATACTTACTACACTTAGTTGCAAATATTTGTACTTTTACAAAAACTGTTTTCTTCTTATATTTCCTAAATATACAGTTTGTCAACTAATTCTTTTCAAAATAAAAAAAGGTCATAATTTTCATATTTGAATTCAAAATTTATTAACAAAAACAAGTTTTCTTTCACATTTTCTTTCATAGTTTAATAAGGGTAAATATTAACTGTTAATATAATACCAAAAATGGTAAATTTCAATATAAAACAAAACAATAAACAACAAAAACAAAAAAACAGCATATATTCACTTGTCAAATAATTCTTTTCAAAATTCAAACACAAAGTGTATTTAAAACGTAAACTTAAAAACTATAGTAGTATAAGTAATAATACTTGGTATCGTGGCCACTAGCATCCAAGCCTGCCTTCAGACGTCGCGACATTGACTGTAAAAGGCCAATTAAGACATAATTATCTGGAATTTTCTGCCATTCTTCATTAATTGCTTTTATTAAAGCGTTTTTATTGGTGGGACCCCGTTAAGCTAATTTATTCTTCAATAAAGCCCACAAATTTTCGATGGGATTTAGGTCAGGACTTTGAGCAGGTGTGTCAATAACTTTGCTGCAATTATACAGCAGCCAGGTCCTACAAACCAACGATTTGTGTTTGGGGTCATTGTCATGATACAGCTTGTACTTCAATTTGTGTGAGTTTTGAGGATCAACACACCCGAAACTAATCGAGCTCCTTTTCAATTCATTTTGTAGGATATCCAATTAATACTCCTTCGTCATAACTTCATTAAAAATACGCAGCTCACCAACGCCATTTGATGTGATACAACCCCACACCATTACAGAAAGTTTGCCAAACATAACAATTGGTATAATATTCTTCTGCTGGAAGGCAGTGTTTGACTTTCTTTAAACTTTGATCCATCCATCATGATAGTACAACATTATTTTTGTTTCCTCACAAAAAATAACGTCATTCCAGTACTCTGCAGTGTTGTTAACGTTAGCAATAGAAAAGTTGAGCCGCCTCTTAATGTTAATAGCAGAAAGCAATGGCTTTTTTATGGCTACATGTGATGAGTAATTGTGTGTATTCAGAACTTTTTTACAGTCTCGTGGCTCACTTCAATATGGCAATCGTTTTTTATGTCCAATGCAAACTGCCTCAAGGTTGTTTGCGGATTATCTCCAATTTTTTTTTTTTAATTTTGGAATGATCGCGTCTGGTAAGCTTTGGTGGTCTCCCTACAGAATTGTTTAGGTGCAGACGATTTTCTTTTTCCGCACGTCGAATAATGTTCCTCAATTTTATATTAAACATTTCATCCAATTCCTTTGTCGTTTTCCCCTTATAATAATTGTAATAAACTTATTGAATTAAGTTTTCGTCAATTCGTTTTCCAGGCATTTTTAAAAACGCCGATTTTAGTTAAATGTGCACGTGTCCAAATAATAAATCTTATTAAAAGCAATAGATTAAAGCATACCAAAGAAGGATATTTGATTTTTTTTCGAATTTGATGTACCGTTAATTAATTTTGTGTCTCTTTTTGACCTGTGTATGAATTTTGAAAAGAATTATTTGACAAGTGAATATATGCTGTTTTTGTTATTTTTTGTTTTGTTTTATATTGAAATTTACCATTTTTGGTATTAATATTAACAGTTAGTATTTCCCCTTATTAAATTATGAAAGAAAAAGTGAAAGAAAACTTGTTTTTGTTAATAAATTTTGAATTAAAAAAATGAAAACTATGACCTTTTTTTTATTTCGAAAAGAATTAGTTGACAAACTGTATGTATTTGTTAGAAAATATTATTTAATATGTACAATTTATAAATATTTTACAATTAAATTCCAGGTAATAAGTAGTCAAGCTCAAGGTCTATTTTATACAAAATTATTTATTTTTCATCCAATATTTCGCTATCTCAATGGATAGCTTCTTCAGGGATTTTTCGTTTTTTTAATTTTATTTTGTTACATGGAATTTATTTTATTACCTGGAATTTATATTAAAAAGGTCGAAGAAATTAAACTTTTTTTTCCATTATTTATTTATTGAATCTAACCTAATTTTGTGAACTAACAATAAGTATGGAAATCTTAAAACTAAATCTTAATATTAGGTCCAGCCAGTGCCAGATGAATTTTCATTTGTTCATAAATTTATATTTATAGATATGTTTGACATCTGAAAATGTTTCCTTCATATGTTTGATAGCTCTGCAATGTCCCTCCGTCTTAGTGGCCTATGACCATCATTATTCGAAAGATTCCGTGCTAGAACATTGGGATGAGTTTCTAGTTTCTTCAAGTAGTTGTTGCTATATCTAGTGATTTCGTTACTAACTAAGGGTACATTGAGATCTTTATAAATGTTGTCATTCTTAACATACCAGGGGACATTTGTAATAATTCTCAAGAGCTTGTTTTGCCTTCTCTGAATTTTTATAATATTAGATGATGAGGCAGTACCCCAGAGCTGAATTCCATAGCACCATTTGGGTTTTATAATCGAGTAGTATAGTAATAGTTTACAATCCAAAGCAAGTTTAGAGTTTCTACTGATTAACCAAGAGAGTTGAATAGCCTTTAACTTTATTTGGGTAAGTTTCGCTTCTATATGAATTTTCCATGTGAGACGACGGTCAATATGGATACCAAGATACTTTACACATGTATCTTGGGGTATGTTTCGACCATAAATTCGGATCGGCGGGCAAGTTTCTCTTCTCAAAGTAAAAGTCATATGAATACATTTCTGCTCATTAACCTTAATTCTCCATCTATCTAGCCAGTCCTCCAAAACTGTTATGTGGTTCTGAAGCAGCAATCTAGATGCTATTAGCGGATCATTATGAACGCTAAGTATTGCTGTATCATCAGCGAATGTTGATGTGTGAGTGTTTTCATTCAATGGCATGTCTGAAGTGTATAAAATATACAACAGTGGGCCCAATATACTACCTTGTGGGACTCCCGCTTGTATATCCTGGGGGGAGCTAATAAAACTTTTTTTCGAGAGGGTAAATTTTCTGTTTGTAATATAGCTTTCTAACAGCTTATGGGTATTTGGGGGTAACATAAGTTTAATCTTATATATTAGTCATTCATGCCAGACTTTATCAAATGCCTGAGATACGTCTGTTGTGTCGGGGGGGTTCAGTAGCAAGTTTAGCAGCATGTTTGAGATTTGATTCGAAATTACTTATCGAGAGGTCAATATCGTCTGGTGTTCTTAGCGGTATGTTTTCCGAGCAATGAGTACTGAGAATTTTTTTATATTTTAGCCAATTTGTTCTTCTGCCTGTCAGTGCTAAACAGAGAACTACAAATGCTGATTGCAAAACGTTCATACGCAATCAACACAAAAATAAATATGTGTTTGCGTTCAATCGTTGAATATACTCCAACACACATATTTGTTGATGATTTGAAATCAATCAAACGACGTGCATATTGTTGTCACTGATTTATAATCATACCATTGATTTTATCGACCTAAATATTTTTTCCAAAAAAATATTTTTATTTCACAAAGAAGAATATTTTTAGTATTGTATTACTAATAAAAATTCTAAAAAAGCGAATTTAAGTCCAACCCTAATGTACATTTATGAACTGAGTTTCTATTTTGTTTTGATTATGAATACACTCATACGCGTTGTTTGTTGTTTTTTCTGATTGATTCAACGCTGACTTTTTGTTGAGTGATTACATTTGCATCAAACATAATCGACAGATGATTCACACTGATCCCAATTAAGCGTTCAGTAACATGATGCTGATTTTTTTCTACAGGGAATTTTTTTGAATTATTAAATGTGAACAAGAATTTTTGTGTATGATTAAATTAAGAAAAAAATTATTTTGCAGTTCTCTGGTGCTAAATCACCACTGGGTGCTGCAATTTCTTGGGGGTTTAAAATAGTAATAATAGTGGGTGTGTGATCCGAGGAGAGCTCTAACGAGGGTTCCACCCTTATTAAGTTGCTGGGGATACCTCTTGTTACTCCAAAATGAATCAGATCTGGTATTTTCTGCCGATCTGTTGGCCAATATGTAGGTTCTCCACTTGAGATCACATCTAAACCCATTTTAGAAATTGCATCAAACAAAACACGGCCCTTCGGGGTAATCAGCCGTGACCCCCAGAATGTATGCTTGGCATTGTAGTCGCCAGATGCCAGAAAACATGATCCCAATGATTTATAGAAATCAGTGTATAGTGTCTCCGTAATGGAAAATCTGGGGGGGAAATAAACTGACGAGATCACTATGTTATTATGAAATTCCCCAAAGCATAAAGTATTTGCTTGAAGATAGTTCTCACAAAGGTCACTCATCGGAGAATGTTTCAGTCGAGATTTAATAAGAATGGCTGAGCCTCCACATGCCCTATCTCTAGGGTCTTTCGTGTTATAAACAGTGTAACCGCGGATTAAAAATACACTTCTCGAGGTCAAATGAGTTTCCGATACAAGCATTACATCAATATCCTTGCCTTTGAGAAAGTATTCCAATTCATCTTTGTGTTGGCGGATGCCGTTTGCGTTCCAGAAACATAATTTCAAACTGTTCATGGTTTATTTAGAATAGCCTGCAGTAACATAGACTGCATCCTCATCATCTCTTGCATCATGTTGCCCATTGGATTGGTGAAATTGTTAATAGTATGTACTAGAGTATCGAGCGTTTTCTCCTATCTTCCGACTTATCAAAGTCGGAAACCAATTTGCGGAGAGTTTTCACTATAAGTTTGAATCTTTGTTTCAAAAAGCTTACCTCGTTTAGGGGGGACAACATGAAAGGAATTCTCACCAATAGAAGTAATAATATTCTTAATAACTTCATTTGAGTTCTGTTCTCTTAAATAGGGGGAGGTTTATACGCCTTACCTGGTGGTTCCGGTTCATTGCTTTCACTATCCAGGATAGCAAATCGATTACCTGTTGAAACGTCCGACTGCTCTTTCAATTGCTTCGAAGGTTGAGGAGCCCTTGAAGATTTTGGACTACGTTTTCTCTTCAGTACAGTAAAATATCGATCTATACCTGTTTGTACCGTAGGGTTAGATACGATACCGTCAACTGGTGTTATGACCTTTTTTTATTTCGAAAAGAATTAGTTGACAAACTGTATGTATTTGTTAGAAAATATTATTTAATATGTACAATTTATAAATATTTTACAATTAAATTCCAGGTAATAAGTAGTCAAGCTCAAGGTCTATTTTATACAAAATTATTTAATTTTCATCCAATATTTCGCTATCTCAATGGATAGCTTCTACAGGGATTTTTCGTTTTTTTAATTTTATTTTGTTACCTGGAATTTATTTATTACTTGGAATTTATATTAAAAAGGTCGAAAAAATTAAACTTTTTTTCCATTATTTATTTATTGAATCTAACCTAATTTTGTGAACTAACAATAAGTATGGAAATCTTAAAACTAAATCTTAATATTAAGTCCAGCCAGTGCCAGACGAATTTTCATTTGTTCATAAATTTATATTTATAGATATGTTTGACATCTGAAAATTTTTCCTTCATATGTTTGATAGCTCTGCAATGTCCCTCCGTCTTAGTGGCCTATGCCCATCATTATTCGAAAGATTCCGTGCTAGAACATTGGGATGAGTTTCCAGTTTCTTCAAGTAGTTGTTGCTATATCTAGTGATTTCGTTACTAACTAAGGGTACATTGAGATCTTTATAAATGTTTTTATTCCTAACATACCAGGGGACATTTGTAATAATTCTCAAGAGCTTGTTTTGCCTTCTCTGAATTTTTATAATATTAGATGATGAGGCAGTACCCCAGAGCTGAATTCCATAGCACCATTTGGGTTTTATAATCGAGTAGTATAGTAATAGTTTACAACCCAAAGCAATTTTAGAGTTTCTACTGATTAACCAAGAGAGTTGAATAGCCTTTAACTTTATTTGGGTAAGTTTCGCTTCTATATGAATTTTCCATGTGAGACGACGGTCAATATGGATACCAAGATACTTTACACATGTATCTTGGGGTATGTTTCGACCATAAATTCGGATCGGCGGGCAAGTTTCTCTTCTCAAAGTAAAAGTCATATGAATACATTTCTGCTCATTAACCTTAATTCTCCATCTATCTAGCCAGTCCTCCAAAACTGTTATGTGGTTCTGAAGCAGCAATCTAGATGCTATTAGCGGATCATTATGAACGCTAAGTATTGCTGTATCATCAGCGAATGTTGATGTGTGAGTGTTTTCATTCAATGGCATGTCTGAAGTGTATAAAATATACAACAGTGGGCCCAATATACTACCTTGTGGGACTCCCGCTTGTATATCCTGGGGGGAGCTAATAAAACTTTTTTTCGAGAGGGTAAATTTTCTGTTTGTAATATAGCTTTCTAACAGCTTATGGGTATTTGGGGGTAACATAAGTTTAATCTTATATATTAGTCATTCATGCCAGACTTTATCAAATGCCTGAGATACGTCTGTTGTGTCGGGGGGGTTCAGTAGCAAGTTTAGCAGCATGTTTGAGATTTGATTCGAAATTACTTATCGAGAGGTCAATATCGTCTGGTGTTCTTAGCGGTATGTTTTCCGAGCAATGAGTATTGAGAAATTTTTTATATTTTAGCCAATTTGTTCTTCTGCCTGTCAGTGCTAAACAGAGAACTACAAATGCTGATTGCAAAACGTTCATACGCAATCAACACAAAAATAAATATGTGTTTGCGTTCAATCGTTGAATATACTCCAACACACATATTTGTTGATGATTTGAAATCAATCAAACGACGTGCAAATTGTTGTCACTGATTTATAATCATCGGTCGTTTTAATACCATTGATTTTATTCTGTTCGTTTGAGTCAACAATAATTATTTTGATGTAGAATAAATCAGAAAAAGCAATAAATAACGCGTATGTGTGTATTCATAATTAAAACAAAATAGTTTCTTATCTATAAAAAGGGGGTGGTTTTGTAGAAACACATTTCATAAATTAGAATGGGTCTAAAATCCGTTTTTTTAGAATTTTTATAAGTAATACCAAAAATATTGTTCCTTGTGGATTTTTTTTTTAAATTTAGGTCGATATCTCAGGCTCTTCCAATCCGGTTAAAGTTAAATAATGCCTAATTTTCCAATCAAAACAGATGAAAAAAATTTAGACAATATTTAAATTTTTCCGGATTAGGCAAGCCTGAGATATCGACCTAAATATTTTTTCCAAAAAAATATTTTTATTTCACAAAGAAGAATATTTTTAGTATTGTATTACTAATAAAAATTCTAAAAAAGCGAATTTAAGTCCCACCCTAATGTACATTTATAAACTGTGTTTCTATTTTGTTTTGATTATGAATACACTCATACGCGTTGTTTGTTGTTTTTTCTGATTGATTCAACGCTGACTTTTTGTTGAGTGATTACATTTGCATCAAACATAATCGACAGATGATTCACACTGATCCCAATTAAGCGTTTAGTAACATGATGCTGATTTTATTCTACAATGAATTTTTTTGAATTATTAAATGTAAACAAGAATTTTTGTGTATGATTAAATTAAGAAAAAAATTATTTTGCAGTTCTCTGGTGCTAAATCACCAGTGGGTGATGCAATTTCTTGGGGGTTTAAAATAGTAATAAAAGTGGGTGTGTGATCCGAGGAGAGCTCTAACGAGGATTCCACCTTTATCAAGTTGCTGGGGATACCTCTTGTTACTCCAAAATCAATAAGATCTGGTATTTTCTGCCGATCTGTTGACCAATATGTAGGTTCTCCATCTAAACCCATTTTAGAAATTGCATCAAACAAAACACGGCCCTTCGGGGTAATCAGCCGTGACCCCCAGAATGTATGCTTGGCATTGTAGTCGCCAGATGCCAGAAAACATGATCCCAATGATTTATAGAAATCAGTGTATAGTGTCACCGTAATGGAAAATCTAGGGGGAAAATAAACTGACGAGATCACTTTGTTGTTATGAAATTCCCCAAAGCATAAAGTATTTGCTTGAAGATAGTTCTCACAAAGGTAACTCATGGGAGAATGTTTCAGTCGAGATTTAATAAGAATGGCTAAGCCTCCACATGCCCTATCTCTAGGGTCTTTCGTGTTATAAACAGTGTAACCGCGGATTAAAAATACATTTCTCGAGGTCAAATGAGTTTCCGATACAAGCATTACATCAATATCCTTGCCTTTGAGAAAGTATTCCAATTCTTCTTTGTGTTGGCGGATGCCGTTTGCGTTCCAGAAACATAATTTCAAACTGTTCATGGTTTATTTAGAATAGCCTGCAGTCTCTTGCATCATGTTGCTGAAATTGTTAATAGTCTGTACTAGAGTATCGAGCGTTTTCTCTAGTTTGCTAAAATTGTTATTAAGAAAAGGTGGCTGGAACAGCATACGATCTACCGTTGAGATTATGCTGAGTATTTAAAGGAAAATTTTTTATTGGGGGTTGTTGTAGAAATTCCGTAGCTTTTTGGCTAAAATGGCTTCGGACTGGGGCAGATCTTCCCTTGTCAACAAGCATTTGTTTCTCTGAAGAAAAAACTACGCAACTTCTGTAGTTAGCCGTATGATTTCCACCAATCAATACCCTTAATCACTATCTGCAGACCTTTGCTGCTTTTCAATTGGTATGTGTAATAATTCCGCCACTGCTTATCAAAGTCGGAAACCAATTTGCGGAAAGAGTTTTCACTATAAGTTTGAATCTTTGTTTCAAAAAGCTTACCTCGTTTAGGGGGGACAACATGAAAGGAATTCTCACCAATAGAAGTAATAATATTCTTAATAACTTCATTTGAGTTCTGTTCTCTTAAATAAATAGGGGGAGGTTTATACGCCTTACCTGGTGGTTCCGGTTCATTGCTTTCACTATCCAGGATAGCAAATCGATTACCTGTTGAAACTTCCGACTGCTCTTTCAATTGCTTCGAAGGTTGAGGTTGTATTTTTTTTTCATTAAAAACAGTTGATTCCATAAGTAAAGTGCGGTCAGTTTCGCTGTGATGACACGTTTCTAGCCGATGGGAATCTTGATAATTACCATTTTACAAACGTGAATAATATAAGAATACACATAAACAATATTAATAGCAAAGTCTTTTGGCTTTGATAGCATCCAATTTTATAATTAAAAAAATTCCCGATACAACACTAAAGGGCAAACTATATTATACTTTTGCTAACTTAAACTACTGTCAAAAATTAACGAAAAGTCTGTCAAATGCTTAATCAACTTATTGACGACTTTTAGGTGGCTACAATGTACTTTTTAAACTTAAATACTTACTACACTTAGTTGCAAATATTTGTACTTTTACAAAAACTGTTTTCTTCTTATATTTCCTAAATATACAGTTTGTCAACTAATTCTTTTCAAAATAAAAAAAGGTCATAATTTTCATATTTGAATTCAAAATTTATTAACAAAAACAAGTTTTCTTTCACATTTTCTTTCATAGTTTAATAAGGGTAAATATTAACTGTTAATATAATACCAAAAATGGTAAATTTCAATATAAAACAAAACAATAAACAACAAAAACAAAAAAACAGCATATATTCACTTGTCAAATAATTCTTTTCAAAATTCAAACACAAAGTGTATTTAAAACGTAAACTTAAAAACTATAGTAGTATAAGTAATAATACTTGGTATCGTGGCCACTAGCATCCAAGCCTGCCTTCAGACGTCGCGACATTGACTGTAAAAGGCCAATTAAGACATAATTATCTGGAATTTTCTGCCATTCTTCATTAATTGCTTTTATTAAAGCGTTTTTATTGGTGGGACCCCGTTAAGCTAATTTATTCTTCAATAAAGCCCACAAATTTTCGATGGGATTTAGGTCAGGACTTTGAGCAGGTGTGTCAATAACTTTGCTGCAATTATACAGCAGCCAGGTCCTACAAACCAACGATTTGTGTTTGGGGTCATTGTCATGATACAGCTTGTACTTCAATTTGTGTGAGTTTTGAGGATCAACACACCCGAAACTAATCGAGCTCCTTTTCAATTCATTTTGTAGGATATCCAATTAATACTCCTTCGTCATAACTTCATTAAAAATACGCAGCTCACCAACGCCATTTGATGTGATACAACCCCACACCATTACAGAAAGTTTGCCAAACATAACAATTGGTATAATATTCTTCTGCTGGAAGGCAGTGTTTGACTTTCTTTAAACTTTGATCCATCCATCATGATAGTACAACATTATTTTTGTTTCCTCACAAAAAATAACGTCATTCCAGTACTCTGCAGTGTTGTTAACGTTAGCAATAGAAAAGTTGAGCCGCCTCTTAATGTTAATAGCAGAAAGCAATGGCTTTTTTATGGCTACATGTGATGAGTAATTGTGTGTATTCAGAACTTTTTTACAGTCTCGTGGCTCACTTCAATATGGCAATCGTTTTTTATGTCCAATGCAAACTGCCTCAAGGTTGTTTGCGGATTATCTCCAATTTTTTTTTTTTAATTTTGGAATGATCGCGTCTGGTAAGCTTTGGTGGTCTCCCTACAGAATTGTTTAGGTGCAGACGATTTTCTTTTTCCGCACGTCGAATAATGTTCCTCAATTTTATATTAAACATTTCATCCAATTCCTTTGTCGTTTTCCCCTTATAATAATTGTAATAAACTTATTGAATTAAGTTTTCGTCAATTCGTTTTCCAGGCATTTTTAAAAACGCCGATTTTAGTTAAATGTGCACGTGTCCAAATAATAAATCTTATTAAAAGCAATAGATTAAAGCATACCAAAGAAGGATATTTGATTTTTTTTCGAATTTGATGTACCGTTAATTAATTTTGTGTCTCTTTTTGACCTGTGTATGAATTTTGAAAAGAATTATTTGACAAGTGAATATATGCTGTTTTTGTTATTTTTTGTTTTGTTTTATATTGAAATTTACCATTTTTGGTATTAATATTAACAGTTAGTATTTCCCCTTATTAAATTATGAAAGAAAAAGTGAAAGAAAACTTGTTTTTGTTAATAAATTTTGAATTAAAAAAATGAAAACTATGACCTTTTTTTTATTTCGAAAAGAATTAGTTGACAAACTGTATGTATTTGTTAGAAAATATTATTTAATATGTACAATTTATAAATATTTTACAATTAAATTCCAGGTAATAAGTAGTCAAGCTCAAGGTCTATTTTATACAAAATTATTTATTTTTCATCCAATATTTCGCTATCTCAATGGATAGCTTCTTCAGGGATTTTTCGTTTTTTTAATTTTATTTTGTTACATGGAATTTATTTTATTACCTGGAATTTATATTAAAAAGGTCGAAGAAATTAAACTTTTTTTTCCATTATTTATTTATTGAATCTAACCTAATTTTGTGAACTAACAATAAGTATGGAAATCTTAAAACTAAATCTTAATATTAGGTCCAGCCAGTGCCAGATGAATTTTCATTTGTTCATAAATTTATATTTATAGATATGTTTGACATCTGAAAATGTTTCCTTCATATGTTTGATAGCTCTGCAATGTCCCTCCGTCTTAGTGGCCTATGACCATCATTATTCGAAAGATTCCGTGCTAGAACATTGGGATGAGTTTCTAGTTTCTTCAAGTAGTTGTTGCTATATCTAGTGATTTCGTTACTAACTAAGGGTACATTGAGATCTTTATAAATGTTGTCATTCTTAACATACCAGGGGACATTTGTAATAATTCTCAAGAGCTTGTTTTGCCTTCTCTGAATTTTTATAATATTAGATGATGAGGCAGTACCCCAGAGCTGAATTCCATAGCACCATTTGGGTTTTATAATCGAGTAGTATAGTAATAGTTTACAATCCAAAGCAAGTTTAGAGTTTCTACTGATTAACCAAGAGAGTTGAATAGCCTTTAACTTTATTTGGGTAAGTTTCGCTTCTATATGAATTTTCCATGTGAGACGACGGTCAATATGGATACCAAGATACTTTACACATGTATCTTGGGGTATGTTTCGACCATAAATTCGGATCGGCGGGCAAGTTTCTCTTCTCAAAGTAAAAGTCATATGAATACATTTCTGCTCATTAACCTTAATTCTCCATCTATCTAGCCAGTCCTCCAAAACTGTTATGTGGTTCTGAAGCAGCAATCTAGATGCTATTAGCGGATCATTATGAACGCTAAGTATTGCTGTATCATCAGCGAATGTTGATGTGTGAGTGTTTTCATTCAATGGCATGTCTGAAGTGTATAAAATATACAACAGTGGGCCCAATATACTACCTTGTGGGACTCCCGCTTGTATATCCTGGGGGGAGCTAATAAAACTTTTTTTCGAGAGGGTAAATTTTCTGTTTGTAATATAGCTTTCTAACAGCTTATGGGTATTTGGGGGTAACATAAGTTTAATCTTATATATTAGTCATTCATGCCAGACTTTATCAAATGCCTGAGATACGTCTGTTGTGTCGGGGGGGTTCAGTAGCAAGTTTAGCAGCATGTTTGAGATTTGATTCGAAATTACTTATCGAGAGGTCAATATCGTCTGGTGTTCTTAGCGGTATGTTTTCCGAGCAATGAGTACTGAGAATTTTTTTATATTTTAGCCAATTTGTTCTTCTGCCTGTCAGTGCTAAACAGAGAACTACAAATGCTGATTGCAAAACGTTCATACGCAATCAACACAAAAATAAATATGTGTTTGCGTTCAATCGTTGAATATACTCCAACACACATATTTGTTGATGATTTGAAATCAATCAAACGACGTGCATATTGTTGTCACTGATTTATAATCATACCATTGATTTTATCGACCTAAATATTTTTTCCAAAAAAATATTTTTATTTCACAAAGAAGAATATTTTTAGTATTGTATTACTAATAAAAATTCTAAAAAAGCGAATTTAAGTCCAACCCTAATGTACATTTATGAACTGAGTTTCTATTTTGTTTTGATTATGAATACACTCATACGCGTTGTTTGTTGTTTTTTCTGATTGATTCAACGCTGACTTTTTGTTGAGTGATTACATTTGCATCAAACATAATCGACAGATGATTCACACTGATCCCAATTAAGCGTTCAGTAACATGATGCTGATTTTTTTCTACAGGGAATTTTTTTGAATTATTAAATGTGAACAAGAATTTTTGTGTATGATTAAATTAAGAAAAAAATTATTTTGCAGTTCTCTGGTGCTAAATCACCACTGGGTGCTGCAATTTCTTGGGGGTTTAAAATAGTAATAATAGTGGGTGTGTGATCCGAGGAGAGCTCTAACGAGGGTTCCACCCTTATTAAGTTGCTGGGGATACCTCTTGTTACTCCAAAATGAATCAGATCTGGTATTTTCTGCCGATCTGTTGGCCAATATGTAGGTTCTCCACTTGAGATCACATCTAAACCCATTTTAGAAATTGCATCAAACAAAACACGGCCCTTCGGGGTAATCAGCCGTGACCCCCAGAATGTATGCTTGGCATTGTAGTCGCCAGATGCCAGAAAACATGATCCCAATGATTTATAGAAATCAGTGTATAGTGTCTCCGTAATGGAAAATCTGGGGGGGAAATAAACTGACGAGATCACTATGTTATTATGAAATTCCCCAAAGCATAAAGTATTTGCTTGAAGATAGTTCTCACAAAGGTCACTCATCGGAGAATGTTTCAGTCGAGATTTAATAAGAATGGCTGAGCCTCCACATGCCCTATCTCTAGGGTCTTTCGTGTTATAAACAGTGTAACCGCGGATTAAAAATACACTTCTCGAGGTCAAATGAGTTTCCGATACAAGCATTACATCAATATCCTTGCCTTTGAGAAAGTATTCCAATTCATCTTTGTGTTGGCGGATGCCGTTTGCGTTCCAGAAACATAATTTCAAACTGTTCATGGTTTATTTAGAATAGCCTGCAGTAACATAGACTGCATCCTCATCATCTCTTGCATCATGTTGCCCATTGGATTGGTGAAATTGTTAATAGTATGTACTAGAGTATCGAGCGTTTTCTCCTATCTTCCGACTTATCAAAGTCGGAAACCAATTTGCGGAGAGTTTTCACTATAAGTTTGAATCTTTGTTTCAAAAAGCTTACCTCGTTTAGGGGGGACAACATGAAAGGAATTCTCACCAATAGAAGTAATAATATTCTTAATAACTTCATTTGAGTTCTGTTCTCTTAAATAGGGGGAGGTTTATACGCCTTACCTGGTGGTTCCGGTTCATTGCTTTCACTATCCAGGATAGCAAATCGATTACCTGTTGAAACGTCCGACTGCTCTTTCAATTGCTTCGAAGGTTGAGGAGCCCTTGAAGATTTTGGACTACGTTTTCTCTTCAGTACAGTAAAATATCGATCTATACCTGTTTGTACCGTAGGGTTAGATACGATACCGTCAACTGGTGTTATGACCTTTTTTTATTTCGAAAAGAATTAGTTGACAAACTGTATGTATTTGTTAGAAAATATTATTTAATATGTACAATTTATAAATATTTTACAATTAAATTCCAGGTAATAAGTAGTCAAGCTCAAGGTCTATTTTATACAAAATTATTTAATTTTCATCCAATATTTCGCTATCTCAATGGATAGCTTCTACAGGGATTTTTCGTTTTTTTAATTTTATTTTGTTACCTGGAATTTATTTATTACTTGGTTTATATTAAAAAGGTCGAAAAAATTAAACTTTTTTTCCATTATTTATTTATTGAATCTAACCTAATTTTGTGAACTAACAATAAGTATGGAAATCTTAAAACTAAATCTTAATATTAAGTCCAGCCAGTGCCAGACGAATTTTCATTTGTTCATAAATTTATATTTATAGATATGTTTGACATCTGAAAATTTTTCCTTCATATGTTTGATAGCTCTGCAATGTCCCTCCGTCTTAGTGGCCTATGCCCATCATTATTCGAAAGATTCCGTGCTAGAACATTGGGATGAGTTTCCAGTTTCTTCAAGTAGTTGTTGCTATATCTAGTGATTTCGTTACTAACTAAGGGTACATTGAGATCTTTATAAATGTTTTTATTCCTAACATACCAGGGGACATTTGTAATAATTCTCAAGAGCTTGTTTTGCCTTCTCTGAATTTTTATAATATTAGATGATGAGGCAGTACCCCAGAGCTGAATTCCATAGCACCATTTGGGTTTTATAATCGAGTAGTATAGTAATAGTTTACAACCCAAAGCAATTTTAGAGTTTCTACTGATTAACCAAGAGAGTTGAATAGCCTTTAACTTTATTTGGGTAAGTTTCGCTTCTATATGAATTTTCCATGTGAGACGACGGTCAATATGGATACCAAGATACTTTACACATGTATCTTGGGGTATGTTTCGACCATAAATTCGGATCGGCGGGCAAGTTTCTCTTCTCAAAGTAAAAGTCATATGAATACATTTCTGCTCATTAACCTTAATTCTCCATCTATCTAGCCAGTCCTCCAAAACTGTTATGTGGTTCTGAAGCAGCAATCTAGATGCTATTAGCGGATCATTATGAACGCTAAGTATTGCTGTATCATCAGCGAATGTTGATGTGTGAGTGTTTTCATTCAATGGCATGTCTGAAGTGTATAAAATATACAACAGTGGGCCCAATATACTACCTTGTGGGACTCCCGCTTGTATATCCTGGGGGGAGCTAATAAAACTTTTTTTCGAGAGGGTAAATTTTCTGTTTGTAATATAGCTTTCTAACAGCTTATGGGTATTTGGGGGTAACATAAGTTTAATCTTATATATTAGTCATTCATGCCAGACTTTATCAAATGCCTGAGATACGTCTGTTGTGTCGGGGGGGTTCAGTAGCAAGTTTAGCAGCATGTTTGAGATTTGATTCGAAATTACTTATCGAGAGGTCAATATCGTCTGGTGTTCTTAGCGGTATGTTTTCCGAGCAATGAGTATTGAGAAATTTTTTATATTTTAGCCAATTTGTTCTTCTGCCTGTCAGTGCTAAACAGAGAACTACAAATGCTGATTGCAAAACGTTCATACGCAATCAACACAAAAATAAATATGTGTTTGCGTTCAATCGTTGAATATACTCCAACACACATATTTGTTGATGATTTGAAATCAATCAAACGACGTGCAAATTGTTGTCACTGATTTATAATCATCGGTCGTTTTAATACCATTGATTTTATTCTGTTCGTTTGAGTCAACAATAATTATTTTGATGTAGAATAAATCAGAAAAAGCAATAAATAACGCGTATGTGTGTATTCATAATTAAAACAAAATAGTTTCTTATCTATAAAAAGGGGGTGGTTTTGTAGAAACACATTTCATAAATTAGAATGGGTCTAAAATCCGTTTTTTTAGAATTTTTATAAGTAATACCAAAAATATTGTTCCTTGTGGATTTTTTTTTTAAATTTAGGTCGATATCTCAGGCTCTTCCAATCCGGTTAAAGTTAAATAATGCCTAATTTTCCAATCAAAACAGATGAAAAAAATTTAGACAATATTTAAATTTTTCCGGATTAGGCAAGCCTGAGATATCGACCTAAATATTTTTTCCAAAAAAATATTTTTATTTCACAAAGAAGAATATTTTTAGTATTGTATTACTAATAAAAATTCTAAAAAAGCGAATTTAAGTCCCACCCTAATGTACATTTATAAACTGTGTTTCTATTTTGTTTTGATTATGAATACACTCATACGCGTTGTTTGTTGTTTTTTCTGATTGATTCAACGCTGACTTTTTGTTGAGTGATTACATTTGCATCAAACATAATCGACAGATGATTCACACTGATCCCAATTAAGCGTTTAGTAACATGATGCTGATTTTATTCTACAATGAATTTTTTTGAATTATTAAATGTAAACAAGAATTTTTGTGTATGATTAAATTAAGAAAAAAATTATTTTGCAGTTCTCTGGTGCTAAATCACCAGTGGGTGATGCAATTTCTTGGGGGTTTAAAATAGTAATAAAAGTGGGTGTGTGATCCGAGGAGAGCTCTAACGAGGATTCCACCTTTATCAAGTTGCTGGGGATACCTCTTGTTACTCCAAAATCAATAAGATCTGGTATTTTCTGCCGATCTGTTGACCAATATGTAGGTTCTCCATCTAAACCCATTTTAGAAATTGCATCAAACAAAACACGGCCCTTCGGGGTAATCAGCCGTGACCCCCAGAATGTATGCTTGGCATTGTAGTCGCCAGATGCCAGAAAACATGATCCCAATGATTTATAGAAATCAGTGTATAGTGTCACCGTAATGGAAAATCTAGGGGGAAAATAAACTGACGAGATCACTTTGTTGTTATGAAATTCCCCAAAGCATAAAGTATTTGCTTGAAGATAGTTCTCACAAAGGTAACTCATGGGAGAATGTTTCAGTCGAGATTTAATAAGAATGGCTAAGCCTCCACATGCCCTATCTCTAGGGTCTTTCGTGTTATAAACAGTGTAACCGCGGATTAAAAATACATTTCTCGAGGTCAAATGAGTTTCCGATACAAGCATTACATCAATATCCTTGCCTTTGAGAAAGTATTCCAATTCTTCTTTGTGTTGGCGGATGCCGTTTGCGTTCCAGAAACATAATTTCAAACTGTTCATGGTTTATTTAGAATAGCCTGCAGTCTCTTGCATCATGTTGCTGAAATTGTTAATAGTCTGTACTAGAGTATCGAGCGTTTTCTCTAGTTTGCTAAAATTGTTATTAAGAAAAGGTGGCTGGAACAGCATACGATCTACCGTTGAGATTATGCTGAGTATTTAAAGGAAAATTTTTTATTGGGGGTTGTTGTAGAAATTCCGTAGCTTTTTGGCTAAAATGGCTTCGGACTGGGGCAGATCTTCCCTTGTCAACAAGCATTTGTTTCTCTGAAGAAAAAACTACGCAACCTCTGTAGTTAGCCGTATGATTTCCACCAATCAATACCCTTAATCACTATCTGCAGACCTTTGCTGCTTTTCAATTGGTATGTGTAATAATTCCGCCACTGCTTATCAAAGTCGGAAACCAATTTGCGGAAAGAGTTTTCACTATAAGTTTGAATCTTTGTTTCAAAAAGCTTACCTCGTTTAGGGGGGACAACATGAAAGGAATTCTCACCAATAGAAGTAATAATATTCTTAATAACTTCATTTGAGTTCTGTTCTCTTAAATAAATAGGGGGAGGTTTATACGCCTTACCTGGTGGTTCCGGTTCATTGCTTTCACTATCCAGGATAGCAAATCGATTACCTGTTGAAACTTCCGACTGCTCTTTCAATTGCTTCGAAGGTTGAGGTTGTATTTTTTTTTCATTAAAAACAGTTGATTCCATAAGTAAAGTGCGGTCAGTTTCGCTGTTTGCTTAAGCAAATGACACTTGACGAAACTTAACGAAAAGTTTTTTAAGTACAATATAGTTATACACATTTGATTACATGTATTCGCACACTTGCTTAAGCTAGTATAATATAGTTAGCTCTTAAAATTATTAGCTGCTATTTTTAACAATTGCATTAATAACGGCTATTTCCAAGCCGATGGAAAAGCGCAAATAAGAATAAGAAAAAAGCAGGACAGTAAAAAGCCTTAGGATTTTCGCCCAATATCCCTTTTATCCAACATTGGTAAATTATTTGAACACGTAATTAAGGAAAAACTAGAAAATGAGTTCATTGTAAAACCAATGTCGGAATTTCAATTTGAATATAGAAGATCTCACTCAACACAACATGCATTATTGAAATTTTACAATGATGTGACTTGCAATTTAAGGGATTAAATATTGTTACGATTTTGCCCTTATAAAATCGTTGATTTATTTACCTTTTAAATAAATCGAGTTCTTTCTATATTGCAAATAATAATCACCGTTTCAAATTATTTATAGCTCTATTTATTTATAACCGTCACTAAAAATTACAGAAATACACTTTAATAGCGCACTTTTTTTACACGATGTAGATAAACTAAACGTTAGCCACACTTTAGTTCTTCACACTTTGCGTTTTACTTATGAACTGAACTACTGCGTCACCGAGTACCAGTATGAGTAGTCAGGTCTTCTAGTTATTTCCAGTTTATTACGACACTAGATTTTTCCAGCTGTTAAAATTAGTGTGAAGATATTTCTAGGTGTAGAAATTTCTTGTAACACTGCCGCCCACTTAAGCCTGTTCGTCCCGAACAGATATAGCTATTCCTTATCCATAGTTGACTAGTCTTTCCAGATGAACAACCTTCATTTTTGACTTTGGGCTCTGATCTTTCTGTATTCTGTATACCACATCATTCAACCTTTTAATTACTCTATAGGGTCCGTCCCAATGCGTTTGTAGTTTGGGAGATAATCCTTTCTTTCGTTGCGGGTTAAAAAGTAGAACCAGCTGACCCTCATTAAATCCTTCAGAATTTGCTGCCCTATCATACCTCGCCTTCATCTTATCGCTGACTATTTTAATTCGATTGCGAACAAACTCATGAAGCTCGTTAAGGTCTTCTTGTTCCTGGGAAGCATTGTCTTTATCTATAGCGGCGGGCTTAACTCCAAATCCTAAATCGCCAGGCAATTTAAGTTCCGTTCTGAAAATTATTTTTGCAGGTGTCCGGGAGGTGGAATCGTGAACAGCCGATATATATGCCAGCAGAAATTTGGGGATGTGTTCGTCCCAGTCCTTCTGATTTGCACTGACCACTTTTCTTAAGTATTCCCCTAAAGTGCGATTGAATCTTTCGACCATACCATCAGATTGTGGATGCAGCGGGGTGCTTCTTGTCTTTCTTATTCCATACAACTCACAGATTTCCTTGAAGATAGCAGATTCAAAATTCCTTCCCTGGTCAGAGTGTATTTCTAATGGAACACCGTAGCAGCACACCCAGTTGTTCACAAATGCGCTTATTATCGTTCTGGCTTCCTGGTTCGGTATAGCGTATACCTCAGGCCATTTACTGAAATAGTCGATCACCACAAGAACGTAAAGGTTTCCGGAATCACTGACAGGGAAAGGGCCTGCTACATCCATTGCCCGAGTTGTATTGTTGAAGTTGCCCACGACTTCTCCTTACTGGTTCTTTAGCTGTGATGCATTGCGCTCAATTTGCTATCCAGTCGCTTACAGCTTGCTGGTAGCCGACCCAGTAGAATCGTTGTTTTAACTTCTCTAGGGTTTTCGTGACACCGAGATGACCACCACTGGTACCGTCATGGAATTCTTTTAATACTTCGTCTATTTTGCTTGACGGCACCACAATTAGCTTTGTCTCAGTTTTGCCATCCGCACTTTCCCATATACGGTATAAGCAGTTATTAATTACCCGTAAACTGTTCCACTGGGCCCAATACGCCTTCATTAGCGGACTTTCAGCATATATTTGTTCACGGGTAGGGCTCCTGTCCTCTGCTTTGGCTGACATAATTTTTGACAGTATGGGGTCATTTTGTTGCGCTGCTGACCAGGCTTCACTTGACTCAATATGCGTTAGTCTTATATCAACGATGCACTCTTTTCCTTCAGCCCTCGAACAATGTTTGCACTCTAAATTACAGGGGCGTCTTGAAAGGGCGTCCGCATTGCAATGTTTTCGATGCTGAAATCATAGCTTTGAAGTCGTTCAATCCAACGAGCTAGCTGTCCTTCTGGTTGTTTAAATTGCAGCAGCCACCTTAGTGTAGAATGGTCGGTTCTTAGTTGAAAGTGCTGACCGTACAGATACTTGTGGTAGTGCTTTACACATTCTACCGCCGCCAAGAGTTCCCGCCCTGTTACGCAGTAGTTCCTTTCGGGTTTCGAAAGTACTCGACTGTAATAGCCTATGACTTTTTCGGTGCCATTTATCACCTGCGAAAGCACACCTCCTATTCCGTGTCCGCTTGCATCGCTATCCAGCACAAATTTTTCCCCGGCCACAGGATATCCAAGAAGCGGTGCCGAGCATAATAATTCCTTGAGCCTTGGGAATGCTTGCTCTTGGGCTTCACCCCAATGAAATGGTCGCGCCTTCTTAGTCAGCTCATGTAGACTCGCAGCCACACTGGCAAAATTTGGTACAAATCGTCGGTAGTATGTGCAGAGACCTAGAAAGCTGCGCAACTCGTGCAGATTTTTCGGGCGAGGCCAATCTTTTACAGCGCAAATCTTATCTTCGTCGGTTGATATACCCTCTGCAATTACGCGGTGCCCTAAATACTTGACTTCCCTCTGGTACAGTGTACATTTCTTTTCGCCAAGCTTCAATCCAGCCGCAGATATTCGCCTTAAGACTTCTGCTAAGTTCTTCAGGTGTTCATCGAATGTTTTTCCCATGACAATTATGTCATCAAGGTACACTAGGCAAGTTTTCCAGTAGAGTCCTTTCAGCACATTTTCCATTAACCGCTCGAATGTTGCTGGAGCATTGCAGAGTCCAAAGGGCATCACATTAAACTGCCATAATCCGTCACCTTTGCTAAAGGCAGTTTTCTCTTTGTCTTGCTCACAAATTTCTACTTGCCAATAACCACTTTGCAAGTCCAATGTGGAGAACCATTTGGTTCCTGCTACCGTGTCTAGAGTGTCGTCAATTCTCGGAAGTGGATAGCTGTCAGTAGTATAGAATTGGGGTACAAGAATGATTTAATTGCTTTTGGCTGGGGACTCAAAATGATTTAATTGCTTTTTGATGTGGACTCAAAATTATTTAATTGTTTTTGTCTGGGGTATCAGAATGCTTTAATTGTTTTTGTATGGGGTATCAGAATGGTTTAATGATTTTATGCTTTAATTGTTTGTGTTGCATGATCACGCGTGTGTTTTCATGCGCTACCCTAACTAAATTTTTCTTGTGTGTGTTTGGCTAGGAGTGATGTGACGAGGATCTTTTTGAATTTATGTAGTTAGTGTGGTCGTCGGTTGTATGCTTATAATATAAAAGGGTTGTAATACAAAAATTTTCTTGTGTGTGTTTTGTTAGAAGGTGTGATGTGACGAGAAGTTTTTTTGAATTTGTGTTGTTAGTGTGGCCGTCGGTTGTATGCTTATAATGTAAAAATTTCTTGTGTGTGTTTTGCTAGAAGGTGTGATGTGACGAGAAGTTTTTTGAATTTGTGTTGTTAGTGTGGCCGTCGGTTGTATGCTTGTAATGTAAAAGTGGTGGGTTATACAAAAATTGTCATGTGTGTGTTTGGGTAGAAGATGTGACAATGATCTTTTTGAAATTATATAGGGTAGCGTTGTCGTCGGTTAATTCTTTTTATCTCTTGTATTTATTTTCTATTCTTTGGTGGTATATACATTCTACATGTGGATGTTTTTTTTTTTCAAGTATGTCATAAATTGAATATTTATTAATAGGAGATTTGTTTTAGACTGCAAGTGATAGTCATTGATCTACATATTTGTTTTTGTATTAAGAGGAAATTTGCATTAAGTGAAAGTCATTGATCTACATATTTGTTTTTGTATTAAGAGAAAATTTCCATTTTTTCTTTCTTGTATTTATGTTCTATTTTTGTTTTTATTTTTTTTTTTTGTGTTTGGTATATACATTCTACATATAAATGTACAAGTAGGTCATAAATTAATTATTTATCAATGTGACATTTTCATTAATCTACAAATTTTTATGTTTTAATGAAATTCGTTTCTTGTTCGGTTTTGTTTCTTGTAATAAAGCGGTAATTCGAATCTGTTAGTTCTTGTTTCTTGTTCGGTTTTGTTTCTTGTAATTAAGCGGTAATTCGAATCTGTTAGTTTTTGTTTCTTGTTCGGTTGTGTTTCTTGTAATAAAGCGGTAATTGGAATCTGTTAGTGTTTTGTTTTTTTGTTTAGATGTGTATAATAAAAAAACAATACTATAAATTAGTTTTATGTATTTGGTTTTATTTTACTTTCTTTTTAAATAATTCTTAAATTAAAATCTCATTAAATATTTCTTATAAATTTAAATACGTATAATATAATAATTTCGGTTATTTTTTTTTATTTAATTGATAGAGATATGATAGAGATTTATAAGATCGTTGACTGAATTTTCTCTAAATTTATAGATGATGCAACTACATGTATCAGGTCTTCAGTACATCTGTCGTCAGACCATATACAATCCTCAAAATGCTCTCCATGCGCTGAATTAAGAATTTTTTTATTCTCATATAATTCGAAATAATCAGCGTTCTTTAAAAAGAAGTGTAAATCTTCTAGACATATAAACTCCTTATATTCATTAAGGAATTCTACAATTTGTTCCCGCATTGACATCTTAATCGTCTGAGCCGTTCTTTCTCTCTGAATTTATAATGTGAATATTTAAACTATTTGACAATACTATGAAAATAAAGTGAGCAATTTATTGTAGTATCTTTAGGATACATTTCACAATATTTTGAAATAAAGAGTGAAGAATTAATCCGTCTTTGAAAAAAAAAGAGAAACGAATGTGTTTGTTTCTTGTTTGGTTTTGTTTCTTGCAACTATAATTTAACAATAATGTAATGATTTTTTTTGTGGTATTTACATCTTAAATATAAACATTATTAAATACGTCATAAATTAGTTATAGTAGGGTATTAAAACACACACATGAAACATGAAACGCAAACGATGACACCCACCCACCCTCCTCTGCCACTAGCGAATGAGACGCAGGCAGCGAGTCGAATAATAAAGATGTAGAATATAAGTAGATTACTATAAGTAGATTACTTTATCCGGTTTTTCCTGTTTGTTGAACTTTTTAAAAAATTTTTGCTAAAACAAATTTTTAATAAAAAAAAAAATATCTCTGAGAACTTTATCCACTTATTTTTTCTGTGTGAAGTTATTTTTTCTGCGTGAAATTATTTTTTAATAAAAAAATAAAAACTAGCTCAAAATGTTTTTCTGCGTGATATGCCAAGCTGCTTTGAACACCAAACACAACATGCTTCAACATAAAAATAAACATTGTGTTGAGTGTGGAAAGTTTTTCCTTAAGCGCTCCACAATGAAGGAGCATGAAAGGACCCATGCAACCACTTCATCAAAATTTTGCGTTCCTTGCAATGAAGCAGTTAGTAGCTTAAACTAGAGCCAACACTTGCGAACACTACAACATCGCAGCAATTGTGGGATGAAGACAATTAACCCTAGACTCACTGTAAGAAGCAGTGATTATAGTGAAAGGCTAGCAATTTATATGCTAGTAAATGAAAAAGATGAAATTCTCATTTCCGAGGAATTTTTCAAAAAAGAGGAATCTATTTTAATAGAACTCCTAAAGGATTGTCAAGCTAAACACATATCCTTTAAATTCAATATGGAGCTTGTGTGTGATTATATCAAAATAAGCGAGCAAGAAATGGTGGGAGCTACAATGACTCACTCAACAAAAATGGCAATGGTCACTTTAAGCGATGACTTGAATAATATCTATGACTAGCAAACTGATGAAATTAGAAATAAAATGTCTGAGTTCCAAGAAAGGGATAGTGGGTGGTCTCTGGTTAACATAAAATTTTTAAATATTAATGTGAATGAAGTTAATATTATAAGAGGATCACAATATATAACTCTGCCAAAGGAATTAGTCAGAAAGCGGGCATTTATAAATATCCAGAATGATGATGTCTACTGCTTCAAATGGTGTTTAATTGCTTCATTGTATTGTGAAAGAGAATTGTCTCATTGTGAACAAACGGAATGTTCATCCTAAAACATAGAAAGTATTTCTGCCGACATAATAATTGTTAACAATTTGCAATTGAACTTTTCCAACCTCACCTTTCCATTAAGTCTAAAAAGCTTAAAAGACTTTGAAAGGCAAAATGTAGATATAAGTGTCAACGTCTTCGGATATGAAGAGAAAAATATAGTCGGACCCTAATATCTAACGAAGGAGGAGAAGAAATATCATATAAACCTCCTGCTTCTCATAGAGGAAGAAAGGTCGCATTACATCGTTATAAGTGATATTTCAAGGTTAGTAGCAAAAATACATGTAAAGCTTTACAAAAAAGAAATATTTCAATTTTTTTTGTTCTTTTTTATTAAATAAAAGGTTTATTCGAAGCAGTTTGACTGGACACAAAGGAAAAATATTTGTATGTAATGCATGCCTTACTTACAAATATAGTCAACGAGATTTATCACTTCATAAACAAACTTGCAATAAAGTTTGCACAAGGATGCCAGAAGGAGCTGATGCTGTTCTAAAATATTCGAATGCTCATAAGGAACTAGATGTTCCGTTTACAGTCTATGCGGACTTTGAATCGATTTTAAGTAGCATAAGTGAAGAGGTTAGTACTAAAACTACAAAAATACAACGACATATTCCATGTGCTTTTAGTTATTTTATAAAATGTAGCTTTAATGATAATTTAGACAAGTTTAAAATTTATTTTGGAGAAGATGCACCTAATGTTTTTGTTAAAGATTTAGTTGAGGACTTAAAAGACATTTATAAAAATTATATTTACAAAGAAGTTGATATAATAATGACTGAAGATGATATAATTTTTCATAATTCATCTAATATTTGTCATATTTGTGAAAAGGTGATATATTTATCCAAAGTTAAAGATCACTGTCATTTTACTGGCAAGTATAAAGGCCCTGCTCACAATGATTGTTATTTAAAATATAGAAAACCTAAATTTATTCCAGTGTTTTTTCACAACTTTTCTTCATATGATTGTCATATGTTCTTTGAATATTTAAATAGTATTCCAGATAGTGATATACGTGTAGTTCCTCTCAACAAGGAATTCTATATATCTACCTTTTCAAGAAAACTCGACTAAGGAAAAATTCGAAACAAGATTTCTGGATTCGTTCAGATTTATGGCTTCAAGTTTAGATTCCCTAGCAAAAAATTTACGTGTTAAGGATTTAAATATTGTCCGCAAAAATATCTCTGATGAAAATCATTTTCATCTAATTAGGAGAAAAGGCGTTTTTCCAAACTCTTATATGGATTCTGTGGAAAGATTCAATGAAACTGAGCTCCCCAGTCGAGATAAGTTTTTTAATGTTTTAATTGACGCAGAATGTTCTGAAGAAGATTATGAACACGCGAAAAATGTTTGGAATACTTTTAGATGTAAAAATATGTTAGATTATACAAAATTGTATTTAAAAACGGATGTGCTTTTATTGGCAGATATATTTCAAAACTTTAGAAAAATTTGCAAATCCATATATAAGTTAGATCCAAATCATTATTATACCGCCCCAGGTCTTTCATGGGATGCAATGCTTAAAACGACAAAGAAGGAATTAGAATTATTCACAGATAAAGATATGCATCTGTTTATACAAAAGGGAATAAGGGGTGGTCTCGTACAATGTTCACAGAGACATGCCAAAGCCAATAATATATATTTAGATGATTATGATAGTAATAAACCATCTGAATATTTAGCTTACTTAGATGCAAATAATTTATATGGATAGGCAATGTCACAGTATCTCCCAGCTGGGGGATTTGAGTGGCTTGGCGAGGACGATTTAAAGAAATTTAATCCAAATAAAATATCTCATACTTCTCCTGTCGGTTACATTTTAGAAGTTGACTTAAAATATCCACATTCTCTTCATACACTGCATAATGATCTTCCTTTTGCTCCTGAAAATAAAGTAGTTGGAAACTCAAAATGCAAAAAACTTATTGCAGATTTGACTAATAAAACAAAATATCTGATTCATTATCGAAACCTTAAACAATGCCTTGCAAATGGTTTAATTTGTACAAAATATCATAGGGGAATAAAATTCAATCAATCACCATGGCTTCAGAAATATATAAACTTAAATACACAACATAGAGCAGAGGCTCAAAATACATTTGAAAAAGACTTTTTCAAACTTTTAAATAACGCTGTTTATGGGAAGACCATGGAAAATGTTGAGAAAAGGGTGGATGTTAAAATCACAAGAATTTGGGAGAGTGAAGATAGAAATCGTAGCGGTGCAATATATTTTGTTTCTCGCCCCAATTTTAAAAGCATTTCAAAGTTTTCTGAAGACTTATTTGCAGTTCAGGTGGGTAAAGTTGATATATTATACGACAAGCACATATACATAGGTTTTGCCGTACTTGAATTATCTAAATGGAAAATGTATGATTTTCATTATAGGATAATGAAGTCAAAATATGGTCAAAATATAATTCTCAATTATATGGACACCGATTCGTTTATATATTCAATAAAACTGAAGATTTTTACAAAGATATACTTAATGATTTGTTGTCTAAATTTGATACCTTAGATTACCCCGTTAATAATCCTTACGACATACCGTTAGTGAATAAAAAAGTTTTGGCTAAAATGAAAGATGAGAATAATGGTATAATTATGACTGAATTTGTTGGTCTTAGATCGAAAATGTATTCCATTAAAACTATTGACAACAAGGAAATTAAAAAAAGCAAAGGGGGTTAAGAAGTCTGCTTTAAATAAATATTGTATGTTTGATTATAAAACTGCCTTATTTAATCGTAAAATCTTAAGCGATAATATGTGCTTATTTGCATCTAGATTGCATAATGTTTTTACAATATATATATATAAAATCGTTTTAAGTTATAAGGATGAAAAACGAATAATTATGAACAATCAGGTTCAAACAGTCGCTAGGGGGCATTGTGAATATGATCAGTATAATAAAACCCCTGACAATGAATGTCTAAAATGTAGCAATAGGAATTATATTTTTGATGAAGATGGAGATAATACTATTATGGGAGTAAATATTGACTTAGTACAATTCCAGAATGATTCTGAGGATGAAATATTTAATAAACATTGTAAAACATTGTATTTTAATAGCTTTAAATTAAATTTGATGTATATTTTGTAATATAATTTAATATTTTTTTTTAATAATATAATTTAATAAGCTTAAGATTAAAAGAGATTCTTGAAAAAAAAAATATTTTGTATTTTTCTCTTAAATTTTTTTAATTATTAAGCACTGATATTTTTGTTTTCTATTTTAATAATACATATTTTTATTTATAATTCAAATACATTGTTTTTAAGTGGTATTTTCTAAATATTTAATAAAGATAATAAAAATGAAAAATTGCCTTCATTTATTTTAAAGTTTAAAAATTTTTGTAGTAAAAGAGCATTTTTCAGTGCACATGTTCCATATTTGTGAGAACTACAACGGATGCAATCGGGATATTTTTCATCTAGCTCTCTTAAATTACAGCGTTTTTCCGCAGCATATTCTCCAACCACTTTTTCTTTTCCAAACCCTTGACAAAAATTAAAGAACCCTCTGTGTTTGATTTGAGAAATTTGCACACAGACTTGAATGATACGGATCCATCTTCCCATTGCAGATGATGATGATTTTTTGTTAACCAATTGACTTGTTTTTGATTCTTTGGTGATAAATAACTATAATCGAAGGGGGGTTTTATGATGAAATTTATATACTCCTTAGCGTTAAAAACCAATGCAATTTTTTTGGCAATAAAATTATTAGAATCTGCTCTAAAGCCTTGGAGATCAATAAAAACTATTTTTGGCATTTCCATTGCTTAAACAATTTTATGAACCTGTCCTGCCAAAGGCGTATATTCAATTAAACGATCATGAATAAGAATGCAGTAAGCTGATGAGTTTGGTGGTATATTGATGCCAGTCTCAAACATAATTTTTATATCAATCGGACTCCTTGCAACCGTTTCATTTTGATGGCTTACATCAATAACTGTAATAGGAGCTTTATTTTTGAATTATTGACAAGTGAGTAGAGGTTGAGGTTCTCTCATATAGTAGTTTTGTTGAAATCTGACATACATATCATAGAGGATGGCAAACCGTTCTTCCCCAAATTTAATGTTTATATCATCATAAGGATATGACTCTGAGTTTAAGTGAACTTTGATGTTAGTCAAATCACAATTAATAAATTTATTCTCACGCAGGAAGGCTATCAAAACGAAGCGAGGTCGTTCCCTATTTGCAGATAATTTAACATTCCAAATGTGATTAGTTCCGCTTGATAATTGAGGATTAAAATGACAGTCCCAACTGAGGAATGCTATTGGTAAATTTGTTCCATTTTGTATTATTTTTATCATATTTATTTTACTCAAGTCAGAAAGCTGTACATGTGGTATCCTCCATGAAATATTCTAAATAGTAATTTTTGGTTTTTGAACAGATGATGTTGAATATACGAGATCATCATCACTTTTGCTACGAAGTAATATCAATTCATGTTTGGAATTCAAAATAATTTTATTAAAGTCTTCAGCAAATCCCAATAATATTTTTAATGGTACATAAAAGTTAAAGTGTCCATTTAGTACATTTAGGTCATCTACTTTACTCCAAGCAGCATTTTCCATGACAGCACCGTCCGTTGCCATCAAAGAAACATAATATTAGTTGAAACTCCTAATTGTCTGGTGCGATCAATTTCAATGCCATTTAGCTCATAACGAATTTAATCAAATAGATGAGCAACAAAATTATTTTTCAATCTGAAAGCAGGAGATGCTACCACTTTTTTACTATCGCCGCTTTCTTCTTCTACTAAACCTTCAATGTAAATATAACTTTCACTCGGCAAAACATACAAATCCTGATTTTGTATTGATATTCTTATTTCATCGTTATTTTTAAATGATTGCAAGTATGGAGTATAAGTTTGATAATCTTTTTTTATAATGCTTTCATCCGATAAGGGTTTATCCAAAACATTAATTATTGATCTCATTCTCTTTTATGTTGCTTCTTCAATTGGAAATTCAATGATTTGAGAAAATTTCTATTTGATTCTGTTAAATTGTTGGCTGAATGTGAAGATGAGAACAGCGAGGACGCTAACTTTGGTTTGACTGATGGCAATAATATGGATTTTGGCGATAACAATGGTATAAGGAATGCTATTTGAGAGAATTTCTTTGTTGTAAATTATCATTATTTTCTTGGCCTTAAATGTAATCGAATAGTAATTTCTTCTCCTCGAAAATTAATTAAATCACCGTCTTGATCAACTATCCGTAGTGTTAGTGAACTTACTTCTTTGGAATTCACTGGCAAATAGATGAGATTTGTAGGTATTTCATCCATTTTATAGCCAGGTGGAACATTTATTGCAAATTCGTGTAATGTATGTGCATGAGAATTGTTTATATATGTGTTTACCACAATATTACATTCTATCCGCAAGAGATTTACCTTAAAAATATTTACTGGTAGATCTGAGAAATGGGGGACATTAGGAGAGAGGACATTCTTATTGAAGCCAAACAATTTTCCTATCGAATTCTTCATGTTAAAGTATATCGAATCTTCGGAACTATACAATTTGACTTGCATTGTATTGTTATTAGCTTCTATAATAATTTTCTTCTTCCCCAACCCATCTTTCTCATATTCCCCCTTTATGAAATCAACAATATCATTCAGCTCATAGGATCCAATAGGTATTGTAATAATTTTACTACCATTGTGAAACAAATTATTGTATTTGTCCACATTTGGTATGCTGTTGTATGTGTGAAAATCTACGAGAGCACACTCGTAATCGCCGTTTAAATTTATTGGAGGAAAGTAATTTGCTGATAAATTTGAGGAGTTTCCGCTCAATGTTAGTGTAATTGACATTTTGCTTACCAAATGGCTAATGTAGGAAATAAAACAAAATATTGTTTTTTTTAAAGGGTTGCTTTTTTCTTTATTTTAGATAATTTTATATCAATACTTAAAGTACATGTATTATATACCTATATATATCAATTTTAACGTTCCTTTCAGAAGATTCTCATTTCTTATCATCTTTCTTCTGATTACATTTATTTTCATTGTGATCATTACTACCACAATAATTACAATACTTTAGTTTTTCATATTTAATCTCAGAGCTCTTAAAAATCTTATCCATTCTCCTCCTGCTAATATATAAATATAATGTATTATCAAGTTAAAGTTTTTTATTCAACTAAAATAGTGGAGAAAACATTTAATCCTATTATGTATTAGGCAGTCGAGTTTTTGAGAGTTCTTCATCATAGAAGGCACCTTTAATTCTATTTCCCTCGTAATCCACCAAAATATTTGTTGCTGGATAAGTGTTGTTTATAGATTTGATTTTAAAAATTTCTGTTTTCCAGTTAGGTGTGTATCCCTTTTAAAAAATATGCTTATATTTGCTGATGCGTTCCGAATCTCCAACATGAAATTTTGAGATTTTGTACATTTTCAAGTGATTATACACTGTGTCTAGTAACATTTTCTCATTCGTAGAATTAACATTAATGGGTGCCTCATCAATTGGTACTCATCAATTAAATCTTTATATAAATCAATCCAATGATATCATCCGTTGTAGCTAAATTCCTTCCACATCATACCTTTAAGAGTTCTATTGAATCATTCAACAATAGACGCCTTCATTACACTATACGTTGAGTAGTGATTAATATTATGCTTTTTCATCAATTTACTAAAGTTTTTATTAAAGAATTCCTTGCCATCATCAGTATGTAAATTTTTTGGCACACCACCCAAATTGAATATATTTTCCATTGCTTTGCAAACATCCGATGAACTTTTAGATTTGAGAGGTGCTGCCCAAGCATATTTTGAAAACGTATCAATGACCGTTAGCAGATAACGATAGTCCTTGTTATCCGATGAATAATTACCCATTTCAACTAGATCTGCTTGCCATAAATCATCAATACCTTTCATTACAACTCTTCGACGCTTAAAATTTTTTCGAGCCTGTTTATGCAACTCTTTTACCAGAATTCTCTTTGTATTCATTATCGACAACATATATTAGTTTATTATGTTATCAGTGTTAGACATCATATGTAACACTTCTTCCCTCGGCATCAATTTTAGTAGTAAACTCTGCAAAAGTTTAATTCTTTGACGCAACAACTCAAGTTCTCTGTCAAAGTACGATTTTTGATTATGATTTATATCAGAAATTTTCTTATATACTACATCATTATTTTTATCTATATTCAAAAGTATGTCTGTCTGCATTTTGTTGACTTGTAAGAGTAGAGTCTTTTGTGACGGCGTCGTTTTCTTCCACAGGGCTCGCAACATTTTTAATTCTTTTGTTTTGGATATTAAAGTTCTTATCGCTATCCAAAATGTGGCCAAATATTTTCGAATCATTCTTTCTTATTATATTATTATAGTTCAGCTTAGAATTGTAATAGTGTCCGAACTTGTCGACAGACATTTTCAATATATATCCTTAACTCACAAAACTTTATATATATTATAATACTATATCAGCTTCCTGCAGTTCTTCGATAATAGAAACAATTTCATTGTTATGATTGTTATGACCAGCAGCTTGAGAGGCGATAAATAATCTGAGGCGGTCAACTAACTCATTCGGATCATTCCAATATACATAATTAGGTTTATTAAAATTCAATTTCATTAGACCACTTCCTGTTTTGTCATTTTTAAATAATTTGCTGATAATGTTTACATATTTGTAGGCCCTTGTCCCTTTAATTTGTCCGTCTGATTTATAGTCTCTTCTGTGAGCATTTGTCTCCATTAAAATCTTTTTGTAAATTTTCAATTCTGTTTTATCATAATTTTTTGGAGTTTTATAAAACATTAACTGAACCAAACCTGGTGTTAGCAACCAATTTTGATTTCCTAGCATAATTTTATCATCACTCAACTTAATGTAGCTATTCCCAAATTTCCACTCACCATTCGAATCTTTGTGAGGACCATAAAGCGTTTCCAGTTCATTTTTTCGAGCTAAATGCGATAAATCGAGTGAGTTTATTATTGTATCGTTTATAACATCAACGGGGGATTCAGTTTGATAGTAAATATCGTCATCATCATCATCATTTTTATCAATTTTTTTGTATTCATTACTCCCAAAATCTTTCTTTGGGGTACTTGTCCCCAGTTTCATTGGTAATTTTCTAAACGATAAACTCGTCTCATTTTCTATTTCATTTTTTAATTGATTTTTAATTTCTTCTTTTTCATCTTTAGAAATTCTCTTTTCTTTAGAAGAATTATTTATAAATTCTTTCAGCGGGTTAGTTATGGGCTTAAATGTTTTTTGTAGTCTTTCATGAGTATTAGCTTCACCCATTTTTATGCTTCGAAATTTCTTCTTCAAAGCATTTCTTATCTTGACCAGTTCCTCCAACACTTCAGTCATATCAGACGAGCAATAGATCAGAAACACACCAGGAATAGATCAGAAACACACCAGGAATAGATCAGCAACAGACCAGGAATAAATAAGAAACAGAGCAGGAATAGATCAGCAACAGACCAGGAATAGATCAGAAACAGAACAGGAATAGATCAGAAACAGACAAGGAATATATCAGAAACAGACCATAAAATGTAACAAGCTTATTTGGAATTAGCTGAATTCATAAAAGGATGTAATTATTTAAATGTTTTTAATTTGTTAATCCTATCGATTCAAGAGCTCAAACTTTACTAATATCATCATATTATTCCAACATCCTTATATTTCAATAAAACCATTAAATGTCTTTCTATATCGACCAGCATTTAAGTTATCATCTTTACATATTGTCAAAAATCCATAGTTTTCTTTCCAACATTCTTGACATATTTTACGAAATTGTTCAAAGGACATATCCGTTCCAACATGATCACTATAGACGTGTTTCATATTCATTTCATCCTGCTTAAACATTATAATCATATTGGCATTATCTCGTATCAAATTTTTAGGTATTCGGGTATAAGTTTGGCACAAGTAAAATGAATCCACATTTTTGTGACGACCCATACAAAAGTATGCACGTATATTATTTTGATTTTCACTTGCAACGTCATCAAATATAATTATTGAGTTATTTTTAGCTTCATCTGGTGGAATAACACTTTCATTGTTAGAAAATGTAAAATAACCCATTCCTTTAATCGTTTATACGAGTTTATTTAAGTATTCATATTTAGGTTGAAATAATAATTTCGAATATAAATAGATTTTTTCAAATTTTAATCCATTAGGACTTTCAATCAAACTAATCATTACATTAGTCTTTCCACAGTTCGAAGGTCCCCATATAAGTGCTCTTATAGAATTTGGCAATAGAGAACTGTGTTTTCTTCTCATATCTGTACTTGTTGAGGAATCAACATTCCTAACAACTATATTTTTATGTTGTTTGGTCAACCGCATTTTAACAACTAAAACCAAAGTTTTAAATTTCCCTTTTAATTAGTTTCCAGATTATATAAATAGGTCTAACAATATCATAGAATTATCAATCATATGCATTCTGTCACATTGAGGAAGCAACATTCCTAACAACTATATTTTTATGTTGTTTGGTCAACCGCATTTTAACAACTAAAACCAAAGTTTTAAATTTCCCTCTTAATTAGTTTCCAGATTATATAAATAGGTCTAACAATATCATAGAATTATCAATCATATGCATTCTGTCACTAGGAGTGGATTAGTAGATAGAGTAATAAATTCTCTACCATTTGAACTTCATTTACCGGGTTATGAATTTTGTGGATCAGGTACTAAGCTAGGAAAACGTTTATAGAGGGGTGATAAGGGGATAAATCCGTTGGATGCTGCTTGCAGAGAGCACGATATTGTTTACTCTCAAAATAAGGAAGTCAGTAAGCGACACCAAGCAGATAAAATACTCGAATATCGAGTTTTATCGAAAGACAGCAGTATAGGAGAAAAAAAAACTCATATTTTATAACTAACGCCATGAAGGCTAAAGTCAAACTCGGCATGGGTCTAAAGTCAAAAAATAAATTTGGAAAGAAAATTTTTGGCACAGCAATACGAATGGCTACGGCAACTTTGAAGAAAGAAAAACCTAAAGATATAAACGACGCAATTAAAATTGCTCGTAAAGTTTTAAATAAATCGCTGAAAGGAAAAAAATCAAAAGTTGTTATACCTCGCATTATCAATGTACCGAAAGTTGGAGGGTTCTTACCATTAGTGCCAATACTAACTGCTTTAGGGACCTTAGGTGGTCTGTCATCTGGTGGAGCAGCTATTGTTAAAGCTATTAATGCTGCAAAAGATGCTAAGAAACAACTCGAAGAGGCTACTAGACATAATAAGAGAATGGGGGCTATAGCAATGGGAAAGGGTCTTTATCTTAAACCATATAAGAAGGGGTATGGTCTTGTATTCGATAAAATATCAAAAAACTAATTAAGATGCTACCCAAAAGACCACTTACTGATATCGATTTGATTAAGTTTACCACACATATTCCACACTTTAGAGGTATTTTTATGAGTGATTCACTCCCCAAACAGCCTCGACGAATAGAATGTGGCATTGTTAATCTGGATTCCTCAAATACAAATATAAAGATCATAAGGAGTACTTTGATAGTTTTGGAAATTTGCAGTTACCACTTGAATTAGTAGCATATTTGGGCTCAAATATAGTGTACAATTATAGAAGACATCAAAAATATAATTCATTTAATTGTGGTCACTTATGCCTGAAATTTTTGTATGAAATTATTAATAAATAAAAACACAACTTTTTTTCATTTTGTTTTCAATGTAATTTAATATTTTTATTTCTTGTTGTTTAATGCAAATTTACAATTTTATCTCCAAAGCGGATATTTGCCACTTTCAGGAACAATATATTCATTTAGATCAAATAACTCCAACTCTAATCGGAAGTGTTTATCGTCTACTGTAGGTAATTTTTTGATGAAGTAATTGCCAGATGATAACTCCTTTATCTCATCATCAGTTATAGCATTAAATCTTTTTGGCAGAAAGATGACACAATTTTCTCCCTCAATCTGGATACTTTCCCCATATTTAGTTTGCATTTTAATTGCTTTCATATCTTTAATATGGAGAATTGGTTTGTTGTTGAGGTCATCAAATTTGTTTATTAATGATTTTGATACAGCGCTCATGGTTGTTGTTTCTTTGAAGACTTTGTTAAGAATGAAACTTTCACATGAATTAAATTTTAAATTAACTTCTTGATATATATTAAAATTACTACAATAAATTGCATGGACTAATATGAAAAGAGGAATAAATTTGTTTTCTCTTTTTTTCAAAGACGAATTAATTCTTCACTCTTTATTTCAAAATATTGTGAAATGTATCCTAAAGATACTACAACAAATTGCTCACTTTATTTTCATAGTATTGTCAAATAGTTTAAATATTCACATTATAAATGCGGAATAAATAAGAAACAGAGCAGGAATAGATCAGCAACAGACCAGGAATAGATCAGAAACAGAACAGGAATAGATCAGAAACAGACAAGGAATATATCAGAAACAGACCATAAAATGTAACAAGCTTATTTGGAATTAGCTGAATTCATAAAAGGATGTAATTATTTAAATGTTTTTAATTTGTTAATCCTATCGATTCAAGAGCTCAAACTTTACTAATATCATCATATTATTCCAACATCCTTATATTTCAATAAAACCATTAAATGTCTTTCTATATCGACCAGCATTTAAGTTATCATCTTTACATATTGTCAAAAATCCATAGTTTTCTTTCCAACATTCTTGACATATTTTACGAAATTGTTCAAAGGACATATCCGTTCCAACATGATCACTATAGACGTGTTTCATATTCATTTCATCCTGCTTAAACATTATAATCATATTGGCATTATCTCGTATCAAATTTTTAGGTATTCGGGTATAAGTTTGGCACAAGTAAAATGAATCCACATTTTTGTGACGACCCATACAAAAGTATGCACGTATATTATTTTGATTTTCACTTGCAACGTCATCAAATATAATTATTGAGTTATTTTTAGCTTCATCTGGTGGAATAACACTTTCATTGTTAGAAAATGTAAAATAACCCATTCCTTTAATCGTTTATACGAGTTTATTTAAGTATTCATATTTAGGTTGAAATAATAATTTCGAATATAAATAGATTTTTTCAAATTTTAATCCATTAGGACTTTCAATCAAACTAATCATTACATTAGTCTTTCCACAGTTCGAAGGTCCCCATATAAGTGCTCTTATAGAATTTGGCAATAGAGAACTGTGTTTTCTTCTCATATCTGTACTTGTTGAGGAATCAACATTCCTAACAACTATATTTTTATGTTGTTTGGTCAACCGCATTTTAACAACTAAAACCAAAGTTTTAAATTTCCCTTTTAATTAGTTTCCAGATTATATAAATAGGTCTAACAATATCATAGAATTATCAATCATATGCATTCTGTCACATTGAGGAAGCAACATTCCTAACAACTATATTTTTATGTTGTTTGGTCAACCGCATTTTAACAACTAAAACCAAAGTTTTAAATTTCCCTCTTAATTAGTTTCCAGATTATATAAATAGGTCTAACAATATCATAGAATTATCAATCATATGCATTCTGTCACTAGGAGTGGATTAGTAGATAGAGTAATAAATTCTCTACCATTTGAACTTCATTTACCGGGTTATGAATTTTGTGGATCAGGTACTAAGCTAGGAAAACGTTTATAGAGGGGTGATAAGGGGATAAATCCGTTGGATGCTGCTTGCAGAGAGCACGATATTGTTTACTCTCAAAATAAGGAAGTCAGTAAGCGACACCAAGCAGATAAAATACTCGAATATCGAGTTTTATCGAAAGACAGCAGTATAGGAGAAAAAAAAACTCATATTTTATAACTAACGCCATGAAGGCTAAAGTCAAACTCGGCATGGGTCTAAAGTCAAAAAATAAATTTGGAAAGAAAATTTTTGGCACAGCAATACGAATGGCTACGGCAACTTTGAAGAAAGAAAAACCTAAAGATATAAACGACGCAATTAAAATTGCTCGTAAAGTTTTAAATAAATCGCTGAAAGGAAAAAAATCAAAAGTTGTTATACCTCGCATTATCAATGTACCGAAAGTTGGAGGGTTCTTACCATTAGTGCCAATACTAACTGCTTTAGGGACCTTAGGTGGTCTGTCATCTGGTGGAGCAGCTATTGTTAAAGCTATTAATGCTGCAAAAGATGCTAAGAAACAACTCGAAGAGGCTACTAGACATAATAAGAGAATGGGGGCTATAGCAATGGGAAAGGGTCTTTATCTTAAACCATATAAGAAGGGGTATGGTCTTGTATTCGATAAAATATCAAAAAACTAATTAAGATGCTACCCAAAAGACCACTTACTGATATCGATTTGATTAAGTTTACCACACATATTCCACACTTTAGAGGTATTTTTATGAGTGATTCACTCCCCAAACAGCCTCGACGAATAGAATGTGGCATTGTTAATCTGGATTCCTCAAATACAAATATAAAGATCATAAGGAGTACTTTGATAGTTTTGGAAATTTGCAGTTACCACTTGAATTAGTAGCATATTTGGGCTCAAATATAGTGTACAATTATAGAAGACATCAAAAATATAATTCATTTAATTGTGGTCACTTATGCCTGAAATTTTTGTATGAAATTATTAATAAATAAAAACACAACTTTTTTTCATTTTGTTTTCAATGTAATTTAATATTTTTATTTCTTGTTGTTTAATGCAAATTTACAATTTTATCTCCAAAGCGGATATTTGCCACTTTCAGGAACAATATATTCATTTAGATCAAATAACTCCAACTCTAATCGGAAGTGTTTATCGTCTACTGTAGGTAATTTTTTGATGAAGTAATTGCCAGATGATAACTCCTTTATCTCATCATCAGTTATAGCATTAAATCTTTTTGGCAGAAAGATGACACAATTTTCTCCCTCAATCTGGATACTTTCCCCATATTTAGTTTGCATTTTAATTGCTTTCATATCTTTAATATGGAGAATTGGTTTGTTGTTGAGGTCATCAAATTTGTTTATTAATGATTTTGATACAGCGCTCATGGTTGTTGTTTCTTTGAAGACTTTGTTAAGAATGAAACTTTCACATGAATTAAATTTTAAATTAACTTCTTGATATATATTAAAATTACTACAATAAATTGCATGGACTAATATGAAAAGAGGAATAAATTTGTTTTCTCTTTTTTTCAAAGACGAATTAATTCTTCACTCTTTATTTCAAAATATTGTGAAATGTATCCTAAAGATACTACAACAAATTGCTCACTTTATTTTCATAGTATTGTCAAATAGTTTAAATATTCACATTATAAATGCGGAGGGTACAAAAATTATAATTTCTGGATTCAGACAGAAAGAACGACTCAGACGATTAAGATGTCAATGCGGGAACAAATTGTAGAATTCCTTAATGAATATAAGGAGTTTATATGTCTAGAAGATTTACACTTCTTTTTAAAGAACGCTGATTATTTCGAATTATATGAGAATAAAAAAATTCTTAATTCAGCGCATGGAGAGCATTTTGAGGATTGTATATGGTCTGACGACAGATGTACTGAAGGACCTGATACATGTAGTTGCATCATCTATAAATTTAGAGAAAATTCAGTCAACGATCTTATAAATCTCTATCATAAACATCTAAATTTTTAATTAAATTAAAAAAATAACCGAAATTATTATATTATACGTATTTAAATTTATAAGAAATATTTAATGAGATTTTAATTTAAGAATTATTTAAAAAGAAAGTAAAATAAAACCAAATACATAAAACTTATTTATAGTATTGTTTTTTATTATACACAACTAAACAAACAAACAAAACACTAACAGATTCCAATTACCGCTTTATTACAAGAAACAAAACCGAACAAGAAACAAAAACTAACAGATTCGAATTACCGCTTTATTACAAGAAACAAAACCGAGCAAGAAACAAACAGATTCGAATTTCATTAAAACATAAAAATTTGTAGATTAATGAAAATGTCACATTAATAAATAATTAATTTATGACCTACTTGTACATTTATATGTAGAATGTATATACCAAACACAAAAAAAAAATAAAAACAAAAATAGAACATAAATACAAGAAAGAAAAAATGGAAAATTTCTCTTAATACATAAACAAATATGTAGATCAATGACTTTCACTTAATGCAAATTTCCTCTTAATACAAAAACAAATATGTAGATCAATGACTTTCACTTGATCCTAAAAATTATGCAGTCCAAAACAAATCTCCTATTAATAAATATTCAATTTATGACCTACTTGAAAAAAAAAACATCCACATGTAGAATGTATATACCACCAAAGAATAGAAAATAAATACAAGAGATAAAAAGAATTAACCGACGACAACGCTACCCTATATAATTTCAAAAAGATCCTTGTCACATCTTCTACCCAAACACACACATGACAATTTTTGTATAACCCACCACTTTTACATTATAAGCATACAACCGACGGCCACACTAACAACACAAATTCAAAAAACTTCTCGTCACATCACACCTTCTGGCAAAACACACACAAGAAAATTTTACATTATAAGCATACAACCGACGGCCACACTAACAACACAAATTAAAAAAAACTTCTCGTCACATCACACCTTCTAGCAAAACACACACAAGAAAAATTTTGTATTACAACCCTTTTATATTATAAGCATACAACCGACGATCACACTAACTACATAAATTCAAAAAGATCCTCGTCACATCACACCTAGCCAAACACGCACAAGAAGAATTTTGTATTACAACCCTTTTATATTATAAGCATACAACCGACGATCACACTAACTACATAAATTCAAAAAGATCCTCGTCACATCACACCTAGCCAAACACACACAAGAAAAATTTAGTTAGGGTAGCGCATGAAAACACACGCGTGATACATGCAACACAAACAATTAAAGCATTCTCCCATACAAAAAAACATCAAAGCATTCTGATACCCCATACAAAAACAATTAAAGCATTCTGATACCCCAGACAAAAACAATTAAATCATTTTGTGTCCACATCAAAAAGCAATTAAATCATTTTGAGTCCCAGCCAAAAGCAATTAAATCAAAATGAGTCCCCAATTCTATACTACTGCTGTCCTTCTTGGTGATATCGTTTAGTTTTCTGTAATCAACACAGAATCGGGTGCTGCCATCTTTTTTCTTAACTAAAACTATATGCGAGCTCCATGGGCTAGAAGATGGTTCGATTACTCCACTACGCTCCATTTCGTTGACTAACTCCTTTACTTCATTTCTTTTTGCTAGAGGAATACTTCAGGGCGCCTGCTTTATTGGTCTTGCTTCACCAGTATTTATTCGGTGTTTCACAATTGCCGTTCTTCCTTGACTTTTGGTTTTCATGCCGAAGACAGAGCCGTATTTCCTGATTAGCTGTTTGGCTTTATTTCTATCAGGCGGCGCCAGTTCTTTTACCCATTTTTCCACATATTCTGCCAGCATCTCTCGATCTTCAACGGATGCACTTGAAGGTTCCAAGTTCTTTTCGCAACTGATTATTGCTTCTGCCGCAGTAAATTTGGCTATATCAGAGTTCGCTCAGACAACTTTTTCAGAATTTAATAGGTTCAGTACTCTTACAGGGACTCTTTTGTCTTTGCTGGTTTTTACAAGGGCTTTCGCTGTTATAAGGTCACTTTTTATTTCTGATGGTTCTACCACCCACAAGCTGCTGTCCTCACAGTCTCCCTCCATACGCCTGCGCTGGTAGTTTTTGGTCGCTGATGGTAACTAGCTTTCTTATCTGATCCTCGCGTTTATATCCAACACAAAGGGGTCTTTCAACATTCTGCCAAATCATAACTTTTTGCCCCATATGCAGGTTAATGCCGTGACAAATCATAAAATCTGCAACAATAATTACTTCGTCCACAATATCGGCAACAATAAATACGTGACTGACGCTTATGTTGGAAATTGTTAGTTTCCCATTAACCTTACCATAGACAGAAGCCTGCTCTCCAGTAGCTGTTCGCAAACTTACCCCGTGCAATGGCTCAACTGGCTTTCTAATTATATCGGGCCTGATGATGGACTGTGATGCTCCTATATCTATGGTTAAAATGTGCTTTTGTCCGTTGATGCACCCATAAGCAGTAAGATTGCCTTTCCCCTGCTGTGCTATTGATATGGAGATTGTGGGGCCATCGGTTGTGGGAGCTAGCTCATGCCCGTAGTGCTAGCTCTTTTTAGTTTAACGGTGACTCTTGAGGTGATTGCTGATCGGCTCTGAGGCTTTTCTGGGTGCTTTGCAGTTTCGCTGAAAGTGTCCCACTTTACCGCAGTTGTAGCATTTGTCCTTTGGTTTGCTGCGCTTTTTTTACCAGAACTTTCCTGAATAATTCGTACTGGACCCTCTTGACATTGGATATTATTAACTTTATTTTCTAGATCTTCTAGTTTTTTCTCAACGTCATGCTCTAAGTCAGAAACTCGTTTTTCAACCACAGAAATTTTTTCATTAGTAGCTTTAGAAGTTTCTTGAAGCTTTTCTTCCACCTTATCTAACAATTTCTCGTTGTCTGCTCTCGATGTTTCTAGCAGTTCCGTTTTCATCTTGGTTAACAGTTTCTCGTTGTCTGCTCTAGAAATTTCTAGCTTTTCCATCGTAGCAGCAAACATTGCACTTAACTCCATATTACCTTCTATTTTACGGGTACTAACCTCCATTACTTCTTTTTCATCAAATTCGTAAGTTGCAATGTCAATGTTACGCCGCTCGAATTCCTCTATCAGTCGCTTTTGTAATTCTGTCTTATTACCTGCTGTCGGTAGCTCCGATTTGCTCAAAGCTCCTCCAATTTCATGACTACTTATTATTTTACTTCTGACACCAATTGTTACGATTTTACCCTTTATAAAATCGTTGATTTATTTACCTTATAAATAAATCGAGTTTTTTCTATATTGCAAATAATAAACACCGTTTGAAATTATTTATAGCTCTATTTATTTTTAACCGTCACTAAAAATTACAGAAATACACTTTAATAGCACACTTTATTTACACGATTTAGATAAACTTTGCGTTTTACTTATGAACTGAACTACTGCGTCACCGAGTACCAGTATTTATATGAGTAGTCAGGTATTCTAGTTATTTCCAGTTTATTACGACACTAGATTTTTCCAGCTGTTAAAATTAGTGGGAAAAAATTTCTAGGTGTAGAAATTTCGTGTAACAATATGCACGGTGGCATATCATTGGATATAGAAAAGGCGTTTTCTCTACAAACTGATAAATCTCGGCGTTGACCCATTTCTGGTAAAAATATTTTGCAGCTACTTTACTAATAGAAAGTTTGGCGTCCAAATCAACAGCATTACCTCAGAACTAGGACTTGTGAAAAGTGGGGTACCTCAGGGAAGTGTCTTGGCTCCCTTCCTATATCACATTTTCCTGCATGATTTTCCTCACCAATCTAGAAATTCGAAGGCTATTTTATACGCTGATGATTACCTTATATCACCAATACTAGTTCTGAACTCTGCTGCATTTCATCTTGGAGAAATAAGCGCCTATTACAAGAAATGGGGCATTAAAATCAACGCAGCCAAATCTGAGGCTATCTGCACTAGCAACCCTTCGGGTAAATGTCCTAGATATGTGGTGCCGGAAAGTAAATCCCTTCAACTTATACTATACGGCGAAAATATTCCATTTAAAAATTCAATAAAATATCTCGGAATACATTTTGATAAATTATTGAAATTTAACGCCCACACTAGAAGTCTCTTGGGAAAGGCGAAAAAGAATTCTGGAATGTTTGCATCACTAATGAACAACACATACTTACCTAAGAAAACCAAGCTTTTACTCTACAAGGTTGCCATAAGAACGTTTTTGTCTTATGGATTCCCAATCTGGTTTACTATATCTCCTATAGTAGCCAAAGAATTTGAGATATTTGAACGGAAAATCCTTAGAAAATGCATAGGAAAAAATTATGAAAATTTCATAGTTGAAAAACTTGCGCTACACGATAATATGCTTGTCAGCCAAATATACGAAAGCAAAAAAACACCATCTGGGCTGGATCTACATATCTTTCTTCTGTCGGTATAATCCATGGACGTATTGATTATTGTCGGTATAATCCTTTGGACCTTCCCTCAATCTATATGAGCCCAGCCTCCGGCAATCCTAGGGGCTGAAGATGATATACGTATATACTAAATTTAATTTTGTTAATTTTACATGAACTGTAATATGAATATGTTTTGTCAATTTATGTAACAGAACTTTTGTTATTTAGTTTTAGTAATGTTATTTATTTAGTTTTAGTAATGTTATTTACAGACGTCTGCTCTGTTAGCGACTTTAAAGGCCGAAAGCAAGCCTTGTCAAACTTTTAATTTTGTACTTTTTTTACATATTCTATCTCACTTTAGCAATGTTGCTTGTTACGTTAACTTAGTTATTAGAGTAAGACACATATAGCTCTAAGAACGGTATTATTCTCATAGTATGTAAGACAATCACTGTAATCGAAAAAGAAGAAGACTTAATCAAATTTTTACTTACTTACTTTCTTGGTTCATTTATATTCCCCATTTTGAATATTGGAAGTATTACACTGGTAGCAAACGACTTGTCAGCTAGAATACTGTTGCTGTTGCTAAACAAAATTTTTTACGCATTTTTCAGTTCTTGGATTAATTTATCATGTGGATTTTTTTAAAATTCGTACGGAATTCTGTCTTCACCGCGTGCTTTAGGTAAGTATAGTAAAACCCCTAAAGGATTTGGGGCTGTGTGGATACAGTCAAATTTTATGCACATATAAAGTTTTAATTTTTTTGGCCACCAATGTACAATATAAGACATAAAAACCAGTATAAGCGTTCTTCTGAGCTTGATTCTGAGTTCGGATGTCTTCAATGAAATTTCATGGGGATTTTTTTGTAGAACATTTTAGTCCTCTGTTGGCCCATTTTATGGGTCATTAAGACCTATTTTTGAATATGTACTAAAAAAGTCCCCTAAAACTGGCGTTTAGAGGGTGAAAATGTTCGGCGAATATGTTCAACTGAAAATTTCACTATGGCTTAATGGAGACGAAAAATTCATTCAACGATGGTAAATCGTGCAAATGGTAAATTTTATGGGTCGATTATCGATGGCAACCGAACCTCAGTGGCGTTGCCAGTTGCCAAAAAGATATTACGTATGGCAACTGATAGCTGTCAATTTCAGTTGCCAAATAGTGATTGTATTGGCAACCACAAAGTTTTGGTTGCTGTAGGTTTTTAAAGCAAAAGAAAAAAGGCGGGAACATTAAAATGTAAGTATATTTATTTATTGTTATAAATATTTCAAAATCTGCAGTAACCTCTTGCATATGAAGGCATCATGAGTAGATCCAGGATGCCTAGCATCAACGTACCTGATTTTCATTTCGTAATCGCACAACTACAAAGAAATCATCTTGATCAAAAGAAAGAAAAATTGTTAAATAACTTACCAGCAAAACATTCAAACTAAAATATCCTTTCCTGTTTATATATAAGGGACGAACGTCTTCCTTCGGTCCCATTTTATGTACGTGTGTTCCATCTATACATCCAACAATCCCTGGAAACTTCGTTTTCGAATAAAAAAGGTTTTTGTTTTTTCTTCTTCCGACATTTTTGAAACTATACAAAAGCTTTTGTTCTATTTATTGTACGACTTCTTTTAAAACCACCGACAACGTTGGTTGAACCATTCCTAGATTGAAGTCATTGCCGTGAGATTTTAGGAAACTTCCTTTAGCAAAAAATCTTAAAGCTGCGCAAACTTTTAATAGCGGAGGTATTGCCGTTGAACGACGACTTTGTTTAAGGCTTCCACTAAATATAGCATTGCGTCTTTTGGAATACGAAAATAAGCTTTGAAACTATAAGAAGCAACTTTTTATTGAAAATTATTTTAAACATCAAGATATACTCACAGTACAGACGGTAATTCTAATGGATTGAAGTTGTCCCTCAAGTTCCGTCTAATAGATGACACGTTTGAAGCCTTTTCATCGTCATCAAAAAACAGTTCCACTGAACTCAGCATAAAATAATTTTTTATACAATTTCTTTTTATAAATTTGTTTTTTTTTAATGAATTCACTTTTATTAACTTTTTTCCTTTGTCAATCTTTTTATTTGTTTACATTTATTTTCAGTTGCTAATCTGTCAAAATTACATTATCGATAACTTTTTGGCAACTGGGGAAAGTTGCCTTATATAATACCAATTATAATTTCAGTTGAGTTGCCAGTTGACAACGCAACTAAAGTTCGGTTGCCATCGATAATAGACCCATTATTTTATAACTTTACTGTGCAACTTTATATTTTTTATTTATTATTTGTAAATGTAAAAAAAACATAATTTAAATTTCAACAAAAATATAATTTTTTTTGCTCGAGCAAAGTAGGTAATTTCTTAAGTTAATTACTTTTGTTATTAATTTGTATTTTTCGGGAAGAAACGTCTATCGCGTTTCATTCAAATTTAAGAATCAAAGAAAAGGCGGCATGCACTACTGGTATAAACATATTTTATTATGTTTGTCATAAGTTTGTATCAAATAAGGAGAAAAAAGGACGTTTTACTGCCGATTTTTTGGAAGCCTACGAGGCATATTTCAACCAACAAGTCATCATTATTTATAATTCGGTACCAAATATTGTTTGCAAACATTGTTGCAATCGTCTCATAGAATAATAACGGTTGCATGAGTTTCGCGGTTCCAATGATATGATATGAATACAGTGACTTTTTAGTGCCCTAACTCCATTTTCACATTCGAAAGATCGTCCAGTACCCAAGTTCCGAAGAGTGGATATTCGGTCCACTGTTGCCCCAACGTACTATAAAATAAGTTATATATCTTATGATCCAGATTTCCCTGAATTTAATCCTATTCTCATTGACAAAACGAGCTGGATTTTCATTGTTGCAAAATTGGATCTACCAAAACATAAATCTAAAGAGCTGGCGTAATTTTTAAACTCTAATTAAGAACCTATTGGAATCTGGTGTAAAAGTTACAGGATATCGAAACCGTGATGCAACACTACAAACAATGTTTGTTGTTAATGAAGAAAAGACTTCAGCATACTGTACTGATGTTGAAAGATTAATGGATGCTATGGAAATCAGCTATCGATTAGATGACTGGAGATTTTTTTTTCTTTTTTTTTTAGTAGTATACAAACCATATTTGGATCAGAGGGCTTGGTTCTTGAATATATGAATAAAAAAACAAATACATAAATAAATAAAATAAATTTTTATTGACAGTTCAAAATGTAGTTTAAAAGCAGTGTTGCTCCATAAAACTAATTCAAAGCCATCCGTTCCAATTGCTTATAGCACTGAAGTAAAGGAAACGTATGAAGCATTGGAACCAATTTTGAATATGGTTGACTATAAAAAACATAAGTGACGCATATGCTGTGACCTTAAGGTCATCGCTATTCTCTCCGGTCTCCAAAGTGGGTACATCAAACCGATGTGCTTTATTTGTGACTGGGATGTAAGATATGCTGGAGATCATTATTTATGACACGATTGGAATAACAGAGAAGATAATGCGTCTAAAAACTGGAACATGATTCAAAAGCACTTGAAAAATAAATAATTCTGCTGCCGCCAAAAAGTCGTCAAAAATTTTATCAAAACCGTTGCTTAAAGGGATAAGGTGTGTATGAGCTTAAAACTTATCTTTCCAAGAATAAGCGAAGAAAAACTTAGAAATGGTATGATATAACACATGTGTAAAAGGCAGAACTTGAGTTGGGGTATTTAGGGCTTAAGGTTGACTTTGGAGTGGACTGTATAGCTGAGCACCTAAATATGAAGAAAAGTTAGGCCCTTTTTTCTCGTTTTATAATTTCTCGCAGCTCGAGACAATTATAAAGGAGTTCATGTTGAGTTAAGGAAAATGGGAAAAAATAGAAATAAAGGAATAAGTATAGTGTGTTTTTTGGGAAGTGTTTTATTATGCTTACCGTTTCTGCTGAGAGTTACAAAGTAAGTGAAGTAAGTAATTATTTTAGGTATAAAGAAACTTCAATTTATCTTTTTGTTTCAAAACCAGAATATGAATTTAGATAATTTCTATGTTATTTACAATTCACAATAACAGGTTTACAAATTTTTAATTTGGAAAAATACCAAGAACGCCACATGCCTAGATAAGTTAATTGGGACCTCCTGAACACGAAAAACGCTGTTATTTTTTTCTAAGTACCGTTTTTTAGATAACGGTACTTTTGTGTTTTTCGGTGTATGGTCCCACTCAAACCCTTGTGGAGTCCAACCGAAAAGTCCGATCGAGATTCAACATTTTTAATTTTTATTTCATTTTTTTCTACGTTATATTGAAGATCTGGAATGTTTTATTTTTTTTACCAAATAGTTTATTTAATTACCAATATTTTAAGAATTTTGTGGAACGACAATATTTTCATTTTCATTGCTCACACACTATATTCGATGTAAATTCAAAAAATTAAAATGACGAGCGACTTGAACTTTTGCGTTTTTTTTCGGATGGATCTTCGCGAATGAGGAACCAACAATAGTCCGCCATCATTTGTTCATCCCACCAGCCTTTGTAACGTCTCTCGATTTCTTCCATTTCCTGGTGAAATCTTTCACCTTGTTCATCACTTTCGGAGCCCAAGTTCGTGGGGAAAATATTCAAATGACTGAATAAGAAGTGTAACGCTTACCAAAAGTTATGAACGATGTCCTGGAATGCTTCCTATGCCTCCAAATGAGCTAGACCTAAACACTCATTAAATGCTTGGTCACCATACAGAGCCCAGCTTCAATTTTGCTCGCTGTGGCTGTCGGAAATTTTTGTTTAAGGTAATTCATGGCAAGACTGTCTTTTGACAACTTTTTCACAATATTTGTAAATAACCCAAGCTTAATATGTAATGGAGGAAGTATTATCTTCTCCTGAGGAATGAGTGGGTCATTTTTGATATTGTACTCTCCGTGCGTATGTCCACTTCGCTCGGTCCAAACTTTTCGGGTGTAGTGATTCTGACGGTCACGGCTGTCCCATAGACATAGAAAATAGGGAAACTTCGTATTGCCCCCTTGCAATCCAGATAGTATGGCAACTAATTAAAAATCAGAGCAAACTTTCCATTGATGTTGGTCATAATGTATGAGATCAAGAAGTTCTTTCATTGCTTCATATGTTTCCTTTATGTATTTTCCATATCCGATTGGAATTGATGGTTTCGTATTCCCTTTATGAAGCAAGGCTGCCTTCAAACTATCCTTGCCTCCATCCAGAAAAAGACGCCATTCCTCTGGGTCATAATTTTATTGGAGAGCGTAGAAAAGACCACATATGTTGGCACAAAAACAAAAGTTTACCGTTTTTGCGAAGAACTGTGCAAGTTCTTTGCTGCGATCGCGGTAATAAGTAACACGTGTCTCAGGAGCACAATATCCCCACTGCTGCAATCGTGATGCAAGTAATTCAGATTTCGATTTCGGCAAATACAAATCTCGGCACAAATCATTGAGCTCGGCCTGAGTATGTAAATGGGGTTTCTTATTTAATTGCATTTCTGATTCACTGCACTCATCTGATGAATCATTTGTTATTGTTCTTTCTTGTATTTCTGTGGGGCCCGCTATAATCAGCTGCGGTTTGGGGCACGATACCGAGCGCGGCACTGGCAGCGTCACCGAGCTAACAACTGGATAAACTGGTTGAATTCTACGTTCTGTTGTATGGTTGATCTGGTTTCTCCATTGCATTGGCTTTCCAAATGTGAAGAAACACTTGAAAGCCGAAATACTTCTTATACGCTTCAGATAAATTTTTCGTTTTCATTTTTCGCATCAAATGTTGTGATTTTTTTCACAAGAACACCACAAACATAACAAAATTCGTTGGGATCGATTAAACACATTTTATTTTTTGCACGTTCAAGGCCAAACTGACATGTGTTTACTGTGACTGAGAGAGAGCAAAATGTCACATTTCGTCAATCAGGGCTACCAACATATACAGAGATTCAAATTCCGTTTTTTTAAATACGTTAAAACTGATGGACGCCGAATATAGTGTGTAAGCAATGAAAATATTGTTCCACAAAATCCTTAATAAAAACTTTATTTTTCATCCGATTTTTAAATTACGCTTTAAATATTGTAATTAAATAAACTATTTGGTAAAAAGATAAAACATTACAGATATTATATATAACGTAGAAAAAAAAATGAAAATTTTTGAAAAAAACGTAAAAAATAGGCAAATTTTGAACTTTGAGGTGCCATATCTCAGCCATTTCTTATCAGATAGAATTTTGCAGCATATCGACGGAAAAGACATTCAATTACTTCTCCATCGAGATCGGACTTTTCGGTTGGACTCCACAAGGGTTTGAGTGGGAGCATACACCGAAAAACATAAAACTACCGTTATCTAAAAAACGGTACTTAGAAAAAAATTAGCTTATCTAGGCATGTGGCGTTCTTGGTATTTTTGGCTGTAAACCAGTGTAATTCATAGTTGAAATAGTTCATAGATTAATTATTCCAAATATAACTATTTTTTTTTAAATTAAATTTTTTAGCAAGTTCACTTTTTTTTTGATTATATATATAATAAATACAGATTATTTTTAATTATTTGTTGTCAAAATTTATAAATTTAAACATGCCGCCGCCTCAATTTAGGAGGTTGATTGCTGTTGTGGTTTCTGCTGCTGTTGCTGATTTGGTTATCTCTATTGCTGCTGTTGTTGCTTCTGTTTCTGCTGTTGTTGTTTCGGTTGCTGCTGCTGCTTCTTTTCTGCTGCTGCTGTTGTTGTTTCGGCGATTGTTTTGTCTGTTGAGCCTACCTCTTAAATCATTCCGTGTACGACTTGGGTGCCGGAGAGTGTGATGATTACTGTCACATCTTCTACATAAGTGATTGGCAGGCTCTCAAATCATGACTGCGTGCCAAGCAGTGTTCACAGTAGCCAAACCTGCGGACAACTCGGTTTATTTCCCTTGTATCCATCTTCAAAAACTTCTGGCAGAACCTGAGGGAGTGAAATTTTTTGCACACCATGCACTGGTGTGTTGGGATCACGGTCACGGCGATCTAGAAAGGATGAAACATAATCAAAAGAAAACCAAAAAAAGAGAAGAGAACATGTGAGTTATTAATGTTAATGAGATGAATAAAGGGAAATTTTAGTTGGTGACTACAAGGGGAGACAATTTTAGAGGTTAACTTCGAGGTGGGAGAAAGGGTAACTAGCAAAGCTTTACGATTGGTCTGGTTATGGTACTAGCAGCATTTAGTACTTCTGCAACTCTAACATAGTTATCAGAACCCAAATGAGTTGCCTCTATTCTGCCTAACCACCATTCGTTGGGTGGCAATAAATAGTCGATTATGACAACAAGATCTCCGAGTTTCATATTCGGTGCGGAATTCTTCCATTTATATCTTTTGTGAAGGGATTTCAAATAGTCTTCCTTCCACCTTATTGCGAATTGGTGGTGGAGAGTTCTGAGTTTTTGCCATCTATTTACAAAAGGTATTTTCTCGAATTCTGGCTCTGGGAAAGCCGTTATGAGTTTACCTGTGAGAAATTGGCCTGGAGTTAAGGCCGTTATATCAGAGGGATCTTCTGACATTGCGGAAACGGGGCGAGAGTTCAATATCCCCTCAATTCAAGCGAGGATTGTGCAGAACTTTTCGAAATTGAATTTGTGAGAGCCGGCAATGCGTTTAAAATGATATTTAGAACTTTTAACGGCAGCCTCCCATAGACCACCCATGTGAGAAGCATGAGGTGGTATAAAGCTCCATTCAAACCCTTGAGTTATATAAGTCTGAGAAATATCTGCGGAAGCAGACTTTAAAAATTTTGCGAATTCGCGACCTAAGAAAATTACGGCCATTATCGGAGACAATCCTGTAAGGGAGCCCCCGCCTCCCAACGAAGAGAGCGAATGCTGCTCTAAAGGCTGCAGTTGATAAGTCAGAACATGCTTCAAGTGAATCGCCTTAGTACTGAAGCAAACGAAAACATAGCCTTTTGCGTAAGGTGCGTTTCGCAAAGTGGATGTCTTGAGCTCAAATGGGCCCGCGAAATCTATACCAGTGGTTTGAAATGGAATTGAGAGGTTGCATCTCTCCGAGGGTAATGGTGCCATAATGAGTTGCCAAAATGAGTTGCGATTGGGATTTCAAAGCTTCTTCTATTGTGTATCCCGACAACATGTCGTCCATGTAAGTTTCCTTTTGTAAGATTGAGCTCGCTCTAGGATATTGCGATTCAGAGTCGGAAGCATGTTGAAGTAGCGTTCGGATTGCTAGGAATGGCGTACAGCTAACTCCAAAAGTGACAGTTTTTAACTGAAAATCTTTAAAGGGCCCATTTTTCTCACTTTGAAATAGAATTCTCTGATAAGGTCTGTCAGCGGGATGTACCAGAATTTGGCGATACATTTTTTGAATATCGCCACTGAAAACAAAGCGATATTTGCGCCAATTAAGTATAACACTCATGAGATCCTGTTGTAGCGTGGGTCCGGTTTATAATGCGTCATTTAAAGAGAAACTCGATTTCGTCATTCGATATGCGTTGAAACAACCCTAACCTTGGTTGTTTTGTGTTCGGGGCAAACTACAGCGTGATGTGGCAAGTAGAAGGAAAAATACTTTTCGCCAGCGCTAACTTCGCAAAAGGAAGTTTTTTCCATATGGTCAAATGTTAAAAATTCGCCCAGAACCGCATTATACTGCGCCTGAAGTTCTGGATCTCTCGAAAGTGATTGCTTCATTCGTGAATATTGACCGAGAGCCAAAATTCGAGAAGCTCCAAGGAATATAGTGTCGGGAAATTCCCTTTTGAAAGGAAGTCTTAAAACATATTTTCCATCTGACTCTCGTGTAGTGGTTCGTTCATAAAGATTTTTGCAATATTGATCCTCATCCGACATATGTACAGTTGAGGGCAACCCAACCAAATATTGTGTTGTAGGCAGAACCCAAAAAGCAAATATTTTTCTTTGTTCCCGTTGTATATAAATGTCTTTCGCAATCGTTTCCGAAAACAAGACCAATTTGTGAACGTTGATTAAAACTCGGATCAGCTAAATCAAGATCTTCCAAGTCGGGAGAATGAGGAATTTCGAATGAAGTTAGTGACATTTGGTAGAACGATGGCACTAACGGAAAACTTTAAATTCGCTCTTTGTTTATTTATTTATTTATTTATTTCAGTCTATGGACACAAAACTCCTTACAGACTATGATTAAAGTAAATGTAATATATAATAATTTAAAATTAGTATAAAAAATATTTATAAGAAAAATAAATTTTACCAAGAAAATATTACCAAGTCACATTCCTTGGAAGTAGAACCGGGTTGTTCCCAAATACCCAATATTTCATACCTGGATCTACGTGTAGGAATTTCAAGCCTTTTCCTTAACTTATCGGTAACAGAGGTTCTTTGGGTCTATAAGCGCCCTGACCATAAATAGTTGGCCCCTGTGTTCAATTTGAACCAAGGCTGTTCGGAGTAATATGTCACTACTACTAACAGACATATTAGCCTGGACATGTGATTTAAATGCCAGTTTCGATGTGGACGGTAAAACTGAACTATCCTCGCTTGCACGCGAAGCATTAGCTTAAAAATTATTTGATTTAAATTTTGGAGGTGGAGTAAAATTGGAAGAATTGGGTGAATTGTTTGGTTTTGCCAAATGTAACAAAGTGTGATGCTCCCTTTTGCAGATGAAGCAAGTGTGTTTGCTGGGACACTTTGCTTTAAAATGATTTGATGAAAGGCAATTGTTGCAAATTTTGTTAGCCTGAGCAAAATCGATTCTCTGTTGAACCGTGAATTTTTTAAAGTTGGGACACATTCTCAGATTATGATCTCCATTACATAGTTTACATTCCAAATTGATCTTTTCCCGTGAGGCATTATACTGAATTTTAGGTTGAGATATACTGGGAAGACTCATTCGTTCTTTTATGATTTTCATACTGCAAATTCTGTCGACAGCTTCGTATCGGTTATGAGAAATTCCTCCAATTGGGACAATTTGATTAAATCTCGATGATTTTTAAGCGATTGCTCCCAAAGAGATAGTGTTTCATTGGGAAGTTTTGAACGGACCAGAAAGACATTCAAATTCTTAAGAGACTGCAAAACATCGCTGGCAGTAGAGTGAATTCTCTGAAGGGTTTGACTGTCCTCTGAGGTGGCAACAGGAATGTTGAACAGAGACTCGAGACGGTCAACTAAATCCCTTTTGTTCTCATAACGTGCCTTGAGTGCATCCCAAGCAAGATAAAAACTGTCATCGCATAGTGGGAATCGTTTAACAATAGCCCCAGAATCATGTGTTGTTCTTCTCCTCAAATGGTGCAACTTTACCACTGGAGGGCAATTTGTTCGGTTAATATACACGGCCGTGAACATATCACGAAATGATGGCCATTTTTCATAGCTGCCTTCGAAAACTTCCGTATCGCATGGTGGAAGTTTGATGCTGTTATTACAATTTTGCATCGAAACGCCTTGAGAGGGCAAGGTCATTCGAGAAGTGATATCCTGAGAAGGGGCACTAACTCTTGCAATTTTCAACCAGTCAATAATGCGAGACCTACATACGTAAAAAGATTCAGATCATGCATTAAAATTTACCTTAGCATTGCCCTTAACCTCTTTGGAATGTTCTGGGAATTGCGAGGGCATGAGGTTCTCGTATGATGATTCTAATTTAGCCCATATATTTTCTAGATTTCTTAACTTGGTTTCAAGCATTGAGTCGGTTTGGTCTTCAATCTCGGCGTTACTAAAATTTTAGCAAAATGAAAGCAAGTGTTCCCAGTCAAAAAGAAATTTATTCTGAACGAACAAATGGCGATTATTTCCTGAAATACTATCGTTATTGTCGTCTTTATTGCTCATGATTAACGATTTATGAATCCTAGGAAATTTATTTGCTTTTAGATAGCTACTATTTCGCTTATAGCTTGGATTAGCGAATTAGAAAAAAAATAAAGTTATGAATTACGTGATAAATTTGTTCAGAGATTTAAATGAATTTATAATTTCAATTTTCTGCACCTGTAGGACTAAATTTCAATTTATCCCAAAACGTCCAACTTTCCAATGTATCATAAAAGTATTTTTTTTTAGATTTTCAAGATTTGTGGTATAGGAAAAACAATTTGAGTTTTACCTATTAATATGAAGATATGAAGAATGTGAAATAAAATTTTAGGTTCTCTTCCAGAGGCAATTTTATTTTTTAACAAGAGATAAATAAAAGAGTTTGTTGTATCCTTTTAAGAAAGATGTTCGTTTAACATGAGGTAAAAAATCGTAGATTTATCTATTAAAAACTATAGTTAAATTCAGATATTATAAGAAAATAGATAGTGGTTCTCTTTTAAAGGGACTATTGTTCAATTGAGGTAATTGGGGAAAAACTGCCGTCTCTTTTAAAAGGATAATTGTTCACTTGAGCTAATTTGAGAAAGAAATTGTCGTTTTCTTTTTTTAAAAGATGATTGTTCAATTGAGATAATTTGGGACAAAAATTTTTCGTTTCTTTTTGGAAATAAATGTTCAATTAAAACAATACGAGAAAAGAAATTGTTGCTTTTCTTTTTTTGAAAAAAGATTGTTCAATTGAAACAATATGAGACAAGAATTTTTTTTTTTTATTTATTTAATAGTATTTTGAAATACTTTATGAATTCAAATTGTGTACAATATTAAAAACATTAAATCTTATTAAATACCATTATTTCTTACAAAATTTACACAATTTCTTTTAAATATATTCTTATTTCTTTCTGTCTTTAAATTATTAGGTAGTGTGTTAAATAGTTTAAGCTCTTTGTAAAATAGTGATCGTTGCATCGCCGTTGATGTTACTCGCTGAAGCCTAAAGTTCTCATAGTTCGTATGGTTGTACATCTCCTACATAGTTTATCAGTTCACATAGATATTCCGGCGCATCACCAGATTTCAATTTTTGTATAAAATTTAAAGTATTTAATTTCAACCTTTGTTTTACACTAAGCCATTTAAGTGAATCCAGCATCATTGAAATCGGTGTATATCGATTACATTTAAGAATAGTTCTCATCGCTTTATTTTGTAATTTCTGCATTCTATCTATTTGTGATTCCAAACAACACGTATATATAATTGTGGAGCCAAATTCAAAATGTGGTTTAATTATAGTATTGTATATATTTATTGCAGTTATTGTTGATATTGAATTCCTAATTCTTTTAAAAAATCCAATTTTTTTACAACTGTATTCCATGTGTTCTTTGAATTTTAATTCTTTGTCTATTACAAAGCCGAGGTATTTTATATGGTTTCCCTTCTCAATTATTTCATCATTAATTTTAAAAATTGCATCGCTAGTCATATTTATTTCCATTAATTTTGTTTTATTTTCATTTAATTTTAGTTTATTCATCTTAAGCCATATGTTTACATTATTTATATCGTGTATCATGTTGTTTCTACACTGTTACTCTGTGTCCCCTTCTGAATATATTAGAGTATCATCTGCATATAGCACTATTTTACATCTTTCCAAAACGTTTGTTATATCATTTATGTATAATAAACTCCTAAATCATTACTTATTGTTGTTGATTTAAAACCATTTATTTTGGTGCTTTGTCTTCTATTTTCTAGATATGATTTAAACTATTTGAGTTCAATATCTTGTACACCGTACATATATAATTTTTGCAACATTATTTTTCTATCAATTGTTTCAAAAGCCCGTTTATAATCTTAAAAAATTGCTATAATTCTCTTATCTTTTTCAATACTCTTCCACTGATTTATTATGTAGTTTACTGCAGTTTCACATGAAAATTTTTTTTCGAAAACCAGATTGGTATTTGGATAAAAAAGAATTCTTCTCAATAAATTTTTCCATTTGCATTTTCACTACTTTTTCTAATATTTTCTCAAACGTTTTTAAGTTATTTATTGGTCTGTATTCTTCACACTTATTTGTTTTCGCAACTTTCTCAACCATTGTCTCTTTTCAATTTTCAGGAAAAATTCCAGTTTCCAATGATTTATTAATTATATTCAATAAAATATTCCCTGTTGTATTCCAGCTGTCAAGTATGATTTTTGTGGAGATCCTGTTATAGTCAAGTTTATTTTTGATTTCTCTTACTATATTCTTAAGTTCTATTATTGTTATTGCTCGGAATTTAAATTTCTTGTTTGTCATATGTATATTATTTATATATTGAACGTCTTCAATTGAGTTTCTTATTGACTTAATACTATTTACAAAATATTCATTAAAATGACTAGCTATTTGATTATTGTTCTTATATTCTATTTGTTCAAATATCACAGAATTTATCACAGTTTGAGTTTTTTTAAGGACTAAATCTTTTATCTCTCTCCACATTTCTTTCTTGTCGCTTGCATTGTTTATTTGATTATTGATCTATCCATTTTTGGCTTGTTCCGTATTCATTTTATAATAGTTTCTAATTGATTTGTAGTTTTCCCATGCTTCATTTGTATTTTCAAATTTTGCTATTTGATATTTTTTGATTTTTTAAAAGTTTTAATCCATTATTAAACCATTTATTCACGTTATTTTTTTCTTTTATTGTTCTTTTTATAGTGAATTTGTTTATTGTTTGCTCAAAACATTTATCAAATATACATAAATTTTCGTTTAAGTCCTTATTTTCGTCATATTTTAATATTGAATTTATTTCTCTATAAAACAGTTCTTTACTATATCTAAATACTGCTATTTGCTTGTTACATGTCTTTGGGTGGTTATTACTTTCATTTCTCATACTAATGTCAATTATTTCGTGATCTGATATTTTATGATTTTTACTGCTTTCAACTGATATTTTATCGCTATTTGTAATTACATAATCAATTATTGTTCTAGAGTTTTTTGTATAGTTATTTACAATTTGTTTTATACCATTATCATTTAAACATCTTTTAAGTCGATTTTTGTAAACGTTATCTCTTGACCAATCTATGTTGAAGTCTTCAGTTATTAAAAAATCATAATTTTTTTCACCAATTTCCTCGATTGTTTCTTCGAAAATATCACAGAAGTCCGATGCTTGACTACTTGGTGATCTATATATTGCTGCAACAATCATATTTATATTTTTATATTTGGCTGTACAAACTAAAATCCAATATTTCGAAATTTCAACTTTTTCAACATTTTTGACCACGTTCCATGATTTTTTAAAATATACAACTACACCTCCTGTTCGTGTGGAGTCGGACAAAGTTATTATTTGATTATAGTTTTGTAGCCTAATTTCATCTTCATTTGTATTTTCAGTTAAATGAGTCTCTGAGAGTATAATAAGGTCCGGGTTCTCCATTGCCGCTAATATTTCCACCTGGTTATATTCTTTGATTGTTAATTTGATAAACGCATTTTTTTCTTTTTCGTGAGTAGCTTATTTTTGTAAACTGGACATTCTCTGTTGCTAGTGACATGATTTTCGTCTAATCCCAAATTTAGTTTTTTGTTTATCCGCACACAATTAATGCATTTTACTATTGTATCATTTTAACATTCTTTAGTTTTATAGTTTCCATGGCATTTAAAATACGTTTCCTCATTTCTGCATTCACTCGCTAAATGGTTATAACCTTTACATTTAAAACGTTGCAGCACATCCGTTCCATCAAAAACTCTACATCTCTCCCACCCTATATTCACCCTTTGTGCTTCGATCAATTTATTGTACGTATCACCATCAGTTGCTAATTTTACATTGTATATTGTTCTATTATTTCTTTTATGTTCGTTTGTTGCTTTCTTTCTTAGAAAAAGATTGTTCAATTGAAACAACATGAGAAAAGAAATTGTTCCTTTCTTTTTGGAAAAAGATTGTTCAATTGAAACAATATGAGAAAAGAAATTGTTGATTTTCTTTTTTGGAAAAAGATTGTTCAATTGAAACAATATGAGAAAAGAAATTGTTGCTTCCTTTTTTGGAAAAAGATTGTTCAAATGAAACAATATGAGAAAAGAAATTGTTGCCTCTTTTTGGAAAAAGATTGTTCAATTGAAACAATATGAGAAAAAATTGTTGCTTTTTTTTGGAAAAAGATTGTTCAATTGAAACAATATGAGAAAGAAATTGTTGCTTTGTTTTTTTGAAAAAGATTGTTCAATTGAAACAATATGAAAAAAGAAATTGTTGCTTTCTTTTTTGGAAAAAGATTGTTCAATTGAAACAATTAAGAAAAGAAATTGTTGCTTTCTTTTTTTGGAAAAGATTGTTCAATTGAAACAATATGAGAAAAGAAATTGTTGCTTTCTTTTTTTTATTTTAAATTTCTAGATTATAAATCTAAATTTTGAATAATTCATGTTATAAAAATTAAATCCTCCTGTTACCAAATTTTGTGGGGTACTGGGATGACCCAATGTTGATTTAATGGGTTAATATATCAACTTAAAGAGGGTAAGATTTTTTTTATTACACACAAAGTCCTGGATACCCTTTACTTTTATACGCTCTACTTCTATAACCGTTTGTTGTAATAAATTTTGCCGCAACTAATTTCCCCCATCTGTGGTATGAAATTATGATTATGATGATTTGGAAATTCAGATTCCTTTTTATTTTTCTTTAGAAATTTGGTACTTTTTTCCTATAAAGTCCCGAAATCCCTTTAAAATCCAAAACAAAAAAAAAAGAAAAATAGAGCAAATTTTCAGGAAATTTTCTAAAATCTGATGGTGTATGGTGTAGTTTTTTAAACCACATTGACAGTGCTGCCAGCATTGACGATTTTTATTCCTTCTGAAGATTTTTGGGGTTAACGATTTTTCTATTTGCGCCAGAGTGCAAATGCAGATTTTCCAAATCCCAAATAAATAAGTGACAATTTTACCAAATAAAAGGCTATTAAAAAAATGTTTCTCTGTTAATTTATCAAATGGATTTCAAATATATTTTGTAGTTAATATTTGTTTCCAAAAGATTTGAACGATTTTACTTAATTCTTCCTGTTTGTCTTTGTCACAGCTAACGGATTTTATATAAATTTTTCCTTATTTAGAATTTTTATACTAACGCAGTTTTATTTACAAACATATGACGATTTTTTAAGAAACGGGTTGGCAGCACTGCACAAATTTAATGGAAATAATCGCAAGTTTTTTATAAATCACAGTATGTATATAACTATGGGGTGTTATTTTTTTGTTTTTATATCAATATTTTGCTGACCATGAATTTCGTACTTTTTTTTTTGTTTTCTTTTTATTGCAGCAACGTGTATGAGCATGAAATAATTAAAATATTAGACACCAATTTCTAATTCTTTACAAATTAACTAACATTTAATGTTTGAACACAATTAATATGGCTACAGGAATTAAGCTTGATCGAACGGGATGTTTTAATGGAGTTACGAACGAAATGTTTGTTGTTTTGAAGTTGAAAAGCTTTATGTTGGATCGAACGCCAGGTTTTTGGAAATAAGTTGCAACGAACTTTGTTTCTTATTAGAACGAACATCTAATTTCACCACGAAATTTGTTTATATATGCAGGTATGTAAAAAACGGTTTTTTTGATATTTTTTTTTTTCAACTACCGCTTTTTTCAAAATTGTTAAAACAAAAAGTAGTATATAGAAAAAGAAACGGTATTTTTTTTCTTTAACAAATTATGAAATTTGGCACATTTTTGTTAAATTGTAAATTTTTGCAAATTCTAGGAAAATTAACGGGAATTTAAATTTTTTTTTTCCGATTTTCTTTTCAAATTTTTTATAACTGTTTTCACTACCCGTTTTAACCAAAAATGTTGTTTCCAAATCTCTTGTTTTCCTTTAAAAAAATTGCTTTCTTTCTATTTTCGTTTTTTAAATTTCTACGTACCGCACTTTTTTGTTTTCTTTTTTTTAAATTTTTTAGCTTTTTTCTTTTTGTTATTTATTTTTAGCATTATTCGTTTCGGCTTTTGTTTTTTCCAACAACACTTTTCTGTTGTAAAAAAAAATTTTAATGTTTTTCCGTTCAATTTCACTTTTACATACTTAATTTTCCGTATTTCTTCTTTTTATATTTAATTTTCTGTATTTGTTCTTTTTATATTGATATTTTCCGATCTTTTCTATTTTTATGCATTTTTTAACTTTTCTGTTCTTGTTGTTTTTTTTGTTTGTTTTTTTTTTTAATAGCACACGTCCGTCTTTTTTAATTTCTTGTGTATATGCTTCGTATGTATAGTAAATATGAGAAATTTACTTTACCTCATTATGTGGTGAATCTGCAAAGCTTTCCAATGATGCTAATATAGAGGTTTTTTCTTAAGGTTCGAAGTGACCATGTAAAAGGGCAGAACTTGAGTTTGAGTATTTAGAGGGCTTAAGGTTGACTTTGGAGTGGACTGTATAGGATGAATTTCATGTAAAAATCGAGATGCATTGAACCCGACCCCCTCATATATCGATGAAATTTTGTTCATAGCTAAATTTGATCAATACAAACAAACTCTCATTTTTAGAAATGACTTTTTGCGATTTTTTGGGCGTGGCACAGTGGGAAAGTTTTCGAAAAAACGCGAAAATGGTCGAAATGAGCTACATTTAAACTACAATAACTCAGAATCGATTTACATGATCTTGGTATCATTAAAAAGATATTTTAACAGGCTTTATGAAACGTTTAAAAAAAAAATTACACTGTAAAAAATTTATAACAAAAAAAAATTTTAACTAACGAAAAATCCAAAAAGATCAAGGTTTTTTACAGTGTATTATATTTTAGAAAGGTGTATCCTTCACCTATACCATATCAAAAAATAAAAATGGGTTCTTTTTTAGTTTTTTTTTATATAATTTATTAAGTAGTGTCACTTCTAGTAATTGCTCTTATATTTTATATTTACAGGTAAAATAAATAAACATTGTCCCAGGAAATTTGTGAATATGTTTTAACCCAAATTTTTTAAGTAGTGTCACTTCTAGTAATACGTACCGAAAGTTTTCGAAATAATTCGAATAATTATTAAATTTTTTTTAAGTTAATTATTTTAAGAAATTTTGCGCTGCTCAAATTTGGCACAGTCAGAATATCTGCGCACATGTACAAAAGTTTCATTTATCGGAATGAATGAATGAAAGCCTTGAGTTCCTCTTATAGTTTGAGCTTCTTTATATCTTGAAAATAGCTTTGTATTCGTCAGCATCTGCGTAAGCAACTTGTATGGTGGTCTTATATGTTTCTGATGTCCAGTGATAGAGTTGCCTCGTTGTCTGGATTTCATTTTTATTTGCAGTACTATAATTTCGAGCACCTCTCTTCAATGTTCCTCCGATTCCATCACATGCAGACTGGTAGCATAAAAGTGCCATTCAGCGTCAATACCAAAATCAGATTTGTGATGGCATAAATTAATGAAGTTATATTTATTTTTATATTGTGCTCCTGCACCATCTGATACGTAAATGATTTTATTAATATTGTTGGTTATATTGGCCTTCACGAACTGTATCATTTTTGAAATATATGATGAACTGCTATACTATCATGGGTATTGCAATCAGATATTATGGCAAAGCTTTTATGAGTTAATTTATCGTTATCTGAAAATAAACAAACAAAGAAAAAAACAAATAAATAAAAAATATTAAATATTTTGATGAGTGTGGATGGATGTGTTTACTAATACCAATATATTAAAATAATTACCTTTGTAATAAATAACGAACGGATGTATTGTAGCCTGATCATTATTCCAATGGTATCCTTGCACGGCATCTTGTACAAGAAATGCTTTGCTATGAAATGATGCGGAATCAGAACTTTGATGTGTTCAGTAAAATCGATGACAAATGATTCTGGGTTGGTGGTTAACGTTTCCAGAACACATCTAATCGTTGTATTCCACTTTTTGTATATTATTTCCTCAGTTTTTAGATTATTTAAATTTTTGAAGCAGTGACCACACATTGAAACGCAACACTCGCTTTTTTCTATGTCACCATTACAAACAACGAATTTGAGAACATCTTTGTAGTCGGTAAATGTGCATTCTCCTTCAATACAAATTGATTTTAAGCCACTTTTTTTAAACATCAATTTCATATTCTGATGCAATGTGCATACACAGATATTTTGCTGGTTTCGAACTCCAAGTTTCATAAAATTTTTTGGCCTTAACATTGTAAATTTTGTAAAACCCACTTTGGCCAAGGGGTTTTTTTAAATTCGTAGTAAGATTCGCGTAGTGAAGATAACATCAGTCTTTTTTGAACTTTTTCACGTAAGTTTCCTTGTTTAACAGTAATTGAATCTTGCGATCCTGGCATTATTCGGCTAATTACATCATCTTTATAAAATAACTTGACTGTGCTTAGAGTTTCGGTTGGTAAACTACGTCAGCTCATTTTTAAAAGATTGATATCTGCAAACTTCGTTTTATTCCTTTGGATATCTTTACTTTTTTTGATACAATCGTGAGATATATCATCCCGTGCGTGACTCATATTGATTGGTAAGAGAGATAAAAGTTTTTGCTGTTCCAAAAGATTTGAGCTGTTCTCTATTTGATATTTGATGTTTTGCAAAATTTCTTCGTAAATGGCTTTGACGTTTTCAAGTTGCGCTGAAAAATCAGACAATGGATCAGCTCCAAGTGAATCTGCTACATTTTCCAAAATTTGCAGTGATTTTCTATTTCTGTATGCATTTCGTTTGATATATTTCCTTTTAAGAGGCGACATTTGGTTTGGTAGATGAGGAATAATATGATCATTTATATTTTCAATGAGTTCGTTGCTTTCGATGTTTGTATTGCTGCTGGTACAAGTTTGAAGTTCATTCAATTCTTCGCTAATTTCATCGCTGGGCGTTGTTGGTAAATAATTTGAGACTTCATTCTGCTTCACGTTGGATTCATTACGACTGCGCGCTTTTCTCAGTGTATTCCGGCAAGTTTCGCAAATACGGCTACAATGAATGCTGGCGACAGCTGGAAAATATTCAATTATATTTGCAGCCTCGTTTTCACTTATTTTACGAAGCGAAGCGCAACACTTATTAGATATTTTTATGCATCTGTACTTATTGTTTGAATTCATATTCACTCAAATTTTTAAAATATACGCGTAAAAATTGTAATCGCTTGTACTTTTCGCGTTCGTTGGCACTTGTTGAATGACAAAAATCGATAAGGAACACCTATAAATACTACGTATTTTTCAATATTTTACTGGCAGGTACTTATGAATGGGTGCATATTTTAAGGGTGGCTATATACCTGATTCAGCCACCCGTTTTGAAACGTTCCAAAACATGAGCACTCATAAATTTCTGTAAAAAAATCCTGCAGGTAGCCAACGGAAAAAAACCAAATAATTAAAAAACTGCACTTTCCTGTTTTACTTTTAATTGTCCACGAACATTTATGACCGTTTTTTAGTTTGTTACCGCAATCATAAAAATCAAATAACCTTTTGTTTATTACTTTTTTTTAATTCTGAGAATCATAAAAAAAGTCATCAATGTTTTTTCCAAAGAATTTTTCAGACAAAAATAATAATAATAATTTTACGACATATTAATTTTCCTGGGACAATGTTTATTTATTTTACCTGTAAATATAAAATATAAGGGCAATTACTAGGAGTGACACTACTTAATAAATTATATAAAAAAAACTAAAAAAGAACCCATTTTTATTTTTTGATTAATATAGGTGAAGGATAAACCTTTCTAAAAAAATAATACACTGTAAAAAAACCCTTGATCTTTTTGGATTTTTCGTTAGTTAAAATTTTCTTTTTGTTATAAATTTTCTTTTTGTTATAAATTTTTTACAGTGTAATTTTTTTAACGTGTCATAAAGCCTGTTAAAATATCTTTTTAATGATACCAAGATCATGTAAATCGGTTCAGCCGATTCTGGGTTATTGTAGTTTAAATGGATTTAAATGGAGCTCTTTTCGACTATTTTCGCGTTTTTTCGAAAATTTTCCCACTGTGCCACGCCCAAAAAATCGCAAAACAGTAATTTCTAAAAATGAGAGTTTGTTTGTATTGATCAAATTTAGCTATAAACAAAATTTCATCGATATCTGAGGTGGTCGGGTTCAAAATTTCAGTTTTATCTCGATTTTTAAATGAAATTCATCATAGCTGAGCACCTAAATATGAAGAAGAGTTAGGCCCTTTTTTCTCGTTTTACAATTTCTCGCAGCTCGAGAAAATTATAAAGGAGTTGATGGTTGAGTTGGGAAAAATAAGAAAAAATATAAAAATAAAAGAATTAGTATAGTGTGTTTTTTGGGAAGTTTTTTATTGTGCTCACCGTTTCTGTTGATGGTTAAAAAGTAAGTGAAGTAAGTAATTATTTTAGGTATAAAGAAATTTCAATTTATCTTTATGTTTCAAAACCAGAATATGAATTTATATAATTTCTATGTTATTTACAATTCACAATAATATAAATATAATAATATAAATATTTTTTTAAATTCAATTTTTTTAGCAAATTCACTTTTTTTTTGATTATATATATATTTATATACAGATTATTATTTACTATCTAAATTTATGAATTTAGACAACATGATTTATAAAATAGTTGTAATTTTTATTTCAGGAGTGCTCAATGGTACTGACATTAGAAAACTGATGAAAAATTAAGTGTTGGACAATACTTTAAATAAAGAAGAATTGGATGCTTGGATTCCGGTGAAGGAAGTAATTGCTTTTTTTTTGGCAAACATCGTTCCCAAAACTAAGAAGTTTCAGTTACAACAATGTTAGCAGCATTTTCCAAAATTGGTGTAAATATGTCGTTGAAAATCCACTATTTACACCACCACATTATTTTAGTAAGCAACTGTCAACTGAATGAGATGAACAAGGCGAACGGTATCATCAAGTCGCTATGCCATTTGAAAAAGGTAATGTTATTGGCCTTTGATATAGTTTAAATGTTAGAATTTTTTGACAGGAAAAAATTTCAGATATAGAGGAAAAAAGTCGCCAGGGGCAGTGCTTAGAGAAATATGTTGGTGGAGTTAACACATATTTGTGGAAAAAGATTATGATGATAATAATAACGAAGAATACATAGAACCACAAGTGGATATGGATTGTTATGCAGATACTGATTATAGCGTCGAATAACTTGAAAATATTAAATATATATCTACATATAACTTATGTTGATTTTGTATATACAAAAAACAGAGTAAAACCTATCTGTAATTTAATTCTTCTTCTTAAAATTGCTACATAAAAATCCTCATAAAATATTATTAAATTTATCTGAACACAGAATTAAGTTAAAAAAATCTTTATATTGTTTTTCGTGTATTATTTTATACAGTATGGCAAACAAAATAAACAAGGCCATAAAACTTTACTGTGACTACACAGCCCATATCCGTTTGGGAATTCTATTTAACATTTAAGATTATACTAAAAGTGATAAAATAAAATTTACGATTTACTTACTTACCATCGTGGAATGAATTTTTCGTCTTCAGAACCCCATAGTGAAATTTTCAACCGAACATATTGGGCGAACATTTTAACTCTCTAAACACCATTTTCACGATTTACCATCGTTGAATGAATTTTCGTCTTCAGTAACCCATAAATAAATTTTCAGCTGAACATATTTGCCGAACATTTTAACCCTCTAAACGCCAGTTTTAGGGGACTTTATATATTAAAAAATAGGTCTTAAATGACCCATAAAACGGGTCAATTGAGGGTTAAAATGTTCTACAAAAAATCCCCATGAAATTTTATTGAAGACATCCGAATTCAGAATCAAGCTCAGAAAAACGCTTATACTGGCTTTCGCGTCTTATATTGTACAGTGGTGGCCAAACAAATGAAAACTTTAAACGGCAATAAAAATTGACTGTACACACACAACCCCAAACCCTTCGGGGATTTTACTATACTACTGGTATAGCATTCGTCGACGCCCAAAAATACTGTTGTACAGTGTTATTAGACTTAAGGTATTGTTCCGACGTAACTTTTATGTTGACTTCCTCTGGCCGTACCAGATCCAAGCGAGTACGTAGCTTACGTAGTTGGGCAGGTGGATGACCTGTATAATGAGGTGTATTCCTGTATTGCCTTAAAAATTCATTCAGATTTTTCTTTGTTTTCTTGGTTGTGCACATTGCCTTTGGCGTGTTTATAACGGTCTGCACGTTGCGTTCTGCTTGTCCATTTGTGGAAAAGTGATATGGAGCCGTATATTTATGGTACTTTACCCCCACGTTTGTTAAAAATTTGTTGAATTCACCTGAAGTAAAATTAGTTCCATTATCGGAGACAACCATCAATAAAACATCATATGTCGCAAACACTTCATCTAGCAATCCCACCGTTGCACATGCTGTAATTGATTTAGTGACTGTTAATGCCAAAATTCATTAATCCCTTCATGAAAACCCTACAACTCTCTGTCCGCTTTACCAAATATTATTCTCTGAATTTGACTGTTGCTATGTCAAATATTCTATAAAACGAACGTCAAATTAGACAGTCAAGGGTCGTAGATACTAAGGGTTTTCACTCTTGGTAGTATATTTACAACCCTTGTTTATTTACAACGATTTTATACTACAGAGCATGAACGACTTTTTCGTGTATTTACTTCCCGCATAAATACAGCTATTGTAAATTAATCAATCAGCTGATTTTTGTTTTGTTTTCCATCTATTTTAAAACTTTAAATATCAAAAAGAATTTGAAGTTAACAAAAATGCCTATAAGTACGAAAAAATATAAAATTATAAATTTTTTAGAGCAAAATGCAATTAACCAATTATAATTTGCATAGATTCTGGGATTGAAGATACGGTATTACTTGTAATAATAAAAAACAATAGCTGCTGAATTTCACTATCGGTCCATCTTTTATTACTTATTTTTCACGCTTTTGTTTTAAGTTGGGTTTTTCATTATTTTGATCCATTATTTAACATTAATAGTGACCACAAAATGAAAAATAAAAAATCAAACAATTGTTTTGGTTGCTAAACGATCAGCTGTTTTAGTCTTGTAAATGTACAACATGTATTTACTATACCTTTTGATCTTGTACTTTAACTATACATTTTGTTGTTGTGGTGTAGTAAATGGTAGTATATACTTTCACTATATCTACAACCTCTACAAGGGTAGCTTACTACCAAGAGTGAATACCCTCAATATTTCCGTCCGAACAAAAACGTCTACTATCTCTTATCGCATCATCTATTCAACTGGTAAGACGTGTCTCCAAATTGTCCAATAAATTTAAATATTGTTCTAATTCCATTTCGTATGCATTTTTATATCTTTTTCATTTGGATTTTTTACTGGCAATTACCAAGAACAAATCAATTGGTGATTTAGTTCAAAGGTAACCGAAACATCTCATCCCTAGATTCCATACAACCAAACCTCATTATTCGATATATTCAGTGACCTTTACCTTTAGCCACTTAGAATATGCATTAGTAATAATAAGCAACATCTTACCCTTAGACGGTCTGGCGTAATCAATATGGACGCGTTCCCCAGCAGATTTTGGGTATTTCCAGTCATGCTACTTGCATTTAGCTGTTTTCAATGTCCTTATCTAACCCAGGCCAATATATAAATAAACGGACCATGCCCTTAATTTTTACCATTCCCAAATGGGAACCATGTAATTGATTCAATAAAAGCCCTTTTGTAATGTTAAACACCTTGATGATACTTTGTACTTTATTGCTGGCGATTTGTAACCAGCTCTAGCCAAACACCACCTTCCATTAATTGTTGAATTCTGCCAATGTGTTCATCTTTTTTCGTTTCAAGCGCTATACGTGCAGTAGTTGTCGGAAGTTGGTTAATTTGTTTAATTATGAAATTATCGAACTCATCATGTTCATCACCAGTGCTCCGACAAGAATAACTTTATTTGCCTTACTTGAATAAGGAACTTTAAATGATATACGGGAAAGATAATCCGCATTTGCATTTTCTTCTGACGTTTTGTGAACCGCTTTAAAATCGAAATTTAAAAGGAAATCAGCATAATTTTCCATACGCGCTATACATAATACTGGCATCGATTTGCTCGGTTGCAAGTGGTTTGTGATCGCTTACTAAAGTCCTGTGTCGCGCGTATAAGTATATGAAAAATCTTTGCGCTCATAGTGCGGCTTGAACTATTTACTACCAAAATGAAAATTTTCTAAAAAAGTACGCGAACGGAAAATGAATTGTTGATGCCCACTCAGAAAATCCCACTGTTCTATACAACCCTGTTCAAATCTTTCCATCAATTTCCTTTGAATAAATTTCCCTTAATGCAAAAGGAATTTCCCTGGGTCTAACAAAAATCAGTTTCGCATCTGCCTTAAGATGTACCTTTACTGACGACCCCTTAAACGTACCTGCTTTGTTATCGGATATATCTTCATAACGCGATATTAGTTGTTATAAACGAAGTTTCTGTTCACCCGTTAGCGTTGGAGTCTGCGCTGAAATTGTGAATACCATTGTTGCACCATTCATATCAAATAACTCAGTAAAACTTATTTCAGGAGCAAAATGTGCAATCCAATTACACGTACAAGTTAAATTTACGATTTGTCCTTCCAAAAGTAACATTAACTATTCAATTCTTCAACCAATACAATTAAATTTTTATCCGGTACAAGTTAAAAATTTCCGATCAAATTTTGCTTACATGCCCCGTCTTACCACACGAGTAGCACTTGGCATGTTTAAATTTACAATATTTTCGTAGATGTTGACCACTACATCCATAGCATTTATTTGTTGAAGTAGGATTCGTCATCGCTTTTATTTTATTATTCGTAAAGCCCAACTTACATGTGAATTCCGTTGATGTACCCGTAGCAACCGCGTTCATTGACCGTTGTGTTAATTCCCTGGAATAAGCAATTTCGTACTTCTCTGTAAACGTTTTAGGTTACTTGGCAATGACCTCATCACAAATTGAGCGAGATTTCAATCCAAATAGCATTTGTTCACTTAACATTCTGTCTAGGAAGACACTATAGTCACAAAATGTAGCGGCTTGTTTCAAACGTAAAGCAAAACCGGTCAAGGATTCTCCGTCATCTTGTTTTATTTGGCGAAATTTAAAACTTTCTGCGTTTATATTTCTCTTACCGTCAAAAAAACTTTTTGTTATTTTTTTGTTACTTCAATTTTTATTTTCAAAGAATTTTTATATGAAAAGTGACAATTTACAAATATTTCAAACAAAAAATTGTTAGAAATCGAGCTTAAATTTTAACAAATATTTTTAATAACTTTAAATTTTATGATAGTTTCTTCTGTGTACACAAACGCATAATTGTGATATTCATCGATTGGAACTTTGCTTAATTTCAATGCCCAGTCAAATCTAACGAAGTAATCAACTACTGAAGAGCCTTCTGCGCTTTTGTAATCATTTATCGAAAAAGGAGTTTTCGAACAAGTTGCCTGTGTCAGTCCTGTTGTTGAAAATTGCGCCGATTGCGCTGCAGCAGACTGTGCAGCTTCCGTCGCTGATGTACGTTTTGCATCCGCAAGTGAACCAATTAAATCATTTAATTGTTTTTGTTCCATACTTGTTACACTTCAGACACTAGTGTTTTATTCAGGTTCTCCTTTTCGAATTACACTATTTATTAAAAGTATTCATTTCCAATTACAATGAATAAAAAGCACATTGTAAGAAGATGGTGCAAGTAAAGAAAAATGATAGAATAATAAAAAGTTCCAAATAAGCATTATTGCTGGAATTAAAGCTAAAATCAAGTGTTATTCAAGTTATGTTTTCCAATTTCAAGCCTTGATTTATACTTTAATTACACTTTAATTCAATAGCATATTCCAGCAACACGGACACTGTAACTAAAGTCGAACATTACAGTAAGAATATACTTTAATTCAAGCCTTGAATCACAGTTCAATTCAAGTTCAAACAACAAAATAATAACACTTATTTTCAAGCCCTAACTTCAAGTTTAAACAAAGCCATAAAAACACGGTAATGATTGGTTTTGGTACAATTTATTAACATGCATACACTTTTAAAATATTAGTTTTGTATATTTAATCTTGATTTTTTGACTTCCGGCGGGTTTTCCACTAATACTTTTTTTTCTTTTGAAGAGTAGAAATTTTGTAGAATTTTCCTGAAAAAAGAAAAAATATAATGTAAGGGCAGAGTTTAGCTCCAATTAAATGTGGCTTACCTTTTCTTAAAATCCATGGAAATAACTAAGATTTTATAAAAATCTTCACAGGAAAATTGTAAATTTTAAAAAATGTTTTTGTTTTATTTTAAAATTTTGACAATAAACGAAAAACATGAATCAAATTATTTTAAATTGTATGAACTTGATTTTGACTGTAAAAAATACTTTAAATAAAGCGCAATACAAGCAATATTTAAGGCACTTGAATTTTTAACTTTTCAATGTTTATTGGGTTACCATGCAATAGAAAACAGTGTTGTCAATACTATGTTAACATATAACAATAAGATGCAGTATAACTAACTAGAACTAGCTCCAGAAGTGGTTCTAGGAATATAGACAAGAAGTTGTTCGACAAGTGGTTCTTAGAAACAGAAAATTTGCCTGTTAAATTATTGTTCTAGTGCTCGGATTCTATAAGAGAAACAACGATTATTGTCCACTACTTAAGAAACTGTTGAACTATAAGATTGAAAAATACTGTCGTTTACCAAATTTGTAACAACAGTTTACAATTTTCATTTAATATGGTAGATATTTATTTCGAAAATGGACGATAAACAATAATCGTCTTATAAAACCTAAGCACAGGTTCTCAGAAATAATAATTCTCAAATATTCTTAAATGTTAAAGCTATTTCAACGTTACACTCAGAAAAAAAGTTAGCGGAAAAATTTGTAAATGGTTTTCAATCACACTTTACTATTTTTGTACTGATTTTTAGTAAAAAAATTATTATTTAGCAAATCTTTTCGCTATTTACATTTTACAAATTACAGAATTATTACAGAATATTTACAAATTTTTGTTGCTAATTTCGGAAATCATTTAACAAATTTTTGAAAGCCGATTTGCTAAAATTAGCAAAAAAAACTAACTAATTTTAAAAAAGTGGATATTGAAGAAAATGTTATTTCTAATTAAAACTTACACTTACAAAATTAAAATACATTAAATTGTTACATAGATTAAAAAAGGGATCGGAAGTGAATATACCGGAGCATATCTTAAAAAAGGACATCCACTTACTAAAAATTCGTAAATTCGTCTATGTTTTTACAATTTTGAAGCCTTTGATTTTTTTTTTTAATTTTGTCTAAAATATTTGAAAAAAAAAGACAAATTAAAAAAAAATTGTTGCTCGATAAAAAAGATAAATTTAAAATTTTGTACTAATATTAATAATATTTAGTAAATTTTTTTTTTGCTGATTTTAGCAGATTTTAAATTCCACTTTACAAAAAGTTTACTAAAATTTAGTAGCGGTAGCTAATTTGATTGTACTAGACGTCAGCAGACAAGTCTTGCTAAGATTAGTAAAAAATACCGCTGGGCTCAAATTAGCAAAATTTCCCGTAATAACAGCAAAATTTTCAGTTGCCATTACAGACTTTTTTTTGGTAAGTTCTAATATATATTAAAAAAGCTAAAGCCTCCATAATCCATTTATTTGTATTTTCATTTCATGTACAGTTATAGTTCAGTATTATTAAGGCCTCTTCACCAATACAACATATTAAAATTGTTTTCAATTGAAAATAACAAAATTGTTGAGAACTGAAAAAAGTTCATTTGTCAAAAAATTTTGAAAGAGTAGAAAAGCTTAAGAGAAACCCAAAAAAGAAATCTTTACAATTTACTAGGTAAGGACCTGAAAGGAATATGCGTATTCAAAAGTATTATAGACCCGAGGATTTCTGAGCTTTTTTAATAGAAAACCTCCTTTACTTTAAAGCTCAAAATAGAAACTTAAAGTGGCAGCGAGAGTTCTGTCAAACTTATAAATTTAAAGGTTTAAGGGTTTACATGAGCACTATGTGTCCAAATACATTTTATTTTTATATTTACAATATTATATATCTAGTCTAATGTTCCATTTAAAAAAAAATGAAGTTGGATATATATCAAAATGTTTTTGTTGGTTAACTGTTTCTGGGACTTGCCCATATATCCTTAAGTTTCAAAATCTAATAACATCTTCAAATTTGGTTAGAACATAAACATGCATTTTCATTGGGCTCAAAATCTAGTTTAAATTGGGTTTCGACCAATATGTCAACAGCAAAACTACTTTACGCACGTCAACTGCAACATAACTGGGTATGTACATACGTTTTGTATAGGGAATGGCATGCCCACACGGTATACCAGTGTTGTCAAAAGTGACAACTGTCAAACGAGTGAACAAAAACCGTATGGTGAGGGTTGTTGTTGTAATTCTCAACTATAGTGCGAAAGAGATTTAAAAACAATGTGTACAAAAAAATTATGTGTAAAAGTGAACAACTACAACTGCATGTTTTGAAACATAATGTTATGATTTTAACCTTTATAAAATCGTTGATTTATTAACCTTTTAAATAAATCGAGTTCTTTCTATATTGCAAATATAGAACTGATTGATATTATTTATAGCTCTATTTATTAATACAGTCACTAAAAATTACAGAAAAACACTTTAATAGTACACTTTATTTACACGATGTAGATAGACTAAACGTTAGCCACACTTCAGTTCTTCACACTCAGCGTTTTACTTATCAATTGAACTACTGTGTCACCAAGTACCAGTATTTGTATGAGTAGTCAGGTATTCTAGTTATTTCCAGTTATTACTTCACTAGACTTTTCTAGCTGTCAAAGAGCTTGTGATGAAATTTTTAGTGTTTAGAAATTTCTGCAACACTGCTGCCCACTTAAGCCTGTTCGTCTCGAACAGACATAGCTATTCCTTTTCCATAGTTGGCTAGTCGTTCTAGATGAACAACCTTAATTTTTGAACTTGGGCTCTGATCTTTCTGTATACCACATCATTCAACCCTTTAATTATTCTATAGGGTCCCTCCCAATGCGTTTGTAGTTTGGGAGGTAATCGTTTCGTTGCGGGTTAAAAGGCAGAACCAGCTGACCCTCATTAAATCCTTCAGAATTTGCTGCCCTATCGTACCTCGCCTTCATCTTATCGCTGACTATTTTAATTCGATTGCGAACAAACTCATGAAGCTCGTTAAGGTCTTCTTGTTCCCGGGAAGCGTTGTCGTTGTCTTTATCTATAGCGGCGGGCTTAACACCAAATTCTAAATGGCCAGGTAATTTAAGTTCCGTTCCGAAAATAATTTTTGCAGGTGTCCGGGAGGTGGAATCGTGAACAGCCGATCTATATGCCAGCATAAATTTGGGGATGTGTTCCTCCCAGTCCTTCTGATGAGTACTGACCACTTTTCTTAAGTATTCCTCTAAAGTGCGATTGAATCTTTCGACCATACCATCAGATTGTGGATGCAGCGTAGTGGTTCTTGTTTTTCTTATTCCATACAACTCACACATTTCCTTGAAGATAGCAGATTCAAAATTCCTTCCCTGGTTAGAGTGCAATTCTAATGGAACACCTTAGCGGCACACCCAGTTGTTCACAAATGCGCTTTTTATCGTTCTGGCTTCCTGGTTCGGTATAGCGTATACCTCAGGCCATTTACTGAAATAGTCGATCACTACAAGAACGTAACGTTTTCCGGAATCACTGACAGGGAAAGGGCCTGCTACATCCATTGCTACCCGCTCAAATGGGGCTTCCGAATTGTATTGTTGAAGTTTTCCACGACTTCTCCTTACTGGTCCTTTAGCTGCGATGCATTGCATGCAATATGCTATCCAATCGCTTACAGCTTTCTGGCAGCCGACCCAGTAGAATCGTTGTTTTAACTTCTCGTCATGGAACTCTTTTAATACTTCGTCTATTTTGCTTGACGGCACCACAATTAGCTTTGTCTCAGTTTTGCCGTCCGCACTTTCCCATATACGGTATAAGCAGTGATTAATTACCCGTAGACTGTTCCACTGGGCCCAATATGCCTTCATCAGTGGACTTTCAGCTGATATCTGCTCGCAGGTAGGCCTCCTGTTTTCTTCTTTGGCTGATATAGTCTTTGACAGTATGGGGTCATTCTGTTGCGCCGCCGACCAGGCTTCACTTTATTCAATATGCGTTAGTCTTATATCAACAATACACTCTTTTTCTTCAGCCCTCGAAAAATGTTTGCACCCTTAATACAGGGGCGTCTTGAAAGGGCGTCCGCATTCCAATGCTTTATGCATTTCCTGTGCTCGATGCTGAAATCATAGCTTTGAAGTCGTTCAATCCAACGAGCTAGCTGCCCTTCTGGTTGTTTAAATTGCAGCAGCCACCTGAGTGCAGAATGGTCGGTTCTTAGTTGAAAGTGCTGACCGTACAGATACTTGTGGTAGTGCTTTACACATTCTAACGCCGCCAAGAGTTCCCGTCGCGTTACGCAATAGTTTCTTTCAGGCTTCGAATGTATTCGACTGTAATAGCCTATGACTTTTTCGGTTCCATTGATCACCTGCGAAAGCACACCTTCTATTCCGTATCCGCTTGCATCGCTATCCAGCACAAATTTTTATCCGGCCACAGGATATCCAAGAATCTGTGTCGTACATAATAACTCTTTGAGCCTTAGGAATGCTTGTTCTTGGGATTCTCCCCAATGAAATGGTCGCGCCTTCTTAGTCAGCTCATGTACACTCACAGCCACACTGGCAAAGTTTATCTTCATAGGTTTATATACCATCTGCCTTCGCCTTAAAACTTCTGCTAAGTTCTTCAGGTGTTCATCGAAAGTTTTTCCCATGACAATTATGTCATCAAGGTACACTAGGCAAGTTTTCCAGTGGAGTCCTTTCAGCACATTTTCCATTAACCGCTTGAATGTTGCTGGAGCATTGCAAAGTCCAAAGGGTATCACATTAAACTGCCATAATCCGTCACCTGTGCAGTTTTCTCCTTGTCTTGGTCACAAATTTCTACTTGCCAATAACCACTGTGCAAGTCCAATGTAGAGAACTATTTGGTCCCTGCTAGAGTGTCGTCAATTCTCGGTAGTGTATAGCTGTCCTTCTTGGTGATATCGTTTAGTTTTCTGTAATCAACACAGAATCGGGTGCTGCCATCTTTTTTCTTGACTTCTCTGAATCCTTCTTTTAACTTTGTGCTTATATCTTGCTCTCTTTCAGCAGTCACTTCGGGTTTACGCACCTTAAATATTTGTGGCTTGGAAATCACCTTAGCAGTTTCTTGGGCCAGCGCGAATGAGACAGTTTCAGCAAAAGTCGATTTCTGCGTAGCATACACCTCATGTGTCACATCAGAATCCCGAATTCCATTCACAAATGCTTCAATTTTGAACTGCTCTAAGAATGGATGATTTCGCCCGTCATCTGCACCAACCGTTCAATTTCTGTTGCAAAGTCCTGTAACGATTCGTTTGGTTTCTGCAGCCTACCTCTTAGTTCCATTCTGTATATTTCTTATTTGTGTTCGCCACCATACTTTCGCTGCAGTGCCACCATTATGTCGTCAAAATTATTTCTGCAGGTGATTGGCACACTTTCTAGAATTTCTGCAGCGTTTCCTTTTAAGGGCAGAATCAACTCTATAGCTTTTTCTTCGATGTTCCACATATTTCTGGCGGCACCTGTCTCAAACTGGAACTTAAAAACATTAAACGGTATGCTGCCATCAAAAGTAGGGGCCCTTGCTCTACCAGAACTTTCCTGAATACTTCGAACTGGACCCTATTGACATTGGATATTATTTACTTTATTTTCTAGATCTTGTAGTTTTCTTTCAGCATCTTTGGCTTGTATTTCCACGCAAGTCTCTAAGTCGGACAACTTTTTGTCAGATCTGTCCACGTTCTCATTAGTGGCTCTAGAAGTTTCTTGAAACTTTTCTTCCATCTTCGTTAGCAATTCCTCGTTCGTCTCCATCTTAGTTAATAATTTCTCGTTCTCTGCTCTAGAAGTTACTTGAAGTTTAGCTAACAATTTTTGGTTGTCTGCTCTAGAAGCTTCTAACATTTTCATATTGTCTGCTTTAGAAGTTTCCTGAAGCTTAACTGACAAATTCTCGTTGTCTACTCTCGAAGCTTCTAACATTTTTATGTTGTCTGCTCTAGAAGTTTCTAGCTTTTTCATCATAGCCGCCAACATTGTGCTTAACTCTATGATAGCTTCTGTTTTACGGGTACTAACATCCATTTCTTCTTTTTCATCAAATTCGTAAGTTGCAATGTCAATGTTACGCCGCTCAAATTCCTCTATGAGCCTCTTTTGCTATTCGACTTTATTTCCTGCTGTCGGTAGCGCCAATTTGCTCAATTCTTTCTTGAGCTGTTCCACCTTAAGCTCCTCCAATTTAATGACTGCTTGTTATTTTGCAATCCCAAAACACTTTAATAGCACACTTTATTTACACGATGTAGATAGACTAAACGTTAGCCACACTTTAGTTCTTCCCACTCAGCGTTTCACTTATCAATTGAACTACTGCGTCACCAAGTACCAGTATTTATATGAGTAGTCAGGTATTCTAGTTATTTCCAGTTATTACTTCACTAGACTTTTCTAGCTGTCAAGGAGTTTGTGATGAAATTTCTAGTGTTTAGAAATTTCTGCAACAATATGATATCCAAAAGTATATAAAAGATATCTAGAAGTGCAACATGACTGCATTTACTAAAAGTTTAACTATCCTGTTGTGTCACAAACTCACAACAAATTTTATATTTGTGTTACATATTGTAATAATAAGAGACTGTTTTATGTTTTTATAAAATTTTTGCACATAATTAATTTATTTTTTTAATTTTATCTCAGTTTTTTTTTTATGCTAAACAGCTGTCTTCGTAGATATTACGTGGCAGGAGCCAACGTCACCGTAGATGAACAATTGTATGCTTATCGTGGCGGAACTGACTTCACGCAATACATACCATAAAAACTTGCCAAACATGGGATAAGTGTGGTGGGTGTGCGACTCCATTTCGTCTTATCCATTTCGTCCTATCCAAATAACTAAATAAAATTTTTCAATGGACAGATCTATATAGGAATGGCACCGTCTGGTGAACGTGAAAGAAACGTTGGCGAAATAGTAAAGAATTTATGTATCAATCTTTTTGGTGGAAGTGAAAGAAATATTGTATGTGACAATTTTTTCACTAGCTAAAACTTGGCAAAATCTTTAATGATAGACAAGAATTAATCTATATTGGGTACTTCCAACAAAAGGCGTACATTCGTGCCAGCTGCATTTGCCAACCCCAAACGACGTGAGGCTGAATCATCAATGTTTGTGTTCTATAATAACGTTACGTTATGCTCGTACGTGTCCAACAAAATCAAGGCAGTTGTAATGTTTTCCACTACTCATTATACAACAGAAACGGCCGGTCCTAAGAAGAAGGCATTGTTTATATATTTAGGCGCGAATTCAGGGGGAGGGATAAGGGGATATACCCCCCAACTCGTTTACACATTGCAAAAAAAAAATTAAGTGATTTACATTTTGCAACTACTAAAAAAATTCCTTAACATTTCCATAAATAATGTATTCCAAATAGTTGAGTGCAAATATTGTGTTTTTCAATATTTCTTGTAGACAACTCTTAAACACATCTGCTCAACAAATTTTGCAAGTAGAAATGATAACTTTGGTTCTTGTTTTGAATAAAAATTGCATTAAAACGGATTTTGTATCATAAATTTTCTAATTTTATTTAGTTTTTTCCTTGCCTGTTAAGTATTGAAAGATCGAGATACGCCTTTTCTATATTAAGCCAGAATTATGATATTGGTCAGGGGGACGTTCCAATTGATTGGACAATCTCCTTGATTCAATGATCGTGATTATTTGTCTTCTTGCTTTGGAGTAAAAAATAGTTCTGTTTATTAAATGCGATATTCTGGTATTTATACATTTGGTATGAATAAGATAAGAACAGTTTAATTTAATAAGATAAGAACAATTTAATTTGTTTAAATTATACATTTCTCCTTTTAAGTGATAGAAGAGTGGTGCGTGATAACGCGCATATGTCCTAAAAAAATATTCCGGTATTTATACAGTTGGTATGGGTAAGATAAGAACAATTATACATTTCTCTGTTGAAGTGATAAAAGAGAGGTGCGTGATAACGCGCATATGTCTTAAAACAATATTCTGGTATTTATACAGTTGTATGGGTAAGATAAGATTAGTTCTATGCGAATGTTAGTTTGCTGATTGTGGTGTCCTGTTGATGCTTTGTTATAACACCCCCGGACGAAGATGCTTGCCCGTTTTCCAGCGGTAATAGGGGTAAGTTGACTATGACTTTAGTGTTTCCTTAGAACGATGTTTGAGATATATATAAAGTATAATAGTTAGGATAATAGATACGACAATAACTGAACTTAGTGAGTAATTAATTTTTGAGTTATACTTTAGTTCCTCTATATGATTAGTGTTGATTATATGCTTATATTCTAGTGTTTCTAGGTTTAATATTTGTTGGATCGTAGAGTACATGGGTCTAAAACCAAACTGATGCACTGGTATAAGATTTCTTTCTATAAGTATTGGTTCTAGTCGATAAAAAATAAGTTTTTCAAATAATTTAGATAAAAGTGGTAATAGACTTATTGGCCTGTATGAAGTAGCCCTTGTGGCGTCCTTGTTGGGCTTTGCAATAGCGATTATTTCTGCAACTTTCCATACTTTAGGAAAATATTTCATTGCTATTATAACGTTAAAGATATTTCTTATGTAGATAAGTCCCTTCATTGGTAGTTCTTTTAATAGTTTGCCCGTTACTCTGTTATAGCCAGGGGATTTTTTTAGCATCAATTCTTGTTTTAATAGTAGTTTTAACTTCATGTAGAGAAACGTTTTTGATGTGGCTGTTTGTGGATGAAATGATATTTGGCAGAGTAATATTTTGTTTGTCCATTTTGTGATGGCGATGCTTTTGTGTTCGAAATTTTTTTATTTGGTTTTATATCGTATTTGGGTTTTTCGCGTACTAACATATTTTTATGAGTGTGAAAATTATACTTTCAGTGATTCCAATTTTAAAAAACAAAAAAAAATTCAATCAAGTTAGTTTTTCATTTTTCTATAATTTTGAATACATTTTATTTTTGTGTCAAGAAGAAAGAAAATTTTTCAATTTATTAGTTGGTTGAATTTCAAATCAAAAGGAAGCTAGACAACGGAAAATAAAGGAATTATTTAATTCAATTTGAAACATTTTTCCAATACAAATTGAAGAGACCGAAAATTATTTGAAATTATTAATTCTTTTGGTAAGTTTAGTATTTAATTAAAGTTTATAGTTGACCAAGGATTAATGTTTTCGAAATTTTTTTAGGAATTGTTTTTTTTTTAATTAGCTCTGAGAGTGTTGTGACGTCTAGGGGCTGTTAGAAATATCATTCCAAAGGTTACAAGGAACTATCCCAATTTGGGAGGATTTTACTTTACTTGCGTATGCGAAGCAAACCTTCTACCCATTTATAACAACAACTATAATCAACCAATGTAGTATGCAGATCATTATAATCATCTATAAACGTGAGGCTCTAAGAATTCGCAAAACATATTGCAAAAATCAATATCATATTATATAGGAACTTCTTTACTTCAAATCATCATTGCGGTCAAATACGGATGCGTAAAAATCATTGTCAGCTATTGGCTATAAATAGAAAAAAATTAGATTGGGGTGACCATATCTAAGAAGTGTTTACATTATCTTCATTGTCGCGAGTGTTTTTGTTTATTAACTTTGAGATAAATTTATAAATAATGTTCCCAACGTGCTAGTTCTGATATTGTTTAACGTAAGAGAAATATAATTCTCTAATTTTAATTGTTTTTCTATTAACGTAAATAGTCTAGATTTTTAAATTTCTATTTGTGATTTTTTTTTTGTTGTCTGATCACCTAATTTGAATTTATCATTTAAAACAATACAAGCAAACGTTATTATCGCGTAATTACCTATTCAACTAAATTATATCCATTACACCCTTCACATCCAATACTACAACCTAAACTTCATTAATTAGTTAAACTTCAAATATCCAACAAAAACACATTTCACTCATTCATAGATTTTAGGTCCATATCAAATTTGTTTTTTTTAGAAACATTTTCTTCTAAGAAATAAATCTTCCAAATTCTCTCACACACTCAATCAGAGACTTTTTCGTTTCTGAGCGAGTTACACTTACACTTACACAAACTAACATTCATACAAACTAGCTTACACCCTAAATAATTTGAATAAAACTTCCAGCTAATTATGTTCTTCGTCTACAAGCGCTTGGTGACAACGAGGGATATGCAAACGTAAGTTTATTCAAATTTTGTTCTTCATTTTTATACTCATTTAGATTATTTACCCTCATTTATACTCAATCAATTTTCATATCAAGGGCTAACAAATACTAATTATGAATATATATTAGCCATTCTTTTGAGTGACTTTTTCTTTAAATTTAATTATCCCATTTGAATTTTATACCCCGTTTGCCATCAATATGTTATGTGATACATTTGCATGATTATAATTTTTTTTTAATTTGCATAAATTCATTTTATTCATTAAAATATTTTTATATTAGCCAAATTCATTTAATGCATTATGCAATAAATTTTTGTTTGTTTTTTTTTCATGACAATTCATTATATTAACTTATATAATTATTTTTTTTAGCCATTATTTGAGTTTTTATTTCATCAAAAGATTTACTGATACGTTTACATTAAATTTTAATGGTAGTTTGCAAGTTAGTTTTTTTTTTCTTTTGATTCATTACACTGTTTACTATTTATCGTCAATTTAAAATTTTGTTTTTGCTTTTACGGTACTTGACCAATTGTTGATAAATTCAATCAATTTTTTTTTACAATTTTAAAAAATATTTAATTAAATTTTATTTAAATTAAAATCCTTCAAAAGGGTGACCAACTTTAGTTCAAATTTTGTTTTATATAATGAATTATGCTGTTTATAAATAAATTGTTTTGGTGTTATTACTAATATGGAATGTTGAATTGAATTGTTTTCATTACAAAAGGTGAAGTCCTAGGTATATGAGTATGTAGGCATTTAGTGTTTTATTTTTTTTTGGGGCTGACAACAAAATCTACATTTGTCAGCAAGGAGGGTGGGTAATGAAGGTGTGGCAACTTCCATCTTTAGCTACACGTCGATCATCAACATCAATAATAATTTTATTTTCCCTGTTCATATTTATCGCTTTGTTTTATTTTGTAACCGTTAGAATGCTACCTTGAAATTAATATCCCATGTAACCGATTCGAATATACTATTTCTGGGAACTAAACACACCCCCCCAACGACGAGCACAGCCGGAATAATAGGTAGCGATGTTCCCCAAATGGATAGACCATGAAAATAAAGAATCGTTACAATTTCATTAGAGAAAGTTCTGTAAAAATGATCAGCTAATACTTGAGCCTTTTCGTTATGATTTCTGGCCCACGTTAAGTCAGATTTTTGGATTGGCGGTTGATGAATAATAGCATTGTTAATTTTTCTTGTGGCTTTCCATAATGAGTAGTTGTAGTCTTGGTTGCATCAAGGTTTTCAAGATAACTTTTTAGTTTATCCTGTTTGTACTTTTTCAAAAGATCCTTTAATTCCTTGGTTAGTTTGTTAAGGATTGTTTTATCAAAGGGTGATCTTGTTGATTGCCATTTTTTTCTTTGTTTTCTCTTTGCCTTAATCTTTTCTTTGATGAATGGTGATATACTATATTTGCTTGATTTATGAGTTATTATGGGTGTAGAATCAATTGCAGCATACAAAAGTGTGTCATTAAAATATGCTATTGAACTGTCCACTTCAACTTTGGTTTTTAGTGATATCTGTATATCAAGTTTATTTTCAACTATTTCTCTAAAGCACTCCCAGTCTGTTTTCTTGTTGTAAGAAAATTTGTTATGGGTCGCAAGATGAACATTACTTTCGAATTTGAGTATTATGGGTGAGCGATCGGAGGATAGTTCGAAGCACGATTCTATCTTTAAATGTTCATGTTTTATATTTTTCGTGATAAAGAAATCAATTAAATCAGGTTTTTTGTTTAAGTTAGTTGGCCAGTAAGTAGGCTCTCGAGTGCTTAAAAATTTGCTATTTGTTTCTCTTATTGCTTCAAGTAAGTGTCGGCCCTTTGTAAGAGTTATTCTCGAGCCCCAGAAAGTGTTTTTGGAGTTGAAGTCCCCTCCAGCAATAAAACGATTACCAATTGACTTTAAGAAATTAATGTATTCAATTTTAGTGTTATTGTATTTGGGAGGACAATACACAGCAGACAACACGAGTGGGCCGAACAAGTCTTCAATTAATATTGAGGTAGCTTGGAGGTAATCTTTTCTGAAACTTTCAAGTTCAGTACATTTAATTGAGTTTTTGATAATTATTGCTGTACCCCCATGGGCGGTATTGTCAGGATTATTTGTGTTAAATATTGTAAAGTTAGGTATACTTAAGTAACTTTTTTGTGTGAAGTGTGTCTCAGATATTAATAAGATATCTACAGAGTTCCTATATATAAAAGTTTTTAGTTCAAGGACGTGTTGACCTAGCCCATTCGAATTCCAAAGGATATTCTTTAAATCATTTTGTCTGTCCATCAATTTTTGAAAGTAGAACTGTGATTATATTCATCATATTAGATACTTTTGTTATAAGCTGTTTCATCATATCTTTGATATCTTGCATATCATTATTTGATTGTTGAAATCTAGGGGTTAGTACGGAACTCGTTGTGGAGTTATTCGTTGTGTTTTTATTACAATTTAAGGTAGAACTTGTTGTGGAAATATTTGTTGTATTAGCTGTATTGTTAGCTTTTATTGCTTGGGCGTATGTTATAATATGACCAGAATTATCTTCAGATCTTGCTTGTTCGTTATTATGTAGATTTGTTTGATGTGTTTCATTTCGTTTTTGAGCTTCACTAGTTGAAGGCTCATTTTCTTTCTTTCTAAGAGGGGGAAATTTGTTTACTCTTAGTTCTTTGTAAACCATACAACCTCTCTAGTTTGCTGTATGTTTTTCGCCACATAGGGCACATTTAATATGATCACTCCTTTGTTTTATTAGGCACTGACTAGTTTTATGACTTCCGGCACATTTGACGCAAACAGGACTTTTTGTGCAAAAGTTTTTTGTATGTCCATATTTCTGACAGTTTGTACATTGTGGTAAGGATCTTTTTTGGTGTGGAGGTTCAAAGTTTATTTTACAATGTAAAAGGTGAGTGATGGAATATATATCTTTATTGTTTTTATTCGTTTTGAGTTCAATTGCGAACAATGATAAGGGTTTTTTTGTACCTGTTTGTAGTACATTTTGCACGTGTGTAACTTCGTGACCAAGTTCACAAAGTTCTTTTTTTATTTGCTCTTTGTTGAATAATGCATATTTCTTAGCATTACTTTAAATCCTTTTTGGTCTTGCGGTTTGTATGTATAGTATTGAGTTTCTTTGTTTTTTAAAAGTTTAACAATTTCTGTATAGTGAAAAGATTCTAGAGGTTGGATTTTGACTTCATTATCTTTAAGAACTTTTAGTTCGTAATTGCAGTTGGGTAGGGTGCTTAGTGCTTCGATCAGATTATCAATAAATAGAACGTTTTGTACATATATTGGTGGAGGCTTGCGATTTTTTGGCTTTGCTATTTGTGGATTTGGTGGTGCATTATGGTTTTCATGTTCATTTTCTACTTGCGATTTTTCATCATTTTCTATCTGGGACAGAATTTCAAATCTGTTTGCTGTTGAAGGTTGGCCTAACCAGTAAGATTTTAACGTTTTTTGAGATTGTTCTTTAGTTTTTTGGTACTATTTGTATTGTTAGGTGAATTGCGGGACCTTTTTGAGCTACTATTATTTTGTGTGTTGATTTTCTCTTTATTTACGGGAGTTTTTACTTGGCTTGGTAAGTATGTATATGTAGACATAATCGGCATAAGAGAAGATTTTGTCGATGTAGACATGGTTGTAGTTGTAATAGCGGAGTATGAAGTAGTACTTTTTGTTGTTGTGGGAGCGAATGAACTGACTGATGTGTATGTATGTGAGAGATTATTAATTTGAGTTGTTATAGTTGAGGATGTAGTTGCAGGTTGAAATTGATAGATATTATTTGCCGTTGTATTTAGGTTAGGAGTATCACACTGTGAACTCCATGAGAGCGGAGTCAACTGCGCATGCGCCATGAGAGAATTTGTGTATTATTTTTGGCGGGGGAAAGACTTGATCTTGATTCTATATCTTGTTCGTTTACACTTGCACTACTTATCTTATTTACTGTTTTAGGACAACTAGAGTTTAGTTTTTGCATATGGTTTTGCGGGAGTGTATTCTCCTGAGGGGGGGAGTGCCCAACAGGCATTATTTTTATATTGTTGTTATGTATGTTTTTTTATTTTTTTTTATTTTGTTTATGAATTTCAAATGAAAACAAAAAGAAAACGATCGCCCGTGAACATTTGTTTATTGTTTTAAGCGTCTTTTCGCAATTTATTTATTTTTCGTATGCCTTTATTAAAAAGGCCAGTAATTACGGAGCAAATATAAACACGTCCGCACATAGGATAAAATATTTAAAAAAAAAAATGAATAAAAATAATACCAGGTTCTACTGCCTTTAAAGACATATTTCGGTTCGTTGGTAAAAAAAAGTCTCCATTTTGCCAACAGCTCATACACAATGATACTATGACTTCCAATAGTTGTCAAATTTCAGAAATATTTAGAACTCATTATACTGCTGATTTTCCAGGGGTCAGCAATCTCATCATGCATTGATAGACTACCGCAACATATTTATACATTTGATGACACGTTTCTGGCCGATGAAAATCTTGATAATTACCATTTTACAAACGTGAATAATATCAGAATGCACATAAACAACATTAATAGCAAAAAAGTCTTCCTGATACAACACTAAAATTATTAGATGCTATTTTTAACAATTGCATTAAAAACGGCTATTTCCCATCGGCTTGGAAAAGCTCGAAAATACTCCAATAAGCAAGATAGTAAAAAGCATGAGGATTTTCGCAAAATATCCCTTTTTTCCAACGTTGGTAAATAATTTGAACACGTAATTCGTAATTAAGTTAAAACTAGAAAATAATTTCATTGTGGAACCAATATCGCAATTTAAATTTTTATTTAGAAGATCTCACTCAACACAAAATGCATTTTTGAAATTTCACAATGATGTAACTTGCAACTTAAGGGATAAAATATGCGGCGGCAATATCATTGGATAAAGAAAAGGCGTTTGAATTAGTTTATCATAATGGAATCCTCTACAAACTGATAAATCTTGGCGTTGAACCGGTTCTGGTAAAAATATTGTGCAGTGTTGAACCGTGTTCAACAAGGTTCTAGACTTGTCTTGACTTTCCCCCATTTTTGAGTCATTTTTTATTTTACTTTAATTTACACTTTTCTCTTAGTTTTCGTTCCCCATAAACAAACCGCTATTTTGTATATATACAGGGTGGGCCAAAAGTTACCATGGGGTTTAAAAGTTTAATAACTTTTTCGTTTATTAATTTTTTTTTATCTTTTTCTCAGATTATATAATATACAAAATGGAATTTTTTTTACACTAAGTATGAAAAGTAATGTCTCTTAAATGACCACAGTTTTCATCTTCGCACTGAACGGCTCGTTTTAGAGCATTTTCCATAACATCTTTCAAAATTTGTGGCTGTAGCGTTCGAATTTCTGCAACAATGTTTGCCTTGAGTTCAAGGATTGTCTTTGGCTTGTTCACATACACTCGCTCCTTCAAATAACTCCAAAGAAAATATCCGTTTCCTGTCAAATATAACGATCGCGCTGGCCAAATAATTTCCGAATTTCTGGAAATTATTCGCTCTCTAAAAATTTTACTTAAAAGTGCCATTGTGTCTCGGGCAGTGTGGGCAGTGGCTCCGTCCTGCTGAAACCACATACCAGGTCTGTTTTCAAGACCAGGACGTAAAAAATTTTCTATCATAAACCGATACCGCTCTCCATTTACGGTTACAGCACTTCCATCTTCATTCTCGGTATATAACTGTAAACCTTTTTTTAAAACGTGAATGTCTCGTACGTGTGACGTACGAGACATTCCTAGCTGAGCAGAACGCCTTCTGACAGATGTTTCTGGTGTTTCGTTAACACTTTGCTGTACTCGTTCAATATTTTCCGCAGTGCGACTTAAACATGGTCTACCGATTCGAGGCAAATCTGTTACGGTGCCATGTTGGTGATGACGATCAACTAAGCAACGAATCGTTGCTTCAGAGGGCAAAATTCTGACGTTAAAATGTCGACGATATGCTCTTTGCGTTAAAATAATTGATCTCTGATTTAAATAATAAAATTCTATTACTCTGGTTCTTTGTTCATTTGTGAATCTCTCCATTATTTATTCTCCAAGTGTTATTTATATAATCTGAAAAAAAAATATATTAACGAAAAAGTTATAAATTTTGGCCCACCCTGTATATATATATTAGGGCGGGCCAATTTGTATGGAGCCGAAAAATTCGATTAGAGCCGCCTTCTAGGATGATTCTATGTACAATTCTAAGCAACTTTTATGAAGGAACCATAGGTCTATCTCAATTTTTAAGTCTCCCACTTTTCAAAAAATGATTTTTTCAAGTCAATTAAAAACAGTTTTTTTTCGTTTCAAATCAAAATTTGATATTTGAATATAAATAAAATTCTCACCATTTTACCACTGTGTATTTACCAATTTGTTGGTGGAAGAAATATATTCGAACCACATGTTTTAAAATATACTAATTTGAGTTATTTTTTAATTCTTTTAGTAAAAGTATACAATGGATCCAAATGCATTGCCGTCTACATCGCAAACCGCAACAACAACGAGTACCAAAAGTTTTTGGTGCATCTTGTGTTTTGAGTGGACTCAATCTGCCAACGAAACAGGATATTTTAAGATGTTTTTTTTCTTGGCCGAACGTGCTAAACTTCAAAACAAAATGTTTTCGTATAAAACATTTGTACCGCACGTAACAGACAAATTGATTGAAATTTGGAGTCAACTTAATGTTGAAATTCTAACAAAAAAAAGTATTGTTCGAATCATATCGAAACTAAACATCCAAAAATCGCCACATTCAGAACGTTCGTGCAATCTTCAGAAGAATTATTTTACATCGGCAAATGTCAATGTGACTTGAAGGCAGCATTATGCTCATATGGATTGATTCCAGATCATTTGAAAGAGTTTATGCGAAATCAAAATAATGTCAGAAGATTGACGATACCGGAATTCGTGCCAGAAGTTGAAGAGCCAGCACCAACGTCAACAATAATACCAACAAGCGTTGAAGAGAGCCATTTAGCATATGAACCAAGTACTGATACAGATGAGCCAAGTTCAAATTCACAAGATGTTCCGCCAATTATACGAGGACCGTATACTCCCAGATACGATGCTTCGAACTTCGCTGCGATGTGTGATCGATTTGGTGTCTGATAGAATATCAGCAGCACTCGCAACATCTCTTATGCAAGACATTGACGTAAAAGATGCACATGGCAATCCTATCATCATGGATAAAAATAAAGTGCGTCGAGAAAAAGCCAAATGCAGAGAAGAATTGCTTCGTAAGCAGTATGATGCATCCAATTTGATAGCATTTTCATTCGACGGCCAAAAAAATAATGCTTTAACAATGTAAAAAAATCGATGAGAAATTGCATCCAATGATGGTGAAAGAGCCTCATGTAGTTGTTTTGAAGGAACCAAATTATCAATTGATAGGCTACACAAAAGTCGAAAATGAAGATGCTGAACACAAATTGATGACATTGAATGCTTTCTTCGTCGAAAAAGAAATTGCTCTCGATGCATTAATCGGCATATGCTGTGATGGTGAGCCAACAAATACTGGCGTAAGAAATGGGATTTTGGGTCGATTTGAATTGCATTTGAATAGACCGCTGCATTGGTTTGTGTACCTTCTGCACTTCAACGAGCTGCCATTTCATCATTTGTTTAACACTTTGGACAGATCATCGTCCAGTGGACGACCAACAACCGGAACGTTGGGCACACAAATTGAAACGTGTGAAAATCTTCCGGTATGTATCATTTGCCATTTTTCTCATCGATTTTTTCCATTATTAAATGGTAAAATTCATTTAATTCATCTAATTTCTTTTTTTTCAGCTTGTAGATGAATTCGAGATAATCGTGCTAGAGAACATGCCACCTGATTTAGATCCATTTGAATTATCCACCGATTCAAAGTACCTATACAAAATGGCCAATGCAATTTCGAATTGTGTTGTTCTTGCGGATTTGTCTCACATTAAACCAGGACCAATAGCACGTTCACGTTGGCTCACCAAGGCGAATAGATTGTTGCGGTTCTATGTGTCAACTGAAAATCCATGAAGGAATTTGAAAATTCTGGCAACATACATAATGAAAGTGTAAGTGCCGATGCACTTCAACATCAAATACTATAATTCGGTGGTCCTCGGTAGTGTATTATTTTACAAATTCATTCGTTGGACACAATATTTGGATACAAATCTACGCGGAGTTGTGAATAATGTCATTAAAGACAATTCATATTACGGACATTCCGAAAATATTTTGTTAGCGATGTTATTTGAAGATAAAAAAGAGACACGAAACATCGCAATTAAGAAAATTTTACACTACCGAAGAAATCTGTACGACCCGGCACATCTTAGAGTTTATCAAAAACCTTTGATAAACTTCAATTGTACAGATTATACGAAAATGATTGATTTAAATAAAGATGATGTCTTATTCGAACCACCGTTTACGCAAACCATTCCGTATGATCGTTTCGAATAATATTTAGAATACGATGATCCACCATTGCCTGATCCAAGAATTCCGGTACACATACAAGCAACGGAAAGACATGTTCAATTGCTGGCTAGCGTTTCTAAACGTGTTTTAGAAAAAAGTCGACACAATGTTATGGCAGTTACATCAGAAAGCCGTACAAAATACCCCAGACTTGAAAGCAAGAAAGACTTTCAAAAATAACTTATTTCGCTTTTCTTCCACTAAATTAATTTTTTTTTTACACATGTTCTTATTTTTTAGGTTGAATTTCTGTTGAAAAAAAATAAAATAAAGATCAATTTTACCGAAAAATTTTTCTCGGAAAATAGACGAAAAATAGTTAAAATATGCATGAAACGCCCTCTGGTGGTGGTCATAGGTAAAAATAAAGATCAGAAATGAATTTCTCGACCCCAAAAACCCCCATATACACATAAAAAAGATAATATAACGATGAATAAAAAATCGAATTTTGAATCAAAATGATGCGGGACGGATTTTCGTTTCACAAGTTACTATGAAGACATTTTGGTGCTTTGAGGACTGTCCTTAAACTTTTCGTTATTCTACTGTTTACACTGAAGACATTTTATACAGCCAAAAAAGTCCCTATAAAATGCGCTGTGTCCAGTAAAATGTCTTCAGTGTAAACAGTACAATAACGAAAAGTTTAAGGACAGTCTCCAAAGTAACAAAATGTCTTCATAGTAACTTTTGGAACGAAAAACCGTCCCCGCAAAATGCGCCGTGCATATATATATATATATATATATAAATATATGCGCCGTGCATATATATATATATATATATATATATATATATATATATATGCACGGCGCATTTTGCGGGGACGGTTTTTCGTTCCACAAGTTAATATGAAGACATTTTGTTACTTTGGAGACTGTCCTTAAACTTTTCGTTATTCTACTGTTTACACTGAAGACATTTTACTGGATACAGCGCATATTATAGGGACTTTTTTGGCTGTATATACAGATGTCTTCAAAGTATCCACAATGAATATATATATATATGAAGACATCTGTATATACAGCCAAAAAAGTCCCTATAATATTCGCTGTATCCAGTAAAATGTCTTCAGTGTAAACAGTAGAATAACGAAAAGTTTAAGGACAGTCCCCAAAGCACCAAAATGTCTTCATAGTAACTTGTGAAACGATATATATATATATATATATATATATATATATATGCATTGCCCATACTTTGAAGACATCTGTATATACAGCCAAAAAAGTCCCTATAAAATGCGCTGTGTCCAGTAAAATGTCTTCAGAGTAAACACTAGAATAACGAAAAGTTTAAGGACAGTCCCCAAAGTAACAAAATGTCTTCATAGTAACTTGTGGAACGAAAACCCGTCCCCGCAATATGTGCTGTGCACATATATATATATATATATATATATATATATATGCATTGCCCATACTTTGAACACATCTGTATATACAGCCAAAAAAGTCCCTATAAAATGCGCTGTGTCCAGTAAAATGTCTTCAGAGTAAACACTAGAATAACGAAAAGTTTAAGGACAGTCCCCAAAGTAACAAAATGTCTTCATAGTAACTTGTGGAACGAAAACCCGTCCCCGCAATATGTGCTGTGCACATATATATATATATATGCACGGCGCATGTTGCGGGGACGGATTTTCGTTTCACAAGTTACTATGAAGACATTTTGGTGCTTTGGGGACTGTCCTTAAACTTTTCGTTATTCTACTGTTTACACTGAAGACATTTTACTGGATACAGCGAATATTATAGGGACTTTTTTGGCTGTATATACAGATGTCTTTAAAGTATGCATAATGAATATATATATATATATATATATGTGCACAGCTCATACTGCGGGGACGGTTTTTCGTTCCACAAGTTACTGTGAAGACATTTTGTTACTTTGAGGACAGTCCTTAAACTTTTAATTAATCTACTGTATACACTAAAGACAGTTTACTGGATACAGCGCATATTATAGGGACTTTTTTGGCTGTATATACAGATGTCTTCAAAGTATGCACAATGAATATATATATATATATATATATATATATATGTGCACAGCACATGTTGCGGGGACAGGTTTTCGTTCCACAAGTTACTATGAAGACATTTTGTTACTTTGGGGACTGTCCTTAAACTTTTCGTTATTCTAGTGTTTACTCTGAAGACATTTTACTGGACACAGCGCATTTTATAGGGACTTTTTTGGCTGTATATACAGATGTCTTCAAAGTATGGGCAATGCATATATATATATATATATATATATATATATATATATATATATTCATTGCCCATACTTTGAAGACATCTGTATATACAGCCAAAAAAGTCCCTATAAAGTGCGCTCTATCCAGTAAAATGTCTTCAGTGTAAACAGTAAAATATCGAAAAGTTTAAGGACAGTCCCCAAAGTAACAAAATGTCTTCATAGTAACTTGTGGAACGAAAACCCGTCCCCGCAACATGCGCTGTGCATATATATATATATATATATATATATATATATATATATATGTATTCATTGCGTATACTTTGAAGACATCTGTATATACAGCCAAAAAAGTCCCTATAAAATGCGCTGTATCAAGTAAAATGTCTTCAGTGTAAACAGTAGAATAACGAAAAGTTTAAGGACAGTCCCCAAAGTAACAAAATGTGTTCATAGTAACTTGTGTAACGAAAACCCGTCCCCGCAACATGTGCTGTGCATATATATATATATGTTTGTGTGTGTGTGCACAGCGCATTTTGCAGGGACGGTTTTTCGATCCAAAGGTTACTATGAAGACATTTTGTTACTTTGGGGACTGTCCTTAAACTTTTCGATATTTTACTGTTTACACTGAAGACATTTTACTGGATAGAGCGCACTTTATAGGGACTTTTTTGGCTGTATATACAGATGTCTTCAAAGTATGGGCAATGAATATATATATATATATATATATATATATATATATATATATATGCATTGCCCATACTTTGAAGACGTCTGTATAAACAGCCAAAAAAGTCCCTATAAAATGCGCTGTGTCCAGTAAAATGTCTTCAGAGTAAACACTAGAATAATGAAAAGTTTAAGGACAGTCCCCAAAGTAACAAAATGTCTTCATAGTAACTTGTGGAACGAAAACCCGTCCCCGCAATATGTGCTGTGCACACATATATATATATAGATATATATATATATATATATATCTATATGTATATATATCTATATGTATATATATATATATATCTATATGTGCATAGCGCATGTTGCGGGGGCGGGTTTTCGTTCCACAAGTTACTATGAAGACATTTTGTAACTTTGGGGACTGTCCACAAACTTTTCATTATTCTACTGTTTACACTGAAGACATTTTACTGGCCACAGCTCATATTACGGGGTCTTTTTTGGCTGTATATACAGATGTCTCCAAAGTATGTGAAGTACATATATATATATATATATATATATATATATATATGTGCACAGCACATATTGCGGGGACGGGTTTTCGTTCCACAAGTTACTATGAAGACATTTTGTTACTTTGGGGACTGTCCTTAAACTTTTCGTTATTCTAGTGTTTACTCTAAAGACATTTTACTGGACACAGCGCATTTTATAGGGACTTTTTTGGCTGTATATACAGATGTCTTCAAAGTATGTGAAATGCATATATATATATATATATATATATATATATATATATATATGTGCATGGCGCATGCTGCGGGGACGGGTTTTCGTTCCACAAGTTACTATGAAGACATTTTGTTACTTTGGGGACTGTCCGCAAACTTTTCATTATTCTACTGTTTACACTGAAACCATTTTACTGGATACAGCGCATATTATTGGGACTTTTTTGGCTGTATATACAGATGTCTTCAAAGTATGCACAATGAATATATATATATATATATATATATATGTATATATATATATATATATATATATATTCATTGCACATACTTTGAAGACATCTGTATATACAGCCAAAAAAGTCCCTATAATATTCGCTGTAGCCAGTAAAATGTCTTCAGTGTAAACAGTAGAACAACGAAAAGTTTAAGGACAGTCCCCAAAGCACCACAATGTCTTCATAGTAACTTGTGAAACGAAAAACCGTCCCCGCAACATGCGCCGTGCACATATATATATATATATATATATATATATATATATATATATATATATATATATATACATATATATATATATATATGCATTTCTCATACTTTGAAGACATCTGTATATACAGCCAAAAAAGACCCCGTAATATGAGCTGTATCCAGTAAAATGTCTTCAGTGTAAACAGTAGAATAATGAAAAGTTTAAGGACAGTCCCCAAAGTAACAAAATGTCTTCATAGTAACTTGTGGAACGAAAACCCGACCCGCAACATGCGCTATGCACACACATATATATATATATATATATATATATATATATATATATGTAACTTGTGGAACGAAAACCCGACCCGCAACATGCGCTATGCACACATATATATATATATATATATATATGCACAGCTCATGTTGCGGGGACGGTTTTTCGTTCCTCAAGTTACTACGCAGACATTTTGTTACTCTGAGGACCGTCCTCAAACTTCTCATTTATCTACTGTATAAACTGAAGACATTTTACTGGATACAGAGCATATTATAGGGTCGTTTTTGGCTGTATATACAGATGTCTTCAAAGAATGCGAAATGAATATATATATATATATATATATGCACAGCGCATGTTGCGGGGACGGTTTTTCGTTCCACAAGTTACTATGAAGACATTTTGTTACTTTGAAGACTGTCCTTAAACTTTTCGTTATTCTACTGTTTAGACTGAAGACATTTTACTGGATACGGCGCATATTATAGGGACTTTTTTGGCTGTATATATAGATGTCTTCAAAGTATATGTAATGCATATATATATATGTGCACGGCGCATGTTGCGGGGACGGTTTTTCGTTCCACAAGTTACTATGAAGACATTTTGGTACTTTGGGGACCGTCCTCAAACTTTTAATTATTCTACTGTTTACAATGAAGACATTTTACTGGATACGGCGCATATTATAGGGACTTTTTTGGCTGTATATATAGATGTCTTCAAAGTATGCGAAATGAATATATATATATATATATATATATGTGTGCACAGCACATATTGCGGGGACGGGTTTTCGTTCCATAAGTTACTATGAAGACATTTTGTTACTTTGGGACTGTCCTTAAACTTTTCGTTATTCTAGTGTTTACTCTGAAGACATTTTACTGGACACAGCGCATTTTATAGGGACTTTTTTGGCTGTATATACAGATGTCTTCAAAGTATGGGCAATGCATATATATATATATATATATATATATATGCACAGAGCATTTTGCGGGGACGGGTTTTCGTTCCACAAGTTACTATGAAGACATTTTGGTACTTTGGGGACCGTCCTCAAACTTTTAATTATTCTACTGTTTACACTGAAGACATTTTACTGGATACAGCGCATATTATAGGGACTTTTTTGGCTGTATATACAGATGTCTTCAAAGTATGCAAAATGAATACATATATATATATATATATATATATATATATATATATATATATATATATATATATATTAGGGCGGGTCGATTTGTAGGGAGTGAAAAAATTCACCAATTGCCCTATGATTTCCGTATTCTATGGGTTATTCCATAAAAATTTGCCGAAGGAACCATACCTCTATCGTTAAAATCGAGTCCCCTACTTTTTGTTGGTAGATTTTTTCCCAAATTGACGTTCGTATGAAATATTACCTACACGTTAACATCCATAACTCAAAAACTATCGATCGGGTTTAATCGCCAGGAGAGGTGAGCTCATTTTGATAAATTTACAAAAAAAATCTCCAACATTGGTCCAACGGTTCAAAAGTTACGGGCATTTTTGTCCAAATTTTGGAGCCTTTTTCCATTTTTTTCATGATTTTGTCCAAGAATATTACTTTCATGTCCATTTTTTTGGCTCAATCCATTATTTAATTCAATTTACAATTCAAAACGAAGAGTTTAAGCCCAAATTTATCGAATTCGGTTGATTAATTCATGCGATATTGCTAAAACAAAATAACACATAAAACCAACTTTTTGATTTTTTTTCCCTTTTTATTTTTTTTTCTACAAAAATTCAAATTAAGAGATAATAAAGTATCTATCAACCTATTATCAAAAAAAAATATTCAATTTGAGTGTAGTAAAAGACAAAATGTGAAAAAAAACATTATTTTTTCTGAAAGTCTTGTTTGCTTTCAAGTCTGGGTGTTTTCGTACGGCTCTCTAATGTCGTCGCCATAGCGCCTTCTACATTCTTTCCTGCAACTCGTTTAGCAGTGGCAGCCAGCAATTGGACATGTCTTTCCGTTCCTTGAATGTGTAAAGGAATTTGTGGATCATCGAACGGTGGCACTTCGTAATTTAAATATCCCTCCAAATGTTCATACGAATAACTTTGCGTAAACGGTGGTTCGAATAAAATGGTATCGTCATTTAAATCAATCATATTTGTATATTCCGTACAATTAAAGTTTATAAGAGATTTTTTATAAACTCTAAGTTCCGTTGGGTCGACAATATCTCTTCGGTAATGTAAAATCTTCTTTATAGCAATGTTTCGTTTTTCCATTCTATCATCAAACAACATAGATAGCAAGATATTTTCTGAGTGTGCAAAATATGGATTATCTTGAATTACTGTATTTACAACTCCAAGTAAATTCCGTGGTAAAAATCGTGTCCAAGTAATAAATTTAAAAAGTAATGTACTACCGTATGCGGCAGAGCTATAATACTTAACATTGAAATACATTGGCGTGTATACTTTTATTATATAGTTAGCCAGAATTTTTAAATTTTCAGTTGGATTATTAGTTGTCACATACAACCGTAATAATCTATTGGCTTTGGTCAGCCAACGAGAATGTGCAATTGGCCCTGGTTTTATGTGAGATAAATCCGCAGGAACCACACCATTAGAAATTGCATTGGCCATTAACATCAAGTACCTCGAATCAGTAGATAATTCTTCTGGATTTAAATCACCAGGAGGCATATTTTCCAAAGCGATTTCCTCAAAATCGGTTACCACCTGAAAAGAAAACATAAAAGCTAAAAAATAGAATAAAAAATGGTAAAGAATTAGCTATAAAAATTACATACCGGAAGATTTTCACAATCAGCAATTTTTGAGCTCAACTTTCCGGTAGTTGATCGTGGTCCAGTGGTGGTTGATTTGTCTAAAGTGTCAAACAAATGTCTAAACGGAAGCTCGTTAAAGTGCAGAAGACACACAAACCAGTGCAGTGGTCTCTTTAACTGTTTTTCGAATAGTCGCAAAATTCCACCGTGTACGCCAGTATTTGTTGGTTCACCATCAGCGCATATGGCAATTAATGAATCGAGAGACAATTGTTTTTCTTGGAAGAATTCGATCAATTTGTTGACTTTGCTTGCCGCAGTTTCACTTTCTAGTTTTGTGTAGCCTATCAATTGAGAATTTGGTTCCCTCAAAACAACTAGATGAGGTTCTTTAACCATCCTTGGATGCAACTTCTCATCAATTTTTTCTACAGTTAGAGCATCATTTTTCCTGCCGTCGAATGAAAATGATATCAAATTCGAGCCATCATACCGCTTACGAAGTGCGTCTTGTCTCCATTTTTCTCTTTCTCTACGAAGTTTACTTTTATCCATGATGACAAGATTGCCATGAGCATCTTTTACGCCCAGGTCTTCCATCAGAGCTGTTGCCAATGCTGATCCCATTCTATCATGCACACCAAATCTGTCACACATCATTGCATAGTTTTTAGTATTGTATCTGGGAGTGTATGTTTGTGGTGGTAGAACTAATTCTGAACCTCCTCTCACATCAACTTCCATTTCGTCATAATGTGGTTCGTATGTAGGATCGTTGCTCACTGGGATTGCTGGTATAGTCGTTGGTATCGTCTCTTCACTTCCACTATCGTGTTCCGGTATCGTTTGTATTCTGTCATTATATTGATCGCGCATGAAATCTTTTAAGTTTTCTGGGATAGATCCACATGAGCAGTCGTTTTCTTTCAAGTTGCATTTACATTTTCCAATGTTGAATAATTGGTTTGTTGATTCTACGAATTTTTTGAATTCTGTTGCGCGTTTTACTCGTTGTTTATCTGCATTACTATATGCGTCAAGCAAATTATTCAATTTTCTAATGATGCTACCTTTGAGTATAAGTTCAATATTAAGTTGATTCCAAATTTCTAACAATCTGTCTGCTACTTGGGGAGTAAATCTTTTATACGAAAACATTTTGCTTTGGGCTTTTGAACGTTCGGCCAAGAAAAAATAGTACTTCAATATATCTCGTTTAGTTGACAGATTAATATCAGGTAATTCACAGCCCACGCCAAAAGAAAAAACATCATGAGAGACCAAATGTTGCAAACTACTGCATTGGGTATCTGTTGGATTTTGCGATGAACCAGGCTCTGAATACATTTTTTAAACCGTCACTAAAAGAATTATATATGTTTTTCATAGAATAATAATATAACTATTAACTATAATAGTTAGCAATGTTTTTACACTTACCTTTAAATCTTTTCTAAATTTCAAAATAGTTTGATTATTTGTTAGTTATTTCAAGTAACACTTCACTGAAATGACGCTCAAACAAAACTAGCATACACTGGAATCCCCACCCCGCCAACTACAGCTGATTGTTTCGTCCAATTAGAATTGCTGTGTATTTGTTGTTGTCAAAATGACGTCAGCGAAGAATTATTCTTTATAAATCGTATGCAAACCCAAAAAAGAGAGCAAAAATAAAAAGGGAAAAAAATCAAAAAGTTGGTTTTATGTGTTATTTTGTTTTAGCAATATCGCATGAATTAATCAACCGAATTCGATAAATTTGGGCTTAAACTCTTCGTTTTGAATTGTAAATTGAATTAAATAATGGATTGAGCCAAAAAAATGGCCATGAAAGTAATATTCTTGGACAAAATCATGAAAAAAATGGAAAAAGGCTCCAAAATTTGGACAAAAATGCCCGTAACTTTTGAACCGTTGGACCAATGTTTGGCGATTAAACCCGATGGATAGTTTTTTATGGATGTGAACGTGTAGGTAATACTTCACACGAACGTCAATTTGGGAAAAAATCTACCAACAAAAAGTAGGGGACTCGATTTTAACGATAGAGGTATGGTTCCTTCGGCAAATTTTCATGGAATAACCCATAGAATACGGAAATCATAGGGAAATTGTCGAAAAATAAATCGACCCGCCCTAATATATATATATATATATATATTCATTGTGCATACTTTGAAGACATCTGTATATACAGCCAAAAAAGTCCCTATAATATGCCTTGTATCCAGTAAAATGTCTTTATTGTATATAGTAGATTAATGTAAAGTTTGAGGTCAGTCTCCAAAGAATCAAAATGTCTTCATAGTAACCTGTGAAACGAAAAACCGTCCCCGCAACATACGCCGTGCATATATATATATATATATATATATATATATATATATATATATATATATATATATATATATATATATATATATATATATTATATATATATATGTATATATATATATATTCATTGCGCATACTTTGAAGACATCTGTATATACAGCCAAAAAAGTCCCTATAATATGCGCTGAATCCAGTAAAATGTCCTCAGTGTAAACAGTAGAATAACAAAAAGTTTAAGGACAGTACCCAAAGTAACAAAATGTCTTCATAGTAACGTGTGGAACGAAAAACCGTCCCCGCAGCATGTGCTGTGCACATATATATATATATATATATATATATATATATATATTCATTTCGCATACTTTGAAGACATCTGTATATACAGCCAAAAAAGTCCCTATAATATGCGCCGTATCTAGTAAAATGTCTTCAGTGTAAACAGTAGAATAATTAAAAGTTTGAGGACGGTCCCCAAAGTACCATATATATATATACGAAAAACCGTCCCCGCAACATGCGCCGTGCATATATATATATATATATATATATGTGCACAGCATATCTTGTGGGGACGGGTTTTCGTCAACTGTATATACAGATGTCTTCAAAGTATGCGAAATGAATATATATATATATATATATATATATATATATGTATATATATATATATATATATATATATATATGTGCACAGTGCATGTTGCGGGGACGGGTTTTCGTTCCACAAGTTACTATGAAGACATTTTGTTACTTTGGGGACTGTCCTTAAACTTTTCGTTATTCTACTGTTTACACTGAAGACATTTTACTGGATACAGCGCATATTATAGGGACTTTTTTGGCTGTATATACAGATGTCTTCAAAGTAACAAAATGTCTTCATAGTAACTTGTGTAACGAAAACCCGTCCCCGCAACATGCGCTATGCACATATATATATATATATATATATATATATATACATATATATATATATATATATATATATATATATACATATATATATATATATATATATATATATATATATATATATATATATATATACATATATATATATATATATATATATATATATACATATATATATATATATATATATATATATATATATATATATGTGCATGGCGCATGTTGCGGGGACGGGTTTTCGTTACACAAGTTACTATGAAGACATTTTGCATATATATATATATATATGTGCATGGCGCATGTTGCGGGGACGGGTTTTCGTTACACAAGTTACTATGAAGACATTTTGTTACTTTGAAGACATCTGTATATACAGCCAAAAAAGTCCCTATAATATGCGCTGTATCCAGTAAAATGTCTTCAGTGTAAACAGTAGAATAACGAAAAGTTTAAGGACACTGAAGACATTTTACTGCATACAGAGCATCTTATAGGGACTTTTTTGGCTGTATATACAGATGTCCTCAAAGTATGCGCGATGAATATATATATATATATGTGCATAACGCATGTTGCGGGGACGAGTTTTCGCTCCACAAGTTACTATGAAGACATTTTGTTACTTTGGGGACTGTCCACAAACTTTTCATTATTGTACTGTTTACACTGAAGACATTTTACTGGATACAGCTCATATTACGGGGTCTTTTTTGGCTGTATATACAGATGTCTTCAAAGTATGTGAAATGCATATATATTTATATATATATATATATATTCATTGCCCATACTTTGAAGACATCTGTATATACAGCCAAAAAAGTCCCTATAATATGCGCTGTATCCAGTAAAATGTCCTCAGTGTAAACAGTAGAATAACGAAAAGTTTAAGGACAGTCTTCAAAGTAACAAAATGTCTTCATAGTAACTTGTGGAACGAAAAACCGTCCCCGCAACATGCGCCGTGCACATATATATATATATATATATATATATATATATATATATATGTGCATAGCGCATGTTGCGGGGACGCGTTTTCGTTCCACAAGTTACTATGAAGACATTTTGTTACTTTGGGGACTGTCCACAAACTTTTCATTATTCTACTGTTTACACTGAAGACATTTTACTGGATACAGCTCATATTACGGGGTCTTTTTTGGCTGTATATACAGATGTCTTCAAAGTATGTGAAATGCATATATATATATATATATATATATATATATTTCTCTTTTAAATGCATTTCTATTATATTTAAATATTTCAATTTCCTTAGTATGATTTGTTTCATCATTTTCATTATTACACTCTATTATTATATCTATTGATTCATGATCTGATATCTTATTTTTATTATTATTTTTCACTGATATTATGCTGTTGTTAGTTATAATGTAATCAATTATTGTTCTAGAGTTTGCTGTTATTCTCGTATATTCCGAAACAATTTGTGTAAGACCATTATCATTAAGGATACCCTCCATTTTATTTCTGTATGTTCCTTCCTTAGACCAATCTATGTTGAAGTCTCCTGCTATCAAAATGTCACAGCTTTTATCATAAAGTTCTTCTATAGTTTCTTCAAAGGCTTCAAGAAATTCAATTTCTCTACAGTTAGGTGATCTATATACTGCCACTAATATGAAAACTATTTTTTTATTTCTTGCTGTGCATACGTTTATCCAGTATTTTGAATTTTCCACTTTTTCAAAAAGGTTGGTTATATTCCATTGATTTTTAAAATAACTCATAACACCACCGGTTCTTGACGAATTTGAGTATGTAATTGTCTGTTTATAACCTTGTAGTAAAATTTCTTTTTCATCTATTTCTTCCGTCAGATGCGTTTCAGTCAGTACAATGAAATCTGGATTTTCGATAGCCGCTATTACTTCTAATTGATTATAGTTATCCACTAGTCCTTGTACATTTGTGTATATTCCTCGAATTTGCTTTGGTTGTTAAAAATTCAAACCTATCCTTCTTTTTTTAGTGTTCAGTTTATTTTGGTAAACTGGACATTGCTTATCCATTGTATAATGATTTTCTTTCAGGCCTAAGTTTAGTTTTCTATTTATCTTCACACAATTTATACATTTTTCAATAACTTCTTTTTCACACTCCTTTGTTTTATGTTTTCCGTGACATTTAAAACACATTTCATCATTGGTGCATTCACTAGCTTTATGGTTGAACCCTTTGCATTTAAAACATTGTAAAATTTCGGTGCCATCGAACACTCTGCATCTTTCCCATCCAATATTGATTTTTCGTGCTGCCATCACATTTTTGTACGATTCAACATCTATACTACATTTAACATTATTAATTGTTCTATTGTTCCTTTTGTATTCATACATTCTGATAATTTTCAATTTACACTCTTTTAACATAGGATTTTGTTGTTTAACTTTATCCAAAAACTCACTTTCCGAAAATTTAAAAGTCATGTCCGTTATTGTAATTGACATTTCTATTGGGTTGGGAACCTTTATTTCATAATCTGCGTTCATCTCACTTTGAATAGCTTTTTTAATTTTTTCTCTTTCTTCAATATTTTCAGTTTGAATTACTACAGTACCATTTTTTCTATTTTCGACATTCGATATTTTTAAATTAACTGGGTTAACCTTTTTATTTAATTCTTCCCTAGTTTTTTCCACACCCTGTTTTTCTTTTGGTTTTACAATTAAAGGTATTTTTTTATCACCTCTGGCATCGCTGTATTGTTTCGTACTGACTGAGCATATGATAGTTTGTTTTCTTTTTGTTTATTTTCTTTCATCGCCTCTTTAATTTCATTACACACTTTTATGTTTTCTTCTACTGAGTTACACATTTTATTGTTTTTATTTCCAATGTCATTTATTGTTCCACATAACTTTTTAACTTCTTCGACATATTTTTCACATATCTTTTGAGCATTATCAATTTTTTTAAATCTATCATCATATCGTTTTTCTATAGCCTCTAATAATTGTTTTATTTCTTTTTAATTTTGTTTCATTGAAGCTTCAAATTCATTTTATATGTTCCTGTAGGTTTATGTTGTTTTTGTGTACACCATTTTGGATTTCGTTTATAACCAAATCAACATTGCGAATATATTGTACACAGTCATCGCATATAAACCTTACAAAATTTTTCGATTCCAAAACTCCCATAGAGTATTGGTCTATACCGGCACACTTCAAAGAAGCATGGTAAACTTTATCACATACACCATTACATCGTATTCCCGTTTCACCTTGAATTGATGATCTACATGCACTGCACTCGACCATCGTTCATTTGTATTATTATTTTATTAGCCGATCAATGTTATTTTTTTTTAAAAAAATTTTATTTCAACCGGTTGAACGTTGTTTATATTAGTGTTTTTATAGTATTTTTTCTATTTTTAAACGCTTAATATATTTTATTTTATTATTTTTTCAGAGCTTATGCAAAATCCAATCAGAGCTTATGATTACGGTACTCATTTCTTTAATATAAAATGTTGAGTATACATCACTGGTAGAATATACGACTCTGTTTCTATAGTAGTTAACGTTTTTAATAAATAGAGTAGGCTTTGAGAGTCGTGTACACAGCGTACACAGTGAAGACACGGTGATTAGAGCGCCTTTTTTGCGACCTTTTAGAAAACTACGTGGAAACTACTATTTTAATACACTATAAAAGCAACTGCGCTATGACTAACTGTAGGTGATACAACTGTATGACAAATTATTCTGTCTCTCTTTATTGCGTCTGATTTTCCACTTTGTCAGCTTATTATTGGTTTGGCCCACTCACCATTTTTGTAATAATAGAGGCGAATGGATTATATATAATATGAATATCCTCTTTTTATTTCTGAAACTCGTTTTTCGATATCTGGCATCATAACTGAGATTAATATAAAATTAAGAATGGAAACCATTTTCATTGTTTTTCTTTTAAATCTTTGGGCAAACTAATAATAAGCTGTCGATTAAATAAATGTGTTTATTTGCTCATACATTCCACAGAACATATAAATGTGAAACTTTGTTGTATGTTTTGTTCTTTTGAATACTGAGATAAAATTAAAAAATATACATTAATTATGTGCATAAATGTTATAAAAACATAAAGCAGTTTTTGTTATTACAATATGTAACCCAAGTATAAAATTTGTTGTGAGTTTGTACTAAGTTTATAAAACAACAATTTTAGTAAATACAGTCATGCTGCACTTCTATGGTATCTTTTTGATATTTTTGGCGATCATATGTATTAAAACATGCTGTGTAGTTGTTCACTTTTACATATTATTTTTTTGTATACATTGTTTTTAAATCTCTTTTCCGTCTAGGACATGAAATACAACAACAACCCTCACCATACGGTTTCTGATCACTCGTTTGACATCACTGTATACCCTGTGGTCGTGTATTAGCTTCGCCACAAAGTTGACGTTTTTAGATTCGATATTTATAATTAATATAAAAGATACAAGAAAATTGGTGACGAGGATTTAAAAGAATAATCTAAAATACATAAAATTAAATTTCATCAGAAAAGTGAATTTCATCAGAAATAAAATTTTACAACGAGGGGTACTGCAATGTAAAATCAGCAGAGCCCAACAACAAACAAAAAAATCAACAGATTCGAATAAGAATAGCCATGCAAATTCAACGGATAATCGTAATACCAATTATTCTTCTTCACGTTATTCAAATGCTAATAAGAATGTCAATTCAGCACAAACAAAAGCAATCGATAAATTTTTTCATTGTAAACATGTAAATGTTTTGATAAATAATCAAAACACTGATCTTTAACTGGACACAGCATCAGACATTACAATCATATCAGAATAAATGTGGAAGAGTGTTAATTGCCCTAAATTAACCACAACAAAACGCACAGCAAGAGACGGCAATCGTAACAAGATTAATTTCATTGGAGAATTTCAAGCAGAAATTAAATTTCACAACACAACAAAAATTTTAAACGTTTTTGTTACATCTGTTCAAGCATTGAACATAGCGGGTGCAGATTTTTTTTAAGAATTTGGTCTTTGGGAAATTCCATCAACTCGTTTTGCAAAGCCGTTACACAGTCATCGAATGATAATCATATTGCAGCTTACAAAAGAAAATTTCCTCAAGTTTTCAAAAAGGAGTTGGTTATTGTTCAAAAATCAAAATCCATCTTCCTCAAAAACCAAATGCAATACCAAAACTTTGTCCCAAACCAAGGACCCTTGAAACCAGGATGAACAAACTACATTTTTTTTAGCCACGCATGATGCCATGGTGCCATGGTGCCATGATGCCATGATGCCAAATGACGAAACTACAAAAAATTCTTAGGCGACACCATGAAATTCTTAGGCGATTTACAGAAACATTTAGCCAAATGCAATGGTACAACTCCAAGTACAGTGATTGTGTTGTGAATGTATACATGTTTGAATTTTTTTTTTTCCTAACATTCAACAAAAACACAATATTAATTATTATTATAACAAACAAATGGATATTTGATTGTTTTTGCTTAAGACAACAAACAAAACAATGGTAAACGTGAGTATGAAAGAGACAAAAAACACAAAACAACGGTAAACATGAGTAAAGATAAAAAAACCCATTTTAATAAACGTTTACATATTATTATAATATTTAAATTTTTAATGTAAATTTCTTAAATATAAATAAATAAATTCTTAATTTTACTAAGGAAACGTAGAATGAATATTAATTAATGAATAAACAATGATCGTCATTTGGCATCATGGCATCATGGCACCATGGCATCATGCGTGGCTAAAAAAAATGTAGTTTGTTCATCCTGGTTTCAAGGGTCCTTGCCCAAACGTCCAGTACCATATTCAGTCATTTCATTAGTGGATTCTGAACTTGATCGTTTAGAAAACGCAGGAGTTATTTCACCATAATTTTTAAGAATGGGCAGCACCCATAGTTTCTGTGAGAAGCTCCAATGCTAAAATCAGAATGTGTGGAGATTACTCAACAGAGCTCAACGAAAATGTAGAACCTCATTTTCATCCACTGTCTCCATCAGATAACATTTTTATGTGCCTTAATAAATTATATTAGATTTAAATGATGACTAAATGCAGCTCGAGGTGGATGAAGAAACAAAATCCATCTTGACCATCAATACACCTCCAGGTCTATATACGTTCAATAGACTAGTTCCTCGAATCAGATTAGCACTGGGTGCATTTCAGCAGGCTGCAGAAAAAATTCTCTCAGGTATTTCTGAAGCAACCGCTTATTTAGATGATGTTATAATTGCAAGTGAAAATCTACAACAACATCTCAAATCAATACGGCACGTATTGAAACGTTTTAGTGAATACAACATGACAGTTAATTGGTATAAATGTGAATTTATTCAACCTCAAATCAAATATTTGGATCACATAGTTGATTCAAATGGCATCACACCGAATCCGGAAAAGATTTATTCAATTAAAAATTTGTCGAGACCTCATAACGTTAGCGAACTTAGAGCATTTCTTGGTTCCATCAATTTCTATGGGAAATTTATCAGCACAATAAGATCCCTTAGAGCACCTCGCGAATTGCTACAAGCAAATACAAAATGGCATTGGTCATCAGAATGTGAAAAATCATTTAAAAAATTTAAAATCATTTTATTATCAGATTTAATGCTTACCCATTACGATCCCAAGTTACCCATAATTTTTTCAGCAGATGCATCTATGCAGGGACTTGGAGCTCAAATATCGCACATCATCCCAGATGGAATGGAAAAACCAATAGCACATGCTTCGCGGTCCTTGACTCCAGCTGAAAAAAATGGTCAAATCGAAAAGGAAGCTCTTGCCTTAGTTTTTACAGTCAAAAAATTTCACAGAATGGTATATGGTAGAAAAATTTACTTCGTACTGACCACAAACCACTGCCATTTTTGGCTCAAGAAAAGGTATTCCAGTTCACGCAGCTAGTAGATTCAGGACAACCTTCAATCAATTCCACTTATCATATGGTACAAGTAGCTTCAGAAAAAGACTCGTATCATTCAACAAGTCTTTCACCATGTTCAAAGGTCATGGCCAAAGAAATCCAAGGATCTCAGCAGCAGCGATCTACTACCATAATAAAATTGTAAATCATCACTTTCAGTCGTATCAAATTGTCTTTTAAACGGCGAACGTATAGTCATACCGCAAGTTTTCAGAAAACGTATTTTAAAAATTCTTCATCAAGGACAACACCGTATGAAGGCAATTGCACGTAGTTATGTATATTGGCCTAACATCGATCAGCAGATAGAAGATTTTGTTCGTCTATGCACGAAATGTCAGATTAATACAAAATCACCTACAAAAACATCATTATGTTCATGGCCAGTATCAACTAGACCACTTCAGAGTATTCATATTGATATAGGAGGCCTTGTCCGATCACAATACTATTTGTTAATAATAGATTCTTATTTGAAATAGCCGAAAGTATATCAATGCAGCACAATCACAAGTAAGAAGGTGATCGAAATCATGTCAGATTATACAAATAGATTTGGCTATCCCGAATTAATAGTTTCAGAAATGATACTCAATTTATAAGTGCAGAATTTCAACAATTTTGTAATGAACGTGGTATTCAACATATCAGAATTGCTCCATACCATCCCCAAAGCAATGGTCAAGCAGAGCGTTATGTTGACACCGTTAAAACTGCAATAAAAGAGCGTATGATGGTGATTCAAAAGACAATACAAATCTACAAGAATTTTTACTGCAATATAGATCAACTCCGAATTCAAATTGCACGGAAGGAAGAACGCCGGCAGAACCATTCATTGGTCGAAAACTTCGAACAGAAACTGATCTTCTCAGAGCAGGAGAATCAACCGACATTATTCGTAATGACAAAACGGAAGACCATTATAATCAAAAACATGGTACAACCAATCGTCAGTTTCAATTTAATTAAAAAGTTTTCGTCAAAACTTACAGGAAAAACAAAATGACATGGCAAGCAGGAGTAATCATAGAAAAAGTTGGTCATGTGAACTATAACATAAGAATCGAGGGTACTTATAAAGACAGAATCGTCAAATCACATGTTAATCAGATTCGTGAAAGTTATTTGGACATTAATCTAGTAGAGGAAAATTCAATATATGATTTGCAACCATTATTCAGCAGTCAACCCGAAGAAGTTCCACCAGCTCCTGAATCAGCAGCCGATTTTCAATTAGATAATCAGCAGCTCGATAAAACACCTAGTACAACATCGAATACGGAAAGCACTTCTAATCAGGACATTCTATCACATTCCATCACACGTAACAAACGTGGCCGGGACTACGACATTCATCATTAACAAGGAGGGAAATGTTGAGTATAAAGCACTGGTAGAATTTACAACTCTGTTTCAATAGTAGTTAACGTTTTTAATAAATAGAGTGGGCTTTGATAGTCGTGTATTAGCTTCGCCACAACGTAGACGTATTTAGATTAGATATTTATAATTAATGAAATAAAATAAATTAAACATTAAAATCGCGTGTTATTATTTATATAAAAGACACAACAGAAAATAAGGTTGATTTTGTAACGGTAAATATTAAATGTAAACGCATGTTTCACTAGTCATTTATTTGGTAGATCAAGTGAAATTAAATTTGGGTCAAGTTTGTTGAAATTCTTATTTTTTTAACTTTGAATAATATTCAATAAATAAAAAATATGTTGTCATCCATCGTAAACAGTAATCACGCTACTAGTTCTGGTGTATCGAATGCACGAAATTATAGTCGGATTCAACTTCAAACAGATGAAAACATCAGAAATATCTACGCTTGATCGTCATCGCAGAACACGTGGAAATTATAACTACTTATACATATTAGCTTAGATAGAAAAAATATTTTTTCTATCTCAAATTGCAAATGCCTGCAATGTCAAAATTAACCATACGGTTCGAGAATTCTTGTTTGACATATGTCATTGGTAACCTATCTGTGTAGTCTGTGCCCAAAACGCTTTAGAAATAAGAGACAAAATAGTATTCATTGACGAATCCGGTTTCAATTACCACCTTCGGAGAAACAAGGAGAGCTGCAAAGTAAACACTGCAGCTACATGGCATTTTACATAAAAGAGTAGTTGCCCATTCCACGGTTAATGCCAACATTTTCACATCTTTCCTTTAAGAATTATTCAATAAATTCTCAAAAACTTAACTCTGTGCACGTGATTTGCTAGCTGATCTAGAGAGTAATGTGATCTTCGTATGGTAACCATTAGACAATCTGTTGAATCGGTAACACCTTCAGATTGCAACAATTATTATGTTGATATGACCATGACTCTGTCATTAGTTGAATTTGAAGAAACATTGTCTAAATTTAATGGTATAAAAAGAAAAATTAATTTTTAAGTATTTTGAGTTAAAATTAAAAAAATCGAATTTGAAGTTAAAAAAATTTAATGTAAATTAAAAAAAAAAATTTATTTGAAATGAAAGGTATTGAATATGATTTGCAAAAAGTTTAATTTGTGTTGAAAATAATTTAATTTGTTTCGAATAAAATTTAATTTGCTTTAAAAAAAATTGAGTTTGATTTGTAAAAAATTTAAATTTGGAAATTTTTGTTTCTTTCGCAATATTTTATTGAAAGTAGAGCGGCACGTTTTTGCAAATTCTTTTAAAAATTTTCTTGAAGAAAGTTATTTAGAGTAGCACGTTTTTGAAAATTTTTTGGAAAAATTTGCTTTTCTTGGAGAAAGTTATTTAGAGTGGCACGTTTTTGCAAATTTATTTAGAGTGACACGGTTTAAGAAAAGTCCCAAAGGTGAAAATTTTCTGGGCAAATTTATTGAGAGTGGCGCGATTTGTATGTATTTTTAGTTTGGTTCGAGATCATAGAAAATTTTTTTTTTTCCAAATGAAAAATTTTTCTTATTTTTTTATTTACACAGAAAAAGTTATTAGACACAAGCTGAATGGAATGCATTTTCTGACCCGCTACGACTTTCATCAACATTCTTCGTGCCGAAATGCCAATTGTAAATATCTGTAACTCACAAATCAACGGAAAAAGCTATTTTTGTGTTATTTATATATATCTCATTTGTTTACCGCATGTCCAAATTAATATAAAATATAAACTTCATTATTAAAATATAACTTGGCACGGTTTAAAAAAGAATTGTTTAAACATATGTAAAAAAAAATTAAAAAAAAAACACATATCTAATATTAGCTTACAGCTAATTTGGACATACGAACCAAACTAAAAATACTTTTTCTAGAATATCTAATAATTTTTTTTTATTAAAGTTAAGTTTTTTGGATTGTCGTAAAACAAATTAGAGCTAAAAATTACTCAGGATTGGTTTTGGCCAATAGGGTTGTTTTTCGGCATAGGTAGGCAACAATGACAGCACTAAGAAGAAGGTGTAAATTCGATATAGAACAACAAACGGGGTTCTGCAAGAGATTTAAACGAACGGTTTCGGAAGGTAGCACCTCTGCGAGGCTTGAGGTAAAACGTGCAGAGTTAGAGCGAAGATGGACGAAGTAAGTCGAATCGTACGAAGAATACGCATTAGGAGAAGGAAAAGCTTAGGATAAGGATTTTAAGGATGAACTGTCCTTACGATTTGAAGAGGCTGGTAAACTTTATTGAGCGATAAAAGAGAAAAGTTTTAATATTGTGACACGAGTCAAACATAAGCCAAGCGGTCTGGTTGGACATTCATTGACATATTTAAAAACGAAATTGAGAGGTGGGGCTTTTAACGTCATAAAAGAATATGGGGAATTTTGTATTAGCTTGGGAAGCACTAAAGAATATATTCGAAAATAAAAGGCTTTTGGTGTACGATTAAATAAAAAAAGTACATGAAATTCAGACTTTACAAGAAGAAATTTTACGATCCTGGGAAGTAACATTTGAAAACCATAGGGAGTTACCCTGATGGTGTCAACTGAAAGAGTTTCTTTCACCCAGAATCGAATTTTTGGAAACAATGACTGAAGTACGGAAGCCCTTAGGTAGGGAAAATCAAACTTCAAGGTCTCAATCTTTTCATGTGCAGGACATAGCAAATGAACGAAATTATGGTTGCAAAAAGTGCAAGCAAAATCACCCATTGAAAACATGGAAGCAATTTAAAGCGCTTTCTCCAAAAGTTGATACAATATTTATTTGTTAAAACGAATTTAAGTTTTAACAAATAAATATTGTATCAACTGTTTGTCGACCTCTCATTTCAAATCTTAATGTCAAAGCAAGTACAGTTGTGCAATCAGAATCATCATACAATGTTGGCGATTATACGCCATACTACAAAAATTCCAAACTTCAATCGCAACCGACTCTTCAAAAGAGTGATACGCCTTCATCCTTCGGCAATAGACCCCAAGTTGGAATGTTTAATACTCAGATTAGCAGTACAGTCTCAACCAATAATGATCAGGTAGAAAAGGTCCAAGTTAATTTTGTACAAACCGAGGGCACAACAGTTTTTCCCACAGTGCTAGCGCAAATTGAAAGTTTAGGAGAACTATTTACCATTCGAGCTCTAATAGATACCGGTTCAGAGAAAAGTTTGGTAACAACAGGCATGCAACAAAAATGTTCTATACCCTTTGAAAACAAAAACTCGGAAATTTCTGGATAAGATGGAGTGGTGGTAGGAAAATCAAAGGGAAGGTGTAACGTTACCGTAAAATCTAGAATTTCAGATTTTAAAATAAAAATGAATGCCGTGGTGGTGCCAACACTATCGAATTTTTCGCCCTCACGGCCTTTTAAGCTCAAAAACCTTGACGAGATCAAGGTCTTAACTCTGACGGATTTTTCTATAAACCAGCTTAAATCGATATGATTACTGGAAGTAATTACTTACCCCTTATTCAATGTATTGGATATATTTGAGGCCAGGTAGTCTCATTTTGGTTGGTACTTATTGGGGTCAGAGCCTGGTAGCAATATAAAAGTTTTTTTCGACTTCGGTGTCCGTATCAGATGACGTTCTTTTGCACGAACAGGTTAAAATGTTCTGGGAACTTGAAGAGGTTGAAAAGAAAACCCAATGACCGAAGCCGATAAATATAGCGAAAATTTTTTCCAAACGTCAACCATCAAACAATCAGGCGGTCGCTATGTAGTGCGACTTCCCTTTAAAGAAGAATTCTCCAATGATATTTTTTTGGGTCCCTCAAGGAACATGGTTTTATCACAGTATCATCGAATGGAAAAAACGCTAAATAAATTGCCAGACTTTAAGGAACAATATCGAGATATTCTCCAAGAATATTTAGACTTGGATCATATGGAGCCAGTGTCACATAATGAAGAAATTTGTGAAAAACAAATTTCGTTTTTTGTACGACCCGAGAGTAAATCAACAAAGGTGCGAGTTGTTTTTAACGCATCAAAGAAAACGAATAGTGGATTCTCTTTAAATGACGTGCTTCATCAAGGCCCAACTTTACAAACAGATTTAATTCAAATAGTTCTAAATTGGCGTAACTACAAATACGTATTTACTGGCGAAATTCAGAAAATGTACCACCAGATTTTAGTGCATGAAGCAGACCGACCATACCAACAAATTTGGTTTCGCGACAAAGCTGAGAGTTTACTAAAAACCTTTCAATTAAAAACCGTTACCTTCGGGGTAAACTGTGCGCCATTTTTAACATTTCGAACGCTCCTTCAGTTAAGTTAGGATTGTGAAACCTTATACCCAAAAGTATCAATGATTTTGAAAAAATAAATTTATGTAGACGACATTTTATCAGAGGGATCTACTCTTGAAAAGGCCGAATACAAATTAGATCAACTTAAACAACCTTAAAATTCAGGTGGCTTCCCCATGAAAAAAATTACGGCCAATGACAGTTATTTATTGCAACACTTGGCCCGGGAAGATCTTCTCGACGGAAAGTTTTTAAAGTTAGATGATTCCAGTACCATAAAAACCTTGGGGATTCGCTCGAATGCGATTTCTGACTTTTTTTATTACGTGGTAGAACCGACTCAAATATTATCCAATGCAACGAAGAGGCAAATTTTATCGGTTATAGCAAGGTAATTTGAACATTTGGGATGGTTAGGTCTAATTGTCGTGGTTGCCAAACTTTTGATACAAGAGTTATGGGAAGGGAAATTAGACTGGGATGAGAATGTCAAACCGATTATTTTAGTGAAATGGAATCCATTTCTGAAAAATCTACCACACTGAAAATCTACACTGGAAATTCCCAGATGGGTATATTTTTTGCCAACGTGTCAGGTGCAAATACACGATTTTTGTGATGCATCTAAAAAGGCGTATTACGCGGCAATTTACATGCGAACAACGACTCCTGATGAAAAAATCAACAGCCATTTGCTAGTGGCAAAAACAAAAGTTGCCCCCGTAAAGAAGACCACAATCCCTAAACTTGAGTTATGTGGCGCTTTGTTACTTGCAAGATTAATAAAAGGCTTAATCGCAAACTCGAAGTTCCCCTATGAACTATTTTAGTGGACAAATTCCTCAATAGTACTCGGATGGCTACAAAAAGAGCCGCAAACACTTAAAACCTTCTTGGCAAATCATGTAACGAAAGTCACCAGTATCACCAGCATCAATCACTGGAGGCATATTAAGTCTGATGACAACCCAGCGGATTTAGGAACTCGTGGGTGCTCTCCTCAAGAACTTATAGAGAGTAACTTATGGTGGCATGGGCCCACCTGGCTTAAGCACCACGCACTTTTGACCCTACAGATTTAGAAACAAACAAGTTTTCGAGCTTTCATTAAATGCACTCGGACGTGAATAAAAAAACTAAGAAGAGTCAACATCTGAAATTTTTTTTGGAAAAATTTGTATCACTGGCACGAGCGTTAAGAGTCATTAGTTATCAATTCCGTTTTATCAACCGCGTTTTAAAACGCCCCTTCAAAGCCGAATCGTTCATTACAACAGAGGGGATACGTTTCACAAAAAACCGGCTTTTATTAAAAGCCCAAAGGAAGCACTTCTACAACGAGTACGAGCGTTGTCAGCAAAACAGACTCTTAGCCGAAGAAGCAGAATCCTAACGCTAAACCCATTTGTCGACAAAGATGGTCTACTGCGGATTAAGTTATGACGAACGTCATCCAATAATAATTCCTGAAAAGTCTCTTTTTGCAACAATTTTGTCGAATATACCCATAAAATACTACTCCATTAGGAACATCACATTATGCTTCGAGCTATAAGGCAAGGATTTTATATCCCTCGGCTTAAAAATCTTGTACGGAAATTAATTCGAAACCCTGCACAATTTACAAACATAAATTTTAATGGCCGCCCTTGCCCCTGTCATAGTCAACTTCTCGTTACCCTTTACATATACCGGTGTCGATTTTGCTGGTCCCTTCACCATTAAGTCCTCTATTTTACGAAATTCCAAACTTTGAAAAGGATATGCAGCAGTATTTGTATGTTTCTCAACTCGAGCATTCCACTTAGAAGTCTGCTCAGATCTTTCTACTGACGCTTTTCTAGATTCACTTGATGTAGGGGTCTCTCCAAGACCATGTTCACAGATAACGGGAGAAATTTCCTTAGTGCCAGCGTGGCCTTACTTAAAAGTCTAAAAACTGCAGAAAATGCTCTCATTGAAAAGTACGGTTCCCACGGATTTGCTGGTCATTTATACCGCCTTATGCACGTCACATGGGTGGCCTCTGGGAGGCCGCCGTAAAAAGCATGAAATCACACTTACAAAAAGTCGATTCTAATCTCTCATTTACTTATAAAGAATTTGTTTCTTTGCTCATTCGAATCAAAGCTGTCTTAAATTCGCGACCCATATCACCGTTGATCGAAAACCCACCCGAAATACTCCCCTTAACTCCAGATTATCTCCTTAGAGGTATTCCACTTATAGATGCACCCGACCGAAGCCCCTGAAGACCATCCGCTTGAAAACTTGAATTTTATTAAACGTTGGGATCGTTTTAAAACTCTACAATTTGTTTTTGCGATGGAAAAATGAATATATTACCGAACTACAGCGAAGATTTAAATGGAATACCGAACAACGCAACATAATCATAAAAGATGACCTGCTCCCACCCACTGAATGACGCTTAGGGCGCAATACTAAACTCATACGGAAAGTATAGCAAAGTTCGAGTCGCAGAGATAAAAACTCAAAATGGTACCGTTGTGCGCTCAATTGTGAAACTTTGCGTTCTACCCCCTCGAATTCCCCACCAGATTTGCGATCAAACCTTCCCAAGTAATCCATCAAATCGAACCAATAAAAACAAACAAGGAATGAGAAAATAGTCGCTTAACAAAATTTCTAATAACACAGTACATATTTGTCTTTTCTTTTATCACCTTCTAGCAAGCATCATGCCACGGTGCAATTTGTGCCTCAAAAACCATGCCTCCGGGCACTGCCGAGAATTTATGACCATGGACGTTGTCAAACGTCGACAGATTTCGCCATACAATTGAAGCTACTGTCTCAATTGTATGGCGAAATCCTACATCCGTCCGGAATGTCACTCCCGAAACCGTTGCGAAATCTGTGGTGCACCGGGAGCGTCCCCAAGACGCCCCGGCACAGTTGTGAAATTTTACATTAATTTACCCACACGAGTTTAACTCTATTCGCTGTGATATTTGCAATTTTTACTCTGTACCTGAACAACTTATTTTATTTTGTTCTTAAAATTCATCTATGCGCATTCATATGTATCTTCTCTTGTTAATTTTACATGAACTGTCAATTTATATAACAGAACTTTTGTTATTTAGTTTTAGTCAAACCTTGTCAAACTTTTCAGTATGTACTTTTTTACATATTCAAAACGAAATCTCGTAGATTTTGGAGGAGATTTTAATCTGCTTTATAATATTTCCAAAAATACACTAGGTGTCATAAGTCTACGCTCTCATAGTGTCTTTTTTACTACCCAGCTCAAGCAGTTTTGGCAGGCCGTCAAGGGGGAGAATTTTAGCTTTTTGCCTTATGTCTTATCTTTTATCTACACTGAAGAAGGAACCTGCATACCAAATTTTAATTTTCTTGTTTCAGCGGTTTGGGCAGGCCGTTCGGGGGCACTTTTCCCCTTATTGCACTCCCAGTAGGAAATTCTAAAAATCCAACTTGGATGGATGTCTACGCTATAGTGGGAACCTATGTACCAAATTTTAACTTTCGAGCTCTAGCGGTTTTGGCAAGTCGTCAAGGGGGAGAATTTTCCCCTTTTTTGCTCTCCCCATTGGATTTTCCAAAACTGACATATTAGCTACACTGGAGAAGAAGCCTGCATACCAAATTTCAACTTCCTAGGTCCATCGTTTTTGCCAAGCCGTTTCATCCTTTTATGCCCCATTTTTACCACGATCCTCACTAAAATTCTAAAATATAGCTTATCCGTAAGTTAGCCCATACTCCAGGTAATACATAATTTAAAATTCATTTATCTTGCTATTTCGGTGTGGTAGACCGTTAAGTGGGAGATTTTCCCCTTTTTGCCCTTTGCCGTAGGAATTTACAAAAATTTCACCTGGGTGGATGTCTACACCTCAGGTGGGACCAATATATACAATTTCAACCTTCCAGATCTAACGGTTTTGGCAGGCCGTCGAGAGGGAGAATTTCACTCTTTTCTGCCCCTCGCCGTTTGATTTTTCAAAAATTATGTTTTAGCTGTTATCTACACGGGAGAAGGAGCCTGCATACCAAATTTCAACTTCCCAGCTCTACCGGTTTTGGCAGGCCGTCAAGGTGGAGGATTTTATCCTTTTATGCCCCTCCCCGTTGGATTTTCCAAAAACCCCGTCTTAGCTGTTATCTACACTGCAAAAGGAGCCTGTATACAAAATATCAACTTCCTAAGTTTAACGCCTTGGACAGGCTGTAAAGTGGGAGACATTTCGCTCCCTAAACCTCTAAAATATACCTTATAAAGGAGTTAGCACATACTCCCAGGAAGGCATATTTAAAATTTCAGGTTTCTAGCTAGAGAGGTTTTGGCAGGCCGTGGAAGGGGAGCTTTTCCCCCTTTTTGCCCCTCCCCGTACGGATTTCCAAAAACCCCGTCTTAGCGAATGTCTACGCCGGAGGGGGAACCTGCATATCAAAATTCAGCCTCCTACCGGCGGTTTGGGCTGGGCGATGTTGAATGAGTGAGTCAGTAAGTAACATTATTCCTTTATATATAGAGATTGTTTGCGTCGATCTTTCATGGCATGCAGCGTTTGTCGTGTCATGTCGGATCGACGTAGGGAATCGTTACCCTTGGTTGTCGGCGAGGTGGTACTTGAGTTTTTTTGTGTTGGCAACACTAAATGTCTGGGTTATTTAATGTTATCATTCTCACTTTTCTACCACAACCGACAGCAACGGCTACAGGTGTCGAACAAAAGAAAATAATAAAACAAACATATTGAAATAAAAAAAAAACTCTAAAAACTGTAAATCAAATTGTATTAAAATATAAAAGAAAACCTAAAGTGAAAAAAAGAACTTTTCATTAAAATAAATAAACATCAAAAAAACTGTAAACCACAAAGTGTTGTTGTTTATTTTTGCCTTTTCTTTACTGTGGCCGCAGTGAACCACTGTAAGCAGCAGCAGCTTACCATCAACACCGACAACCCAGGAAGACGGCATAGGACGATCAACAAACCGAACTCCACAACACCTTAACATCTGTGGCAAGAAGCAGTATCCCGATAAGCTCCGCAGGTACAGCACCCTAACATTTGGTCCATCTCCCGGTAAGGAATCAGCCAACAAATACCTGAGAAACATAAGCAGTGAAAAGGTACGTAACTGTGAAATTTCTGTTGTGGATTTTGGAAATATTTAATTGGAGAAATAGTGGCTCAAAAAAGTTAAGGTTATATTCTATAATTTCGCCATTTTTTGTAGCCCATTAATCTACGGGTACTGTTAAAATTATTAGCGGTATAGACAGTTTTGCGGCCATCTTTTTTTTCTCCAAAGTTTTTTGTTGTTCATCAAATACTTGCCCTTATATTCAGTTACAAATTGTTGCGAAGCCATTTTTTTTCTGGAAAATTTTGTTGTTTTCGTACGTTCTTATTTGCAACTTTGCAAATTTTGTAAATTTTTTTTTGCAAAGCTTTTTACGGTTTTTGGCTCATTGCTAAAATCATTGTCTTTGAGACACGCCTTACAAATACCACAAAGTTTTTTTTTTTTACAAAGTTGCAGCCTGAAGAAGAATTGGATTTGCAAGCGTTTAAGGAATTTTTTTGTTGAATTTTTTTACCCCGCATTGAATTTTTGTTGCTCATATATTGTCGAAAGGAAAATTTTATGAGCATTTCTTAAAGCTGTGGTACCGTGGGTCCAGTTTTAATACTTCAAAATTTTTTACGGTTTGTGGAGAAATTTTTCATATTTACCTGTTAATTCTGACAGAACAAAATTTGATATCGCCTAAAATTTGTTGTTGCTGATTAGAATATTTTCAAAAAAAAAAAATTTTTTTGTTGGTATATACTGAAGGAGCTTTATTTGAATCCTGGCTTTAATTGTGATGCATGATATTTTAACTTTAAATAATTTAAAAAATTTTTTTTGTTGTTTTTTGAACGTTTTTTTTGCCAAAATTTAATATAAAAATAAAAGGATGTCGAATTTAGATAAATTTAATGAAGCAGCTGATGAAATGATCAGATATGAGGCTCGGCTCAAAGATGAAGACTTTTCTTTTTATACGTTAGAGGCTTTAGAATTTGAAACCATTGAATTAAATAAACTGTGGGCAAAATATAAAAATTTTTATGAAAGTTGTTCTAGTGAGCCACTTGAAAAGAAAAAGGAAATGACAGCGGTTCACACTAAGCATAACCAAATTCATAAAGTTAATGTTAAATGCATAAATATAATTGCAAGGCAAAGAGAAAGTTAACTAGAGAGGAGCCGTCAGAGTCTAGAACAGTGGTTCCCAAACATGGGACTTCAATACCAATTCAAGCATGTGAGGTCGATGTTTTTGATGGCACTTATTCACAGTGGCCCACATTTAGGGACTTATTTACTGCAATTTACATTAATAATGAGCGCTTAGACCCTGTTGCAAAATTATGTTGCCTTTTTCAAAAAACAACTGGCGATGCCCGCGCGGTAAATGCAAATATTGGTATTACGGCAGAAAATTTTGAAGTTGCTTGGGAAAATTTAAGAAATCAATATGACAATAGGCGCGTGTTATTCAATGAGCAAATGACCGCTTTATCGCCATGTAATGGAGAATCTGCCGATGAAATTAAAGGCCTCCAAAGAAGTGTAAACAACATTATGGCAATTTTAAAATTATACAAAATTGATGTTGAGGCACTGTTTGTTTTTCATTGTTCAATTAGGCTCCCAGTATTGTCTTTGAATCTCTGGGAACAATCCGTGAAAAATAAAAAGGATATCCCGAAATGGAGTGAATTTAATGATTTTTTAACTGATAGATTCCGTGCCCTTGAAAGTGTTTGTAAAATGCGGGCCAGTGGCTCCCAAACTATTTTTCAAATGAACAACACAACTGTCAATAAACCTAAACAATTTAAAACACATCACACTAAAGTTGATTTGGCTCAATGCAAATTATGCAAGGAGAATCATGCGATAAGTAGATGCCGTAAATTTTTGAACATGGATTATAAAAATCGTGTTTCTACATTGAAAAAGTCCAACTATTGTTTTAATTGTTTGAAAATTGGTCACATGTTTGGAGATTGTCCAAGTTCTAATGGTTGTTCAAAGTGCAATAAAAAACACCACACTCTTTTGCACAGAGATTTAACACAAAATGTATCCCAAGAATACCAATATAATAATGCGGCACAGCAAAATAGTGGGGTTCAGAATAACATTGCGCCAACGTCGGCCCAGAATAGTATACAGTCCGCTTCAAATTCATCTAATGTTGTTCAAACTCATTATCATTCTGTGGCCAAAAAAGTTATGCTGGGTACTGCGTGGGTGAATATAGTTCATAAGGGTTTTAGTTGTAAAATAAGAGCTTTAATTGACCCATGTTCTGAGGAAAGTTTCATTTCAAGAAAAATCCAGAAATTGTTAAAACTGCCAACCGTTCCGGTATCAGCTGATGTAACAGGCTTGGGCTGTGAGGTTGTTAGTAAAGTTGAGAAAATGACAACTTTTTCTATGTTTTCAATAGTAAACCCAAATTTGTCTATTGAAATTGATGCTTTAGTGGTTCCCCAGGTAACGGTGGATACTCCAACGCAAAGTTTTAATCCTCCTGGCAACATAGACTTACCAAATCTAAAGTTTGCTGATCCGAAATTTTACGAAAGCGGCCCCATTGATATGCTTTTAGGCGGTGAATCGTATCCAGCTATTTTAGGCAAAGGTGTTCAGCATGGTATTTTAAAATCTTTGGTAGCTCAGGAGACAATTTTTGGCTGGATTGTAACTGGCCCTACAAAACCAATTCGTCCAGTAAGGCGGTCCTTTTTCACTAAAGTGTCTATTGATGAACAATTGTCAAAATTTTGGGAGCTTGAAGAAGTCTCCCGTAAGCCAGTAATCTCGGAAGGAGATAAGTTATGTGAGGAGATTTTTCGGTCCACTGCACGTTGGCCCCGTGCTTCAAAAAGATTTGGTTTTTTTGGTGTTAAAATGGCGATTTTATAGATTCGTTTTCAATGCGGACATTTCAAAAATGTACCGGCAAATTTTAATTAACCCTGACCATGCTCGTTTTCAACGAATTGTTTTCCGTGGCTCTCCTAAAGAGGAGATTCAGGATTATCAGTTGAAGACTGTAACATTTGGCGTCAATTGCGCCCCATATTTGGCTCTAAGAACGCTTTTGCAGCTAGCTGATGATGAGGAACGTAATGTTCCATACGGTGCTAGAATTTTACGAGACTGTATGTATGTAGATGACGCTTTGGTAGGTTCCCATAGTATGGAAGTCATTTTAAAGGCCCGTAATCAGCTGGTTGGAATATTGAAAACAGCTGGGTTTGAATTACGTAAATGGACCTCAAATACAAGAGAAATTTTAAGTGGGTTGCCCTCAGATCATTTGTTGACTGAAAATTTTTTATGTTTTGATGAGGAAAGTAATGCAAAAACTCTGGGAGTTCGCTGGAATGCTTCAGCTGATTACTTTTATTTCACGACGGAGAAAATTCCGCTCAAAACTTCATATACTAAGCGAGAAGTTCTTTCTATAATTGCAAGGCTTTTTGATCCCGCTGGTTGGCTGGCTCCAGTAATTATCACCGCAAAAATTCTTATACAACAAATGTGGCTCGATAAAATTGACTGGGACGAAAAGATTAAACCAGCGGCCCTGCAAAATTGGCAATCATTTGTATCTCAATATAATGATATTGATGCAATTACTATTCCTCGCTGGATTCAGTATTCTCCGAATGCTCATATTGAATTTCATGGATTTTGTGACGCTTCGGAATTGGCATATGCGGCTGCTTTGTACGTACGAGTTCAAACTGGGGAAAAAGTTTTCGTAAATCTATTAACTTCAAAATCTAAAGTAGCCCCAATTAAAAAACCTTCGATCCCCCGTTTAGAATTGTGTGGCGCGGTACTTTTAGCAAAATTGGTCGATAGTATAATGCCCCAATTTAATCTCAAAGAGTTTTCGCTCTATCTTTGGTCCGACTCAACAATAGTTTTGGCCTGGCTAAAAAAACCGCCATGTAGTTGGAAAACCTTTGTGGCTAACAGAGTTGCCGCAATTCTAGAAAAAGTTGGAAATAAAAAATGGGCTCATGTAATTTCTCAGGATAATCCCGCCGATCTAGCAACCCGGGGGCTGATTCCATCGGAGTTAAAATCCTGTAATCTTTGGTGGCATGGTCCTGAGTGGCTTAACTCACAAAAATCGACATGGCCTGAATATCCTTCTGAATTTGAAACGACTGAAGAAATAAAAAAAGTACAAGTTCATATTGCTAGATCGTCTGAAAATGAGGATATTCTAGATCGGTTTTCTAGTCTACCCAGAGCCATTCATGTAATTGCCTACATATTCCGTTTTGTTTCGAATGTCCGCTCGAAATCTAGCAAAAATACTCAATCTTTAGGGCTCTCTGCCGAGGAATTAAGATTCGTTAGAAATCGTCTTTTTTTGTTGCCCCAGCAGATATATTTTCCCAAGGATTACAGTTGCTTGGCTGGAAACAAAAAACTTGAGGCTTCGAGTCCGTTGCTGACACTTACGCCCTTTTTGGACAAAAATAAAATTATTCGCGCCAATGGCCGTCTCAGTTCATCGACTAGTCTTTCATTTGATGAAAAATGTCCCATAATTTTGGCATACAGCAGCAGGTTAGCTCGTCTCTATGTCGATTTTATTCACAAAATGACTCTTCATGGCGGAATACGTTTGGTTCATAGTGTAATCCGGCACGAGTGCTGGATCATCAGGGCGAAAAATCTAATTAAAACCTGCGTTAATCATTGCAAAGAGTGCGTTGTATATAAAAAGACTCGACAGGGCCAAATTATGGCTGCTTTGCCCAATGAAAGAACGACTCTGAGTCGTCCCTTTGCCAACACAGGCGTTGATTTTGCTGGCCCCTTTGAAATTAAAAGTTTCACGGGTAGATACTGTAAAATCACCAAAGGCTACGTATGTTTATTTGTTTGTTTCGCTACCAAGGCAATCCACTTAGAAGCTGTCAGCGATTTGTCTACTCCCGCCTTTTTAGCTGCATTAGCCCGTTTTGTCGCTCGTCGTGGTTGCCCAAATTGTGTTTACTCCGACAACGGCAGAAACTTCACTGGGCCAGCGAAAGAAATCGCTGCAAACTTTGAAAAATGCATAAAGGAGCTACGAGATCAAGCTGTTTTAAAATACGAACCTCAGCGTTTATCGTGGCATTTTATTCCCGCTGCTGCTCCTCATATGGGCGGTCTCTGGGAGGCAGGTGTGAAAAGTTTTAAAATGCATTTTAAAAAGATGGCCGGTCAACTAAAATATACGTTCGAGGAATTTTGCACCCTCTTGGCGACAATAGAAGCCTGTCTCAATTCTCGTCCACTTGGCCCGCTATCCGAAAGCGTCGATGATTTGTCGGCTCTCACTCCAGGTCACTTTTTAATTGGCTCTGCGTTGCTAACTCCGGCTGAACCGGAAGAACTTGCTTCAGCAGTTAGTCTCGTCAATCGATGGCAAAAGGTTAAAGCCATGCAATATGAGGTGTGTCGACGATGGAAGGACGAGTATCTGAAAGAGTTACACAAACGTAACAAGTGGAAATCGCCCCAAATTGACTTGCAGGAAAACGATCTCGTTGTTCTTAGAAATGAGCCACTTTGCCCCACTGACTGGCGACTAGGTCGCATTGTCAAACTTTATCGCGGTTCGGATAACAGAGTTCGAGTTGTCGACCTTAAAACCCAAAACGGGATTATTAATCGTCCGATTCACAAGTTGGTCCTTTTGCCTCGTAGCTATTCACAGTAGTGTAGCTTTCTCTTCAGTTGATGTTGCCCTTTGTTATTTATTATCTAGTTAAAAACCGTTGCTTATAACTTTCACTTTCAGGCAATCATGATGGAAGATATCTTCAATCCGAATTTTCCCTGCCCGGTCTGTGACACACTCCATGCAATACGCCAATGCACACGTTTTCAAAGCATGGACACCGAGCGCAAGTTGATGGTGGTTGCCGAAAAAGCGCTCTGCGTAAACTGCTTGGCACAGTCACATCAGCTGAGAAGATGCAAATCAGTCGACCGCTGCAAGCGGTGCTCACAACGACACAACACCATGTTGCATCCTATTCAAGATGGCCACATTTTTTTTTCGATGACGGTTGTGGTCCGTGATACTGACAGCTCTATATTGGTGCGTGCTGTCGTAGACCCGAATGCGGCTCGGTCGTCCATTATCCGCTCAAAGGCTGATCAACTCGGTTGCGTAATCCGTAACGGACGTACCACCCTCACCTTGGCTCACCATCGGTTCGACAAAAGAAATGTGCGAATCCAGCTCACTGTTGAGATCGGGATGCCGAAATTGACGCCCCGCAAGGCTATTGATCGATCCTGGCGACACAATTCGAATTTGCCAACGGAAGATGCCGATCCAATGTGGTTTGCACCGAATTTGTGTTGCATGACATTGGGAAACGACGTGGCCCATCAGATTTTCCGCGGGCCACCTGTTGGCAGACCTGGCCGTGTCTATATTCAAGACACCCTATTTGGCAAAGGCTACTATGGTGAAGGTGTCATCAAAGACTACTGAGGTGAGAAAATGTACGCTGCGTGGCCCAAAGGGCAACACCTCGAGTGTTATATTTATATTTTGTATATTTTGTTTTGTATCTAACTACCATTGAAGTATTATTTTAACTTTAGTTTTTTTTAACATATTAAAATGTATTATTCATATTGAAATGTATTGATTCTATTATTTTCCTTTTTTATTCTATTTTTTATTTTTTCCTCCTACTGCGAGGCCCTTTTGTTGCACGGTTGTCGCAAGGGTGGCAGTATGTTTGCGTCGATCTTTCATGGCATGCAGCGTTTGTCGTGTCATGTCGGATCGACGTAGGGAATCGTTACCCTTGGTTGTCGGCGAGGTGGTACTTGAGTTTTTTTGTGTTGGCAACACTAAATGTCTGGGTTATTTAATGTTATCATTCTCACTTTTCTACCACAACCGACAGCAACGGCTACAGGTGTCGAACAAAAGAAAATAATAAAACAAACATATTGAAATAAAAAAAAAACTCTAAAAACTGTAAATCAAATTGTATTAAAATATAAAAGAAAACCTAAAGTGAAAAAAAGAACTTTTCATTAAAATAAATAAACATCAAAAAAACTGTAAACCACAAAGTGTTGTTGTTTATTTTTGCCTTTTCTTTACTGTGGCCGCAGTGAACCACTGTAAGCAGCAGCAGCTTACCATCAACACCGACAACCCAGGAAGACGGCATAGGACGACCAACAAACCGAACTCCACAACACCTTAACATCTGTGGCAAGAAGCAGTATCCCGATAAGCTCCGCAGGTACAGCACCCTAACAGAGATAATATATAATATCCGAAAGAGGAAACATGTCCGAAATTTTAAAGTTGTGGCCTGAGTACAAAAAACCCTCTGGATTTAGATTGGTAATAAAAAAAAAATAATTCACAGTTTTTAAAATTGAGGCGATAAATAATCATTGTCAGCATTACAAACTGTGAACTAGCCAAATACTTCTTTTCGATACCCAAGATTTAATTCTACCGTTCAACACAATTACAGATAAAGACTTTTAAATTTAGGCCTTTGTTCTAATAAAACTTTTTTTTAGATTGAAATTGATTTTAATTTGAAACACGTTGCTGAAGATTTTTTTTTTCAAAATGGGCAACATCATCTACTAAAATAGAACAGGTGCTAAAACAGAAACTACCCAAGCAATTCAATTCATTTAATGAATATAATAGTAGCTGTGTTCTCTTACTTTCTGGGTAAAGTTCAGTAAAATGAGAGTAAGCACAAAATACTCTCATAAAATGACAAAATTACGCAAAAACCACTTTTCTAGCCCAAAAAAAAAAATGTCAAAATGCATTAGTGATGCCAAATTTTTAGGTGCAATAAGTGTAACACGACAAGTGAAAACGCGCTAATGGAGAAATGCGAAAATTGAAATAAAAGACTGAAAAAAATATATTAAAATTGCCCGCTGTTTACAGTGGCACGAAATTTCAAGATTTTTATATTTTCCTCTTTGAAAAAACACACATAGTTATTTGTAATAAATATATTTTTCTCATAATATAATGTCTATAAGCTTTTTTCATTGTTTTTTCTAAGTGGTGTATATAAAAATCTCTAGATTTCGTGCCAATGTAAAAGAGGGGGCTACAAAAAAGCGGTAAGAAAAATTAAAAGGTGCCAATCTGTCCCTTTTTTATAAACAGTAAATATTTGCAGTTTTTAGAAAGTAAAAAACCGCTTATTGTAACACGAAAAGGGCTAAATTAGCATCGCTGAAGTTCCTTAGTTTTATTTTTTACAATTATAAAACAGCTGTTTTTGTTTATCAACTGTTCTTTTGACAATTTACCCAAAAAGTCTGGGTAACTTTCGGTAAAAAGAGAAACACTTATACACTCTCATAAACGCTCTCATTTACCCAATTTTCGAGTACGAGAACGCTTTTGGGTAAATTTGGGTAAGTTTGGGAACCCGCGGTAACGTACGGGAACAGACTTAGTATTGATAAAAATATGTCCGAAGGTGATTCGGTACCATTGCATTTTTAAATACATAAATAATAAATTCAATACTGACAGAATCAAAAAATTTGATCCTATTCTGGTGTTTACATAATATTTTAAAGCCTCATTCAATACAAATTTTGATTGCAAGTGGCAAAAAACAGCGGCAAAGTATTACTGTGCTGGATTCTCAAAATTCATTTGTACAATAGCAGAAACCTATAAAGAATTAGAAGAAAAAATTAATTTTTTTAAATAAAAATCCCTAAATATACCGTGCATATTATTATTAAAGAAAAATATGTTCTTTTTAATACAGTTCGTTATCCTATGTCTAGTATTTTAAGGGAGTTGATATTTGTTTCAAAACTTTTTTAACATTATAAAATTAATCCTAAAAAAGCAGTTCTTTCAAACAAAATAGAAAAAATTTAATTTTTAGCTTTACTACGCTCAATTTAATATTTTTGCTTATTTATTGTAATATTTTTATCCAGTTATGTAATAGATATACATACAAATATGTTATTATTATTGGCAAAGGGTAATTCTATAAATATGTAGATGGAAAAATCTCATTTGTACGGGTGATCATTCACTAACTGAAAAATGTAATTTCACATAGTCATTTTCCTTAGAGTGTGTGATATAAATGCCTGTTCATAACCATGAGATATTTGTGTTGGGTGGTTCAGAAGGAGGCTGAAGATGACCTGGTCGCTCGGGTCGAAAGTGTGCACTCCCTATAGCGCTGATCCTTAAAATTTTTTTCATTTAATAAAAAAAAATTAGTGTTTACTATTCGTTAGTATCATTAAAAAAATATGATCTTGAGCCTGATAAAATTAAAAATATATTATTATTAACTTTAATACATTATTTAATTTTGTTTATTCATCCATTAAAACATAAAAAACATAATATAAATGAATTTATTACAAAACGGCATTGTTTTTCTTTATGTAAAGGCGAAAAGCTGAAAAAAAATATTATTTTTTCTTCATAATATACATGTTTTTATTCATTACATGTATAAAAAGTTCATAAATATGATCAATTTTATACATACTAATATTTCATACTATGTATGAACAAATTCATACTCTGAAAAAACAAGTTCTTAAAAAATGGGTCATGTTCAATTTCATAATATGTATGAACATGTTCATGCTCCAAATGAAAATGTTTTGGGAATAAAAATTAATGTTGAATTCATACTGTTTATTAAAAAATTCATTACATGTATGAACTTTTTTTCTGTGTGCAATTGAAAAACAAAATAATTAAAACTTCTGTTACGATATTTTGTTTTATTAAATTAAATTTTGTTTTTATTTTGTACTTCAAATGTTTTAAAATAAGAAATTACTTTGTTCATAGTTATTAATAGCTTTTGTAAAAACATAAAAAATTAAATAACACTTCAAAAGCTTTAACTCCAAAATATTTTCTATAAAGTAACTATAATTAAAAAAAAAAAATAAGCGATAACTTAGTACAGGGTTGGGTGGCCTCGACTTTTGAGAACTTCTTTGAGCCTATTTTGGAATGAATTTAACCAAGTGCATAGTCTCTTCAGCCGAAATCTTTTTCCACTCCTCCTTTATTACGTCCTTTAGCATTGACTTACTTGTAATGTTGCGCTGATGGATTTTTCTTTCCAGTAATGCCCATAATTGCTCAATGGGGCTTATATCTGGTGACTGTGGGGGTGTAGGCAGCATCCTTGGAACATTATATAGAAGCCAAAGTCTCACAAGCTCAGCAGTGTGCTTTGGGTCGTTGTCCTGTTGTCCCTGGACAACCCCAATTTTTCAGCACTTTGCTTTAGATTTCTTTTAGGAATATCTAAACAAGCAAATCTATCCATGTATCGCAGCTGCCATACATCCTCCTGGAAAAACCCAGTTGGTGATGTAATTAAAAAAACCGGTCAACCGAACAAAAAAGACCGGTTTTCGGTTTTCTTCGAATTTACAAAATATTCGAAACCGATCGGTTTTAAAAAAAAAACCGGTTGACCAGTTTTCGGTTTCGGTTTTTGAATACTCTAAGTGTATTCCATGCCGTCTCATACTTGGTTTCTGTTGGAGATAAACTTTGTATTAGTCTTGCGGCTTCACCTGTTACATTTGTTTTTAGAAACCACATTTTTTTTGTATGGTTGGCATTGCCTTTTTGTGTATCATTTCGTTGAACATGTCAAAGAATGGTTGCCAGCTCAGATAATCCCCATTGAATTTTGGTATTGTTACTTTGGGAAGATGATGCAGGTGGGTATCTTGGTTAATGCTTCTGGCGTCAAACTAGCTTTTATGTCTTCAATTTGCATTATCTTCTCCGTTATTTCTGTTTGTTTTGCCAGAAATTGGTATATATCGTGCTCGATATTCTCCGTACAAATCTTATCCTGCAACTGCTGTATAGTTTTCATATTGTAATCGACTTCCTTTAGTTTTATCTCAATCTGCTGCCTTGTATACTGAACACCTATGGATAGCATATCGTCCAATGTGCTGATAATTTTGGATATGGTGGCGTTCTGTAGGTTTATCAAATTGTTCATTGTTGTCTCCGATGCCTGTTTCCCAGTGATGCCTAAGTTGCTTGCTTGCATCTTTGATTGTTCCTTTATAATTTGAATTTGTTTTTGGATGTAGTCATCAGCCTCTCTAAACCTTTGACCCATCTCTTTGTATAGTTTTTGTAAAATATATGGATGATCTTCCTTTGCTGTCGAATCTCCTCTTATGCGATTGCCTATCTTTTCGAAGTTCTTGCACAATTCTTCGAGCTCCTTAGATTTTCTTTCATAATATTCTACGGATCTCATTTCATAAGGTGTCTTCCTTATAGTACTAATCGCCTGATTTATTTCTTCCGCCTTTCCGTCTTGTATCTTTACAAGATCGTTTAATGACGTCATTTTGTTTTATAGTTCTGTGCTACTGTTGTTTGTTTTGTTGAAAAAAATATTTTTTGTGTAGCTCTACTGTTTGTATTGCTTCTTTGCTCCAAATTCTGAAGGGTTCACCAATGTTTTGGTGTTTGAGGATTGTTGCGTGTTCCGCCTTTAGAGTTAAAAGTCCCTTACCTCTGGTGGTGGGAAACTTGAAATAACTAAAGACTCTGGGGTCACCAATCTCGTCGGGGTCACCAATGTATAATCGTACTAAAATTGTTTCTTGCGGCTATAATATGATTCAGTTCAAACACATAAATTTGAACTGAGATATTATTTGCCTTAATTGTCCTCCAAGCACTTTAACTTGTAGAACGCTAACAGATTCAATCAATAAAACACCTTAAATGCCTTATAGTAATTGAACGTCTTTCTTTATTTTTGTTCTTTCTTATATACTAAAACTTAATACATTAATTAAAGTTGAATTGCCACTATTGCACAATTAATTGTTTGCATAATTGCTGACCAAACATTTCAATGGACAAAAAATAAAATTATGCTTAACAATTGTCTGGGATGAGTAAACAAAATAAAATAATGCTATGTCAACAATTGTTTATAAACAAAAAAGGTTAAAATAAAGCTATGTTATTTCAGCGATAAAACTGAACCCATGTAGTTCATTAAAATTAAAAATAATAAAAAATAAAATTAAAAATAAACTTATGTTGATGTGAATGTCAACAGCAACAATATATTATTTTGTTCATACAACTAAACAAATCCCTTCTTAATGATGCGATCCCACGAAAAAAAATTATTTGTGTAATAAATTATTATATTAAGGACCACTCTGATAGCCTTAAAGGTACAAAATTATTTTTTCTACATTTCAAACCTTAAAAACTTTAAAAGTTTTCAACATTTTTTCAAGATGTTAAATGCGTAAGAAAGATAATTCAAATACCTTTATTTTTGTGTATATATCTTACTTGTGGAAAAATAATCAAAAAAATTAGAAATAGAAAAATATAAATTATTTTTAATTTCACACTATTTAAATTTTAAAATACTTGAATTCGGCCCTTTCTTAAAAGGTAGAAAATATACAAAAATAAAGTAAACATATTTTTTATTTTTAATTTTACACAATTTGAGTTTTACGATACTTGAAGTCGGACTTCTTCAAAAGTAGCTAATGGCCAAAAATATTTAAGATTTAATTTACAATGTAGGAAGAAAATAATCAAAGCATGGGTAAGTAAAATATATCGATGGCTTAATATAAAAAGGCCCTAACTCGATGTTTTGTTACTTGACAGGAGAAGGAAAAAACTTAATAAGATACGTAAAATTTTAGATACAAAAAAAGTTTTAATGCAATTTTTAATAAAAAGAGGCAACACATTTTGGAAATTGCATTAAAACTTTTTTTTATCTAAAATTTTACGGATTTTATTAATATATTCCTTCCCCTATCAAGTAACAAAAAATCGAGTTAGGGCCTTTTTATATTAAGCCATCTATATACCATGAAAGGTAATTTAAGGACCTTTCTAACGCATTTAACATCTTGACATGTTGAAAACTTTTATAGTTATTGAGGTTTGAAATCTAGAAAAAAATAATTTTGTTCTTTTAAGGCTATCAAAGTGGTCCTTAATATAAAAATTTTACACACAAATAATTTTTTTCTGGGATAGCATCATTAAGAAGAGATTTGTTTAGTTGTATGAAAAAAAAACGCACCAGAAAAAAATAATTATAAAAAATGTTTCTCCATAACCTCATTTTTTTCATAAAATCTATTTCCGCGACCCCATACCTAACTCCAAAAAATCCTGAAAAAAATTTCGAAATACTTTAAGATCACAACCTTTAATATTCCGCTTCAAGAGTTGCAACTTTTTTTGGTGAAACGCCATAATGTGCATAGCTACATGCAAAATTAGTTTTTAATAAAAATATAAAGAAAAATTAATTTAAAAGGTAAATATACAAATTTGAGCAAAATATATAATGAGCAAAAGAAATTACAAAAAACTTGTGAAAAAACAATCAATTTTGTATAAAAATAACAAGTGAAAATTGCAACTCTAGAGATTTTGTGGAGCCTGATTAAAATTTTACGGAGCCTGTGGATGATTTTGTGCAGTCTTTTGAAGATCTGCCTACTCCAAAATTAAATTTGCACGAAAATTTGTTTTACTTTAAATTTATAAAAAAATTTTATTAATAAAATATCTAATTTAACAAAATAAATGCACCTGTTAATTCTTATTTCCTTCCTAGTGTGGAAATCAAGTAAAAAGTTCCAAAAGTGTAGACTAGAATAACTAAAATGTACTAGTGAATCTCTGGTTCCAATAGTTGTGTAGATTCGCAATGACACGCACATGTTAAATGTCTACAGCAGCAAGCGTTGGCTGGGGCATAATTAGTCAGTAGTACTTGTGACAAAGTCAATAGTGAATCAGTACAGTTTCACTATTGACATTTCCTACAGGGGTATAACAAACATACACACGAACCTATATAAAATATACAGGCTATGCCCATGTTGTATTTACATTGAACAAAACTTTAGTGCGTCTACACCGCATTCAATTTAAATTTATATTAATTGTTAAATAAACTCTATGATAATGTAAGTAGCCAAATCGGAGTGGTAATTTGCGACGTTACAGATTTTACAAAAACAAAAATTCAACAAAAAGTTAAAAATGTTTTTGTATAATTTAAAAAAAAAACGTTAGTTTAGTTTATTGTAGTTTGGACTTATCGGTGTCTTCTATCAAGTTCATGGTTTTATCTATATTTTTCCGTATACGCAAGCTTTCTATTGTGATTCTTTTCTTTCCTTTTCCTTGTTTATGCAGTATTTGACTTTTGTAAAATCAGTCGTGTGTCCAGTGTTTAACATGTGTTGAGATAAAGCTGTTACCTCCTTTTGTTTAGCAATATCATTTTGGTTTCGCTTAACTTGTTTCTAAATTTATTTTTGTTGTTCCAATGTACATAAGATCGCAGTCTTGTTCGTCATTACCTTTACATCTTATTTCATAAACAACATAAGTTTGTTGTTGTTTATCTACTGGTGTCTAAAATATCGTATTGAGTGTTGTGTTTGGTGTATATGCAAAACTTATATTATTTATTTCTATTACAGTTCTTATATTTTTGTTGCCAGTTAAACCAGTAATGTATTTTAACATTAAAAATTTTTTGTTTGTCTTTGATTCTATGTCTTGATTTTGCATAATAGTATTTTCTAATTTGTTCCGTGTTTGAATTATTAGTTAATTTATAAGTTTAACCGGAAAACTTGTTTTTTAAAATTGTCGTCATTTTTTGAATCGTTTTGGTGTGAAATTGTTTGTCGCTGATATTTAAAACTCTAAAAATGAAATTTCTGGCAGAATTTATGATTTGACTTCTTGGTTGAGTAGTTGATTAATGGTTGTTTATTAATCTCCCGGACGATGAATCTTTAGTGTGATTTTGTTGTTTTCTCTGTAAAGTTTTGTGACTAGATACGAGAGATTTTTTTCTTCTTCTATTTCGGTGGTAAATTGAATTTTAGGGTGATAACTATTGAAGGGCGTGAGAATTTTATCTTTGTCAATAAATTTAATTATTGCTAGAATTTAGCTATGTTTTTCAGATGAACATTTTTTCTTTTTAATTCCGCTAATGCGTCACCTAAAAGAATATCTAACACTATATCCGCAATAGTGGGTTGCCGATTGGCATTCCAAAAATTTGGCTATATATATTTTTTTCGTTTACAAAACAATTGTTGTCTGTGAAACAGAATTGTAGAATTTTTAAGAAGTTTGATTTATGAATTTTTGTATGCTGTTTTATTTTGTTCCATTTTCCCATTATAATCTTAATTGCCGCGTATACCGGAATATTGGTAAATAAAGAAATCACATCAAATGAAATTAAAACTTAATTTTGATCCAGTTTTATTTGCCTAAATTGTTCTTTTAGTTGTGTGGAATGCTGTAGGTATCTGATATTTATGCAGTTGGTAACAGGGTACATTCATAGAGGCAACAATAGGGCCAAGTGGATTTCTTACTTTATGTATTTTAGGTAACCCGTAAACCCTCGGAGCTAACGCTGAGGAGCAAACCAGTTGGCGTTTCTGCCACATAAATTTTTAAACAGGTCAGATATCATATTGTTGTTTTCTTTTTGTAATTTTGTTGTTGGATCTGTTCTGACAGTTCTGTATGTATTTTTATCCTCTAAAAGATTCTCCATTATTTCCTGATAGTCGTCTTTATACAAGTTAACAACATAAAAGTTGGTAACCTTTTTTTATTTTTTTGCAACATCTGGTCTGCTACTTTTTCACAATAAAATGTTCCAATTTTGATTTCAATTTATGCTGACACTATGTCTGCATAAATTTCGTGAGAAAATGAATAACAAAGAACAACAAACTGATGACCGTTGCTTAACTATAAAATAATTTGTAAAATGCTTAACTATAAAATAATTTGTAAAACAAAAATAAGTCAGTTAATAAAAAACCATAAAGGGAAAAAGATCAAAAAAAATTGTGATCCTGTTATTTTATTTTAAATAACTGGCGCCCGAGCTAAACGGATACTTTATAGCAACTAGTTACACGTTCCAAGCACGACCTTAAGTAGCTCACCGTTGGACACAATATTACAACTTGCAAGCTATTCCAGCCCGCCTAAGAGCTCACCGCTGGACACATAGTTGTTGGATTTATCAAAACAGCAGTTATTACAATTGGTATAGTGGAGGACCACGAGTAGCCAACCAAGACAAAAAGGAATAATCTGAAACTATCGGTAGTTAAAGATGTGGGGTATCATCATATTAATGTAAGTTATTTAAGAATATTTTTAAACATTTTGCCAAATAATAGGCAGAAAATATTTAAGCAATATTGAACAAGTGATTAGTAAATTTAAATAAGAAAAAAAAGAAAACAAACAAATTTATAAAAAAGAAAAAAGAAAATTAATAATTCAAAAAATCAAAAAGAATTTACAGAAAGTAAACGATTATAAACAAATTGAAAGAAAGAAAACCGTGTGTTTCCTATAATTTTTAATTAAACGATTATAAACAAATTAAACGATTATAAACAAATTGAAAGGAAAAAAACTGTGTGTTTCCTATAGTTTTTAATTAGTTAGGAGAATTGTAAAGAATTTTTTTTTTTTTAATTGATGTCTTCCATTTATCGCGTCCTAAATAAAAAATTTCTTTTAATTGGATACTGTCTAAGATTATCAAGAATATTGCGAAACTAATAAGAAAATATTTTTAAATGTGTTAAAGGAACTATCTTTTTACTAACCAAGACTAAATCCTATAATCCTAATCATGTCAAACCCAAATAACCTAATAAGACCAGCCGTCCTTAACCCCGACCAAATTCCTCAAAATCCCAATCCTCAACCCAATCCACAGAATCAACCTCAATTAAATGCTGCACTGCAGCAACAAATAGCCACTTTGGTTGCAGAACAGGTTAGGGCAACTTTTCAATTGTTGAATAATCCAAATGATGATTTATCTAACGGATCAGATATAGTAATAGAGGAGGGAAAAAGAAATAACCTGAAAATTCCTGATATTGTGCGGTCTTTGAGAGAATTCTTAGACGACCCTGGAGAGTTTAATTCATGGAGGAAAAGTGTAGAGAGGGTCCTGGAAATATACGACCATACTAGAGGCAGTGCGAAATATTTCGGGATATTAAGCGTTATCCGCAACAAAATAGTAGGTAGTGCGGACGCAGCCCTCGAATCTTACAACACCCCGTTAAATTGGAAAAATATTGTTAAGTGTTTGACACTTCACTACGGTGACAAAAGTGATTTAGGTACATTAGAGTACCAAATGACTTCACTCATTCAAGGCAGAAACTCCATACAAGGCTTTTATCAAGAAGTCTATACTCACCTTTCATTAACACTAAATAAAATAGGATGCATGGATATAGGCAGGGAATCGGCTACATTACTGACGCAAACTTATCGCGATAAGGCCCTCGACACTTTCGTAAGAGGTCTCAATGGAGACTTACCTAAACTGTTGGGAATTCGCGAACCTCGTCAAACGAACCAATTTCATGGCAAAAGGCCTACACCTCCATCTCTACAAACCCCAATGCCACATAACAAATTTCAAAGAAATTTTCATATAAATACCAATGAAGAACTTACTTCCGATAATAGTCTTTACGACCAAAGTGACAATCCTGATAGTCACGTAAGTAATTATCAGCAAGCGATCCAAGAAGACGAAAGTCTTCAAGATTACGTGCAAAACTATTTTCAACAAGCAAACGAATGGGAAAATACCGAAACGGAAGATTTGTCTGATATTCATTGTTTAGGTTAGCGCATTCTTCGCTACCATACTTTCAATGCAAAGCGAAGAATGGCCAAATATTAAAAATATTAGTTGACACAGGCTCTAATAAAAATTATATTCAGCCTTCCCTTGTAACTAACCTAATTCAAAATGAAAAACCGTTTTTCGTGAATTCTATATCGGGCAACATAAAAATTACACACCACACTCTAGTGAATCTTTTCAACTTACCAAATCATGAAATAAAAGTTTATATTCTGCCGTCGTTAAAATCTTTTCATGGCATTCTTGGTCATGATAGCTTAGAGGAACTCAATGCAACAATAAACAGTACATGTTAATAAATAATATGAAAAGGATAAAAATTTATCAGCACATTTCCCAATCAATAAATAATATTGAACTTAGAACCAACCACTTAAATGAAACCCAAATCTCAATGCTAGAAAATTTAATTCACACGTATCCGAATTTGTTTACGGAACCGAATCACAAATTAACCTACACTTCTCGTGTTCGAGGAGAGATTAGGACAACCACTGATTTACCAGTTTATTCGAAGTCTTATCCTTATCCTATGGCACTTAAAAGTGAAATAGAGAAACAAATAGCTGAGCTTTTGAACGATGGGATAATTAGACCATCGAAATCTCCATATAATGCACCTGTTTGGATAGTTCCAAAAAAACTAGATGTAAGGAAAAATACAGAATGGTCATAGACTATAGAAAGTTAAACTCGGTCACTGTTATCCCATTCCAGAAATAAATGAAGTCTTACCAAACCTCGGAGAAAATAAGTACTTTTCTGTCATAGATTTAAAGAGCGGTTTTCATCAGATTCCTCTTAAGGAATGCGATGTTGAAAAGACTGCGTTTTCTATTAATAATGGAAAATTTGAATTTGTTCGACTCCCTTTCGGACTAAAAAATTCTCCTTCGATTTTCCAACGCACTCTGGATGATGTTTTAAGGGATCATATAGGCAAAATATGTTATCTCTATATAGACGACGTAATTATATTCAGAAAAAATGAAAACGAGCACTTTCAAAATTTAAATAAAGTTTTCCAAATACTAGAGTCTGCAAATTTTAAAGTGCAACTTGATAAGTGTGAATTTGCAAAACAGCAAATAGAATTTTTGGGATTTATCGTAGGCATTAATGGTATTGAAACCAACCCTGAAAGAATAAAAGCAATAAATAAAATACCTCCGCCCAAGACCTTGAAAGACTTGAGAAGCTTCCTTGGTATGTCAGGATATTACCGTCGATTCGTACGGGACTATGCAAAGCTAGCTAAACCCCTGACATCCCTTTTAAGAGGAGAGGATGGACGCGTTTCAAAGAACGCATCCAAAAACAAAAATATATTTCTAAATCAGGCTGCAATAGAATCCTTCCGGAAAATAAAGAATTCACTGACCTCAGAAGATATTATCCTTTCACATCCGAACTTCGGAAAAGATTTTGATTTGACAACAGATGCTTCTGAGTACGCAATTGGAGCAGTCTTGTCACAAAATGGCAAACCGATAACATTTCTTTCAAGAACATTGAATAAGGCGGAAGAACATTACGCCACGAATGAGAAAGAGATGTTGGCAATAATATGGGCACTCACCACATTAAGAAACTATTTGTATGGGTCAAGAAAAATAAATATTTTTACAGACCATCAACCCCTTGCTTTTGCACTTAGCAACAAAAATACAAATAGCAAAATGAAAAGATGGAAAGCCATCTTAGAGGAGTATAATTATGAACTGGAATACCAACCAGGTAAAACCAACATAGTCGCCGATGCATTGTCCAGACCCCCACAAATAAATTCCATGACATCGACTCAGCATAGTTCAGAAAGTTCTTCACATAATTTAATACCAGCTATAGAATGTCCCATAAACGCCTTTAAAAATCAACTTCACACACTGATAGACGAACGAGAAAGTTATAAATTTGAAATCCATTTTCCCACATATCACAGGCACATTATAAAACAACCCCATTACTCAAAAGACTGTCTAATTTCTATTTTAAAGAAATATTTGAATCCAAGTGTGATTAACGGACTTTTCACCAGTGAACCGATTATGGGAATCATACAGGAATTTTATCCCGAACACTTTAAAAACTTTAGAGTCAGATTTACCCAAAGCCAAGTAAAAGATATAACGAATGAAAATGAACAGGAGGAGATAATAATATCAGAACATAAAAGAGCACATCGGAATGGAAAAGAGAATAGAGAACAAATTAAACAAAAATTTTATTTTCCCAAAATGGCGGAAAAAACCGATAGAATAGTGAAAGCCTGTAAGACTTGCAAAGAACAGAAATACGATCGTCATCCAAATAAACCTAGTTTAGAGACCACACCAATTCCACAAAACCCAGGGGAAATAATTCATGTCGACATTTACTCGACTGAAAAAAATGTAGTCCTTACAGCTATTGATAAGTTTTCAAAATATGCTCAGGCTAGAATTTTAAAATCTAGGGCAACGGAAGACATAAAAGAACCTCTCAAGGAATTAATTTTAGCATTTGGTGTCCCAAACTCAATAGTAATAGATAATCAAAAATCCCTAACTAAATTCGGCTACCATAATATTTTTGCTAGAAAATCAATTTGGAATAAATATTTATACTACACCCCCATATTGCAGTTCTGTTAATGGACAAGTAGAGAGATTTCACTCTACTCTTTCAGAAATCATGAGATGTTTAAAAACATAGAAACTACACACCTCATTTCATGACTTACTTACAAAGTCAATTCACTCTACTACTAAGAGAAAGCCAATAGAAATATTTTTGGTAGAAAGAAACAGAAAACGAAAGAAAAGAAATTAGTACTAGATTAAAGGAAAAACAAGAACAGGATTTAGAACATCATAACAAGGATAGGAAAAAAATTAGGAACTATTCATTAGGCGAAAAGATCTATGTTAAAATAAACAAAAGATTAGGATCAAAACTGTCCCCTTGGTATAGAGAAGAAATAGTAGAAGAAAATAGAAATACTACGATTTTAACTAATTCAGGAAAAATAGTCCATAAAAGTAATATAAAAAAATAAGAATATTTTACAGGATCCAGCTAATCTGTATTCAGGCAGAGATCGAGATAGTTGATTATTCGTCTTCCCATATAATCACCATCGATAAGGGAATAGCAAAAATACAACAAGGAACATTCACAATAATTCATGTAATTAAAATTAAAGAGTATGAAGAATTCATAAATAATATGCAAGCATTCATTGATCAAAACATCCCAAAATCCCACAACAAATATCCACTCCTAATCCATGAATTAACACAAACCACTAATATCCTAGAAGACCTTACACCTACTACTAATAACCGCCAGAGAAGATCCATAAATGCTATTGGAACTGTATGGAAGTACATAGCAGGAAGTCCTGATCATAACAATTTCAAATATTAGCTAGTAATATTGTGGGCTTAAATAAAAATACTAATAAGCAAGTCTTCATTAACGAGGCATTTTATAAAAGATTAAATAATTTAACAGAAATTTTTAAAACCATGGCAAATCAGATAAGAAAAGATGTTTATTTAGAAAAATAAAATAAGACTCGTTAAGGAAGAATTAGTAAATATTGAACGCGCCATTTTATGGGCACGAATAAATATTGTAAATCCACTCTTATTAAATAGAAAAGAAATTAAAATTGCTATGAAAACATTAATGGACGAGAATATTAATTTTTCAAGCCCAGAAGAGGCATTAGAATTTTCAAAGATAGCAATAATAAATAATAATAAAAAAGAAATATTTTACTTAATTAAAATTCCTTTAACAAAAAATGATAATTATAAAAACATAGTTATAAGACCGGTAAAAAGAAAAAATAAAGTAATACATTTAGATTTCAAAGAAATTTTATTTAACAGAAAAGAAATGATTGCTGTAAAAGAAAAATGTAAAAATTATCAAAATGTAACCATTTGTAATGAAAAAGATATCATTAATATAACAGAAACCGATTGTATTCCTAAGTTAATTAATAATTTGAATTTATCCTGTATCTTGAGCAACTGTCATCATATTCCTTTGGTCGAAGAAATAGATTCGGGAATAATACTTTTAAATTACTATAATGGGTCAATTTCTGAAAACGAAAAAAAAAATATATTTCGGGAACATTTTTAATTAAATTTCATAATACAACTATTAGAATTGAGAATAGAACTTTTAGCAATTGGCAAGCTTCACCTTTGCAAACTATGCCAGCAATGATGCAGCCCACTCCCTTTGAAAAAAGTCGAATTAATCTTTTGTCTCTCGAGACACTTAATGAACTCCAAATCAATAATACGGATGTCATCACAACTGTGGAAAAACACCTTTTAATCGGAGAATGGAAAATCTCTGGAATATTTCTTCTTGTTATTATTTTAATCATCTTTCTTAAGATCTTTACTAAAACAGTAGAGAAAATTATAGTATGGGAACCCCAGGTGCCTAAAATAGATAAACCATTTGAAATGGATAATCTACCACAATTTACGAATATTACTCTTATTGCTTTAGAGAAACCTCCAAGGTTACATAAAATTCCACTCTTTCAGGAAACGATTGAGGACACTCGATTTTAAAGGGGGAAGAGTTAACAACATAAAAGTTGGTAACCTTTTTTTTATTTTTTTGCAACATCTGGTCTGCTACTTTGTCACAATAAAATGTTCCAATTTTGATTTCAATTTATGCTGACACTACGTCTGCATAAATTTCGTGAGAAAATGAATAACAAACTGATGACCGTTGCTTAACTATAAAATAATTTGTAAAATGCTTAACTATAAAATAATTTGTTAATCAAAAATAAGTCAGTTAATAAAAATCCATAAAGGGAAAAAGATCAAAAAAAAATTGTGATCTTGTTATTTTATTTTAAATAACTTACATTATTACCGTTTTATTGCCCTTTTCTGCTTGTATAACTATGATGTTATAGTGTTTTTTTTTCAGAAATTTCTTGGTTTTTTCAAATATGGGTTTTTCGTAAAATCCTTTTGAAGGCTGTGATATTACTCGCTAGTTTCGTTCTTGCGATATCTTAAACTTTATTCACATTGTCGTCCATTGCTTGAATACGTTGTGCGAAGTCAGCTATGAAATTACATCAAATGAAATTTTTTCCCCAAAGAAAGCATCCACTTACACTCCATTGGGATTTCTAATTTAGTTATATTTAACTACGTTAGGCCATGATAGCTCGTAAACAAATAAATTTTAGAACAAAACTTGGCCAAATAGAAATAATTTATTTAATTTATAGAAACATCATTAGCAACATAAAATACAAAAACAGCAAAAACAACAAACAAATATGAAGGGATATTTAAGACACATAGATCTTAAATGCAGCAGTTAAACTTGCAGAACTTTGCAAAAATATTGCTACACAACAAAGAGATTAGTACAACAAGCACAAAGACTGAAATTTATATTATCATGTAGGAGCTACGGTATAATGTCAAACCACACTAAGAATACAACAACACGGGTAAGCAACCTTTTTGAACTTAGAGAGGATAGAGAATAATTTCCACCAGAAAATTCTAAATCTAGAAATTTCACAAACAAACACGAAGATTAAATTAATCAGACCACAATTTTACCATTTGAAAATTGGCATTGGCAATATGCTTACTGACGACGACTATACTACTTTTGTTGGTAGACAAACAGAGAGCTGGACATATAAAGAATAATACAAAACAGACTCAAATCATGAAATTAATTACACTGAGAGAAAAACAATTAAAAATACATGGATTTGTGTTTAATGAAAATTTACAGAATTGTAGAATTTATAAGAAGTTTGATATATGAATTGCTAAACAAAAGGAGTCATCAGCTTTATCTCAACACATGTTAAACACTGGACACACAGCTGATTTTACAAAAACAAAATACTAGATAAAGAAAGAATAGAAAGGAAAAGATTCACAATAGAAAGCTTGCGTATACAGCAAAATATACATAAAACAATGAACTTGAAAGAAGACACCGATAAGTACAAGCTACATAGTTACAATAAACTAGACTAATGTTTTTTTTTTTTATAAATTATACAAGAATATTTTTTAAAGTTTTTTGTTGAATTTTTGTTTTTTCTAAAATCTTTTTATGTTTTTAATGTGAAAAATATTCTTGTTTAATTGTAAGCCATAATTGCTTTTGGTGTATAGTATATTTGAAATAATCAAATCATGCTGAAAAAGATAAATTTAAATTTATCACTTATACATAAAATAACAATGTAAAAATGTTAATAAACCGACTAAATTAAATTTTACGCAGAATTTTTTTTACTGAATATTTTTACCCTTTTTTTGACTTTTTTGATCATAGTGGACAACTTTAGCAATTTTTTAAAAAGGGCTTTAATTATCCATAAAAGTGGGATAGAAGGTAAAAATATTGAACGAAACAATGGTAAAATTTTACTAGTACATAAAAAAAACATTCAGAAGCGCATTTACATTGACTACATATAATACATTACTAAAGGGTGTCCCAAGAAGAACGAAATTTTTAAATCTGGCAACATTCGAAGTGTCATAACCAGATGAATTTGTCTGTACTTCTAAGAAAAACTTGTCTTTTTACCACCAAAAGTAAAAAATTAACCCTGTATCACCCACTTTGTGGTCACAATAACCCTAAAAATGGGAAGTCAATTTCACGTAAAAAAGTATAATTGCATTTTTATTTTACAGAACTGAATCGGTTATATAAGAAAATTAATAAGTCAAATTGTAATTAAAAAAGTTAATGCCGAAAGAGAGTAGTAGTTGATTACGAAAAGGAATAAATCACTGCCTAAATGTAAATATTTCATGTCCTATAAGATGTAAACGAAAATATTGACATATTCTATATCTTAACCGCTTCGTCGGTGTTACCACAAGGAATAGAAACTCAATTGGACTTGCAAAAAAAATCAATTGGTCGTGCAAAGAAAAACAATTGGAATTGAAAAAAAACTTATTATAAAATCCCGTGGATTTTAGCAGATTTCAGGGACTTTACTCAAACTTGTGCAGAAAGGGTAAAAATTTGAAATCACAGAAATTTGCTAAATTTTCCTTCAGTTGCCGAACCTCTGTAACATGTATAAAATTTAATTTGGTTGCTGCTTACTATGAAATCTCTGCAACTGTTACGTGTTATAAATTAATAAAAAAAGATGCATCTATGGATTATTTGAAGTTAGTAAACTTGAAATTTGGTGGTTCATCTGCTTTTTATGAAGAACTTTTTAAGCCTGAACTTTGGACCTTAGAAATTAGAGCCCGTCCTTTCCTTTCGTTAAAAGTATATTATCAAATTATTTCTGAAAATGAAAAAAATGTTCATAAATGGTAATATATGGCTACATATATAACGGATCCGTCATTTGAGGGTATATGGCTGTAAATGCTCATATATGGACATATGTAATTTGAGGGTATATGCTCGTATATGGTCACATATAAGTACTTTTCAGTATATCAAAATTTTTTTTTATTTTTCAACAAAAATATTGTTTTTTTATTAAAACTAAATGTAAATATTATACTTCTATTTAAAAAATTATACATATATCACGTTAATTCTTTTAGTTCAAAACTATTTTAAAGTAAATAAAGAAATCATAAAAAAAGTATTAAAAAATTAATATCAATTAAAAACAGTTTTATTTAGTGATCATGACGTTTTTGGAGCCGATTAAACTAGCCAATTTTTTGGCTCTTTTTTCTTTTACATTTAAACATTAATTTTTTGCCGTTTGGTGCTCTTGACCTTGGGATTTCGGAGACCTGCTTGTCTTGTCTGGTAGAAGAAGTTTAAATTGAAAAAAAAAAAATCTTAAACATATATGATAAAATGAATGTTTTCTTCTTTTCAGATATGGTCCCATATATGGAATAACATATGCATTCATATATGCATATATAAGGCATATGCGAATCGATATATGGAACAATATATGCATTATTATTGCCATATATAACCATATATGCACTTTTTCTTTGAATGTATTTGCCCATGTATGCTTACCCGAGTAAAAAAATTTATCTGGCGCAATATTTAATCATATCCAATTTGATATTCTTTAATATCTAGCTGATCTTATTTGATCCAGCAATATCGGTATAAAGTCTCCACAATTTATTAGATTTCGTTTTGATTTCAGCTAACTTTAAATGCGACTTCATTTTGTATGGGAAATCTGTTTGAAATACCAAATTTTTATTAGATTTCCGTCGAAATCTATCGGAATATACTTTGAAGTTGATTTCGAGCATAATCTAAATTCGCTCTTACTTAAAATTTTAATAATTATTTATTAAAATTATGTAACAACGTTTTTAAATAATACACTCACAATATAATTTCCTTAAAAACAACTTAAAATACATATTAAATTAATCGAAAATACAATCAAAAAGAGAACTACTGATTTTTCATTATATTCAGCCCATTTTGTTGTTTATTTTTAATCATTGTCTTATAATCAACAAAAGTAGTAAAAACAATAGAAAGTCGTTTAAAATAACCATCAATTTTTTACTGACAAAAAGTTAGAAAAAACTACTTTTGTGGTTTGTTTTTCAAATTAATAGATTTTTATTTGTATGTAATTACAAAACAGAACACAACACACGCAGATTTGAATAATTTCTTGTAATTTTTATTGAAATAATTTTTTATATATACAAACTATTTTGGTAAAAAAAATAAAAAAGAATTATATGAATTTCAATTTTTAGAAACAGAAAACATAAAATTTTACATTTAACAGAAAATATCAACTCTACTGATTGTCTGTAAATTTTTATAGTTTGTTTTTTGAATGACTGATTCAAATAGTTAAAAAATATACTTCTATGAATTTCAATTGATTCTTCAATTAAAAACAAACTTTACGTATTACTTTTTTAATAAACTACTGTCGGTAACCGAAAATATATTGTGAGTGTATAAAAAATATTTGTTACTATAGTTTTTACTGGCAAGAAAAAAAAATTCTTGAATATGTGTTACAACACAATAAAAAAATATAAATTGAATGTTAAGAGTTACGAACACGATTTTTTTATGTTGCATACAACAGTTACTTGTTATAGGCAGTTAAAGGAAATTTTTTTCGCTTCCTAAAATTTTGATAACAGTTATTTTATGTCCTTGCTATTAGTTTGATTAATGTATTAAAAAAGTTGAGTAATTGAATTAAACGTTAGTTCGCTATTTATACGAATCAACAAACGAGTTTTGCTATAAGTTTATTTCTTTATTAGATGCAATTTGTACTTACCTTCTGCATTATATGAACATAACCCCCTTTTGAATTAAAGATATATAAATAGGGGGTTATTTTATGATTACGTAAAGGTACCCTTGTAAAGTTAAAAAAATTTGTATATTTTTTTTCTTATAATTTGTTAAATTTTATTCCTTTGAATTTAATGATTTTTGTTTTTTTTTTCTTTTTTTTATATTTTTATTTTGGTGCGTCTTTTTTTATAAATGTTAGACGAAAATGACAACAGAGTTAGCAATAATTGTTAACGAATATTTTCGAAAATCTATTGCGATATATATTGCCATCAAGAAATATGTACGAAATTAAGTCGCCCACACGAAAGATAGTACAATTTTAACATTTGTTTCAATATATGGGTATATATTTATCTTTAGTTTAGACTGGAGGATAAATAAAAATTCAATTTTAACGATTAAATAGATGCGTATATTTTAATAAACAATATAATATTAGTATTTTTAATATTTTTTGGTAGCGTTTTTAATACATAGATTGAACAATTGTATCTTTTTCAAATAATTGGCGAACTTTCATACACCCATCAGAACCACAAGAAAACAAACGACCATAAGCATCTATATTTATTTGACTAACACCTTGACCAATATGTTTGAAAAAACTATTTTTGGCGTGCTCCCCAGAAAATGTTGTTATTAGGGAATATTGACTTAGACTCCAAATCTGAAAATAAATAAAAAAAAAAAAAAGAAATACATGAAACGCTTGTGGGGTACTTTGATCACAAATACTATGACAATATATGTTTTTCGTTAATAATATATATTGTCTAGTATATCTTATTGGACATATTTTTTTATGACTTTATATTTGAAGATGATAGTGTATTGTTTCATGAATAAAAAATGTATTTATAAAACTCCCGTGGAAAAAGGGAAGTTGAAGCACCTGTCTCGTGAGTGGTGCAAAGTTCTCCGTTTTTCCTAAGGTTAGCAGGTACGCTTAAAAAGCCGTACCGAAATAAGTGATATACAGTCAAAGCCCGCTAAAATCAACGATATATTGTGAGTCACATTCGTGGAAACCAGACCTGTCATGGACAGGGTCTGGTCCTCGGACCGGTTCTTTTATATGAAAGGGAAGTATAAAGATATTTTTTTTTCCTGGAGAAAATATTTGAACAGACAAATAAATATTGTGTGCTTGGAAGGTACTGTGGTCATCGGATAGTTATTTTTGTTTCTTGTAGTTATTTTATATTATTCTACATATAAATGTATGTACGATTTGGTCATAAATTAATTACACGGTGCTACACTGAAGAAGAACTTGCGAAATGACCTAGTGTAGGTTGTAGGTCTAGCTGAGTGTATTATATAACCGGTTTTATAAGTTGCAATATACCCTCAAAATTTCGAGATATGGGGGAAAGAGTAATTTTTTGGACTGGCGCACTTAAACTTTTCTGACTCATTAATTTTTAACCGATTTCGAAACGGTCAACGGCATTAATTAGAAACGAACGTGCTCTTTCCAAATATATATACTTCCCGTATACTATTAATATAAATATGTAGAGAATTTTTCAATAATATAAACATTTTTAATTTTTTTTTTAATTTTTCATTTCCTACGAGGTTTTTTCCGAATCTTCTTTTAAAACAGCGTTAACCTAAAAGTCAGTCTGTCCTTCTGAGTAAAACAAGCTTTTATTCATGTAAATAGGTTAAAAATTGACAAAGTTATAATACTTTTTCTAATCAAGAGATATTAGAATTCCTTAAAATATTTTTTTTTTTAATTTTTGTTACAAATCGCCCTTAAAACCCAATTAAAATTGGCTTTTGTTTTATTATTTACGTTTCAATTAACAAAGAAATTAAACATTGTTTGTTTTTTACTTTAGATTGTTACTCAAGTTCGGCGTATGCCAAAGCCAACTTAAGGAACTTAGGTCAATTACAGTTCTTGTTTTAGGACTTATTATACGAGTGTACTAAAAAAGAGCTAGTATGATACAAACAAGACATAAGTACGAAGGAGAAATAAAGAAAATCCACTCTGTTAGTACTCTATCATTGTAAATAAGGCATTATTTAAATTATTTTTGTAATAATACCGTGACTATTTGTTGATACTTGCAAAAAAGTTGTTTACTAGTTAGTATTAGTGGTACAGCTTCAAAAAACAACATATTTCTTTAAAAAAAGCTAACTAAAATATTTAATTGTGTTATAAGCTAAGTGTTAATAAAAATCATTTGATTTATTAAAAGTTGGAGCATGGATGAGTTTTATATCTTTATCTAAAAATTTTTTTGGCGTATGGAGAAATCGATGCAGAATGTCAATCAAAATACATTTTTTGCTTCTCACTTGGAATTCTTCCCAGAAAATCTGGGTCAATTTAGTGACGAGCAAGGCGAACGCTTCCACGAAGAGCTATCAATAATGGAAAAGCGGTTCGAAGGAAAAAGTCAGATCAGAATGCTAGCGAATTACTGCTAGTCGCTAAAAGGTGAAACTGATGATTTGTCTTAAGTAGTAGATTAAGTAAACATTTTTAAAAAATAAACGTAATTAAAAAAATTGTTCGAACTTTAAATTATTTCTTTTTGTTGAATCATATAATCGAAATCGGGTTTTCGTTGTTTAGAAAAAGTACTATAACATTGTCATTTTTAACCGATTTACACGAATAAAAGTTTGTTTTACTCAGAAGGACACTGACTTTGAGATTATTGTTGTTTTAAAAGAAGATTCGAAAAAACCCTCATTGAAAATGCAAAAGTTAAAAAAAATAATGAAAAAATTTTATATTATTGAAAAAATCTCTACATATTTATATTAATGTATACGGAAAGTATATATATTTGGAAAGAGCACGTTCATTTCGAATGCCGTTGCCGTTTCTAAATTGGTTAAAAAATTAATGAGTTAGAAAAGTTTAAGTGCGCTAGTCCAAAAAAATACTCTTTCCCCATATCTCGAAATTTTTAGGGTATATTGCCACTTATAAAACCGTTTATATAATACACTCAGCTAGACCTACAACCTATACTAGGTCATTTCACAAGTTCTTGCAATTTTTTTTTTGTAGCATAGTGTTATTTATAAATATGATATTTGTTTTGGACTGCACAATTTTTAGATCAATGGCAATCACCTGATACCAAAAATGTTGTATCGAGGAAATTTAAATCTGTTAGTTTTTTGTGTCTTGTTCGGTTTTGTTTTCTTGTAATTAAGAGGCAATTCGAGTGTTATTTTTTTTTTGGTTTTTGTTCGGGTTTGTTTCTTGTAATTCTAATCTGTTGGTTTGTATTAGTTTGTTTAGTTGTGGATAATTAAAAAAAAAAACAATACTATAAATTAGTTTTAAGTATTTGGTTTTATTATATTTTTTCCTCTTGCTTTTAAAATAATTCTTAAATGAAAAGTTCATTAAATATTTCTTATAAATTTTATTACGTATAATAATATAATAAAACAACTGAGGAAAAATTTGATAATAGCAGCTCATTGCTTTTTGCATTACCAATAATGACCTACCATTGGCCACTGCATTACTTCTAACGTGAAAATAATGAATTACTAAAAATAAGCTAATGATATTTCATGTCAGCTCCTTGCATACTACATTACTTTCAATGTGAAAATAATGAGTTACTAATAATGTGTTTTAACTTATTGTAATACTGTGTAAAAATAAAATACTTGTTAAAGATTTTATTTTTATAAAGGAAAAAAAACAAAGTATTCCTTGATTTTGTTTATTTAAAAAAAAAGAGAAAAAAAAAATATCATAACCTTGAAAAAAAAACCAAAACGGGTATTCTTAATAAAACTTACTTTTATATAAAACAAATAAATTGCTAATTTCAATAGGTTATGGGTCCTTCCGATAAAACTGGTATATTGCAATTTTGTGGAACCAATTTTGAAAATTGGAAATTTCGTGTTGAAAAACATTTGGCTGCTGCAGGATGTCTTGAAACTGTAAGAATGTCAACTCAAACAGATGCTAGTCCTGCTGCAGAAACTTTTCAAAAACAAGATACAAAAGCACAAGATATTATCACAAGTTTGATCCATGATGATTATTTGGAGTACATACGAGATAGATCATCCGCTAAGGAAATGTGGAATAGTTTGAATGAAACTTTTTCTTGTAAGTCATCTCAAAACCAAACTATTATACGTAAAGAACTAGCCAACCTAAGATTAAGAGAAGGTGAAAGTCTTAATCACCATTTTTTTAAATTTGATTCCCTGGTAAGACAACTAAAGAGTGCTGGTGCAAAACCAGAAGAGGCAGATCTCGTGTCTCAATTGTTTTTAACTTTGCCGGAATCATTTGATCCGATTGTTACGGCTTTAGAGAATCTCAAAATGGATGACTTAACATTGGCTGTTGTTAAACCTAGACTACTAGCTGAAGAATCAAAGAAAAAGAATCGAAGGATGATGAAGGTGCTCAGAAGGTAACTGCTTTCCAATCTAAAAACAAAACCAAATTTCGTTTCAATGGAAAATGCCATAAATGTGGAAAGTATGGTCATATGAAGAAAGACTGTAAATGCAAGGAAGCAAAAATAGCTAATAATAGTGTCATTGGGGTCCTATGGCATCGTCATTCATTACTGAAGATGTGGTGGTTTTTGCTTTGGATTCTGGTGCGACAGATCATTTTGTCTATGGGAAGAATATCTTCAAGAATTTAAAGAAGTTACCAACCCCTTAATATATAAAGATGAACAAATTTGTGTTTCTATGGCCGGTGAAATTGATTTGATAAGTGATACTGGTGTCAAAGTAAATTTGAAGAACGTATTATATAAAGGGTGTCCCAAGAAGAACGCAATTTTTAAATTTTAAATAAAACACAGATATTTAAAAAAAAATCGTGAAACTTTATTATATCGTAAAGTAGACAGAATGAGGTTATGTATGGAACAATATATCGTGCAGATGGCCGCCGCGGCTTTGCTGGTATGCACGCGATCTTTTAATGAAATTTTCAATGACCGTTTTGCATGAATGCTGCGGTATTTCATTAATGCAGCGTCCAATTTTCTCTATTAAGGCTTGAGTCGTCGTCGGCTTATTCGCGTAAACCATCGACTTCAAATAACCCCAAAGAAAAAAATCTAATGGTGTTAAATCGCACGATCTAGGCGGCCAATTCTGATCTCCAAAACGCGAAATAACACGACCGGGAAATGACTGATGCAGCAATTGAATTGTTTCTCTGGCTGTATGACATGTGGTGCCGTCTTGTTGGAACCACATGCCCTCCACATTCATTTCTTCAATTCTAGGCAAGAAAAAACTGGATATCATTTCACGATACCGAACACCATTGACTGTTTGCGCTTGACCTGCCACATTTTTATAAAAAAAAGGTCCAATGATTCCTCCAGCCCAAAAACCACACCACACAGTGACACGTGAAGGATGCATTTGCTTCTCGTGAATCACTCGAGGATTTTCCTCACCCCAAATGCGACAATTCTGCCTATTGACGAAGCCATCAAGATGAAAATGGGCCTCGTCACTGAAGATGATTTTATCGGCAAAATCAGCATTTTCATGTTGTCTCTCCAATACCCAATTAGAGAACTCCCTTCGCTTCAATTGCTTTAGTTCCTGAGTCAATTGAACTTTGTATGCATGAAGATGCAAATCTTTCGTCAAAATTCGCTGCAAAGTGGATTTGGAGACACCAATTTGCTGAGCTCGGTGTCGAATTGAGGTGGATGGAGTTTGAGCGACATCATCACGTACAGCTGCGACATTTTCGGTCGATCGACCTGGTCGATGGCGCGTTGCTGTCTTTACATCACTAACAGACCCAGTTTCGGCAAATTTATCCATTAATCTCTTTACAGTTGACTCTTTTGGAGCATTATTGTGACCCCAAATTGATCGCAATTTGCGAACTGTAGCCGCAAAACTTTCACCATTTTGGTAAAACAATTTCACAATGAGAATGCGTTGTTCATTCGTGTAGCGCTCCATTTTTACTAACCTCGTACCTTCTACTAGCAAACAATAACAATTGTTCAAATGTCAAACAATGACACTTCGAATGTTGCCAGATTTAAAAATTGCGTTCTTCTTGGGACACCCTTTAGTTCGGAATTTCGGGAAAATTTGCTATCTGTAAGCAAAATTGTTGAATCTGGATTGAAGGTTGAATTCCAAAGAAGCTTTGCTGTAATCATGCGCAATAAAAAAGTGATTGCTAAAGCTAAACGATGTGGTAATTTATTTGAAGTAAAGATGAATAGCGAATACAAGTCAGCAGCAAAATTAAGCAAAGCTGAAGAAAGTTCATTATGGCACAAGCGTTTAGGTCACATCAGTAATAAATGTTGCAATGAATTGATTTGTAATGATATGGTTTCCGGCTTACCAAAGGTATGTACAAATGGTTTTGTGATATTTGTGTACAAAGCAAGCAGTGTCGAGAGCCGTTCAAGGGAACTCGAAATAAATCGTCAAGGCCCCTCGAACAAATTCATTCGGATGTGTGTGGTCCAATTAGGCCAACTGCTTGGGATGGTTCAAGATACTTCCTAACATTCATTGATGATTATACTCATTTTGTAATGGTGTATTTAATAAAAAAGAAATCGGAAGTTTTCGAAAAATTCAAAGAATATGAGGCAGTCGTCACATCAAAGTTTGGTACAAATATAAGCCGACTTACTGTTGATCAAGGAAGAGAATACAAATCTGAAGGCATGTTATCGTTTTGTAGAAAGAAAGGAATTCAAATTTGTGAAACCATTGCTTACACTCCCCAACAAAACCGTTTTGCTGAAAGACTTAATCGTACTATTGTTGAACGTGTTAGGGCTCTGTTGTTTGAAGCTGGTGATCCAAAATTTTTATGGTGCGAAGCGGTTTATACTAGTGTTTACCTAATCAGTATTATTATTATTATTTCAAATGGGACTACGCACCGCGACCACAGTAGGTCTTTTGTGCTGCCCAGAATCACCCTAAAGGTTCAAGCTATTGATGAAGCCAAGAACCTTGCCGGGTAAAGTGTTCCAAATGTCGGAAGGCGACAAGAAACGGTCACCCAAAAACTTGATCCTCCTGACACAAAGCCCAGGACAATCGCAGAGGACATGCTCTGACGTCTCCGATTCCAACCCGCAAGACCTGCACAGTTCAGTGTCCGATTGACCCTTCTTGTGCTTATGGTACCTAAGGTTGCAATGTCCAGTAAAGTATCTATTCAGGGTCCTTAGGTCCCTTCGACCAAGGGCCAGTAGTCGCCCAGACCCACCACTGGGCATAGATATAAATCTCTTAGCCTGTCGTTGGCCACGAGATGTTTGCCAATAATCGTAAAATTTCGACTCTCTCCACAACCTGAGCCTCTCTCCACAACCTGGGCACCCCGCAGAAAGGTTCAGGGCCTATGAAGAGCCGGCGGGCACCACGGTTGGCCAGACAGTCCGATCTTTCGTTGCCCTCATGCCCCTCATGGCCGGAATCCATCCCAGTGTAAGGGAGTTGCTCCTACCGAGTCGGTTGAGTGCCGTAATACATTCCATGACAAGTTTAGATGACACCTCGTGGGACATAAGAGCCCTGACTGTCAGTGAGAATATAGATACGAGATCTGACCACACGCCTCCGTAGGCATTCCTCCACACACACACATATGGCGTAGATTTCCGCCTGAAAAATGGAGGGGGTCCTAAAACCCCCGCACCCGTATCCTTATTCAGCTGTTTCGAGCCATCTGTGAACCATAACTGGGCCCCAACTTCAGGTTCCCAAGTCCGGTTGGTCCACATGCTCCTATCAAAAGACATAGCGTCAAAATACCTGACCAAAATCTGTTCTGGCAGCATCTTATCTGTGACCTTTCTGATTGGGTCGTCCATAAGATACCTAATCAATAGAAGTCCTTGTAGATCGTTATCATATCCAAAAACACCAGCTGAAATGTGGTTTAACCAAAAGTCAGATGTATCAAAGTTTAGGATTTTTGGATGTCAGGCCTATGCTTGGGTAGCTGAACAAACGCGTTGTAAGTTAGATCCTAAAAGTAAAACGTACGTAATGATTGGATATTGTCCTAATGGTTATCGTTTATGGGACAAGGAAAAGCGTAAAGTGGTTCAATCCAGAGATGTAAAATTTAATGAAAGTTTGTTTCCCTTTAAAAAGAAAACTGAAATTACCAATGATAATTTGATTATTATACGAAACGATCAAGAGGGGGATAATGAGGATGATGTTTCAAATGCAACAGAATGTGATGATAGTTTTAATGCTTCAGAATGTCGTAATGATGTTGAAGAACATACAGGTGAATGGAATGTTAACTCTAATAGTGACGTGATGGTTATTGATGATCAAGAGTATAGTGATGTAAATGAAGTGTTTCAGGTAGAAGAACAGGTCGCCCAAAACCCCAAGACGAAGTAAAAGGGTTCCAAAACCAAATTCACAATTTTTTGAATACTATAGTACCGTGTTTGAAGCTGTTGCAACTACATATGCTGAAATTAAAAACTGTAAGAATCGATCTGATTGGTTATCTGCTGTTGATGAGGAACTAAAGTCGATGGAGAAAAACAACGTTTGGAAGTTAGTAAAATGTCCACCAAATGTTAAAACGGTTAAATCAAGATGGGTGTTTACAATTAAGAGGGATGCTGATCGTAATCATTTACGTTATAAGGCAAGACTTATTGCTAAAGGTTATTTACAGAAGTTTGGAGTATATTACGAGGATATTTACTCTCCAGTAGCAAAATTATCAACAATAAGAATTATTTTGGCAGTTGGTGTAACGTATAAACTTTGTTTTCATCAACTGGATATTAAAACAGCATTCCTACATGGAGAACTTAAGGAAGATATTTACATGAAAATACCGGAAGGAATGAAAAATTATCATGGTAATGTATTAAAACTTAAAAAATCTTTATATGGCTTAAAACAAGCACCAAGGTGCTGGAATGAAAAATTTAATTTACAACTTTTAAATATGGGTTTCATACGTTCTAAACATGACTATTGCTTATATACAAGAATGAAATCGAATGTTATGATGTTTCTGTTATTATATGTGGATGATATTTTAATCGCCGGTAATAATGAAGAAGAAACTAATGAAATTAAAAATAAATTGTCTAAAAATTTTGAAATATCCGATTGCGGAAAACTAAAACATTATCTCGGTATTAAATTTGAATACAATCAAAAAGATGGAATAATGATGCTATCTCAAGAGTCCATAATAAATAAAGTCACTGATAAATTTAGAATGACAGAATGCAACGAAATTAGAACTCCTATGGAAAAAGGACTGCAATTGCAGATAAATTCTGAAGCAGAATGTAAGCAATCTTATCGTGAGTTATTGGGTAGTCTTATGTATATTATGCTTAGTGTTCGTCCTGATAATTGCTATTCAATTGGATATATGGGCAGATTCCAACAAAATCCTGGTGAAATACATTGGACAACACTTAAAAAATATTACGGTATCTCAAAAGTACAAAAGAATTTAAATTAATTTACAAAATAAATCCAAACGGTGAAGCACTAATGGGGTTTGCTGATGTGGATTGGGCATCCAGTCTTGAAGATCGGAAATCAACAAGTGGTTTTGTGTTTTATGTGTTTGGTAACCCAGTTTCGTGGTCTAGCAAGAAATAAGCAACTGTAGCTATGTCATCTAGTGAGGCAGAATATGTTGCTCTCAGTCATGCTGCTTCTGAAGGTTTGTGGATACGTGGAATACTTCAAGATCTTAATATTGTTAATGATAATTATCCTGTTACAATTTTTGAAGACAATGCAGGATGCATTGCAATGGCTAAAAACGTTGAATGTAAACGTTCAAAACATATTGATATTCGGCACCACTTTATAAGGGATCATATTATGAAAGGAAATTTAGTCATAAAGCCTATTTCAACAAAGAATCAAGTTGCAGATATTTTTACAAAATTATTGGATTCTACATGTTTTGCTACAATTAGAAATTTGCTTAAATTGTCCAATTGAAGGGGGTATTGTAATACTGTGTAAAAATAAAATACTTGTTAAATATTTTATTTTTATAAAGGAAAAAAAACAAAGTATTCCTTGATTTTGTTTATTTAAAAAAAAAAAAGAGAAAAAAAATATCATAACCTTGTAAAAAAAAAACCAAAACGAGTATTCTTAATAAAACTTACTTTTATATAAAACAAATAAACTGCTAATTTCAATATAACTACTTATTTTTGGCAGTTAGAATCTATTTTTGGTTTTGTTATTTAAATTTTTTTCAAATTGTTATCAAAAATCAATTCAAATTAAAAGCAAATAAAAAAATAATAGAAACAAAATTAAAACATATTAAAAATAGTTTTTTGATTTTAAATATTTGTGTTTTTTAACGATTTTGATTTGAAAATGGGATTTTTGAATACCATTTTGAATTGAAATTTTGAATGAATTAACGATAGTGATATACGTGTAGTTCCTCTCAACAAGGAATCACACATAAATTTATCTATATATATACCATTTCTAGAAAAATCGAAATACGATTTCTGGATTCCTTCAGATTTATGTCTTCAAGTTTGGAAAGATTCAATGAAACTGAACTTCCCAGTCGAGATAGGTTTTTTAATGTAATGCGAAAAATGTTTGTAATACTTTTAGATATATAATATGTTAGATTATGTAAAATTGTGTTTAAAATCGGAAGTGCTTTTATTGGCAGATATATTTCAAAACTTTAGGAAAATTTGCAAATCCATATATAAACTAGATCCAAATCATTATTATGCCGCCCCTGGTCTTTTTTGGGATGCAATGCTTAAGACGACAAAGAAAGAATTAAAGTTAACGGATAAAGATATGCATATCTTTATACAAAAGAGAATAAGGGGCGGTCTCGTACAATGTTCACAGAGACATGCCAAAGCCAATAATACATATTAATATGATTACGATAGCTGAATACCATCGGAATATTTAGCTTATTTAGATGCAAATAATTTATATAGATGGGCAATGTCCCAGTATCTTCCAACTGGGAGATTTGAGTAGATTGACGAGGACGCTTTAAAGGGATTTGATCAAAATAAAATATCTGATACCTCTCCTGTCGGTTACATTTTAGAAGTTGATTTAAAATATCCACACTCTACATAAACTTCAGAATGATCTTCCTTTTGCTCCTAAAACAAAGAAGTTGGAAACTCCAAATGCAAAAAACTTATTGCAGATTTGACTAATAAAACAACATATCAGATTCATTATCGAAACCTTAAACAATGCATTGGAAACGGTTTAATTCGTACAAAATATCAAGGGTGTGAAGATAAATACGTAGGTTAAATACGTTTTCACAACTATTGTGAATGATATAAATAAAAGCAAATAGTAGTGTCGCCAACTTTTTTTGCTTAGAAGATGCCAAATTTGATAAGAAAAGCGCTGAAACATATGGAAAAATATAAATTTGTGAGATTTTACATCAAATATTAGAAAAAAATAAATAAATGGGGATACCGCTTGTTTGTGGAGATCTATGAGGGAGTAGATTCCAACGGTGTATTGATCTCCTCCAAAATCACTCTAGATTTCGAGTTTTGCATTTTAAAGAAAATTTATTTTTGAGATTTCCCATATTATTTAAAATTTAAATTTTTGGACATTTAAGAAAAAAATAAATGGGGTTACCGCTTGTTTGTGGAGAGCTATGAGGGAGTAGATTCCAGCGATGTATTGATCTCCTCCAGAATCGCTCTTGGTTTCGAGTTTTGCATTTTACAAGAAAATTTATTTTTAAGATTTCACATATTTAAAATTTTTTGACATTCAAGAAAAAAATAAATGGGGGTACCGCTTGTCTGTGGAGAGGTATCAGGGAGTAGATTCCAACGATGTATTGATCTCAACCAGAATCACTCTAGATTTCGAGTTTTGCATTTTATTTGCTTTTATTTATATCATTTGCTTTTATTTATATCATTCACAATAGTTGTGAAAACGTATTTAACCTACGTATTTATCTTCACACCCTTCAAAATATCACTAGGGAATACAATTTAATCAATCACCATGGCTTCAGAAATATATAAACTTAAATACACACCATGGAGTAGAGGCTCAAAATATATTTGAGAAAGACTTTCTCAAACTTTTAAATAAGAAGACCATGGAAAATGTTGAGAAAAGAGCGGATGTGTAAATCGCTAAAAATTGGGAGAGTGAAGATAGAAATTTTAGAGGTTCAAGATATTTTGTTTCTCGACCCAACTTTTAAAGCATTGCAAATTTTTCGGTAGTTCAGATGGGTAAAGTTGATATACACTTAGAAGAGAAAGTTAGTAGAAAAATTTTTAAACGGTTTAGTAAAAAAATCATTATTTAGTAAATTTTTTTTGCTATTTACGTTTTACAAATTAGAGAACTTTTATAGAGTATTTACGAATTTTTGTTGCTAACTTCAGAAATCATTTTACAATTTTTTGAAACCCGATTTGCTAAAATTAGCAAAAAAAAATATTAATTTAAAAAAAGTGGATATTGAAGAAAATGTTATTTCTAATAATTAAAACTTATACATACAAACTTAAATTGCCTTAAAATGATACATAGGTTGAAAAAAGGGATCGGAAGTGAAGATACTTTTCACAACCGACTCATGTCCAAAAATGGAACATCCACCGTAAAATAGCACTAAAAACTTTTTTAGTTCTAAAAATCAGCCCTAAAAACAATTAAAATTTGATCCTAAAATCGAAAAAATTTACTAAAAATATTTTTCAAAACAAAACTTAGCAAATTAAAAAAAAAAATGAGAAATTCGTTTGTTTAAATATTTTCTAAGCCTTTATTTTTTTTCAATTTTCTCTAAAATATTTTTAAAAAATAAAAAAATATTGTTCCATAAAAAATATATAAATTTGTATATTTGAATTCGTAAGGTAACATTAGCAGCTTTATGGGGTTATTCTGTAACTACGTGAAAGTTTGTCACTAACAACAGAGATATATTTAGGTAAATTTTTGTATATACCTTTTAATTAATATTTAATATTGGACTCTCCCTATCCTAAATATGGTAAACATTCTGTGCCACCTCGCTTAACGCAACTCTCGATAAACGCAGCTCCTCAATTATTGCAACTCGTAAATTGTTTGCATTGTTGACTCAGTTAACGCAACTTTTTAAAAAAAAAACTCAATTATCTCAACTTTTCTCCCAAAAAATTAGTTTGTGTTTTTTATTTATATAAATACAACAAAAAAATGATATTGTTAGTAAACTTGATAGAGGCATATCTGCAAAAGTGATTTGCGATAAATATAGGGTGGGTAAATTTTAAGGGCCGATGTTGAATGTGAACCACACCTAAACGTCAAGTTTTTTTCTGCATTTCATTTGACATTTCTCAATTTAAGGCTAACTCAATTTGAACCATGGAAAGATACACAATCGAGCAACACGTTAAACTTATTCAGGCTTATTATGAAAATGGACGTTCAAATCAAAATGCATTTCGTGCACTTCGTGATTTTTTTTTTGTCAGCATAATCGACCAAATGTGTCCACAATCGGGAGAATTGTGGGCAAATTTCAGCAAACCGGGTCTGTGAAAACACCTGTGCATGCTCGCCCAGTTCGTTCTGCGGAAAACATTGCTGTTGTTCGCGATAGTGTGTCATGAGGTGTCACTTGCCACACAGCTAACGAAACAATGGCTCTTTTGCGCGACAAATTCAATGGCCGTGTTATCTCACGTGGTGGAGATGTCAATTGGCCGCCAAGATCATGTGATTGGACATCTTTGGACTTCTTTCTTTGGGGTTATTTGAGAGAAAAGGTGTACGTCAATAAGCCAGCAACAATTCAAGAGCTAAAGGATGAGATAATTAGGCACATTAACGGTATAGAACCTCAGCGTCATCGAAAATTTGGACCATCGGATGGAGGCGTGCCGCCGAGTTCGCGGCGGCCATTTGGCCGATATTTTGTTCCATACGTAATAGAACCATACCATATTAATAAGAAATGACAATAATTTCCTAAATAATTTGTGTTTTATTAAAAATCAACATCGGCCCTTAAAATTCAACCACCCTTTATAAAGTGTACAAGTCGACAATAACAAGAATAAAACAAAAAATGAAGCTGCATTAACGAGATCGAAAATGTTGACATTACTCCTGCATTTCCTAAAATTAAATGTCAGAATGCTATTGATTATTTTAACATTTTTCTTCAATGGGCGGAGGAAAATAGAATAGCCTTAAAAGACATTGTGTTTATACAAAATCTTCGTGAAATTGCAGTGCAGAAAAATATTTATATTTTTACCATTAAGTCTACAAATTAAATTTATACATCCGTTGTACATTTGTATTTTTCATTTATTATTTGTGTTATTTATGTTATTTTTAATAAAATCAATACATTTATTTTAAAAATAAATGATTTAAATGTGTTATAAAATTTCTTTTTTTAATTTAAGCCGTAAAAAATAGAGACTCGGTTATCGCAACAACCTCAGTTTTTAAACGGTTTAGTAAAAAAATCATTATTTAGTAAATTTTTTTTGCTATTTACGTTTTACAAATTAGAGAACTTTTATAGAGTATTTACGAATTTTTGTTGCTAACTTCAGAAATCATTTTACAATTTTTTGAAACCCGATTTGCTAAAATTAGCAAAAAAAAATATTAATTTAAAAAAAGTGGATATTGAAGAAAATGTTATTTCTAATAATTAAAACTTATACATACAAACTTAAATTGCCTTAAAATGATACATAGGTTGAAAAAAGGGATCGGAAGTGAAGATACTTTTCACAACCGACTCATGTCCAAAAATGGAACATCCACCGTAAAATAGCACTAAAAACTTTTTTAGTTCTAAAAATCAGCCCTAAAAACAATTAAAATTTGATCCTAAAATCGAAAAAATTTACTAAAAATATTTTTCAAAACAAAACTTAGCAAATTAAAAAAAAAAATGAGAAATTCGTTTGTTTAAATATTTTCTAAGCCTTTATTTTTTTTCAATTTTCTCTAAAATATTTTTAAAAAATAAAAAAATATTGTTCCATAAAAAATATATAAATTTGTATATTTGAATTCGTAAGGTAACATTAGCAGCTTTATGGGGTTATTCTGTAACTACGTGAAAGTTTGTCACTAACAACAGAGATATATTTAGGTAAATTTTTGTATATACCTTTTAATTAATATTTAATATTGGACACTCCCTATCCTAAATATGGTAAACATTCTGTGCCACCTCGCTTAACGCAACTCTCGATAAACGCAGCTCCTCAATTATTGCAACTCGTAAATTGTTTGCATTGTTGACTCAGTTAACGCAACTTTTAAAAAAAAAAACTCAATTATCTCAACTTTTCTCCCAAAAAATTAGTTTGTGTTTTTTATTTATATAAATACAACAAAAAAATGATATTGTTAGTAAACTTGATAGAGGCATATCTGCAAAAGTGATTTGCGATAAATATAGGGTGGGTAAATTTTAAGGGCCGATGTTGAATGTGAACCACACCTAAACGTCAAGTTTTTTTCTGCATTTCATTTGACATTTCTCAATTTAAGGCTAACTCAATTTGAACCATGGAAAGATACACAATCGAGCAACACGTTAAACTTATTCAGGCTTATTATGAAAATGGACGTTCAAATCAAAATGCATTTCGTGCACTTCGTGATTTTTTTTTGTCAGCATAATCGACCAAATGTGTCCACAATCGGGAGAATTGTGGGCAAATTTCAGCAAACCGGGTCTGTGAAAACACCTGTGCATGCTCGCCCAGTTCGTTCTGCGGAAAACATTGCTGTTGTTCGCGATAGTGTGTCATGAGGTGTCACTTGCCACACAGCTAACGAAACAATGGCTCTTTTGCGCGACAAATTCAATGGCCGTGTTATCTCACGTGGTGGAGATGTCAATTGGCCGCCAAGATCATGTGATTGGACATCTTTGGACTTCTTTCTTTGGGGTTATTTGAGAGAAAAGGTGTACGTCAATAAGCCAGCAACAATTCAAGAGCTAAAGGATGAGATAATTAGGCACATTAACGGTATAGAACCTCAGCGTCATCGAAAATTTGGACCATCGGATGGAGGCGTGCCGCCGAGTTCGCGGCGGCCATTTGGCCGATATTTTGTTCCATACGTAATAGAACCATACCATATTAATAAGAAATGACAATAATTTCCTAAATAATTTGTGTTTTATTAAAAATCAACATCGGCCCTTAAAATTCAACCACCCTTTATAAAGTGTACAAGTCGACAATAACAAGAATAAAACAAAAAATGAAGCTGCATTAACGAGATCGAAAATGTTGACATTACTCCTGCATTTCCTAAAATTAAATGTCAGAATGCTATTGATTATTTTAACATTTTTCTTCAATGGGCGGAGGAAAATAGAATAGCCTTAAAAGACATTGTGTTTATACAAAATCTTCGTGAAATTGCAGTGCAGAAAAATATTTATATTTTTACCATTAAGTCTACAAATTAAATTTATACATCCGTTGTACATTTGTATTTTTCATTTATTATTTGTGTTATTTATGTTATTTTTAATAAAATCAATACATTTATTTTAAAAATAAATGATTTAAATGTGTTATAAAATTTCTTTTTTTAATTTAAGCCGTAAAAAATAGAGACTCGGTTATCGCAACAACCTCAGTTTTCGCAACTGCCAAAATTTCTTTTAGTTGCGTTAAGCGAGGTTGCACTGTATTTCGATGTGATAACTTTTCATATAGTTACGGCGTTTACTAATTTTTTATTCTAATTTGATTGTACTAATATTAAGAATATTAAGTCATTTTTTTTTTGCTGATTTTAGCAAACGGATTTTAAATTACACTTTACAAAACTTTACTAAAATTTAGTAGCGGGTACTAATTTTGTCTACTAATTTCATCGTACTACACGTCAGCAAGATTAGCAAAAAATACCGCTGTGTTCAAATTAGCAAAATTTTTTTGGTGAGTGTATTATACGACAAGCCCATATATCAATTATATGGACAATGATTCGTTTATATATTCAATAAAAACGGAAAATTTTTAAAGATATACTTAATGATTTTTTGACTGAATTTGATACCTCATAATATCCCGTTAATAATCCTTGGGTAAAATGAAGGATGAAAATAATGGCATTATTATTATTAAAATTATTGACAATAAGGGAATTAAAAAAACAAAGAGGGTAAGAAGTATGCTTTAAATAAATATTGTATGTTTGATTATAAAATTTATTATTTTAATCTTAAAATCTTTACGATTTAGATTATATATATATATATATATAAATATATATATATATATATATATATATATATATATATATATATATGTATATATATATATATATATATATATATATATATATATATATATATATATATATATTCACTATATAAAATATAAGGGCAATTACTAGAAGTGACACTACTTAATAAATTATATAAAAAAAAACTAAAAAAGAACCCACTTTTATTTTTTGATATGGTATAGGTAAAGGATAAACCTTTCTAAAAAAATAATACACTGTAAAAAAACCCTTGATCTTTTTGGATTTTTCGTTAGTTAAAATTTTCTTTTTGTTATAAATTTTTTACAGTGTAATTTTTTATTTTTTTTTAAACGTGTCATTAAGCCTGTTAAAATATCTTTTTAATGATACCAAGATCATGTAAATCGGTTCAGCCGATTCTGAGTTATTGTAGTTTAAATGGAGCTCTTTTCGACTATTTTCGCGTTTTTTCGAAAACTTATCATGTAAATCGGTTCAGCCGATTCTGAGTTATTGTAGTTTAAATGGAGCTCTTTTCGACTATTTTCGCGTTTTTTCGAAAACTTTCCCACTGTGCCACGCCCAAACAATTGCAAAACAGTCATTTCTAAAAATGAGAGTTTGTTTGTATTGATCAAATTTAGCTATGAACAAAATTTCATCGATATCTGAGGGGTCGGGTTCAATGCATCTCGATTTTTACATGCAATTCATCATATATACCTTTCAGAATCTGTATTGATACCTGGCAGCATTGTTCAATTGAACAACTTTGTAACACTGAATAATGACGTTACAAAATAATGACGTTTACCAACACTAAACGTTGCCAAGCTTGCCAAAATACTTAAATAAAAAGTCGGTTATCGCAATACCAACATTTTTTTTTTATTTTTAAATTTAGTGTGACACAATCAAAGAGTGCAGTGATAATATCAAAGATATTATGGATAATCAAGAACCATCAACATCATCTTGATCCAAATTTGGTGTAAATTAAATATTGAAATCATTAATAGAAAGTGTTTTAAAAAAATTAACTGGTTTGCTTGATAAATACCAGAAACATGTACAACATAGAAACAAAAGAGATGAATTTAAAGCATTTGTTGATTCAATAAACGAATTATTTTATATTGGCAAATGTAATTGCAAATTAAAAACAACAGAATGCTCGTGTGGATTGATTCCAGAACATCTAAAAGAATTTATGATGGTCCAGCATAATGATAGAAAATTCACAATACCTGAATATACGGAAGACGTTGAAGAAGTAGCTACAACAATACCAACACTTACAACTGGTACCGATGATCCAATTCAGGTGGTTCGTAACACCTGAATTACACATGGATGAAGATGAAAATGAAGCAACAACAGAAGTTCCAGAAGCAACTGTTCAAATGAGACGAGGTCATTATACATTATGCCTTAAATTTTGCTATGATGTGTGATAGATTCGGTGTTTCAGATAGAGTCGCTTCATGTTTAGCAACAGCTTTATTCGAAGATATAAATTTTAGAGATGTTCATGGTAATCTAGAGATGCAGTGCTTCTTCCATAACTGCATTTTCTTTCGATGGTAGAAAAGATGACTCATTAACTACAGAAAAAATTAGTGACAAATTTCATACCACTATGGTAAAAAACCGCATTTAGTTGTTCTGAAAGAGCCCTATAATGAGTTACTTGGATATGTAAATTTGGGTAGTCAAGAAGATGCAAAAACCAAACACAGAAAACTGAATGAATTTTGGAACAGAAAATGGTGTTTTAAGATTATTTGAAAAAAAGTTAAATAGACCAATTCACTGGTTTATATGTCTGCTTCATTTCAATGAACTGCCATTTCGTCATTTATATGAAGCATTGGACAGCATTGGAGTGGAAAGTTATTCAAAGCTATTCAAGAATGTGAGAAATTGCAGGTATGTAACACTTTATTTTATTTAATATCATCATTTATTAACATTATTTATTGTCATTATTTTACTTTTTCGATTGGAATAAAGTTAAAATGAAATAATTGCATTTTAATTGATCTAAACATTTCACTTTTCAGGTAGTAGCTGATTTTGATCCAATACCACTGGAGAATATGCCTGCAATTATGGATCATGAACATGAGCTCGAACTATCAACAGATGTTAAATATTTATATCAAATAGCTAAAGCAATTTCGAATGGTATTGTTCGAGTTGATTTAGCTAACATTAAACAAGGACCAATTGCACATTCTCGTTGGATAACCAAAGCAAGTAGACTACTACGATTATATGTAACAACTAATACACCATCGACCAATTTAAAAACTTTGGCAGTTTATATTATTACAGTTTATGTGACAATGTACTTCAATGTGAAGTTTTATAACTCTGTTGTGTACGGCAGTGCACTTTTATTAAAATTTATACGTTGGACACGATACTTATAACCAAACTTTCGTAATATTGTAGATGGTGTAATTCAAAACAACTCATATTACGCACATCCAGAAAATATCTTATTACAAATTTTATTTGATGATCGAAAACAAAATACGGGATAGAGCTATCAAAAAGATTTTACACTATCGAGAAAAATTGTACGATCCAACTAAACTCAGAGTTTACAAAAAATATATCTTAAATTTCGATGCTACCGATTATGCCAATATGGTTGATATGAATAACGACGATATATTATTTGAACCAGCATTTACTCGACAGATTCCATATAATCACTTGGTAGAATACTTAGATTTCGATGAACCACCATTGGCTGATCCACAAATTCAAATGAACATACAAGGAACAGAAAGACATGTTCAATTATTAACGTGTGTTTCAAAACGAGTTATAGAAAAGAATCGTGAAGGAGTCATGGCAGTGACATTAGAAAGTCGTAAGAAAACTCCTCGAATGGAAAGCAAAAAGGACCTTTAAAAATAATATTACCACGTTAAAACATTAAATTGAAGGTCGAAAATAATATTTAAAAATAAATTGAATAAAAAATTTAAAAATAGTGTTTTTTGTTGAAACCTTGAAAATGTTGATTTTTTAAGATCGATTTTAATACAAAAAGGAGTTCGAAAACAAAAAAATTGATCGTTATAAAAGTTGTTGGAAATTATCTGCTTTCATAATCTGCAAAAAAAAAAATCTCGAAAAAAAATCGAAGAAAATTCAGAATTTATTAGTTAAAAGTTAATTTTAGGCTATTTTTCGACAAAAAATTCCTAATATCTCTACTAAAAATAAAAAAATATTGGTATTAATACAGATTCTGAAACAAGCCCAGATTGAGAAATCTACCATAATTTAATTAAATTATTCTATGTATATATGGAAAAATATATATTTTGAAATTTTGGGGGGCTCCAAATCCAACTTAGAGCTATGGTCTCTTGAGCAAAATTTCTCAGAATCACCTATAGATTACGTTTTTGATATACGCTTCATAAAAAAAAAAATTAACCCGCCCTAATATATATATATATATATATATATATATATATGTGCACAGCACATGTTGCGGGGACGGGTTTTCGTTCTACAAGTTACTACGAAGACATTTTGTTACTTTGAGGACCGTCCTCAAACTTCTCATTTATCTACTGTATAGACTGAAGACATTTTACTGGATACAGAGCATATTATAGGGACGTTTTTGGTTGTATATACAGATGTCTTCAAAGAATGCGAAAGGAATATATATATATATATATATATATATATATATATATATATATATATATATATATATATATGTGTGCACGGTGCATAATGCGGGGACGGATATATATATATATATATATATGCATTGCCCATACTTTGAAGAAAACCCGTCCCCGCAACATGCGCCATGCACACATATATATATATATATATATATATATATATATATATATATATATATATATATATATATATATATATATATATATATATGCATTGCCCATACTTTGAAGACATCTGTATATACAGCCAAAAAAGTCCCTATAAAATGCGCTGTGTCCAGTAAAATGTCTTCAGAGTAAACACTAGAATAACATTTTACTGGACACAGCGCATTTTATAGGGACTTTTTTAGCTGTATATACAGATGTCTTCAAAGTATGGGCAATGCATATATATATATATATATATATATATATATATTCATTGCCCAACTTTGAAGACATCTGTATATACAGCCAAAAAAGTCCCTATAAAATGTGCTGTATCCAGAAAAATGTCTTCAGTGTAAACAGTAGAATAACGAAAAGTTTAAGGTCAGTCCCCAAAGTAACAAAATGTCTTCATAGTAACTTGTGGAACGAAAAAGCGTCCCCGCAACATGCACCGTGCACATATATATATATATATATATATATATGTATGTATTGCGCATACAGACATCTGTATATACAGCCCAAAAATTCCCTGTAATATGCGCTATATCCAGTGAAATGTCTTCAGTATTTACAGTAGATTAATGAAAAGTTTGAGGACAGTCCCCAAAGTAACAAAATGTCTTCATAGTAACTTGTGGAACAAAAAGCCGTCCCCGCAACATGTGCTGTGCATATATATATATATCTATATATATATATATATGCATTACATATACTTTGAAGACATATGTATATACAGCCAAAAAAGTCTCTATAATATGCGCTGTATCCAGTAAAATGTCTTTAGTGTATACAGTATATTAATTAAAAGTTTGAGGACGGTCCCCAAAGTAACAAAATGTCTTCATAGTAACTTGTGGAACGAAAACCCGTCCCCGCAATATGTGCTGTGCACATATATATATATATATATATATATATATATATATATGTGCACAGAGCATGTATATATATATATGTGCACAGCACATATTGCGGGGACGGGTTTTCGTTCCACAAGTTACTATGAAGACATTTTGTTACTTTGGGGACTGTCCTTAAACTTTTCATTATTCTAGTGTTTACTCTGAAGACATTTTACTGGACACAGCGCATTTTATAGGGACTTTTTTGGCTGTATATACTGATGTCTTCAAAGTATGGGCAATGCATATATATATAATATATATATATATATATATATATATATATAGATTACTATGAAGACATTTTGATTCTTTGGAGACAGACCTCAAACTTTACATTAATCTACTATATACATTGAAGACATTTTACTGGATACAGCGCATATTATAGGGACTTTTTTGGCTGTATATACAGATGTATTCAAAGTATGGGCAATGAATATATATATATATATATGCACGGAGCATGTTGCGGGGACGGTTTTTCGTTCCACAAGTCACTATAAAGACATTTTGTTACTTTGAAGACTGTCCTTAAACTTTTCGTTATTCTACTGTTTACACTGAAGACATTTTACTGAATAGGGCGCATATTATAGGGACTTTTTTGGCTGTATATACAGATGTCTTCAAAGTATGGGCAATGAATATATATATATATATATGTGCACGGCGCATGTTGCGGGGACGGTTTTTTGTTTCACAAGTTACTATGAAGACATTTAGGTGCTTTGGGGACTGTCCTTAAACTTTTCGTTATTCTACTGTTTACATTGAAGACATTTTACTGGATACAGCGAATATTATAGGGACTTTTTTGGCTGTATATACAGATGCCTTCAAAGTATGGGCAATGAATATATATATATATATATATATATATGTGTGCACGGCGCATGTTGCGGGGACGGTTTTTCGTTCCACAAGTTACTATATATATATATATATATATATATATATGTGCAAAGCGCATGTTGCGGGGACGGGTTTTCGTTCCACAAGTTACTATGAAGACATTTTGTTACTTTGGGGACTGTCCTTAAACTTTTCGTTATTCTTCTGTTTACACTGAAGACATATTAATGGACACAGCGCATTTTATAGGGACTTTTTTGGCTGTATATACAGATGTCTTCAAAGTATGGGCAATGCATATATATATATATATATATATATATATATATATATATATATATATATATATATATATATGCATTTCAAATACTTTGAAGACATCTGTATATACAGCCAAAAAAGTCCCTGTAATATGCGCTGTATCCAGTAAAATGTCTTTAGTGTATACAGTAGATTAATTAAAAGTTTGAGGACGGTCCCCAAAGTAACAAAATGTCTTCATAGTAACTTGTGGAACGAAAACCCGTCCCCGCAAGATGCGCTATGCACATATATATATATATATTCATTATGCATACTTTGACGACATCTGTATATACAGCCAAAAAAGTCCTTATAATATGCGCTGTATCCAGTAAAATGTCTTCAGTGTATATAGTGTACTTTACATTAATGTACTATATACACTGAAGACATTTTACTGGATACAGCGCATACTATAGGGACTTTTTTGGCTGTATATACAGATGTCTTCAAAGTATGCACAATGAATATATATATATATATATATATATATATATATATATATATATATATATATATATATGCATTGGCCATACTTTGAAGACATCTGTATATACAGCCAAAAAAGTCCCTATAAAATGCGCTGTGTCCAGTAAAATGTCTTCAGAGTAAACAGTATAATAACGAAAAGTTTAAGGACAGTCCCCAAAGTAACAAAATGTCTTCATAGTAACTTGTGGAACGAAAACCCGTCCCCGCAACATGTGCTGTGCATATATATATATATATATATATATATATATATATATATGTGCACAGCGCATGTTGCGGGGACGGGTTTTCGTTCCACAAGTTACTATGAAGACATTTTGTTACTTTGGGGACTGTCCTTAAACTTTTCATTATTCTACTGTTTACACTGAAGACATTTTACTGGATACAGCGCATATTACAGGGACTTTTTTGGCTGTATATACAGATGTCTTCAAAGTATGTGAAATGCATATATATATATATATATATATATATATATATATATATGCATTGCTCATACTTTGAAGACATCTGTATATACAGCCAAAAAAGTCCCTATAATATGCTCTGTATCCAGTAAAATGTCTTCAGTATATATAGTAGATTAATGTAATGTTTGAGGTCAGTCTCCAAAGAACCAAAATGTCTTCATAGTAACCTGTGAAACGAAAAACCGTCCCCGCAACATGCGCTGGTCACATATATATATATATATATATATATATATATATATATATACATATATATATATATGTATTCATTTTGCATACTTTGAAGACATCTGTATATACAAAAAAGTCCTTATAATATGCGCTTGTGGAACGAAAAACCGTCCCCGCAACATGAGCTGTGCACATATATATATATATATATATATATATATATATATATATTTATATATATATATAGGTCTAAGACAACCTTATGCGATTTAGCGATGGTATTGAAAATGATCAAAATCAGTCCAGCGATCAAAAAGTTATAAGTGAAAGTGTGGAGATACCTTTAAATTTTCCATACAAATGGGTGCATTTTAGTACAATTCCATAGCAGCGACTGGCAATATTTCCACATGTTTTTTACCAGTCGCTTAGAATTAAACAATATCTTATATTCACCTCAAATATTTTTCAACTCAAAAAATTTTTTCACCACTACAATTTTTTTTCAGAACAAAAAATTTTTTTTCACCTCAAAAACATTTTTAGCTGAATTTGTTTCCACATCCAAAAAAGTTTTTCATCTCAAAAATTTTTTCCACGTTTATAATTTTGCATCTTAAGTTTTTTGCATTATTTGTATCAAAAACAGTAGAGAACATTTATATAAATATCGGCGGAACATTTTATAAATATTGCCATCATCAATATGTAAATTTTTGGTACACGACCCAAATTGAATATATTTTCCATTGCTTTGCAAACATCCGATGAACTTTTAGATTTGAGAGGTGCTGCCAAAGCATATTTTGAAAATGTATCAAGGACTGTCAACAGATAACAATAGTTCCTGTTAGCCGATAAATGATTGCCCATTTCAACCAGATCTGCTTACCATAAATCATTTATACCTTTCATTACAACTCTTCGACGTTTAAAATTTTTTCAGCCTGTTTATGCAACTCTTTTACCATACTTCTCTTTGCATTCATTATCGACATCATATATTAGTTTATTATGTTATCAGTGTCAGGCACCATATGTAAAAAATCTTTCCTCGGCACAAATTTTAGTAGTAAAGACTGTAAAACTTTTATTTGTTGTCGCAATAACACAAATTCTCTGTCAAAGTACGATTTTTGATTTTGATTTATGTTAGAAATTTTTTCATAGACTACATCATTATTTTTATGTATATTCAAAAGTAAGTCCCTTTGCATTTGGTTAACTTGTAAGAGTAGAGTCTTTTGTGACGACGTCGTTTTCTCCACATAGTTCGCAACATTTTTAATTCTTTTGTTTTGGACATTGTTCTTATCGCTATCCAAAATGGGGCCAAATATTTTCGACTCGTTTCTTCTTATTATAGTCCAGCTTAGAGTTGTAATAGTGTCTGAACTTGCCGACAGACATTTTCAGCATATTAACTTAACTCAGAAAACTTTATATATTATAACATTATATCAGCTTCCTAAAGTTCTTCAATAATTGAAACTATTTCATAAAAATCTGAGGCGGTCAACTAACTCATTCGGATCATTCCAATATATATAATTAGGTTTATTAGAATTCAATTTCATTAGACCACTTCCTGTTTTATCATTTTTAAATAATTTGCTAATAATGTTTATACACTTGTAGGCCATTGTCCCTTTAATTTGTCCATCAGATTTATAGTCTCTTTTGTGAGCATTTGTCTCCATTAAAATTTTTTTGTAAATCTCCAATTCTGTTTTATCATAGTTTTTTTGTGTTTTATAAAATATTAACTGAAGCAAACTAGGGGTAAGCAACCAATTTTGATTTCCTAAATGCGATAAATCGATTGAGTTTATTATTGTATTGTCAGTAACATAAACTCGTAAAATCTTTCTTTGGGGTGCTTGTACCCAGTTTCATTGGTAGTTTTCTAAACGATGAACTCGTCTCATTTTTTATTTCATTATTGATTTCATTTTTAGTTTTTTCTTTTTCATCTTTAGAAATTCTCTTTTCTTTAACAGAATTGTTAATAAATTCTTTCAGCGGGTTAGTTATGGGCTTAAATATTTCTTTTGGGCTTTCATGTGTATTAGGTTCATCCATTTTTATGCTTCGAAATTTCTTCTTTCAAGCATTTCTTACCTTTACCAGTTCCTCTAACACTTCAGTCATATTGTTTGCGTCGATCTTTCATGGCATACAGAGTTTGTCGTGTCATGTCGGATCGACGTAGGGAATCGCTACCCTTGGTTGCCGGCTAAGTGGCATCACGTTAAACGTTGTGGGTACTTGAATCCTTGTTCAAGTACCCACAAATGACATATTGGCAGCACTAAATGTCTGTGGTAATTTTTTTGTGATATCATTCTTTTTTTACAACCACAGCCGGCAACAGGTGCATTAAAAATTAAACTTAAAATTTAACATTAAAACTTAAAATTAAACATTAAAAATTAAACTTACACATTAAAATAAAAAGAAACAAAACTTAAATACTAACAGCAGTATTCATAAAAAAATCTTAATTCAAGTTTCAAATGCATTTTAGTTAAAAAACATTTTAAGCCTAAAAAAGGTTTATTAAAAATTCGTATTCATAATCAGTATTTTAACTAATAAACGATTAAATGATTTTTTAACTTGAAAATGGCAACACTGTATTTTTGTATTTGTCATATTAATCGTAATGATGCAAATCAATGATTACTAAACAATACGGTACTCGCTTCTATCTATTTTTTTTTTGTCGTTTTTCAGAAAAATATTGTTTTTATAAAACAAAAAATTTATGAAAAATTGTTTATTAACTAAAAAAAGAAAAAAGAGTCAAAACAAAATGCCCAATGAAGGTGTTACGTAGATAATGATTTTATTGTAGATAAAAAAGTATTCAAATAACCGGTTTTATTTTCTTTGTTTTGATTAAACAACACAATAAATAATATCCAAAAATATTATTATTTTTGCTAAAATTTTTTATCCGGAATTGAAAACGGGTCGCTCCTATTTTTGTAAATTTTCATCTGACGATTGTTTGAAATTTGGGCAAGTTTCTATTATAAACAAAATACAATTAAAAATATCAAATTTTCCATATAAAAATGGTTCTTACCAATTCTTTTCATCAAATATAGAGGGTTCATTATTTATTAAACAAAAACAAATAACTTCTTTTGTTTAAATGACAATTTTTCGCAAAAATGTTTAAAATGGAAATAAACACAAAGCAAGAATGTCATCTTAAAATAGGTTTAAAATAGGGTCGAACCAATTTTAAAATTCGTTTATTTAAACAAGGTTTAAAAAAGGTATTTTAAGCTAAAATTCGTTTATGAAAACAATTTTAGCAAATTTTGCTTAAAATTGATTTGAAATACCGTTTAAAATTTTTATGAATACCGCTGTAAGAAACTAAAAAAAGGTGGTTTTCAATAAGACGGCAAAGGGCAGCAGACGAACCGGACTCCACAGCACCGAAAACTGCAAGGGTACACCCTAACATTTTGTCCATCTCCCGGCAAAGAACGTTTTAAAGAAGGTAAAGAGGAAAAAAGTTTTGAGTTTAAGTGAGGATCTGAAACATATTAATCTTAGACAATTTGACCTTTGGGAATTCTTCGTGTTTCAAATTTTACAGCAACATTTTTCGAATTTGTTGCTCCGCGAGCATTTATTTTAAATTTGTTTGTTGAAGTTTTTTGCAAAATTATTACACGCCATTGGACCTATGAATATCACGTCTGCAGCCATCTTTAATTGTTGTAAAATTTCGCGCGTCATATGCAAATTTTGCCCTTGAATTGTACGCGCATCTTTCTTTTTTTTAAGACTTTTCGGCAGCCATCTTTTTTTGTAATTTTTGTATGAACTTTGAAGTTTGGAAATTTTTTTGTTGCCTGTTGTCAGCCATCTTAAATCCTTTACAATTTTTTGTATACAATTTTATGAAATTTATTGCTCTTACGAAAATTTAATTGGGTTTTGGAAGTTTTTTTTTTATAAAATTTGGCCGTCATTCCAGATTTTTAACTTTCTTGAACAAATTTCTAATTTTTCTTGGGAAATATAAAAAATCTATTGCCCTTCTGGATTTCGCATTGATAATTGGCATTTTTTTTTGCAAAATTTTACGCGTCTTTCAAAAACGTGTTGCCCTTGGGAATTAATTTTTAATTTTGGCAACAATTTTTGATAAATTTTACGCATCTTCAAAAAATATTGCTCTTCTGGAAGCCATTTGTAAAACTTTTTGAAAATTTTTACTAATTACTCTGAAGTCTTGTCTTGAAGTTGTGGTTGTGGCGTATTGGCGATCGAAATTGATCGAATTTTTACCAAATTTTTAATTAGTTTCGCGTGAAAAGGATACAAAATTTCGAATTTCGAAAGTTAACGAAGCGGCCGATGAAATTGTTAGATTCGAGTCTCGGCTCAAGGATGAAGATTTTTTGGGTTATACTTTGGAGGCCATTGAGTTTGAGAAAACCGAATTGAGTAAATTGTGGGAAAGATATAAAGGCTTTTACGAAAATTCTTCTAGTGAACCAAGTGAAAAGAAAAAGGAAATGATGGTGGTTCACACCAAACATAACCAAACTCATAAGGTTAATGTAAAATGCATAAATTTAATCGCAAAGGCGAAAAGAAAAATAGCGAGGGAAGAATCTTCAGAATCGAGAGCAGTGATTCCCAAACAGGGGATTTATTTACCAGTTCAAGCATGCGAAGTCAATGTTTTTGATGGCACTTATTCAGAGTGGTCCACATTTAGGGATTTGTTTACTGCAATTTATATTACAATGACCGTTTGGACCCCTTTGCTAAATTATGTTGTTTTTTCCAAAAGACAACTGGTGATGCCCGTTTCGTAAATGCAAATATTATAATTATATCCGAGAATTTCGAGATTGCGTGGGAAAATTTAAAAAACCAATATGAAAATAGGCGTGTATTGTTCAGGGAGCAGATGAACGCTTTATACGCTTTGCCCCCATGCCAGGGAGAATACGCTGAGGAAATTAAAAGACTCCAACGAGGAGTCAATAATATAATGGCGATTCTGAAATCATATAAAATCGACGTTGGGTCTTTGGAACCACTATTTGTGTTTCATTGTTCAATTAGGCTTAACGTATTATCGTTGAATCTATGGGAACAATCTGTGAAAAATTAAAAAGGTATTCCTAAATAGAGTGAATTTAATGAATTTTTAACCGATTCCGATTTCGTGCTCTAGAAAGTGTTTGCTCAATGCGTGCCAGTGGTTCCCAAACTTTTTCTCAAATGAACAATTCAAATGCCAATAAAGTAAAGCAATTTAAGACACATCATACTAAAGTTGATATGATTCAATGCAAGTTGTGCAAAGAAAATCATGCTATAAATAAATGCCATAAATTTTTGAACATGGATTATAAGAATCGTACTTCAACATTGAAAAAGTTTAACTATTGTTTTAATTGTTTGAAAACTGGTCATATGCTTGGGGATTGTCAAAGTTCTAATGGTTGCTCAAAATGCAATAAGAAACACCACAATCTTTTACATAGAGATTTTACGCACAAAGGGAGCCAGAAAAGTAGTTCTAATAACGGTAGTCAAAAAAAATTCCAGTAAAGTAGCTCAGGGAAATAATGGTGTTAGAGACAACATTCCGACGACTTCGGCTCAAGCTAGTTTACAGTCCACTTCAAATCCGAGTCCGTCTTATATTGTTAAGACTCATTGTCACTCTGTTGCCAAAAATGTTATGCTTGGTACTGCGTGGGTTAATATTGCGCACAATGGCGCTAGTTCTAAAATAAGGGCTTTGAATTTCAGAAACTTTTAAAATTGCCCACCATACCTATATCAGCTGATGTAACAGGTTTAGGCTGTGAGGTTGGTAGTAAAATTGATAAAATGACAACTTTTTCGATGGTTTCAATCGTGAATCCAAATTTATCTATTAAAATTGATGCGTTAGTGATCACCCAAATTACTGTTGATACTCCAACGCAAAGCTTTAATCCACCTGAGAAAATGGAGCTACCGAATTTGCAGTTTGCTGAACACAAATTTTATGAAAGTTGCCCTATTGATATGCTCTTAGATGGTGAATTAAAACCGTTGATTTTAAAAGGAGTTCAACACGGTATTTTAAATTCTTTAGTAGCCCAGGAAACAATTTTCGGCTGGATTGTAACCGGCCCTACAAAACCAATACGTTCAGTGAGAAGGTTCTTTTGCACTAAGGTGTCTGTTTATGAAATTTCGGGAGCTCAAAGAAGTCTCTCGTAAGCCTGTGGTCTCCTAAGGACACAAGTTATGTGAGGAGATTTTTGGGTCCACTACTGTGAGAAATTCTAAAGGGAGATACATAGTTTATTTGCCTTTCAAGTCTGATCTTTCATCTCATTATTATTTTTATCATTTGTTTTATTATTATCTTTTTTTACATCTCTTTTGGAGCCAAAGGCCTACTGTGCCAGAGTGTTCTTTTCTTACGGTTCTTTTTTTTATTCCTTTTCAATTCATATGTATATATATTTAAGTATAAGAGACCCTGAATTTTAATGTCTCTCACTTAACCTTAAGTTGAGTCTCTTTGGGTTCTTTAATTTTTTCTTTTCTAAAAAAAAAAACACTTGTATTCTAACAGTCATCTGCACAAGCAGCAAGAAGCTGCAGCCATTTTGTAGAAGTTTTATAAGCAAGAAGCTTAAAAATACCCAATAAATTTTGTTAACTATTTTTACAAAGAAAAACTTGAGTTTGCTTTCTTTGGAAAATAGCCCCACGCGCTGAAGAAGAAGTGCAGCACACATTTTGGTCCTTCGATAAAATCCTGGACAGGCCAGGATAGGATAACTCCAGTGGAACCCGTCCACTAGACGGATCAGTGTTCTCCCGCAACAACATAAACAACAAGCAGTCATCCAGTGGTTCATAGGAAATAGAGAATGGGTATGTACAGTGTATATTTAGTGCGGTTGTGAATAATCAAAATAATTCAATCATTAAAAAGAAAAAATCAATTAAAAATCCAAAATTTTACCTCTACACACCATTTTGTTAAAAGTCCCAACACCAAGAGAAAAAGAAGACCTAGTACCAACACTGTTAAATATAAGACAAACAAACGGTTTTTTTTTTCTTCCAACATCACACGGACAACTAACAATAATTGCTATAGTCATTATATATGTTCTTAGGATATGTTCTTAGGAATAGAAATTAAATTGTGTTAACTTCACGGACTTGAAAAAATATAGCTACAGGTTGGATAGCAGAGAAAAAGTTGATCATCAAATTAAATTAAATAAAAAGTGAAGAGACATAACAAAGTGAACAATTTAAAGAGGAAATTATTTTATTGAAGTATAAAGGAAGAAATAAACTAAAAAGAATCAAATATTATACTATGGAAAAAGAGGTAATATACATTTAATAAAAATGGTAAAGTGAGTAAGATATTATTAGAGTGGTTGTGGAAAACGGTGAGGATTATTGTAAAAATAATTTAGTAAATTTTACATCAGATTTATGGAAAAAACTGTGTGTTCAAATTTAAAATAAAGTGAAAAAGAAACATATTGAAAAAAGCATACAAAAAATACGAATAAGGAATTTGCTGGAAGATTGCCGAAACAACAATTATCAAGCAACCGCAACCAACAACAAAAACAATAGAAAAGGCTGTCTCATTGTAACAGCAGCAGCAGAAAAACAACAAGGGTGCCCAGTCAAGGTTTTCGTTGCGGGGAAACGGAGAATTTGGGAATTTACTAAAATTCTTGTGTAATTTAATATAAATTTAATAAAATTGTTTAAAACTATTTTACAAAACGTTTTAATTTTTTTTGAGAAAATTTTTGGTACGGGGTGCTACAAAAAGCAGTCAACAATTTTAAAAAATTATATTTATGACTAAAAGTATAACAAATACGAACCATTTCCCTTACAAAACTGGAAAAAAGAGGCTCAGTTCCTACAAGGAAAATTGTTGGTAGTTTTATCGGCCTAAAATATTTTGAAATTTAATACATATTGAATAACTTATTGAGAGTTTAGAGTATCACAGTCGATAAAAAAATTCAGAGTGGTTTTGATAAAACCGGAAAGTTTTGATAAAACTTATTAGAAAATGACCACTAAAAGAAAGTGCAAGTATGACATTCAGCAACTGACTGTATTTTGCTCCAGTTGTGGTAAAATTTCTCCAAAACCTTGCACAATTTCGTTATTGGAAATAAAACTGGCCGAGATGGCAAGAAGGTGGTTGAAAATGGTCAATACTTATGAGGACCACATTTTAGGTGACAAAAAAGTTAAAGAAGAAGAAAATTTGCAAAATGAGGTTTCAATAAAATACGAAGAGGTGGTCGAACAGTATCAGGCGGTACAGGCTAGGCTTTTGGAGATGGTAAAGACTAAAACTCCAGGACAGAAAGAGACAGTCGTTCATCAATTAGGATTGAAATTACCCCCAATCGAAATACAGTGTTTTGAGGGAGGTTTCAACAAATGGCCAGCATTTAGGGATATGTTTATGGCAGCAATTGGAAAAGACCCATCTCTAGCACCAGCTAATAAATTGTACTATTTACATAGAAAAACGCGGGGGGAGGCCTACCAGATCATAAAAGATTATGATTGGGTAGATTCGAATTTTGAGTTAGCTTGGCAAGCTTTGAAAAATCGTTACGAAAACAAAGGTATTTTAATAAATAATCAAATTGAGAAGATTTATGCTATTCGGATACCTCCAACTGAAACTTTAAAGTTTTTAAGGCTTCTTCAAAATACTGTCAACGATGGTCTGTCGATTATTAGATCATTTCAAGTAGAAGTTGCAAGTAATGACCCCTTTCTTATGCATATTTGCACTTCAAAGCTTCCTGAAGAAACTTCGCGAGCTTGGGAAGATTCCTTGAGTAATAACAAGGAGCTGCCCACTTGGCAAAATTTGAACAATTTTCTCACTGAGAGAGTCGAGACTTTGGAAACTTTTGCTAATTTGAGAAAGCCAACCGGCAAAGATAATCCCAACTCTAAACCCCAAGTTTTTCACTCTAATACTGAAACCCAGCAGACCAAGTTCAGTTGTAGAAAATGTAAGCAGAATCACCCATTAAAATATAATAAATTTTTTAAATCTTTGTCAGTCAACGATAGAATAAAATTTGCTTATGCTAATAAATATTGTGCAAATTGCTTTGCGACTAGCCATTTTAAATCGAATTGCCCAAGTTTACGCAATTGCTCCCGCTGTAACCAAAGGCATCACACTATGCTACATTTAGAAAGTGATGAGAATACAAGCAAAAGTCCAACTCCTATAACAGTGCCACAACGTCAAGGTGACGGAAGGCCTTCGGTTTTCAACACTCAAGACAAGAGAAACTCGTCAAATTTTTAATCGGAAAGAGCTTTCACTTCAAAGAGGAATCAGATAGATTCCGTTCAAGTTAATTTATCACAGCATAACGTAACTACTATTTTGCCCACAGCCTTGGTTCACGTAAAACATTTGAGTGAAAAATTTACAGTTCCAGCGATGATAGGCTCAACTAGAAGTTTTCTTTTGAAACGTATCCAACAAAATCTTTCGATACCGCTAGAAAGCCATCGCAGCGAAATATCAGGCTTTGGTGAAACGATTGTAGGAAATTCTAAAGGAAGGTGTTACATCACGGTTAAATCCAGAATTTCAGATTTTATAATTAAAATTAGAGCGATTGTTGTGCCAACATTAGCGCATTTTATGCCTTCACGGTCTATTCCAATTCAAAATATAGACGAAATAAAAGGTTTAGAACTCGCGGACCCCTACTTTTATAAACCAGCACCAATTGAGATGATAATTGGTAGCGATTATTTGCCTCTTATAAATTTAAAGGGCGTGAAATTGAAGGTTGGAGATTGCCTTGAAGCGAGAGAGTCACACTTTGGATGGTATTTGTTAGGGCCAGAACCAGCCACTAAAATCCACTCCTTTCATACTTTTGTTTCGTCATCAAGCAACCAGGTCTTACAAGAACAATTAAAAAAGTTTCGGGAAATAAAAGAGGCTGAAAAACGCTATTGTGAATCCGACAGCGACATTTTTTGCGAACATTTTTTCCAGCGGACCACAAAGCGAAGATCGGATGGCTGTTACGTGGTTCGGTTGCCTTTTAAAGAGCAGTTTCCAAATGATATTTTTTTGGGTACCGTCACAGTACCATCGAATGGAAAAAACTCTAGATAAAACACCCGATTTGAAAGCTCAATACACATAAGTTCTCCAAGAATACATAGATTTGGATCACATGGAACAGGACGTACATTACGAGTCCCAAGCCGAAAAACATTTAACGTTTTTTCTCCCTCATCATGCAGTCATCAAACCCGAAAGTAAAAGCACAAAAGTTCGAGTGGTATTTAACGCGTCAAAAAAGACCGGAAGTGGGTTCTCACTAAATGATGTACTATATCAAGACCCAACGCTTCAAACAGATTTGATGCAGCTCGTACTACAATGGCGAAACTACAAAAAGATGTATAGACAAATTTTGGTACATGAAACAGATCGCACTACCAACAAATTTTGTTCCGCAATGAACCTAATGGACATGTGAATTCTTTTAAACTCAAAACCGTAACGTTTGGTGTAAATTGCGCCCCCTTCTTGGCAATTAGAACTCTACTTGAGCTAAGCAATGATTGCAAAAATTTGTACCCCAAAGCATCCGCTATTTTGAAAAATGAAGTTTATTTAGATGATATTTTGTCTGGTGGACACACCCTTGAGGAAGCCAAGCTCAAACAAAGTGAGCTTACAACTGCTCTTAAATCTGCGGGATTTCCCTTAAAAAATATGACAGCAAATGATGAAATTTTACTTGAAATTTGATGATTCCAGTACTATTAAAACTTTAGGAATCCGATGGAATGCGTTGTCAGATTCCTTTTACTACGCTGTCGAACCAATTGAAATTGCCCCCTCCACTACAAAAAGAAGAATTTTGTCAGTGATAGCAAGGTTATTTGACCCTCTAGGTTGGTTAGGCCCGATTGTGATAATTGCAAAAACTTTGATGCAAGAATTGTGGGAAGAAAAATCCGATTGGAATGTAGGAGTGCCTCAGCTCATACTTATGAAATGGAATTCATTTCTGGAAAATTTACCATTTATTTCAAATATAAAATTCCCTAGATGGGTAGATTTCTCGCCAAAGTATCGTATACAGATACACGGGTTTTGCGATGCCTTAGAAAAAGCATATTGTGGCGCTATATATATTAGAACCGAAACCACTGAAGGTCACATCAAGAGCCATTTGCTAGTGGCAAAAACAAAAGTAGCTCCGATTAAGCGAACTACTATTCCGAAGCTCGAATTGTGTGGAGCTTTATTGCTTGCTAAGCTAGTTAGATGTTTAGTGATGAAGTTACGGTTCACCTACGAATTGTTTTTGTGGACAGATTCGTCTATAGTATTGGGGTGGTTACAAAAACCTACAAGTACATTGAAAACGTTTGTCGCAAATCGTGTGACACAAATTGTAAGCATCGCCAGCACAGAACACTGGAGACACGTTTAAACTGAAGAAAATCCTGCAGATCTGGGCACGCAAGGCTGCTGCCCACGGGAACTGGCAGCCAATGAACTATGGTGGCAGGGGCCCACCTTGCTAAAACTTCCAATATCAAGTTGGCCAATTCCACGTACCTTTGATCCAATAGATTTGGAGACGAAAAGGTCCGTAAACTTTCACCTTGAGGTAAAAGGTACAGATATACTAGAAGAGTTTTCATCATATGAACGAGCCTTACGAGTCCTATGTTATCGACTCCGATTTATAAACCGCGTGCTTAAAAAACCCTTTTCTGCCGAAAAGTTTATCACGGCTGATGAAATTAGCTCAATGAAGAATCGACTCATATCTATCGCTCAAAAAACATATTTCTATCGGAAGTACGAATGCTTATGTAATTCAGGTTTATGCTACGAAGAACTCCATCCAGTCATTATACCAGAGGAGTCTCAGCTCGCAAAACTTCGAGTGAATTTTACTCATCGCATTCTGCTCCACTCTGAGCACCACATAATGCTACGAGCGATTCGACAAGGATTTTATATACCAAGAATAAGAAATCTCATACGAAAATGTATCCGTGAATGCAAGGCGTGTACGATTTATAAACATAAGTTCCAGCACCAGATCATGGCCGCACTCTCCCCAGAACGAGTGAACTTTTCCCTACCATTTACTTACACAGGAGTCGATTTTGCTGGGCCTTTCAACATAAAATCCTCCACACTGAGAAACGCCAAAATCCTAAAGGGCTATGCCGCTGTGTTTGTATGTTTTTCTACTCGATCCGTTCACTTAGACCTCTCCACCGACGCCTTTTTAGCCTGCTTCGACCGATTCATTGGGCGTAGAGGTCTCCCTAAGACCATGTTTTCCGACAACGGTCGAAATTTTCTCGACGCAAATTTTGCGCTACTCAAAAGCCATAATGAATTTCTGAAGTCAGCAGAAAAAGCGTTAATTGAAAAATACACAACGATTGGTTTCACCTGGTCCTTCATACCGCCGTATGCACCCCCACATGGGTGGCCTCTGGGAGGCTGCCGTGAAAAGTATGAAGACTCATCTCAAAAAGGTAACTTGCAATTTGTCTTTTACTTTTGAAGAATTCACCACACGTCTTGACAGAATTGAAGCAGTGTTAAATTTAAGACCACTGTCCCCTTTAACCGAAAATCCGAACGAGTGTTTACCTCTAACACCGCGCCATTTGCTAAGAGGAGCTCCAATTACAGCTCCACCGGAAGGCCCTATTGAACCTCCACTTGATAATGTGCCATTTTTGAAACGATGGGAGCGATTAAAGGCACTTCAACATATATTTGCCCGAAGATGGAAAACCGAATATATTACCGAGCTGCAACGCAGGTTAAAATGGCAAAAAGAGCGTGAAAACCTAAAACCAAATGATATTGTTATAATAAAAGAAGATTTTTTACCACCCACCGAGTGGTTCCTTGTTTGCAGAAGTTCGCACGAAAACCGGTACTATCTTGCGTCCAATTGTAAAATTATGTTTACTACCGACCAATAATTCTCAGACTACAATTCCACCAAAACCCAATAATTAATCCACCAAATTTCCCAATTATAAAATAGATATCTCAATCGCACTAGGTATTTTTAACATTGTATGTACTTCTTTCTTTTCTTCCCTTTTTCTTTTCTCAACGTACAGATGGGAACTCGACTACGATGCCACATTTGCCACAAAAACCATCCGTTGCACTTTTGTCCGGGATTTCTCGGCTTCTCTTCTGGTATGCGCCGGAACTCGGCAGAGGGAAGAGGTTACTGCCTTAACTGCCTCTGCCATGGCCATTTTCGAGAACAGTGCCCTTCAACCAAAGTAATAGTATTTGGAGAGCCCTGCGGCGCCAAACACCACAGCCTACTACATCCGGACAAACCTACTTGGCAATCATCTTGTGCAGAAGACGGCCAACATCGTCCGGCTAAACCTCCTCATGAGGAACTTAAAACGAGAAAAGTCTCATATATTCGTCCACAAGAGATCAACGTATTGACGTCTGGAGTCGAAAACCTTCAACTTGAAGAAAAGTCTCTAACTGGGACCCCATCTAAACCAGTACACCAACCAGCAAAAGTGGATCAAGCGTCTCAAACTCCAGGACATCAAGCGAGTCGTCCACGCAAAGTGCTAGTCAGCCAAGCAACCCAAACTACAATTAGAGTCAGCCGTCGAAGTTGTCAAGCCACCCCGCCCTGTGCTTTACTCCATCAACACAGCAAATCCAAAACGTCCTTAACGTTAAATGAGCCCTAATGGCTAGTTGTCACTCCTATTGTGCGAGTGCACCTTAATTTTAGAGGAGCTAGGATGTACACATCATTCCTCTTTGATGCTACCGTGAAAACTTTATACATCCTGGAGAAGGTAGCTTGGCAATTGCCAGAGTTCGAGCCGAATATGGACGAGTATGGACAGATGTGCGGGCGGTTCAAAATGGAACCGGCTTTTAGCCACACCGAGCGTGAACCCTTTTTGATGTACCTACCAATCCAGCAGCGCTTAGGTGTAGAGGTGACGGACCCGATTAAGGATTTAGCTTTGCGTTTTCACTTCAGGCAAAAATGTGAATTGGCCCATCCCTACTTTGATATATGCCGCATAATTGACGCAGATCGCAGATCGCATCCTAGTGCCATACGTGCAACCACCTGATGATGCATGCCCCGAGCTCAACCATCAACGTTCGAATGGATTGTTTCCGGAATCTGGAAAGGCTGCTCTTGCCACTCTTCGGGGTGAGCATGTTGAAGCGAGTTCAACAAATTATTTATTTTTTATTTGGATTTCATTATTTTTTTTATTATATTATTATTTTTTATTTTTTTTTATTATTATCTTTTTTTACTTCTCTTTTGGAGCCAAAGGCCTACTGTGCCAGAGTGTTCTTTTCTTATGGTTCTTTTTTTTTATTCCTTTTCAATTCATATGTATATATATTTAAGTATAAGAGACCCTGAATTTTTATGTCTCTCACTCAACCTTAAGTTGAGTAATTTTTTCTTTTCTAAAAAAAAACACTTGTATTCTAACAGTCATCTGCTTGAAAATACCCAATAAATTTTGTTAACTATTTTTACAAAGAAAAACTTGAGTTTGCTTTCTTTGGAAAATAGCCCGACGCGCTGAAGAAGAAGTGCAGCGCACAAGTGTTGTTTAATGCTTCAAGCATCACGTCCAGTGGGACAAGTCTTAATGACATTTTGCATGTTGGTCCCGTGCTTCAAAAAGATTTGGTCTTTTTGGTGTTAAAATGGCGATTTTATAAATTCGTTTTCAATGCGGACATTTCGAAAATATACCGGCAAATTTTAATTAACCCTGATCATGTTCGTTTTCAACGAACTGTTTTCCGTGGCTCTCCTGAAGAGGAGATTCAGGATTATCAGTTGAAGACTGCGCCCCATATTTGGCTCTCAGAACGCTTTTCCACCTAGCTGATGACGAGGAACGTAATTTTCCATACGGTGCTAGAATTTTACGAGACTGTATCTAAATAGATGACGCTTTGGTAGGTGCCCGTAATCAGCTGGTTGGAATATTGAAAACAGCTGGGTTTGAATTACATAAATGGACCTCAAATTCAAGGGAAGTTTTAAGTGAGTTGCCCTTAGATCATTTGTTGACTGAAAATTTGTTATGTTTTGATGAGGAAAGTAATGCAAAAACTCTGAGAGTTCGCTGGAATGCTTCAGCTGATTACTTTTATTTCACGACGCCGAAAATTCCGCTCCGCTTCTTATACTAAGAGGGAAGTTCCTTTTATAATTGCAAGGCTTTTTGATCCCGCTACAGCAATTATCACCGCTGACTACAGCAATTATCACCGCAAAAATTTGTATGCAATAGATGTGGCTCGATAAAATTGACTGGGACGAAAAGATTAAACCAGCGGCTCTGCAAAGTTGGCAATCGTTTGTATCTCAATAAAATGATATTGATGCAATTACAATTCCTCGCTGGATTCAGTATTCTCCGAATGCTCATATTGAATTTCATGGATTTTGTGACGCTTCGGAATTGGCATGTGCAGCTGCTTTGTACGTACGAGTTCAAACTGGGGAAAAAGTTTTGGTAAATCTATTAAATTCAAAATCTAAAGTAGCCCCAATTGAAAAACCTTCGATCCCCCGTTTAGAATTGTGTGGCGCGGCACTTTTAGCAAAATTGGTCGATAGTATAATGCCACAATTCAATCTCAACGAATTTTCGCTCTATTTTTGGTCCGACTCAACAATAGTTTTGGCCACGCTGAAAAAACCGCCATGTAGTTGGAAAACCTTTGTGGCTAACAGAGTTGCCACGATTCTATAAAAAGTTGGAAATAAAAAATGGGCTCATGTAATTTCTCAGGATAATCCTGCTGATCTAGCAACCCGGGGCTGATTCCATCGGAGTTAAAATCCTGTAATATTTGGTGGCATGGTCCTGAGTGGCTTAACTTACAAAAATCGACATGGCCTGAATATCCTTCTGAATTTGAAACGACTGAAGAAATAAAAAGCGTACAAGTTCATATTGCTAGATCGTCTGAAAATGAGGATATTCTAGATCGTTTTTCTAGTCTACCCAGAGCCATTCATGTAATTGCCTACATATTCCGTTTTGTTACGAATGTCCGCTCCAAATCCAGCAAAAATACTCAATCTTTAAGGCTCTCTGCTGAGGAATTAAGATTTGTTAGAAATCGTCTTTTTTTGTTGTCCCAGCAGATATATTTTCCTAAGGATTACAATTGCTTGGCTGGAAACAAAAAACTTGAGGCTTCTAGTCCTTTGCGAATAAAATTATTCGCGCCAATGGCAGTCTCAGTTCATCGACTAGTCTTTCATTTGATGAAAAATGTCCTGTTTGGTCACAAAGCTAATTAATTCTTTTTTTTTATATAAAATTTTTTTTATGTATATTTAACTGTCTTATTTTTGATGATAATAACTGAAAATATTTAAACTCCTACCTAATAAAATGCAATTAGATTGGGTTAATAATTTCTATCGTCAAAATGGTTTCTTAGAATATGAAGCCATTAACAAATTGGGCATAACAAATGCCAAGCAATTTATCATCAAACAATGTCCCAACGAGGAATTAATGTGACTCAAGAGATGTGCTGTTAGTTCTAAACTGGTGGAGCTAACCGTAATGCCAGCTTTAACAGCTGCTAAGCAATTTATCGATTTATCTTCGCTCTTACCCTCCAACATGTCTTCCTCAAATCGTCAAGAATTATTTGAAGCTATAATGGCTAAAATGCAATCAGTATTTTCCAAATTTGTGCTTATCGAATCAAAGGGCGCTTCTTTTGTATTTACAACTCATTATCTGGAAGAATTAACCCAGCCATGTCGTGAATTGGCGTGTGCTAGAGCCAAGACCTTCGTCGATGCTGGTACATATCAACAATATATGGCCATGAGAAAATTTCTTCGAGATCTTCTTCACAACGTAAAGATGACGATGATGTGGTCGACAAACGTGAAGAACGTCGAAAGAAGGCTGCATCGGGTAAAGCAGGCGGTGGTTTTCAGGGTCGTGAAACGAAAACAAAATCAACGAAGAAACATCAACGTGGTGGCAAAAAAGGTGGTAAACACGATTTCGATAGTGATGATGATGATAATGATGACAATGTTGGTGGCCAAACAGCGGTCGGCAAAATACAATTAGAGTTTATTACTATTGCATATATCGTAAAAGCTTTGGATAAAAATACTTCCGCTTTGGGTATTGATGAATTGAATCAAGATATTGCTGCAATGTATCATGAACAATTGAATCAACTTGCTTTGAAGAAAGCCCACGAACTTTACGAAATCACCTTGCAAAAATGTGCTGCAGGCTGTGGAAAAACTCATGCTGTAGCTCAGAACAAAATCTATACACAGTTGATCTATTTACGCTTATATGAAAAGGGTCTCAAGCTTTTCCCTGCAAACGTTCAAGTTGACTTAATAAATTTTCTATTAAAATCTGTGGGTACTGATATATGGAAAATGTTCGCCGTGTATATAGCCAATGAATGTAAAATTAAATTGAAAGATTTAAATTTAAATGCTGATCAACGTAATAAATTGGCTCAGGATTGTGGTGGTGCTTATAAATCGGCTTTGCAAGAACTTAATAAGGCTCTCAACAAAACTGTAGATGAATTTGTTTTAGCCACCGAGTCTGTGTTAAAACCTTGCAGCATGATTATTACAAAATTCGATAAGAGACTTGAACGTCTGTTGATATTGCAAAAACGTGAAAATTTATTAATACGATTGCAGCCAGATATTACATATAATGTGTTTTAATGTTTTAATACTATTTGTAACTATAACGGGTTGCATTTTACATGCCAGCGGTAAATTTTTACCATAGATTTTAAAATTTATTAATTCTTCTATGACGGATGAACAAAACAGACTATTAATCCAATATCGTGATTTGGTCATCAGTGTTTTGCGTTTATCTCCTGATTCAGAAGAATTTTCTTTAGCCAATACCCAATTACAGGAATTGGAACCTAATATTAAAGAATTGGCTGTTACGTTTAAGAAACCTGGTGTTGCCGGAATGGATTAGTGGAAATCGCACTGTTGATATTATTATAAAGTTTCAGCCATTTTAAAGGTGTAATTTTTTTTTGTTTCCTATAAAATCACAGAAATATAAAATTATTCTTTCAGAAAAATACTAAAAAAAAATGTTAATAAAAGTCTTGTTTAAACTACAAAAAAAAACCTGTAGCGCTGGCCTCACAATTTTTCTATCTTCTCTTACATACGTTGGTGTTTTTCTGTTTCATATCGTAGTAACATTTCAAATTTTATGGTGAATTAAAAACATATAATTTGATGTTGCAAAAACTAACTTTAAAATTTATTTTAATTTTTAGTTTAATTGTATAATTGCTAGCGGTATTCTCAACTATTAGCGGGGATGCTGAATTAGTACTAACAGAAATGTTTCAAATATTGATTGTATTTACTTCAAAAACAGGTTTTCATAATTCTCTTTAATAACACTAGGTCACAAATAACAAACTTTTGTCTGTTATTTGTTTCTAGCATACTTTTTCTCATGGATTTGGACCTACTGAACACGAAAATGAATTTTAAAAATTTTTCTGTCGATTGGTTTGCGAGATACAAATTTTTTAATTTTTTTTTTTTAATTTTTGGAGGTACACTTACTATTTTGAGCATATCTTTAGTCTTCTTTGACCTATTTTATCCTACTACTACTCAAATTAAAGACAATTGAGCCGTCTACAACTTATTCTCAGAAAATTTTCAAATCGGGTTAGTAGTTTTGATGTTGGCGGCTTAAAAAGGTTAAAAAACTGCGTTTTTTTAGTAAAAATGTGGCTGAAAAATTCATATAAAAATTCATATAAAATGTAAAACGCGATGTTAACAGCGATTTTAATTTTTTTACGTATAGCTGACACTTTTCCAAAGAAAATAAGCCCTTACTTAACAAAATCTGATGACAAATGGCCGACTTATTATTTTTTTGGTAAACGACCGAAATTCCGCTATTTCACGATTTTTTGATTTTCATTATTTGCACAGCTTACCTACCCAACGCAAACGAATAAATACATTTGAACTTAATTTAAAATAAACAAAGTAGTCTTCGTATATTTTTTTTTAATTTATTTACAGCACTACATGCTCATACATATTTAAACATAAGGAGACACGGTTATCAATTGCATTTCAAAACTGTCTGTGAAAGTGTAAAGAAGTTAATATTTAGAAAACGCAAGGAAGACAATGAGTAAAAGACTACGTGTGTTCGAGTGTTTGAACGATCCAGACAATTTCTGCAATGTTTGTGGCCAGTTTATAAAAAAAATCACGCACACAAGTTTACTCCAGCAGTACAATTGCACTATTTGAATTATTTTGGTATTTCACCAAATATCACAGAACCATGGACACCTAAGTCGCTGTGTGATCTTTGCTATATAATCTTAACCAACTGGGCAGCTGGCGGAAGGTAAGAATTTTTATTTAAACACATTATACATAGCGAATATAGTAATTTATTTTAATTTTAGCCGCCATATGAAATTCGATACACCAATGATGTGGAAAAAGCCGCTATGCCATTCCACAGACTGTTATTTTTGCCTCACCACAAACAGTGGGGTAGGAAGATTTTTTAAATGGAACTACGCTCAAGTGGGATCGTTTGCGCTTCCAGTACCACATTCGCATGATGTGCCATATCCAGTGTGCCCTGGTGCATCTCTTCAAAAAGCAGAATCGTCAGAAGAAGAGTCTGAGTCAAATGCAAGCGAATTTGAGCCGGGTGCAAAGCGAAAATTACTGTCACAGGCCGAACTAAACGATTGGGTGCGCGATTTTGGTCTCACTAAGGAGAAATCCGAACTTTTTGCGTCTCGGATGATACAGTGTGGATTTGCGGCTTCAGAAGTGAAAGTATCAGCGTACAGAAACCGTCACAAGGAGTATGCAAAATTTTATACAAAGAAAGACCAAATATGTTTTTGCAGCGACATTTCAGGCTTGTTCCAAGAGCTTCACCAAATTCACAACCCCAACGAATGGAGGTTGTTTATTGACAGCAACAAAGAGAGCTTGAAGGCAGTTCTCTTACATAATGGGAATGAAAAGCCATCTGTTCCTATTGCTCATGCGGTTCATTCAAAGGAGAACTATGAAACTATGGACATTTTGCTGAAATGCATAGAGTATAGGAAATACAATTGGAAAATATGCGCCGACCTTAAAGTTGTGGCCATTCTGTGTGGACTCCAAGGAGGCTATACGCGACATTGCTGTTTTCTGTGCCTTTGGAATAGCCGCGCTGATGATCAGCATTATATAAAAAAAAAAATGGCCGGTACGAACGAAACCTGTAGTTGGAGAAGCGAATGTTCAGCGCAAACCACTAATAGAGAACCGTGAAAATATAATACTTCCGCCGCTGCACATAAAATTGTGTTTGATTAAAAATTTTGCCAAAAAATTAGACAAAGAAGGTGAAGCTTTTGCCTATTTACGGTCAATTTTCCCTTACCTTTCGCTGGCAAAAATTAAAGAAGGAGTCTTCGCAGGACCCGAGATAAAAAAAATGTTGAAAGATGAAAAATTCCCAAAGCTGTTATCACCCATCGAAGCCGCAGCATGGAATTCCTTCAGGCTTGTTGTGGAAAACTTTTTAGGAAACAACAAAAGCCCGAATTATAAGGATATAGTTGAGGATCTGGTAAAGAACTATGAAGCCATGGGAGTGCACATGTCACTTAAAATACACTTTCTGGATTCTCATTTGGATTTTTTCCCTGAGAATTTAGGAGACGTGAGCGACGAACACGGCGAGCGCTTTCATCAGGAATTAAGGGCTATGGAACGACGCTATCAGGGCAACTATGACACGGCTATGATGGGTGACTATATTTGGACCCTAATACGTGAGACCGATTGCAGCGAATACAAAAAACAAAGAAGAAGTCAGCAGTTTTTCCACATGGCATAAAATGTACACTTATATCTTTGTTTTTACTCATTTTTTTGTGCGTTGATTTGCTTAATTTAATTAGTTAGTTTAGCTAATTGTGCGATACATTGAGCATGTAGTGCTGTAAATAAATTAAAAAATAATATACGAAGACTAATTTGTTTATTTTAAATTAAGTTCAAATGTATTTATTCGTTTGCGTTGGGTAGGTAAGCTGTGCAAATAATGAAAATCAAAAAATCGTGAAATAGCGGAATTTCGGTCGTTTACCAAAAAAATAATAAGTCGGCCATTTGTCATCAGATTTTGTTAAGTAAGGGCTTATTTTCTTTGGAAAAGTGTCAGCTATACGTAAAAAAATTAAAATCGCTGTTAACATCGCGTTTTACATTTTATATGAATTTTTATATGAATTTTTCAGCCACATTTTTACTAAAAAAACGCAGTTTTTTAACCTTTTTAAGCCGCCAACATCAAAACTACTAACCCGATTTGAAAATTTCTGAGAATAAGTTGTAGACGGCTCAATTGTCTTTAATTTGAGTAGTAGTAGGATAAAATAGGTCAAAGAAGACTAAAGATATGCTCAAAATAGTAAGTGTACCTCCAAAAATTAAAAAAAAAAAATTAAAAAATTTGTATCTCGCAAACCAATCGACAGAAAAATTTTTAAAATTCATTTTCGTGTTCAGTAGGTCCAAATCCATGAGAAAAAGTATGCTAGAAACAAATAACAGACAAAAGTTTGTTATTTGTGACCTAGTGTAATATGTATATAACAAACCAAATTGACTGTTACATTATTAGGTGGGAGTTTAAATATTTTCAACAAAATTTGTTGCGTTGTCGCAGTAAATACGCTGTGGTACACCTCTTCTGCCGACGAAACGTTTTAGGCATAATAGAAAACTATTTGACGATAGATCGGACACCAACTCGATGTGAACAGCCTTAGATGAGAAACATACGAAGACTGCCAGATACGTTTTATACGGCTGCTTACCTTTGATGCGATATAAAGTAAAAAATGGCCCACAGAAGTCAACGCCACATACTAAAAATGGTCTTAGTGCTCGAAATCGGTCTACAAGCAAGTTACCCATTATTTGTTGCGCAAGTCTGGGTTTGTAATGGAAACAATGTACGCATTGGCGTACTATTCGACGAATCAGCTCTCTAGTGTTGATGACCCAATTTTTTTGCCGAAGGATACCCATAAGTGCCTTAGGACCAGCATGCAAGTGAGTTCTATGAAGATATTCTAAATATAGGCGAGTAAAGCGATGGTCTTTAGGTAAAAGTGCTGGGATATTGGCATCTATAGGTATAGGTGCGTTGACCCCCAACTCGCAGAATTTCAAAACTAGTTTTACCTACTTGTTTTATTCCAAAAACGGCGATAGACCTTTAATCTGATTGCGGATTAATTTATTACCTTTTAAGCAAACGATTTCCTTTTCGAACGTGTGAGATTGGATGACTGAAACTATTTTCCAAAAAGCTAATTCTGATTCGAGATGAGATATAGGCTCAACATCGGCTAATTTTAAATTTTTATTCACTGGAACTCCATTAAATATTCTGTAAATATACGCCAATGTGTGTAAGATGCGCTGAAATGATGAGCAATCATCGATTATATTTAAAATAAAATTGTCATCAGTAAAAACTGATCGGCTAATTTTAAATTTTTATTCACTGGAACTCCATTAAATATTCTGTAAATATACGCCAATGTGTGTAAGATGCGCTGAAATGATGAGCAATCATCGATTATATTTAAAATAAAATTGTCATCAGTAAAAACTTTAGTACATTGGAGTGTTAGGGCCTTGCGTAATTTGAATTTAGTGTTTTCATCCTTGCAATTAAGATTCGATGGAGTATCTGGCCACATCTGTTTGTCCTCAACGAGGAAATCTGGTCCAGAAAACCAAATAATAGTAGGCAACTTCAAAGCACTGGTACCACGTGAATCAATATCTGCAGGATTTTGTTTTGTAGAAATGTATCGCCAATTGATGTATGTGCTAAGCTCTTGCAACTCTGATAACCTATTAGCTACAAAACATGTAAACGATGATAATGGCATTTTCAACCAACTTAAAACATAATAATAATTTTTGCTACAGTTGAAAGTATTGAGCGCTTTGTTGGTGTTTGTATTTTCGATAAATTGAACTTAAAATAAAATTTGTCAATAGTCGGCTTCCACGACATGCCAAAAGCTTTAGTACATGTTTCATCTGCGATATGAATTGGAACTTCTTCGATTGCTTCCGATAAAATGTCAGCATGATTCGAGTTCCACTTTGTCAATGTAAGACCAGCATGACTCAAAATATCATTTAATTGAGATTTTGTTTCCTGCAATTCTGTTATCGTTTCTGCGCCAGTAAGGCAGTCATCAGCGTTAACATTTTTTTTAATTACTTTTGCTCCCTCTGGATGCGACTCTGTGCACAACTGCGCAAGATAATTGAGGCATCGAATGGGGAGAAATGGTGCTGCAGACATGCCATACGTTACCGTATTTAACTCAAACGTTTGAAGTTTTTTATTTATGTCATCTCGCCAAACAATTAATTGAAAACAACGATCTTCTTTTCCTATAAGGAACTGCCTATACATTTTCGATATGTCTGCAGTAAGTGCATATCTATTTAATCGAAATGCAAGTAAAGTTAAAATAAGTTCTTGCTGTATTGTTGGCCCAATGAACAAAATTTGATTTAACGAAATCCCACTTGAAGTCGAAGCGGATGCATCAAAAACCACCCTTAATTTAGTACTTGAGCTTTCAGGGCGTAACACGCAGTGATGCGGTATATAATAATGGGGCTTACTTTGATCGACACTTTCATTCAGTGACATATGATTGAGCTCGATGTATTCTTCGATGAATTTTGAATAAGCAATTTTTAATTCAGGATCACGAAGCAATCTACGTTCAAGAGACAAAAATCGTTTTTTGGCAATTTCATACGAATCACCCAATGTTTCAGGGGAAAATTTGAACGGTAATCGCACTTGAAAATGGCCATCTTGATTTTTAGTTACATTTTGTATAAAATGGGCTTCTGCTTTTTCTTCATCTAACGTTAAATTAGTTGATTTCATGTTAAATTCTTCAAGTTGCCAAAAGCGCTGTAAGATTGAGTCTAAACTCGGTTCTGACCTTATTGTCACGTTACAAGTAAAAGTATTTGAAGAATTTGTTGTACTTGGGATGTCTAAATTTCCACCAACAATCCAACCAAATGTTGTGTTCACTAATCGTGGCAATCTTGGATTTAAAGAAATTACCCCGTTGCAAAGCAATTCAAAAAATAGTTCAGAACCAATTAATATGTCAACTCGTTGTGATTTGTAAAAATTTGGGTCTGCTAATTCAACCTGTGTTGGAATATTCCAGGTCTTACAGTCTATTGGCGTACAAGGTTGATTAGAAGCAATAGAATTGGTTACAAAAAAAGTTAGTACGTTCAAATAGCTTAATTCGTGATTTAATTGTGGCTTTTACAAACCGTGTGATATTAGTTTTTACACCAGATATGCCGGAAACTTGCTGGTTTGTATATTCAGATTTAAGTTTTAGAAATTTTACTGTTTCTTTAGTAATAAAATTGAATTATGAGCAGGAGTCTAGCAATGCTCGAACTGGTTGCCAACTATTTCTACAATCCTTGATGAATATTAGCACGGTTGGTAACAGAGCACCAGCACCTGCGCGAGAAATTAACGACGATGCGTCGTTGCTACACGACGGCTGAGGATTAGCAGTAATGCTATTATTATGTTGAAGTTGCAATGAATTGTTCTGAAAAGGCAACACACTATGATGTGGCTTTAGGCATATTCGACAACGAGATTTTGAAGTGCATTTTGATACATTATGCCCGTTTCCTTAACAATTGATGCACAACAATTATGATTTTACGAATTCGAAGCGTTTTTGTGTTGCCTCTCACATTTGTATATTTCGTGCCCAGTGCAACGACAATATGGACATTCTGATTTTGCATCTAACAAGGTTGACTTGCTACGATTTCGGTTTAGGCTAAAAACTTCCTGATGTTTAGTTAAAAAGAGCGGATTAACCTTAGTTTCTACGAATTGGCATCTTCGACTTATAACTTGGTAACAATTTTCCCACGTCGGTAATTCATCAAATTTTAGATTTTTATTGTATTTGGATTTTGTCTCGGAGTCCACTTTCATCATTACTAAGTGTTTTAATATTGCATTTAAAATATCTGTTTCTGTACCTAAAGAAGATAATGAGCCGCGAAGCGCAGAAACTGTATCTACAATATTTCGAAGGCCAACAGCATCGGGCTTTGTTACAGGCGTTATATTAAACAATGTTGAAATATGGTCGTTGAAAATTAGAACTTTATTATCAAATCTTTCCTTTAGGCGATCCAGTGCCTTATTGTAATTGTTTTCAGTGACTTGATATGCCTCTACAACAGCTAATGCAGGACCAGACAAGCAGCTTAGCAAATAGTTGAACTTATCAATTGTAGAAATATGCTCATTGTGAACAATGTTTTTAAAACTAGCAATAAATCTTTTGTACTCGCTGTATTTGCCGTCGAATTTAGGCAATTTTAAGTTTGGTAATCGGTTTGGTGCTTGTTGAGAAACTGTATGGTCAAGGCTTGCTTCGGACTCGTTGTTTTCCCGAAATTACTTCAACAACTTTTATATTCGTGTTTTTGCCGAAACATACTGATCTTTAATATCACTTCATATTTGTTTAAAATATGACTCTAAAATTGTCTGATCGCATGTTTTTTCTTCTTTGTCGACTTAATTTTAATCGACGCGATGCTCCTTTTCAGGGCACTTCTTTGTTGTTTCAAGGCTGTTAATTCGACCGCGACATTGGCAGCATTTGCATCAGAGGTAGCAGGCCGTAGTGTATTGGCTTGGTCCATCATCGTTGTTATCTAGGCTTTAAAAATGGTTTTAGTAAACGAACTCTTAAAGTGTTAAGAGTTAGCTTGGAGGCAACTTACGCATAAAAATGGTGTAAATTCACAGCAACAATGTTGTACCAAATGAACAGCAACGCGACAATAATTATGTATCACAACAAGACAGCTGATAAAATATATAAAGGGCAAGCCCTTCAGTGTAGAGAAGGACGGTACTACAGCAACGATGTTTGCTTTAGCAAATATTCTATATTGATGAAAGTAACAAGTGACGCAATGAAGAACTGCGTCGTTGCGATGCGAAACGAAATTAGTGATGATTGTTAGTGCTAACCCTGTATGATGAAATTAAGCAGCAACAACGAAAAATACAGGGCAGCAAGAAACGTTGAAATGGTGTTAAATCCAATATTTGGTATTCCGCAATAAAAATGATGTGTAATTTTCGTTCAATCAAAATGTTAACAGCAGTGTAAAATTCTGTACTGCACAACGAAATGATAATTTGATAAGTATTTGCATCCATGTTGAAAAAATGATAATGCGCCAATGAGGTCAAAATTGTAATGCCCAAATTTATTTGCGTGAGACGAAATTTGTATAATTCCGTTTGTACAACAATGATGTCCAGCATCAACCGCTATTACCTGGTTTTTGTTCAAAAAATATCCAAAAAAATATATATGAACACAGCAAACATGTCACCAATGTATTATTAATGCTTTACCGTGTCCTGTCACGGTCGCCAAATTTTATGGTGAATTAAAAAACATATAATTTGATGTTGCAAAAACTAACTTTAAAATTTATTTTAATTTTTAGTTTGATTGTATAATTGCTATTGGTATTCTCAACTATTAGCGGTGATGCTGAATTATTACTAACAGAAATGTTTTCAAATATTGATTGTATTTACTTCAAAAACAGGTTTTCATAATTCTCCTTATGAACATACTTATGTATATAACAAACCAAATTGACTGTTACATTATTAGGTAGGAGTTTAAATATTTTCAGTTATTATCATCAAAAATAAGACAGTTAAATATACATAAAAAAATGTTTATATAAAAAAAATAATTAATTAGCTTTGTGACCAAACATGTCCCATAATTTTGGCCTACAGCAGCAGGTTAGCTCGTCTCTATGTCCCCTTTGCCAACAAAGGCGTTGATTTTGCTGGCCCCTTTGAAATTAAAAGTTTCCCGGGTAGATACTGTAAGATCACCAAAGGCTACGTGTGTTTGTCGCTCGTCGTGGTTGCCCAAATTGTGTTTGCTCCGACAACGGCAGAAACTTAACTGGAGCAGCGAAAGAAATCGCTGCAAACTTTGAAAAATGCGTAAAGGAGCTACGAGATCAAGCTGTTTTAAAATACGAACCTCAGCGTTTAAAGTGGCATTTTATTCCCGCTGCTGCGCCTCATATGGGCGGTCTTTGGGAGGCAGGTGTGAAAAGTTTTAAAAATCATTTTAAGAAGATGTCTGGTCAACTAAAATATACGTTCGAGGAATTTTGCATCCTCTTAGCGACAATAGAAGCCTGTTTCAATTCTCGTCCACTTGGCCCGCTATCCGAAAGCATCCATGATTTGTCGGCTCTCACTCCAGGTCATATTTCACTGCCCGGTATATGACACACTTCATGCAATACGTCAATGCACCCGTTTCCAAAAAGCGCTCTGCGTAAACTGCTTGGCACAGTCACATCATCTGAGAGGATGTAAATCAGTCGACCGCTGCAAGCGGTCCTCCCAATGGCACAACTCCATGTTGCATCCTATTCAAGATGGCCACATTTTTTTTTTGATGACGGTTGTGGTCCGTGATACTGATAGCTCTATGTTACTGCGTGCTGTCGCTCAAAGGCTGATCAACTCGGTTGCGTTATCCGTAACGGGCATACCACACTCACTTTGGCTCACCGTCGGTTCTACAAAAGAAATTTACGAATCCAGCTACTGTTGAGATCGGGATGCCGAAACTGACACCCCGCAAGGCTATTAATCGATCCTGGCGACACAATTCGAGTTTGGCAACTGAGGATGCCAATCCAATGTGGTTTGCACCGAGTTTGTGTTGCATGACATTTGGAAACGATGTGGCTTATCAGATTTTCCGCGGGCCATCTGTTGGCAGACCTGGCTGTGTCTATATCCAAGACAACCTATTTGGCAAAGGCTATTATGGTGAGGGTGTCATCAACGACTACTGAGGTGAGAGAAAATGTACGCTGCGTGGCCCCAAAGGACAATACCTCGGGTGTTATATTTATATTTTTTTGTATGTATATATCTAACAACCATTGAAGTATTATTGTTGGAGTATTATCTTAACTTTAGTTTTAAAATATTGAAATGTATTACTTTATTTTTTATTTGATTCTATTTTTTATTTTTTTCCTCCTACTGCAAGGCTCTTTTGTAGCACGGTTTCGCAAGGGTGGCGGCATGTTTGCGTCGATCTTTCATGGCATACATAGTTTGTCGTGTCATGTCGGATCGACGTAGGGAATCGCTACCCTTGGTTGCCGGCTAAGTGGCATCACGTTAAACGTTGTGGGTACTTGAATCCTTGTTCAAGTACCCACAAATGGCATATTGACAGCACTAAAAGTGTGTGGTAATTTTTTGAGATATCATTCTTTTTTTACAACCACAGCCAGCAAAAGTTACATTAACAATAAAACTTAAAATTAAACATTAAAACCTCAAATTAAACATTGAACATTAAACTTACACATTCAAATAAAAAGAAGAAAAACCTAAATACTAAGAAAATAAAAAAAGGTGTGTTTCTTTCATCTCCATCGCCAATAATCATCATCAACCGCATAAAACCATCAACACCGGCATCCCAATAAGACGCAGAGGGCAGCAGACCAACCGAAAACTGCAAGGGTACAACCTAACACATAGTTAACCAAGAATAGATCAGAAACAGACCAAGAATAGATCAGAAAGAGACCAGTAGGCAATTCCTGTAACTTTCGAATCGAGAAAGTTTTCGCATGAAACGCATGGATTGAAACAAAAATGATATGAATTGACACAAAATGTCATATTTCTCACACGATCGTTTCTATAACTTTTTTTTGTGAAAACTTTCTGTCACGTAAGGTTTTTTCTACCATTATTGGAAAAATGTGAGAAAAAGTGTTTCTGTAAACATTTAAGGCGAAAAGTTTCATTTCAACTGTCAAATTTACTCACAATTTTAAACGGTGCGAATTTTCTGTATTTTAGTTAAGTTTGCCATTATCGTTCATGTTGGTTTGAAAACTACATCCTTATTAAAAATAAAAATGTTTCACGTACAATTTAAGGTCATGTCACCGATTGAGTCCATGGGTTTTAATTTTTTCGGGGAAGATGTATATCAGCAATTATTTCGGAGGAAAGTTCAAAAATGGCTATCTCTCGTCATTGATGGTCGATGTACATCAACAAAAAGATAGTTTGAAAATTAATTAATATAATTGGTTTGAAATCTTTTAGATATTTTTATTTGTTAACCCATTACCAAAGAAATTTTCAATCTTTTGGAGTTCTTAAATGTTTTTTCATAAAAATTAATTTTTTACCTTATACTAAAGTCTAACGTCTTGAATTTCCCCTTACAAAATCCCTTTTTAAAAACTAAACAGAAAATTAAAATTTTTTCCAGAATGTAATATCTGGGAGCATTTGGAGAGGAATCGGGTAGGTGCCACTAAAATATACTTGTTTCAAAAACGATGAACTACTTGATATAGAACATTTAAGTAAATTGTTTAAATTAACTAAATTGTTTAAATTAAAATATATAAAAACAAAAACATTAAAATAATTGTTTAATAAAAAGGATAGTTAGAAGGTAAGTAAGACAGAAAAAATATTTATATTAAAAATTTTTTATTTTTTTATTATTTTTTCAGAAAACGGAACGAATTTCCAAGGAGCAGAAAGCAAAATTAGTGGACCACATGAGCTCTTATTTGGAATTTGCCAGAGGACTCTAAATTCTTAGTACGCACATTTCAGCAGTTGTCAATGCAACACCATACATTTTTTTAAATCTTTTATTTTTAATTATATAACTTTTTTTTTATTTAAAAAATATATTTTATTTCGCAGTTGATGTTCGCTATTTTTTGTTTGTTTATATTTTTACTAGTATTTGACAGATGGAATATTCCAACAAAAGCGTAATATAAACGTAAACAGTGTTGCCTCTTTTCGCATTGAAATGCAGAAACACTTTTTATTCACAAATCGAGAAACAGTGGAATTTTTCGTTTCACACTTTTCGATGCGAAAACTTCTCGCAAAAAGTTACAAGAACTGCCTACAGGAATAGGTCAGAAACAGAATATAAAATATACCAAGTTTAATTATAAACAGCTAAATTCATAAATGGATGTAATCAATTTTAAATTTTTAATTTGTTTATCCTTTCGATTCAAGAGCTCAAACTTTCTAATGTCATCATATTGTTCCAACCTCCTTATGTTTCAATAAAAATATTAAACGACTTTCTATAGCGACCAGCATTTAAGTTATCAGATTTATTTATTGTTGAAAATCCATAGTTATCTTTCCAACATTCTTGGCTTTTACGAAATTGTATAAAGGACATATCCGATCCAACATGATTACAATAGACAGTTTCATATTCATTTCATCCTGCTTAAACATTGTAATCATATTGGCATTATCTCGTATCAAATGTTTGGAATTCGGGTTTAAGTTTGACACAAATAAAATGAATCCACATTTCTGTGAGGACCCATACAAAAGTATGCACGTATATTATTTTGATGTGCACATGCAACGTCATCAAATATAATTATTAAGTTATTTTTAGCTTCATCTGGTAGAATAACACTTTCATTGTTAGAAAATGTTAAATACCTCTCCTTTAATAGTTGATACGAGTATATTTAAGTACTCATATTTAGGTTGAAATAATTATTTCGAATATAAACAGATATTTTCGAATTTTAATCCATTAGGGCTTTCAATCAAGCTAATCATTACATTAGTCTTTCCACAGTTCGTATGACCCACTATAAGTGCTCTAATAGAATTTGGTAATAGAGGACTATGTCTTCTTCTCATAAATGTACATGTTTAGGAATCAACATTCCTCACAAATATATTGCTATGTTGTTTGATCAACCGCATTTTAACAACTAAAGCTAATGGTGTGAATTTCCCTTTATTAGTTCCAGATTATAAATATAAATAGGTGTTAAAACATCATAGAATTATTAATCATATGCATTCTGTCACTGGGATTGGATTAGTAGATAGAGTTATAAATTATCTACCATTTGAACTTCATTTACAGGGTTATGAATTTTGTGGACCAGGAACAAACTAGAAAAACGATTTAAGAGGGGTGGTAAGGGGATTAATCCGTTGGATGCTGCTTGCAGAGAGAACTATATAGCTTCCTCTCAAAATAAAGAAATCAGTAAGCGACATCAAGCAGATAAAATCGCTAAATAGAAAAAAATCAATGCTAGCTGCTTTTGGAGCCTTAGGTGTTCTATCATCTGGTGGATCAGCTATTGTCAAAGCTATCAATGCTGCAAAAGATGAAGAAACCAATCGAAGAGGCTACTAGACACAATATGAGAATGGAGGCTATAGCAATGGGAAAGGGCCTTTATCTTAAACCATATAAGAAGGTGTATGGCCTTGTATACGACAAAATGTCAAAAAACTAATTAAGATTGTATATGGTCTGATGATAGATGTACTGACGGACCTGATAAATGTAATTGCATCATCTATAAATTTAGAGAAAATTCAGTTAACGATCTAATAAATCTCCACCATAAACATCTAAATTTATAATTAAATATAAAAACTAAACAAACAAATAAAAACTAACATTCGAATCGTCTCTTAATTATAAGAAACAAAACCAAACGAGAACAAAAAAAAAAAATAATACTCGAATTGCCTCTTAATTAAAAGAAAACAAAACCGAACAAGAAACAAAAAACTAACAGATTCAAATTTAGGAATTAAGATATAATTTGTAATTATATGTTTAATAAAATAAATAAATAAATATATAAATAAATAAATAAATAAATAAATAAATAAATAAATAAATAAATAATAAGATTTATAAGAAATATTTAATGAGATTTTAATTTAAGAATTATTTTAAAAGAAAGAGGAAACAAATATTATAAAAACAAATACGTAAAACTAATTTATAGTATTGTTTTTTTATTTTAATTTTTAGAAGACTTAATAAAATATATAAACTCTTGAAATATCACAATTTTAAATTTTAACCAGGGCACGTAAAATTTTTAAAACTTATTTAACTTTGACCGCTCACTACCAATAAAGTAAGTTACTTAAAGTACTAATTTTAGCAATTATGGCAGTAGTTTCAAGTAGTGCAAGATAACTACCAGTGCATAGATACCTACTGGTTTTTGTTCGTGTACACGGTAGGTACCTAAGGGCTTGCTTGATATTATGGCCATTAGTAATGTAGAATTTAATTTACTTTTATCCAATACTAAACATAATTGTGATGGATAAAGTTGAAATTTTGAATTAATTCTCACTTCTGGCACTTTTTAACTTTCATATATGGGCAGGAGCTTCAAAGTAAATTATGGAACTTATGGACAAAGGAGGTACTCGGCACTCATGAATGACAATAGGGCATCCGGCTCTATTGACTCATTGCTGCATCGTCGGAATGTGCATCATTGTTCTATCGATATTTCTATGGGAATTGTTTTGCCGAGATAATTGATCTCGACAATGATCCCCAGAGTCCGGGTTTATATTCGGAATACTAATTAGTAGAATACATTCGTTTATGGTCGACTGTCCAATGGATCGCATAACGCATTAAAGGGAAAATTCGTTTATCTTTCGTAAGTGGAATAAACTCACCACAGAAATCCTCCCTGTTATCTACAATATAGAGAAATTCAATTCAAATGTCCACAAACACTACTCCCTCTTTCTCCCTTCCCATAACCTATTTTCCTAAGTAGGGATGGAAAAAAAACCGAAAGACTATGTTGGGACTTGTTGTTGGAAATTTGTTGTATGTATATCAGGTCTTTTTGTGTAGCATGTGTTTTTGAACTTTCAGGAAAAATGGAGTTTTATGAATTTTTGATCTGTTATTTTGTAAGTGAATAGTATAGTGGGATTCTTTTTATAAATTATTTAATTGTAAAGAAATATGAAAATTTTTATTAGTCAATTATAGAGAATAAAAATTGAGAAATTCCACAGAGCCAGCAGGATAGAATACTTAGTATATTCGGTTGACGCTACCCAACCTTGTCAATATCTTTGCTCTTCTTCTCCCTTTTTGGTCATTGCTTGTAGATGATTGTCTATTTTATATTGAGTGTTAGGAAACAAATTAACAAGCTTGTAAACAACAACACAATTAGACTAACATCAACGAAATTTAACAATTTATATTTATTCTCTATATTTTACAGTTTATGTTAAAAAATTATTGTTGGTTATAGTCATGGACTTGCTTTTGTACTTGTTCAACTCATCACAACTCAAGTTTTCCCTAAAAAGTAGTTCTGGGTCTAGTTATTTTAAAACGGGTTCCAAAATGTTCCTGAGGCGAGTTCTACATTTCTACGTTGTAATATAAGATTTACCTTTATGTCACCTTCGATTGATCCAGTAGCAAAAAATTCCTCGTGTGGGTCAAGGCTTATACATTTTATGGCATTATCGTGACCCTGTAATTATAAGAGATTATAAAATAGATTCAAAGTTTGACAGTTAAATATGAAATAAGAGAAAGTCAGGGTAACTCAACAACATTGGCATCCTATTTTCTTTTGTCAACATTAGAAAAAAAGTTTTTGAGAAACACACACCTTATATACATCCTGAATTTCAAATTTGGAATAATATTTACCATTATAATATCGTAAATTTGGTTATTGTTATAGAAATAATGTTAGTTATGTTTAAATTGCAAATTTTCATTTTAACAGCAGCAAGAATTCGTAAGCTGTCAATCATCCTATTACAACAAAAAAAAAAAAAATAGTCAGAATTAAAAAAATAAAATACTTTTTTTTGGCAATATCGTTTAAAGGAGAAAGATCCCAGAAATCTTTAATTTTAAATACTGAAGAAAAAACTAGAAAGTGATAAAAGTTAATTACGATTGCACACATATTAGTTTCCATTAAATAAACAACCCCAACTTTACTTTTAAATAAATATTTTATCCTGCCGAGTAAAAAAAAACTATCTGGCGCAATATTTAATCATATCCAACTTAAATATTAATTAATATTTGTTGTAACATCTAGAGGCATTTAGAAGGATCTTAATTGATCCGAAAAATGTCAGATAGAATTGTATCATATTAGATCCAACTAGTTTAAAAAAACGTAAAAAAATTAAGTAAAAAATATATACATATATTAAAATTCTAAACAATGTCTTTGCTAGGATTTGAACTCGGTGTGCCAGAGTTATAGTGAATTAACCACTCAGCCACACGCTGCTATACATAACGGCTAAATTTATGGGTCTATTATCGATGGCAACCGAACTTTAGTTGCGTTGTCAACTGGCAACTCAACTGAAATTTTAATTGGTATTATAAGGCAACTTTCCCCAGTTGCCAAAAAGTTATCGATAATGTAATTTTGACAGATTAGCAACTGAAAATAAATGTAAACAAATAAAAAGATTGACAAAGGAAAAGAGTTAATAAAAGTGAATTCATTAAAAAAAAAAAACAAATTATAAAAAGATATTGTGTAAACAATTATTTTAAATATGTCAGTTCAGTGGAACTGTTTTTTGATGACGATCTATTAGACGGAACTTGAGGCACATTTTCAATCCATTAGAATTACCGTCTGCACTGTGAGTATATCTTGATGTTTAAAATAATTTTCAATAAAAAGTTGCTTCTTATAGTTTCAAAGCTTATTTTCGTATTCCAAAAGACGCAGTGGTATATTAAGTGGAAGCCTTAAACAAAGTCGTCGTTCAACGGCAATACCTCCGCTATTAAAAGTTTGCGCAGCTTTAAGATTTTTTTCTGAAGGAAGTTTCCAAAAATCTCACGGCAATGTCTTCAATCTAGGAATGGTTCAACCAACGTTGTCGGTATAGTTTCAAAAATGTCGGAAGAATAAAAAACAAAAAATAAAAATCTTTTTTATTCGAAAACGAAGTTTCCAGGGATTGTTGGATGTATAGATGGAACACACGTACATATAATGGGACCGAAGGCAAGGATATTTTAGTTTGAATGTTTTGCTGGTAAGTTATTTAACAATTTTTCTTTCTTTTGATCAAGATGATTTCTTTGTAGTTGTGCGATTACGAAATGAAAATAAGGTATGTTGATGCTAGGTATCCTGGATCTATTCAAGATGCCTTCATATGGAACAACAGCCCAATAAAGCAAGAGGTTGCTGCAGATTTTGAAATATTTATAACAATAAATAAATATGCTTACATTTTAATATTCCCGCCTTTTTTCTTTTGCTTTAAAAACCTACAGCAACCAAAACTTTGTGGTTGCCAATACAATCACTATTTGGCAACTGAAATTGACAGTTGCCATACGTAATATCATTTTGGCAACTGGCAACGCCACTGAGGTTCGGTTGCCATCGATAATCGACCCAATAGTACTCCACATTTTTCGTATAATCGTGTTATATATAAATATAACTTAAGGAATAACTTCATTGTATATTCGGGAATTCGGAAAAAAAATTTCCACATATCATGGCTGAAATAATGAGACTAAATTCGTTCTGTACTTATCTGATTATATATAATAATATATAACTGTATATTTTTATATATATGTAATTATGTTTAATTATATATAATATATCTTATGAACTAAGCATAAATGTGGAGAAATAATTACAATATTATTATTACATGTACCTAGAATATTATAAAGTAATTATATCTTATCAAAACTTTCTAGGTCTTGTTGTCCAAAATGGTGCCGTGTAATAAAGATAGGCAATAAAGCCATATGGCCTTATTTCACGTCGCATTAGGAAATAATGTCATATGGCTTTATTTCCTCAGAAAGAGTGAAATATGTGCCCAATTTGTCGTGCCTATTATCAAGGATGGCACGCACATTCACATACTGTTAATTTTTAAAAAATTGATTCACATTTCCATTTGTTAACTGAACTTATTGTATTTTTGTTTATTTTTTTTTTTTAATTAAAAGAAATCAAATACACTACAAAAATATTGCACAGAAAATTATCAAAGGTGCAATTATGCCATAATGGCTTTATTTCACTTCTCAGTTGGAAATAAAGCCATATGACATTATTTCTCAATGCTGTGTGATATAAGGCCACATGGCCTTATTGCATATGGCTCTACTACAATTAATTGCATTTTACACTGGTATGGCATTATTTGCACTTTAATTGTAAAACGCATATGACTTTATTTCACTCCTTCTGTGAAATAAGGTCATATGGCTTTATTGCCTATGGCTTTATTACACGGCACCAGTGGCGTGCCCAGGGGGAGGCAGGGGGCCAGACCCCGAAATTATTTCCAAAATACAATTTTTTAACTAGGTTAGTATACATATACAAAATACATTGTATTTTTTGTTTCCAATTGATTTTCTTTGCAAGTCCAATTAGGTTTTACCAGGTTTTGCTGAAATTTGTGCAGAAATGAGAAAAATTTGCTTTGAAATCAGGGAAATTTTCTCAATTTTCTCGCAGTTACCTTACCATGTAATATGTACCAAACTTTATTAAGCCGCTTCTTTCAATGAAACTTCTATACTTAGCCTTGCTCCATTGTTAATTATTTCCTCACTCGTAAAAACAACCAAAAATACACTTAAGTTTTTAAAAACCGATCAATTGCCTTTTTATTTAATTTAAAGCCTTTTATCTTTTTTCGAAAGTTTTCTAAAAAAGTAGTAATTAAAGGTTAATTTACACGTCGACTGTCCTTATTTGCTATTGCTCAGTATTGCGTTTTAAAATCAGCAAAACAACAAAATAATAAAAACGTATGAAAAAAATATGTGTAGTTTATTGTCTTTTAATTGTTTTGTGTGGGTGTGAGCTGGCTAAATAAAATCGAAATTAAATTCATGTATCTAAATTTTTATGAAATTTTAAAAATTGTTCAATTATTTGCCAAAGAAATTTTAAAATCTTTTGTCAATTTGTCTTTAGTTTAGAATTTCTTTAGCTACGCTCAGGTCCTAAATGGAATTATTTTATTTGTATATCTTCTTTTAAAACAATAAAATTCGTGATTCCTATTGTATTTAATTTTTGATATTAATATCTTATTTAAATCCTTATTTTAAATTAAAAATCTGAGATTCAAATACCACATAAAGTTTTAACCGGAATCACCAAAATTACAGAATTATGAGTTTATTTTTTTATATTAAAACATATGTATTTAAAATTAAAAATACTTAATTAACAACACTTTTATAGACTTTCAAAGTAGTTATAGTTGTTAAAAAGTAATAATTTATAAAAATGCTGCCAAGTCTTTGCAGTTCTTGACTTTTCGCTTTTAAGTGTAAACAAAAAAATTTGTAATAAAAATATTTGAAATTTTTTTATTTGTAATTTGATAAAATATTAAAAACAACAAAAGGTGACAAATAAATTATGTGTTTGTAATAAATTATGTGTTTGTAATGTGTTTCGTTGAAGCCTATATATGGAAACAAGTAGTTATTGATAGAGATAAAAAATAAAGCTTTTTGTAAAAAAAAATCGTCAAACTTGCCCAAAAACGAGAATTGAAATTAAAAAAAAAAAATCTTAATGAAAGAACACAATTTAAATTCAAAAAGTTACAAATAAAATTCAAAAATTCGCAATCGATACTTAAAAAGATCAATTAAAATTTAAATATACCAAACGCAATTTATTTATTTATTTATTTCAGTCTATGGATACAAAATTATCTTTACAGACTAGCAACGTATTACAAAAGTAAATATTTTAAAGTAATTTATTTAATAAAACTTTAAATTGAGAGTGAGGTAAACTAATATCTAATTGATTACAATAATTATTAAATAATCTCAAAGCTTTAGTTAGAGGTTCATTTAATGCAAAATTAGTTTTATGAGTATCAATAAAAAATAATTTATCTATATTCCTTAAAGATCTAGAGGGAACATATATTTTTATTAAGTGTAACAAATCAGGTGAATCAATTACACCACAAATAATGCCATGCACAAATGATAATGAAAAAATATTCCTACAAGTTTCCAGAGTCTTTAAATATATAAAATCACATTTATCAACATATGTGGGAATACTAAATGTTAGAACAGAAGTTGAAGTATTCGAAGTTGAAACATTCAAGAAAGGAAGAGCAAACTTAACAAATCTATTTTGAATTCTCTCAATACGGTTTATATGAGTATCCGTATTAGAACTCCAAATAAAGGATGCATATTCTAATCTAGAACGAACAAAAGAAGTAAATAAAACTTTTTTTGTATAAAAATCAAATAGATTCCCAGAATTACGACGTATAAAAGCCAACAGAGAATAAGCTTTAGGAATTAAAATGTTTAAATGACTACCAAAAGACAATTTTGGATCAAATACCACACCCAAATCAAGTATTTCATCCACAGATGACAGAGTATGATGTCCCATTCTGTATTGTGAAAGAAAGATATGAGAGCATCTATGATATAAAAACATTTTGAAAAATTAAAAGGCAAACCATTACAATCAGACCACAAAATAGCTCTGGACAAATCTTCCTGAAGGTCAAAAAAATCACTAAAAGAAGATATTGATTTAAAAATGTTAAAAAGCAAAGGACCTAAGATATTACCCTGAGGTATACCAGAGGTGGGTGTAAAAAAATTAGAGTAAACTCCATCTACAGAAACTGCAGCATATCTACCAATTAAATAAAATCTAAACCAACTCAGCATTCTAGAATGAAAACCAATCTTAGAAAGCTTAAGTAATAAAAGTTTATGCGGCACCTTGTCAAATGCCTTTGAAAAATCCAAATATATTGAATCAATTTGAATACCTTTTTCAAAACAAGAGACACAAAAGCTAGTAAAAACAGCTAAATTGGTTGTGGTGGATCTTCCAGCCATAAATCCATGCTGTGAAACCGAAATGTAACGTTTAAGACGAAAAAACAGTTTGTCGTAGACAATATGTTCAAAAATCTTTGCAATATTTGTTAATTTGGAAATTGGCCTGTAGTTAACAACATTGTTTTTGTTACCGGATTTAAGAATAGGAAATATTGTTGTGTATTTCCATTTCATTTTCAAAAGAAAAGCTGAGAGACCATCATTATCACATTTAAACAAATAGAAAGCTTACCAATTCCTGATGCAACATCTTCATCAGAAATTGCATTGATCCAAAATCAAAATATGAATCAATATCGTTTAGATTAAACCCATCAAGTGGAAAAGAGTCATCACTAAAACTGGACTGAAAATATGTAGCAAAAAGAAAATCATATAATGTATCAGACGAAACACCATTATATGTCATTAATAATGTAATTGAAAAACTAGTTCTTTTAGAATTAACAAAACTCCAGAAAGCCGTGGGATTATATTTTATGGAATCATTAAAACTCATAATATACTGATTATATAAAAACTTGTTAAGGAAATTAAATTCTCTTTCATAATGAAGAAAATTTAGTTTAGCAATGGCATTATTAGTAGTTTTAAATTTCCTGTGATACTTATTTCTAAGATTTTTTAATTTTTTTAGTATACCAAGGAAGTTTGTACACTTTAGGATTAGCTAACGGGATATTCTCTTTAAGAAAATATCATAATATATTAATACAATACTACTATCTAATAAATTTAACCAATTTAAATTATATAAAATAGCATTTAAAGCATTAAAATCACATAAATAATAAATATAACGAAAATCATTTTCAGCATTAGTATGAGCATATTCATAAAATTCTTATTTCAACTTCCAAAGCACAATGGAAGTAGAAGGTGAAACCGAAAGTTCTGTTTCACTAAGTGAGAACTTTAAATCTGAGCTAAGAAATACTAAATCAAGAATTTTTTTAATCTATTATAAACAGTATTAATTTGAATGAGATCGAGACTAAAAGCTGAATCAAGAAGATTAATTTCAAAAGTTTTATTAACATTATTTGGTAGAAATGAACCTGAGTTAGGAACAACAGACCAAACGATATCAGCAAGATTAAAATCACCAAATACACACAACCACCATCATTAAAGCCATCAGCAAGACGAACCATATTAGAAGCATGAGCAGCATACAAATCATCAGGACTTTTAGGCGGAATATAGGATACGCATATATAAATTTCATTATAAACCGCCTTGATAGACACACATAAATGATCCAATTCAGAATCTGCATTATTTAATGGAATAAGTTTACAACAAAGATATTTTTACAGCAATAATTACACCTCCTCCTATTTCATGACCAGTCTTTTGAGCATTTCTATCTTTTCGATAGACATCATACAAATAAAGATTAAAGAATTCTTCATCGTAAAAATCAGAATTCAGCCAAGACTCCATAATAATAATGACATCATAATCACATTGGGACACAAGAAACAGAAACATTTTGGTAGTACACTTTTAACGATTTACTAGAGAGCTTTAAGATTGCTTTTGGGGTAACGAATTCCTTAGAAATTGAAGGACGGACTCTTATGTCAGACGTCCAGAGTTCAGGCTTAAAAACTCTTTTATAAAAAGCAGATGAAACGCCAAGTTTAAAGATAACGAACCTTATATTATCCATAGGTGCATCTTTTTAATTAGCTTATAGCTTGATCAATACCAAGATGTTTAGCAACATATGATTTAATCATTTCAGCAGAAACTGTGGGCTTAAATGATGATAAGTGGACCCATTTAATATGCGGCATCACATCCAATTCCGTATTATGACTATCACCAATTACAACTTTTGTGATTATTAGCATTTAAAACATCAGCATTAGCAACACTATTATTTTGGTTAACATAACCAGCATCAATAGCAGAACTATTATTAACGGCATTAGAGATAAAACAATGAGAATTGGAGATAAAACAATGAGAACTTACATAAACAGGAGTTGTTGTTGATGTTGTCTGAACACCGACAGCAGTAGGCAAGTAATTATCTAAACCGGTTTTGAGCACAGGCAAGCTTACTTTTTCCGTTGACATTGCGATTGAAATTTAAGAAATATTTTATTTGGTGTTTTTGAATTTTAATTGATGCTTTATAAATTACATTTGGAGTCATTCCAAAAGTTTTTGAAATCGTTTTTGAAATGGTCCTTGAATTTGAGTAAACATTTGTACGTGGCCATTCTACGTTCGCATAATATCTGGGCTGTTTTTTTTTTTTTTTGAAAATTCGATGTAATTCACGGTGGCGTTGTGCAAAATGGCCACAAGAAATATGATCCCAATCTTAAAATGTAATTAAGCTCCATATTTTGGGGGAACATTTCATAATGAAAATTTACACTCAAAATATAATGAAAAAATCAGCCCAACTGAATTAAAATTATATCCAAAATAAAGTTTTTGGCATATTTTCAATTATTGGCATATTTTCAATTATTGAAATAAAAAATGACCCCAAATATGATGAAATGAAAAATGACCCCAAAATATGCAAAGCAAAGAAATGTTGTTGATGCACAGCATTATACGCACTTATATTGCATGGAACCAATAACATCCGAATGTACTCCTTATAAACATTAAAGTTACTTCGGCCAACCTAAATTGAAATACATTAAAGAGTTAGAATAAAAATAATTTTATATAAAACAAATATTTTAGTGATCCGCAACCACTGCCTTTCAAAATTGTTCAAAAATTAAGTAAATTTCTGTTCTCCGCCCATGTCATGTCCGCGTCTGCAGCATTCAACACTCTTATAAAATTTTAGAGCGAATGGTTTTCCATGACATTGCGTCTTAGAGATTTGAAATTTTGAAACTTGTTAAGAATTATATTTGTTCACCTGCAGCGCCAAATTCTACAACTATTAATATACGAAAAACAGAGTAAAAATTTTGGAACAAAAATCACGCGATTTTTAGTAAAAATTTTCGCCTGACAAATAGATTTTCCGGTCACGATAATGTGGTAAATAATTTATAATTTACAAAAACAATTTAAATGTACTTGATATTAAACGTATACATTAGATCTCAGTCAATGTAATAACTAAGCCTTAAATATAAATTGTTTATAAATTTAAAACCTGTAAATTTTGTTTTAAATGCTTCAAAAAGATCAAAAAATAACGATTAGAAATTGCCAGCTTTTTAAAAAAAAATTTTAGTTGATATAACTTTATTTGACCTGTGGTGTTTCTATGTGGTGATTCTAGTTTGGCTTAAGGCCATTGGTTGTTTAGAAACAAATGTAAAAATATAAAATTAAAAACAATAAGTTTTATATTTTTATGTTTATAACATTTGTTTTTATTCAACATTTCGATCTAAGTTTTAGATCATCTTCTGGAACTATTATAAGAAAATACAAGAAATTGTATATACACAATTACTATTTAACAAAAACATAAAAATTAGAATAAATAAATAAATTATTATTACATTTTCTATGCAGAATTATTTTCCCGAGCAAAATAATAGACTTCATTGTCAGTAATTGTCAACTAGTCTATGTTTAAGTTTTCTGTTTATTTACTGTATGTATATAAAGTTGTGCACAGTTATCTATATCTCTCTCTTATAATTTAGACTATTAAGAGAGGGAGTGTAAATAATATAGAGCATTTTCTGCATAAATCTCTTTTTGTAAAATTTTTATATCATTAAAATTTGGAATATGACCGTACGTTGCACAGTGGGCTGCAAGTGCTGTTTTGTGTGCAATTGGTTTATTTGTTTCTTTAAGATCAGATCGACGTGAAGCTAATCTTGTTTTTAATTTTGTTTTGGTGGTGCCAACATATACCTTATCGCACAAGCCTTTTCCGTCACCATTACATGTTATTTCATATATATGATTTGAATTATCTTCCTTTTCAACTTTACTTTTTGTTCTACTAAACAATTTGTTTACAGAATTGTCCGTTTTAAATGCCAATTCGTATTTTTCACGATTATAAATATTGGTATTTTTTAATCTCTCCGATAAATCTGGTATGTACGTTGCGAGTGATGCGGAGAGATGGTTCACTCTCTTAAAACAAAACCCCTTATCAAAGGTGGAACAGCATATGCCAAGAGATGAATGGTTGGTGGGTTAAGCAGTCACGAATATGCGGACTTGGGGCACCCCATTTCAATGTAGCCTTACTGCGCTGTTTCGGGGCTATACGTGGCGAACCGTTTCTTTCCCTGACTACTCGTGGGACCAAAAATGAACACACCCCCTTTTAATAATAAAAAAATTATATGGATGGAGAGAAGAAGTTGGATGAAGAGAAGAAGGAATCAGATAATGCTTCGGAAAAGAAGGACACATTACCTCAAACCCCTACTTCTGAAAGCACGAAGGATTCAAACACCTCAACTTCTAAGGGTATAACTAGTGCCAGTGACGATGTCACTCAAACTAAATTAAACAAACCAAAGAGATTAAGTGGTGCTGCGAGGAAGGGAATGAATTTTCTTGTCCAAAAAGGCATCGAAGAAGAAGCTCGAGTAAAAGCCCTGGATCCTGCAGAAAAAGAAAAAAAAATGCTGTGAAGAGGCAAAGGTCGACGGAACAAACTCCTCCTGAAGTAAATTTTTAAGAAACGCCAGAGGGACCAGTCATCTAAAGACAAACCTACGGCTAAAAAACAACAACAACCTAAATCCCAGAACAAACGTTAATTTATAGATGTGTTGATGCGACAGAAGATAGCTATACTGGCGAAGGACTTTCCGAATATTGTCCTGACTACAGTTCAAATTGATCAACTACAAGATTCCATAATGGACAAAGTGTTAGAAGAAGAAGGAGTAATATACCAATTTTTAAATAGCACCTACAAAGCTGGTTTTATAACCTTGCACTGCAAGGATGATCCTACGGCGACGTGGATAAAGAAGTTGGTTCCAAACCTCAAACCATGGGCAACAGTACCTGATCCCAAAGTCGTTGTTGGCTTTTTCCACAACGCTGACAATATGGATACCAAACGGTTTCTATCCTTTGTCCAACGGCAAAACGGTGGGCTCTAAGTCGAGGCGTGGAGACTGCTTCGTTGACTTACTCGTAACACGAATGCTATGCTGGTGATGTCAGTACCCAAATCCAAATATCTGCGGCAAAATTCGGGGAGAACAGGGGCCAGATCTCATTTAGGTTTGGGCAAATCCAGGTGCACTTAAAAGATGCCGGCGATAAAGAAGTGGAGAAAGAAAAGGCCGAGGAAGATGCTTCACCAAGAGATGGCAGTGGTCCTACTGAGGACGTGAGATAAGCAGAAGGTTTGCCCATTGGCCTGATTCAAGAGCCATGGATCAGGTCAGATAATATATGTGGGCTCAGCATAAAAAAATGTAAGTTGGTTTATGACACAAGGCCGGAACGGCCAAGAGACGCCATTTTATTAGATGAAAATATTAATTCTCTTCTAATATCAGAATTTACCGATGGGGACACAGTCACTGTACTAATACAAGCCAACCAGATGGGAGTGCGCTAGAAGGTGGTCATATCCTCAGCCTGTTTTCGGGGAAAGATGAAGATGCGCCTAAAGAGATGGTGAAAGCGCTGGTAGCTTACTACAAAGTACACAATAAGGCATTAATTATTGGATGTGATGCCAACTCACACAATGAGGTATAGGGTAACACTGATACCAACAAAAGAGGTGAGTCTCTACTTGATTATTTACTACTAAATAACATTATGGTAGCAAATAGGGGTAGGGAACCTACATTTATGAATGCAATAAAGAAGGAGGTCATTGATTTGAAAAGTGCCCTTAATAGGAACTAAGAAAATCAAAAAGGTTGTTTTGGAAAACCTTATGTAAGAAGCTGAAGGAGGTACCTGAGACGGCACGTATTCAAAAGGCATTATCCTCAAGCCAAGAACAAACAATATGTACTCTGGAGTTACTTCTTAGAACTCATTTTCAGGATGTGGTTTCAAAGAGGACGAGTCCACTGTGGACATGACAAAATCACCAGCGCCTGATGGCATATTTCCAGCGATGCACTGAAGGCGATTAGTGCACATATTTAGAGCTAGCCTTGAGCTTAGCTTTATACCAACCTAATAGACGAAGGTTAAGGTAGTGTTCCTTCCAAAAGATGGTAATAAATCTGCTAGCCTGCCGAGATCTTATCGGCCAATCAGCCCCTAATCTTTTATGCGAAAGACATTGGAGAAGATTATAGGTCTCTATGTTCGTGATGAACTTCTCTCGAGAAAACCTTTGCACAGGCTTCAATTTGTCTATCAGAAAGGCCAATCCACGATTACATCCGCCCATAAGCTAACCTAAAATATTGAAAAAGCTATGGAATCTAAAGGTATTGCCCTTTGCTCATTTATGGACATTGAAGGCGCCTTTGATAACGCTAGCTATCAATCTTTGGAGAGATTTGGTGAAGATGGATTCTGACCCACTGATAACTGGGTGGGTAAACAAGTTACTCTCGGAGAGACATATTATAGCAGATCTTGGAGACACCACTAGAAGGATCACAACGGTAAAAGGATGCCCTCCGCTACTGTGGTCGATAATAGTAGATGACCTACTAGTTAAACTGAATCAATGAGGTTTTACTACGCTAGGTTACGTGGATGACATCACAGTTATAGTGAGTGGCACACATGATAATACGTTTGGAGACCAAATGCAGAATGCACCTAAATTAAAATGGGAATGGTGTGAAAATCAAGGAATTTCTATAAGTCCTACGAAAACCACAATTTTTCAATTTACTAAAAGAAGGAATTTTAATTTACCTAGTCTGTACATAAAAGACATTGAAGTACCATTCAAAGAGGCGAAATATTTAGGAATAGCTCTGGATAAGTCGTAACCGGGAGACAATAGGCAAAGAAGGTGTAAAATGAATTTGGGGTAGTAAACAACTCCTAGGCAAATCGTGGGGCTTAAGCCCGAAAATGTCGATGTGGTTATATAAAAAACGATCTCCCCAGCATATTTTACGTATCGGTCAAATGGTGGAAAAGACAGATAACAGCTCAGCAAAAGATATCGAAGATAGAAAGACTCGCATGTCTGAACATTACTGGTGCAATGAGTTCGACTCCAACTGCATCACTGGAGGTGATTTTGAACCTAAACCCTTTGCACCTCGCAATACAGGGAGAAGCTATGAAGCAAGCAATCGAACTTCACAAAGTTCAATGAAAGTGACCATAAAGGCCATCTGAAGATTCTTAACGAGGCCAGTTCCATAAAGAACATGACACTATGTAGTGATCAAATAAATCCAGTGATTTAACTAGGAAGGGAATACAAAGTTCAAATCCCAACAAGAGAAGAATGGGAACTTGATCTCCCATGGTTGAAGGAAGATGCACAGAATTGGTATACTGACAGATCCAAAACTTCTAGCGGAGTTGGAGCTGGTGTATACGGACCTAGGTTGCAGAATTCACATACCTCTGAGCAAAGATTCAACTATATTTACTGCAGAATTATATGATATCTATACAGCAACGACCGAACTTCTGGAAAGGAATCTTGTGAGAACAAAGATAAACTTAATGTCGGACAGCCAGGCTGTAATAAAGGCCCTGAAAACCCCATTATCAAAGCTGGAATGCCATAATGTCCTCAACCAACTGGCGTCTAATAATAAGGTAACACTTATTTGGGTACCCGCTCACAACGGCCATGAATGCAATGAAAAAGCTTATGAACTTATGCTTTCACGAAAGGACATCACAAATATGATATCAAATCTTATAAAGACGAAATCCATTGAATATTGGAACAAACAGAAACCTCTGAAACATTCAAAGAAGTTCTTATCATACGTTGAAAAGAGGAGCAGAGAAGCCCTTCAGATGAACAGACCAAATCTAAGACTGCTATGCGGAGCACTCACAGGACACAATCCATGTTATTACATCCTAAACAAATTGGGACATGATCGGAATACGACATGCAAATATTGCATGGAAGATGATGAGACAATGGAGCATGTAATAGCTAAATGTCCTGCCTTTGCATACCTACGATTTATCATATTTGGGAGACCTGATATCATGGAGGAACAATACAAGAAACTGGAGGTGAAGAACATTGTACTGCTACTCAAGGCTGCACTGGAGAACAACTAAAGAAAATACTGGAGGGTGTACAATAGATCTACTTGATCGTGGTGCTGGAGATACAAACTCCTCACTTCGAACTACATCGTAAATTGTAATATATCATGGTTGGCATTCAATACCTTTTCATAATAACCCTAGTTGGCTACCACAGCTACTTTAAGACCGATATGAAAATTTTAAAATGGCCATTCCATTAAAGGCAAGTTTCTTTTTGTATAACCGGATTTATTCCGCTATTTTATCGGTTCAATTTTGAAATACCTTAAACTACCGTTATAATAACGCTAAACTACCGAAACACCGAATTATAAAGGTATTTTGCATATATAACAAAATTTAATAGGTAATATTATGAAATAAACCGCGTGATATTAGAAGATTAATGTCACTATTGGAATCGTAGTTTAAAATTTTCGTATCGGTACTGATCAGAGCGTGGTAGACAACTACCTTTATAATGAAAAGGTAGTACTTGCCAACCATGTAATACATCGAATCATATATAATTATATCTCATACCGTATTAGAACATATTTTTGATAATGGACATTTTATTATACCTCAAATATTAGATGGCATATATAATTTGGTTCTGTATTGATTCACTCATCACTATTTTCAAAGTTTTTCTATTAGTAACTTTTTTTTAACTTACAAAAATAATGTATGTTCTGTTTTTATAAAGGAACTTTTTATTAAATAAATATACAAAAGATATTTCATATTTCATTTTTTTTAGATGTAATATGTTAAAAATAAAAAAATCATTATTTTTTTAATAAAAAAGTTTAGGCACATATTTAAAAAGTTTAAATTTAGGACCGTTTTTTGAACATCTAATATTTTGTTAGACCTCCTTTGGCTTGTATAACTGCTTCTAAGCGTCTACGCATACTTCCAACTAATTTGGACTGGTGTTATATTTTCCCATTCTTTGATGTTATGACTCCGTATTTTATCAGTAAGTGCCAAATATGTTCTATCGGATTGGTATCTGGCGACTGTGGGGGCGTTTTTAATTGTTTGCAATGGTAGATTAGCCATTTTTGCACAATATACGAAGAATGTTTTGGGTCGTTGTCTTGTTGGAACTTTTCAACACTGGCAGCCAAATTATGTTCCAAAACATTCATATAGCTGTGCTTGTACATTTTTTCATCAATAAAAATGAGGTTTCCCACACCTGATGCCGCCATACACCCCAATACCATAACTTTACCACCGCCGTGTTAAACAGTTGTAATAACATTTTTCTTGTAGTTCTTTGTTTGGTTTTCGCCAAATTCTTTGTGCGCCGACTGAACCAAAGAGGTTAAACTTTGATTCCTCACTGAATTCGACGCTATTCTAAAACGATTTCAGCTGATTAGCATGAAGTTTGGCGAACTCCAGCCTCCATTTCTAATTTACTTCAGAAATAAACGGTTTGCGTCGAGAAACTCTTCCATGGTAACCAGCTTTGTTCAGAGTATTCTGTATTGTTTGAGGGTCGAAGGTTTGGTTAAATCTTTGCTGCATTTCATGGCATAGTTTCACAGCCGAACTCTTTGGATTTTAAGCCACTGCAGCTATTATAATCCGCTCCTGGCGAGGTGTAAATTTTTTTGGTCGTCCAGATCTACTCTCGCGCTCTAGTTTTCCGGTATTTATGTAATGTTTAATAATGTTTCGTACACTTGAATATGGCCTCTGCGCTATATCGCGATAAGATTTACTATGATTTTACGAACTTTTATCGGAATTTCTGCACCACTGCCAATTTAGCTTATTCAATCACGAAATCAAGATCAACACTTACTTCAAAACATTTCACAATTAGACAATTACAATTAATTACATGTAAAGAAACCAAATAGAGCAAAGAAAAATTAAGGATTGCCGTTATATTAGCAAAAACAAGAGCCACACACAACGTGCGACGGCTAAAGAAAGAAAATATTACATTTATTTATCCTTGTTTGTGGTACCAAATGTTACAAATATTTCCCTTTTGTGCCAGCACTGGTTACATTTATATTTGCGGTTCACAACCACCAATGTAAAATATAAATTAAAAGTACTCTCTGAGAGTTACCCAATAGCATTCTATTTCATTTGTCCCTATCTCTGCTCAACGATTTTGAATTTGAGTAAGGATACCGTTGTTTTTCTAATTAGTAACATAGAATTTTATACAAGTAAAACGCAAAATAAAAAGATCTATACCGTCATAAGTAACGTCGAATTTGCAAAAGAATGTCGAAAGTGACGCAAGATTGGTGCCAATATTTTAATTTGTGAACAAAAAAAAAAACAACTAAAAGAAAAAGAATAAAATTGACAAAATAGTTAAATTCAATTTCCATTTTAGTAAACTATTTTGTTAAACTTTAAATTGTAAGTTTTAATAAATTGTTCACCGCCATAACAATTTGTGATCTAAATTGGCTAATAATACCCATACCCGTACGACCACTAATCTTCCACCAGGTAAATTCATGACGTTTTTATGTGTATTTAACATTTTCTGAGAAAAAAAAATATAAATTTATTTAACAGGCTACTATAAATTTACGGAATATTGAAAGGTGGGAGGGGTTTTATCCATTCCCCGAAACCCACGTAAATCTTACGCACGTGTATGCATTTACCACGTTGCCTAACGGAATCCAAAGACACATTTATGCTTGGTACAGCGAATGATTGCCTACACGCTTTGTAATGTTGCCGTTAGTATCCATTATAAAAAGTACAGTCAAGGCTTGCCAGTTTAAACAACATACTTTGCTGAACAAAGACAATCTGCCTTGCTACTGCCTTCTAAAATAAACAACAACTACTCAGATGATAGCCATTAAATAATTCGGACTACTTTTATAATTTTCTACCTTTTTCCTAATTCCAGATTTAAAATCATCTATCCTAACTAATTTTAATTCCTAACTTAATCATAAATGTAAACCACTTCTGCCTCTTCTTGCTGAATCCTATACCTTTACTATACTTTACAACTTATACCGTTCATTCTATGATTAATGATTTCATTCATGTAAAGAATGGATAAGCATGTATTTTGTTTAAATTTCTAAACTAGCATTCCATATTAAATTCTCTTTAATTTTATCCATGCTTATCCAATCTCTTTTACTAAGCTAATTTTGTCAATACTAAATTAAATTCTCAGCTCTACTACAACAACAATTGCACAGGCCTATGCACAGTGGGACAAGTAAGAGTAAGTTTGTGTAATTTTCCTATGTTTTTGATTTATATTGTTTTCAAAAGGTACATTTCCGTTAGTTAGTATATTTTTTGTATTTAATTTCAATTCAATAATTATAAATGTTCCCTTTATTTTTTTTAATGTTCTTTTTGAATGCCTTTCATTCCTGAAATAATAAATGAATTAAATTTCTATTAAAAATGAACTAACTTAGTTTGAAATAAAGGAGAGCCAAATCAAGAGAAGATTTAGGGGTTTCCATAATCAATTAATAGGATAAAGGGGAACCATGGTTGGCGAGGGCGAGAGATTAAAACACCTAGTAATCTCAGGTGGCAAAACGATATAACACCAGTATTATAGTTTCTGTTCTTAGAGTATAATGCAAGTAGTCCGTCCGTAACAAATTTATTGCGTATAGCACGTTCAATTTTTTTAATGGTAAGATTTGAAGATGATCATAGAGACAAGAATCCCACCCCATCCGGCGAGTCCTAGTCTTTCAGAACGTGCCGTCTCTGGAATCGTCACTAACACCACAATTCATAAAATTTAGTCAAGTTATCATTACAAACGTGTGGCTTAACTTTTTTGATGTGGATTTTTTCTTTTTCTTATATTTGAGGTTGAGTATTAAGTAACGGAATGTTTGTTTGTGGATTTTAATGGGAATAAACTAATGATACTTATTGCAAAAGTTTGTTGAAATAGTTGTTACTAGATATTTTAATACACATTTTCTCGAAAACGTTGCCTGTGCCTAAACGTTTTTGAATCACTATGTATTTTAAACACAATATTTAGCTGGCGTTATGAACAAAAATGTTTCGCTTTAGGTTAGGTCGAAAAGAGGAGGGTGCATTCGCCCTTCAGGATCACCCAAAAATGAGTGACATACAGCTATGCCAGAGAATCGGCATGTTGTGCGCTCTCCAAAACCGCGTGAAAAAAAATTTAAACTTCAGTGTAACTGAAATCCCAAATCAACCTCCCGTAAGCACACCAAAAACGTTATGACGTCCCCATGTCAGTACCTTACTCAACTCCTCGCGAAAGCCAAACAAAACAAAGGAAGTGCTCCAGGGTCTCATCGTCCGCCACACTGGCCCTACACACCAACGAGTTACTCCATCCCAATTTCGAAAGGTGTGATCATAGTGAAGAGTGGCCTGAGATAATTCCCATCATGTTGGCCAGTTCCCGTTTCCCCAGTCTCAAAATAACCCTTGTCCCTTTCACACCACAGGACTTTTGTGATCGGTGCATGTTGGTGGCCCATTGTCCAAGCTCCGTTTTCGTCATCCGAAAAGATCTCGGATTTTGAAGGTTAACAGAGACCACTAGGCAATTCCCATCGAGAAAGTTTGCACATGAAACGTGCGAATTAAAACAAAAATGATAAGAATTTATACAAAATACTATTTTTCTCACACGTCTGTTTCTAAAACTTTTTTTGTGAAAACATTTCGTCTCGTAAGATTTTTTACACCATTATTAAAAAAATGAGAAAAGTTTTTCATTTCAAGTGTCAAAATTACTCACAATTTAAAACGGTGAGATTTGTGTATTTTAGCAAAATTTGGCTTTATCGTTCTTAAATAAAAATTTCCTTAATACAGTTAAGAGACTCCCACCGATTGATTCTAAATTTTTTCCACTGAGTGGGAGTACGGGGGTATAGTTCTATCGCGGTAGATGTATGTCAAGAGTTATTTCGGTGCAAAGAACAAAAATGGAATTGGCTGCATCTTCGTCATTGATGGTCGGATTGGAACAAAATGCACATTATTACAAAGGCAATTGAAATATATCTTAGATGGCATTTTTATTTTTGTTAACCCATTGCTGTCTGGCGAAGGAATTTACATTTTTTGGAGCTTTTAAAGATTTTTTCTTATATTATTTAGGATAAAAATACATTATTTTATCACTTAAAACACCGAATATGTTTAATGTCGAACTTACATGAGATATGAGAATTAACTTTGGCTCGTACTAACAGTTATACTGAAGAACCAATCCCTTGACAAAAAAATTCTAGTTATTATGGTTTTTAAGATATTTTCATTTGTCGAAAAATTGCCCATATTTGTAAAAACGAATATATCAATATTTTAAGTTTGTCCACAAATATTGTATAAACAATATCAACTATTTTCTTAATGATTTTTTCGTTTTCAGAGCTAAAAATGTAAACTTCACCTTAAACTAAAGCTTAAAGTCTTATCTACAAAATTATTTTAGGATTCAAATGGCAATACATTTACGGTATTTTCCCCTAAAAAACAATTTTTTTTTTAAATTAAATGGAAAATTAAAATTCCTTCGCCGGGTGTTAAAAAAGAAAAAGTCATAAAATATATTTTGATTATTTTCCATTGGTGAATATATAGCCAAGTTCATTTTCGAACTCTGCACCGAAGTAGGTCGCGGCATGGGTTTTTCTGCGGACATTTATCTCCAAAAGGTAATATATGGGAGCGGCGGTAGGGAGAATCGGGGAGGTGCACTAAAATATACTTGCTTTTAAGAAACGAAATTAATGATTGAATGAAAGCAACGAATAATGGTGAACTAGTTTAAATAGTTCAATTGACTGAATCGTTCAAATGTACAAGTTTTTAGTATATTTGACAGAAGTCTTGGAATATTCCACTAAAAACGTAAACAGTATTGCCTCTTTTCGCATCAAAATACAGAAACACTTTTTATTTACAAATCGAGCAGCATTAATGTTTCTCTTTAGTTTTAACTTTAAATGTTTTTAGTCTAACAAATTAACAATTTTAAATTTGCTCTAGCGGGAAAAGCCGGAAAAATAGAGCAGTTTTTAACAATTTGTTGCATGTGTGTATTTTAAAGCTTTTATTTAAATACGTTGTATGATCAGACCTTTAAAACATAATTCATAGTTTCTTGATTAAAAAAAAATCTCTTTCATCGAATCAAACAAATTCAAAGAATCATTGTGATTGTGTTGATAATTTTAATAGAATCAAACTATTTGAATTAATTTTAACAAATCATTTCAACCAAAAAGGTTAATTTGATTTTTACTTGGCGATTTAAATCATAATTTAAAGTATTTATAAATTATTCACTGATTTATAAAATAAATGTTCTTGCGAATTGATTAAAAAAATTATTATATTTTTCAAGTCTTCTGTCGGTTTTAACACCACTGTTTTTTGTTTCAAATTTTTAAAAAAGAAACAGGTCTTCCTAGTTATAGTTTTAGCTATAACTTACATTTAAGTTTAGGTAAACGGGTACAGGTTCCATGGAATTGGTTCTAGTGAAACATTATGCAGACTTTATGGATTTGGAAACCTATTGCAAGATTTTAAAAAATACAGAATTCCTACTAAATAAAACAAATGCAGCCTTGTCTTGTAGGAAATAAAATTATAGTTAACATTAATTAGAATTTTTAAAGGAATTAAAGCAAAAATTAAAAATTGTCTATCGTATTTCCTAAAAAGGGAAAAACCCCCTTCACAACCTGCACAAACCCCTTTAGTTAGAAACCTGAAATTTGAAATATGCCTTTCTGGGAGTATGTGCTAACTCCTTGCTAAGGTACATTTTAGAATTTTAGACTGTACCGTTGTAAAAAAAGTACGAAAAATCTCCCCCTTTGCGGTCTGCCCAAACCGTTGGGCATCGGAAGTTGAAATTTGGTATGCAGGCTCCTTCTCCAGTGTAGATAACAGTTAAGACGTGATTTTTGGAAAATCCAACGGAGAGGGGAAAATTCACCACCTTGACGGCCTGCCAAACCGCTAGAAGTTAAAATTTGGTATATTGGTTCCACCTTAGGTGCAGACATCCACCCAGGTGGGAGAAAGGTGGGAAAATCCCCCTAAACGGCCTGCCCACACCGAAATAGCTAGAAACATGAAATTTGAAATATGTATTATCTCGAGTATGGACTAACTCACTGATAAGCTACATTTTAGAATAATTTTTCTTTTTAATAACTAATTTATTTTTTGAACTTAAGGTTCCTTTTTTATAAAAAATATGATTATTTATTTTGCAATATTTCGCTACTGCATTGTGTAGCATCTTCAGAAAATAATAAATATGACAAATTATAAACAAAATTAATTTTTTTTTTAATTGTTTTACAAAAATATCTGACAAATAAATGTTTCCTAGGCAACATATACAGTTATGTTCGAAAAAATAGGGACACTTGCATGCAACAAGTTTAAAGTAAAAAAAACACACATACGTTTTGGGAAGAAACTATATTATTTTTAGATTATAGTACAACAATAATTTTTTTTTATGTAACAATTCAAACTTTGTTGTTTCAATTTAAAAAAACTACATTAAAAATATTATAATTTCCAATAGTCGCATGTGAATAAAAATAGGGACAGTAAGAAAATGGTTTGAAATATTATTATAGCCTGGGGCCTTACTGCGTAATTCCATTCGAATCGAAAAACCTTTCGAATATAATTTACGAATCGAAAGTAATTTCGTACTGTGTAAAATTTTCGAACAAGTCGCAGAGTTGTATTTGCTAAAAAAGGGATTAAATGACCCAGAAACTTGGTAGCACTTTTCTTAAATGTCAAAATTTTCATACAAACGTGGGAAAAAACATAAATATTTTCAGCATAAGCGTCGCATACAAAAAGATTTATTTAAAAAATTAAAAAAGTTTTAGTATAATGGATTCTGTGTTATTGTGGATGGATGAAAGTGATGATAATTGCATCCCAGAACGTGTCCAAAGAAAAATTATTAGAGATAATTCTGATATTATGGGTCTAAGCAATAAAAAGTAAGTAAAAAACATTTGGTATTGTCAAGCTATATAATTAATATCCATTTTAGTTTCGTGAAAAATTTTAGACTTAACAAGGAAGCATTTATGTATGTCTACAATTCCATTAAATATGATATGAAACTTCCTCAAAGATTGACGGCTATCCCACCAATATTAAAATTAGCAGCCACACTTAAATTTCTAGCCCAAGGCGGATACCAGCACCAAATTGGACAAGACCGTCTTCTAGGAATTTCTCAACAATCCATTTCCAGTTGCATTAAAGAAGTTTGTGATTCAATTGAAAAAATACTTTGTCCCAGACATATTTCTTTTGATATCTCGGAAGACAAAAGAAGAGAGGCAAAAATACATTTTTTTGATAAATGTGGAATACCCGGTGTAATTGGAGCTGTTGATGGGACACAAATTCAGTTAATAACACCATCAGAAGATGAGCATTTATATTGCAATCGAAAGTTAAAGCACAGTATCAATGCAATGGCTGTAAGTGTACAATAGGGTTGTCAAAGAGCGACTACGAAACAGTTGCGGGGGTTTTGTGGACCTCTATCCCTTCACCCCTACCTTTGACCAAGATGAAGAGAAATTTTTTATTAATTGTTTTTAATATTTTTTTTTAATATAGATATGCGACCATAAAATGTCAAAGGTTTTCACACAGAGCTATAGTAGATGCAATTTGTTAAAGAAAAAAATTGAAATACCAAACTTTTTTTTCAAATAAGTCTTTTTTTTAAGGTGGTTTGTAGGGAATTTATTAAGCTTTAAAGCGTCCAGGTTGAGTAAATAATATTTGTGCTACGAGTTTCGAACTAGAAAATGATAATTTTTACAGACATTTTTTAGAAAATTTTTAAAAATATTTCTAAATTTTTTTTTTTACAAGTTCAAACATTAAAGATTTAAAAAAATTTCCACAAATTTATATTCATATCTTAACTAATTCTTTTAATGACCTAAAAAAAACTTAAAATTTTTTAAACAATAAAGGAAATCTAAATTTTATGACCTCCAATTCTTTTGACCACCAATAAAAGATTTTATTATTTATTAATTTTAGGTCATTAAAAGAATTAGTTGAGACATGAATATAAATTTGTGAAAAATTTTTTAAATTTTTAATGTTTGGATTTGTAAAAAAAAAAATTAAGAAATATTTTTCTTTTTAATTTTCAAAAAAATGTCTGTAAAAATCATTTTCCAGTTTGACCCTCGACGCACATTTATCAATCTGGTCGCTTTGAAGCTTAAATTAAAGCTTAATAAATTCACTACAAAACACCTTTTAAAAATAATAGTTTGATAAAATAAAAGGTTTGGTATTTTAAAATTTGTCTTTAACAAATGGCATCTACTACAGCTCTGTGTGAATACTTTTGACCGGCACTGTATATACATACAAATATATATAAAAAAATATACTTTTAGGCGATTCTGGGTATCCTTTGGAACCATGGCTTATGACTGCATACAGAAATGCTCCGGAAAACTCTGCAGAATCGTATTTCAATGAGCAACATTCAAAAGGAAGGTCCATAATCAAAAGGGCTTTTGGGTTATTAAAGGCTAGATTTCGTTGCCTGTTAGCTGCAAGAGAGTTGCATTATGTTCCAGTAAAAGGAGTAAAGATTCTTAATGTTTGTTGTGCTTTGCACAACATTTGTTTGGATTTCAATGTCGAAAGTCCACAGCTGGAAAATGGAAATAATTTGCCTAATTCTGCTACATCTTTTGCCATTGAAGAAGAAAACAATTTTTTAAATATTGCTAAAAACATTCGAAATGTAATAAAAAATAATATGCGAAGAAATTAAAAAAGAAACTAAATTAAATTAAAAAACTAAAAAAAAAGTTAACACATTAATAAAAAAAATAATTTAAAACGACCAAACAAATTAAGTTTTAAAATAGTCAATAGTTGTTAAAAAAATCACTGCTTAACGCCATGCTTTTCCAATTCAAGTTCATAAATTCTTTTTTTAAGCTCTTTTCTTTAAGACTTTTCCATCTCAGTAATTTTCTTTAATTCAAATTTTTCTTTTTCGAGTTTATACTTCCGTTCTTGTAATTCGTAACTCCTTTTGATGTATTTCTGCATTCCAGCAATGTTATTATTTATATCAGATAATATTTTGCTTGTGTTTTGCAGACTAATATGTAAATCTGTTAAAGTTTGGTACAAAATTTGGTTTTCCACCTGTCTTTTCGAATCTGTCTATTAGGTGTGTATTCATCATTGTTTTGTTCTTCAGTTGATAAATTCAATTCCACCTCACCATTATTTTCGTTTTGGTCAATAATATTAATTGGAAGTGAACTTACACTTGTGGATTGTGCACTTGTGGATTGGCGAATATCACTATTAGCTAAAACTGAATTTGTGCTTGTTGATGGAACTATACCAAACGCGGATGTCGCCGGTATTCCGCTGACCGCCTCGTCTATTGAAAGAAGCTGAACCACTTTGTCTTCCAGTGGGGTTAGTGAGCAGTATTTAGATGGCCCTCCACCTGTCCCGGAAATACTACTTTTGTTACGGCGACATTTATTTTTTATATTATTTTTGTAATCAGCCCACACCTAAAATTAAATTTTATTTACATAAGTAACAGAAAAAAAAATAGATAGAACCTACCTTCTTCCAACCATTAACATCCCGCGAGGGTGAAGAAACAGCATTTAAATCCAAAGTCAATCTCTCCCACAAATTTCTGTACTTCGTTTTTGCATCAGGTACTTTGAGGATTCCCTTTGCTAAATCCGGATGCTTTACCATGAAGTCAACCATAACTTCGAATTGCACTTGTTGAGTGTGACTTCTTTTCGAGATGCTCCTTCACAAAATAAAGAACGTAATTTTATTTTCACATGTTTCATTTAATTCACTATGCTCTTTTTTTTATCAAAATCAACATTCTTTTTTATTATATTTATTAAATAATCACTTTTTTGTTTATATTTAATTAAATACTTACATTTTTAGTTTTTTTTTCAATTACGGTATCAAAATAGCTTTCGAATAGTTTACGAACGTTTTTAGCTTTTTTGACATTCGTTTTCGTATTACAGAGTTGCATTTACGAAAGGGAATTTTTTTTTTTACGAAAATGGAAAAAAAAACTTTCGAAAATATATCGTTTTACGCAGTACCATTTTTTCAAATACGTTAGTTTTTCCTTTCGATTCGAAATACGCAGTAAGGCCCCTGTTCCTCGATCTCGAACGAAAAACTAGTCGAACGAAAGCAAGTCACTCGAATTCGAATCAATTTGGGTTTCTCTATTTCGAAAGCCTTCGATCGACTTGACTTACGTGTGTCAATTTTTGTTTCTTACGCATTTACAAATCACAGAGATGCCAGATCATATATTTTGAGTAGTTGTTACAATTTTCTTTAAAAGTAGCAAAAATACTACTAAGCTGCTTAAAGACAAAAACAACCCTGTTTATCAGTGATCAGCTGTATATGACAAATGAAATAAAAAAATAACAATAAAAAAATCAATTTTTATTTGAGAATGTGTTTATTTGTAAAAATTTTTGTTATCGATTGGTTGTAGGTGAGATTGTTAATCGGAAAGCTTTTCTGTTGCCTGTTGCTGTTGTCTGTTTGGTGCGGTCACTGCTACAGTGCTGTTAGCTCTCGTAAAATAAAAGATGTAAAATAAAAAATGTAAATGAGCTGCTTGGGGCAAACGTAAGTCACAAACAATACACACTTACCTTCTACCACTCAGCAACAGCGTAATAGGGGGTGAAACGGAGTTTAGTTTTCTGGTCAAATTTTCTTCCTCTGCAGAAAACTTCTTTGCTCCGAACACCAGAGTCCCTCTGGCAAAATCAGGCCTTTCTTCCATATAAAATATATGCGTCTTCGACTGGTCCATTGTTGATTTTTTTAACTAAAATTTAAAATTCTTAACAAACTATAAATAATTGAATTATTTTGTACTTACCTTTTGTTATCCATTGCTTTTATTACTTCATTTTGCTTTTAAAAATATCAAATATATATTTACTCGACAAAAAAATAGCAAGTGACTGATTTTTACATTTGCGTTCGAGCTGTTCGAAATAGAGAAACTAAATTTTGTATGAAAACAGTTACGTTTTCATTCGACTTGTAGTTCGAGTCATCGTTCGCATAGAAATAGAGTTAGTGAAACCCAAATCAGTTTTCATTCGACTAGAAAGCGAACGAACGTGTTCTTTCAAATACAGGCTATTAGTATTTTATATTTTTTTTAAGGAAATAAAATAGTGGTCATTGTATCTAATAGATCCCAGCAAAAACATGGTATCAACTACTTACCAGGCTATTTACTCGCTTAATTACTTTTGTTCGTGATGTCCAAAAAGTAATGGGTACTCATTATTTTTTGGCTGTTCGTAAGCGAGAGGGTAATGACCACCCATTAAATTGTGTTTTTTGTAAGTGAGAAGGTAATGACCACTCATTACTTTTGGGACATCACGAACAAAAGTAATTAAGCGAGTAAATAGGCTAGTAAGTAGTTAAACCCCTTGTTTTTGCTGGGATTTACCCATTTCTGTATCATATTTATTTAAATAAATGTACCAAGTATGGAGCCAAGGGTGAAATAGGTACGGGATAAAGAAAATCGGAACAGATTGTCATATGCATGGAATTTTAAAATTTTGTTTGTGCCAGACTAATTCGTTGGCATTGTTATCAATTCTAAGCCAAAAAAAAGAAGACCTGATCACTATTAAGTCCTTAGAAAGCTGATTTCCTATCGAAAATCGGAAATTATTTATAAATTTTAAAGAGCATCGAAAGTTAAATTTTGATTTTTGGGGTTTTTCAATTCACATTACAATAATTAGTTGATAGTTTTAAAAGTAGACGTGTTTAGCTAACTGAAGGCATCAATGTTTTTATTTTAACATTTATAGTTTATAATTGTCAGACGTTGAAAAAACTTTTTGGTATTCTTACCCAGCAAAACTTTAGTAATGGGTGCGATATTCTCATGCGTTACCTTGTAATGATAGGTCGTTACCTTTTTCATTATTTGCAAACATAAAGTAATAAGCTACTCATTATTGATTACGTAATATATGATTTATAAATGAAAAGTAATAATTGAAATATTTTTGAAAATCTATTTTTAGATACATTACTTTGTGTTTTTGTAAGCAAAAGGGTAATGTATGTTTGTTTTGATAACACTAGCGAAAAAACGAAGTGCAACAATTCATTTAACTTTAAAGCAATCATATTCTATATGCGTCGATAGCTTAGTGTGTAGAGTTCTTAGTTGGCAACCAGATTTCCCTGGTTCGATTCCCATCTTGACCACATTATTTTTAATTACAATCAATTTAAATAAAATGTTTGTGATATTTTTTTTAATAAAAATTTGTCTTTTTTAAAAATCTATTTTTAGACACAAGTAACCCCTTACATTATCACCTCTAAAGTAATGGGTATATACATAACTTTGAGGCTCATCGCGTATAAAATTCATCAATGAAGTAAGGTGTAAAGTAATCCATCGGCCCCTATGGCTATACATTACTTTACCCATTATTTGGTAATGTGTGGTTTTGCTGGGTAATTGTACTTAATTCTTAAAATAGTCTAAAAATAACAAAAAAAAATCATGATGATGCAAAATAAGATTTAAATGGATTAAATATTTTAAACGTCTTACTTATTTGATAATAAAATGATCAAACAAGAGTTATTTGAACGTTTCCGCTTTAATTGTGTCATTTATTATCCGGTTGCTTCGACTAGGAATATAGTAAAACCGTATTTATAATTTACTTGGTCTTAAAATTAAAAATTACAATTCGTATAATAAATCTCTTATTGTCATTATGTAGCTTAACATGTCTACTTTTAAAAACTATCAACTAATTATTGCAATGTGAATTTAAAAACCCCAAAAAACAAAATTTAACTTTCGATGCTCTTAACATTATTCTATTCATGTTTTTGGTCATTAAAACACTATTTTCCTTTATCGGGATATTCTCCAAATAAATACTTCATAGAGTTTTATTAGCCAAAACATTGATCTATTACTTTCAAGAATGAGATGACGCGTTTCGGGGATTTTCTAGGTCCCCATCTTCAGATCTCTTTAGAAAGTAAAAAGATAACTTTAAGGTTCCAAAGCAAACACTATATTGGTTGTATAATTTCAACTAATTGAGAATTATACAAAGAACAATATTGTCTTTGTTTAAACCAGCTATCTTTATAGAACAATGTTATGGCAATCTTGGTAATTTACATAGAGACAACCTTTGGTTGCCATAGCTATGTATATTTTACTTTCCAAAATAGGAAAGTTTTTTACTCCGTACAATGAGTAAATTCATTTGTATTTTATTCAATTTTTAATTTATAAAAATTAAAAATGCTTTTTTGACCTTTAAATATTGCAATTAACATTATTAACAAAAAGATTTATTAACCAAAAAGATCTGAAGATGGGGACCTAGAAAATCCCCGAAACGCGTCATCTCATTCTTGAAAGTAATAGATCAATGTTTTGGCTAATAAAACTCTATGAAGTATTTATTTGGAGAATATCCCGATAAAGAAAAATAGTGTTTTAATGACCAAAAACATGAATAGAATAATGTTAATTGCAATATTTAAAGGTCAAAAAAGCAATTTTAATTTTTATAAATTAAAAATTGAATAAAATACTTTCGATGCTCTTTAAAATTTATAAATAATTTCCGATTTTCGATAGGAGATCAGCTTTCTAAGGACTTAATTTTTTGGCTTACGATTGATAAACAATGCCAACGAATTAGTCTGGCACAAACAAAATTTTAAAATTCCATGCATTTGACAATCTGTTCCGATTTTCTTTATCCCATACCTATTTCACCCTTGGCTCCATACTTGGTACATTTATTTGAATAAATATGATACAGAAATGGGTAAATCTATTAGATACAATGACCACTATTTTATTTCCATCAAAAAAAATATATAAAATACTAATATTTCAAACCATTTTCTTACTGTCCCTATTTTTATTCACATGCGACTATTGGAAATTATACTTTTTAATGTGGTTTTTTTAAATTGCAACAACAAAGTTTGAATTGTTGCATAAAATGAAGAATTATTGTTGTATGTGTTTTTTCAGTTTAAATTTGTTGCATGCAAGTGTCCCAATTTTTCACACATATTTGTATACCAGTGAGCAAAAAATTCTTTGAACAAAAAACATAAGAAACAAATAATAATAAAAAATAATTTAATAATTAACAACATAAAAATCTAAATCTGTTAATATAATATATGTTATAAATTATTATAATATATACTATTTCTTATGTATTAAATATCTATAATTCTGAGCTACATACATTTTCAATATCTGCCTTAAAATTAATCCTATGTGTTGTTGGTGTATTAATTATCTGTAACGTTTCTAAATATATAACGACGTTTAAGATTACAACGGTAGTTGGCTACCACAGCTACTTTAAGACCGATATGAAAATTTTAAAATGGCCATTCCATTAAAGGCAAGTGTCTTCTTGTATAACCAGAGGGTCAATTCTCGTTCTGTGATAATGTGAAGTGAAAAAAAACTTTTCATTTTCGTTTTCATAAGCACTTTTCACTCGAACTTTTCACAAATACATAAATTGCGATTCTCGTATGTATTATGAAAAAAATGTTTCATTCGCACTGTACCCATGAAAATTTTGTAACTGTGTTATCCAACATTTAAATCAAATGTCAAAATAGAGAAAAACGTAAACAAAAGTGAACATTTATTTTAAATAATTATATAAAAATATATGGATTAATTTTATTATTGGATATTACTCAAAGAATTCCGGATGAACAAAGGTAAGACAATGATGTTACAAGCATTTCATTGCAGTAAATAATTTAATAATTTATAGGAATTTTTTGAGAGTGCTGACACGCATACTTCGTGCTGACCACAATCCATTCGAGATGACAAGCGACAAGCACTTCATGGATTTATGTCATGCTTACTTTAAGTGAACTATATTTGGTGCGCGTATGAAGTCTAATATTACTTAAAGAAAAAAAAAATTTCATAAAGAATATAAATAAACTATAAATAAATATGCCATACTTTTGCCATTTTTCACTGTCCTTTTGGCTCCCACTAAACTGTTAAGGCTCGCCGCTAATTCGTTAAACTTTTCGTCTCTAAATTTGGCACCATCTGCAGTTACAAATATGTAAATATGGGATTAATAAAAGTGTGATTATGGTAATTAGACTACTTACTTATCGTTTGCAATGTCCACATGCTTTTCTTAATAATTAATTAAATACTCCTTTTGGCTATCGCTGGCACGTTTTCCTCTTACAATCTTCTCCATGTTTATTTCACTTATAAATAGTCTGTGTAAACAATTTTTTCATATGAAAATATTTTGACAGTTGTTTGCACTGTTACACAAAACAAGAATCGCCAGTGCTGTGCAATCGTGAAAAAATCTTGTTTCGTTCCACTTTTTTTTTCATATGAAAACGTTTTGATATTTCTTTACATTTTTTCACAGAACGCGAATCAAAAGTACTATGAAAACGTGAAAAAACTTTTCATTTCACCGTTTCACAGAACGAGAATTGACCCTCAGGTTTATTGCGCTATTTTACCGGTTCAATTTTAAAATGTCTTAAACTACCGTTATAATAACGCTAAACAATCGAAACACCTATTTTCAACGTTATTTTGCAAATATAAAAAAATTGAACAGAGGGTCAATTCTCGTTCTGTGAAACGGTGAAATGAAAAAAAAAATAAAAAAACATACATAACAGCAATATAAAAATAATGCCTGTTGGGCACTCCCCCCCTCAGGAGAATACACTCCCGCAAAACCATATGCAAAAACTAAACTCTAGTTGTCCTAAAACAGTAAATAAGATAAGTAGTGCAAGTGTAAACGAACAAGATATAGAATCAAGATCAAGTCTTTCCCCCGCCAAAAATAATACACAAATTCTCTCATGGCGCATGCGCAGTTGACTCCGCTCTCATGGAGTTCACAGTGTGATACTCCTAACCTAAATACAACGGCAAATAATATCTATCAATTTCAACCTGCAACTACATCCTCAACTATAACAACTCAAATTAATAATCTCTCACATACATACACATCAGTCAGTTCATTCGCTCCCACAACAACAAGTACTACTTCATACTCCGCTATTACTACAACCATGTCTACATCGACAAAATCTTCTCTTATGCCGATTATGTCTACATATACATACTTACCAAGCCAAGTAAAAACTCCCGTAAATAAAGAGAAAATCAACACACAAAATAATAGTAGCTCAAAAAGGTCCCGCAATTCACCTAACAATACAAATAGTACCAAAAAACTAAAGAGCAATCTCAAAAAACGTTAAAATCTTACTGGTTAGGCCAACCTTCAACAGCAAACAGATGTAAAATTCTGTCCCAGATAGAAAATGATGAAAAATCGCAAGTAGAAAATGAACATGAAAACCATAATGCACCCCCAAATCTACAAATAGCAAAGCCAAAAAATCGCAAGCCTCCACCAATACATGTACAAAACGTTCTATTTATTGATAATCTGATCGAAGCACTAAGCACCCTACCCAACTGCAATTACGATCCAAAAGTTCTTAAAGATAATGAAGTCAAAATCCAACCTCTAGAATCTTTTCACTATACAGAAATTGTTAAACTTTTAAAAAACAAAGAAACTCAATACTATACATACAAACCGCAAGACCAAAAAGGATTTAAAGAAATGCTAAGAAATATGCATTATTCAACAGACAAAGAGCAAATAAAAAAAGAACTTTGTGAACTTGGTCACGAAGTTACACACGTGCAAAATGTACTACAAATAGGTACAAAAAACCCTTATCATTGTTCGCAATTGAACTCAAAACTAATAAAAACAATAAAGATATATATTCCATCGCTCACCTTTTATATTGTAAAATAAACTTTGAACCTCCACACCAAAAAAGATCCTTACCACAGTGTACAAACTGTCAGAAATATGGACATACAAAAAACTTTTGCACAAAAAGTCCTGTTTGCGTCAAATGTGCCGGAAGTCATAAAACTAGTCAGTGCCTAATAAAACAAAGGAGTGATCATATTAAATGTGCCCTATGTGGCGAAAAACATACAGCAAACTATAAAGGTTGTATGGTTTACAAAGAACTAAGAGTAAAAAAATTTCCCCCTCTTAGAAAGAAAGAAAATGAGCCTTCAACTAGTGAAGCTCAAAAACGAAATGAAACACATCAAACAAATCTACATAATAACGAACAAGCAAGATCTGAAGATAATTCTGGTCATATTATAACATACGCCCAAGCAATAAAAGCTAACAATACAGCTAATACAACAAATATTTCCACAACAAGTTCTACCTTAAATTGTAATAAAAACACAACGAATAACTCCACAACTAGTTCCGTACTAACCCCTAGATTTTAACAATCAAATAATGATATGCAAGATATCAAAGATATGATGAAACAGCTTATAACACAAGTATCTAATATGATGAATATAATCACAGTTCTACTTTCAAAAATTGATGGACAGACAAAATGATTTAAAGATTATCCTTTGGAATTCGAATGGGCTAGGTCAACACGTCCTTGAACTAAAAACTTTTATATATAGGAACTCTGTAGATATCTTATTAATATCTGAGACACACTTCACACAAAAAAGTTACTTAAGTATACCTAACTTTACAATATTTAACACAAATAATCCTGACAATACCGCCCATGGGGGTACAGCAATAATTATCAAAAACTCAATTAAATGTACTGAACTTGAAAGTTTCAGAAAAGATTACCTCCAAGCTACCTCAATATTAATTGAAGACTTGTTCGGCCCACTCGTGTTGTCTGCTGTGTATTGTCCTCCCAAATACAATAACACTAAAATTGAATACATTAATTTCTTAAAGTCAATTGGTAATCGTTTTATTGCTGGAGGGGACTTCAACTCCAAAAACACTTTCTGGGGCTCGAGAATAACTCTTACAAAGGGCCGACACTTACTTGAAGCAATAAGAGAAACAAATAGCAAATTTTTAAGCACTGGAGAGCCTACTTACTGGCCAACTAACTTAAACAAAAAACCTGATTTAATTGATTTCTTTATCACGAAAAATATAAAACATGAACATTTAAAGATAGAATCGTGCTTCGAACTATCCTCCGATCACTCACCCATAATACTCAAATTCGAAAGTAATGTTCTTCTTGCGACCCATAACAAATTTTCTTACAACAAGAAAACAGACTGGGAGTGCTTTAGAGAAATAGTTGAAAATAAACTTGATATACAGATATCACTAAAAACCAAAGTTGAAGTGGACAGTTCAATAGCATATTTTAATGACACACTTTTGTATGCTGCAATTGATTCTACACCCATAATAACTCATAAATCAAGCAAATGTAGTATATCACCATTCATCAAAGAAAAGATTAAGGCAAAGAGAAAACAAAGAAAAAAATGGCAATCAACAAGATCACCCTTTGATAAAACAATCCTTAACAAACTAACCAAGGAATTAAAGGATCTTTTGAAAAAGTACAAACAGGATAAACTGAAAAGTTATCTTGAAAACCTTGATGCAACCAAGACAACAAACTACTCATTATGGAAAGCCACAAGAAAAATTAACAATGCTATTATTCATCAACCGCCAATCCAAAAATCTGACTTAACGTGGGCCAGAAATCATAACGAAAAGGCTCAAGTATTAGCTGATCATTTTTACAGAACTTTCTCTAATGAAATGGACAAACAAAATATTACTCTGCCAAATATCATTTCATCCACAAACTGCCACATCAAAAACGTTTCTCTACATGAAGTTAAAACTACTATTAAAACAAGAATTGATGCTAAAAAATCCCCTGGCTATGACAGAGTAACGGGCAAACTATTAAAAGAACTACCAATGAAGGGACTTATCTACATAAGAAATATCTTTAACGTTATAATAGCAATGAAATATTTTCCTAAAGTATGGAAAGTTGCAGAAATAATCGCTATTGCAAAGCCCAACAAGGACGCCACAAGGGCTACTTCATACAGGCCAATAAGACTATTACCACTTTTATCTAAATTATTTGAAAAACTTATTTTTGATCGACTAGAACCAATACTTATAGAAAGAAATCTTATACCAGCGCATCAGTTTGGTTTTAGACCCATGCACTCTACGATCCAATAAATACATAGAGTAACTAACAAAATCTCATCTGAAATTGATAAGAAAAATTTTGGCGTGGCCACATATCTTGATGTAGCGAAAGCGTTTGACAGTGTGTGGCATGCTGGCCTACTTTATAAATTGGAAAAAAATCTCCCAATGGACAGGCACTTTTATGTTAAATATAAAGATGAATGCTCAAGCATAATTAAAATGGAAGCGGGAGTTCCGCAAGGTAGTGTTCTTGGCCCTATCCTATACCTTCTGTACACAGCAGACATTCCTACTCCAACAAGAAACACAGATATGATTGCAACATTTGCAGACGACACTATCCTTTTGTCATCAAATAAAGATATAACTTTGGCCATATCAAACCTTCAACAATTGCTGGACAATACTCTAAACTGGTTTAAAACCTGGGAAATTTTAGTAAATAGTGAAAAAACAGTACAAGTGACTTACACAAATAGGAAGATAAGTGATCATCAAGCAATTACGATAAACAACACTCCGATTCAAAATGATAATAAAGCTAAATATCTTAGCATGATAATCGACTCTAAATTAATCTGGAAAGATCATATCATCCGTAAAAAAAACGAAGTAAAGTACAAATTTGGACAACTTTACTGGCTCTTAGGAAAGGATTCAACTTTATCCTTACAAAACAAATTGCTTATATACAAAACAATAAAAGCTCCTATTTGGAAATATGGCGCAGAGCTCTGGGGTACTGCAAGCAACTCTAATATAAAAATCATCCAACAAGTTCAATCAAAAATACTAAGAACTATTATAAACGCCGAATGATACATATCCAATGAAAATATACATCGTGATCTTAACGTCAGCACAGTCCAAGAAGTCATAAGGAATTCCAGCTTAAAACATACATTTAAACTTACAACTCATTCTAACAATGAAATTAGACAACAACCCTATAACGAGCTCTCAAGAAGACTTAAGCGATGCACTCCATCGGAGCTATTTGTCCGATTCTTATAATTGATAATTTGGCAAAATATATTTTATATAATTTAATATAAATGTTTACTTACACTAAATATAAGTTATCTGAAGTGTTGATTTAAGTTAATTAATACCCAAACCTCAAAACTAATTACTAATTGTCATATAAAGACAGGTGTAAATAAAATGGGATGTTAAGAAAAAAAAATTATTTCCAACAGCTAAGACGGGAGGGGCGAAAAGGGGAAAGGTCTCTCCCCCTGAATGGGGGAAAGTTGAAGCTAAAGCTAGAAAGTTGATATTTGGTATGCAGCTTAGTTCTCTAGTGTAGCTAACAGCTAAGGCGAGACTTTTGGAAAATCCAACGCGCAGGGGCAGAAGAGCCGAAAATTCTCCCCCTTGACGGCTTGCCAAAACCGCTGGTTCCTCCTCCAATGTAAATGTGGGAATTTGCAAATGTGAAAATTTGATGGTGAGTTGCATTCATGATTTGATACACCCAGAAAAAAAATAAGTAGAAAAATTTTGAATCGGTTTTTTTGTACTGATTTTTAGTCAAAATAGGACATCTACTTAAAAAGTTTTTTATTTCTAAAATTCAGCCCTAAAAAAAAAATTAAATTTGACCTTAAAAGTAAAAATATTGATTAAAATATATTTCAAAACAGAAATTAACAAATTAAAACAAAATGATAAAATTGTTTATGTTTTTACAACTTTTACAACTTTTAAAACTTTGATTTTTTTTTTTAATTTTGTCTAAAATACTTTTTGAAATAAATAAATAAAATAAAAAAATTTGAAGCTCGATAAAAAAATAAATTTGAAATTTTTAGTTAATATTAATAACAAATAGTATTTTTTTTTTTGCAAATATGCAAATGGGCAAATGTTCAAATGTGCAAATGTGTATTTATGTAAATATTTATTCATTTCGTTCACATCGCCCAGCCCAAACCGCAGGAGGTAGGACGCTGAAATTTGTTATGTAGATTTCCCCTCCGGCGTAGGCATTCGCTTAGACAGGGTTTTTGGTAATTGGGAGAAAACTCCCTTTCAACGCCTGCCAAAAACCCCTTTAGCTAGAAATCTGAAATTTGAAATATAGAGGGACAGAAAAGGGGAAAATTTCTCACCCTTGACGTCCTGCCAAAAACGCTGAAGCTGGGAAGTTGAAATTTGGATTCGCGTAGACATTCATCTAAGTCAGATTTTTGGAAATGTCTACGGGGAGGGGTAAAAGGTGAAGATTTTCCTTAACGGGCTGCCAACAACGATTTAGCTAGAAACCCGAAATTTGAAATATGTCTTAACTGGAGTATGGGCTAACATTAATCAGCTGCATTTTAAAATTTTAGCCATGTACATGGTAAAAATGGGGGTTCAAAGGGAAAAAATCTGAAATTTTAAATATGTGTTACCTGAAGTATGGGCTAACTCAAATTCTCCGAATTTCTAAAAATTGGGGACTCCGGGTAATTATCTTGGGACTCCGGGCAATCCCGGGCTTTAGCCCGGGCAACCTTTTTCAAGCTAACAACGTAGCTGTTGTTAACAAATACCGAAACTGATAAAGCACAAAAAAGCGGTTTCAATAGGTTGTTAAAAATAGTTGGAACCAGAAACATTATAATTCTCTGACAATGTAAAGTTTTTTGTTAAGTTGGAAAATGTTGTTGTTGTTGGTTATCAATATGGTAAGATTTGAAGTTAAACTTACCTGCAAACGATGTTTCAAGGTCCTTTGTCTCATGTCAAATATACAGATGTCTCCTTTCTTTCCGCAGGATATTAGTAATTGATGTTGTGGGGCAAACACAAAGCAAGACGCTCCCTGATCATGGCAAGTAAATGCTGAAGAAAAAATGTATATAATTATTACACGCAAAAAATAAGTTTGCTAAAAAAATTATAAACAAGTTATACTAATTTTTAGAACATTACTGCTGATATTGCAATTTTAGTAAAAAAAAAAATAACTTTTAAAAAATAAATTTTTCAGGGTGTTATATGCTAGAGTAAGAAAAACAACTTACTATGCTTAACCAATAAAAAAATTGGAATATTGGACCTTACTTTCTCCGAATTTGTAAAAATTTGGTACAAATATTGCCTCTGACATAACTTGGTTGTGAAATATGGTGTTTTGAAATTTAAAAAAAAATTAAAATGTTTAAGTCTTCCACTTAAACACTTCTGTTTGTAAAAATGCATAGAAATGTGCACATTTTAAAGTCGTTTTGCATCAGTCTCTCTTGATTGTTTGACGTTACAAGACAAGATTACGCATTACTATTTTAATATACCGGTAAATTTTTATTGTTGTTATTAAACTGCTATAAAATCATAGCTTATTACTGTGTTCAAATTATTTTGTTTCAGAGAGACTACACACTGAATGTTATAAGACAAAACTCTCCTATTCGAGTAGGAAACGTCCAGCTGATAATAATGTTGCCTGTAATTCTAAACGTGGGTTTACTAATAATATTAATTATTACCATACATTACAAACATTAAATGATAATAAAAAAGAAGAAGAACATATGGGTGCCTCCTCAGCTGTGCCATCAAAACTTCAAATACCGCCTATAACTATATTAAAAATTACTACTGAGGAAACACACAAATTGTTTAAGGAAACCAAAGTTATTAGATATTCTATTATAAAAATGTCAATCGGACATAAATTGTTCTGTGAATTCCAATTTGACAACGACAATGTCATGAAATATTTAAAAACTCGCAATATTGAATATTTCTATTATATTCCTAAGAAAAAAAGAGCCCGTATAAGGTGGTCTTGTCTGGATTAGGTAAAACCGATCCCATCAAGGTAAAGTTGGAACTAGCTAAGACTGGATTGGAATGTTTGGATATTAAGGCTGTTTTCCGTAAAAAGGGAATTAAATTTTACCTTTCACTACTAAAAGGAGTGCGTTTTGAAAATTCTACGTTATTTTTTCGTATAGATGTGATACTCATAAATTGAAAAAATAATAAAATTCTAGTATCTGTTAGAAGTAATGGGCCCTTTTTTATAGTATTATATATTATAGTATTATATTATATAATAGCAACTTAACGGTCGTTGCTCAAACAAAAAAAAAAAAAATATAACCGTCTCTGGAATAAAAAAAGAAAATGTTTTTCTATTTTCCGTTTTAGGCCTGGGGCCTGTAGGGCCCTCCTCAAAAACGGGAACGCGTGGAAACATAAGTGTGGCTACTCAAATGAAAAGAAATTTCCTCAGGATATTTTGTTTCATGATCCATGAAATGAGGCTCCCTTTTGATCCATTTAAGACCTCTTTGGGATTCCGATCTTAACAAAATGCATTTTTGAGATTCTGAGGAAATTTCCTTTCATTTGAGTACCCACACTTATATGTTACTACGCGTACCAGTTTTTGGAACCTGGTGGCCATATAAATGCACAATAAAGTTGACGAACTCTCTCACTTTTAAAAATTCAGGAATTTATGTGATTTGTGTATCTGAAACTTGGTTAAGAAAAGAAACTCTCGATAGTATTATTAGTTTAAAAGGGTACAAAATATTCAGAGAAACTCATGGTGGTTGTGTTGCTGGTTTTTGGTAAAAATAATATTAACTGCAAACTTTTCTCCAAATCTGGTACCGAGCCCATTACTTCACACAGTGGATCTAAACTGTCAAAGTCTGTTGAATATATATTTGTTGAAATTCTGTCTTTTGGGCAAAAACTTCCAATAGGGTCCGTTTATAGACCGAACATGGGAGAATTATTTACTAAATTAGATTTCCTATAAATATCATGCAATGATATGATAATATGTGGTGATATAAACTCTAACTTACTTACAGAGAACTTTTTAATAGATAATATGATGGAAATAGGGCTAACACCTACCAACACTGAACACCCAACACATTTTACATCTACAAATAGTACTCTCATTGATGTATTCTTCGTCGGAAGTATTTCCCGTCTACAACTATATGATCAAACATTTGCGCCTGGATTCTCTAAACATGATCTTATCTTTCTTGCATATGATTTTAACTTGGTAGAAGAAGTGGAAACATATACACACAGAGATTTTAAGAATAATAATCTGGGACTCTTAAATTATGAATATTCACGTATTGATTGGGACGTTGTGTACTCAATGACCTCTGCTGATTCTAAACTATCCTTTATTGATACCAGCATTACACAACTCTATAATCTAACAATACCAGAAAGAACAAAACGGTTCCGACTGAAATCAAAGATCTAATTGAGAGAAGGGATTTGGCCTTCTCGAGTTGGAAGCTTTTCAAAACCACGGTGTTAAGTAATGAATACCGCAGGGCTAGACCTGATGTTAATAATTTAATAAGGAAAAGCAAATCCGAATATTACACTAATAAATTTTTAAATGCGGTCAATACTAAGCAAACATGGCGGACTATTAAGGAAATTGGTGTTGGGAAATCCGTTAACAAAGTTATTAATTCGATCCACATAAATGAAATCAACGAAACTTTTGTAAACTTACCTAATCCAAGTTTTTACAATTTTAATAATTCAAACAACATCACCCACAACAATAGTGACCTACTGAACATTACGCAGTTTCAATTCGAATGTGTGACCCAAATTGATGTGTTTAAGTGTTGCTTTAGTATAAAATCCAATGCCGTTGGTTCTGATAAGGTTTATCCAAAATTCTTTAAAATGTTACTGCCTAAACTGTTACCCTATATAACAGATCTCCTTAATACTGTTATTATAACCTGTTCATTCCCCGTTAGCTGGAAGCATGCAAAAATTTTACCGGTACTCAAAGCATAGCTGCGTTTCTGCCCTACTCAATGTTTCTGAGGACCTGAGACAAAATTTTGATGCAGATAAAATTACTTTCCTTGTTTTGCTTGATCACTCTAAGGCATTTGATACGATATACCACCATATTTTGTGTGAAAAGCTAAGGAATATGTTCAACCTTTCTGCCACTTCGGTAAATTTACTGAACTCCTATCTTTCTGGTCGTACGCAATCAGTATGTATTGATGGTTCTACTTCGTCTAAACTTGCTGTGACAAGAGGGATACCCCAGGAATCAATTCTGGGGCCTCTTATTTTTTCATTGCATGCCAATGATCTTCCTACTCAATTAGACTATTGCAATGTGCATATTTATGCAGATGATGTCCAGCTCTATCTAAGTTGCTCAATAAGTAAGCTTAATGAATTTCTACATAAACTTAATATGGACTTAACCAGGATACAACAATGGGCGAATGGTCTTTGCCTCAATCCGAAAAAAAATCCAAATGATTAATAATTCACAGGAAAACTTTAAAACTCATACGTGAATTAGAAATAAAGCTGAATGGTCAGAAAATTGAGCTTGTCTCATCAGCTAAAAACTTCGGAATTATTTTTAATGATACTCTTACTTGCCAAAATCACGTTACATAGCCTTTGGGTAACACAGCCCAAAAAACCAGGAAACTCATTGCAAATTCCTATCTCATGCCCTGTTTACTCTATGGATGTGAAATTTTTGGAAATAGTGACTCTATTAGTAAGCGGAAATTTAATGCTGCTTATAACAATATTATAAGATATCTTTTTGGCTTGAGTAGATATGTTGATATATCATTGTGTCACTAAACTACACGGAACCACGTTTCATAATCTCATAAAGTCCTTTAAATTTAATTGCCTTTCGTCAACTTGGCAATTCTTTGTCGCCGTAACTCGTCTTTGGAATGAACTACCACTTAGACTTCAGGGTAATAGTAATGCATTAATGATTAAAAAATATCTCAACAAATATAATGCATGTAATGATTAGTGATTTTTACCTTTGACTTTGAATATAAACGTAATCAATTTGTTTTCTAATTTATCTTTTAAATCTTTTTTTCTCAAAATAGTCTTGTTTTAATTGTTTTTGATATCTCATTTTGCTGTTATTTTTCCACAAATTGTATTTTTTATTGTTTTTTTTTCTTTTTTGACTTTATGTATGTTATTGTTAAGTAAACTTATGAACATATATATTTCTATGCTCTAATTACAAGAAAATAAATAAATAAAGAAAAGAGATAAAAACATAAAAAATATATATTCTGTATAAGTTTTGAATCGTAATAAAATCAGCATAAAAATTTCTTCAAAATAAAAAAGAAATCGCACAGGTAAGGATATTCTGCCTTATATATTAAAAAATTATATATAAATAAATATATTTTTAGTGTGGAAAAAGTCGAAGTTAAGTTGCATATGCAGAACTAAGAAAGAAGCCTCAGAGATGTACTGAATGTAAATAGCTCTACAACAACAGAAGATGGTAACTTTTGACATTAAAATTAAAAATATTGCTTCTCAATTATTGTTGCTTGGAAATGTTTCAAGAATGCTGATAACAATACTAGAATACCTTTTTTCTTCAATCTTTCTTCTTGAAAAAAAAAATCGTGTGAGGTCGTCATTGCTGCCATAACTTGTCCTCAAGTCAGATTTTTAAAATGTTCTTAACTCATTGATATTTGGCAAGAAACATAATGATCCAAGTGTAACTACAGTTTGAAATTTAGCTAAAGCACATAGCTTTTTTCGTTTAGTTCATCTAAGTGATACTGAAGGTAATAATTAATGATGAGAGTCAGACCTGGGCGATCTCAATTACATTTTGCAATTATTCACTTGTGTAATTTGTTCATATCAATAATTCTATAAGGCCTACGCTCACATTTGTAGGATTAAATTTTTTTTTTGGAAATTTTCAAAACTTTTTAATACCATGACATGGGGAGTAATAAATATTTTTGAGTTCTTAATATCATGCAATTACTTTAATTACATTTAATAAATGTAATTGAGTATTTTCCCTTTATTTAAGTAAACAGAAGTACTTTTTATTCCAAATGTCTGGTATTAAAAAGTTTTTAAATTTTTTAAAGTTTCCGTGCCACACACGGTCGAAGCTTTGGAAATATCTAAACCAATCACCTTGTTCTCAGCGAACCAGTGAATGGACCTACTCCAACGTTCCGATAGAAAAACTAACAGGACGGGCTAACGTCGAAGAGCACTGCTTCAGCACCAGTTCTGTTATTCCATCCGGCCCCGAAGACTTGTTTACATTGAGATCTGCAAAAACCTTTTTAACTCCTCAAGCCCGGAAGAATATCTTAGACATAGTACACGATACTCTTTGGTGTTTGGGTAGCGGTTGATAGCTTTCCGGCAAGAATGAGATTCCTGTGAACATTTCAGTTATTGATTACCCTTTATAAGAGTTGGGATAGCATTGTTCTTTACTCTTTTAACGAACGACTATGTAAAAGCTCTTACTGTCTCGAGGGTCAGAAAGGACTTTAGTATGAAGACACTGTTCGTGAAGATATTTTTCACGTCTAAGTACTCTGGAACATTTAGTTCTCGCCTGTTTACGAAGCAGTTCAGTATCAACATTTTTATTAACACGCCAATTTATGAACGCTTTCTCTCGGGATCTGACTGTCTTTCTGGTTAAACCAAAATTTACTTTTTGGCTTAGTCGAAATGTGCTTGCTAGGAATGAAAGATTTTATTCCAAGCATTATAACGTGACCTATCAGGTTCCAAATACCGAAAAAATCGTTGAGCTCAGCCCAACGCGCGTTATCGTTAATAAAAACTGAACGTTTAGTAGCTGTCGACGAAACGTTACGAAGCTCGGAGAACGAAAACGAAGCAGAGACGGTGCAATGATCCGAATTACCGAGAGGTTCAAGAATCTGTATTTCATACTTTTCAGGGTGTGAAGTAAGAAAAAGGTCGAGAGTATTCTGGTGTTCAATGATTATTGTATGTTTATTGTTATTGAGCATTTTAGTTATCGGTTATGTGTTTATAATTCTTTGTAGTTATTGAAAGGTTTTTATTTTGTGTTTTAAGTGTTTAATATTATTTTTATTTATTTTTGTTATTCGGGTTATTTTTTATTTTTTTTATGTTGGTTGAGTGTAGCTGTTTGTTATTGTTGAAGAATTGATGTTAAGTGTTTAAAGCAGTTACGCCCAACTCATATGCACAATGTGCAAGCTTTTACAAAAGAGCTTTTTCACCTAATGTATTTAAGACAAAATACTTTAATACTTCTTTTGAAAGATCTTTAAACAAAAAACGCCATCTTAAAAAGTCTTGCTTGTTGTTGCTAAGGATAGAGCAACAACAAAAGGAATCTTTTCATTGATATTTTGTTCATATTGAAATTGGTCGATTGGCAAATTTTTCTTTTAAAACTTTAATTTCAGTTCATCTACTAATTTGGCCCTATCTTAATTTTTATTCAAAAATCTCTTTTGGCATGTATTATAATGCCTTTCAATGTTTAATATTTCTTATTTTGTATTTACTAATTTAATTATTCAGAATATTTTTTTTTTATTTTGTATAAGCTGACCCGGCAAACGTTGTTTTGCCATATAACTTATTTTTTGCATGGATAGCTACAACCTAATCACCTAGAGGTGAAGGAAGGAGGATGAACATTTAGGGTTATAGATATTTTTTGATGTCAAATAAAAAAAAATTTTTTTAAAAAAATGTTTGTCGAAAAAATAGATAAAATATATTCTGGACACTATAATCACCTAGAAAGAGTGTCGACCAAGAATAAGAACGCGGCATGCAACAATTGTTGCTCTCAGAGAAAATGCGCCAAAATAAAGACATACAACTGTAAATGCACAAACTGTCATATTTATTTTAGTGTAAAGAGTACCGTAGAGATTCTTTACTCCTTTTTTTTTTTTTTTTGGTTTTTACATTTTAATTTTATAAAAACATTAAAAAGAAATAATTACTTTAATAACAAATTTAAAAACGAACATACTAAGATGGTTATTATACGTTGTTCATTCGCTAGTATACAAAGAGAATATAAGAGCTATAAAATATCGTATGTTAATTTTAATATTGAGGTAAATAATTGAGATAAAAACTACTCTATATCTTAAGTTGGACCAAATTACAGATGGTTACAAAGTTTGTTAAAAATCGGCTCAGTAGTTTCGGAGTTTATCGTGAACATACATCGTGACACGAAATTTGTATATATAAAGATTAAATGATTTGATTATTCGCGTTAATTTATTTTTATTTTTTTATTTATGTTGAGTGTATTCATATATGTATAAAGGGCACTATAAAAAACAGATGAGACCACACGCGACAGACAAAAAGACAAGCGTACAAAATGACAAATAACGATCTACGATATTTTTATGCTTTAGTTAGCTAAATTTAGAAATGATTTCTTTACTTTTTCTTTTGTTTGCAAAATTATGTTTTTGCCTAAAAATTTAGTTTTTTTTTATAAGTAAGAAAAAGTAAAAAAGTGAAATTTATTAGTAACACATAAAATGACGTTTAATAATGCTTATGTTTATTTTTAATTGGTTCATTTATAATGGTAATGAAATTCAAGAACCTAGTTGTAGCTAGATATTTTTGTGCGGTGGGTAAGTAGTTTTATCGATTAGTGCGATCCATCACAACCCCATTTTCTAATAAGTCCCAGAAAATAGAAATGTCATGTAAATAACATTTAAATTTAATAATTGAAAATAAACAAAAGCTTATGACTGACAAAAGAATTTGAGAAAAAGTGCGTGATGAGCAAAAGTTAAAAAGATATGAATTTTTCAAAAAAATCTCCAAAAATCTTGTTGCACTTTTTTCTTTTGTTTAACAGTGACTACCTTAGTTTTTAAAAAAAACTTCTTATTTTTTTTTGGCAAAAAACAGCACATGAATTTTTTTTTTTAATTTTTAAACGAAGTGTTCCAACAAAATATTTTATTTTTTTATTTTGTTTTTTTTTTTGATTTTTTAAAATTAATTTTTGCCTTTTTGGCCAGCTTTTTGGGTCATCGCTGGTTATTTTTACAAAATTTTTAGTTGGTTTTTGACAGTTAGAAATAACCGAATCTCAATAAAGTATTCCAATATTCCCACACATATGTACATATGTTAATGATATGAAATTGAAACCGAAAAATCTAAATTTTTTAACATTTAATTTAACTTTCAATAAAGGGTGTTTTTTTTAGAGGTTGAGAACTTTTATTTAAAATAAAACACATAAAGGCATACGAAATAATTTATTTTAAATTCGTATGTGATAGTGTAATGTCAAAATGCATATTGTTAGTGCATAAATAATCGAACCACCTTGTACCCTGTTGAAATAAGTACATAGTATACAATATTGTTTTTACTATATATTATAAAAACCTGTTTTGACATTTAACGGTATAATCTAAATTCTTGTGATACTAATAGTTCTTGTTAATATGAGATAATAAAAGAAGTCAATCAATAAAACACTTGTGAAGAATACACAACATATTTGGCGACGAGCAGTGTGGAACCCACAAAAGAAAATATTACAAGATGTCTCTCATTGGATCTATAGAACAATTTTCGTATGGAGATGATTTTGGTGAATATTTAGAGCGAGTGGAACAATTGTTCATCATAAATAACGTTGATGAAAAAAATAAAGTGGCATTATTTTTAACGCTTGTAGGTCCAGAGACCTATAAACGAATTAAGTCTGTTTTATTACCAGAAAAACCTACCACAAAAGCGTTTAAAGATTTGGTTAAAATTATTTTGCCGCATTTTAATCCGGAAAAAAATATAATTGCAGAGCGGTTTAAATTTTACAATTGTTCCCAAAAGCCCAGTAAACCTGTTGGTGAATATATAATCAATTTAAAGCTGCTGGCATCTCAATGCGATTTTGGTAGTTTTCTAATGGATGCGTTACGGGTCGTTTGGTTTGTGGAGTTAGCAGCAACCAGCTACAGACAAAATTGTTGTCGACATCTCGTTTAACTTGGGAAGATGCTTGTAAGCTAGCGCAGTCGTTCGAATTGGTTGACAAAGAACAAAAGAGTATGCAACCGTCGTCGTCGTACGACGTAAATAAAGTTAATCCTCTGCATCAATATAAAAAGTTTGGAAAATGTTCGAAATGTTCATCAAAACATGCTAATGGAGCTTGTCCAGCCATTCAGCCAAAGCGTGTTTTTCAAATCAAAAAAACTAACATTCATCTCGTAAGTACCCGATTAAGAATAATTGTGTGAATGATTTAGAGTACAAGTTGGGATCGTTAAATTGGATGAACCGAGCTGATCCACCTTTGTTAAACAAAGCCATGGTTAACGGTTAAATGTTGGAAATGGAGATAGATACCGGAGCCGTAGTGTCCGTTATTTCTAATATAGATTACGTGTGTTATTTTAATAATGTAAAATTAAAAATGAGTAATGGTCCTCCCTTACAAGTTTTAACAGGTAATAATGTTGATGTTCTTGGAGAAATATCTGTGATGGTACACCACAAATATGAACTTAAATTAGTGGTGGTTAAATCAAAACGGCAATTTACGCCACTAATGGGTCGAAACTGGCTAGATGCTTTGTTTCCTGGTTGGCGAAATTTTTTGAAATTACCACATGGTGAGTCGAATACATTAGCTGTAAAAAACATCTGCCAAACCAATATTATGGAGGAATAAAAACGTAGTTTTCCTTCGTTGTTTTTAAAAGTTTCGGGTCCATTAAGAAAATTTTCGGCAGATATTTTTGTCAAGCCAAACGCGCAGCCAAAGTTTTTTAAGGCATATACGGTACCAATGAGTTTAAAGGGAGCTGTGGAGACAGAGTTAAAACGTATGTGTGATGAAGGAATCATACAGCCCGTCCGTAACAGTAAGTGGACTAAGTCCAATAGTTTGTGTAATGAAAAAAGATTCGAATGTAAGAATCTGCGGCAATTTTAAAATAACAATAAACCCTTTTTTAGAAATGGATGTATATCCATTACCGTTAATTGATGATATTCTCACAAGTATGAGGGGTAAAACATGTTTTTGTATTCTTGACTTGAGTAAGGCTTACCTACACTTATCTGTTAATTCGTTATGTCGTGATTTATTAACTATAAATACCCATATGGGTTTATTTGAGTTTTGCCGACTGCCTTTTGGTGTGTCTACAGGACCTATGATATTTCAAAGGGTTATGGACCAGATTATACAGGGTCTAGAAGACGTAGCAGTATATTTAGATGATATACTGGTAGCTGGTATGGGCGAACAGGATTGTAAGGGGAAGCTAAATCGAGTATTGGGTAGATTAGAGGAATACAATGTTCAGATAAATTGGAGCAAGTGTAAACTTTTGGTGAATACCATTGAGTATTTAGGTCACACCATCACTCCTGAAGGTATAAGGCCTTCGAATAAAAAAATGGAGGCTATAATGCTGGATCCAGAGCCCACTAATGTTGATCAGCTTCAGAGCTTTTTGGGCTTCATAAATTATTATTCAAAGTTTATGCCGAATAGTTCCACAGTATTATCACCGTTGTATCAATTATTACGTAAGAACGTAAAGTGGAATTGGAATAAAAAATGTGCCACAACCTTTAAACTCTGTAAAAAGGTACTGTGTGAAAATGACTTACTCGTTCATTTTGATCCAAATAAACCAATTGTTATTGCTTGCGATGCTTCTCCTTACGGAGTTGGTTCTATTCTCAGCGTTGTTGTTGATTGTAAGGAGAGACCATGCTATATGGTGTCATCCACTTTAAGTAAAGCTGAGAGAAATTATTCTCAAATTCACAGAGAAGCCTTAGCTGTGGTTTATGCGATAAGAAGATTTCATAAATTTGTTTACGGGTATACTTTTACAGTATACACCGATCACCAACCTCTTGAAAAACTTTTAGGGGACCAAAAAGCTTTGACTAATATCGTATCTGTACGTTTTCACAGATGGATATTATTTTTATCAAATTATAATTGCAAAATTAAATACCGCCCTGGGACAAAACAGAATGCGTTGATGCGTTATCACGGCTCCCTCGGGATGGTTTTACGAATGTTGAAAATTTTAATATAAATTTTTTCAATTTTGATAATAGTGTACCAATTTCTTTGGATGATATTGTAAAATATTCGGAAAAAGACCCAGTTATTCGTAGGGTTATAGATATTGTTAAAAATAATTGTTGGTCTAGTGAGGCAAAAGCAAATAGCCCACTAATGCCATATTATAATATTCAACTATCTTTGGAAATTAGGAACAAATGTTTATTTTATGCTGACCGTTTAATAATTCCAACAATTTTTAGAGAGAAATTTCTATCATTATTACATGAAACACATATTGGCATCGTTCGTATGAAATTGTTGGCTCGTGCTTCAATTTGGTGGCCTTCAATTGACAAAAATATTGAAGAATATGTTGCAGGTTGTTCTGCATGTCAGAAAGTTCAAAATAAAAGTAAGGATTGTCCAAATTTTACATGGCCCCAAACATCATATCCTTTTGAACGTGTACACGTAGACCTTTTTCAATTCCAAAATACTGATTTTTTAATAATGGTTGATGATTTTTCAAAATGGATTGATGTTCAAATTTTATCTAAAACTACAACAATGATTATTATCGAAAGGTTGAAATGCATATTTTCCAATTTCGGATTTTGTTTCACCTTGGTCAGTGATAATGGGCCTCAATTCAGAAGTGAGGAGTTTTTATTATTTTTAAATTGGACGGAATAAATCAGATGTTTAGTCCTGCATATCACCCGCCTAGTAATGGTTTGGCAGAAAGAGGTGTACAAACCGTTAAACGCAGTTTAAAACCATATTTTCTTTCGAACAAGGAAAAGAAGTTAACTATCGGAAATGTCGTACTAAATTTTTTGTTTAAATATCGCAACACACCATCAACTGTCACAGGCATTTGCCCAAGTGAAATCGTATTATTATATAAACCAATAACTTCATTATCATATTGTATTATTAATAAACATTCAAACATAAAAGAAATCACCACTAAGTATAAAAACAAAAAAATTGAGGAAACACAAAATTTTAAAAAAGTTCAAAATATAAGAATTTTGATATGAATGTGGGTGAAAGTATTTTATATTTGAATCCCAATCAGAATAGTGATGCCAAATGGGTCAAAGGCCTAATCTGTAACAGAATAAACAAGACATTATATTTAATTGAAATGAATAAGAGGCGTAGAGTGGCCCATAGAAATCAATTAAAAAAGTTTAATAAAGATGTAATATTATCGGAAATTCCAAAAAGTATTCACGTCAATCAAGATTGTAGTGATGAAGAGGAATTTTTCGATGCAGAAAATCCGAACGAGGATAAAAATATTACATTGGAAGTTAATGAATTGCCTCTAAGGGATAGACTAAGGAAAAAAGTTAATATAAGTTACAAAGTGTAAAATCTCTATATTAGTTATTTTATAGTTTTTAAATTAAATTAAGATTTGTATAATTTCAATATCTTAAAGGGAAGGAAATGTAATGTGAATATCCATATTGTTAGTGCATAAATAATCGAACCACCTTGTACCCTGTTGAAATAAGTACATAGTATACAATATTGTTTTTACTATATATTATAAAAACCTGTTTTGACATTTAACGGTATAATCTAAATTCTTGTGATACTAATAATTCTTGTTTATATGAGATAATAAAAGAAGTCAATCAATAAAACACTTGTGAAGAATACAAAACAGATAGCTTATTATTTGGCATTTAGTATTACAAAAAAAATTTGGACACATGTGTACCGAAACAACCTTCTCTAAAGCGCATACGGAAGGCCCAATTTTCAATTTTTTATTCGGCTAAAAGTGACAGTCAAAAATAATCAGATAATCTTGAACAAAAAAAAAATTACCTCATAAAAAATTACTTTCACTGACAGTTTATCCGTATTGCAAATGTAGGACAGAAGAAAAAATTACGCCATTAACAGTCTGAAAAACATAAAAATTCTCATCACTTTTGCTCATAAATTCGTCCATATAACAGAATGAATTTTAATGATGAGACTTAAGTATTTAAATAATTAATTGGAATAAAACGTTTTTTATTTTTTGTGTGTTTTATTTTAAATAAAAGTTCTATACCTCTAAAAAAACCCCTATACCTTTGGAGTCAGATTGTTATTTGTAGAGAACTTTACATTCCGAAAACTGAAAATGTTTCTTAAAAAGATTTTGGAGGGGTTTTCTTAGTTAATATAAAATGATGAATTTAAACATAAGTGGTATTTTATTTGCACTGTATATTTTTTGATATATACTAAGTATAATAAATGTGATTGATATACTCTGAGGACTATAAATTGTAAATCACTGTTATATTAAACTCAAATTAGAATTACAACAACAATTAGCAATGAGAGCTTAAATCATGTAAAAGTATTGTTTTTTTAATTTGTTTTGTTTATCACTTTTGTTTACTTAAATAAATAAAAAAGTTAGCCATTTGATAATAGTGAAGTGCAATTAAAATTAAATTTGAATTTATCTCGATAAATACATTTTATTAAAAATAGAAAATGTGCGACAGACGTAATAAATTTTGTTATATTTGTGGTTTATTGGTAGATATCGATCATAGACGTGATTTTAGAAACAATGGTGGAGTGGTGGAAATATATAACAAACTCTTCAATCGCTCTTATAAATTTAGTCGCTGGCATGAACCTGAATTTATTTGTGATTATTGCTGTAGAACATTAAAAAAGCCGTCAGTTACTTTACACTTTTCGACACCTATGATTTGGCATCATTAGCTCTACCATAAACCAGATGATTGCTATTTTTGTCAAACCAATACAAAAGGTTACTCTTTTAAAACGCGCAAAAGTGTCAAATACGCAAATGTTTTAACTGTAACAAAACCGATATATGTAAGTGAGAAGTTCCCACAACTAGCAAAGCTGCTATTGAAATTGAAAAAGATTTGCAAGATGAAGAGTACCTTCCACCTAAGTATTCTTCAATGGAACGGCATCTAATTTCCAATGCAGATTTCAGCGATCTTATTCGTGATTTACATTTGTCAAAACGACAATGTGAAATTCTCGGGTCACGATTAAAACAGTGGAATTTGGTGGATCAAGATTTTCGTGTAACTTGTAGAAGGAGTGACCATACAGTGTCAATTGAAGAAAGTTTTAAGACGGATGAAAATGATTGTAATCTTGTTTATTGCGGAGATGTACCCAAATTATTTTCGGCACTAAATCAAAACTATAAGGCAGACGAATGGCGACTCTTCATTGATGGTTCATGTAAAAGTATGTTTAATCCAAAAAAATTTTTTATTTCTGTTTTATAAAATCTGATTTGTTATCTCTAGGCTTGAAAGCAGTTTTATTACATAACCAGAATAAGTTACCATCTGTTCCAATCGCGTATGCTACAAACACTAAAGAAACCTACGAAGTGATGACAAAAATACTTAGAAATATCAACTATACCGCTCATAAATGGAAAATTATCGCCGATTTAAAGGTTTTAACTATTTTATTTGGAATGCAAGGTGGTAACACAAAACATCCTTGTTATTTATGTGAATGGGATAGTCGTGCACCAAATCGGTATGAACGTAAAGTATGGCCATCTCGTGAATCTCATCAAATAGGCAGGCAAAATGTGTTAAACGTCCCACTAGTGAAAGCCGAAGATGTGATTCTGCCACCACTGCATCTGAAGTTGGGATACATGAAACAATTTGTTAAAAAGCTTGATGTAAACGGCGATGCTTTTTGCCATCTTAAACAAATGTTCCCAAAACTAAGTGAAGCTAAAATAAAAGGAGGTACTAAAATATTTGTTTCCAATTGTAGTACTTTTTTATAGTTATATATTTTTTTATTTTAGGTATTTTCATTGGCCCTCAAATTCGAACAATTATGAGAGATGAAGATTTTATTAATAAATTAAATTCAGTGGAAAAGCGTGCATGGAAAAGTTTTGTTGCACTCTGTGATAATTTTCTTGGGAATTACAGAAGCGACGACTATGTCGCTGTTGTAAATGAATTTTTGGATTCTTATGGTGAAATGGGCTGCAATATGTCCATAAAAATACACTTTCAACATTCTCACTTAGATTTTTTCCCAAACAATCTGGGACAGTTCAGCGATGAGCAAGGTAAACATTTTCATCAAGTGATGATCGTCATTGAGAAGAGATTTGAGGGAAAAAATAAAATAAAAATGCTTTCTGAATATTGCTGGTCACTTCAGAGAGAAACCGATGACACGGAATTGAAAAAAAGACGGTCCAGTAAAGATTTTTGACCAAAATGGCTAAAAGTTGTTTTTTTGTTAAAATAATATAAAATTTTAGTAGTATTTATTTTTTTGACGATTTTATGCTCAACAAATCTGGCAACACTGCTCACAACTAAATACGCTATTAAAATAAATTATAAAACTTTACGGTTCCTTTATAAAAAAGTACGTAAAAATATCGCCAAAGTTGAAAAATGTCGAAAAAGTGTTAAAAAAATGACTTTGGTGCAGAAATACACACATATTTTTGGATCAAACCATATAATCATATATATCATTTTAAAGGTAAAAGTCTCTTCTATCCAAATCCGTTTATAAAATTATTAAATTAAATTAAATCGGTTGAGAACCAACTGAGTTACCCGTTATTAAGTGCATAGAGGTCCGAAAAACCGGCTTTTTACCCGTATCTCAAAATTCTGGCGTGCCTGGAAAATTTCAAATACAGATTCTTGTTCTACTAGACAATACCTACCAGAAAAATAATATGATATCCCAGTGATTTCGACTTCATTCTTTTTTGTAACACCGTGGAAAGGCAAAAGTCTGATGCTTTGGGAAGATTTAAAAAACTTTGTGAATTGCAGCAAGGAAAAGGAAGAAGAAAGCAACCCACTCCACGGCTTCGGAAAAATGATCATAGCCACGATCGGTTCGATGAGCAGTGCAAAACAAGTACAAGCCATGCAAAAGGTTACAATGCTTGTAATGGAGATAAAATTGGAGCCAGATAATGTTGAATAATATAATTACTATTAAGAAAAATCCAAATTTAGTTGACATTTTTAACTCCAATACAAGTCAAAAAATTTAAACAAAATTATATGCATATATTTGTGGACTCTTGACAAAACAAATTAAATGATTAAAGTAGTTTTGTCAAAATGAAATTTAATAGTCTCTTTCACCTTATTATATTAATTAAAAACTGAAATTTTAATTTTCTCTTAAAAACGTCATGAAACAAGGTTAATTCAAACCAAGTCTCTTAAAATTTAATTTTTTAAAAAGGACTTAAAACATTTAAGTCGTTACGGCAAAGGTCCACAAAAACTTTTTGAATTTAAGGCCTCTACTTAGATGAATGTTTTCATACTAAAATTATTTCTAGAAATTTTAGTGTATTATGTGTTTTTTATAAAATTAAAATGCTTTTTTTTATTAATTATTATAAAATTTATTAGTTTTTAAAACAAGATATTTTTTATAATTAATATACATATATATAATTGATTAATTATTAAAAATTAAATGACTATAGCCTTTTTTTAAATGAATGATTTAATGAAAATTTTAATTTAATTTTTAATTTAATTCAAAAACTTAAATTGTTATTAAAATGTAATTTTTTAATTCTTTATAAAAAACTGTTAAACTCAAAAATATATAGTTTATGTTTTTAAAATGAATAATTAATGAAAAATTGATAATGAATGATCTCATACAAAAACTTGAATTTTTAAAACTATTAATTCTTTAAAAAAGTAATTATTTTCTTTTATTATAAATATTAATAAAAATTAAAAGAAGTCCATTATTTTAATTATTTAAATTTATTTTTTTGAAAATAAATAATAATTACTTAGTTTTAACATACAATAAAATTTAATTTAACTAATTCAAATAAATGCTGAAATTAGCAGAATGTTCTTGCTGCAATAATACAAAATAAAATGAAAACCGGAAAAATTTGCGAATTTTGTAAATTTAACAGATTTATCTTTTTAATTTATTAATATTCAGCAAAAAGTTTCTGGTTATTTTAGAAAGGGTAAATTTTTCACTTTCCTTCTGTGACGACCATTATTTCCCTCACTATCCACGTTGTTGATCGTTTAACATAACAAAATTGTGTAAAACAACGCATGTCAAGACGATAATTTCAACAAAGTCTGGTGCAGCTTCAATTGTTGTAAGCTGTATTCTCCATCGTGCGGCTTGGATTCTGAAGCAGTTTTCAATGAATCTGCGTGCTCTTGAGAGTCTATAATTGAAAATAAGATTTCTTCTTTCTTTACTAGAACCGGCATATGGACGCATTGGGTTCCGTCGTAAGGGGAAGACAGCATCCGCAACAAAATAGTGTGGAAAAGGTGAGTCTGATGTTCCTGGCAATAGTTTGTTAGGTGGAACTGGTACTGTATTTAAAATTACAGATTCTCCAAAAGGTGTTAGGCGAAATATATCTATAATTTTGAAGAGCACAATCGATGTAGGAAAATATATCAATACCTTAGAAAATATTACCTACATCACTTTTACATCCAGCAGCGCCTACACTTACCGAAATAAATGTATATTTGGCGTCGCAAGCCGCCATTAAAACTATACTAAAAAACTTTTTATAGTTATGAAAAACAGATCCCGAGTTAGCAGGACATTTTATTGGGACGTGTTTGCCGTCAATGGCACCAACACAGTTAGGAGCATTCCACATTTGATTAAAGTCTTTTTGAATGTCTTTATACTGGTCAGTTGTGGGCTCACTAATGTATACTGGAGACAGTAACTTCAACAAAATGTCACACGTCTCTAAAATAATTTTTCTTACCGTTGATTTACCTGCTTTATAGCTCCATGCAATTGATTGCATGGATGTGGCATGGGCCAATCTTTATTGATTGGGCGAACGTTCCACCGTCTTCTTCGTCGATGTTTTTGTTTATTTTTTTTATATAGTCTGCATAAGTGTAGGAAGTTAAGGTGAACAAGCATTTTGCTTATTTCCATCAAGATCTTTTATTTTTTTTAATAAATAAATATTTTAATATTTAAAAAATTATTTAAAAGAAACACCAAGCACAAAACTATTGTTGAATATTATGTTTGCCAAAAACATATGATAACTTACGTGTGTTGAGTAACTCTTAAAAAATACATCGTAGCGTTACCACTCGTTTACGATCAAGTAATGAAGCCTTTAGTCTTAGTGAAAAGTAATTAAACTCTGCCAAAAATCTATGAAAATCAAATTTATAAAATTCATCATATGCAAGTTTAAAGCATCATTATTTAAAAATGTTGTTTATAACGCAACAGTTGTTTTCCTTTAATTTAGACGAAATCTAATATTTTTATTTAGTTGCTATAAAAATATCAGGAGTTATTTGCTCGTTATACGGAATTGGCCACTAACAGAAGTGAATAGAATTAGTACTGCATCGATTGATCGATATTTTTTTTGGGTTTCCTGAATATTTTGTATTATTTGAATTTAAAAAGACAAACACGATTGAACTGTTGGGTTTTGTAATTTTTTTTTAAATTTTGATTTGTAAACTCAATTTTATTGTCAGATAAGTTGGAAACGCTGAAAACAATTTCAAAATTTCACTTACAATGATTATTTATTATTTACACTCGAAAGAGCAATTGAACGCTATAAACATATTATAAACAAAAATTAAATAATATATCTTATATCCCGTGCAGAATAAAAAAAGTTAAAAATAGAAACAAAATAAAAACCATAACAAAAAACTTATTCGTTGTTTTTTCTTCTTCTTTCCTTTCACCCTGTCATTTTTTTAAATAATATATAAGTGATCGTAACATATGGATTTGACGACCCCGAGCTGACACTTGTAGTATTCTGTTACCTTAGTACGCAGGAGTGAAATCCGGTGGAAATGGCTTCCAGGCTAATGCTACAGGTGCTCTGTCCCACTAAAACCTGACAAGCCTTTAAGTACGTTCGCTGTTTCGTCACCATTAAGTTGGCGGTATGGGCGCAGTTGAGTGTAATCCTGCCTAACACCCGACCCCGGCTCTGAACACAGGATCCCATAAGGACCTGTGTCAACCCTTGCGTGGCCTCCCTGCGTGCATAGATAACCACGGGGGTCTAATGGGAACTGTACATTCAACTGTACAAGTTGGGACCAAACTGATAACAGAATGCCCATCATAAAGGATGTACTAGTCGAGAAGAGCGTATATGCGGAAATGGAGGACGAGACTAGCGTCTTTCGAAAACAGAGCAAAATCTCAAACTCGCCAACCGGCACAGTATTACGAACTGCCGAGAACCTAAGCTCGAGAACTCAACGTGTAACTCCAAAGGTAACAGTGATACAGCCAACACAGCCGGAGGAGAATATAGATGAAGAAGAAATGGTTATTGGGACAACCAAGGAAAAGTCTCGCGACCATATGAACACGCAATCACTTATGTCAAGAGAAAGAGAGTTGGAATCTACCCCTGCCACGTCTCTAACACCCAGCTCAAAAAATCAAACAAACGCCAGCACTCTCCAAACCAGGGATTCATTGCCAAGATGAGATCAGAGGAGGCAAATGCTATCTCGGACATAAAAAAGTCTCTGGTGAAAATAAGAACGGCGCCTCAGAGACAGCGAAACATCAGTATGGATGTACGCGAAGGAATCCAACAGATTGATGAGCTTGTGTGTATAGCTGAAACATGCAGAGTAAACTGGCTCAAATTGGAAAAAAAATGGAAGGAAACCCATGCAAATCCAAAATAATGCAGTAAACCCACGAGAAGGCACGGCGACACCCAACACTTATAGCGCCAAAAGAACAGCCAGCAGCCCAGCCGAAACACTAAACACAACTAAGAAGCCACGCGAAAGAGAAAATGTCGGATGGCAAACTGTTGAATATAAAAAGAAGTCGATACGCAGGGAGAACCAGACGGAGAAAGGGGCTAATAGGGCCCAAAATACACAACAGAAGCCAAGAAACAATGACGAATGAATGGCTAATAAAGGAAGCAGGCCACCGAAAAAGAAAGCGGAGGCTATTATAGCCAAACCATGCGAAGGATATACTTACGCAGATGGACCGAGGAAGTTGAGGAATCCATTCGAAGCACGACGCAAACTCACAGTGAACCTATGTATATTAGAATCACGAAACCCAACAGCAGAGAACTCGTCAGAGCCTTCTTAACGGTATCTCAGGGAATAGCTGGAGAACTCCTTAAAACAGGGTATATTAAGATAGGCTGGTGCCGTGTGAGACTGAGGAAGTATGAAAACGTGAAGAGGTGTTTCAGATGTTTTGGCACGGGACATCAGCAGTGGAATTGCACAGGACCTGACAGAAAAGGCCAAGGGATATGCATCCGATGTGGAGAAGATGGACACATAAAGAAAGCATGCAAAAATTAACCAAAATGTTGTATGTACTGATGCGGGACACAGCCAGATAGACCACTTAGCAGGCTCAATAAAGTGCCGTACACTCACCAAAAAAAGTCTGTAACGGCAACTGAAAATTTTGCTGTTATTACGGGAAATTCTGCTAATTTGAGCCCAGCGGTATTTTTTGCTAATCTTAGCAACACATGTCTGCTGACATGTAGTCTAATGAAATTAGTAGAAAAATTAGTAGCTGCTACTAAATTTTAGTAAACTTTTTGCAAAGTAGAATTTAAAATCTGTTTGCTAAAATCAGCAGACAAAATTACTAAATATTATTAATATTAGTACAAAATTTAGTAAATTTTTTTATTTAATTTATTTTTTTTCAAAAAATATTTTAGCCAAATTAAAAAAAAAATCAAAGGCTTAAAAATCTTAAAAATTTTTAATAAATAAACGAATTTATTATTTTGTTTTAATTTGGTAATTTTTTTTGAAAAATATTTTAGTCAATTTTTTTACTTTTAAGATCAAATTTTAATTGTTTTAGGGCTGATTTTTAGAACTAAAAAACTTTTTTAGTGCTATTTTAAATGGATGTCGGTATATTCACTTCCGATCTTTTGTTTTAATTAGAAATAACATTTCCCTCAATATCCACTTTTTTAAAATTAGTAATTTTTTTTGCTAGTTTTAGCAAATCTGTTTTCAAAAATTTTTCTGAATATAAAATAATTTCTGAAATAAGCAACAAAAATTTGTAAATATTCTGTAAAAATTCTGTAATTTGTAAATTTTAAATAGCAAAAATATTTGCTAAATAATAATTTTTTTACTAAAAATCAGTACAAAAATAGTAAAGTGGGATTGAAAACCGTTTACAAAATTTTCTACTAACTTTTTCTTCTGAGTGTATGACAACTAGAGGACCAAGATGAAGATACTGCAAGCCAATATGCATAGAAGCAAAACAGCTGATGCACTCTTAGATCAACTGCTCATAGAGAAAAACGCTGATATAGTGGTTATTAGTGAACAATTCGGAAAACCAAAAAATGGCACTTGGATCGAAGATACCAGCAGAACAGCAGCCATATGGATACCGACGTGTAGTGCCCTAACTATTGAGGACAAAGGCTGCGGAACCGGATTCGTTTGGCTTAAAATGAACGAACTCACGAACTCTTGATTGGAGGGGATTTCAACTCCCATGCATATGAATGGGGATCACGGTTAACAAACTCCCGAGGCAGACTGGTACTGGACATGACGGCCAGAATGGGACTAGTCATCATGAATCATGGAAATGTCGCCACTTTTAGGAGGCCGGGATGCGAGGGAACTATCCCAGATATCACACTGGCTTCGGAAAGGGTCGCAAGCAAAGTAGTAAACTGGACGGTCCTAGGGGATTATACAGGAAGCGATCACCAATACATTATGTACAACGTGGAATGCAGCAGAACATTTAACCAGCCCAACACCATGACATCCACGCGAAAGTGGAATGTGGCAAAACTCGACACAGATGCCCTATTAGACAGAATTTCACAAAGTCGCGAAATCGGCGAGAATACACCAGGCGCTAGAAATGTGGTGCGAAGCACCATGAAACTTTTTAAGGAAGCATGCAACGACGCGATGCCTACCATTGGAAGAAAGCATCGGAAACAAACAGTATACTGGTGGACTGATGAAATATCCGACCTAAGACGGGCGTGCCTTAGATGCAGAAGAAAATACACTAGAGCCAGACGAACACATGTCGCGATGTCAGAAGCTGAGGATTACAAAAGAGCTAAAAAGGATCTAAAAGATACTATACTCAGAACTAAGAAACAAAAATGGGAAGAACTTCTTTCGGATCTGAACACTGATCCCTGGGGCCTAGGATATAAACTAGTCATGCGAAAACTTGGAGCACGCATTTCAACACCGGATTCAAAGGAAGACACGATGGAAAACATAGTGAATATACTTTTCCCCACAGGCGAAATGGTCCAGATAGAGGCCCGCCATCGAACGTAGATCCGCCACCACTTTTTACTATGTCAGAATTAAAGACTGCTGCGAAGGCGTTAAAAAACAGAAAGGCACCAGGACCAGACGGAATACCAGCGGAAATCCTTAAGATAATCGCCAAAGAGAAGCCACAGATACTACTGAATATGTACAATTGTTGCCTACAAGAAGGTGTCTTTCCAGAAGTATGGAAACGACAATAACTAGTGCTGATAAGTAAGGGAGAGGGGGACCCAGACTCCCCATCAGCATATCGGCCCTTGTGTATGCTGGACACCGCGGGAAAATGCTGCTCAAACCCCGAATACGCGCGGCTGTAGAAAATGCTGGAGGTCTATCTACAAGACAACATGGCCTTAGACCTGGAAGGTCAACAATAGGTGCTATCGAAGACGTTATAGAAGGAGCCAAAAGAGCTCAAGCGGGAAACCATTTTTCAAGACGCATTGTTTTATTGGCAACCCTAGATGTTAGAAATGCTTTTCACAGCGCAACGTGGGCTGATATGATAAAAGCTCCGCAAAAAAAAAAATTATTATCATTATTATTATCATTATTATTATTATCATTATTATTATTATCATTATTATCATTATTATTATTATCATTATTATTATTATCATTATCATTATTATTATTATTATCATTATTATTATCTTTAAATGTAGCCTTAAGTATTATAGAAGAAAAATGGAATATAATTAGAGAACATACGACTATTGAAAAGGAATTATTTTTAAGAATTCTCAAATTTTGCATAGATGATAGTAGATATTTTCAATATAATAACAAAATATATTCTCAACAAAAAGGATTACCTATGGGTTCTCCAGCTTCTCCAGTTGTAGCAGATATAGTTATGGAGGAACTACTTGATAAATGTATTAGAAGATTATCTATTAAACCAAAGATTATAACGAAATATGTAGATGATTTATTTTGTATTATTTCAGAATGTGAAATAGAAAATATTTTAAACATATTTAATTCATTTCACCAGGATATTAAATTTACAATTGAAAGGGAATGTGATCGTAAACTTCAATATTTAGACACATTAGTAATAAGAAAGGAGAATAACTTGTTAGTAGATTGGTACCAAAAACCAATTTCTTCGGGTAGAATTATTAATTATTATTCAAAACATCCGAGAAGAGTTATTATAAATACTGCCAAAAATCTTATGGATAAAGTTTTAAATATTAGTGATATAGTTTTTCATAGAATAAATAAAATAAGAATTAGAAATATTTTAGAGGATAATAATTTCCCAAGGGAATTGATTTAAAAATTGATTGGTCAGTACAATGGACATAGGGAAGGTAGTGTGAATATAGTTACTGAACCTAAGATTAACAAGTCTTTAACTTATGTACCAATGATTTCTGAACGATTAGAAAATTCTAATATTTATGATATCAATAATTATAGGATGGCTCATAGAACATATAATACATTAGATAGATTATTTAGTAAAATGAAAGATAGGACCGAGAAATTAGACAAATCTAATATTATTTTCAAGATACCTTGCAGGGGTAAAGATAACTGAATATGTAGTAAAGTATATATAGGTACCACAAAGAACAAATTAAAAACTAGATTAGCAGGACATAGATCTGATCAGAAATATAGGAATACAGCTTCTCAGAAAACTGCATTATCATCACATTCTGCCACTCTTAATCATACACTAGATTTTGAAAATACAACAGTTTTAAATACAGAAACAAACTACAAAGGACGCTTCATGTTAGAAATGTTACAAATTATCAACACACCAATAGAACAAAGAATTAATTTTAAAACAGATACAGACAATGTAGCTCAGACATTTAATTTATAAGAATAAGATAGGAAATTAAATAAGTTTATAAAAATGTAATAGAATAATTTATAATTTTTGTTTCCTGTGTATAATTTTTAATATTTTTTTTAAAATTGACAATTTTGTTGTTTCATTAATTTTGATTTGTTAAAAAATTTGTTTAAAATTAAAAAACAAAAAATCCCTGAAGAAGCTATCCATTGAGATAGCGAAATATTGGATGACAAATAAATAATTTTGTATAAAATAGACCTTGAGCTTGAATACTTATTACCTGGAATTTGTATTAGAAAGGTCGAAGAAATTGAACTGAATAATTTATCATTATTATTGTTATCTTTATTATTATCATTATTATTATTATCATTATTATCATTATTATCATTATTATTATTATCATTATTGATACACTTAAAAAAGTTTGTAAGCTAAAATAACTGAAAATATCATTTAAAAGAAATGATATTTCATTTAAAAATCGGTCTACTTAATTTTCATTTAAATTAAATGTCATTTGTTATTTATTTTTAAATGTTGATTAATCAACTGACACATCCGTAAGAAACAAATGATATAATCAATTAAAATAAATGTCAAAATTTTACCTACCAATCCTAAAAAATAAATGTTTTTTTCATTTATTTGAAATTATTTCCATTTTTGTATTTTTTTTTTTTTTTTAATATACAATACAAAATGTATGTATGCATATGAAGCTATAATCACTTTTTGTGTGAATGTGTTTGTATATGTATGTATGTGTTAATAAAGTTCTTGTAATTTCCCAACATACCAAATGACTTGAGAAAAATATTATTATAAGCTTATAAACACAAGCCTTAAGCTTGAAAAAGACTTGAGAATATATTGAAAAAGGCTATCGTAACAATTGTAGAAAAATCAAAACGGAACCCTCGTGAAAATATTATGTGTGTATGATTACTATAAGCTTATTCTTGCAATTGTAAAATAAGCTTACAAAAATAATATATTATTAATAGTTGAAAAAGAAAAATCATAATTATTTTCTTTAATTTAATTTATTTTTTATTTTAATTTTAAAAATAAATAATAATAACTCATTTTAAATATAAAAAATAATAATTCATTTTAAATATAAATAATAATAATTAATTTTAACCATAAATAAAAATAATTAAATTTAATATGCAATTGCACGTTCACTATATAAAATTTACAACTAAATGTACATGCAAATCACGTTTGACAAATTTAAAGAAAAACTTGTTGTATGCATTATAAGCGTAGAACAAAAACAACAAGACTAGAATGTATTGAAAAATATTTCTATTTCAATCGTCATATTGCGTTGTTGTTGTATGTTGTTCATAAGCATACTTGAGAAAAAGTTATGTATAATAATCTTTTCTCTAGCATTGTTAAATACTGCTTGTGAATTCACATTTTATAAATATTATAATAAGCGAAATTAAGAAAAGCTTAAAACACACTATTAATATAAGCTTATTCTCAAGTTGTATTGCAGTTTGATTGCTATATGGTATATTGGGTTGTATTAAAAATTTTGTATATGTATATACAACCAATTTAAATAAAAAAACAAATTGAAATTTTTTGAATATTTTTTTTTGAAACAGACAGCAAACAAAATTTAAATTTGTAATAAATGTTACGGACACAAATAAACCACAAGTTTCCGTTTTTTGGGTAAATTTTTATTAAATTTCAAACAAATGAAAAAAATAAATAAAACTGAAAAAATGGTAAATGATAGTAAATTATTTCGAATAAATGTAAAGAAAAGGTAATATAAATATTTCTTTGAAAAATATATGTATGTTCCCTTATTTTTAAATGAAACGGAAAACTTTTTTATTAAACTACAAACAGTTAACTACATAATATTCTGAGTGTACTTTTTTCTGTGTATATATTTAAGAAAAACATTTTATTGGTCTATACTGTACTGTAAATTTAGTTGAAGATTCGATTTATGTTTGAATTAAAAAATATTAAAAATACTAATATTTCGAAATTTTATTAGCAGAGGTAAATAATTTTTAAGTTTGCGCTTTAACGTAATAATGCTGTATGTTCATAAGAATGTAAAAAAGTAAATTGCATTTTAGATCCTTAATGCAATTATTAATAATACTTTACAAAATCAGTCTAACGTAAGTCTATTTTAGATCAAGCATTATTAAATAAATATGTTTCACATTATTTTTAAGTTAAAAACTAAAAAGCTTACAAGATTAAAATTTTATATTGTTGCACTCTTTTTAATAATGAAAAATTGTATTTATATTAAACATTTTTGTAACTATTTCCTTTAAGGGTCAACTTGAGAAGCCTAAGGACCTCTAGAAGATTCACTTTTGTTGAAGGCACTAGAAGACGTAAATATATCAAACCGATTCAAGAAATGCTTTTTTATTATGGGTCTAGAAGGCACGTAATTATTATTTTTAAATAATTCTAATTTTCATTGTAGTTATGTAATTTAACTTATTTTTTTATTAAAGAATATATAACTTTAATTAAGTTACTTAATAAAAAGAATTCACATCCAAAAATTCACACATATTTTTAAAACTAAAACACAACAAAATGAATTTAAACTGTTTTATATCTATAAATCTGTAAAATTGTATCCAAAACATATACAAAATTTTGATTTGTTATCAAAAAGTATTAAAATACTTTACTATATATGTTTTTAAATATGTAAAATATTTATATACTTTGGCGTCGGCTTAATTTTATTTTATCTATTTTATCAATTATTGGCGTAATAATAATAACATGAAAAGCTTCATTACAAACAGCGTATTTGTATCCAAGTTCTTTCTGCTGCTGTTACAGTCAGACATATTGGTCATGCGTTAAAAAAGTAGATCAGCTTTCCCAACTCTTATAATGGATAACCAAAAAGACTCTGACATTCATTCTTGCCGGAAAGCTAAAAATTAAATTTGCTAAAATAATATTGTTTAGCGATAGAGGACTTATTTGGTATTGTCGTAAAATAGTATTTTTTTAAACAAAATACTTTGTTTTTATACTAAAATACCTTCCGTTCTTTTTCAATACTATATTTTTTAAAGCATCAGAGTTGCTTTAACTTTAATACTTTCAAAATTCAAATACATATCAACTAATAAAGTTTTTTTGTACATGCAAACATTAAGCAGAAAATACTTGGCAAAATCTTACTATTTTTTGCATAATTTATGCTATAAATATCTAGAAATCAATTCAGTATTAAAAAAAGTCTTAATGAATATTAACTTAATTATAGCCCTTTTAATTAAATTCAGTGATTTTATTTACCCACAAAAAGCATTTTTATTTAAAAATACAAAATTGTTTTTTTTTTGTGGGTAAAAATGTCCAGAAATTAAAATTAAATAAAAAGAACTGGAATTAAGTAAATTTCTGTATTTATTATACAACATTGTAAATAAATATGAACTTAATTGCAGGGAATTATACCCGCAAAAACTATTTTTTATTGAAAAATAAAAAAATACTTAGAAGTAGTATTTTTTATTAATTAGGTGCATATATATATTTAAAAATAGTTCATATATCTTACTTTGGAGTATCACTTTAACTTAATTAATAGTAATATTTATTTTCTAGTCTAGTACCAATTTTATAAATTTCAGGAGTATCATAACTAAATTGTAGTACTTTTTATGTGTTTTTAGTTTAATTGTTTACTTAAAGAAGTAAATATATCCTAAAGTTAAGTGAAATACACTTGATCTTAGTACCATATTTTAAAAATTTTGAAAAAATTAATTAATAGGTAGCTTAATTTCCTTGAATTACTTGTAGTAATTTTGTCTTGCCTCGAAGTATTATTTTCACTGAATGTTAGTAATGTGTTTTGTTACCCAGTAATTCTAGAACAAAATGTTTGTACTTTTAACTAGAAAATGACAAAAAGATAATACATGGTTAATTAAAAAGAAGTTCAAATAAACCTCTTATTGGAAAAACTGCCTTTGATTTAAATATATTTATACTAAATATAATGCAATATTTCTTTGAATCTAAAACACCTTTGACAACGCACTAAACTAAATTTTTGGATTCTTTTTATACCCTCCACCATATATGGTGAGGGTATATATCAGTTTGTCATTCCGTTTGTAACATGTCGAAATATAGGTTTAAGACCCCATAAAGTACATATATTCGTGATCCTTATGCAATTTTAAGTCGATTTTGCGATGTCCGTCTGTCTGTCTGTTGAAATGGCGATCCCGACGCGAAGACACAAGCGGGGGTGCCTATTTTTACCCAGATTATTGAACATCCTCCCGAGCAGTTTGGTATTTAAAATGAGCAAAATCGGTTAAGCGGTGAAAGTGAAAATGTGAAGGTACCTCTTAATTTTCCATACAAATTTGTACAATTTTTCTGTATCTATTTTTTTTTTTCTGTTAAGTAAGTAAAAATGTTATTAAGTCTTCTTATTGTTTGATTACATTTATTGTCTTACATAATATGAGAATAATAACATTCTTAGAGCTATATGTGTGTTACTCTGATAACTAAGTTAACGTAAAAATCAACAATGTTAAAGTCGCTAACAGAGCAGACCTCTGTAAATAACATTGCTAAAACTAAATAAATAACATTACTAAAACTAAATAACAAAAGTTCGTTACATAAATTGACAAAACATATTCATATTACAGTTCATGCAAAATTTAGTATATACGTATATCATCTTCAGCCCCTATGGTGGAGGGTATTCAAAGATTCGGCACAGCCGAATTTAGCCCTTTTTTACTTGTTTTAGTTCAATTTTATTTATTTATAATAAATTTTTTACTTTTGCCTGGTTTTCATTATGTCATATGATCTGACAACAAAAACTGACTCAATTGAATTCTCGTCATTTTGTGTCAAATACGTTTTCATTACATCTTAAAAACTGGCAATAAGCAGAGCGTGTCAAAGACTTATGTCAAATTTTGGTGTCAGTTGACTGACACGTCATTAAAAAGGTCAAATGTGATGTGTAATCTTTTGGCGAGCGAACAGCTGATTATAAAATATTAATTTGTGTTCAATAAAAAGTGGAAAAAATTTAAAAATGATAAAAAAAGAAACAAATGGCTATAGCTAGTGCGGCGTTTTATGTTATAACATTATTATTTCTTTCTTTATTTAAAAAATTACCATTGAAATTTATTTTTCCAGAAAAAAAAAAATAAAAAAATAACAGCTTTGCGATCGCCAAACAAAAAAAAAATTGACAACTTATTGTCAATTTTATTTTAGATAAAAAATGCTGCCATATCTGTTGACAAACTGAAATTTGACGTTTTCACTTGTCTGTCATTTTAGACGGCATTTCGTGTGCAATTGCCAATAATTTGGACAAATTGACATTAAAAATGACATAGTGAAAACAAGTTTAAAAAATTTCCTTCTAGTAAGTAAAATCATGAACTTTTTTGAAGTAAAAATGGCTTTAGCACTAAATCATTATCAGTTTTCGTCATTTTTAGTTCATTTTTTTTTGAGTGTACACATTACGGCATAATGGCTTTCATACAATTGGCATTGCGCGTATTAAACTTTCTATTTATAGAAGGCACTAAAACTATTTTTTTTTTTCAATTAATAATAAAAAAAGTTAAAATTTGTATATGTCAATTGAAGTTTAAGCTAAAAATGCCGAAAATAAACTTATTACCTTTTCCATTTTCCAATAATAACAAGAAATGTAACTGCGATATTTTGTATTTTTGCAACAATTTCCTTAAATTAGTTAATTTAAGAAGACAAAGGACCCCCAGTGTCCTTAGCCATCGATGCTGTGTGTGACTTAGGACGTCCCTTTTTGTACGTTTTAGGATATTTTTTTTTTTTTTATTTAGTTAGTAGTAGTATATAATACTTTTTAAAATTATTCTGATATATATATATATTACAAATTCTTTATAAGCTCTCAAATCAAATTATTTCTAACAAATTCTGTAATATTTCTTCTAAATATATTAATATTTCTTTCATTTTTTACATTATTCGGCAACATGTTGTATAACTTTAGTCCTTTAAAGAAAAGTGATCGTTGCATAGCTGTTGTTGTAACACTTGGAAGCCTAAAGTCCTCTGCATTTCTCAGATTATATGGTTGCAATTCTCTCACATAATTAAGTTGGTCTATAAGGTAATCTGGTGCATTTCCAATTTTCATTTTCTGAACAAAGTTGATAGTGTTTAACTCTAGCCTTTGTTGAATATTAAGCCATTTTAACGTTTCGAGCATTGTCTGTATTGGAGTGTATCTGTTACATTTTAATATTAAACGCATAGCTTTATTTTGCAATTTTTGTAGTCTGTATATTTGATTCGTTGTACAACATGTATATAAAATTGTAGAGCCAAATTCGAAATGTGGTTTTATCATTATGTTATATATGTTTATTGCAGTTATTAATGATATTTTATTTCTAACCCGTTTAAAAAATCCGATTTTTTCCCCGATTTTTTTACATATGTATTCGATGTGTTGTTTGAATTTTAGGTCCTTGTCAATTATAAAACCGAGGTATTTTATTTCATTTACTTTTTCTATTGTTTGGTTATTGATTTTAAAAACTGAGTCACTATTCAAATTTATTTCTAACAAATTTGTTTTATCTTCATTTAACTTTAATCTGTTCATTTTAAGCCATTTATTTATTTTATTTATGTCGTGCATTAAATTATTAATGCATTGTTCATCCGTATCACCTTCTGCATAAATTAATGTGTCATCTGCATATAAAATAATTTTACAATTGTTTAAGATATTTGGTAAGTCATTAATGTATATTATGAACAATAATGCTCCTAGAATGGAACCTTGCGGTACACCATATTCATTGTAAATTTCATTCGATTTCACACCATTTATTTTTGTCATTTGTTTTCGGTTTATCAAATATGATTTAAACCATAGCAATTCGGTTTCCCTGATACCATACATGTAAAGTTTCTGAATCAATATTTCTCTGTCTCAAATGCTCTTTTAAAGTCCAGAAAGATGGCCATAATTTTCTTTTTTCTGTCTACATACTTCCATCTGCTTATGACGTAATTGACTGTAGTTTCGCACGAGTATTTTTTTCTAAATCCTGATTGATATCGTGAAAAAAGTTTATTGTCCTCCATGTATATTTCAAGTTGTTCTTTTACAATTTTCTCAATAATTTTTTCACATGTTTTTAGTGTGTTTATAGGACGAAATTCATCACATCTATTTGTTTTTGCAACTTTTTCTACTGGTGTTACCATTGAACATTTCCAACTATCAGGGAAAACCCCAGTTTCAAGTGATTTATTAATTATATTAAGCAAACATTTCCCTATAATATTCCAATTATCCATAATTATATTTCTTGAAACTTTATTAAAATCTGGTTTGTTTTTGAGGTTTTTACATATAAATTTAAGCTCTTGAATTGTTATTGCACGGAATTTAAATCTATTATTTATCACAGGTATTTCGTTGTTATATTGCACATTTTCTATTGTTTCAGTTATTGACTTAATGCTGTTGACAAAGTAATAATAAAATTGCATAGCTAATTGATATTTGTTATTATATTCTATTTCATTAAATATCTCACAGTATTTATCACATTTTTATTTTTCTAAGAATTAAATTTTTTATTTCTCTCCACATTTCTTTCTGATCTTTCGCGTTATTTATTTTATTATTAACAAATTTGTTTTTCTCGATTGCAATTTTATTTTTATATATATTTCTTATAATTTTATAATTATTCCACGCTAAATCAGTGTTCTCTATTTTAGCTCTTTGATATTTATTAATTTTCACTCTTTTTAACATTTTTAGTTCTGCATTGAACCATTTGTTTACTTTACTTTTTTCGATCATGGTTTTTTTCTTTATTGTTTTTTCAATACAATCATCAAAATGGTCCACGGTATTATTTAAGTCATAATTTTCATTATATCTAAGTATTGCACTAATTTCTGTATTAAAAGAGTTTTTTTTATATTTAAAAACCTCAATTTCTCTCCCATCTAATAATTCCTGCTTCTCGGATGCGATTTCAAAAATTATGTCAATTGCCTCATGGTCCCCTATTTTATTAGCACTATTGTTTTTTGCCGAAATGTTTTCATTATTTGTTATTATATAGTCTATTGTAGTTTTTGAGTTTTGTGTTACTCTTGTATATTCATTTGCAATTTGTTTAAGTCCATTATCATTAAAAGTTCTTTCTAATCTGTTTTTGTAAGTCCCTTCTTTGCTCCAATCAATGTTAAAATCGCCAGCTATTATTATGTCGTATTGTGTTTCGCATAAATCTTCGATTACTTGCTCAAATACTTCACAAAAGTCTGATTCACTACTACTTGGTGATCTATATACAGCCATGATGATAATTTGCATTTTCATAAATTTTGCCATAAATACACTCATCCAGTACTTATATTCATAAATCTTCTCATATATCTTTGAAATATTCCAGGATTTTTTAAAATATAAAATTACTCCCCCCGTCTTTTTTGAGTTTGAGTATGAAATATAGTGATCATATGTGGGTATTTCATTCTCATCTATTTCGTTCGTTACATGTGTCTCCGACAATACTATGAAATCTGGTTTTTGTTCCTCAGCAATTATTTCCACTTGATCGTAATTATTTATTAAACCACATACATTTGTGTATACACCGTTTATCTTCTGTAATTGTTAAATAGATAGGCCTAACCTTTTCTTTTTGTAATTTAGTTTATTTTCATAAACTGGACATTCCTTATTACATTCTTTGGATTTGTGATTTCCATGACATTTGAAACAAATTTCCTCATTTTTACAGTCACTTGATTTGTGATTGAATCCTTGGCATTTAAAGCATTGGATTATATCTGTTCCATCAAATACCCTACATTTCTCCCAACCTATGTTTAATTTTTGCACTTGCATAATTTTGTTATATGTTTCTTTATCAATTTTTATTTTTACATTGTAAATTATTTTATTATACTTTTTATATTCATATGATTTAACTATTTTCATTTCACTTTCGTGAAGTTGTTGATTCTGTTTCTTAATTTTTTCAATTATTTCTTTTCCGGTAAATTTAAATGTCATATCTGTAACTACTACTGTCATTTCATCTTCATTCGGAACTTTTACATCATACGTCTCACTCATTTCGTTTTCAATAGCATCTTTAATTTTCTGTCTTTCCTCATTGTTTTCAGCTTGAATAACAATTGTTCCATATTTTCTATTTTCTACACTTTTTATTTTCAAATTAACTGGATCTACCTTATTATTTAAATCTTCTTTTGTTTTTTCAATTTTGTGTTTCTCTTTTGGTTTAATTATTAATAACATTAATACTAGTTATAGAGTTGCAATATTAAATTAAGCGTTACTGTGATATTAAATTTAAGTTGTGCTTTAATTATAAGTTTATGTTTAATGTAAAAATGTTTTATGTTTTATGTGAACTGATTGTTATTTATGTTTTAATGTGATTATTTAAAATTTGATGTTATTACGTCCCCTGAAGAAGTCAACAATACTTGACGAAACGTTGGGAGAAAAATGTAACATAATTTGTTTTTATTTACATTGAAGACTTTAGGCTCTACTAGCTTATTTTGAAACAAACATATAATACAAACCATTGGCCAATTATTATAATTAATGGTACTTGTTTTTTTAACTCCGGCATCACTGTATTTTTTTAACCGTTTCTGCAAATGAAAGTTTGTTGTTTTTATCACTTGTTTCTTTTATTACTTTTTTAATTTCGTTGCATATTGTTGTAGTGTTTTGTTCTATGGTGTTACAAATATTTTTATTTTTATTTTCAAAGTCCTTTACGATGCCGCAAAGATTTTTAATTTCATTAACGTTTTTTTCACAAGTTTTTTGTGCCAAATCTACTTTTTGAAGTCTTTCTTCATATCCTTTTTCAATTGCTTCCAATAATTGTTTAATTTCAATTTCATTTTTTTTGAGTGACACTTCAAATTCAGTTTTATATTCAGCTAAGTTTATTTTGTTTTTGTTAACTCCATCTTGTATTTCTTTTAATACCATGTCTACATTGTGAATATACAGAATGCAATCATCACACATAAATCTCACTAAGGAATTGGTTTCCAAAATTTTTGCAGAGTATTGGTCAAGTCCTGAACATTTATTTGTGCAATGATACACCTTGCCACAGACTCCTTCACATCTTATACCTGTTTCTCCACGGATTGAATTTCTACATTTATGGCATTCAGCCATTGTAGTCATAAAATTGTTTATTTATATTTTTTTTTTAATTACTTTTGTGCAAAAAAAAATAATAATGTTTTATATAAATCTTTTATTTGCACACACTTATAATTGTTTTATTTATGGTTTTATATAGTCTTTTTTCTATTTTTTAACCGATAAATATTTTATTTTTAAAGAATTTACAGAGCTTTTTCTGATTACGTTTTGTCGCTTTGTCGCTTTTACATTAATCCTGCAGTACATTTATTTAATTTGTTTACGTTTTTGCTAATTTTAAATACATGAGTTTAATACCATTGAATTTAATTAAAAAATAAAAATGTATAGCAAAAAGCTTGTTTAAAGCAGTGTCCTTACAAAGCTGAAGTCCTCCGAAAGTGGGAAAATACTTACACAATGAGTGTAAAGTACCTTTACCATCGAAACAGTTTCATATTTATTAGAAATTTTTTTTATCAAATTTAAGGATAATTTTCACTTGAAAAAAGTTAGAAAATATTTTCTTATTTTTAGGGAGTTAAGCACAAGTTTTTAGTAAAAAAAATTATCTAATGAACTTAAAAAAACAAAATTTTTCTTAAAACCAAGGAAACATTTCTTAAAACCAAGAAAACATTTTAGATGATATATGAACTAATTACAAGGAAATTTTACTGTTTTCTAATAAAAACTTAGTTCTCAGTAGTAAAATTTTCTATAATTTAGAAATTTTGACCAAATTTTAAATAATTTTTTTTTCTTAATTTCAAGGAAATTTGTATTAAACATTGTTTTAATTGAAATATTTTCCTTCTAATTTCTTCTTTACTAAGGCATAACATTTATTAAGCTCGATTGTATTTTCAGCGATTAATTTCGTTAAAATCATAAAAAACTGTAAAAACCTACACTAAACGCAAAACAGTAGTTTTAATATCAGGTTTTATGCAGATAATTCGTAACATAAATATGGCCACATGTCTTGTGATTGCATTTTAATAAAAATAATTCATATACATTGCATTTTAAAAATTTGGTATGTTAGAAACTAAATACAAAACTGCCAAACTTAAGGCATTTTACGGAAAATCTGTACCTTAGATTAAAAAATAAAGTACACCATTGTAATCAGCATGGCCGAAATATATAATTGATGGTCAAAACTCTATTAATTTTTTCTGTGTCATGCCGTGTAATCAGCCGAAATTGTGATGTCAATTGGCCGCCTCGGAGCTGTGATTTGAGCCTTTTGGATTGTTTTTTGTGGGGAGACATTAAGGATAAATGTTAAAGCATTGAAACATGAAATCGAAGTTGCCATTGAAGAGATTCGATGATTGGATGAGGTATGTATTATGGCTTGGACATCAATAGTCATGCAAGTGCAAAGCAAAGTTGAATTATTTTGCACCTTCATATTCTCATTAAACTTTAAAGATGTATACAGTGTAGTGTGTAAGAGTAGCGAAAGGGATAAGTAAAATTCCTACTAACAAGGAGATTATCCCAATGGGTTCTCTATGATCTTAATGGTAGAGGCACGTATTTTTTGCGGCTCAATCTCACGTTTAGGGGTAAGAAATTTAAGTAAATTATTACCGATTTTCTATTTTATTTCTTATAATTTTTAAAAAAACTATTGGCAAATTTGGTATCAAGTGAAAAGTTTTTTAAAGAAGCATCTACTGGTATATAATGCCCAACTTTGTTTTGTCATTTAAACAAAATACTTTTCCGATACCATTTTTTATAGGAAAATGTTGCTAGTTGAATTCAAATTTATATGTATCATAGAAATCGAGTCGGTTTTGCTAATTGTCGTTTTTGCAAAACAATGTTGGTTTCATTTGGTGTCATGAAACCAAGTTGGTTTTATTAATTTCGAATGTAAATAAATCCAATGTTTGAATCAGCAGTTTAGAAAAAGGAATAAGTGGCTATAAATAAAATGGCATCAGCTGTTTTAGCATCTTTGTTATTAGAAGAAGAGCGCTCAGATAGAGTGATGAGAAAAAATCTAAACCTAAAACCGTTCTAAACCTTTTTGGAGTACTGGTGGGCATAACCGCAAACGAAAATGTTGAGCACATTTCTTCTTTAATTGTAACATCTTTGTTGAGGCCAATATAAATGCCGGACACACCTTTTACCGACTGCCACATAAAACTCATTATAGCCTCTTCAGTTGTTGTCAGCTGATGTTTTGTAAACACTCCACCATCAGTTGCCCTAGACTCTGATTTATTCTGCGAAAGCTTTCTTTTTACTTCGCTTTTCCAGTAAATCCATTTCTATACAAATAATAAAATAATTCTTTTTGTGGCAAAAGGTTTGTATACCTTTCTCTACCTATTTACGTCGTATTGTGGTAGACCATTTAGTGATTCAGCCAGTTGTTGCCATAGGGCATCCACTGTTGGCTTATCTCGCTTTGTAAGCTTATGGCGCTTTGATTCCAATAAACCGATAACATTGGTTTCTGTGACATCTAAAACCGCCATTAATTCTAATTCGAACAAAAATCTTTTTGTTGTTTTCAAAACCAATTTTGATAATATTGGTTTCTATGACACCCCTGAATGCCTATTTAATTTAATCAAGGGGGTTTGTCTGGGCTCTTTTCAATCGTAAAGTATTCAATTCGTAATCTTTCCGCTTCTAGTCAACTTTTCCCAAAAAGCTTTATTTTTACCCATATTTAAGAATTCCAAATATGTGGCAACCCTGTGCCAAATTTTATGTTTTCTTACTAAAGGGTGGTTAAATTTTAAGGGCCGATGTTGAATGTGAACCACACCTAAACGTCAAGTTTTCTTATGCATTTCATTTGACATTTCTCAATTTCAGAATAACTCAATTTTAACCATGGAAAGATACACAATCGAGCAACGCGTTAAAGTTATTCAGGCTTATTATGAAAATGGGCGTTCAAATTAAAATGCATATCGTGCACTTCGTGCGTACAATCGGAAAAAAAGAAATCTACATTTAATAAATTTAACTCTCAAACGCTAAACAGGGGCGAATTCGCACACATGTGGTATAAGGGTAACCGCGTTGGACTGTTACACAGAAGGTTACACAGAAGCGATGTAAATTTTTCTAAAACAACTTTTAATGATTTTCTTCTTGTCAGGGCAGAAACAATTGCCGGAGTCCCCAGATAAAAATGGTTCAAAGAGTACTTTATTTGAGATTTAGCACTAGATTATTCAAAACGGAAACCGCTTAACCGGTTTTTTCATTTTTAAAAAAACTGACTGGTTTCGGTATTTTTTTACTATATTCAAATAAACTGAAAATCTGGTTTTTGGATAAAGATTTTTTATTTAAATACGTCATTTTAAAATTTTTATCAAATTTTCAACTCGTGCAAAAATGATTAGATCTGAACTTAGACCTGCCTTAGTCTAATTAGATATGATTCCAGATCAGATCATATATGACTCGATGTGGTATATGTGATATACTTTTTGGACAAATCTGATAAAATCTGTTGAAAATTTATTGATCGTAGTCATTTAAGCCGTTTTCAAAGCCAACGATGTCTTATTAAATCTGATGGATTTAGATATAATACACAGTACGCCAGATCTGTCTAGATTTGATCAGATTAAATTTGTCCCCAATTTTGAAATATAATTAGATCTGGTATAATAAGATCTAGTGAAATCTCTTCATTGAAGTCTGTAGCAATAGTTCTTAGTTAAGCCTGTTCGAGATGTTAAAAATATCACTTTTTCAATGAAATTGAAAAAATAATTAAATCCTCTATGCGAAAAGAGTATTACTTTGTAGGGCTGTGGGAGTTTGTAAAAGTTGCTACTGAATAATGAAAAATTTTAGGATTAACTGTCAGATTATCAATCCTAATTTTGAGTGTAAAATTCTCAATAGAGAGTGTTATACGATTAACAAATACACACATCTCTTTCGGCTACTCGAAAATTTTTTCCAATAGTATTTTTTAAAAATATTACAAATCTTTTAAGATTTTATTTCTTTATTTAAATTTTTACAGCCGTTCAAATATCTTTTGAAGCCGTTTTGGTGTATTGACTACCTTTATAAAAAAATCGAAAAAACTGGTTTTTCTTTAAAACCGAAACCGGTTTTTTAGAAAATGTTTTTTTTTTTCGAATAAACCGAAAACGGGTTTTGAAAAGGTCGGTTCTTTTTAATACTCTAATTAGCACACACGCAAGGGATACATTTCAGATTTCTAGCCAAAAAGGGTTTGGGCAGAACGTCAGTTGCTTGTAGAAATTTCCAAATATCACTAATTAGCCCATACTCCAAGAAACAGGATTATTAAATTACAGGGTTCTAGCCAAAGGGGTTTGTGCTGACATTCCCGTCCTACGTCATGTATTTAAAATTTCAGGCTTAGGCAGGCCGTCACGAGGAAGACTTTTTGCTCCTCTACAAAGGAATTTCGAAAAACACCCGTTTGAGCAGATGTATACGCAGGAAGAGGAACCTACATGCTAAATTTCAACTTCTGAGTTCCAGCCCCTACCCATACGTTTTTCCAAAATCCTGTCTTAGCTGATGTCTACGCCGGAGGAGAAACCTTCTCACAAAATTTCAACTTCATGGATCTAGCAATGTGGACAGGTCGTTAAGGGTTAGGCTTTTCACCCCATTTTTACCACGTCCTTGGCGAAAATTCCAAAATGTACCTTATCGCTGAGTTAGCCAATTATTCAAGGAACGCATAATTCAAATTTCAGATTACTATCCACTGCAGAGGTTGTGTTCGCCGGAGGAGGAGCTCATGTACCAAATTTCAACTTCCTAGCTCTAGTGATTTTAACAGCTCTTTAAAGGGGAGAATTTTCTGATGATTTTTTTTAAACAAATCTAAATACTTTCTTTTTTAAATAATTGTACTGGCAATAAGTAGGTCTAGAGGAACATTTTTAATCGTAATACATAAACCAAATTCGTTTCTTTTTAGATAAACAGGAAATAAATTTATTATTACGACATGTATACTACTTACCGCTAACACATGATTTCTTTTGAGGCAATAATGTATCCCAAACTATAATGTTTTTGTTTTCAGAACTTTGTCCAGCTGAAATAGAAAACATTATTTTTTATTATTTATGTAAACTAATGACTTATTACACAAAGTCCAGTTAAATTGAATTTGACTAAGAGTTTGCAAACGAACAGTTTAATTAACGAAAACCCTTAACTGTTCGTTTACCGTTTTGGCTTTCAAAAAGAGTTTGCAAACGAACAGTTTAATTAACGAAAACCCTTAACTGTTCCTGTTAGCATTCTATTGAGATTGGTTTCAAGAAAATGTTAAAAGGACATTCCAATAGGAAAAATAAGGACAAGATAAATTTAAAAACTGTTCATAAAAAAGGTTTCTGAATCTGCAAAAACGTGTGCTATCGGATTCATATTGAAAAATTATAATTGTAAAATGTGCTGTTTTCTATTAAAGTAATGTGTACAATAAAATAGAAAAATGCAATAAAAGACTTATGCAATTTAGTAATAAAAGAATTACTCTTCATAAGTATTTAATAAAATGTAAAAAAATTTAGTAAATTTTGCTCTAAGATTGTGATCCAATAATTCTTTGGATAAATTTGACAAAATATATTTACCTTTGAATGATTTCTTAAAATATAGTTGCTATAAATAATGCAAATAAAGAAGAAATGTCACGAAATATTAGGAGAAAATTCCGCTTAGTTGGTATTCGTGTTTATTTATGACAATTTTATAATAAACTATGAAATTCCCGTTTAAATATTATCTTTTCAGAAATAAAAAATAATTTAAATTAAAAAAATTACGATAGCGAATTTTTAATTTGACTACTAAGGTCAGTAAGTGAGATTGCGCCAATGAAGCGTGATCATGCGTGAGTGTGAGTAAACACTGATTTCCCTCACTTGAATAAGTGTGAGTAAATAAAATTTCGTAATTTTGACTTTTGCTCGACTGCGCACAGTGGTCCGAATTCTCCACCTAGCCGGAAGAAAGTAATTTTTTTATTATTTCGAAACTAAATATTTTGTTTGATAATAAGTTGACAAGTGCCGACAGTGCATAACGGTACATTTTTTATTTATTTAGCTTCTGTTTCAGGTTTGATTTCTTCTTTTAAACACAGTAATTGCTGTTTTGTTTTTCTATTAATAGCTCAGTTGATATTTAGTACCGCAATTAAAGTTGTCGTGAAGAAAATAAGAACAAAGTTTTTTAAATATTTTTTTGCTGAAATTTATTTAACAAAGGTAGGAACAAATTTTACTATTTTTATATTTCAAATAAAATGTTTTGTTTAGAAAAAAAATGCAGTTTTGTACGTGTGTGTCTTATATGTAAACATTTTGTTCAATGTCCAAAATTAAATAGTTTTAAATGGGAATTTATAAAACATTAATTATATTATTTGTCTTTTTGTAATCTGTATGATTGTAGCTTGTCAATTTTTTCAAAATAAGCTGTAAGTTTTTGCCTAAATGCTTTTTATTTTGTTTACAGTTTAAAATGTCCATTACTAAGAGGGAACTATTTGATGCTTGGTATAGTAAAAAACAACAAAATAAGAAACTTAATGCTGTTGTATCATATCTTTTTGCTAAGATCGGGCTTTAGAATAATGAAACGGATAGCTATTACAAACAAATGAAGCAATCTGCTTGAATGTTTGTATGGTTTCTGGCAAAGAAGTGGGCTCAAGCCAATCGAACAAAGCTAGCTTTCAAGGCTACAAATAAATATTGGTTAGATGGAAATTTTGTAATTCCATTTAAGCCTTCTTCGGCCGTCGACATAAAACTATGGCAGACCTTCTAAAGAATTCTTAGATAAAAGTGAGAGAGCAAAGCGAAAGAAAGTTGCACCTTTATTGGAGACTTGGTCCCAGAAGAACTGACATTTGCTGCTGGAACAAGTCTCTATAAAACTGCTGCGGGCATTGTCAAAACCGTAGACTCTTCTCCGTCAAGAGCAGCAAAAATGAAAAAAAATTGAGCTTTTCTTCAAAAGTACCAATTCCATACACAAATGAGGAGGCGTTAGTTTTGTATATGCATTTACATTTCACTTGCCTTTATTATTTTGAATATTTGTATTAAATATATATATACATATTTCATTAATTTGAAAACTTTATTCCTTTCTATTAATGTAGATTAAAATTTGTGATAAAAATTCGAAATTTTAGATAGATAGATAAATAAATAAATAATGTTTTACATAGTTATGAAAATAAATAAACCTCAAAAACAACGTGTTAGTTTGCGCTTAAAAGAAAATATAAATTTTATTAATAAAAAGTACAAAAACTATTAATTTTGTTTAATTTTCTGGTGGTTGACAATGTTTGCCCAAAAGAGAAGACGTTATTGGGGCAATAACCCCAAGTTTAAGATGCCTAAAACATCTGACGGCCCAAGTACTAGTGGCAATAGATTTCAGCTTCTATCTGACGATGAAGAAGAAGAGGTTGTTGCTTTTAAAGAGAAAATTCCTCCTATAATTGTGGACGCTACCCACAGTTTTTCAAATGTGATCGGATTAATAGGCGAAAGGTACTCATTTAAAAGAATGACGATTGGAACTAAAATATTATCCAACTCACTATCACTGTACCAAGAGGCGTTAAGTGTACTTAAAGACAGAAAATTCCAGTTTTATACTAGGACACTAGAAGCTTTAAATTGGTGTTATTTGGACTACCAAATCTGGACACTAATACGATCAGGGATGAATTTGTCAGCTCGCATAACATAAAGCCTTTAAGCATAAGGGAATTGGAAACAAAATGGTCTAGTGTAGATGATGCACTTTACTTAATTGAGTTTGACCGTCAGCACGTATCTAAGAGGGAGATTACAAAAATTCGTTATTTTTCTAATATTGCTGTCTTTTGGAGAAAACCTCTTAAAAGCAGCAAAGGTCCCACTCAGTGCACTAAATGTGCCATGTATGGACATGGTGCTAAAAATTGTAATCGGCTCAAAGTCTGTTCAGCCTGCGCGGGTAATCATGACCTTGAGGTATGTCCATTAAACAAAGTTAATAATGATGGCAGTATAATTTATAAATGTTTTAACTGTTTAAAAAAGAACTTAAAGCACGTAAATCACAGAGCTGATGACCCTAGGTGTCCAAGTCGTCAAGAATATTTAAATATCAGGCTCCGAGCAACATCTAAATCTAAACCTATCAGTAATAAAAATAGTGCTTCTAATTTTAACATAGATGATCATATTTTCCCGCAATTACCAAGGCAAGATGGACAAAATAATACTAGTTATTCCCGCAATAATGCTAATTTGTATTCAGAGACAACTAAAAGCAAAGGTCATGAGAGATATAATGACAATGACATATCCAATGAAAGGCTCATGCAAATATTTTTTGAAGCTGTAGATGCTTTACAAAAATGTCAAAACAAGTACGATAAGCTACGAGTTTTAGGTATGATGCTTCAACATGCCATATAATCCCAATGTTTTACACAATGTTCATGTTATGCATTGGAATGCCCAAGGCATAACAACAGTTCCATCAGCTGCTCAGCTGGAACACGTATTACACAAACTGAATATTGATATTCTATTTTTAAATGAGACTTTTTTGAAACCACATCACAAATTTCAACTTGGTGGCTATAAAATTTATAGAGAGGATCGCCATACGCACGGCGGAGGCGTTCTAATTGCAATAAAATGTAATATTAAGCATATTCTTTTACCAAAAATCAATACAAATACTGCTGAAAACATTTCAATTCAAGTTGAAATAAATAGACGACCTGTTATATTTACCTCAGTGTATAATCCAATTTACACCACAAATTTTACTGCTGATTTAGATAAATTAACCACCTTTTCTAATGATTTCTTTATATTTGGAGATTTTAATGCCCAAAACACTCAGTGGAATTGTGCATTAAATAACTCGGCCGGAAAGGAGCTCTACAATCACTGCCAACAATCTAATTATTACATTTTTTACCCAAGTGAGTATACTCGCTTTGGTCAAAATCTCAACTCAGTCCAGCCTTCTACAGTAGACATTCTGTTAACGAACTCCTGTCTCCAATTCTCCAACCTCAAAACTCATCCAAACATTTTACAATCGGACCATGTTCCAATATCCTGCAGTATATCTGGGCGTGTTCAAAATATTACTTTTACAGTTCCCTTATATCACCTTGCTGACTGAAAATGAGATCGGTAATCTGAGCAGGGACTCTCCCGATTTTGTCACAGGTAATCTTGATTCTTACTTTGAAAAAATAATATATATCATAAAACAAGCTTTTGGAAAAATACCTGTCGGCTGCAAAAAGTCTTGGCAACGCGAAATCTCAGATGTTAGCAAAATGTTAATTGGTCAAAGAAATAAATATAACAGAAAATTTCAAAGATGTAGGGATTTTAGTTCTAAATGTCAAATAAAAAGTATTTTAATACTAATAAATAAACTTATTGAATTCCACCTTAATAAAGACCGGAACGAAGCATGGTCAAAATTTATTACCAGTTTACCGTCGGGCTCAAAAAAATTCTGGAAAATATCAAAAGCTATAAAATGTAATAAAAAGGCTTTTACGGATCTGCATATAAACGGCCAGGTTATAAAATCTAGTGCAGATAAGGCAAATGCTATAGCAGATGTTCTTGAAAAATCACACACCATTACTTTGAATAAATCTTCACCTATGGATTCAAAAGTTTCTAACTACATTCAAATTCTCAATGATAAAATTATCGAAAGATCGAGCGTCCAAATTACCAATAGTGCCGAAGTAAAATCGTTTGTGTTTTTATTAAAGAATAATAAAGCACCTGGATTAGACAGTATAAATAGCATTATACTCAAAAATATGCCCAATAATTTTTATGCATTTTTAAGTAAACTTTTCAATAATTGTCTAATAAATGGTTATTTCCCCACGATATTTAAGAAGGCAAAAGTAATCCCAATTGTCAAACCAGGAAAAGATCCTAAATTACCTACCAGTTACAGACCGATCAGCATACTAAGCATATTGGATAAAGTTTTCGAAAAAATTATAGAAAAACGACTTTTAGAATTTTCCAATCACAATGATATTATTAATCCTCAACAATTTGGTTTCCGCAAGGAACACTCTACAGCACATCAATTAAAAATAGTGATAAATTTTCTTGACACGAACAAAAGAAATCGTAAGAGTACTGGAATTGTTTTTCTTGACATAGAAAAAGCCTTTGATACAATTTGGCACGATGGCCTCGTTTATAAACTTAACATCTTTATTTATCCAACGTACTTGCAGAAAATAATAAAAAGTTTTTTATATCACCGCTCATTTGTAGTTTCTGTCGACAACGCATTATCAAGTGTTAGACAAATCCCTGCTGGTCTGCCGCAAGGGTCTGTTTTATTTCCCTACACTAAATTCGGTATTTACTTCCGATATTCCTGTTCGAAGAAATCATGAAGCAGCGTTTTATGCAGATGATAGTGCTTTCATTTGCTGCGGTAAGGTATCAAACGCAATTATTAAAAAGATGGAGGATAGTTTAAAATTCACCCACAAATACTTTGATAAATGGAAGATTAAAGTAAATGTCAGCAAAACCCAAACCATTATTTTTCCATATAATAGGTCAAGGAAACGTATTCCCACGAAGCAATTACTTTCTAATGGAACTGTAATTCCACTGCAAAATAGTATCAAATATTTAGGGATTATATTAGATACAAAATTAACATTTAAAGAACACATAAAATATGTTTGCGAAAAGGCGATTAAATGCGGTCGTGCTCTCTACTCCTTACTCAACAGAAGATCTCAACTTAATTTAAAAAACAAAATCCTTCTTTACAAAATGTGCATTCGGCCAATTTTGACCTATGGATGCCAGGTCTGGTTTCAAAAAGCTCCTAAAACGTACGCAAGGAAATTACAGATAATTCAGAATAAAAATCTAAAAATAATTCACAACTTACACCCTAAATATTCTACTAACCTATTGCACAGTAACTTCAACCACATAATGATTAATTCATTTGCGAGACAATTGACTCTGACATTTAATGATAAATGCAGAACGTCTAAGTATGGGATAATAAGGAATTTGCTCAATAATCACTAATAGACTCTTTGGTTATTAAAGAGTTTTCATTAGTGATTGTTGTTAAAATTTTTTATAACACTGATTAATTACAAGGTTTTTTGATTGTCAATTTTCCTTATGGCTGTGATATTACGTATTAGTTTCTTTATTTAATTATTTAGTTGTTAATTGTTGAAATACTTTTTAAGTAATATCTCGAAATATTGTAAATAAATTTTTTAATAATGAAGACTTGAATGTATTTAAAAAAAAAAAAAAAAAATAATGTTTTACATAAATACTACCTGTATTTATGTATTTGTTTTTATTTATTTCTTAATGATGCATTCTAATCATTTGTATGACTCATTATGATATTATGGCATATCATACTTTATAAATTATTGTATATACTATTTAAAAATTACCAAAAATAATAAGACAAAAAAAAATAAACAAAATAAAAAAAACTTAGGGCCAATTTACACCATGCTTTTTTGCATGATTTTATTGCTTGCAGGTCTTGTTTGAATTAAAAATAATTTGTTTGTATTGGATGATAAAAAGTTTTAAGTGTAGTACATACACTTTCAATATAATTGATAAAATTTTTTGAAAATCGACCAAAGTATTCTGATTACAATTTGTTCTGAATACAAAAACAAAATATTTTTATTGGTTGACTTTTAAAAAATTTATTAATTATATTAAAACTGTATTCTCCACTTTATTAACAATTTGAAAATAACAATTTTTATTTCATATCATTTCTTCCAGTCTATGGAAGCAAAGATTCCTTACTATGATTTGATTATAACTATAAAATAAAATTTTGATTATTAATATGTAGATATCGTATATGGTATTAACACAAAATTATCAATTATTCTAAACCTGATATGACAAATAATTTAAAGTTATTCTTTTATGTGCAAAATTTTAGCATTTTCTGTAAATTTATGTTAATGACATTTAAATGAATGAAAGTACTATTAAGAACAAAATTAGTACAATGAGGTGAAATGCTAATGATCTTATATTTCTTATCTTATATATCTATCTTATATTTCTTGGTGGAACATAAAACGGAAATTTCTTGGTGGAACATCAAAAACAAAAATTGCAGACTGGAATTTCCCGCGATATTCCAAAGCTTGCAAACCTAGAAATAAACATCTTGATCTATAAGGTAATAGTTCAAAATAATTAAATTATTTTAAAGCAAATTTACCCTTTCTAATCGAGAGATTCTAGTTTTACAATGAGAGCTCCAAATGATTGCTGCATACTCCAGCTTTGATCTAACCTAAAGCATTATAAATTAACCGTAATGTATACATATCCAATAAATCAGAACAATTTCTTTTCAAAAATGCTAACATTATATAAGCTTTCGGAACAATATATTTAATATAAGGTATAAACGACATGGAAGAATCAACACAACACCAAGGTCACGTGTTGATTTTACTGTTTTGAGAGTATAATTTCGAATCCTGAATGCAGACAAAATATGATAAAAGAACATACTAAATAAAATATGTAAACATTATGAGAGGTTTAAGTGCAGATTATTTAAAGTACACCACGCAAGAAGGTTGTCCAAACCAATTTGTAAATCAAAAACATTACGCGATGACTCAGTTTCAATAAATATTTTCAAATCATCAGCATATAAAACAAATTTGGATGTAATAAAGCAAGGCTATATATCATTAATGAATAATGTAATGGCCTTATACGCTGCCCTGCGGTACACCAGATTTTATCAATTATTTATTTTATTTATAAAGAATAATCAAATTTTAATACAAGTTTTATAAACATGCTGCAGAGAAAACATAAAAGACATGGTACTGAACACAACAGCATACAAGAGTTACACTAAGTTGGTATGATATGCTTAGATATTATGTTGGAGTTGGCATAACATGGCAACAAATTAAAGGTTTCAGTCCGATCTATGGGTTTTTATGGTCTAAAAATCGGTACATCTCATGTAGACCATAAGAAAAGTATTTCCGATCCTACATAAAATGAGTACTCAACTCACTCAATTAAAATGGAAAAAATGTCCGCATAAAAACCCATGCCGGGAATTACTTCGCTGCAAAGTACAAAAATGGAATTGGTTATATCATTTATGTTCGGATTGGAACAATATGTATACCAATGGAAAGATAATCAAAATACCTTTTTCTTTTTTAACTTATTACGGCCCAGCAAAGGGTTATAATCTTCTGTTTACTTTTATAAAAAAGGTATTTTTTAGGAAAAATACCGTTTGTAGCCATATGAATTTTAAAAAACTTTTTGTGGTCAAGACTTTAAGCTTATTAAGAAAATGGTTGAAATTTTTTTATATTTTAGGTCAAACTTAAAAAAACATTGCGCGATTTTTTCTTTACAAAAATGGACAATTTGTTGATAAATGAAAAATCTCAATATAGGTTTAGAAATTTTTTCCGCCAAGAAAAAGGGTAAATTGATTATCAAGGGTTAGTTCATCAGTATAATTGTTAGTACGAGTCAAATATATTTTTCATGAAAGAACTATACCACCACAGAAATTATATTATTGCGTCAGCTGTTAACGATAGCTAATTTTCAATAAAAAAAAAAAAAAAATAATAATTTCGGGGGGAATCGTGAATGCTCGAAATTAGTTGAATCAAAAAATCTATTTGGGCAAAACGAAGCTTGCCAAAGTTATGCCTGGTTTTCACTATGTCATATGAACTGACAACAAAAACTGACTCAAATGAATTCTCGTCATTTTGTGTCATATGCGTTTTCATTACATCTTAAAAACTGACAATAAGTCGATAAAGCAGAGCATGTCAAAGACTCATGTCAAATTTTGGTGTCAGTTGACTGACACGCCGTTTTCATTACAAAGGTCAAATATGATGAGGCGAGCGAATTAGATAATACAGGTTGGTTGAAAAGTTCTTGCGCTCGAAATGAAAGAAAACTGTTTTTGTTACGAAATATATTTTTTTATTCAATATAATCTCCTAGAAGCTCAATACACTTGTTCCAATGATCTTCCAATAATTTTATGCCATCCTTATAATGGTTTTCCGGAAGCTCTGCAAAATAACCGTCTACGGCTGCTATGGCCTCTTCATTCGACGAAAAATGCTTTCCACGAAGGAATTGTTTGAGATTTCTGAAGAGATAGTAGTCACTGGGAGCCAAATCTGGTGAATACGGTGGATGTTCAAGCAATTCGTAATTTAATTCTTTGAATTTAGCCATCGTCAAAACACTTTTGTGAGCAGGTGCATTGTCTTGATGAAAAATGATTTTTTTCTTCTTTAAACCAGGTCTTTTCTCACGAATTTTTTCATCCAGCTGATCCAAAATGCTGCAATAATATTCGGAGTTGATTGTTTTACCTTTCTGAAGATAATCAATCAACAAAATTCCTTTTGCATCCCAAAAAACTGATGCCATAACCGTCTTTGCTGATCATTGTGACTTCACCTGCTTTGGAGCTGAACAACCAGCTTCAGTCCACTGTAAACGTTCTTGTTTCAATTTAGGATCATGTTGGTAGATCCAAGTCTCATCCATAGTTATAAAACGACGCAAGAAGTCGGTTTTATTCGGCTTAAAACGCTCCAAATTACGCTGAGAAATTTGTTTTCGATTCAGTTTTTGTTGAATTGTTAATGTGTGCGGCACTAACTTTCCAAACAGTTTTTTCATACGTAATTCTTCATGTAAAATATGGAGTACTCGTTCGTCTGAGATGCCTATGGCATTAGCAATTTCACGCTTAGTCAAACTTGGATCTTCACTAACTATATTATGTACCTGCTCAATGATTTCTGCTGTGGTTGCAGTTTTTGGTCGTCCTTCGCGTGGATCGTCTTTAAGGCTGGTACGACCACGTTTAAATTCACCAGCCCAAAATTCAACGGTGCGTTTTGAAGGTGATGACTCCTTATACACTTCTAACCATTGTTCATAAATTTCCTTTGCTTTTAAACCCTTCAAAACAATGAATCTAATGACTGCACGATATTCAATTTTTTCCATATTAAAAAAATCAATGACACGTCAACATCAAATGGCTTGTAAACAAAGAAAGAATTGACATAATGACTTGCAACTTTGTATGTATTCTCAGGACAGTTATACCAACTTGAGAAAAAAAAAGTTTGGAGCTAGCAGTGCTATCTCTTGGTGAGTGCAGGAACTTTTCAACCAACCTGTATTAATTTGTGTTCAATAAAAAGTGGAACAAATTTAAAAATGACAAAAAAGAAACAAATGGATATAGCTAGTGCGGCGTTTTGTTTTATTACATTACCATTTCCTTCTTTATTTAAAAAATTTCCATTTCAATTAATTTTTCCAGCAAGAGAAAAATATAACATCTTTGCGATCGTCAAACAAAAAAAAATTGACAACTTGTTGTCAATTTCAGCTTGTGTCTAATAACTTTTTCTGTTTATTCTCCATGATAACTAAATAAAAATAAGAAATTTTTTTTATTTGAAAAAAATAAATAAAAATATTCTATGATCTCGTGGAGTAAAAGGTACAGTTAAAAAGAATTGTTTAAAACATATGTAAAAAACAATTTAAACACATGTCTTTAATATTAGCTTATAGCTAATTTGGACATACGGTAATAAAAAGAGAATGTAAAAAACACAAAAATAGTAAGTAAATTTCATCTAAACTCAAAAATAATAAAACAACTGTATGTTAGCATAAATACCTTTTTCCGTTGATTTGTGAGTTAAATAGAGATATTTATAATTACGAATATTTATAAGTACAAATAATGTTGATAAAGGTCGTAGCGGACCAGAAAATACATTCCATTCAGCTTGTCTCTAATAACTTTTTCTGTTTATTCTCCACGATAACTAAATAAAAATAAGAAAATTTTTCTATGTCTCGAACCGTACTAAAAATACATTTGGATACATAGATGGAACAAATATTTAAAGATTCCGTTAAATTATAAGTCAATTGAGTTGTATTATAAATTATTTTGTTATAAATAAAACAAATTTGTTGTCTTTTTAAAATGCGATTTATACCAAAATCCCGATGAAACACATTTTTAACACGTTTCTTAACATTTAAATGCATCTATTCCCATGAATTTGTGTTCTGTTAATCACTTACACACATGTAGTATTTTAAACACAAAATGTCCAGACATTTAGACATAAAGGTAGGCAATAAGTTACCTACCATTATAGTAGTAAATTTAATTAAACATTTATAAGAGCGTATAAGACCTACATGACGAAATTTTATAGTAAAATTTTTACATATATAAACTTAGGCAACGATTACCAATGAATATTCTAAATTATAAAATCCAAAATTAAAAAAGAAAACCATTTTTTTTTTTGGTTCAGTTTAAAACCTAATAATTGTAAGTTACATAAACATTTTAAAGATAAATGCATTAAATGAAAATCCTTTCAATGAATTAGCTTCCTTTTTAATGAAGTTTTTGGTTTTCCATTTAATAACGGGAAAGTTGAACTGGTTTTTAGGGGAATGAACCTTATAATTAGAATGATTAGAATGTATTCGCTTCTTTATATTAGATGCGGGTTAAAAAGGTTAAATACATGTTGCCAAAATTTTAAAGTAACGAATGATCTCGTAAAAAAATTTATTAAGAACTAAGTAAAAACATGGTAACAACTTCTTACCAGCTTAATTACTTTTGTTCACGATGTCCCAAAAGTAATGTTTGGTCATTATCTTCTCACTTACAAAAAACTCAAAGTAATAGGTGGTCATTACCCTCTATCTTACGAACAGCCAACAAATATTGAGTACGCGAACAAAAGTAAATAAGCAAATAAATAGGAGGGTAAGTAGTTTATAGCAAGTTTTTGCTGGGAACATATATTACAATAATATTTCGAGTTGAGAAAGAATATTCATTTGATGTATTAATTTTTTGTACGGAACTCTGTAATTTAATAAATTATATTAAAATATATAAAGGGTGATTATTAGCAACTTTCTTTATGGCAACACTGTTTTTGGCAACTCAGCTGTTTTCGTGTAACATGTTACTGTCAAACATGTTCAGTTTGGTATACACTCCGTCTCATAACTACAGCACACTTTAAACACCCTGTATAAAACAACAAAATTAACAGAAAGTTTTCTTACTCTATTCTACTTCTTATCACATAATTTTTTTTATTTAAATTCTGCTTATGGAAAAGAACCGTTAAATATTGTAAAGTGATTGCATACTTGCGCCTCTTTTCTTCGTTTCATAACTATAGCACACATTTAAAAAGGTTACGTTAAGGTGGAAACAAGTGCATCCAAAAAAAATTTGTTTGAATAATAATTAAAAAAACAAGTAAAACAGTGAAATGCCACGAAGTAAAAAATTGTCTGCTATAGAAAAAGGCAAAAATTCTCGGATTTGATAAAGCAGGCCTAAGAGTTAGCGATATATCAAAGAAAATTTGCCGAAGTAGGAAAGTTATTTCTAATTTTCTCTCAAATCCAATAGAATATGACACAAAAAGACGAGGTGGCCCAAGAAGAATTTTGCAAAAAGCAAGCAACTCTACACTAAGTTGCACCCAACTTGCTGCTACAGTTACAACAAAAGTTTCCAAAATCGACGGTATGGAGACTTTTAAATGATGCACCGAAATTAAATTAATTAATTAAAACAGCTCCGAGGTTACTGAAGCGTCATAAAATTGCCCGGCTTAATTTCGCTAAATTAAATATGCAAACAAATTGGTCATTTTTTAATATTTTTGTTTCTTAGATAATTTTTTTCTGATGAGAAAAAATGGAATCTAGATGGCCCTGATGGTCACAGACAATATTGGCGTGATTTCCGAAAAGAACCCCAAAATTTTTTTCAGAGAAATTTTGGTGGGGGTTCGTTGATGGTACGGGGTGCGTTTTCAGTGGATGGTGTGTTGGAACTGCAGGTTGTTTCATCAAAAATGAAAAGCGCCGATTACACCAAGGTGCTCCAGTGTAGTTTACTTCCATTTTTGAAACGCAATGTTAAAAAAAATACACATTTCAACAAGATAACGCATCAATACACTCAAGTAGAGAAACAAGGCAACGGCTTTAAACCAATAATATCTCCGTTCTGGAATGGCTAGCCTGTTCCCCTGATATAAACCCTATTGGAAATATCTGGGGCATATTAACAAGAAAAGTTTTTGCCAATTACCATCAGTACAACTCAGTTCCAGAACTAAAAACAGCAATTTTTGAGGCCTGGGAAGGAATTGAAGTAACCACGTTAAAAACCCTAGTTAATTCAATGAAAAACCGAATATTTGAGTGCATTCAGAATAACGGAGGTGTAACTCATTACTAATTTTCTTTTTAATAAAATTTAACAAAAAAAAACTTACATTTTAGAGTATTTACTAATGTGTGCTATAGTTATGAAACGACGAAAAGAGGCGCAAGTATGCAATCACTTTACAATATTTAACGGTTCTTTTCCATAAGCAGAATTTAAATAAAAAAAATTATGTTAGTAAGAAAACTTTCTGTTAATTTTGTTTTTTTATACAGGGTGTTTAAATTAATTTGTATAAGCAGTTAAAAAAAGATTTTAAAGTGTGCTATAGTTATGAGACGGAGTGTATAATTTAACTATGAATCGACTTACAAACGAACAACGCTTGCAGATTATTGAATTTTATTATAAAAATTCATTCTCGGTTAAGAAAGTGCATCGTGCTCTTCTTCCATTTTATGGTCAGTTTGGGCGACCTTCTGAGGCGGCTATTCGGAATCTTGTGACTAAATTTCGCACCAAATTTACATTATTGGACATTAAACTACCAACACACATATCTACGTATGCGGACAGATAAAAATATCACTGCTGTATCCGCCAGTGTTGTTAATGACCGTGAATTATCGTATCGACGCCGTTTGCAGGAATTGCGATGATTACAAACTTTTTTTTGCTTAAAATGGAAGAGCTGGGCGTGGCTGACATGTGGTTTTAACAAGATGGTGCCACATACCACACAGCTCGCGAAACAATGCCCCAATTGAGGGGCGAGATCGGTGAACAGTTTATTTCACGTTTGGGGCTGGTCAGTTGGCCGCCTAGATCTTGCGATTTAACGCCTCTGGATTATTTTCTGTGGGACTATTTTGACGCACTGGAAGCTGATATGATAGAGAGAGTATGCCAAAATTGGACCCAGCGTATGAATTATTTGAGGCGCAGCCGCGGTAAACATTCACGTGAAATCATCTTAAAACATTGAATTATAAAGACCGTTCTATCGACTCAAATAAAGATTTCATACATTATTCTAAATTTTATGTGTTTCTTTTTTAAATCAAATTCGAAAGCTCTTAAAAAGTCACCCATTATGTATGTACACAAGTACAATATACTGAATTAAACGGTAAATTTTGTTTTAAATCGTTTAATGTATGTAACACATCGGGTGAAAAATCCGTAGGATAACCAAAAAACAAAAATTTTTTGGCAATATTCAACTTCGTTCATCCACATAGTCTTTTTTAAAAGCAATACAATCACTCCAACGCCTTTCTAATATTGCGATACGTTTTTTTTTCGAACCAAATCTTTTTCCAGCGAGCATTTTTTGAGGTCTAAAAACAGATAAAAATCTGACGAATACGGTGGGTGCAGAAGCAATTGAAAGTGTAATTCGTGCAATTTGACCATCATTTGGAATCATCGGCACGTTGTTATTTTTGATGCACTGTGAGCAAACGCAGCACTCATTTCGAAAACAGCTTTATTATGGACAAATGTTAATGCAAAATAAGGCCGACACGTTCCATCGATATCTTTAAGGTATCAGCTATCCCCTGCAACTTCACTTTACGGTCTACAAAAACGATTTTGTGAACTTTTTTGATGGTCGGCGCAATCTGTGTTTGTACGACCACTTTTAAAGTTAGGAAATCACTTTTCTACCATTTGTCTCGAAAGAGCAGAGTACGACTAACACTTATCAAGTATTTTCCATTGAAAAGCAAAGATAAATCAACACACGAAATTGCTTCGAATCAATTGTTTTTAAAATCGCTGTAACCTTTCACTAACGAACGAATTATCATTAATTTCACTAGTTAACAAATTTTAAAAAATTTTGTGCGACAAGCGTGCGACTATTTTTTTGTTATTGATTTGGGTCTCCTGAGTCCGAAAATCGCATTTAAAAATTTTGTTTCTAGAGTAGTTTTTGAAAAATTTTTTGTTTTTATATTTTTGAGTAACTTTACTATTTTGACTATATCTCAAACTAGAACCAAGATATTTTAATCAATCAAATTGCAAAAGAATTTTCATTTAATGATCAACATTTTCCTAGAGTACGGATTTTAAATTGGTTCAGTAGTTTTGGACCTATGGGTCAAAATTTTACAGAAAATTCTTTTTTTTCGGCAAAAACTGATATCTGAAAATTAAAAATGGTTATACTCTTGAAAGGAAAAATATAAAATAATATTTTTTTTAATTGTAGTACTTCTATTTAAAAAATACATGTCATTTTCAAAGAACATCTATGGGTAAATACCAAAGCTATGACCATTTATGTAAAAGTACCTAATTTGAGATTTTCACCTTTTTTTGTTTTATATTATGCCCAATAATATTGTATAAAAAATAAGTCATTTTCAAAGAACATCTATGGGTAAATACCAAAGCTATGACCATTTATGTAAAAGTACATATTTTGAGATTTTCTCCTTTTTTTGTTTTATATTATGCCCAATAATATTGTATAGTTAAAAAAATAAAATTAACTTATTATTATTATTTATTAATATTGCTTATTGATTTTCTTTAAATTTGTTTGTATTTTAGTATTAAAAATAGTTGTTTGACTTTATTTACGTTTGTTTCCGTTGGTGTCAGTTTCTCCTAAGAGAAACCAAATGTAATCTCCCATCCCATATCGCCTCTCGTTGGATTTCATTTCTTGGAGGCAAATAAAACAACAATATTTTGTGTATCCACGTTGCATTCTACATAGCATGCCCACCACTTTTAAATCGGAACAAACTTTCTAATTGTAATCTTCATAGTTAATACATTTTAGCAATTTAACCATTGTTTCGTACGATTCTTTAGTGTTTACAACATGTGCGATGGGTATAGATGGTTTCTTGTTTCCGTTATGTAAAAGAACTGCTTTAAAACTTTTTTTACATACAAACAAATAGTCGCCATTCAATTGCATTGTAGGGCTCTCCAAGCTCCTCGAACAAACTGGGAATGTCCCTGCAGAATCATATCTCATCTTCGGTTAAATAAAACCTCGCGTAAGGAGAATCACGTTTTCTGTAGTATGTTACTTTTACATTTGACTCCAAAAAGTTGTATTGCTGTAAACGAGATGCAAGTACTTCTGCTTTTTCTTTTGTGAGCTCCAAGTTTCTGGCCAAATCATTTAACTGGAAAACTGACAGAGTCTACATTAGCATAAAACCACCTTTTTTGGCTCAAAATCCAGAACTCTTGAAATGACAAAAATAGCAATCGTCGATATGATTAGATGGTTTTCTCCAAATCATTGGTACTCTGAATTTCATGCATCGGCTAATAAAATCAAATTTTAACACATAAGGAATTTATATTTAATAAATCAGTAAAATATAATTTCAATTTAGCACGGAAGGCACATGATACTTGGTGTCCATCTTTCTTGCAAATTAGTGAAAAATATATTTGAGTAAATTGCATACCACCAACACATTACCATTTTTTTTTGTAATATAACTAATACATTCTCATTTTAAGACTTCTCTTTTTAGCATTTTTGTCATTTATATTTATGAGGGCACTTGCTTTCTTGTCTACATAATTTGCAAATAAAATAAAAAACGGGTTCTCAGTACCTGCTAAGAAGTACAACAATTTCACAGTTTTCCTCCCAAAATAGATTTTTTAACTGTCCAATTTGAGTTTTCTTTAAAAAAAATGATTTTTGTGTAGTAATTCTGTAAAAAATAGTAATATAAAACAAAAAACAGAAAAATCTAAAATTTGGGTACCTTTACATAAATGATCATTAACTTTGGTATTTATCCATAGATTTTCTTTTAAAATGGCTTATTTTATTTGTAGAAGTACAACATTTAAGAAAAAAATTATTTCATATTTTACCATGTAAGACGAATATCTTTATTATTTTTTTGAAATTTCAAAATTTGTGTTTTTATCAAAAAAATTTATTTTTTTGCGAAATTTTTACCGATTTAAAAACCATATTCACAAAACATGTTGTGCCTGAACTGGTTTTTCGTTTGCAATTTGATTCATAAAACAATTTTTAGCCAAACTCGAAAATCATATGGATTTTTCATTAGTGGCTATGTGCTAGGTAGTTTTCACCCGATGTAATATATGTGTATATAAAGACTGAGTGTAATATACTTCTTTAACGTATAGTTTTAAGAGTTTTTATGTTCCCAGTTTTCTAATAAATACAATTTTTTTGTTGTTTTTGAATCAATTTTGATTTAATTAAATGAAAAATTTGTAGGACAATGAAAGTTGAAAATTGTAAAAAATGAAAGCATTATATGAATCAAAAAACAATGTTTAAAATTTTAGCATTTAAAATTTTTTTTAGAATTTTTTGACACTGCTGAAGAGCCAAAAATTCAAATCTCTGAATCATCTATTTCACTGGGAACAGCGTGATGTATTTTTTTAGGTGTAATTATAAATTTTTTTTATACATTTTGATACTTTACGTCAGTTGCGTCCAAACACTAATACTATGATATTTGCGTTTGTAGTAGAGCTTTTTTTTCAGGGACGGAAAATTCAGTACGCTAGTACTTTTCCATCAACTTGAAAATAACTTTCAAAGAAACATTTTCAAACACACAACGATCAGTCTATGTTCACTAAAAGATATATATTTAATAAAGCGTGGAAACAGTTGTTTTTGTTTATTGAAAACAATGACGGCGATCCCGTATGTTTGGTTTGTGGTTATAATGCTAAACGCAATCACAAACATACCATTGAAAGGCATTATAATACATCCCAAAAGATATTTTTGAATAAAAATTTAGATAGGGCCAAATTAGTAGATGAACTGAAATTAAAGTTTCAAAAGAAAAATTTGCCAATCGACCAATTTCAATATGAAAAAAATATCAAAGAAAAGATTCCTTTTGTTGTTGCTCTATCCTTAGCAAAGCACAGCAAGCCTTTTGAAGATGGCCTTTTTTTTAAAGATCTTTCAAAAGAAATATTAAAGTGTTTTGGCTTAAATAAATTATACAACTTAAAACATTTCGAAATTCAAAATTTCCATCCTTGCATTGTGCCCTCATATATGTAAAAGCTCTCGTCGAAGCTCGCTGTAGGTGAAAAAGCTCTTTTGTAAAAGCTTGCACATTGTGCATATAAATTGGACGCAACTGCTTTACGTAATCTTATGTTTATTGTTTTAAAACGGATTTGGGTTTTGTAGTTTATATTCTATTACGGCGCCAAAACTTGAATTTAGATATCACTGGGCTTTCTTTATATATTTTTTTTAAAGATCCCAATATGTCCCACTTTTTGGAGTATAATTCCTTAGGATCAAGTCTTAAAAAAATTATCTGGTTACAGTGGCGTGCCTAGGATTTTGTTTTAATTTTTTTTTAAAAGCTGGCAATTTATAAACCAAAGTTTTTGACCTTTTTGAAGCATTTAAAACAAAATTTAGAGCTTTTAAATTCATAAACAATTTTTTTTAAACTTATTTATTAAATTGACTGAGATCTAATGTATACATTTAATATTAAGTACATTTTGATTGTTTTTGTGTTGTTAAGCTTCTCTCCGCTTTTAGATAATTTTGATAAAAATCTGTTATGCTACAAAATTCTTTTGAGGAAACGTCAAAGATTCGGCTTAGTGCAATATACTATAAGTTCTTTACCACATTATCGTTACAGGAAAATTCATTTGTCTGGAGAAAATCGTGCGATTTTTGGTATATAATTTTCATTTTGTTTTTTTAATATTAATAGTTGTAGAAGTTGGCGCCGCAGGCTAAAATTTTGTTTTTTACACATTAAGAACAAATATAATTCTTAACAATTTTCAAAATTGCTCTAGTACGCAATGTCATAGAAAACCATTCGCTCTAAAATTTTATAAGATCGTCGGATGCTGCAAAAACCTCGTATCGGAAATTGATGTCTTTTCCATTGTTAGCAGCAAATTTAATAAGAACTGGCTGGGAGGACACACCCATGGACCGAGAGCGGAAATTACTTAATTTTTGAACTATTAAATGAAAATATGCCCCAAACTTAATTTTGGGGCTAATTTTCATTTGGTTGGGGTAATTTTTCATTGTATTTTTAGCATGGATGGTAAGGGTAACGCTATTTTCTATTATTTCAGTAACGTTTTTTTAAGGGTAACGCTTTTTTCTCTTAATTCGGTAACGTTATTTTAAGGATAATGATTTTTTCAGTTATTTTGGTAACGGTATTTTAGGGATAACGATTTTTTGAGTTATTTCGGTATGGGTATTTTAGCGATAACACTATTTTCTATTATTTCGGCAACGGAATTTTAAGGAAGATTTTTTCAGTTATTTACGTAACGGTATTTTAGGGGTAAGGATAGTCAGTTGAAAGGGTATTGAATCGATCCGGTATTTTAGCGGTATTGCCTGCCAACCCTGATTTTTAGTGTTAATTTTTATTATGAAATTTCACCCCAAAAAATGGGGCTTAATTACATTTAAAGATTGGGGTCATATTTCTTGGGGCCTATTTGCACAACGCCACCGTAAACTACATAGAATTTTTTACAAATAAAAAACAGCGCAGATATCATGGGAACGTGATATAGCCACGTGCAAATTTTACACAAATTCAATGACCATTTCAAAAACGATTATACTGTATCAAAAACTTTTGGAATGACTCCAAATGTAATTTATAAAGCATCAATTGAAATTCAAAAACACTAAATTAAAAATGATAAATATTTATTGAATTTCAATTATTTGTTTAATTGTTTTTTATATCTTTTTATCTATAACTACTCGTTTTTAATATTTTATCAAATTACAAATAGAAAAATTTCAAATATTTTTATGACAAATATTTTTGTTTACATTAAATAGAGGAAAGCGAAGAATTGCGAAGAATTGCCAAGACTTGGCAACATTTTTATAAAATCTTACCTTTTAACTACTATGACTACTTTGAAAGTCTAGATAAGTGTTATTAATTAAATATTTTAAATACCTATGTTTATAAAATAAACTTATAAATTTGAAAATTTGGGGAATTCCAGTTAAGACTTATTGTAGTATTTGAATCCCAGATATTTAATTAAAAAGCGCAATACAATTGGAAACACGATTTTTTTGTTTTAAAAGAAAATATCCAAATTAAATAATTCCACTTAGGACCTGAGCGAGGTAGCTAGTTAAATAAATTCTAAACTAAATACAAATTGACAAAACAATTTTTAAAATTTCATGGAAATTTGGCTACTTCAATTTATTTTAGATTTTATTTAGCCAGCTCACACCCACACAAAATATATCATTTAACAAGTAAAAAAGGGCTAAATTCGGCTGTGCCGAATCTTTGAATACCCTCCACCAATATCCTAAAAAGATGTTCTCTTCTGTTTTTGATACAAATAATATAAAAAACTTTAAAAGTAACATTATGTAGGTGAAAACATTTTTTGAGGTGAAAAACTTTTTTAGATGTGAAAAGAACTTTTTTTGTGGAAAAAAAAATTTAGAGGTAAAAAAAAATTTTTAAGGTGAAAAACATTTTTGTGGTGAAAAACAATTTTAGTGGTGGAAAAATGTTTGAGGTGAATACAAAATATTAACTGCTAAGCGACTGGTGAAAAAATATGAGAAAATATGTTATGTACCAGTCGCTACTATGGAATTGTACTAAATTTGTATAGGCAATTTAGAGGCACCTTTACATTTTCACTAGTTTTTTTTAAACATGGACTGCACAAAAAACACATTTTAAAGCATAGTTTTTGTCAAATACTCGATTTTGTTCCGGCTAATGGGAACTAGCTCTGCAGCTGAATATGCCTAATGGAGAGAATGCACTTTCTGATGCGCCACGTATTGATAAATAGTTGCAACGAATGTTCTTTCTTTAAAAAATTTAAGTGTGTTTGTCTAATGGAGAGAATACAGCAAAGAAATTAATTTGTTAAAGAAAGAACATGAGTTGTAACTATTTGTCAATAGATGGCCCACCAGATGGTTCATTCTCTCCATTAGGCATATTTTGCTGAAGAGCTAGTCTCCATTAGCCATATTGTGCAACATAAATGAATATTTGCCAAAAACTATAAAAATATATGTTTTATGTGCATATTATACCTTAATTTTTTAAATCAATATTCATTTAGATGTTAAAGAGCACAATATCGCACTTTATTCATCTGTATTTTTTTATAAAATAAAAAATTAACATAAATATACATTTGTCAATCCCTCAATTCTCAAAAATACAAATGGAATTAAAAAAATACTATTTTCCTCTATGAAAATTTCTTTTTTGACATAAAAATGTGAAACAAATGCTTTTATTACGTCAAACATTTGAAAAATTAACTTTAAAATTATGTAATAAGTCTACTAGCAACATCTGAATGCATTATAATTTTTAAGTATGTAGTTAATTTAATATTTTTGGTAAATAAATTGATTGAAAGCCTAATCCAAGGCTATATCGCCATGGGGCAGAATATAGTTTTAATGTAATTTTGCGCCACCTATTCAAAAGTAGCGGCACAAAACCAATTATGCATTTTGCTCTTTATTTATATACAAATTTCTTTGGACCTAGCCATGGGGCCAAAGACATTTATACATAAAGATAGAGCTAAATACATAATTGCTTTAGTGTCTGTACTTAGCAGTAGATGGCGCTTAAGTAAATAGATAACAATACCCTGAGCCATGCCTAGGTCGCACGGCCCTGGATTTGGCTTTCAATTGTCTTAGTAACCACAGATATGAGATTTAATACATATTTAAAATTCTAGTACATTAGGCAGTCACTAGCAGACTTATTTCAAAATACTAACTTATGTTACGAACGAAATAGAAAATCAATAATACCCTGTTGTATATTGTAGCAGAATATGCCTAATAGGGAGAATTTTTTTCAGATGCGCCACCTATTGGGAAATAGTTTCAACTAATGTTCTTTCTTTAACAAATTAATGTCTTTGATTTATGTAACAGAACTGTTGTTATTTAGTTTTAGTAATGTTATTTACAGAGGTCTGCTCTGTTAGCGACTTTAACATTTTTACTTACTTAACAGAAAAAAATAGATACAGAAAAATTGTACCAATTTGTATGGAAAATTTAGAGGTATCTTCACATTTTCACTCATAACTTTTGAACCGCTTGACCGATTTTGCTCATTTTAAATACCAAACTGCTCGGGAGGATGTTTAATAATCTGGGTAAAAATAAGCAACCCCGCTTGCGTCTTCGCGTCGTGATCGCCATTTCAACAGACAGACGGACAGACAGACAGACGGACATCGCTAAATCGACTTAAAATTGCATAAGGATCACGAATATATATACTTTATGGGGACTTAAACTTATATTTCGACATGTTACAAACGGAATGACAAACTGATATATACCCTCACCATATATGGTGGAGGGTATAAAAACAATAAACTGCATATATTTGTTCTAACGTTTTTATTATTTTGTTGTTTTGCTGATTTTTAAACCCAATTCTGAGTAATAGCAGATAAGAATAGTCGACGTCAAAATCAACCTTTAACTACTCCTTATTTAGAAAACGTTCGAAAAAATATGAAAAGCGTTAAATTAAATAAAAGAGGCAATTGATCGGCTTTTAAAAACTTAAGTATATTTTTGGTTGTTTTTGTCCAAATAATATTACGAGTGTGGAAATAATTAATAATAGACGAAGGATAAGTATAGAGATTTCATCGTAAGCAGCGGCCAAATAAAATTCTGTACATAATACAAGTTTCGGTAACTAAGAAAAAAATCTCACACTAAACTAAAAAACCCTTGAAAGTTTTGATATGGAAAATGTCAACTTTCATTTGCTTTTCTTTTCACCCCATTCGCATTCGGAAAGTTCGATTTTGTATGACTGTTATTGACGTTATTCTCAAAACTCAGCCTTTACACATGCAAGTTCGAAAAACTCAATACACCCTCACTTCTGCACTACACAATCACAATTTTCGCACTTGCAGCTCAACTTGCCAGAGAATTTGCTGTAAGTAAATTTTTGACCACAAGTAATATGACAAGCAGTGATTTTCTAAAAAGATGTTCTCTACTGTTTTTGATACAAATAATATAAAAAAAACTTTTGAAGTAAAATTATGTAGGTGAAAAAATTTTTCGAGGTGAAAAACTTTTTTAGACGTGAAAAGAACTTTTTTGGTGAAAAAAAATTTAGAGGTGAAAAAAATTTTTTGAGGAGAAAATTTTTTTTTGGCAAATACTCAATTTTGTTGCTGGCTAATTGGGACTAGCTCTGCAGCAGAATATGACTAATGGAGAGAATGCACTTTCTGACGCGCCACGTATTGATAAATAGTTGCAACGAATGTTCTTTCTTTAAAAAATTAAAGTGTGTTTGTAGGACAATATGGATATGTCTAATGGAGAGAATACAGAAAAGAAATTAATTTGTCAAAGAAAGAACATGAGTTGTAACTATTTGTCAGAAGTTGCATTCTCTCCATTAGGCATATTTTGATGTAGAGCTAGTCTCCATTAGCCATATTGTGCTACAATATGCAGTAGAATATTATTGATTTTCTATTTTCTTCGTAACAAAAATGAATATTTACCAAAAACTATGAAAAATATATGTTTTATGTGCATATTACACCTTAATTTTTTAAATTAGTATTCATTTAGATGTTTAAGAGCACAATATTGCACTTTATTCATGTGTAATTTTTATGAAAGAAAAAATTAACATAAATATACATTTGCCAATCCCTCAATTCTCAAAAATTATACAAATGCAATAAAAAAAATACCATTTTCCTCTATAAAAATTTCTTTTTTGGCATAAAAATGTGAAACAAATGCTTTTATTACGTCAAAAATTTGAAAAATTTACTTTAAAATTATGTAATAAGTCTACTTGTTACATCTGAATGAATTAGAATTTGACGTATGTAGTTAATTTAATATTTTTGATAAATTAAGTAATTGAAAGCCTATGTCGACCTATCCATGGGACAGGGTATTGTTTTATGGTAATTCTGCACCACATATTCAAAAGTAGCGGCACTAAAGCAATTATGCATTTTGCTCTTTCTTTATATATAAATTTCTTTGGACCGAGCCACGGGGCAGGGTATTGTTTATGTCAATTCTGCGCCACCTATTCGAAAGTAGCGGCACTAAAGCAATTATGTATTTTGCTCTTTCTTTATATATAAATGCAAAACAAAAAAATACATTTTATGGAATGAAACGAAAAACCAACAAAGCTTAACAGAAAAAAAAACAGATACAGAAAAATTGTACCAATTTGTATGGAAAATTTAGAGGTACCTTCACATTTTTACTCATAACTTTTGAACCGCTAGACCGATTTTGCTCATTTTCAATACCAAACTGCTCAGGAGGATGTTCAATAATCCGGGTAAAAATAGGCACCCCCGCTTGCGTCTTCGCTTCGTGATCGCCATTTCAACAGACGGACAGACAGACAGACGGACATCGCTAAATCGACTTAAAATTGCATAAGGATCACGAATATTTATAGTTTATGGGATCTTACACCTATATTTCGCTATGTTACAAACGGAATGACAAACTGATATATACTCTCACCATATATGGTGGAGGGTATAATAAAAAAGAACACAACTATACAACAGCGCATCTTAATGATATTTTTAAACATATGGCACTGCGACCATAATATGTCTTTTGTGCTGTCAACACCACCCTAAAGGTTCAAGTTATTGATGAAGCCAAGAACCTTTCCGGGTAAATTGTTCCAAATGTCCAAACGGTCACCCAAAAACCTGATCCTCCTGACACAAAGCCCAGGACAGTCGCAGAGGACATGCTCTGACGTCTCTGATTTCCCGCAAAACCAAGGGCCAATAGTCGCCCAGACCCACCACTGGGCATAGATATAAATCTCTTGGCCGGTCGTTGGCCACGAGATGTTTGCCAATAATCGTAAAAATTTAATTCTCAAAAATTTTACATTAAACATAAATTTCATGCATTGTGAAAAAAAAATGTGAATAAAAATATGATTTTCACATATGTTTTAAAATAAAAATAATTGAATATAATAAATAAATAAACATATTTTATATTATAAATAAAACTTTTCCTTAAAAGAGGATTCACCCAATACCTCCTCCTCACTTTTTTCACAATTATCGCTTTTGTTTTGCATTTCTAATTTTTTAACTCTAAAATTAAGCTATTTTCATAAGATATGTACGATGCGAGAATATTTTGAAAATTACCTTACAACTGAATGTGTAAACACACAAACAACTGCGAGACTCAGCTATTTTTTCAACATTTTCGTTGATAATACGTATACACAACTTGCAAGTAATTAGCCTGTAGGAAGGCTGGGGTCAAGCTGTGTTTGTTCTTAATTTTTTTATTGTTTTATTTTGTTGAAAATACATGTGCATAGCTGCATGCAAAATTAAAATATTAAGAAAAATGAATTTAAAAGGTAAATATACAAATTTTAACAAAATATATAATAAACAAAAGAAATTACAAAAAACTTGTAAAAAAAACATTCAATTTTGTATAAAAATAAAAATAACAAGAAAGAGGCAACAATTTTTAGTGAAAGTTGCAACTGAAGAGATTTTGTGGAGCCTGATGAAGATTTTACGGAGCCTGTGAATGATTTTGTGCAGTCTTTTGAAGATTTGTCTACTCAAAAATTAAATTTGAACGAATTTTTTTTTACTTTAATGAAATTTATAAAAAAAAATTTTTTTAATATAGTAGGATTTTAAGATCATATCATATTCTTTTTAATTATTTTTATTGTAAAGAAACATGAAAATTTTATTAGTAAGTTATAGAGAATAAAAATTGAGAAATTCCACTGAGCCAGCAGGAAAGAATACTTAGTATTTTCGGTTGGCGCTACCCAACCTTGTCAATATCCATGCTCTTCTTCTCCCTTTGCGGTCATTGCTGGTTGATGATTGTCTATTTTATATTGAGTTTAAGGAAACAAATTAACAAACTTGTAAACAACAACACAATTAGACTAACATCAACGAAATTTAACAATTTATATTTATCCTCTATATTTTACAGTTTTTGTTATGAACTTTAATTCTTAAAGTATCAAATAACACAGCTTATATGAAGCATTTAATATCAAATGTTTGTCCTAATCCATATTAAATCTACAACTTAATCTATGTTGATAGTTAATGAATAGACAATATTTTGAATTATATTTTGCACTGTATCCTTGTGTGTAAAGTAATGGAATTTTATGAATTGTTGATCTGTTATTTTGTAAGTAAATAGTATAGTAGGATTTTAAGATCATATCATATTCTTTTTAATTATTTTTATTGTAAAGAAACATGAAAATTTTATTAGTAAGTTATAGAGAATAAAAATTGAGAAATTCCACTGAGCCAGCAGGATAGAATACTTAGTATTTTCGGTTGGCGCTACCCAACCTTGTCAATATCCATGCTCTTCTTCTCCCTTTGCGGTCATTGCTTGTTGATGATTGTCTATTTTATATTGAGTGTAAGGAAACAAATTAACAAACTTGTAAACAACAACACAATTAGACTAACATCAACGAAATTTAACAATTTATATTTATCCTCTATATTTTACAGTTTTTGTTATGAACTTTAATTCTTAAAGTATCAAATAACACAGCTTATATGAAGCATTTAATATCAAATGTTTGTCCTAATCTATATTAAATCTACAACTTAATCTATGTTGATTGTTAATGAATAGACAATATTTTGAATTATATTGTGCACTGTATCCTTGTGTGTAAAGTAATGGAATTTTATGAATTGTTGATCTGTTATTTTGTAAGTAAATAGTATAGTAGGATTTTAAGATCATATCATATTCTTTTTAATTATTTTTATTGTAAAGAAACATGAAAATTTTATTAGTAAGTTATAGAGAATAAAAATTGAGAAATTCCACTGAGCCAGCAGGATAGAATATTTAGTATTTTCGGTTGGCGCTACCCAAGCTTGTCAATATCCATGCTCTTCTTCTCCCTTTGCGGTCATTGCTTGTTGATGATTGTCTATTTTATATTGAGTATAAGGAAACAAATTAACAAACTTGTAAACAACAACACAATTAGACTAACATCAACGAAATTTAACAATTTATATTTATCCTCTATATTTTACAGTTTTTGTTATGAACTTTAATTCTTAAAGTATCAAATAACACAGCTTATATGAAGCATTTAATATCAAATGTTTGTCCTAATCTATATTAAATCTACAACTTAATCTATGTTGATTGTTAATGAATAGACAATATTTTGAATTATATTTTGCACTGTATCCTTGTGTGTAAAGTAATGGAATTTTATGAATTGTTGATCTGTTATTTTGTAAGTAAATAGTATAGTAGGATTTTAAGATCATATCATATTCTTTTTAATTATTTTTATTGTAAAGAAACATGAAAATTTTATTAGTAAGTTATAGAGAATAAAAATTGAGAAATTCCACTGAGCCAGCAGGATAGAATACTTAGTATTTTCGGTTGGCGCTACCCAACCTTGTCAATATCCATGCTCTTCTTCTCCCTTTGCGGTAGTTACCTATGTTACCCATAGTCATGGACTAAACCATCAACAGCAACAACAACAACAACGACAATCATCAACATACCAATGAATAACAACAACCACACTAACTACAGCTACGATCACCAAAGTTACTATAAAATACACCAAATAACAACAACCACACTAACTACAGCTACAATCACCAAAGTTACTATAAAATACACCAAATAACAACAACCACACTAACTACAGCTACGATCACCAAGTTACTATAAAATACACCAAATAACAACAACCACACTAACAACAATTACGATCATCAAGTTACCATAAAATACATCAAATAACAACAACAACCATCATGACAACAAATGCAGTCAACAAACCTTCTTATAAAATTGGGTCAGACATTTATCAGCATTTTCATTATTATTTTATTATTTTATTGACATACTTAATTATTTTATTTTTTTACTTCCTACAATTATTCTTAGAATTAGTTAAAATTATTAAAATTGCATTTCGGCAATTAATTAGTATAAGTACATGAACATAATAAAATTTATGTCAATTATTATTCAACCGGAAAACTACTCGTTTCATTTGTAGCATAACTGGCGCAGTCGAACGGCGGTCTTAAAAGTGAACAAAGTGAAATTATATAAAAAGTGAAAGTATATAAAATTGAAACCTTTTATAGGGATATATTTTTTTTTTTTTTTGAGTGAATAAAAAAAAAGGAAAAAGTGGATATGAATATATATCAATTTTAAGTGAAAAAAAATACATATTTGATAAAAAAAGATCAAGGATAGTCTTTCCTTGCAAAAGTTGGAAAATTTTTTTATGAAGTGAATATAAATTCTGGAATACATTTTTTTTGTATCGCACAAAAAGAAAAGGGAAAAGAAAAACTTGTATCGCACAAGAAAATGCAAATATAATTGAAAATTTGCAATATCGTTAAGTTAATAAAATAAAAGTGAATATAAAATAAATGAACAATTTTTGTATCGCACAAAAATACATACAGTTAATGAACAATTTTTGTATCGCACAAAAATACATACATTTAATGAACAATTTTTGTATCGCACAAAAATACATACAGTTAATGAACAATTTTTGTATCGCACAAAAATACATAACATATATAACTGAAAAATAAAAATATAATAAGTAAATCAGAAAATTTTTTATATAATTTCACAAGACTTCACATACAAGGCCGAGAACCTACTACGATAAGTACGAGTAACAAGTTGAGTAATAATTCGCCACACTACTGCTATTCACCAAATGGAAACGCTGATTCTATTTATAATATCGTAAGTTGAACATATTTTTCTACTTATTATTTAAACATTAGCGAAACCATATAATTTTTTACCCTTTCGGAAGTGAGACTTAAGCCGAGGTAAAATTTTAATTAATGCCCAAAACAAGCTTTTCACCTTATAAATTACAACAATTATTTAGAAGTAGAAGTCTAACCTCAATCCCGGAATTAGAAGACTCTCTTGCAATGAATAACGAGTTACGTGATCCGAATCCTTCGGGGGTTACCCCTAGTGCTGCATCGGGATCGGTGACGGTCACTAAGAATTCCCGATGCAATTAAACAATTGCCCCATTCGATGGTAACCCTAGGTTACTATATGAATTCCTTAATAACGTTGAGGAAATTTTATTGTTCATTAGAGGAACTGATAAGACCCCATATGGACAAATATTGTTGAGAGCCATCCGGAATAAAATCGAAGGACAAGCGAACGAGGTCCTCAACATGTATGGTACCCCATTAAATTGGGACAATATAAAAACTTAATTACTTATTATTCGGACAAGCGATCGGAAACATCGCTAATAAAGGACCTCCATACGTTGAGACAATTGGGAAAACCATTTGAAAAATTTTACCGCGAAGTGGTCGAGCTTCAATCGGCCCTATGTAACAACGTGTTGTTACACGAATCGGACCATAACGTAATAGACGCGGCACTTTACGAAGAAATGTGCCTCAACTCTTTTGTAACAGGGTTAAGGGACCCATTGGGGACAACAGTTAGAGCCATGAGACCGAGAACATTGGCTGAGGCTTTGAATTTCTGCATAAAAGAGCAGAATATATACTATCAACAATCCAGTGGCTCCTACGGTAAAGTTAATCACTATAGGCAAAATTATAATACGTATCAGAGAAATCCTTTTTATAATAAACCAAATTATAATAATCATCAGAATAGAAACACTAACGGTTACGGATCATCAACTCCACAGAATATGGTTTATAGTGGGGGTAGTCCCAATATGTACCAAAATAACAATTCCTATAATTCAAATCGAACACAAACATCTTTTAATAACAATTCAAGTTACCGAAGACCAATACCTTTCAATAATCATATACCTTTCAATAATAGTATACCCAATAATAAATCACCCAAATTTCAACAAGCGGAACCCATGGATACATCAAGTGGGTTTTCCTACCTAAGGAATAAGGGTTCATTCCCAAGCATTAAACAGAGCCCCAGCTCGCAGACAAGGAGATATCCAAATATGGAAGTCAATAATATAAACGAGGGGGAGGAACAACGCGAATTAACTAACGTAGAAGTGGAGGCAAATTTTCTGGGCCTTGCCTCCCAAAACCTACAGGGTACCTAGACATACATAAAGATGGATCTGAATTGGTCTACATAAAAATTAGGTTTCCTGGTAATAAACTTCTCAAATTTTTAATAGATACTGGGGCTTCAACTTCATTTGTTACCCCAGAGCATGTAGACCAACAACAACATACCAAATGTAAACCGACGACAATAAAAACTGTTTTGGCAAAATATATAGTGGACAAATTGGTGATACTACCAATATTTAGAGAATTTAACAAAACGGAAAACTCTCATTATTATTATTTAAATTCCACAACTACTTCGATGGTCTTTTGGGAATTGACTATTTATCCAACATAGGGGCTAAAATCGACTTACAGTCTAATCTTTTGGAGACAAGATTTACATCAATTCCATTGTATCACAAACCAAATGTGTGTTCTGACAGAATCCTAATTGAACCTAATACGAAGATGATTGTTAAGCTACCCGTTGATGTCGAAGAAGGAGATATATTGATTGCGGAAACACCTATAAACAAAAACCTTGTCATTTCAGCTGGTATCTATTCAGCACGAAACTGGTTTAGTTTAATAGAGGTAACAAACCTGGGTGACTCTTCGGAAATTATATATTTTGACAAACCTCTGAAAACACAAGAATATCAAGCCCAGGAATATTTCGAAGTTAATACTACGGAATTCGGTACATCTGATATAAACGAAAATATTGATATAAAAAACTTATTGCGGATTGAACACCTCAACCAGGAGGAAAGGCGACTCCTTCTAAAATTATGTAGAAAATATTCTGATGTTTTTTACAGAGAAGGGCAAGAATTGACATTCTCAAACAAAATTCGGCACAGCATACCAACGACCAACGACGTACCAATGTACACGAAATCTTATAGATACCCCTACGTACACAAGGGGGAAGTGCAAGAGCAAATTGCTAAACTATTGAATCAACACATAATACGACCAAGCTATTCACCGTGGAGCTCTCCCGTTTGGATAGTGCCAAAAAAGAAAGATGCGAGTGGCAAGCAGAAATGGAAACTGGTAATCGACTATCGGAAGGTGAACGAGAAAACCATCACTGACAAATATCCAATTCCAAATATAAATGAGCTTTTGGACAAATTAGGAAGGTGCATGTACTTTTCTACTGTGGATCTGGCCAGTGGGTTCCACCAGATTGAAATGGAACCGAAAGACATTCCGAAAACGGCGTTTTCCGTGGAAGGGGGGCATTATGAATTTATTAGAATGCCATTCGGATTAAAGAATGCACGTTCAACCTTCCAAAGGGTCATGGACAACGTCCTTAGAGAATTAATAGGTAAAATATGCCTCGTTTACTTAGGACATCATCATTTTTGCGACGTCTTTATAGGAACACATTAATAATTTGGAATTAGTATTCGAAAGATTGCGAAATTCAAATTTCAAAATTCAAGTGGATAAGTCGGAATTCTTACGAAAAGAGATTGAATTTTTAGGCCACATAGTATCTACCGAGGGTATAAAACCAAATCCTGGAAAAATAAGTGCGGTGAAAAATTTTCCAATTCCGAAAACTCCGAAACAAATTAAATCCTTTTTGGGATTATTAGGCTACTATAGAAAATTCATCCCTAATTTTGCAAAGTTAACGAAACCATTAACAATCTGTTTGAAAAAGGGTATGGAGATAAAATTAACGGAAGACTATGTAAGGACCTTTGAAATGTGAAAAAATCTGCTTTGTAATGACCCAATATTACAAAGATTTCTTTTAACCACGGATGCTAGCAACTATGCGCTAGGGGCCATACTGTCCCAGGGACAAATAGGAAGTGATAAGCCTATCTGTTTTGCTAGCAGGACATTGAATGGTTCGCAAATTAATTACTCCACGATAGAGAAGGAATTCTGGCAACAAATTTAAAATAGTGACGGACCACAGACCTTTAACATGGATAATGGGCTTAAAAGAACCCAATTCGAAATTGATACGTTGGCGTCTGAAGTTAGAGGAATTCGACTATGAGATAGTGTATAAAAAAGGCGTATTAAATTCTAACGCTGACGCACTTAGTAGAATTAAACCAGATATAAACAACCATGAAGCTTTCTCCACTCTCGGAACAAGTGGAAGTACAGTTCACTCTGCGGAAGAGAATTTGGACGACGGTATTCCAATTTCAGAGAAACCACTGAATGAATTTAACATCCAGTTAATACTTGAGATACAACCAAGATCGGAAGTTACCGTTGAAGTTCCCTTCAAGAATAAGTTAAAACGAATAATAAAAGCACCATCTTATGATGAAGATTCGATGATAAAAATTTTTACTAAGTTTATTAAACCGAATAGACTGGTAGCAATTTATACAGGAAATGATGACGTCTTTCGTTTGGTACAAAAGTTATTTTCCGGATATTTCGCTAATAACAAAGCCTATCGTTTGATACGTTGTACAATCAGGACAAGAGATGTTACAGATAACGACGAACAGGATGAAATTATAAGGGAATATCACCAGAATAATAACCATCGGGGAATTGAGGAAACATATTTATATCTTAAAAGAGAATACTTCTTTCCGTATATGAAAAATAAGATTAGCCAGACAGTTAATGATTGCGACATATGCCAGACACTGAAATATGATAGACACCCACAGAAGATAATTTTCCAAATTCCGGAAACCCCAGAAAAACATCTGGATATTTTACACATAGATATTTATCATATTAACCATCAACAAATACTAACTATTATCGATAAATTTTCAAAATTTGCTACGGGGTTCACAATTCCCGCAAGGACTAGCTTGAACGTCATTAAATCGCTAAAAACTTTCATTAGTGCTTATGCGATTCCAAAGAAAATCGTATGTGATCAGGGAAAAGAATTCACAGCAATTATTTTCAAGGACTTCTTGAAACAATTCACTATCAATTTACATATCACTTCATTTCAGCAATCGTCAAGTAATGCACCCGTAGAGAGCTTGCATTCGACTCTAACGGAGTTATACCGAATAATAATGACCAAGAGAAAGGAAAATAAGCTTTTCATGGATCATGAGGAAATTTTCTCGGAAGCTCTTATCACCTATAATAATTCGGTACATTCAGCAACGAAACTAACACCCTACGAAGTATTCTTTGGAATGCTGAGAATATAAATTCTTAACTTGAAAATCTAATCAATAACGAACACATTTTTAATGAAACATTCAATAGACAAAGCATATTAAATACAGAAATGATACAAAGATTTAACAATATTACCTCACACATAAATATTGAACAAAGTAGAATTACAAGAATCTTAAAAATTACACAGGAAACTTTTTCCAATAGAATAAATAAATAAGGAAAATCTTATAATTTCACAAATTCAATATTTAAATAGAATCAATTACAATATTGATTTACTAACGAACCAAGTTAGCAACATAGCAGAAAGCATTGTTTTAGCAAAATTAAATATTATTCCAAAATTTATACTAAGTCACAACGAAATAGATAATATTTATAAATTACTAAATGATCAAATACATGAAATATTTTCTGTAAAGCAATTGTATGAAATCTTGGAAATGCAAGCATATTATAATAATTCAAATATAATATTTAACGTGAAAATTCCAAAATTTCAAAAAGAAACATTTAATTTTTCTCATATTATACCTTTACCAATAAACATAACAAGACAAATATTGTCATCTAAATATATAGCTTATAACAATAATTCTATTAAATATTATCAAAAGAAATGTTTAAAATTAGAAGATACTTATGTCTGTCACAATCCTATAAGAAGTGAGCCTATGGAACAATCACAATGTATGGGTAAACTGTTACGAAAGATGCAACCGAAATGTAACTTAAAAGATAATTTTATACTATTTATCAACATACCAACAACACTCGTAGAATCTGATTGCAGCCAACCATTTAACGTGACTAACACAACAATACTACATTACGAAAAATGCACACTCAATATTAATGGGTTAATATATGAAGACAAGTCACAGACATATCGGGAACATATCAACATAACACCACCTGAATTTGTGGAAGTAATTCCTGAAACAATTATAGAAGAACTTAACATGCAAAAATTGAAGTGTTATCAGTTCAGTGACCACGACTTGATGTCTAACTTAAAGATAACAACAACAACTCATCAATATATCACATATACGACAATCGTGATTATCATTCTTATAATTATTTTAACATCAATTTGTTTAGCAAAGAGAATCAGAATCTCTTACACATCAAAAACATTTATGATTGAAAGTATCGCTCGTGCACCTACAGATTCTTTGTGGCCCTCGCTCTACTCTAAGGGGGGAGGAGTTACCTATGTTACCCATAGTCATGGACTAAACCATCAACAGCAACAACAACAACAACGACAATCATCAACATACCAATGAATAACAACAACCACACTAACTACAGCTACGATCACCAAAGTTACTATAAAATACACCAAATAACAACAACCACACTAACTACAGCTACGATCACCAAAGTTACTATAAAATACACCAAATAACAACAACCACATTAACTACAGCTACCATCACCAAGTTACTATAAAATACACCAAATAACAACAACCACACTAACAACAATTACGATCATCAAGTTACCATAAAATACATCAAATGACAACAACAACCATCATGACAACAAATGCAGTCAACAAACCTTCTTATAAAATTGGGTCAGACATTTATCAGCATTATCATTTATATTTTTGACATACTTAATTATTTTATTTTTTTACTTCCTACAATTATTCTTAGAATTAGTTAAAATTATTAAAATTGCATTTCGGCAATTAATTAGTATAAGTACATGAACATAATAAAATTTATGTCAATTATTATTCAACCGGAAAACTACTCGTTTCATTTGTAGCATAACTCGGTCATTGCTTGTTGGTGATTGTCTATTTTATATTGAGTGTAAGGAAACATATTAACAAACTTGTAAACAACAACACAATTAGACTAACATCAACGAAATTTAACAATTTATATTTATCCTCTATATTTTACAGTTTTTGTTATGAACTTTAATTCTTAAAGTATCAAATAACACAGCTTATATGAAGCATTTAATATCAAATGTTTGTCCTAATCCATATTAAATCTACAACTTAATCTATGTTGATAGTTAATGAATAGACAATATTTTGAATTATATTTTGCACTGTATCCTTGTGTGTAAAGTAATCGAATTTTATGAATTGTTGATCTGTTATTTTGTAAGTAAATAATATAGTAGGATTTTAAGATCATATCATATTCTTTTTAATTATTTTTATTGTAAAGAAACATGAAAATTTTATTAATAAGTTATAGAGAATAAAAATTGAGAAATTCCACTGAGCCAGCAGGATAGAATACTTAGTATTTTCGGTTGGCGCTACCCCACCTTGTCAATATCCATGCTCTTCTTCTCCCTTTGCGGTCATTGCTGTAAAATATAGAGGATTAATATAAATTGTTAAATTTCGTTGATGTTAGTCTAATTGTGTTGTTGTTTACAAGTTTGTTAATTTGTTTCCTTACACTCAATATAAAATAGACAATTATCAACAAGCAATGACCGCAAAGGGAGAAGAAGAGCATGGATATTGACAAGGTTGGGTAGCGCCAACCGAAAATACTAAGTATTCTATCCTGCTGGCTCAGTGGAATTTCTCAATTTTTATTCTCTATAACATACTAATAAAATTTTCATGTTTCTTTATAATAAAAATAATTAAAAAGAATATGATATGATCTTAAAATCCTACTATACTATTTACTTACAAAATAACAGATCAACAATTCATAAAATTCCATTACTTTACACACAAGGATACAGTGCAAAATATAATTCAAAATATGGTCTATTCATTAACTATCAACATAGATTAAGTTGTAGATTTAATATGTATTAGGACAAACATTTGATATTAAATGCTTCATATAAGCTGTGTTATTTGATACTTTAAGAATTAAAGTTCATAACAAAAACTGTAAAATATAGAGGATAAATATAAATTGTTAAATTTCGTTGATGTTAGTCTAATTGTGTTGTTGTTTACAAGTTTGTTAATTTGTTTCCTTACACTCAATATAAAATAGACAATCATCAACAAGCAATGACCGCAAAGGGAGAAGAAGAGCATGGATATTGACAAGGTTGGGTAGCGCCAACCGAAAATACTAAGTATTCTATCCTGCTGGCTCAGTGGAATTTCTCAATTTTTTTTCTCTATAACTTAAATTTTCATGTTTCTTTACAATAAAAATAATTAAAAAGAATATGATATGATCTTAAAATCCTACTATACTATTTACTTACAAAATAAAAGATCAACAATTCATAAAATTCCATTACTTTACACACAAGGATACAGTGCAAAATATAATTCAAAATATTGTCTATTCATTAACTATCAACATAGATTAAGTTGTAAATTTAATATGGATTAGGACAAACATTTGATATTAAATGCTTCATATAAGCTGTGTTATTTGATACTTTAAGAATTAAAGTTCATAACAAAAACTGTAAAATATAGAGGATAAATATAAATTGTTAAATTTCGTTGATGTTAGTCTAATTGTGTTGTTGTTTACAAGTTTGTTAATTTGTTTCCTTACACTCAATATAAAAAAGACAATCATCAACAAGCAATGACCGCAAAGGGAGAAGAAGAGCATGGATATTGACAAGGTTGAGTAGCGCCAACCGAAAATACTAAGTATTCTATCCTGCTGGCTCAGTAGAATTTCTCAATTTTTATTCTCTATAACTTACTAATAAAATTTTCATGTTTCTTTACAATAAAAATAATTAAAAAGAATATGATATGATCTTAAAATCCTACTATACTATTTACTTACAAAATAACAGATCAACAATTCATAAAATTCCAAATTTTATTAATAAAATATCTAATTTAATAAAATAAATGCACCTGTTTAATCTTTTTTCCTTTCTGGTGTGGAAATCCAGGGAAAAGTTCCAAAAGCATAGACTAGAATTACTAAAATGTACTAGTGAATCTTTGGTTCCAATGTGAACACCTAGTCAAAAGTTGTGTAGATTCGCAATGACACGCACATGTTAAATGTCTACAGCAGAAAGGGTTGGCTGGGGCATAATTAGTCAGTAATACTGGTGACAAAGTCAATAGTGAATCAGTACAGTTTCACTATCGACATTTCCTATAGGGTACTTACATGTGTAAAGGCAAGGTAACATGCTATCAGTTTAACACCTTGCCGCACAAACACGGCAATCTATACTTCTATACTAATATAATAAAGAGGTAACGCTTGTTTGTTTGTAGAAGGTAATCTCCGTAACTACTCATCTGATTTCAAAAATGATGTTTCCAATATGAATGGTCCTTAAGGATGAACATAGGCTTTATATCATTCCATTAAAATAATTAATAAAAAAGTTATGAGTTAATATGTTTTAACACCACATGTATTCTGTTGACTTTATATGGTTACAAAGTTTTGTATGTAGGTTTGTTGTTTTTTTCGTATGAAACAACTACAACAACAACAAACATAAAATATTTATAAAGTAAAGAATCGTAGTGAGCATAGTAAAATAACATTAATGGCCATATTCTGTATCTTTAACATTAACCATAACAGGGAAATAACATAAATGTTTACCTTTGTAGTATTCTTAAAACTTTTAACAGAATTTTGTAAATAACAGAACCAAATTATGTTATTATCGAAAAAACTGTTAAGTTCACGGAAATTGATATGATATATATAATAACACGAATAAACACGAATAAACTGTCAAACTGAGGATAGCAAATTAAGTCGTGACAAGCTAAAATATTTTAAAAACATGGGATTTTTTTTAAATATTGTCTTATGATTTTTATTTTATTTTTCAAAACAAAAGAGATTTTCACATATTTTATTAATATTTTTCTTTTTTTGAAAAAAAAAAAATACCAACCAAATAAATATTTTCAAATATGGGCGTGACGAGCGCTACATGCGTACGCGTTTTTAGATTAAAATATAGAAATTTCTTAGTCTTTCAAAAGAGATACTTTCTACTTAAACGTAGTGTTTAGTTGTATTTAAGTGTACTTTCGAATTTCATAGAACTTAATTTAATTACAGCTATTTGTTGCGAAATAATCACAAAGCTTTATGACGCAAGCTACAAAAAGTCGAAGTAACTTTGAAAGTTGTAGTATATTTTAGAAACTTTTAGCGAATTTTGCATAATAAAGCACACAAAATATAATACCTAAAAGAAATATGAATATAAGAGAATTCTAAATAACTTATTTGCAGTAAATTTTTTATCGTTTTTAAGCAAAAGCCGTGAATCCTTTGTGACGCACGCTACGTGACGCACGTTACATTTTTTCTAGTAGTATATAAATAAACACAATTGAATTTACTCTAACCAAAAAATTAATTTAATTTTTAATAACATTTCTTAATACAAATTTTTAACATTTTCAACCAACCAACTCAAAGCAAGTGCTGTGTAGCCTTTAGGAAATACAATAGACAATTTTTATTTTTTGTTCTAATTCCTTAAAAAATTCTAAATCATCTTAATTATATTTTTATGTATTTCAAGACAAGGTTGCATTTGTTTTCGATGTCATAACAGAAAATTAATATTTAAACTCTAGAAATTCTGTCAATAAAATTCTTTTGAAATCGGATCCCAATCAAATTTATTTATGTAAGAAAAAATTCCAAAGAACCAGAACCCGTTTACCTAAACTTTATTGATAAGATACAATATAACTAACTAGAACTAACTCCAGAAGTGGTTCTAGGAATATCTGGTTTCTTTTGGAATAATATCAAACAAAAATTATCGGCGTTAAAACCGACAGAAAAACAGATTATATAGGACAAGAAGTTGTTCAACAAGTCGTTCTTAGAAACAGTAAATTTGCCTGTTAATTTATTGATCTAGTGCCCAGACGATTATTGTCCACTACTTACCAAACTGTTGAACTATAAGATTAAAAATTACTGTCGTTTACCAAATTTGAAAGAACAGTTTACAATTTTCATGTAATATGGTAAGTGGACGATAAACGATAATCGTTTTACAAAACCTGGGCACTCATTCTGAGAAATAATAATTCACTTTTAAAAATTCTAAAATTCTAAAGCTATTTGAACCTTATTATATATTATAAAAGCTAAAGCCTCCAGAATAGGCAGATGTTAAACAAAACATTTTAAAATGCAAATTTTGTTCCAATAAATCAAACACGTGGCTAACTATTTTTCTAAAAAGCATAACAACATTTTTAAGAACTGAAAAAAGTTGATTTGTCGTAATATTTTGAAAGAGTAGAAAAGCTTTAGTAGATTCCAAAAAAGAAATCGTTAATAGGTAACGACGTGACAGGAATATGAGTATTTAAAAGTTTTATATACTACTAGGATTTCAGAGCTTTTTTAATAGAAAACCTCTTTAACTTTAAAGCCCAAACCAGAAAATTAAAGTGGCAGCGATAGTTCTGTCAAACTTTGTAAACTTTTCAAAAACAATACAATATTTTTAAGAACTATTTATAAATAAATTACAAAACAATCGGTAACTTTATATATTGTAAAGTAAATATTGTGTTTCCTTTATTTATTGTAAAGTAAAAATTGTGTTTCCTTTATTTATTTTTCTAAAAAGTCGAAAAAAAAAATATAAAACAAGTGTTAAAAAAAATAAAAATACTTAAATGAGTGAGCAAAATGCTCCATACTCAGAAAAATATAAAAATGTAATTCAAAACAACAATAACATTAATATTGAAAATAACCGAAAAAGAAAAAACAACAACATGGATTCGTCTATTTCAATAATGAATAATGAGAATATGAATAATGAGAAAACTCAAAAGTTAAATTCAGCTATTGCAGCATGGGATGATGTGCAAAGAGCTAAAAACAATTCATCATCTAATGAAATAAATACAGTGATTAACACTACTAAAAATGATAATAAAAAAGTGCCCCCAATAAACATTTTTGATATAGAAACTAAACAAATAATTGACTTCATAAAAAAATGCCTTAAAAATAAAGGAATTTAAAATTAAAGAATTTACAAACAAAAAATCTTTATTTATGAACAATTTAAATGATTTTTTAAGAGTGAGAGCTTATTTAGAAAAAACAAAAACTATATTTTTTACATTTACACCAAAAAGTATGAAAACTAAATCGTACATAATAAAAGGACTTTAGTCTACCATATCTTCTGAAGATATTTTAAATGAATTAGCTAAATATCAAAATGATGACTTACAATTCATTAAAGTAAACCAATTTTCTACCAAAAATCCACTGAAAAAGGATATAGTTTACCAATATTTCTCGTGCAAATATCATCAAATAGCAGTATAAATCAATTAAAAAAATCAAAGCTATTCTACATCGTTGTGTGAAATGGGACAATTAAGGCGTCCAGATATACCGCAGTGTCGTAACTGCCAAGGATTCTTCCACAGTGCAGCAAACTGCTATCTTCAATACAAATGTGTGAAATGCAACACGGATCATGAAAAAGGAAAATGTCCAATAAATGATGTTTCAGCTAAAAAAAAAAAGTTATACCGCGTTGTATGCAACAAGTATGGTCACCCTGCTTCATACAAGGGTTGCGAAAAATACAAAAATCATCAACAAAAACTTAGAGCTAGGAAAAAAACCTTTATAGAAAATAGAACAAATAACAATAACTTTTTCACTAACCCCGAAACAAGTTTTGCGAACGTAGTTAGAGGAAATACTAATATAAGTACTAATGAGTTAAACGAAACATCTAATACCGCATTTTTGTTAGAATTAAAAAACATTATGATGAATCTTACTAATCAAATGGCAGATTTGCAAAAACAGTTACATCTACAAACAGCTCGTGTAGATAAAATCTTTTCCATGCTAGGTGTTTAAATATGGCTAATAATCCGATAAACACATTATCAAACAATTTTAAAATTATACATATTAATGTAAATTCTTTAATATCCATGAGTAGAAGGTATGACCTTCAACAATTTCTTTACAAATACAAACCGGATATCGTTCTATTAAATGAAACGAAACTAAACCCGAAACATAAACTTGAATTTATTGGATATAATATTATTAGAAAAGAAAGGAATGGCTCAAAACAAGTTGGTGGGACGGCCATATTGATCCAAAATATGTTAAAATATAACAATTATTTTAACAACACAATTAATTTATTTACATATCTTGAAACTTGTGTAATCAAAATACCAATGCTTGCTAATAAGACAATGTACATAATTTCTGCATATTATCCTTCGGGTAACAACGATTCCAATTTTAAACCGAATTAAATAAGCTTTTTGAGTCTTTAGATTTGCAAAATAATGATAACTATTATATATTGGCCGGTGATTTAAACTGTAGACACCCCGATTGGGGAAATCCTACAGGTAATACAAACGGAAATAAGCTTAAGGAATGGTTAGTAAATAATGAAATAAATTTCAGATGTAGACTCCTTGCCTCAAGCCCCCCTTCCTTTCCTAGAATGGGGTCATATTTAGATGTATGCATCTCAGATTGTATATTACATATTCTTACGGAAAATAATACTTTAAATTGTCTGCAAACTATTGATTATGATAGTGATCATAATGTTATACAGATTTATGCTTTTATGAACAATAAACAACAATTATTTACATTTTTAAAGGAAACACAAATCACACACTCTTACTGATTCCGCACTTAATATGTTAAAGGTTAAGTTGAAGATGATAAAGAAACTTATTAGTGAAAATTTTAAAATTGTTTATAATCAATTTGTTCAAGAAAAGTTAACTGGGATAGACCCTAAAGATTCAAGGCATATGTTTGACGGAATAAAGAAGAATTTTCAAAAATTTAAACCTCTTAATCACACAATATAAAAATTCCAGAAAGTGACGTTGGGAACTTAGAAAGGGATAGCGATAGGAATTACATAGTACAAGATAAGGAGCAAATTTTAGATACTATTGGCTCCTTTTTGGAGTCAGTTCACTCCTATAAGAATATCAATTCTAACAACATTGTACATGTTCGAATTATTAACTTCTTTAATAGATTCCTGGAATCTAAAACTTCTTTCGAGAGTAATAAAACCACTATAACTAATTTTAGTAATGATAAGAAATCAAATGAGCCTAATAAAAATCAGACTAAAAACTATTTAATAACAAAGGACGAAATTCTATATATTTTTTCTAATTTAAGAAGTAAATTATCTTCGGCTATAGACAAAATACCAAATATAGTTTTGAAAAACATTCCCAATTTATTAATTTACGAATATTGTAACCTTTTTAATAATATGCTGAATAACTCCTATTTTCCTAATGAGTGGAAAAAAGCTGAAGTTATAATTTTACCAAAGAAGGATAGAGATTTAAGTAATCCAAAGAACCTTCCAGCGATAAGTATACTGCCTAATATAAGTAAAGTGTTTGAAATTTGTATAAATAATAATATAATAGAGCTCTGTAAAGACAAAAACTTAATAAGCGAGAAACAATTTGGATTTAAATACAAGCATTCAACAACTAACGCAATACAATTACTTACATCTAATATAAATTGGAATTGGAACAGGAAATTATGTACAGGGGCCTGTCTGATCGACATGGAAAAAGCTTTTGATAATGTTTGGATACCAGGTTTAATAACTAAATTAAAAGAATATCAATTTCCATTGTGCCTAATTATACTTAATATAATATAATATTTTTTTTTGAAATAGTCTTTATTTAAGTCTTCATTATTAAAAAATTTTTATTTACAATATTTCGAGATATTACTTAAAAAGTATTTCAAAAATTAACAACTAAATAAAGAAACTAATACGTATATCACAGCCATAAGGAAAATTGACAATCAAAAAACCTTGTAGTTAATCAGTGTTATAAAAAATTTTAACAACAATCACCAATGAAAACTCTTTAATAACCAAAGCGTCTATTAGTGATTATTGAGCAAATTCCTTATTATCCCATACTTAGACGTTCTGCATTTATCATTAAATGTCAGAGTCAATTGTCTCGCAAATGAATTAATCATTATGTGGTTGAAGTTACTGTGCAATAGGTTAGTAGAATATGTAGGGTGTAAGTTGTGAATTATTTTTAGATTTTTATTTTGAATTATCTGTAATTTCCTTGCGTACGTTTTAGGAGCTTTTTGAAACCAGACCTGGCATCCATAGGTCATAGTTGGCCGAATGCACGTTTTGTAAAGAAGGATTTTGTTTTTTAAATTAAGTTGAGATCTTCTGTTGAGTAAGCAGTAGAGAGCACGACCGCATTTAATCGCCTTTTCGCAAACATATTTTCTGTGTTCTTTAAATGATAATTTTGTATCTAATATAATCCCTAAATATTTGACACTATTTTGCAGTGGAATTACAGTTCCATTAGAAAGTAATTTCTTCGTGGGGATACGTTTCCTTGACCTATTATATGGAAAAATAATGGTTTGGGTTTTGCTGACATTTACTTTAATCTTCCATTTATCAAAGTATTTGTGGGTGAATTTTAAACTATCCTCCATCTTTTTAATAATTGCGTTTGACACCTTACCGCAGCAAATGAAAGCACTATCATCTGCATAAAACGCTGCTTCATGATTTCTTCGAACAGGAATATCGGAAGTAAATATAGTGTAGGAGATAACACAGGCCCTTGCGGCAGACCAGCAGGGATTTGTCTAACACTTGATAACATTATACTATAGTATACTATAGTACGCAAGTGAGTTGTCGACAGAAACTACAAATGAGCGGTGATCTAAAAAACTTTTTATCTGCAAGTGCGTTGGATAATTAAAGATGTTAAGTTTATAAAGGAGGCCATCGTGCCAAATTGTATCAAAGGCTTTTTCTATGTCAAGAAAAACAATTCCAGTATTCCTACGATTTCTTTTGTTCGTGTCAAGAAAATTTACCACTCTTTTTAATTGATGTGCTGTAGAGTGTTCCTTGCGGAAACCAAATTGTTGAGGATTAATAATATTATTGTGATTGGAAAATTCTAAAACTCGTTTTTCTACAATTTTTTCGAAAACTTTATCCAATATGCTTAGTATGCTGATCGGTCTGTAACTGGTAGGTAATTTAGGATCTTTTCCTGGTTTGACAATTGGTGTGTGATTTTTCAAGAACATCTGCTATAGCATTTGCCTTATCTGCACTAGATTTAATAACCTGGCCGTTTATATGCAGATCCGTAAAAGCCTTTTTATTACATTTTATAGCTTTTGATATTTTCCAGAATTTTTTAGAGCCCGACGGTAAACTGGTAATAAATTTGGACCATGCTTCGTTCCGGTCTTTATTGAGGTGGAATTCAATAAGTTTATTTATTAGTATTAAAATACTTTTTATTTGACATTTAGAACTCAAATCACTACATCTTTGAAATTTTCTGTTATATTTATTTCTCTGACCAATTAACATTTTGCTAACATCTGAGATTTCGCGTTGCCAAGACTTTTTGCAGCCGACAGGTATTTTTCCAAAAGCTAGTTTTAAGATATATATTATTTTTTCAAAGTAAGAATCAAGATTACCTGTGACAAAATCCCTGCTCAGATCACCGATCTCATTTTCAACCTAGTTTCTAATTGCCGACCAGTCAGCAAGGTGATATAAGGGAACAGTAATGGTAATATTCTGAACTGCAGGATATTGGAACATGGTCCGATTGTAAAATGTTTGGATGAGTTTTGAGGTTGGAGAATTGGAGACAGGAGTTCGTTAACAGAATGTCTACTGTAGAAGGCTGGACTGAGTTGAAATTTTGACCAAAGCGAGTATACTCACTTGGGTAAAAAATGTAATAATTAGATTGTAGGCAGTGATTGTAGAGCTCCTTTCCAGCCGAGTTATTTAATGCACAATTCCACTGAGTATTTTGGGCATTAAAATCTCCAAATATAAAGAAATCATTAGAAAATGTGGTTTATTTATCCAAATCAGCAGTAAAATTTGTGCTGTAAATTGGATTATACACTGAGGTAAATATAACAGGTCGTCTATTTATTTCAACTTGAATTGAAATGTTTTCAGCAGTATTTGCATTGATTTTTGGTAACAGAATATGCTTTATATTACATTTTATTGCAATTAGAACGCCTCCGCCGTGCGTATAGCGATCCTCTCTATAAATTTTATAGCCACCAAGTTGAAATTTGTGATGTGGTTTCAAAAAAGTCTCATTTAAAAATAGAATATCAATATTCAGTTTGTGTAAAACGTGTTCCAGCTGATGAAACTGTTGTTATGCCTTGGGCATTCCAATGCATAACATGAACATTGTGTACAACATTGGGATTATATGGCATGTTGAAGCATCATACCTAAAACTCGTAGCTTATCGTACTTGTTTTGACATTTTTGTAAAGCATCTACAGCTTCAAAAAATATTTGCATGAGCCTTTCATTAGAAATGTCATTGTCATTATATCTCTCATGACCTTTGCTTTTAGTTGTCTCTGAATACAACTTAGCATTATTGCGGAAATAACTAGTATTATTTTGTCCATCTTGCCTTGGTAATTGCGGGAAAATATGATCTATATGTTTAATGGTCATACCTCAAGGCCATGATTATCCGCGCAGGCTGAACAGACTTTGAGCCGATTACAATTTTTAGCACCATGTCTATACATGGCACATTTAGTGCATTAAGTGGGACCTATGCTGCTTTTGAGAGGTTTTCTCCAAAAGACAGCAATATTAGAAAAATAACGAATTTTTGTAATTTCCCTCTTAGGTACGTGCTGACGGTAAAACTTAATTAAGTAAAGTGCATCATATACACTAGACCTTTTTGTTTCCAATTCCCTTATGCTTAAAGGCTTTATGTTATGCGAGCTGACAAATTCATCCCTGATCGTATTAGTGTCCAGATTTGGTAGTCCAAATAACACCAATTTAAAGCTTCTAGTGTCCTAGTATAAAACTGGAATTTTCTGTCTTTAAGTACACTTAACGCCTCTTGGTACAGTGTTAGTGAGTTGGATAATATTTAAGTTCCAATAGTCATTCTTTAAATGAGTACCTTTCGCCAATTAATCCGATCACATTTGAAAAACTGTGGGTAGCGTCCACAATTATAGGAGGAATTTTCTCTTTAAAAGCAACTACCTCTTCTTCTTCATCGTAAGATAGAAGCTGAAATCTATTGCCACTAGTACTTGGGCCGTCAGATGTTTTAGGCATCTTAAAATTGGGGTTATTGCCCTAATAACGTCTTCTCTTTTGGGCAATCATTGTCAACCACCAGAAAATTAAACAAAATTAATAGTTTTTGTACTTTTTATTAATAAAATTTATATTTTCTTTTAAGCGCAAACTAACACGTTGTTTTTATTTTGAGGCAGAGATGCCAGATGATTACTTAATATAATATGATTAACGATAGAACGTTTAAAATTGTTCACCAGAATCATGAGAGTCGAAAAATATTCAGAATTATAAACAGATTACAGCAAGGCACTGTCAACTCACCTCATCCTTTTAATATATTTATACTTGATCTACTAGGTAAAATAGATAACATAATCTCTTTTGCAGATGATATTATAATATATCATGCTGACAACACTATTGAAAAAATCAATCATAATCTACAAACATCTTTTGATATGGTGAAAAGTTTTACTATGTATTGGCATATGAAGAAAAAGTGTGAAACAATTCTTTTTAGACCGCCGGTCGGTAAATGTAACAATAATACAAGGAAAAATTGGAAATCATTTAGGATTAAATCTAATTTGAATAACATACAAAATAAAGAGATAGTAAAATATTTAGGTATTTACTTAGACAAATTCTTATATTTTAACAACCATGTTAATGAAATTTTACTGAAAGGCAGAAATGCATTTTTCACGTACAAATCATTATTTTACTCAAAATTTTTAAAATCTAAAGTAAAAATTATTATATATCAGTCATTAATACGACCAATTATCACTTACGGATGCCCGATATGGTTTAATGTTTCACCATCCTACATGGAAAAGATACGTGGTTTTGAAAGAAAATGTTTAAGAGCTTGCATGTCAACATATAGATCACCAGAAAGTAATTATAGAAAATACATCTCGAATAAAAGTTTGTATAATTGCTCAAATGTTATAAGAATAGACAATTTTATAATACAATTATTAATAAGAAATTATATCTTAAGATGCACGTCATATAAAGAAAATAATTTAATAATGGCCCCGTACTATACAAATGAAGAGTATATAGCTGAAGCATTGCAAAAAGGCTTCGTACCACCTGAGGCCTTTTTATACCTCGATAGGATGAAAATGATCCAAAATGAACTTGCATTCCAGTCTTTTATCATAGGTATAGAAGTGCAAACATTAAAGCAGTTAACTGCAACTCAATAACAAATAATGACTTTCGATTTGAAACAAGCGTAGCCAATAGAGAACTTTACAGCTTACAACGCTCAAAAACCAACAAGTTTTGGTGGCTTGCTCAATAAATTCTCTATAACCCTTTTCTTTTATCATTTAGACATTGTTTTAACTTTTGCTTATATCGATGTAATGTTTAAAAAAAAAAATCATTACAAAAATTAATTAGTTATATATTCTTCATTTGAAGTACGTTATTTATAAAATATTTAAAAATCAAAACTAATTATTATAGTAATAATACTAGAGAGCCCTATTAAGGGACTTTGTATATATAAAAATTATTATTGTTAACTAATGTTTATTATAGTTGAAGTTTGTTATATATTGCAAATTAATAAACACTTAAAAAAAATCTATTAATATATTTGTTATAAATTAATATAATATATACTATTTCTTATGTATCAAATGTCTATAATTCTGAGCTACATTTTCAATATCTGCCTTAAAATTAATTATATGTATTGTTGGTGTATTAATTATCTGTAACATTTCTAATATATAACGATGTTTAAATTATGTTCTGTATTTAAAACCGATACATTTTCATAATGCTGTCTTCTGTGAATTAATATTTCTATATTTTTGATCTGATTTATGTTCTGCTATTCTAGTTCTTAATTTGTTCTTTCTTGTACCTATATATACCTCATCACAAATCCCTCTGTCATTTCCACTACATGGTATTTTATATACTATATTAGACATGTCTAATTTTTGTACCTTATCCTTTGTCTTACTATATAATTTATTTATTGTATTGTATGATTAAAAAGCTATTCTATATCTATTATCCTTGATATTTCTAAACGTTGTGATATCCCTGGTACATAAACTAAAGACTTATAAATCTTTTGTTCAGTTAAGTTCCTTGTCATATTTCGCCTTTTACATTTCTATTAATTGTTGTACAAATTAATTTCGTCCGGAAAATCATTATCTTCTACTAAATTCTTAATTTTTTCCTCATTCATTCTATGAAATTCTTTGTCACAAATAGTTAATATTTTCTCTATCAAATTCTTGGCACTGTTAATAATAATTCTTTTACTGTGTTTTTAATAAAAATTTATAATTCTTCCAGAAGCTGTTGGTTTTTGGTACCAATCCATATCATCTCTTCTTATTACTAAAGTATCTAAATAAGGAAGTTTAGAATTATATTCCTTTTCCATTGTAAACTTAATATATGGACTAAATTCATTTAATGTTGTTAACATATTTATAATTGCATTCTCAGAAATAACACAAAATAAATCAATTACATATTTTGTCATTATTTTTGGTTAAACGTAAAGTTTCTCAATACATGTATCTAATAATTGCTCCATAAATATATCAGATACGAGCTGATGGCCTTTGCAGCCAGTGCTCTTAAATATAAATTTAGTCCCAGAATTCATTCTAAAGATTAAATAAATTAATAATAATAATAATAATATATCAGATACAATTGGAGAAGTTGGTGATCCCATTGTAGAAATTGGTGATCCCATTGGAAGTCCTTTTTGTTGTAAATGTATCTTCCCATAATATTGAAAGTATCTATTATCCTCTACACAAAATTTTAAAATTCGTAAAAATAAACTCTTCTCAATAGTTGTTAATAACATTCCTCTATAATATTTATTCCTAAATCAACAGAAATATTTGGGAATAAGGAAACTACATCAAATCTAATCTTTCGTTGTTTTCTATCCTCTTGTTAAATAATCTTTTTTTAAAATCCACTGATATTTCAAAATTATATTTAGATTTTTCTGTAATCTTCTTCAAAATTTCAGAAATTGGTCTCAATGGAAAATTTTTCTTATGTATTTTTGGTAGTCCATATAAACCAGGTGCATAAGCAATATTAGTCTTAGCTGATGTTTACGCCGGAGCAGAAATCTTCATAGCAAATTTCACCTTCCTGCTCCAGCGGTTTTGGTAGGCCGTCGAGAGATGCATTTCCACTTTTTGCCCCTTCCTCTAGGCTTTTAAAGAATCCCGTCTTATCTGAAGTCTACACATGTAGAACAACCTTGATAATTAAAGCTCCAATTTTACCATGTGCCAGGTCAACATTCTAAAATGTCCATACTCCAGGTAACACATATTCCAAATTTCTGGTTTCTGGCTAATCGGTGTGGGCTAAGGAGGAGTTTCACCTTTTTGCCCCTCCCCATAGGAATTTTCAAAAATTCCACCTGGGTGGATATTTACGCCGAAGGAGGAATCTATGTACCAAATTTCAACTTCCTAGCTCCAGCGGTTTTGGCAGGCATTCAAGGGGGAGAATTTTTTTCTTTTTGACTCTCCAAGGTCCAGCGGTTAGGGCAGGCTGCCCAAATTCCAAAATGTACTTTATCAATGTGCTAGCCCATTCTTTGGGCTAAGTAACAAATTTCAACTTTCCAGCTACAGCGGTTTCGGCAGGTCGTCAAGGAGGATAATTTTGCAATTTTTTCCCCTCCCCATTGGATTTTTCAAAAATCCCGTCTTAGCTGTTATCTACACTGGAGAAGGAACCTGCATACATATCATCTTCCTATGTCCGGAGGTTTGAGTATGCCGTTGAGGGGGAAACTTTTGGCCCCTTGAAACCCCATTTTTACCACGTCACTGGCAAAGTTGTAAAACGACCTTAGCATTGAATTAGCACATACTCCAAACAAATCATATTTCAAATTTCGGGTTTCTTGCTAAAGGGGTTTGGGCAGGTCGTGAAAGGGGTTTTTCCCCTCCCCCAAGGGGTTTCCAAAAAGCCAGTCTTAGTGGATGTCTACGCTGGAGGGGAACCTACATACATTTCAGCTTCCTACCTATTGCGGTTTGAGCTGGGTGATGTTGAATGAATAAGTGAGTCAGTCAGTCAGTATTATTATTCCTTTATACGTAGAGATAAAATTCTTATATATACAAAAAGAAAACATTTATGACAAAATATTCTAAAAGTAATTTTCTGAACCTTATTGTGTTGATAGTGGTCTGCAAATTATTTCGAAATTGTTTCCAGAGTCGTAATGTAAATATAAAAAGTTGGGTTATTGCTTTGGGTCATTGAGATCTCAAAAACTACAAATGATCAAAGATATGTTGGCTGCTTTGTTATAATAGTTCTAAGAATAAAAAAACGTTTTTAAATTTATGGTAGTTGAAAAAAGACATGTTAAATAAACGACATGAATACTGGGTTACATGATAGAATTTTTTTAAACCGTAGATGTAACGTATGATATTGTTGTAGGCTGTGTTAAATTTTCTCGTATCCTTAGAGTTGCAACCAGAAAAGGTTTCCGATAAATATACGAGTTTCGGTAAAAGTTATGTTTTTGACAGCAGGATTTTAACTTTTAAGGAGGTAAATTGTTGAGTTATCCATTTCACAGCATGTTTTATGTTCTGCCACTGGACTGGTTAATTAATTAAAGTTTCGTTAAATGTAACACCTAAGTGTTGATTTATTTTGATTAAGTCGTAAACCATTTACTGAAGCTCATGTAAAAATTTTATCCAGATCATAAGTTAATGCTTGAGTTTTTCCAAAATGTAGTTGAACGTTATCAGCATTCATTTGTTTTTTTTTTAGAATAACGAAGTTGTTGTGAAAGATCATTAGCATATAATGAGTATAGCAGTTGCCCAAGAATAGATCGTGAAATAGATCCACCACTAGTAACAAATTGGGATCTGTCTGAGAGGTAAGAGAACAACAATCTTAGAGAAAATACTAAGAAGTTAAACAATTTGGATAACATTGAATGGTACACTGTATCAAAAGCCTTGGAATGATCTAATAATACAAAAAATTAAAATTTTTTCTCTTCTAAGTTACTTCGAATATCTTCTCTTATATCGGATAGTGGTGTAATACAACTCCGTAAAGGTCTGAATTCTTATTATGTCAACTATTTGCTTAATTTTTTATCATTTGTTAATAAATATGATTTAAACTTACATTTAAATTTTCATTTCTATTCATAATTTGCATCTGAAGTTTTAGGGATTATGATGATCCACTCTAGCAGATTTATAATGAACATAGTGCTTTGGGTACTGACGCTTTTTTACATAGATGAATACAAGGACTGATTTTTGGTAAGAAAGTGTTCTAAATCAATTGTTCTTCTTGCTTTGGTTCGCTATGTTTTTTATCCTTATGGATTTACATTGTCTAGAATAATAGTTTCCTAAGACTGGTGATTATCAGAGTCTCTCTATTCAGGTTTAACTTTGTAACAATTTACACTGTCTAGAAGTCAGAGAATGCAAAAACATAAGTTTTTTTTAGCGTGGTGATTATCAGAGTCTCTTTATTCAGATTTAACGATTTTGTCGAAAGCATTCGTTATTTTAAAATCTTTACTGTAATTTAAAATTTAAAAAATAAGCACTAATGTTCTAAAAAAACCCAGTGTTTTATGACTATCCAAAAAAAAGTATGTAATGGTTTAAGGTCTTGGCTATACAAATAATTTTAAAAATTATAAATGTTATTCCAGGGTTGCCATATAAAGATTTTTATATTAGTAAACTTGTTTCGGTCTAACTAAACCAAGTTTAACTGACATTTCAAAAATTCAACCTTAGTAAGACAAATACTGCAACAATTTTAAAAAGATCTATCAAAATCTGTTTGAGTTGCAATAAATCCACCATATAATTTTATTTTGCAGAAGCAATTTTTTTTGTACTTTTTGATGTGTGCAGCAATGCTACAAAAATAAAAAATAAATTAAAAAAAAACTAACTTTTGATTACGATTAGTAATCAACAAGATTACTTTTTAAAAAGAATCGTAATGATTATATAATCCTATTTTAAACAATTTCTGATTACTTATTGATTACGATTACAAATAATCCAAAAATAATCAAGATTACTAACGATTACCAGACAACAATCAAAAGTAATCAAAATAAAATGCGACTACTTCTAACGATTATTTTTGATTATTTTCTAAAAATTTTGCATTTACTTTATTTTCAAAAATTTGCATTTACAACATGAAGAAATTCTAAACTAATAAAACAAAATTAGTTGGTTTTTGTTTAAAAAATACACGAACGCATGTTTTGCGCAATCACGCTAAATTTTACAGATATTTATTTTTATAAATATTGGAATTTTTTCTCTATAAAATAAAAGTTTTTGTTTAAAATCTTTACGGTAAAATTTTAACGCCATATATGGGCTTTAGTGTGCGTTAACACCACTTGAACAAAAATTTTGCACATTTTTTTTGTTATTATATTTATTTTGTTTTTATTATATTTTGTATTTTCTAATTCAGAATATGTGATATTTATATTTTTCATATTGTCAAAAACTATTTTTTTTTTGATTTCCCGCCTTTTTTAAAAAAAAAAAGTTTTATATAAGTTTAAATTGTTAAAAAAATTATATTATATAAAAAATTATTTCCCTGAAGAAGTCACCCAATGTGGAGACGAAATATTGGAAAATATTTTTTTTTTTTCTTTTACTAAAAATATTTCTAATCTTTTCAAGATAAATGGAATAAATAAAATTCGACAATCTATATCAAGATACATTTAATTTTTACAAAACAAAATTTTAAATTTGGCAATAAAACGGAAACATGAGACAATGAGAAAAGCTTTGAAAGAATTAGAATATATATCAAAGAATTTAGCTCAAAGTTTAACTGAAAATTTATTCAACACCAGGAAAAATTAGCTATTAAATTAAGTTTAATTTAATTGCCTTATTAATTTAAAACAAAAACAATGATATATTAAGCAAAATAAGAAATGGTTTGTTAACAAATCTGATTTTGAAATCCATATCTGAAGTAGAATGGGTTCTTTCGTTAGGACATAAACACGCACTTCCGGTCAAAAGGGAAAATTTTCCCGTTTTGAAAATTTTAGCAGATGCTGAAGGAGAACAAGCAATAGCTAGGAATAGATTTACTAATATTGTAGATAGTCATTTAAACAGAAAATAATTAACAAATATAGACAAATTTTTGTTAGATAAAATAAATAGGACAAAAAAAAATTTTTAAAAACGAATAAGGAAAATACCACAAAGAAAATACCACAGTGGCTATGAATAAATTTGATTATTTTTTAAGAATGGATAATATTGTGGGTGATATTACTACATTTAAATTAACAAATAGAGATCCAACTTCCGGATTACAAAGAACAAATAATAATTTAATTGAAGGTCTTTTCAAATAAAAGATAATTACATCTATAAAAAAGTACTAACTTAGAAAAAATGTATCTACAGCTCCTAGATTATATGGAGTACCTATCTTATGAACTCTGTAAATATATTACTAATATTCTTAGAATGTTTTGAAAAGCTGTTAAAAGCAAAGTAAATGACGGAACTTGCTAAAAATTTGACAGTAGTCTATTAACAGGTGGTACTTGATGGGAGCAGTGTCGCATTTCATATAACTTTGAGGGAAGTTCGAAAAGTCACGGACTTATTGATCCACCCACGTATTTTTATTTTAATTAGTTATAAAAACATTTTTGTTTCCTTATCTTTTTTAGATTTAAAATATTTTTATTTCCTATGATATTTATATTTTTAATATTGTCAAAAACTATTTTTTTTTGACTTCGTCCTTTAAAAAAAAAAAGTTTTGTATATATAAGTTTTAATTGTTAAAAAAATTATATTATCATCATCATTATTTTTATACAAACAATATTCAAGATCAAATAAAAGAAAATAAAATTAAAAAGAGTAAATATTTTGTTTTTGTAGCTAGGTTGAAACTAGTATTACGATCTAGCCAAGTATCACATCAGAATCCAAAGCTTGGAACAGCTAGAATTTCATTACCAACAAAAATCTATTACAAACATTTTTTCCCAATGTCCCGTTAGCTACTAACTGAGACTTTAACTGACAAATTTCTTGTTGTTTGCCATATAAAATTTGAATTTATTTATTGGTTCAATATTAACTGTACATTCACGAATTAGAGATATATAATATTTTAAGATGTCTTACCAGTTGCAAGCAAACTACACGATCCCAGAAAAACAAAGTCTGATAAGGTTTTATTGTGGCATTGGTAAGTCTGTAATTAAATAAGACCATGTATAACAGAGAATATTTAATAAATATAAAACAAAGAAACTCACAAAGAATGATCTATTATTCTGTGAGGCAATGCCGGCTTGCCACAAGCTTAGATTTCCATCGCCATCGCCAATTCCAAATTTATTTCCTTGTTCTGAGAAGCGACATCTGGTTACCTTAGCAAATGTACCCGAAGGTCGAGGTGTACAAACAACTTGCTGATGACCCCATTCCCAAATCTGGACAGATCCATCTTGTCCACCAGTTAGATACAAAGGCATCAATGGATGTGCACTCATTCTTTTTACGTTATCAATTTTATGTTTCAATATCTGTAAAAATGAAATAAACTTATACAAACAAAATTACTCCCCAAAAGTTTAGGACTAAATATTTGTTTTAAATTTATAAAATTCTTCGTGTAATTTGATTCAGCTTGAGTCCAGATATAAAACTATTTGTTACATTTTATAATATTCAACCATCAAACTTTAGCGTGGAACTGTTGGAACCGAATGAGAAATGGCATACATCACTACATTACTCCTGCACTTTATATTATAGGTGCAATTTATTGTACCTTTTTAAATACCATTGTATTGCAACTCTGCTATGATATTACTAACTGTTTTGCATTGTAATATTGTATTCAGTCTATTAAATAAATTCTTTCTCAACAGGCCCCTGTCGCGCGTGTTTTTTAGACTAATAAAATTTTTCTTTTATCGTTCATAATAGTGGATAGTTTTTAGAAAAAAAAAGGAATGGCAAATCTTCCGGTCGGTTTTTCGTTGGAACGTTTAAAAGGACGTGAGAATTTCGACGTATGGAAGAGACAGGCAAAGTCCTGTTTAATCATCAAAGGTTGCTGGAAAATTGTGGAAACTGGCATGGTTGGTGAAAGCGACGCCATTTTGAATGAACGTGCTTTAGCGGAAATTACTTTGATGGTAGATCCCAGTAATTATGGGCATATTGCTACAGCCACAACGGCAAAGAAGCGTGGGATGCCTTGATGAACGCATATGAAGACACAGGCCTTACAAGAAAGGTTGAGTTGCTCAAGCAACTAGTCAACATAAAGCTTCAAAATTATGGTTCTATTCAGGAATATGTGAACGAGCTAGTGATAATTGCCTTGAAGGTAAAAAATGCGGGGTTAAACATTGATGACGAACTGACAGCATCTTTAATGTTAGCTGGATTGTCGGATGATTTTAAACCACTCGTTATGGCGGTGGAAAATTCCAAGGAGAAATTATCCGTTGACATGGTGAAGAATCTCCTCCTCCAAGATGCAAAATTCGATAACCCAAATGGTGAAGATAAGGCAGTGTTAACACGAAAAATTCCAAAAAGAAGAAAAAACCAATACAGTGCTACGGCTGTAAAGAATTTGGGCATATTTTTAGAAATTGCTAGAACAAAAACAGCAACAATAACAGCAGTAACGGTAAATCATACAGAAAGAATGAGAGAAAAAAGAATTCATCAACACTTATTGCATTAAGCAAAAGCTTACAAGTGTGTACTAACACCAACAAACAAAATGTTATAAGAGAAGACAACAGTTACGTACATTGGTACATCGACAGCGGCGCAAGCAACCACATGATAAACGACTGCAGTTATATGTATAACAAACACAACGTAGAAAATAAAAAAGTCATTGTTGCTAATAAAAGTGAACTTCAAGTGGACTGCGCTGGTGACGTCGACCTGACGATTCTAAATGAAAAGTGGAATAAAAAAGTAACAGTAAAAAACGTTGAATATGTACCTAATTTATGTGCTAATTTACTTTCTGTAAGGCAAATGACAAGAGATGGTAAACGAGTAGTGTTTGAAGGTGAAACCTGCAGAATTTTTGATAAAAATACACTTGTTGCTTCTGCTGTAGTTTACAATGATCTATACCATACAAATACTGAAGCCCACATTAAAACTAACGTTTTTTTGGCTAAAAAAGATTTTGATTTGTGGCATAGAAAAATGGGCCACATTTGCAATAAAAATCTAACTAATGTGAAAAAAGCCTCTTATGGCATTGATTTCAAAAGTGAAAATAAAAACCCTTGTGTGATTTGTGTAAAAGGCAAACAGACCAGAAAGCCTATTAGGGAAGAAGGTTCCAGGGCCACTAAATTATTGGAAGTGATACACTCTCATGTGATTGGACCGTTAAACGTAAATTCATTTTCTGGTGCTCGTTTCTTAGTAACGTTTGTGGACGATTTTTCAAGAAAAATTTTTGTATATCCCATTAAAAACAAATCTGATGTTTTCGAAACTTTTATAGAATTTAAGCAGATGGTAGAAAATCAGTCTTCGGCAAAAATAAAAATTCTACGGACGGACAACGGAACTGAATATTTAAACAAAAGGTTTTATGTTTTTTTAAAGAATAATGGCATAAATCATCAGAAAACGTGCAGGTATTCGCCGGAACAAAATGGTGTGGCGGAAAGAATAAACCGCACGTTGATGGAACGAGTACGTTGTATGTTAATCGACAGCGGTCTGGACCAGCGTTTTTGGGCTGAGGCCATAAACACCGCTAGTTATTTGGTTAACAGAGTTCCTTGTCGTAATGATAATCGTAGTCCTGAAGAAATATGGTCTCGTCGTCGACCTGATTTAAAGTTTTTGCGAGTTTTTGGTTGTCCTGCTCTTGTCCACATACCAAAAGAAAAACGTCGCAAGTTAGATCAAAAATCAATTGAATGTATTATTATGGGATACAGCTCTCAAAGCAAAGCGTACAGATTATTTAATCCCGAAAACAACAGTATAATCATTAGCCGTGACGTAGTATTTTTAGAGTAAAGTAAGGTGAGTGCCAACGTACAAAACGATTTTTATTATCCAGAATTTATGCAAACTATTGATGGTGCCAATTCAGAGGAGAGTGTTGATATTGAATTGACACCTGAAATTGAACCCACAAATGAAAATTCTGATTCAACTAATGATGACACAAATGCCAGCGAGTACGATGATTCTGTGGGGTGGCCATCGTCTGAAAATACACCGGCTGAGGGCGATGATGATGAATGGTCCCCGAATTCGTACGAGGCAAGATCTCTTCCCGTGGTTGAAAATGTTCGTCGCTCGAGTCGTATAGTGGGTCAACGTGCACAAAACTTTTGTGCAATGCAATTTGTTGGTGATGAACCATCAAACGTAAAGGATGCAATGTCATCAAGCAATTCGGCCGAATGGAGGGTTGCCATGAAAGAGGAAATAGATTCATTGGCTGCAAATAAAACATGGGTATTAACAAAGCTGCCACCGGGTGAAAGGGCTATTAAATCAAAGTGGGTGTTTAAAACGAAACGGGATGAACACGGTAATCCTATGAGACGGAAAGCCAGATTGGTGGCGAAAGGTTTTTCTCAACGTGAGGGAATTGACTTTCTCGAAACCTTTGCTCCTGTCGTCAGGTATGATTCCATAAGATATTTATTGGCACTGGCTGTAAAACATGATATGTATGCTCACCAAATGGATGCAGTAAGTGCATATTTGAATGGTTCGTTAAAGGAGACTGTGTACATGGAACAACCCAAAATGTTTGATGATGGTTCCAAAAAAGTTTGTAAATTGGAGAAATCAATTTATGGCCTGAAACAGTCGGGTCGCGTTTGGAATGAAACCATCAATAATGAATTACTCAAAATGGGACTTGTAAGAGGAGAAGTTGATCAATGTATTTACCATAAAATCGCAGGTGGTCAAATGTTGTACGTGGCTATTTATGTCGACGATGTTTTGATATTTTCCAACAATTTAAAATCCATAAAAGCATTAAAGCAAAAACTTGCTAGCAAATTAAAAATGAAGGATATGGGAGAGTTGTCATCAGTATTAGGTATGAAGATTAGCCGTAGTAAAGATACAATTAAAATTGATCAATCGCAGTACATATCAGATGTTTTGATACGTTTTGGTATGAATAATTGTAAGCCAACTTCGACTCCAATTGACTGCAATCAGAAATTGTCAACGAGTATGTCTCCTAAAGATGATAAAGGTAAACAACAGATGTCAAAAATTCCGTATATGCAGGCGATTGGGTGCTTATTGTTTGCGGCACAAATTTCTCGCCCTGACATATGCTATTCCGCAAATTTGTTAAGTCGGTTTGAAACGAATCCTGGTAAACCTCACTGGGAAGCCGTAAAAAGAATTATGAGGTATTTGAAAGGCACGATTGATAAAGGTATTGTTTACAAAAAGCAAGTAGATGACGATATAAAAGGTTACTGTGATTCTGATTGGGCCGGTAATGTAGACGACCGCCAATCAACAACTGGTTATGTTTTTGTTTATCAATCTGCTGCCATATCATGGGCAACAAAGAAGCAAAAGACAGTCGCATTGTCTTCGACGGAAGCCGAATTCATGTCAGTAACTGCTGCAATTCAAGAATCAGTTTGGTTGAAACGCTTAGAAGGTGAACTCAACCCTAAAGGTAGAAAAAGTATGATTCTATTTTGTGACAATAAGGGCGCTATACAAGTAGCGCTTAACAACAACTATTCGCCAAGAACTAAACATGTGGATATTAAAGCCAAATTCATCCGCCAGAAGATATATGATAAGGAAGTCGTGTTGGAATATCTATGCACAACTGAGATGGTCGCAGATGTATTCACAAAGGCCGTTACTCCCCAGAAGCTTGAATATTTTAGAGATAAATTTGGTCTTTACTAATTCATTTTATTATTAAATTGTTACACAATAAAATTTGTTTTTTTGAATTGAAATGTACACTTTATTTTTTTATGCTAAGTTATTTGAATGTAAAGGGTGCATAAGAAATTCGTGTTTTTTGGTTAGGACATTTGTCATTCAGGGAGGGTGTTGGAACCGAATGAGAAATGGCATACATCACTACATTTCTCCTGCACTTTATATTATAGGTGCAATTTATTGTACCTTTTTAAATACCATTGTATTGCAACTCTGCTATGATATTACTAACTGTTTTGCATTGTAATATTGTATTCAGTCTATTAAATAAATTCTTTCTCAACAGGAACAAATAAAGTTTTTAAACAATTCAATAAAACGTTTATTATCGAATTTGGCAAAAAGACTTAGTATAAATTGTTTATTAACGAAAAATTTCTTAATCTGTTTAATTAGGTTTAAGCCTAAAATAAACAATAGATAATGTTTGAAAAATGAAAATCATTTTTTTAACCATTCAAAACAGTGCAATTATTTAATTAATTTTTCATGGATCATCCATCCAAAAATAAGTAGAATCCATAATTTTCTATCCAACAAATTACAATTGCATCATTTAATCCTATTTTCACAAAATTTCTAAAATTGCTACATAAATATGATAAAAAATAAATTATACAAAATAGTGATGTTGATTTAATTAAAACATAATCGTCATTCAAATACTTTCACTATTCGTAGTAATAAGTGTCTCTAATAACATTACGTTCCCACTAATACTTCTTAATTATGTTTAAAAATTGTTTTCATCATGCTTTGTTTTATCATAAACTAATTTTATTTATATATTCTGCAACAAATCTTATTCTTCTACGATTAACCAGTCAATCGTTTACGAAGTTTATGAATCACTAAGTATTTATTTGAAAGTGAAAAGAAAACTAAAAAGTAACAAACTGTTATTTCACGATTATGCGTGAAACTTTTTATGAAAGGTTTAATTTTTTTTTTAATTTGTATGCATTCCACCCTTAATATATTAATAATTTTAATATAATTATTTATAATAATAACAATAATTATATTAATAATAACAACAAACATAATAATAAGAATAGTAATAACCAGGGAAACCGCAAATATGCTCTAAAAAGTGTTTTATGCGCATAAAATATGCACTAAAAATATAGAAATATGCACTTAAAATTTAAAAAATATACTCTAAAAATAAAAAAATTTTATATATTTTTTTAAACAAAAAAATATTTTTTATTAAAAAATCAAAAGAATTCACACTCACAATATATTTTCTGTTACTGAGTCTAGTATATTTAAAAAGTAATACGTAGAGTTTGTTTTTAAATGAAGAATCAATTGAAATTGATAGAAATATAGCTTTTAACTATTTGAATCAGTCATTCAAAAACCAAACTATAAAATGTACAGACATTCAGTAGAAGTTGATATTATCAGTTAAACGTACAATTTTTTGTTGTCTGTTTCTAAAAATAGAAATTCAAATAATTCCTTTTTGTTTTTTTTTTGTGAAAGCAGTATGTTTAAATCCAAATTTATTTAAAAATACAAAAAATTATTCAATTATACATACACGTACAGAAAATCAAAATATATACATCTGTGAGTGTTGTGTTTTATAATACAAATAAAAAACTTTCAATTTTGAATTTCTACCGTTTTTACTGCTTTGTAGATTATTAAATAATGATTAAAAATAAACAACAAAATGTGCTGAAAATAATGAAAAATCATTAGCCCTCTTTTTGATTATATTTTCGATTAATTTAATATGTATTTTAGATCGTTTTTAATGAAATAATATTGTGAGTGCACAAAAAATTTGCGTATTAAAAAAATAAGATAAACATAACAACTAAAACGAAAAAACAAAGGAATGCAAAACAATAGGAACCAAATTTTTAAAAGGTATTACGAAGAAATGTAATTTTTTCCATATTTAAGTTAGTTCTACATTTAGTAAACAAAATAATATAAATAATTTTTTTTTATTTGGTCAGATGTCTCTTTCGTGTCTGATTCTCGCGTCTTTATTATACCCTTCACCATAGGTGGAAGGGTATATATAAGTTTGTCATTCCGTTTGTAATTTCTACAATATTGATCTTAGACCCTATAAAGTATATATATTCTGGGTCCTTATAAAAAGCGAAGTTGATTTAACGATGTCCGTCTGTGTGTTGAAATGGGTTTTCCGAAGAACCCAGACATGATGAGGACTTGATTGTTATTTATTTCTGTTACATGTGATCCATTTCTGTTTGCTATTAAAAATCAGACAGATCGGTTAATAAATGGCTGAGATATTAGCAAAAAACCAGGACTACCTCTAATTTTTCCAGTAAAATCCCTTTGTTTAATATGTATGTAGAATTTTGAGCATAACAACACATCCATGTGTTAAAATTCTTTTCTTTCATCTCCACCTTTTATACACAAACAACACACATACAAAGATTTGTCATTTAAATAAAAACCAAACAAATCTCTAATTAACGAAGACTTTTATATATGTACCTCTATTGACGATGATTTTGTGTGAGCTTCAATAGCTCAGTTGTCTAGACGCTGTGTCACAAATACTTTTTTTTCTCTAAGGCCGTGGGGTTCGAGGTTCAAATCTCGGTGAGGTCAATTCACTTTTTTTTTTGTACATTTTTTTTATTATTTTCTTAAGACTTTTTTTTTGCTTATTTTTGTTTTTTTTTTAACATTTAATAATTAATTTATATAAAATTTTATATTAATAATTAAAATTCTTTTCTTTCATCTCCACCTTTTATACACAAACAACACACATATAAAGATTTGTCATTTAAATAAAAACTAAACAAAGCTCTAATGAACGAAGACTTTTATATATGTACCTCTATTGACGATGATTTTGTGTGAGCTTCAATAGCTCAGTTGTCTAGACGCTGTGTCACAAATACTTTTTTTTTTCTCTAAGGCCGTGGGGTTCGAGGTTCAAATCTCGGTGAGGTCAATTCACTTTTTTTTTACATTTTTTTTTATTATTTTCTTAAGACTTTTTTTTTTTGCTTATTTTTGGTTTTTTTTAACATTTAATAATTAATTTATATAAAATTTTATATTAATAATTAAATAATCCATAAATAGGCTAAAAACATCAACATTTTTATAAAAACCCTCTGATACAAACAAAATACAAACGTTTTTATACCTTTCACCACAGGTGGAAGGGTCGCGGGTTCGTTAAGATTTTTTTTTTGTTTATTTTTTGTTTTTTTTTTTTTACATTTAATAATTAATTTAAATAAAATTTTATATTAATAATTAAATAATCCATAAATAGGCTAAAAACATCAAAATTTGTATAAAAACCCTCTGATACAAACAAAATACAAACGGTTTTATTTCTATTTTTTGCTCCGATTTAAAAGAATTTATAAAAAGATTTTTAAACCATTTTATTTCTCACATATTAAGAAAATTTTATACATAATTTACCTTTGAGTGCAACTATTTTAGGTCATAACTTATAATAATTTATAAAAAAAATTATAAACTATTTTCCTTCAAATTTTTAAAATTAAGCTAAAGAAATTACAAATATTTTTAATAAAAAGCGAAATAAAATCCTAAATGCAAATTTGCCAGCTAAATCAAACTATTTTGTAGAAATAAAACACATGCAGTTCTAGTGATTTCTTTTAACGATTTGTTGAAATTCTTTTCTTTCACCTCTTAACCTTTTATACACAAACAACAAACACTATTCTAGAGCTGTATTATGACCTATGGATACGTCTTATAAAGCAAAAGATCGAAAATCTTTAGTATAACATATTTGCTGAAAAACTCGGAAATATCGGTTCAGATACAAAAAAGTTATGCCCAAAACATACATTTTTTTAAAATACATATTTTCTGGAACCATAAATCTTCCCGAGTCCAAGTTTTATCTAAAGGCGTCCGTATATAAATCTGTCCATTTCATATATGTCCATACATAAACTTCAGTTTTTTCCCAACCATGGTGAAGGGTATATAAGATTCGGCATAGCCGAATTTAGCCGCTCTTACTTGTTTTTTTATAAATCTTTTTTTAAACGGTTTCTTCTCTTTGATTAAAAGAATAAGTATAACAAAGGAACAGGAAAATGTTAAAAAAATACAGCACACATATTTATTTTGACTTAAATTTTCAAATAAAAAACGCCTTTTACATCTAAGCATATTTTTGTACATTGAAAAAGTTCTTTCAATATCAACTGACGTAATGGGGGCGAATTTAAAAGCTAGTACTTCTTTAATATCATATGCCAAAACTTATTTTTTTGAAGATGTAGTCAGCTGTTTGCTTATTCTTTTTATTACTTGCAGACCATTGTTTTTTTTTACAATCTGTTCAAGTTTGTTCTTAATATATGTTTTGGTATAGCATTCTGGTACCTTGTCAATATTTTTGATTGATTCTGTTACTAACTTGCTCAACAAATGTTGGTTTGGGAGGGGAAGCGCTAACAAATATTAGTTTATTGCATGTCAAAATAGAAAAAGGATGCATAAAAGAAGTCAAAATATGCCCTAAAAGACACAAATATGCTATAAAAAAGGAGAAAATTGCCCTAAAAATATGCTTTTATCTCAAAATATGCTCTTAATGCTGAAGTATGCAAAAATATGTTCTTAAGGATAAAATATGCTAAAATTTGCTATAAAAAATCTATACCAGAATTCTTAAATTGTTCTGAATCGGATAAATAGTTTATCCATGGGTCCATATGACGCACAGGAAAAAACATGAATATGCAATATATTTGCGGTTTCCCTGGTAATAACGATAGTAATAACAGTAATAATAAATAATAATAATAATACCTTAATAAAATTCAAAAGTAATATACAATGAAATAAGAAAACAAGAATCCAAGTATTAAGAGCTACGAATTGGTTGATAATTTAACTTCAAATTGGAAGTCTTTGAATCACCTTATTCAGTACACTAAAAACATAATACATTTTATATTACAGATAATCCAAACACTTGCCAAAATTGTCAAATTGAAAAAATCAATGAGTCAAATCTTGAACAAAAATTTTTTTGTTTCATCAGGTAAAATATCTGTTTAAGTTCTTACCTAGTTTAGGTAAACTTGTATATGTATTTAGAAGTGTGCTTAAATTTAGCTTATTTATGCCCTTATTCTATATTTTTTAAATAATTCAATACGTTAACATAAAAGGAAACGTTAGCATTTATATTTTTAATTTTGTAATTCTCGTGAATCCATAACATGTATTTTTGTGTCATGTTAAGATAATCAAATTTCTTAGCTACCATATTTAAAAAATATAAAAATTTCAAAATTATTATATGGAAGCCTTAAGCTCTTTTCTGATTTTCTTTCAAATATTGCAGTTGAAATACTTCAAAATGAATTCAATAAATTAATTTGTTTAAAAAAAAATGTTTTTTAATATTTTTATTTTTATAAAAAAAGATTCTTGTTTTTTTGTTTATTAATGAACACAAAAAAAAGCAAACCACCAAGGAATACAGTGTCGGAAAACTATTATGTAGTTCAAAAAATACTTGGAACATATACGTATAAACATAAATATGAGCAAATCTACGGTATAGTACGATTCCATGTCACTCAGGTTTTTAACCACTTTAAGATCAATATATAATATTTCTGAAAGTGTCATAATTTCCAAAACGACGAGTTTAACCTCGCCAACATCCTAAAGTTTTATAATTATGCTGTTAATGTGCTCTACTGAGCTAAGGTCTTTTGGCTATAACTTTTTCAGCATAAAAGGAAATCGTTCTAATCCTTTTATGGATGATAGTAATGATGTTGCAAAATCTTCTATATGATGAATTTCATGTAAAAATCGAGATGCATTGAGCCCGACCCCCTCAGATATCGATGAAATTTTGTTCATAGCTTAATTTGATCAATACAAACAAACTCTCATTTTTGCGATTTTTTGGGCGTGGCACAGTGGGAAAGTTTTCGAAAAAACGCGAAAATGGTCGAAAAGCGCTACATTTAAACTACAATAACTCAGAATCGGCTGAACCGATTTACATGATCTTGGTATCATTAAAAAGATATTTTAACAGGCTTTATGAAAAATTACACTGTGAAAAAGAAAATTTTAACTAACGAAAAATCCAAAAAGATCAAGTGTTTTTTACAGTGTATTATTTTTTTAGAAAGGTTTATCCTTCACCTATACCATATCAAAAAATAAAAATGGGTTCTTTTTAGTTTTTTTTATATAATTTATTAAGTAGTGTCACTTCTAGTAATTGCCCTTATATTTTATATTAACAGGTAAAATAAATAAACATTGTCCCAGGAAAATTGTGAATATGTTTTAACCCAAATTTTTTAAGTAGTGTCACTTCTAGTAATACGTTACCTTTGTAATAAATAACGAACGGATGTATTGTAGCCTGATCATTATTCCAATGGTATCCTTGCACGGCATCTTGTACAAGAATCGCATAATTTTCAGCAAAGTCCATTTGAATTAACATTTCTAATGATAACAGCGCCGCTCTTTTATTGCTGATAAATTCAGATTGTCGCTTTGCTATGAAATGATGCGGAATCAGAACTTTGATGTGTTCAGTAAAATCGCTGACAAATGATTCTGAGTTGGTGGTTAACGTTTCCAGAACACATCTAATCGTTGTATTCCACTTTTTGTATATTATTTCTTCAGTTTGGTTATTTTCAAAATGTTTTAGCATATGCGTTTTTAGATTATTTAAATTTTTGAAGCAGTGACCACACATTGAAACGCAACACTCGCTTTTTTCTATGTCACCATTACAAACAATGAATTTGAGAACATCTTTGTAGTCGGTAAATGTGCATTCTCCTTCAATACAAATTGATTTTAAGCCACTTTTTTTAAACATCAATTTCATATTCTGATGCAATGTGCATACACAGATATTTTGCTGGTTTCCAACTCCAAGTTTCATAAAATTTTTTGGCCTTAACATTGTAAATTTTGTAAAACCCACTTTGGCCAAGGGTTTTTTTTAAATTCTTGGTAAGATTCGCGTAGTGAAGATAACATCAGTCTTTTTTGAACTTTTTCACGTAAGTTTCCTTGTTTAACAGTAATTGAAACTTGCGATCCTGGCATCATTCGGCTAATTTCATCATCTTTATAAAATAACTTGACTGTGCTTAGAGTTTCGGTTGGTAAACTACGTCTGCTCATTTTTAAAAGATTGATATCTGCAAACTTCGTTTTATTCCTTTGGATATCTTTACTTTTTTTGATACAATCGTGAGATATATCATCCCCAAAACGATCTTTAATTTCTGCGTGACTCATATTGATTGGTAAGAGAGATAAAAGTTTTTGCTGTTCCAAAAGATTTGAGCTGTTCTCTATTTGATATTTGATGTTTTGCAAAATTTCTTCGTAAATGGCTTTGACGTTTTCAAGTTGCGCTGACAAATCAGACAATGGATCAGCTCCAAGTGAATCTGCTACATTTTCCAAAATTTGCAGTGATTTTCTATTTCTGTATGCATTTCGTTTGATATATTTCCTTTTAAGAGGCGACATTTGGTTTGGTAGATGAGGAATAATATGATCATTTATATTTTCAATGAGTTCGTTGCTTTCGATGTTTGTATTACGGCTGGTACAAGTTTGAAGTTCATTCAATTCTTCGCTAATTTCATCGCTGGGCGTTGTTGGTAAATAATTTGAGACTTCATTCTGCTCCACGTTGGATTCATTACGACTGCGCGCTTTTCTCAGTGTATTCCGGCAAGTTTCGCAAATACGGCTACAATGAATGCTGGCGACAGCTGGAAAATATTCAATTATATTTGCAGCCTCGTTTTCACTTATTTTACGAAGCGAAGCTCAACACTTATTAGATATTTTTATGCATCTGTACTTATTGTTTGAATTCATATTCACTCAAATTTTTAAAATAAACGCGTAAAAATTGTAATCGCTTGTACTTTTCGCGTTCGTTGGCACTTGTTGAATGACAAAAATCGATAAGGAACACCTATAAATTCTACGTATTTTTCAATATTTTACTGGCAGGTACTTATGAATGGGTGCATATTTTAAGGGTGGCGATATACCTGATTCAGCCACCCGTTTTGAAACGTTCCAAAACATGAGCACTCTTAAATGTGGATTCAATTTCTGTAAAAAAATCATGCAGGTAGCCAACGGAAAAAACCCAAATAATTAAAAAACTGCACTTTCCTCTTTTCCTTTTAATTGTCCACGAACATTTATGACCGTTTTTAGTTTGTTACCGCAATCATAAAAATCAAATAACCTTTTGTTTATTACTTTTTTTTTAATTCTGAGAATCATAAAAAAAAGTCATCAATGTTTTTTCCAAAGAATTTTTCAGACAAAAATAATAATAATAATTTTACGACATATTAATTAATTTTCCTGGGACAATGTTTATTTATTTTACCTGTAAATATAAAATATAAGGGCAATTACTAGAAGTGACAATACTTAATAAATTATATAAAAAAAACTAAAAAAGAACCCATTTTTATTTTTTGATATGGTATAGGTGAAGGATAAACCTTTCTAAAAAAATAATACACTGTAAAAAACCCTTGATCTTTTTGGATTTTTCGTTAGTTAAAATTTTCTTTTTCTTATAAATTTTTTAAACATGTCATAAAGCCTATTAAAATATCTTTTTAATGATACCAAGATCATGTAAATCGGTTAAGCCGATTCTGAGTTATTGTAGTTTAAATGGAGCTCTTTTCGACTATTTTCGCGTTTTTTCGAAAACTTTCCCACTGTGCCACGACCAAAAAATCGCAAAACAGTCATTTCTAAAAATGAGAGTTTGTTTGTATTGATCAAATTTAGCTATAAACAAAATTTCATCGATATATGAGGTGGTCGGGTTCAAAATTTCAGTTTTATCTCGATGTTTAAATTAAATTCATCATATGTTGAAAAAAGCATGTGCCATCAGTCAGCAATAAATGGTACCTCTTCAAAATCTGTCACTCTGTTTTTCCATAAAACGAAAATTAAGAGGATTTTCGTAATTGCAAATTTTTTTATATTGGATTATAAACGACAAACATACTAACAAAAGGCGACCAACCGATTTAGTGTGCCTTCAGAAACAAAGAAATTATGACATTACAAACATCATCAGGTCCATGCGTGCAGATCATGAAATTTAATATTTTTTGAAGAGCACATCCGTAGTTTAAATAACTAGAGGCAACCCTGTGTGATCGGTTAATATCACTACTACTAATATTGTGTGTAAGTGCTAAATAGATCGAATTATTATTTTGGTGCCGAGGGCCATTTAAGTTTAAATTTTCATAGGTTTTTCAAGCTTAACTTGCAATAGAACCAAAAGGGATAATCCGATCGTTTTAGCACTTTTACAAAACAATAGTGCCTATAAACTCTATGATATAAGCCAAATTTCAACCTTTAATTCTTTAAACTGCGGATGTGCCAATCAATTAAAAAATTAATTTTTAGCGTTCTGTGGAGTAAAAGTGCCCTAAAGCTAAAAACGTCATCCGACCTATTTAGCACTTTCACATATAATTTTCACATATATTTGATGCCATACTTTCACATATATTTGATGCCATAATTCTCAAAACTGCGGGTGTGCCTTCCATTTTAAATTTGCCTTTCAGCGAATTTTGGAGAAAAAATTAAAAAAAAAAAAATTAAGGTAATTGTTATCTTTAGCCTTAATTTCCTCCAAAAACCAGATGTGTTGGACAAAATTGGAACCCAAATTAGGACTTAGAATGGAAAGGTTTTTCGAAAACGTGTGTTTGCATCCCCCAAAAGTTAAAAATTTTACCTTCTAAAAATTCTACGGTTTTTAGCTTATAACTTTTTCAGCTTATAACTTTTTCAGATTATTTATTTTTAATGTGTTTTTAACAAGTTGGCGCTAAAATAAAACCTGTGTCACTAATTTGAAATTTTTCATTTTTTAAAATTGAAATCGTACTATTTCGTAGATTTTCCCATATATTATTTAATTTATTGTTATGATGTAATTTTTTTAATGTGGAAAATATATAAATAATTTGTTATTCAATAAAAAAAACTTAGGTTTTTGTCACATTATGATATTTTTCAGAGGTATGTATTATATTGGAAATATCAAAATTTACGTTTTTTCTTGTCACGGCAAAATTAGTGATCGTCCAATTTGTCAAGTAATTTCGTGTGATTTAGGTTTATAGAATTGAAATTTCTATCACATTAACAGTTTTTAAACAACAACAGGGTTTCTTTCTGTAAAATAATATGTTCTATTAAATAACATTTACAGAATAGCTAACTCAAAAAAATCATGTTATTGTACAGTTATTGTCAGTTTTAAAGCTTAATTTAAAATTCTGAAGACAGCTATCTTTGTCTGTTATTAACTATTTATATGGGCATTTTTTATGAGTGTACCGACACCGAATAATAAGAAAGAAACAATTATATTCTAATAATAAATGGTTATTTGGTAATAGAAGATTTTGCCGGTTTCAAAAAATATCCGAAATTACAATTGACAGTTTGTTAATTTTTTAATGAAAAATCTAAATTTATGAAAAACTGAAACTGAGCCAATTTCGAAGTTCATGTTGTATTTATTTATAACATAAGTATTTAAACCGTAAACAAATCTTAATCTAAAAAGAAGATATACCAATTAAAATTATTACGCACAAACCGAAAGAACTATACCCTTAAAGCCATATGCATAGAAATTCTTATAACATCAAAATTTCGTCTTTCAAATTATATACAAATTTTAAATCGAAACCTTGAAAAAACTTAATTTGGGGTTTAGTATGAATGTATTGAAACAGTTCTTTTATTGAGTACTATTCCGTTCCCGATAAACCTTTTACGAGATGTTTGTAAAGGCTTCTGCTATATTAAAAAGTCACAAACTAAGCATTTTGAATCATATAACTTACAATGTCAGTTCCACGACCAGATTGCGATGAATTTGAGTTATAATTGAAGTTTGATTCCGGCGATACAGATGATCCATATGGCGACCTTTTTAAAAAAAAAAATAAAAATGGAAATAAAAGGTATCAGTAAAATTTAAACTTAAGAACTTTTCATTAGTGTCATGATGTAAATATTTTCTTACTGTTCAGAATTTTGAATCATTAAGAATCCTGTATTTGATCCATTTTCAATATCCTTCGTTATATTTAACATATCATAATCGCATTCATCTTCGTACCAGTTGGGTGATTCTAGTAAAAGCGAGATATCCAATTCTTGAACTTCCCTGGGATTTGCAACAGCAATCATACTTGAAGAATTATTGTTCAAACAAAACGCAAGAATTGATTCGTGATCCTTATGTATAATACGAATAGGTTCGTTATCTTTTGTTATGTTATTGCCACCTTTATAAAAACAGTGAAAAAAAATTAAAATAATATTAGGAACTGGTAGGTGGATGGTTTTTATTGAAATAAATTAATACAAATTTGTTAGCATCAAAAGAAACCGTACACGTTAGTCTTCTTTGCTTCCAACTTTATTTTACTAATTTGCTTTATCATTTAATTCAACATTTTATGTTTTTGAAAAAAAAAAAAAAATACAATAACAGAAATATACAAAAAAAAAACAAAAAATATTTTATATTAACACGTTTGAATATAAAAAAAAGGTATTCAGTATTTTGTTAGCTTTCACTTGATTTGATTGCAGCTTGCAAATGTTCAATGGTGTTGTGGTCAGCTGACTAAGGGGGTTGATTAAGCTGTTTGGGTTTATGGAAAAGCAGTAATTCCTTTACTATTTTTGCAGTATGCTTGTTAAAAGAACCAAGATTGATCGAAACCCAAATTTTCGGCACTGGGTGTCAAATTATCTATTAAAATGGTGAGATAATCTGTTTTATTCATACTGCTCTCTATGAAAACCAAGTTACCTTCACCAATGGCCGCCATACACCCCCATACCATGGCCGAACCACCACCGTGCTTCACTGGGGATATAACATATGGTTGGGCAAATTCTAAATTTTAGCAATTCCGAATTTCTCCAATTCACAACAGCCACAACTTAATAGAAAAAATAACAATTGAACAAAAATGATTAAACAAGCCACAGAGCTAATTGTACTATCTTAAATGCCAATTCGCCGTGTTTCCAAATAACAAAAATAAAATTGCAAAAATATCTATATTTAAGCATAGTAAACGGTTTCTCCTGTGGAAAAATTTCACTTGAACTGTAATGGCTTAATGGTAAAAATTAATATTGTTTTATTTTTATAAGAAACACAATCACAATAAGATCAAAATGTAGTCTAAATTTGTGTGAAAACAAATTATACTAAATTTTTAGGTAAAATTCATTATAGTGAAAAATCATTTGTTTTTATGTGGAGTATAACAGTTTTTTCAAGTGAAACCCATACAAATTTGTTATGGTTATGTGGAAAAGTATGATTTATATATTTACAAACATTTGAAGTTTGCCTATAATTTGCCTTTAACTGTACAACTAAACCCAATAAAGCAATTGGAAGATATATCACCCAGAAGATAATACGGCAATATCTCCCATTTCTCATTTAGAAGTCATTAACCCTGCTTAGATAACGTTATTTTAGCTTTCATAACATTAGCATAGAAAACGTACGTCTCGCAGACGTACGTTACCTAAGCAGGGTTAAGTACAGTAGTATTTTGAATATATCTTTTTTTTATCATCTGAAAGTTATAGAAAAAATAATAATATCAAAAAAATTTTTATTTTTGTGTTAATATAATATTTGGGAAAATGTATAAAATGTAATTCAAAGTGGTATAATGGTAGTCTATAATGGTTTTTGCCACAATAAATAATTAGATAAGAGAAACGTGTATTACATTCGGTTAAACAAGTATTACAAACAAAGAAAATAACTTAAAGCAGATTCCAAGGAAGAAAGAAACTAAAAAATGTGGACTTATATAGAAACGAGAAGATAATATTAAGATGCGTGTAGTGGCTTTTTTTTCTAAATTTTTAATAAAAGTATGTAAAATATTAATAAAAAAATTTATTTTTTATCCTCTGGGCTATATCCGACGATATCTTCCCTTTAAATACTATATTATATTTCGACGATACTTTATTAATCTTCCATGATAAAATATCACCTATCTTCCTGAAGAGTTGCTATGGTATTGCTTTGAAGTATTGCTTTCGGGACACGTTTTCTAACAAATGGGGTATCGTCCCAGTACGATTGGTGAATCGTCTTCGTATTGCTATGTCAGCTGGGTTGGCAAACGATACCTTTCTAATACCGCTATCCGTTTCAAACTATATCGGCATCGGTTATACCGAAACTCTTAATTTCTCAAAATACCGGTATTTCAAAACCTTCTCCCTTCCGGTATTGAATCGGTTTTAAAAAAAATCAGTTTTTCACGTTTTTGGCAAAAAAGTATAAAAGATCAAAAATTGTGAATTATTAAAATTTATTTGTTTTATTTTTATAAAAGTTAAATTTACGTACGGTTCTCATTTTTTAATCTGAGTTGGCAATATTATGGTTTTTATACACACAGAAAACTATTCAGTGAGGAATCTATTAAAACCGTCAATGTTTTTTATAAAGACCTACAGCCGTATTTATAACGAAAAGTTAGCCACTGTGTATACATCGCAGCCAACGATCTGCTTACTAGCATACCGATTAGATTAAGCTAAGAGTTAGCATATGGTTTATTTATAATGATTTTTATCTGTCAATTAATGGTTTGTAAATCAACTCTGAAAATTGTGATGCCATCGTGTTTTTTCATTATTGCAATCAGTTGGTGACATTTCAGTTAAGAGTGAAATGTCAACAACTGATGAAGATTTTCTAATTTATATTTAAGTTTTTCACCCAATCTGTAAAATGTTTCGTTAAAAGATCAGCAATGATCAAAATTTTCCATAGTTTTTAAATAAAAAATCTGTTTTTCGCTAACAAAATTTTTTTTATATATTTTTCACGTTTATTTACAAAATCACTTTGACACAGAACAGCAGTTTTCAACATTTGGAAAGTGTTTGGTAGTTTGTTAACATGAATTTAGCATTATAAATAACACGCATGTTAAATCCATGCTAATTTTTGGTTATAAATACGGCTGCTAATATTTGTTTAAATTATCTTAAATTTAGGGATATTATTTATATCCCTATATATATTGTATGGAAAAAACTTTTTCTACCTTCACATCTAATTGAGGAGCTCTAATTTAATTCGATCATTTTAACCAATTACAGAAAAACATATATTTTTTTAAACAATTTGATGAAATCATAAAAAAATATTATTCCCAATTTATTGCAGCAATTATAAGTTGTACTTAAACATTAATTCAATGCTTTTTCGAAATTTACGGATTTATTGTGCAAAAATGCTTACAAATATATGAATCAAAATATTGTCCATCGATGGCCACAACTTTTTCCCATCTTTCTGGCAAATTTCAGAAACTAGCTCGGAAGAACGACTAGTCTTTTGAGGCAATCCAATCATCGACCCATTTTTTGCATTGTTCATATGAAGTGAACTTCTACTTCATGTATTGTCTACCGGAACTTGGAGTAGTTTCAGGGAGCGATGTCGGGAGAATATGGCTGGCAGGACTTTCAATTTCAGCGTTTCCAAGTAGCTCTTGACCGGTCTTGCAATATATGGCCGTTCGTTGTCATGCTACAAAATCACTTTGTAGTGCCTTTTTTCGTATTCCGGCCGTTTCTGATTCAGTGCGAGGTTGTGTGCGATAGCGTTCCCCAGCTATCGTGTCATTCGGTTGGAGCAGCTCGTAGTAGATCACGCCGCGATGGTCCACCAAATACAGAGAATAAGTTTCATGCCATGAATATTCGGCTTTGCGAAAGTGTAGATGGCAAAACCCGTGACTTTTTGCGATTATGATTGTCGTAATGGATCCACTTTCCATCGCAAGTCACAATGTGATGCAAAAAACCTTTCCTTTTTTGGCGTTCGAGAAGCAGTTCACAAGCGAAAAATTGTCTTTCGACGTCGCGCATCTTTATCCACTCCCAATGATTCTGACAACTCTTTTCATTTGATTTAAATTTTACTAAGTTGTAAGTAACGGAAAAGACCTCTGCAGGGAGTCTATTCCACATGCGGATATTAAGACTAAAGAACGAACTTTCCTGTAATGCGTTGTGCGATTAACTGGCCAATCGACAACAAACGGATGTAATCTGTTTGGTAAGCGAGTATTCCGAACAATAACCTGGGCCCTGGGTATGAGTTCACTTATCTCGGAAGAACACCTCCCAGGGAAATATCGGTAAAACAGTGTAACACAACCCACGCTCCGACGATGCTCCAATGAGTCAAATGAGCTGGTTACCCCACTGTCATTGAATACGGTCCAGAAGCTGCAAAATAAACTTTGAAGCCCCTGCTCATATATGGGAGTTGTATTCGATTTTCTGACGAATATAGGTGGTATAGATAGTAAGATCAGATGAAATGAAACATTTTTTGCACTGGTTAAGAAAACCTAAACACTTGAATGCTTTTTTCGACACCCGATTAAACCAGCCGAGATCACATTAATTCCTCAATATCGATAGCCCTCATGAATACAGATGACATTGGTGACCCCACGGTTCGTCTATTGGTCAACAAACAACATTGGATCTTGCGTGCATTATACTTGACCCTATTCACAAGACTTCACTCCGAAATGTCGATACTGAGTGTGTCATTTATATTTTGCCTATGGACTTGGCCTATGTTCAAAGGAATATGATTAACATATGTTGCTTTCATCTGCGGAATAAAAGATAGGATTAGAAGTTTGACCCAAAAGGTCATCTATAAAGATAAGAAAAAGCGAGGGAGAAAGAACGAAACTAATTTCAGTTGAAACTCGTCGGATGAGATCCTATCTATAACAACTCTTACAGTGTGATCACTGAGAAAACGAGATAAGTCATCACCGACATCAAAAGCATTAACCTTTGACACGAGTGCTTTATGCCATACACGATCAAATGCCTTGGAAATATCTAGAACAACCACTGCTTTTACAAAGTCGATGAATGGACCGACTCCAAGGCTCCGAAAAGAACGCCACCAGGTCTCACGTAAAAAAATTTCTATGAAAGCCATTCTGTCGATCGTTAAGAAGTGACTTGGATTCTAGATAATTTACAAGATGGTAGTTAACCATTCTCTTCATAACCTTCAATAGCGCTGAACATATTGCAATTGGGCGGTAATTGTCAGGAATATAGGCGCACTCTTCTTCGAAATCGACTGAACATTGGCAACCTTCCAACAAGATGGAAACATAGCTGTATGGTACGATGTTACAAATAAGGGGCCAATGGACGCGATAGCGTCGAAGAGCACTGTTTCAGCACGAGCGCGGGTGTTCTATAGGGCCCGATGACTTGTTTACGTTGAGGTTCGCAAGAACCCTTTTAACGGCACGGACTCGAAAGAATACCTTGGGCTTAGTATGGAATATTCTCTCTAGCTCGGGCAGTGGTTGATTGCTTTCCGGCAAGGCGAATAATTCAGCCAGAAGGTTGGCTTTATCAACCGGTTCAGTGAATAATTGTTCCCCCCTTATATAAGTTGGGATAGAGGAATTAGCATTTTCCCTTACTCTTTTAACGAATGACAAGAAGGTCTTGCTACCCAGAGGAGCAGAAAGAACCTTGTCACGAAGACGCTGTTCGTAAAGAAACTTCTCGCGGCTAAGTACCCTGGCACCTCGCCTGTTTGCGTTGTAGAGAAGTAATCATGATTTTGTTTCTACGCCAATTACCAAACGCTTTCTCTCTAGATCTGACTGCATCCTTGCATGTCTGGAGCAAATGTCTTCACTTCATACTTGTCAGGGTGTGAAATTAGAAAAAGGTCAAGGGTATTCTGAAACTGCTCTTCAGAACACGGAATGTGTGTTAGTTCATTCACTAATTGCGCAAGGTGATTGTGCGCGGCGAAAAGCTCAATGTAAGTGCCAACGGAAGTTGTCTCACTAGAATGGTAAAGCCAGGTAGAGTTGTGAATATTGAAATCGCCAGCAACCACGATATTATTCGGGTAACTCCCCAGGATTCTAGAAATGGAATTGGAAAGGGAATCAAAACAGTTTAATGTTTTGATCTTTTCCATGTTTCTGATAGTTAAATTCGGTATAATACGTGGTCAGTTGTTGCTGCCACTGGTACACAACATCATTGTGAATGTATATCGCAAGGCTAAAATATTCGGTTAATCAGTATTATACCTTCATCACAAAACAACGCAACAATAAAACAAACACAAAACCCTTGATCAAATGTATAAAAAGAAAAAAAATAAAAGAAATAGCCAACAACAATAACAACGGCATAGAAAGGCATAAAAGCCCTTAACTTTGTCATTGTAAATGAGAGAGGAAAAAACTCAATAAAAAAACTCAGCATAACAGTTTTTATCTTGTTGTAAATTACGTGTTGATTTTAAGTATGGATGATATGATATATGATTTTCTTTTTGTATTTTATTTTGTGTTAATTCGGTTTTTGCTGTTGTAATATTTCAATACATAAATTAAGGAGGATTGCAAACCATTTTCAGTCATCAATGGTTCTGGTTTCGTAAAACTCGCAAAGTTTTTATTAATATTGGAACAAAATATGGAGAAAATGTTGAAGTTGAAAACCTGCATCCTGATGCAATAACGCTTTCTCGTACAGCGCCAGCAGAAGAAAAAAATACAAATCATAGAGGTAATAGCTGACATTGTTCAGAGCGGAGGAACATGTGCTACAATTGACTTATAGACAGATAATTATGTGCGCAGAATTTTTAAGGGTTAGATTGCATTATCAAATAAATTTGAAATTGTATGACATCGTTTTGGGAATGAATGAAATCCATGGATTTTGAGCGTTCAACCGTTGCTAACATTTTGAGTAAGTTGAATAATTTGTTTTGTGAGTTTGGAATAAATAATATGGAAGCAATTAAATTTGTAAAAGACAGAGGATCAAATGTTGTGAAAGCCTTGAAGAATAATATTTGTTTAAACTCAGCAGCCATTTGTTTGCAAACGTCTTGGAACACTCCTTTAAGGAAACCGCAGAGGCCTGCAAAAATGTTGTTAAATATTTAAAAAAATTAACTTTCAGCACCAGTTAACTTCTTGAAAAAACGAATGTCCCACACGTTGAAATTCCAACTTTACTGTGTTTAAGCCAACAGTTGACAATTGGTTCCAAATTAACGAGATACTCAAAGAGAAGCAACAAAGCCAACGATTATTACTAATACATTTTTCAAGACTTAAATATCTGGTTGATTTATGCAGTGATTTTAAGACATTGCAACTTTGCAGCTCTCCTTCTTTGTATTTCGTTGGGCTCCTAATCTTAGTTTATGGCAAAAAACTGACTTCTTTTTGTATCCACCAACTTTAAATATGCAACCAACCGAACTAAGCGATATTAAGAATTTTTGCATTTCCCTAATTGATTACTTGCACACCTTATTCTGTTTCCCAAATTTCAATTATTAAAAGCAGTTCACAATAAACTATCACGCAGAATCTGCCAAACAATCGCTATTTAGGAAACATGTTAATTTTTTCAATGACTTATTTAAAAAACCAACATTGATAAAAACACCTACAGAGGTGATAAAAAATGTTAAAATATCTGATGACTTCGATGTACTGAAATTGTGTTATCCACATTTTCATTCGATTCCTGCCAATAGTGCAGCCGCTGAACGAACTTTTTCACTGAAAAAAGAAACCGACTTGGGCCAAAATCTGTAGACAGCTTATTATTTCTGAACTCAATGACATTATTTTGCTTTTATTTGGTTTGAATCATGAAAAAATTCATACGCGCTCATTTTTGCTTTTTCTGATTTATTCTGCATCAAAATAATCATTTTTGAACCAATCATTGGTTCCGATCCAAATTTTCACAACACCGGAATCAAAATCACGGCAAATTTATTTTGTTATCTGGCCACCTTATAAGAGCCTACATTCGTTTCTCTACAAAATACTCACTCCATATCTTATACATCAAAACCCCAACTCAAATTCCTTTACTAATTACCAGTGTTACCATATTGCTAGTTTAAACTGTTTTTTGCAGTTTTTTAGGACGCTAAACAGTTTGCAGTTTTTCATGAAAAAAAACTGTTTTTTTTTTTTAATTTTAGCATTTTCTTTTGCAGTTTTTCATGAAAAAATAAATTAGTTTTTTTTTTAATTTTAGATTTTTTTACAGTTTTTTCAGATCTATTCAATTAACCAATATTACTTAAATTAAAAAATTTGAATAAAAAAATTTCACAAAATTTTGCAATGAATTGCCTTTATTGAAACTGTGTTTTAAGTTTTTACTTCCCATTTAAATTTATTTGAAAAGTCATTTAGTTTCTTCTGTTTTCGTTTAAATTTCTGTGCAATACAAATATTGTTTGTATTGTAGGCTAATTGAAAACTGATATGTAATTTTATTACAAAGACTTTGCGACACTATACTTTCTCAATTTTTCTCTTTTTAGGGTTTTTATCAAATTTTTTGAAATAGAATGGAAAGAACATAAAAAGAAACTAGTGTCATACAGACTTAAGGGGACAGCCTGAATTAGAGTCTTTAAGATATCGAAGAAAATTCTTTGCATACATCAATAGTACTTTTCCACAAAAGTAATGGAAATGTTAACCATATTACTGAACAGATGTGGTGTACTAAAATTTCAGAATGAAATTACAAGTTGTTTTAAAATGATAGCCTTATTAACCCCGCAAACCTTTTTGTAATCAGTGCGATACCCTTATTTATTACCTTGTAAAGATAGCTTCTTACCTTTTCATTATTTGTAAGCATAAATTAATGATTTGCCGATCATTGGTAACGTATTGCATGTTTTATAAACGTGGAGTAATAATTAAAACATTTTTGTAAATCTATTGTTAGACTCATTACTTTGTGTTTTTTTGTAAGCAATAGGTGCAACTATTAATTTATGTTCAAAGCAATAAAATATTATATAAGTTCATTGCTTTTCGTAGAGTTGCTCCACTGCGTACAAGATAGCGTGGTATATTGATCCAAATAAAAAAAAGTAAAACACATGTTATTTATTATCCATAAAATTTTTGCTAGATGGACCTAAAATCCCTATACAAAAGACCAGGCGCGGATTCAGGGAGGGATACCGAGATATATCTCTCCCAACTCGGTTACAAGTCCCAAAAAAAAGTGATTTACGTTTAGCAACTTCTAAAAAAATTCCTTAACATTTCTATAAATAATATATTGTTGCCTATCAAAATATTTGACTACAAATATTGTGTTTTTAAAGTTTTCTTTTAGACCACTCTTAAACACATCTGCCTCAACAAATTTTGCAAGTAGAAATGATAAATTTGGTTCTTGTTTTGAATAAAAATTGCATTAACACGGTTTTTGTATTATAAGTTTTTTAATTTTATTTAGTTTTTTCCTTGTCCTGTTAAGTATCGAAAAATCGAGATACGCCTTTTCTATATTAAGCCATCGATATGTAACATATTTTTATTTTTTTTACTAAAAGACATATGTATTTTTTTTATTTTTATTTAAAGATTAATTTTCTGTATGGAATTGACTTAGTTTTTGTTGAGTTATTGTTTTTGTATACTATTTTTTTTAATTTAAACAAATTGAATTTAAATTATTTATTTAATATAAAATTTTGTTTTGAACATATGTACTATTGCGGATAAAATGTTGAAAAAATTCCAAATCAGTTAAAAAAATAAGTTTAAAAATCCGTTAATGGGTTTTGCAGCCAAAAGGTTAAAATTTTGGTATGTTTAATAATTTAAAATTTGTTTGTAAATAGTTAAAATTATTGGCGATTCTGAAATGAAATAGATCGAACAATCTGATTTTTAGACATAGCATGTAAACTTTTTGTGGATTTAGCACATTTTACTTTTTTTATTTTACACTTTTTTCATTACAAAATTTAACAAAAAAAATCTTAAAATGCTTGGTTTAACACAATCAAAAGTTAAATTAGTTAAGCTTTAATTTATATAATGAATTTGAGAATGTTCAAGTACAAAATGTTTAATTTTTATGAAATGACTGATTGTTTTATTTATAATTTAATTGAAATTGTTGTACGGTACAGTATTCATTTTTATTTATTATTTTTTTTTTAGTTTTGTGTTATTATGTTATTATACCCACTACCATATATGGTGAGGGTATATATATCAGTTTTTCATTCCGTTTGTTATATGTCAAAATATAGGTCTAAGACACCCTTATGCATTTTTAAGTCGATTTAGCGATGTCCGTCTGCCTGTCTGTCTGTTGAAATGGTGATCACAACGCGAAGACGCAAGCGGGGTTGCTCAGTAATAACATCCTCCCGAGAAGTTTGGTATTGAAAATGAGCAAAATCAGTCCAGTGGCCAAAAAGTTATGAGTGAAAATGTGAAGGTATCACTAAATTTTCCATACAAATTGTTGTATTTTAGAACAATTTTATAGTAGCAACTGACAATAATTTCACTTGTTTTTTAACAGTCGCTTAGAATTAAACAATATCGTATATTCACCTCAAATATTTTTCAATTAAAAAAATTTCACCACTAAAATTTTTTTTCGGAACAAAAATTTTTTTTTCACCTCAAAATTTTTTCCACCACAAAATTTGTTGCCACATCCAAAAAAGTTTCTCATCTCAAAAATATTTTCCACGTCAATAATTTTACATCTAAAGTTTTCTGCATTATTATTATTATCAAAAACTAGTGAACATTAATATAAATATTGGTGGAACATTTTTACAAATATTAGGAGAGGGATTTTAAAGATTCGGCACAGCCTAATTTACTTGTATTTTATAAATAAACGTTTAAAGCAAATTTTTAAATTTTTCGTTTCGTTAAAAATTTTGTCCATAAAGCATAACATGGATGCTCATTAAAATATAATGAAACTTTGTTAAACAGCTTAACAAAAAATATGATTTTTAAATTATACAAGTGAAAAATACTAAATTCGGCTGTGCCGAATATTTGAATATCCTCCACCCATGTCCTAAGAACACAATCATTTACCTAATCTCAGGTAATATATTGGACATGTCAAAAAACTATTTTAAAATTTAATCGATATTTTCGTTAGATTTTATATTGTAACATTAGAGTGGTTTTTCAAAATCGATTTTCGATTTTTGTAGGTGCTTACATCTAGGATTGTGCAATTTAGTGTTAAAATACATTTGTAAAAGTTTCAGCTCAATTGGACCTTCCCTTCCCGTGCCAAAACAGACCTGAAGTTTTAAAAAGTGACTACTACTTATTTACATATGAACTTTTCTCATTATTCTGGCATCTCTAGAAATAATTGCCACTTTACAACTTCTGGCATCTACATGTTAATTTTTTTTATTCATATTTATCACAATATATTCCAGCAGAAAGTAAAAGTCGGGGAATACCCAATTAAATTTTGTCGTGGCGCTTGTAGGAGCACTTAAAAAAATAGTCATTAATAGTTTGTTGTGCTAAGTGAACAGTTCGGTGTAAAAAATATAAAGGAATTTAAGCAGCCAAAAAATAAATATAATGTCCGAAATAAAAGTCGGATTTATTTAATTGGACATTCATCTCAGCAAATAATTGGCAGCAAGTTACCATCTAACCATCAAGTGCTGAAGTCTTTGTTTTACAACATGCGTAATGTTGGACTATCTTTCTGTAATGCAGCCAAACTCACGCTAGAAGAACTTTTTGTATTTTGGGAGAAAGCTAGCATACCTTGTCAGTTATTGAAAAATGCAGTTCGTAAAGTCGAAAAATTATATAATGAATGGAGAGCACTGAGGAACAAAATCTTGTATTCACATCCAAACTTCCGGATTTGTCTGATGTAGCTGTGGAAAATGCCATTTCCAAAATGACCAACCAGGAAGACAATGAGTTTTTAAAACATCAGAGAATGAAAGGACGCCCGGGGCATATGAGAGGTGTCGATTTGAAGACAACTTTAGCTGAGGAAAAAAGAGAAGCAAGAAAAACAAAATCAGAAGAACGGCGATGTCGACAGATATCACTAGAAAGTGATGGTAAGTTTCATTTGCCCAATTTTAATAAAAAAGTAATAACTTTAAAACTCACCATTGAAAATGTAATAAAATATTTATTCTTGGAGGCAATAAAATGTTTATTAGTTTACTTTTATTTGTTTCCAGTACTTATTTTTCTTTCACAATTCTCATTCTCTTCTGAATGAAAAGGAAATACAGTCGGGGATAACGAGAAGTAATTACTGAAAAGTTGTCAATTTTATTAGATAGATGTAACATTTCTGATAGAAATGCTGTTCGAATCATTTTCGCAACAACTGAAAGTCTAAGTTCTAATGTCGAGGAATTAGCTCTAAGCAGAAGTACGGTAAAAAACGCAAAATATCCTTTCGAAATCAAAGGGCACAGAAAATCAAGGAGAGGTTTAAGAAGTCGGACTTAGAGGGGACTGTAGTTCATTGGGATGGAAAGCTTTTACGAAATCTTCTCCAGAGAGAATATACTGAACGGTTGGCAATCTTAGTAAGCAAATGAGATGATGAACAACTACTGGCAATTCTTGCATTAGAAAATAGCACAGGTAGCAGTCAAGCAGAAGCAGTTATGGAGATAAAGTCGTTGGTATGTGTTTTGACACAACGGCTTCTAAAAAATTTAAAATTTGTTGTACTTGGCCTGTCGCCATCACATTTTAGAAGTCGTATTACGATCAGTATTTGAGCACAAAATGGGTTCGATGAGTGGTCCCCAACCTGACATTTTTAGAAGATTTCAAGTTCATCGGCCAAACATAGATCAATCTAAATACATGGCAGGGGTGAAGGATGATACGGTAAAGAGCTCAGTAAAAGACTTTGAAAAGGAGGTTTCGGACTTTCTTCGTCTTTAGTTAACTGAAAAACAGCCTAGAGATGATTATTTAGAATTCTTAAATTATGCTTAATATTTTTGGGAAAAGGTCCTCACGATGTTTCATTTCACATTCCTGGTGCCCGTTGGATGGTAAAAGCTATTTACTCTATGAATACAGTTTCCTATGACTGAGGAGGAGTTAAGTTCACTTAAAGCTATTTGTTTATTTATTATTAACTTGTATGTGAAAATGTGGTTTCAAGCTTCAAACGCTTTTACAGCTCCAAATAATGATTTGGAATTTATTCAGAACGTTATTAAATATAGACATATTGATCAAAGTGTAGCAGAAAATATACTAGGAAAATATTTACATCATCTCTGGTATCTGAATCCGGAACAAATCTGCTTTAGTTTATTTGACAATCATGTTTCTAATGAAATAAAAAGAAAAATGGCACACAAAGTTTTGTCATACAAGGATTTAGAAGACGACGAACGGCCTGCAAGGGTAATAATAAGGTACAAGTTTCTGAAAACGAGGCTGTAAAATTATTTCAAAGCGTTTCTCTTGAGAAGTTTGTTTTGGATCAAAGTCTGGCTTTCTTCGAATATTTCAAAACTAAAACTGATTTTTTAACAGATGACCCAAAGGACTGGTCCGAAAACAAAGATTTTTTGAAACTTCGAAGTTTTGTAAGAGATATTAAAGTAATAAACGGCACGGCAGAAAGAGGAGTTAAGCTAATTCAGGACTTCAATAGCTCTCTAACAAAAGATGAAGAGCAAAAACAATACCTACTTCAGGTGGTAACGGAATGTCATCGCTTGTATCCTGATACTTCCAAAAGTACACTGTGCTTGCCCTTGGCTGATGAGTGATATAAAAAATACCTAACTTTATCTACTTTTACCATTTTTATACCCTCCACCATATATGGTGAGGGTATATATCAGTTTGTCATTCCGTTTGTAATATGTCGAAATATAGGTTTAAGACCCCATAAAGTATATATATTCGTGATCCTTATGCAATTTTAAGTCGATTTAGCGATGTCCGTCTGTCTGTCTGTTGAAATCACGACGCGAAGACGCAAGCGGGGGTGCCTATTTTTACCCAGATTATTGAACATCCTCCCGAGCAGTTTGGTATTTAAAATGAGCAAAATCGGTCAAGCGGTTCAAAAGTTATGAGTGAAAATGTGAAGGTACCTCTAAATTTTCCATACAAATTTGTACAATTTTTCTGTATCTATTTTTTTTCTGTTAAGTAAGTAAAAATGTTATTAAGTCTTCTTATTGTTCGATTACATTTATTGTCTTACATACTATGATAACTAAGTTAACGTAAAAATGAACAATGTTAAAGTCGCTAACAGAGCAGACCTCTGTAAATAACATTGCTAAAACTAAATAACAAAAGTTCGTTACATAAATTGACAAAACATATTCATATTACAGTTCATGCAAAATTTAGTCATCTTTATCCCCTTTGGTGGAGGGTATTCAAAGATTCGGCACAGCCGAATTTAGCCCTTTTTTACTTGTTAACTATTAAGTTTATTTTGAAATACGAATTTTTGCCGTTTGTCATATCTTTTTGTTTATGCCTATATGATGTAGGCTTTTTCAAGTACTTTTTCAAGGGTTTTTATTTGAAATTTGAAAATATTCAAAATTGTTTGTTTGTTTGTATTTTTTAAAATATTCAAATAAAAACTCTTGAAAAAGTACTTGAAAAAGCCTACATCATAGGGCCTTTAATATTGTAAAAGATCATTAAAAAACTTAAAAAAAGAATTTACAAAATATTTTATTTATAGGACTTTTTTTGATCACCGATTTATTTTTGGATTTATTTTATTTCGTTAAAATTTTTATAGTTTGTGTTTTAATTTGAAAGCAATTATATTTTTATATAAATCTAATACATAATTGCTAATACAATGCGAAAGAAAAAAATTAAAATTTTGCAAAAATGCAATTTCTGCAATTAAAAAATGCTAAATCCAAAACGGATTTATTTATTTTTTAAATCCATTTTGGATTTAGCTTAATTAGATTCCTATGTTTGCATTTGTGCAAAAATGTAAGTTTTTCTTTCGCAGTATATTAGCAATTATGTGTTAGATTTATATAAAAATATAATTGTTCTCAAATTAAAATGCAAACCATGGAATTTTTAACGAAATAAAATAAATCCGATGATTACAAAAAGGTCCAATTTCTTATTATTTCTGCCATTACTACTATTTTTTTATATTATATTATATATATTATTATAATAAATTAAATGCACAATTAAAATTATATTTTTTTCAAATATGGTAGAGAATACAAATTTTTGGTTGAAAGTGCATACTAGAGGCACTTGAACCGAACTTGATCCGTTAAACGTTAAATATTGTTTAAATTTTATATTTGAAGAAAATGTGTTGAAATTCATTGTAGTCAATAAATTAAATTATCATTTAATAGTAAATTTATTGTGATCAATAGTGTGAAAAGGCAGAAAATGTTTTTTGTAAAAAAAAGGTAACTTTTTAACATTTCAGAGCTCTTTTGGCACGGGAGGGCAAAGTCCGATTGACGTAAAATTTTTACAATTGAATTTTTTCACAAAATGGCACAATTCTAGATGTGAGCACATTCAAATTTCAAGAAAAAAAATTTGCCCTTGTTCACTAAAACCACCCTATTGTAACAAATATGTTTTTTGACCATTTCTTTTCAAACTTCCTCTTAGTTATATGAAATGCAACAATGCTCCCATCAAGTACCACCTGTTAATAGACTACTGTTAAATTTTAAGCAAATTCCGTCATTTACTTTGCGTTTAACAGCTGTTCAAAACACACAACATCGTGGCTTTTTTAAAAATTGAAAAAAGTGAATTTCGAGTGCTCATTAAACATTATTTCCAAAAAAAAACCGTCAATCAAACCAAGGAAAAGCTTGACAAATTTTTCAATGGTAAAAAAGTGGTTTACTGACTTTCGTTGTGGCCTTACAAGCACGGAAGATGCCGAGCGTTCTGGACGACCAGTTGAGATCTCTATACCCAAAACAATTGAACAAATTCACGATATGGTGTAGGCCGATCGGAGAGTGAATGTGCGATAGAATGTGGAAGACATAAGCATCTCACATGGCTCAGTGGTTTCAATTTTGAACGATCACTTGGGTATGAGGAAGCTTTCCGCAAGATGGCTTCCGCGTTTACTCGCAATTGACCACCAACGGAATCGTTTGACAGCTTAGTTTCCATGAAAAATATCAATGAAGTAGACTACGAATTGCGCCCTCATTCTCCGGATTTAGCCCCCAGTGAATATTTTCTATTTAAAAACCTAAAGAAATGGCTCGGTGGAAAGAGATTTAGCTCCAACGATGAAATTATTGATCAAACAAATGTCTATTTTATGGACCTCAAACAAATGCCTATTTTATGGAAGGGATACAAAGATTGGAGTAATGTTTAACTAAGTGTATTGAGTTAAAAGGAGATTATGTTGAAATTTTTTTTTTTTTGCAAAAAAAACTGTGTTTATTCAAAAAGTCACGAACTTATTGACACACCCTCCTACTTAGAGACCGATTCTAAAAAAATACAAAGCTTTCTAAAAAGCAAACGGAACCCCAAGTGTTCGTTGGGAGTTAGTGAACCCAAAATAAATAAAAATACTTTTTTTTACCTAAGGACATATCGAAACAAACTTTTGGGTCTGGTACAATTTTTAAATAAAAGCAAGGCACATATTCTCATGGCCTTCCCTGTAGTGTGCGAAACTACATTAAAACCCACAAATGTCTAAACATCTACGAAGTGAACCTTATTATAGAAATTAAAAACTTAAATATGGTATTAGAAATGACATACATTTATATCTTTAATTCTTTTAGGAATAAAAGCATATTTAAGGTTCTAATTGTGTGGCACAAAATTCTACTTGTGTGGCAAAAAATTATTTTCTATCCAACAGCCTTTAAAAGAAATAAGATCACAAAAGTTGTCATAAATATAAATAATAATAAAAAGGGGACATTTGTGAATGGTATCGAATGATTCAAAGGAATACCATAGCACTTTTAAGGTTATAATAGTTCAAAAGGTACTTAAGTACAAACTTTATCAATCCTGTCCTCCAGTGTTTTGATACAAATAATGTAAAAAATAAGATGTGAAATTATGTGAAATTATGGAGGTTTGAGGTAAAAAACTTTTTTGGATGAGAAAACAATTTTTGAAGTGAAAACAAATGTTTGTGATAAAAAAAATTTAGTAGTGAAAAAAAATTTTAGAGGTGAAAATAATTTTTGAGGTGAAAAATATTTGAGGTGAATATAAAATATTATTCACTTTTAGCGACTGGTGAAAAAATATGACAAAATATATTATCTACCGTTCGCTACTATGATTTAGAGTTACCTTCACATTTTCACTCATAACTTTTTAACCACGGGACCGATTTTGCACCCCCGCATGCATTTTCAAACCGTGATCGCAGTTTCAACAGACAATCACATAAGGATTACGAATATATTTACTTTATGGGGGCCTTAGACCTATATTTCGACATGTTACAAACGGAATGACAAACTGATATATACCATCGCCATATATAGTGGAGGTTATAAATGAAATGAATTATACATTAGTAATTAAGACCATAGACACTGTTTTTACTTTTGGGAACAAAATACCTTTCCATGGGTTAAGTAAATATACTTATATTTCATTTACTATTGTGAAAGGCGGAAGTAGATAATTCTAGCTGGCACCCTATGAATGTTTATTAATTATCAATCTGTTATTATCTGTTCTCAAATGATTTAATAAATAAAAAACAAATAAAAAAAATAAAGGTCAACATTTAATTTGCTTACTGCATAGTTGAAAAAAGATGTTAACGTTTTGCAAACAGTTTTAGTGGCTGCGAAAGATTCAATGTTAAAAAGATATATCGATAGACCTGTAGATGATGTATACTCATTCCACAGTAACGCTATTGTGGAGAGAGTATTTGCGATGGCAAAGAGGAACGAGGATATGGCACCTCATAAAGAAATATACACCAGATGTCAGCAAGTAAAAGCCCGGCAAAACAAATGCATTCACTTCCTTTTGGATATTCTGCAGTTCCATCCAACGAAGCAAGATATGGAAAATGGTGTAAAAATAATAAAAAAAAAGTTTTTCAGGAAAATAAAACAAAATGGAATGCTGAGGAACGAATAAAGAGATTGGAAGAGATGGGGAGCAAACAACAAACAAAACAAAACGACGTACGGAGATTTGATTGATATGGATGAGCCTATGGAATTATTTAAGTTATTAGATGAACTATCTTGTGTCGATGTACAAACTAATTGGATAAAAATTCTTAAAAAGCAAATAAACATTTTGAGAGGTGAAAAAGTTTGGCAAACAACAAGTTTGGATTCAGAGTACCAACTCAAAGAAAAACTAGAAATTTACACCATTATGTAGGCCTCTAAAAATTTAAATAATAAAAATATATTGATGTTTTTAAAAGTATAAATAATAAAGATTCCGTTATATACAATTCTATTAAAATAACTAAAATTTTATTCGCAAAACAAAAAATGCAAGTACGTACAAAACGTTAATGATGAATTTAAGTTACATACATAAATATTTTAATATAAATTTGAAACTATTTCATTATCTTATAACTCTTTTCTTTCTCATTCGGTTATTTTTGTTTTGTTGGAAAACCATTCTAATTACCTTTCTAAATATAGTTAGTACAAATTATTGCCGCTGGGTGGCACAAAATTAATTTTTATTGAAAAATGTATCCAAACACCCTGTATTTGCAAATATTATAAGTTCATATGTTCTGCAAAAATACTCGCCAAAGGATTTTGTACAAAGTTGCCAAACATCATTTCGTCGAATTCTGGAAATTTAAAGGTCAAAATTTTGATTTTCTTCAGGAACCTAAAAATAAGGGTAATTTTGTAAATAACGGAATTATAAAAAAGTCGCAGAATGAAAATTGCTGATGAAGCCCTGAAGAACCATTTTTAACAATAAATAAGTTCTTTTTCGCAAAAAGTCGATTTTGGCATATTGCTAAATACAATAAAATGTTTTGTGTTATATTTTTATGTTTTACTAAAATAAATTTGATTTCAAAATGTGTTGCACTATATCGATTTTTTTTTTTAAAACTGGTTTTTACAGTTTTTCGAAAAAAAAATATAGTATATGGCAACACTGCGTATTATCCTCAGTAAAATCCTAAGATTTTATCTCTTTCACTCAACTATACAAAACAAAGTTTTTTCACAATGCACTCAATACACACTTAAATACCTGTATTCGCAGACACCCAAAAAAATTGTTGGCTCAGCAGTCTACTGTCGCCCGTCGACAATACTGTCTCATTGATTTTTGTGTTTTTGTTTATATGCTTGTTGTTTTTTATGCAATCAGCGAAACAATAATTAATAAAGAGTTTGAATTGGAATTCTGGTTTAGCGAATTTCTTTTAATGTTTTCTAACAAGGGATTATTATGTATATTATTTTCTATATTTGTAGAATCACAAAAACTTTTCTCAGTAAACTTTCGAGCAAATTAATATATAGATTTAGTTACTTCTGTTATAAGAAACACATTTACAATTCCTGCAGTTGTTCTAAACTAGTATCCTTAAAATGCGTTAATAATATTTCAACTATTCTTATAAATTTCTTAACTTTTTTATATCAAATTCATTATTATATTATCAATATTTATTCTTATTTTTACTACAAGTTTCGCTAAGTGCATTGAGGAAGAAATAACTACAGCTTACTCATACCAGACCTGGGTTGGGAAAGCGACAAAATCATCTTTTAATCTTCTTTATTTTTGTATCATCATTTTCTTAATTCCTTCATTTCCTTTTTGATAACTTTAATATCTTTGTTATCGAGTTCGAATTTCTCCCAAAGGGGCAAAAACACACTCCAGCCCTGAGCACGGCCGGCTTTATATGTAGCCCCACCCCACAGGAGGTAGACCTGGGATGGAAGGTTCATTATTACGGTACATCTGGGGACCATTAAATATGTTACATATCTATATTACGACTGTTTTTGCTAAAGCGTGCCAGAGGGTATTTTTCTTTGATTTTTGACATCCTACCATTCAAAATTAGAGCCTCTTTTTATTATTTTTATATATTATATGAAACTTTAATACTATATTCCTTTAATACTATATTTCATTTCATTATTTCAAAAACAATATTCAAGTTACAAACTGCTCTAAACTGAGTTTAAAAATAATCTACATCTTAAAAACTCGGACTTAATGAACTTCACTTTCAGTTTACCACAATTTGCGAAAAATTTTAAGTATAAAACGTATATTTTAACATAAATAAATTTTAGAAAATCTCATCTTTTAACAATACCAATATCTTGTGTCTTGATCCAGCTAAAACAGAATTTCGCCCAATTGTGGATTCTACGAAATATTTTGTAGTTTTGTACCACGAAAATCTTACGTTAAATGTACAAAATTTACTTTTTTCCCAGCAAAATCTTGGTAATAAGTGATCATTACTTATATCTAAATATCACCAAAAAAAGTCTGTAGTTTTGTTATTATTGGAAATTTTGCTAATTTGATCCCAGCGGTATTTTTTGCTAATCATAGCAACACATGTCTGCTGGCGTGTAGTACAATAAAATTAGTAGAAAAAACTAGTAGCCGCTATTAAATTTTATTAAACTTTTGGTAGTGGAATTTAAAATCGATGTTCTAAAATCAGCAAAAAAAATTACTAAATATTATTATAATTAGTACAATGAAATTACTATGAAAAAATTAGAAAGCGCTGCTAAATTTTAGCAAATTGCTGTAAACTGGAATTTACTAATTTTAAACTGCAATTTACTAATTTTACTAAATATTAGTGAAATGGAATTAGAAGGAAATCATTAATAACCGATACTAAAGATTGGTTAAATTATGTAAAAAGTATTTTAAAATAAATTATCTTAAATTAATAAAAATTTTTGATAAATATTAGTAAACTGAACTTAATGAATTGAAAAATATAGCAAAATTTTAAATAAAAAATATTTAAATGCACAAATTAACTCAATTATTTTTAAAAACATTGGTTACACTTTATAGCTGTTAATTTTTCTTGAAATTGCTATACAAATTCGAATATACAAATTTATATTTTTTTCAACGAGCAACAATTTTTTATTTATTTTTTTCAAAAAATATTTTAGACAAAATTAAAAAAATAAATTCAAAGGCTTAAAAAATAGTAAAAACATAAACGAATTTATCATTTTGTTTTAATTTGCTTATTTTTGTTTTGAAAAATATTTTAAATAAATTTTTAGAATTTTTTTAGTTCTAAAAATCAGCCCCTTTAGAACTAAAAAATTTTTTAGTGCTATTTTAAGTGGATGTCCTATTTTTGGACATGAGTCGGTTGTGAAAAGCATCTTTACTTCCAATCGCTTTTTTCAACCTATGTAACATTTTAATGCAATTTAGTTTGTATGTATAAGTTTTAATTATTAGGAACAACATTTCCTTCAATATCCAGTTTTTTAAAATTAATAAATTTTTTTTGCTAATTTTAGCAAATCCGGTTTTAAAAATTTGTAAAATAATTTCTGAGTTTAGCAACAAAAATTTTTAAATATTCTGTAAAAATTCTGTAATTTGTAAAATGTAAATAGCAAAAAATTTTACTAAATAACCATATTTTTACTAAAAATCAGTACAAGAATACTAAAGTAGGATTGAAAACCGTTTACAAATTTTTCTAAAAACTTTTTTTCTGAGTGTACTACTAATCCGGTGTCAAAACTCATTATTTTTATTCGACAAGGTGATTTTTGTAAGATTTTGTACATATTCGCTTCAGGAAAACACACACAAAATTGGGGCACCTGCATTATAGACAATTATGATCTTAGTTCGGACCACTAACCCATAATAGTAACGTATAATACCGCGCCTTAATTAATCAATAAAAATCCAAAACTGATTAGAAATAAAACTGATATGGAATCTTTTTCATATTGGCTAGAAACAAATCTGAACTTAAAATTACCCATAACTAATACCTTGGAGTTGGATAATGCGGCAGAACTTCTAACAAACTTAGTACATGAAGCTGCTTTTTTGTCAAACCCAACACACAATTTGACAGATGCTCAAAATGAAGTTCAAATTTCATCAGAGACTCGTGAACTTATAAGAACCAAACCAACGCTCAGAAAAACATGGCAATTAAGCAGAAATCCTAAGGACAAAAAACGTCTAAATCAAGCTACAAAAAATCTTAAGCTCCGCTTATTGAACATAAAGAACAAATCTTCTGGGGAATACAACTATAATTTGTGGAAAGCTACTAAGTTTTTAAAACTTCCAACAAAAAGAAGCCCACCGTTTAAAGACAATAATGGCACGTGGTGTAGATCAGATACAAACAAAGCTCAAGCATTTGCTCAGTATCTTTATAAAACTTTTGACAATCACCCAATTAATAATCCTGCCGAAGACACAGAAATTTCTCAATTTTTAGATGTTCCTAATCAGATGAGCTTAACAATTAAGCACTTTTCACCTTCTGAAGTCAAAGCCGAAATTAAAAAACTTAATCCCTAAAAATCTCCCGGATATGACAATATTGACGCCAATGTTATTTAAAATTTTCCTAAAAAAGCAATCCTGTTTCTTACATTAAATTTTAACTTAAGCCGTTTGTCACCAGCTCTTGAAAATTTAAGAATTATTCCCGAACATCAGTTTGGGTTTAGACAAAAACATGGCACACCTGAACAGTTCCACAGAGTTTTAAATGTAATTCGACAATCATTCGAAGAAAAGAAATATTGCTCAGCGTTTGACACATTGGCCTATTGCCCAAAATAAAAAGGCTTCTCCCAGCACAACTATATTTAATCATCAAATCTTTTCTACACAATAAATTTTCTACGTCAATCGCTGACGAAAGATATTCTCTTTTTGATATAAGAGCAGGAGTTCCCCAAGGCATTGTCCTTTATACAGTATTCACGGCTGATACGCCAATTTCAAAAAGTATCAGTATATCAACATATCTAATGACACCGCTGTACTATCGACAGATGAATCGCCATCCATAGCATCTAGTAATGTACAAAATTATTTAAAGTTGATAGAATTGTGGTTACGAAAATGGAAAATTAAAGTAAATGCAAAAAAGTCAGTACACGTTAAATTTTCACTAAGAAGAGGAGATTGTCCTAATCTTTTTATTAATAATATCCAAATTCCCAAAGCCATTCGGATATCGAAATAATCTAAAGACATCAGTCTAAGACACTTAGACTTATAGTCCAATCACCTTGGTATATAACTAATCCATAATGATCTCAAAACTCCAACAGTGAAGGAAGTCATAAGACATATTAGCGAAAAGTATTTGACTAGACTGAGCAATCACGTTAACCCTACGGCAATTGCCTTATTAGACGAAACAGACGAAAATAAAACACTGAAGACCTTCCTTTCCGAAACTAGTTAAATTATTTAATACAAAATGTCATCTACACTTAAATTTCTCTTATTTAGACAATTTGTTTTTATTTTCTTTAAATAGCGTAGCAAACTTTTTTTTGTTTGTAAACAAACTATGTATTTATTAGTAAAATTTTTGTTAAAAAATGTAAATAATTCTTTGAATTGACTACTAAATTTAAATCTAATTATTATCCTGCCCATATCATGTAAAAATTTATATATTGTTAAACTAAAGATATAATTATCTGAACTAATATTTGTATTTATAAGAGTACATCTAGCAATGGAATTTTAATAATCATCAAATTTGCTTATTATCTTAATGTATGTGGATAGATTGCAAATGAAATAAAGATACCTTAGAAAAATATTGTTCTATATAATGGCTAAGTCCTTTGGAAGAGTCCTCCGCAGCCATCTATTGAGGTTGTGTGAGTTGTAGATAGAATTAAGATCTACTTTAGTATGAAGTTGTATTTTCATAGCATTTTTTTGGGCAAAATATTTTGTTTCTTCAAGAACAGTTTTGATACTCAGATCTCCATGTAGGTCATCATTACGAAAGTGCTATAGAGCATTTCCTATTGTGCGTAATATCTTATCTTGATTTGTTTGTATTGGTACAGCCCCAAAGCTGTATTCCATAGATTAATATTGGTTTTATAATTTGACTATGTAATAGAAGTTTGTTATTTAAAGATACTTCCGAATTATTGGAAAGTAACCAATTTAATCGTTTAAATTTTAGTTTGATCTCTTGAGATTTCTTTTTGGCATGTTCTCTCCACTTTAACTTCGTGTCTAGAGTCTAGAGGTTTTGAATTCTTTTATTTGTAAAATTTATGTTTGCAGATTTACTTTCGATGAGTTTCATTCTCCATTTCTTCATCCATAGGTTAGTAACTTTAGCTTATTCTTGTAGTTCTTTACTTACTTGACTCTATCTTAGTTCTTCCAACTGAAAAGATGACAGTATCGTCTGCAAATATTGCTATTGAAGCTGAATTAGGTGTAGGTACATCTCTAGTGTAGAGCAAGTACAAGATAGATTCAAGGACACTGCCATGAGGTATACCCGCTTCAATTCATTACAATTTTGAATATTCATTCAAAACAAACTTTTTTTGATTCTAACGCATTTTCTACAACATCAACTATACGGTGAACTTGCTCTATATTATAGTAGAGTGCTGTTCTCTGAAACCTAACTGGTATTAAGTTTCTGTTCTATTATTGGTGCCTGGTGGCGCAGACTAAGACTGTGCTTGCCAGGTACCCTCTGCTACGTTAGAACACTGACCCCCTCCAAAATTTAAACTCACACATTATTCTAAAATAGGGAATTGGGTTTCCGCGCGCTCCTAGAAGTGGAGCCACAACACAACGAACTGTCTTGTTTCCTTGGGATATATAGTGGCATTTGTAAAATTAAGTGTTTCAGGTGTGCTTCTACTAAATGGTCTACCTCGTCTCCGATTTCGGTGTTTGTTTTAAGCGACGCTTGTAGGTTCCCTGGGGGAAAAAAGGGGACAGTTAGGAATTGGATCTGTCCCGCGATAGGTAAAAACTGGAAGGGTTCTGAAAATACGTGTCACGAGAAGATACGTATGGCATGCTCTTTGCGTTGGTTCTGTGATATGTTCTTTGTGGTTAGTTGTCTGATTTATTCTTTTAGACCAGTCCTGTGACATGTCACAGAGGTCAATTGACCCCCTCCTTGGACAAGCGCATGTTAAATCGACCTTTCCTTTTCATATAAAAAACGGGTATGGTGACCGGTGCCTATCACAATGAAACAGTCACGTGACGTGTCCTGGGATAGGTCTTTTTCCCACAGGGTTAACTTTTCATCTAGTAACAAAGTAAAAAACTTCCAAAGATTTTTGTAATTAACTAAACTAGGTACAACTGGTTTAAGAATAATGTTTTTACTAATTGTCACTGTGACCTCAGAATGGACTGATAATAATCCACAGAAATTTTGTATAAATATACAGTTTTTTGAAATGCCTTTTGCAATTAAATGTTATAAAATCAGTATTTGAAGGCCAGTATTTTGACTCATTGCCAAAGTAAGTTTCGCAATTTAATTCGCGATCTGGATCCTCATAATCTGTTTTTGACATTAAAATCAACTTGATTTTCAAGTGGTCTATGCATATTTAAATATTGATTATATTTAATAGAATGCCTCGGAGGGGAATATATAGAACATTTTTGAAATGAATTGTGACATTTGAATTTAATTGAAACACAGGCCATTGAAACATATCAATTTCCAATTTTACATTTTATAATGTTGAATAGTTTCTTTAATAATAACAGAGGCTCCACCTCTAGCTTTTTCCTTAGGATGTAAAGAGTTGTATATTTTGTAACCTTTAATGTTCACATATGAATTTTTGATGCACGCCATTACAATTAACATATTTAGAAGTTAGTGTTGGATTTTGCACTCGCTGGTCAAATGTTTACCCGCGCATTTAACACATCCCGGTTTTCTTTGCATTGTAGGATTAGAGTAGATACTTTTCTAATCGCCTCAATTTTAACTTTCATATTTGCAATATTTTCGATTTTATAAATTTTATCAACACTATCTTCATTATTAAAGGTAATTCTGAAAAGTGGCAACGATCTTCGGGTGGGGTTTTAATCCCTTGGATTGCAAATCTACTATAATATCTTCCTTAGTAAAGCTATGGTCCAAACCTGGTCTATTGTTTTTATTTACATAGGAATGACATTGAATTTAGTTCGAATTTAACGTAGACGATAAAGATCCATATCCTTCTGGATCTGTAGTGTTGATCTTCCAAACATTGTTATTAAAGGCCGTAACCGTATAATTTTCAATTTTCACCAAGGACACTAGCTTTTTGAATTAAGCATAGGTTGTGATGTACCCACTAAGTTTATAGAAGGAGGAAGTTGTTGTTTTTGTTCATCATGGTTTGTGCCAGATTGACTTCGGTTATTTTTTTGTTGATCACCTGGTTGGATACGTTGTTGTTGTTGAATATCTTTTAGTTGTTGATTTCTTTGAGGTTATTTGTGGTGACTTTGTTTTTGTTCAATAGTTTGGATATTTTGTTGCCTTTGTTTCGAGTCTTTGTACAAGTGGAGAATTGGCCTTCCGCTTCTTTCATCTTCATCTGTAAAACAATTGTGATTTGCTCTACAGTGTCGTTGATTGTTACACCTTCTTCTAATTGTACGTTAAAAATTTGGGCTTCAAGTTCATTATTTTCAGTTGTTAGGTTTTTAGTCTTATACTGCATATGTTCAGTAATAGCTTTAAATTCTTCAAGTTGTTTTTTTTTAGATAACTATTTTTATTGAAAACAGATTGACCTCTATTTTTTCTTATTGACAAGTTTGAATTTAGATTTTTAATTATTTTTTCTTTTTCAATAATGCCTTTTGTTTTTTTTTTTTTTTTGCCAAGTAACGTATATTGAGTAATAACTATTACACACCAGATGACGTAAAATATGATTAAGTACTAAGATGTCAAATACTTATCAGTAATCAGTAATACTTATATCAGTTTTTCTTTTGTTTTTTTTCTTCTTGTTTTGCTCACATTTTAAATACTGTTTCTATCAGTGGTTTTTATTTAATGAAAAAAGCAAGTGTTATAACCAGTGGCGTGCCCAGGATTTTGTTTCACAAAATGTATACAAATTTAAAAAGTTGGTAATTTCAAAACCTAAATTTTTTGACCTATTGGAAGGATTCAAAGCAAAATTTACAGCTTTTGAATTAATATAAAATGTTTATTTAAACTTATTTATCACATTGATGAGATGTAATGTAAACATTTACAGCGGTATTCATAAAAATTTTAAACATCATTTCAAATCAATTTTAAGCAAAATTTTCTCAAATTGTATTCATAAATGAATTTTAGCTTAATATACCTTTTTTTAACCTTGTGTAAATAAAAAAATTTTAAAATTGGTTCGACCCTATTTTAAAATGACATTTTTGTTTTGTGTTTATTTTCATTTAAACATTTTTGCAAAAAATTGTTATTTAATCAAAAGAAGTTATTGTTTTTGTTTAATAAATAATGGATACTCTATATTTAATCAAAAGAATTGGTAAGAACTGTTTTTATTTGAAAAATTTAATATTTTTTTGTTTATAATATAAACTATTACCCAAATTTAAAAAAATCGTCAGACGAAAATTTACAAAAAGTGGAGCGACCAGTTTTCAACTCCGGATAAAGAATTTGGGCAAAAATAATAATATTTTTTGATATTATTAATTGTAGGTAAACTAGTGGTGTGTTGTTTAGTCAAAACAAAGAAAAAAAACCGGTTATTTGAATACTTCTTTATCTACAATAAAATTATTATCTATTTAACGCTTTTACTGGGCATTTTGTCTTGACTCTTTTTCCTTTTTTAATTAATAAACAAGTTTTCACAAATTTTTTATTTTATAAAAACAATATTTTTCTGAAAAACGGCAAAAAAAAATACATAGAAACGAGTACCGTACGGTTTAGTAATCATTGATTTGCATCATTACGATTAATGTAACAAATAAAAAAATACAGTGTTGCCATCCTCAAGATAAAAAAAAACTTAAATCGTTTATTACATAAAATATTTATTATGAATACGAATTTTTAATAAACCTTTTTTAGGCTTAAAATGTTTTTTAACTAATATGTATTTGAAACTTAATTTAAGATTTTTTTATGAATACCGCTGTTAATATTGAGCTTAACATAAAAATTATTACGACGATTTTTTGACATTAAACTATTTTAAACAATTTTGTCTGGGTTACCTCTTCACGATACACAGACATTAGAGCCAATGCAGGAATCTTCTCTACTCGTTTATATTATTTTGATACAATTTTATGAGGCTACAAAATTCTTTTGACGAAACGTCAACGACCCGGCTTAGTCTAATATACTTTACCGCATTTTCATGACTGGAAAATCTATTTGTCATACTTAAGATTTTTTTTATCTAAATATGAAGCGAATAAGACTGATCAGTAATATTCCGTTGAAACATCTGTTTGTAAATTTGAACGACATTTTTGTGTTCCTACCCTTTTTGGTAACTCTAACTCTATACCATACAGCTTTACGATTTCAGTAGTCTCTATATAAATAAAACAAACTCAACATATCAACTACTAAATTGATATGCTCATAAGTCTTTATTTTATTAAGATTTACTGACTAATAATTAATTCAGAATATTTAATATTAATAATTTATTCAGAATATTAAAAAAAACGTCTTTTTAGAAAATGTAACCAACATTGTAGTTCACGGGGTAACTATATCGAAATTGACGACAAAAAAACAGCACATTTATTTTGACAGATTTTTTTCCTCGTTTTTAAAATACTTTATAAAATTATGAGAATCGAATGGTACCAGTGTGCATTTTTTTAGAAACACAGAAAAACGCAAAAAAAAACTGCTGTGAAGTAAACTGGTGGTAAAAACCAAGTGAACAATAAACAAAAACTAGAAAAACTTGCTTAGAACAGCTGGTTTAATTTGATTGCATAAAATTTGCATATAAAGGTGTAAACACACAGCGGCTGTTTTTGACAAGCGCATCATTTCATAGGATTTTAATTTGATTTTTCTTAGGTTAAATCAGATGGAAAATCAGATAATGTAAACTCACACATAATTCATTTGTTTGCTTTTGTTCCTTTTAAAATTTTTTTAAATTCCAAGTACAAAAATTACAAATATATTTAGACAAGTATGTTTGTTTACATTTAAAAGAGAAAATCCACGAATTTCCAAGACTTGGCAGCATTTTCATAAATTCTTAATTTTTAAGCATCTATAACTACTTAGCAAGGTTATATCTACTTAAATTTCTATGGAAAATTTATATACAATTCGAAAAAAAACCTAAAATCCAAGGTTAATGATTGAATGAGCCACGTAGACATAAGGCCAGATTGATTTGCTAATAGGTAATACATACAAGAATACTTTAAGTTGATAATTAAATATTTACAATTTTAAGAACATATGTTTTGATATAAAAATAAACTCATAATTCTGAAATTTTGGGAATTCCTGATCAGCCTTAATGTGGTACTGGAATCTCAGACTTTTAATATAAAAATATACAATTTAAATAATTATTTTATTTTAAACCAAATTAAAATTTACAAAATGTTTTAAAATTTCTTTGAAAAATGTTTCAAATTTCATACAAATTTGGAAGCCTGAATTTAGTTCAGGTTTTAGTTCGCCAGCACGCAACCATATTAAAAAACCATGAACCACATATATTCTTTTCCATCGTTTTTATTATCCTGTAGTTTTGCCGATTTTGAAACCCAATATAGAGTAATAGTGTATAAGGGTAGTCGACATTTAAATCAACCCTTTATTACTCCTTTTTTAGAAAATGTTCAAAAAAGATAAAAGGTGTTAAATTAAATAAAAATGCAAATTTTTACGCAAATAATAATATGAGTGTGGCAATAACTAATAATAGAGAAAAGATAACTATAGAGATTTCTCGGTTCAACGGTTTAGTAACTGACAGAAAATTAAGCACATTTCCCTGATTCCAAAAATTTCGATTGGTCTTGCAAAGAAAATCAATTGGAAACAAAAAAGCTTCTTAGTATATATGTATACTAAACATAATAAAAAAATTGATTTTTGAAATCATTTCGAATAAAAGGTACACCTTCGAATCTAAATTATTTTTAAAAAACAGTTTCGAAATAATTTTCTTCACAGTCGGATCTGAAAGTGTGATACATCGATTTTTTTGTCTCAAGGGGACTTATATTTTTCTCTAGGGGCCATTGACATCAAGTATTTCGTTCTAGTATTACTATTTTTTGCCTTTATAGTCTACTGCACACTCTTCAATGGAAATACGGAAATCACAATTTAAATGCAGTCTTAACTCTGAATTTCATTAGGGCTTTTCAAAATTTATGATTTTCTGAATTTCAATTAGGAATCCTTAATTACAATTGGTAATTTCTAAACTATAATTGGGCTTTTTTGAGTTTCAATTGTGAATTCTCAATTACAACTTGTTGTTTATGAATTTCAATTGGAAATGGTACAGTATTGACTGAAAGACATGCTTAATAATGCTTATCGTATTAGTTAAGCTCCTTCATTTCGTGTTAGATATATCTATAATTTCATTTTGTATCGGTTTGGCGTCATCGGCTTTTTTAAACAATTCTTTACAACTCAAAGTACAAGCATTTTAGGGCAAGTAGTATAAACCATCAGGTCTTAAACATACCTCGACGATGATATATTACAGGGTGGTTCCTTTAAAATTTTTAATTTGAATCGGCTATAAAAAAACTGATTATTTTTTCAAATTCCTGGGTTTATTAGAAAGGTTGAACTTTGTCATTTAAGAATGGTACACAATATCATTCATATGACTACCACAACTGGCTCGGCAGTACCACATCCGATCAACCCAATTTTTCAGTACATTTTCGATTGTTTCGGCTCGAATCTCTTCAAAAGCAACTTCGATTTCATGTTACAACGCTTCAATTGTCTCTAGATGGTTTGCGTAACATTTATCATTAATGGCTCCCTAAAATAGTCCAAAGGGCTCAAATCACAGCTCCGAGGCGGTCAATTGACATCACAATTTCGACTGATTATTCGATTTTCAAAAACAGTGCGTGAAATATTGATGGTTGCGTTGGCTGTGTGACATGTGACCCCATCTTGTTGAAACCAAATGACGTCCATGTCATTCTCCTGAATTTTTGGAAACAAAAATTCGTTGAGCATGGCACGGTAACGCTCACTGTTGACGGTAACGGCGGCTACTTGCACATTTTCGAAGAAAAATGGCCTAGTCGTGGTAGTCATATGAATAAGATGTGTTCCATTCTTAAATGACAAAGTTAAACTTTTCCAATAAAACCAGAAATTTGAAAAAATAACCAGTACTTTTTTTATAGCCGATTCAAATTTAAAATGGCCCACCCTATAGCAATTTGTGGGCCATTTGAATTTTGTTTAGATTTTATTTAGCCAGTTCGCTTAATCAAAAATTTTTACAGCCTTTACTAGTGAAGTGTCTCCAAATAGAATAAAATACGAGTATGCCATGAAATTTGAAAAATACACAAAATTTTTTCGTTGCTGTTGTTTTGTGTGTAATTTTCAAATTTAATGGCATATTTTATTGCATTAGAAGACAGGGATAAAAGAGAGATTGCAAGCAGAAAACTACACTAAACACATTGTATGTAATATATTCCATTTTTTATTACCATTATCCACACCATCATACTGTTGTGTTGTATGTTTTGATGTGTTGTCCGTTTTCTTTCCAAATATTGCTTTAATAAATACATCTTGGGCATCATCCTGACGAACAAGAAAATTCCATAAGCGTCGTACCGGGCCAGCGGATGAACTCATTACAAATGGTGTATTATCTTTGCTTAATAGCGATCTATATCTATGAATAGAAAGACCTGGAACACCGCTACTCATAAAACATCCTTAAAATTTAAAGTATATAGTTTATGAGTGAATATGATTACATAATTTTGTATACTGAAACATTTACCTGGGATGTAATCTTCGCTTACTGGACCCTTGGATGTTACAATTTTAAGGGCAATATCCTGCCACCTATTTAATGTTCTTAAAACTTCATGCGACAACGGACTCAAAACTGGTAAATCTAGTTTCAAAAATAAATATATCTTTAGATGTGTATAAAATATTGAAGAAACATGTTACCTTGAAGTTCTATTCCGGAAATACTTATGAAGTCTTGAATATTTTTAATAAATATTTTCATAAAAGCTAATCGTAGTATACACCAGGAATATGACATTGGATCCAAATGTTCTTTATTGTCTTTATTAAATTTATTGCCTGATTTAGCTTTAGCGCTAGTACCATCATCTTCTTCCTCTTCTTCAATTTCAGATTCATAAGCATCATCAGTATCGTACTCATCACAGTCTTGAAAAAATAAGGTAAAGTAGGTAAATGGCCAAACTATGTAAAATAATTAAGATTATTATATACACCAGAGAACTGCAAAATCAACTTTAGAAATTTTTTAATATTTTAAATAAAAAAAAAACAATTTTTTTTGTTCAATTACAAAAGTGTGGAATTACTTTATCATACTTAAAATTACTACTTTTTTACTCATTAGAGACAGCTGTGTTTTTTTTGCATTTTATATGGAAATACAACTGTAATTACAGTTAAAAACAACAACCACTAATTACTACACAAGCAACTGTCAATCTTTTTCGAGTGTATATCTAACGACATGCAGTAAAGCGTTAAAAGGTTTAGACTGGGTGTATATCAGAGAACTGCAAAATCAACTTTTTTCTTGATTTAATCATACACAAAAATTCTTGTTCACTTTTAATAATTCAACAAAATTCACTGTAGAATAAAATTAGCATCATGTTACTGAACGCGTAATTGGAATCAGTGTGAATCATCTGTCGTTTATGTTTTATGCAAATGTAATCACTTAACAGTGTTCAGTAACATGATGCTGATTTTATTCTACAGTGAATTTTGTTGAATTATTAAAAGTGAACAAGAATTTTTGTGTATGATTAAATCAAGAAAAAAGTTGATTTTGCAGTTCTCTGATATACACCCAGTCTAAACCTTTTAACGCTTTACTGCATGTCGTTAGATATACACTCGAAAAAGATTGACAGTTGCTTGTGTAGTAATTAGTGGTTGTTGTTTTTAACTGTAATTACAGTTGTATTTCCATATAAAATGCAAAAAAAACACAGCTGTCTCTAATGAGTAAAAAAGTAGTAATTTTAAGTATGATAAAGTAATTCCACACTTTTGTAATTGAACAAAAAAAATTGTTTTTTTTTTATTTAAAATATTAAAAAATTTACTGTAAAAACAGTAGTTTTCTCTAACTTTTATCAGTTGCTTCCAAATTTTTTAGTAAAAATTTGTCAGCTATTAGTTACATTAGACATTTTTAGTTATTTTTGCTGTATTTGTCCGTTGTTTTTTAACAGCTAAAAATAACTACCTTTGTAGTCTATTAACCTACATATACTTACTGACAATTTTTTTTGAGTATATGTTACCACTCGAGTAAAAACGTTTATATAAAATCATATTTTATTTAAATATAATATTATATAAAAGCCAATACTAGAAACCGAAATGAATATCGGTTATGTTTTGTACCGGTATAATTTTGTTCTTTTTTCAGTTATGGTTACAGTTTTTAAGTTTTTTTTTTATACCGCATACCCTAACCGAAACAATGATACCGGTATGACTAAAATGAAACATTTTTTACTGTGTAATGAAAAAAGAAAGGGTGGTGTTTTGCCTCGATATTTAGTTAAATTATAAGAGATATCTTTCTTCTTTAAGTTTGGTTTGTCAAAACCTTGTTTAATTAAGATTTTATTTTGCTTATATAGCTAACAAGAAAATCTTACTTAATTTTAAAATTGAGCTACTTCCTAAAGTCACTCGATAACTTAAATTATACCTAATAGAAATTTTTAAATTTTTGCTGCATTGTTTGTCACATGCCAAAAAAGCATCAAGTTACTTTATTAATAATTCACCAATAACCACTTATAGTGGTTATTGGTAATTCTTCTACGAAGAGTTAGCAATTCGATCAGTTTTTATTAGTGACCTACTTGAAATTACCCACAATGAAACTGAGAGTGTCAATGTACTTTAAACAAAATCAAACTAATTGTACTTTACGCTACAATGCAATTATGCATGTTAAGTGTAGGCATGTGTAGTCTAATAATATGTCACATCATGTGTACACCACACCCTCAACCTAAAAAAGAAAATCGTACAATTGTCATATTATACCAATTATATGATTTTTGTTTACATTATTGTCTTAAGTGTTTCTTTTTTTTTGTTTACATTTTTGTTTTAAATTTTATTTTTCAAGTATTAATAATATATTTCACTTTGTAACGCACGTATTATTACTTATTTATATATACTGTTATTTTGTCTTTTTGATATTTTATTTTATATTGACTTGCCTTATTTTATGTCATGTTTATTGATTATTTTGTTATTAATTTAATTATTTGATTTTAATTTCAATCTGTACATAATTTATTAATTGTTTCCTTTTTTGATTATTTTATATGAGTTGCATTATTTCAATTAATAAGTTCAATTATTAACGATTTAAAGAATACTTCTTAAAAATGCAGCTATGTTTGTAATAATTATTGTTCTAAACATTGTTCTAAAAAGAGAGAAGAGATTAAAGTAATTTCATTTTTGTCATTGCCTAGGCTTTATGTTTGATAACCATAGTTTAAAAATTCATTCGATGTTCAACTGTTAAGGAATAAAGTCATTTATATATTTAAGCGGACATCTGTCTTTATTTTAAATATAAACTAATAAACAGTACTTTATGTGATACGCAAGTAGACTTTAGGCTCTTGTGGATTTTTAAAGTACAATAAAACATTAACAGGTGTGGACATAATTTGAAATTTTTGTCTGTTGTCGTCCCTCCTCTATAAAAATTAATAAAAAAAATCATAACATTTATAAAATCTTGGAAAGGGATCTCCCAGCCGGGTCTCATCTCCTTTCAGCTTATATTATATTACTAAGTTTTATTTTGAATGAATTAATTTTGACAATTAATGCATTTCTTTTTTTTAACTATTACATAATTAAAATTTATTGAACTTGAAAAAATTGTGTATCATATTACAATTTTTGTTTATACATTTTTTTCCCTTTATTATTTACGTTAAAATTTAATTATTGTTTCTATTTTTCTTTTCATAATTTTTCTTTTATATATTTCTTTAGCAAATTTTTGTGTTTGTATTTTTTCCTTGACTTTTATAATTACATTTAAATCATTTATGTCAATGATTTCATATGGACCATGGTATGGTGATTGAGTTTTCCTTGCATTTCTTAATTTAACTAAAACTAAATCTCCTATTTCTAAATCTATAATATTAGTTTTCTTATATGATTCTACTTTTCGCTTATCTTTAACTACTTCTATTAGTTTCCTAGCGTTCTCTAATGAATTTTAGTATAATATTTTCTGTCAGTACCTTTGCTGTTGATTTGGCTTCTTTAGTTTCCATTCGGCATGCAATAACTTATTTGTTAATTCATGGTCAGTATGTAACGATAATTCTTTAAAGGACGTAGTGGACCTACTGTATCGAATACTACTGTTTCAAAGCTTTGTGTTGGTGTATCCGTTACGCAAAGTTGTTCTTTAGTGTGTCTAACTTGTTCATTTCTCTGACAGATCGCACGCTGATATGTATTTCTTTACTATTCTGTACATGTTTCTCCATATGTATCTCTGTTAAGTTTTATAGTGTCTTTCTTACACCAAAATGACCTCCCTGTGGGGTATCATGGAACAATATAATTAATTCCAACTTTTTCTCATCGCATGTTATCCTCTGAGGCTTTGTATATAATAATATGATATCTTACTAAATGTTGCATCGTCTCTAGCGATTGCAAACTTTTTATTGTTTGTCTTGTACAAACCAGATGATAGTTTCTCCAATAATTTGTTCATATTTCCCTTTATCATCTTCATTATTCCCTTTATCATCTTCAATTATGTAATCATTCTTATAGACATGATTTGCCGGTCTTTTCTTTAGTATAAATCTTAATTTTCTCGAGCTTTTGATGTCGTTGATGGATGTGCATTCCCACATATGAAGTTGATCAGGCTCCTTATGAGAACTACAGTTCTCCTCGGTCGCATCCTTGTCTTTGTTATTTTGGAATTCATCTTTTTCTAATTTCTTTTTCATGCCTCTTGTTATGATGAGTGTTCTCTTTACAGGTTTATCATTTTCTGTTGGTATCATGGGTTTAAGTGACTTGGAGTCCAGTTGTATGCGAGATAATGCATCTGCGTTTGTACTATTGGCTCCCTTTTTTAAATTATTTCAAAGTTATAGTCAGATAGTTCTAATTGTGTTCGAGTCAATTTCGAACTTGGATTTCTGTGGGAAAATAAAGCTACTAGTGGTCTATGGTCGCTGACCACTGTAAATAGATACGGTCTAAAGAATTGTATGCCCCAATATATGCCTAATAATCTGTTCTCTATTACTGGCTTATTCCTCTTATATTTATTAAGAGATTTGCTTGCGTAAGATATTGGCAAGTCTTTTCCTATTGGGCCTTGTGATAAAACTGCTCCGATCGAAAAATCTGATGCGTCTGTAGCTAACACAAATGGTTTTTCAAAATCGGGATACTGTAGTATAGGCGGGCTTATTAAGTTGTGCTTAAGTGTTTCGAAAGCTGATTCCCATTTTTCTGTCCACTGTCTGCAGCTTGCAATTTCCGTAAAGTTTTTGATGAATCTTCTGTAGTAATTACAAAATGCTACAAATCTTCTCACATCATCTGCGTTCTTTGGTATTGGATAGTTGGTGATAGCTTCGAATTTATTTGGATCGGGTTTTACGCCATTAGGTGTTATTAACTGACCTAAGAATATAACCTCTGGTTTCAAAAAACAGCATTTCCCAGCATTCAATTTTAGATTGTACTCTGAGAGTCTATCATATACGTTAATTAGGCTTTGATTATAATGTTTAAAACTACATCCAAAAATGATTATATCATCTACATATAAAAATGTTTCCGATTACAATCCGGATAAAGCTATAGTTAACATTCGTTGCAAGCTATTAGAAGAAATCTTCAATCCAAAAGGTAATCCAGTATATTGATAATGACCGTTTGGAGTTGAAAATGCGGTGCATTGTCTCGAATTGTGCTCAAGTTCAATTTGGTGGAACCAACTTGTCATGTCCAAAATGGAAAAATATTTTGCTCTACCTAGTTTGTCCAAAATGTCGTCTAGTCTAGTTAACGGGAATTTATCATTAACTATTTTATCATTTAGTTTCCTGAAATCAGCAACTAGTCGCCATTTCTTCAAATCAGTTTGTCCCTTTTTAGAAACTAAAAGCAATGGAGCATTAAATGGACTTATGGAAGGCTCTATTATTCCTTCTTTTAGTAGACCCTTTACTTGATCATTTATTTTTTTTATATACTGTTGTTTGCTTGTAGAAGTTGTTTGTTTGTTCTGCATCCAAATGAAATATCGACTGATATTCCTTTAGAATTCTTAATAAATCGTCTTTCGCTTTATCGCCAACACTTTCTATCTTTAGTTCATTTAATAATTTTTTGAACCTTCCATCAGTAAAATTAGGTTTATTAATGACCGTTTTATAAATGTCATAGTTCAACAGTGGAACTGTTTCTACTTTTAGGTTTTTTATTATCACCGTCTTATCCGCTGTGTTTAGTAGTCTTATATGTTGATTTCCATCCTTTGGAACTATCGAACTTGCCAAAAATATACCATGTGCTATTTCTCTATTGCATGTCTTCCGTCTTCTTTTTGATTTAATTTAAATGGTAATATTATCTCACTTCTTGGTGGAATCTTTACGACAGTTTTTTTAAATGCGTTGTCATGTATTGATAATAATACGGATTTACCGTTGGCGTTTACTATTAAAATATATTTTTCATAGTCTATGTTGCAATTATATTTGCACAGAAAATCTCTTCCAAGTATTCCGTCAGTATTGACAGGAAAATCATAATTTACTAGTTGTATTTTGTGGTCTATAATCTTACAATTGTTGATCCCAAAGACTTTATTTTATGTTTTGAGATTCCTGTTAATAAACAATAATCATTCGGGTTTTCTCCATAATAGAGTAGAGTAAAGTGTCTTCTTTAGATAGTGGCACATCAGCTCCTGTGTCGATTAGAAATGTTAGTACGTTGTTCTTACATTCTATTTTTAATTTGATATAATTCTTCAAGTCGGATGGCATATTGTAAATTTTATTTTCTTTCGTTAGTTTTGCTCCGGAGATTCTTGGTACACTGTCACCTCCGGATCTTAAGAGTTTTCCCTGATCCTGAATATGACGAATATTCTGATGATTATTTTCTCTATTGTAGTTACCATTTCTCCTGTGATTGTTATTATTGTAATTACCTCTACCTCTGTTTCTGTTTTTGTTATAATTATTTTTATTACCATTGTTATTACGATTATTGTTTTTATGATTATTATGCCCATTACTCGAAAGGCACATTCTGGCGAAATGATCCATTCTCCGCATTTGTGGCATTTTGCTCCTTCTGCTGGACATCTGTCCCTATGTTTTCTTCCACATTCTCGATTTGATTAGTTACTATGTTGTATCTGCTGATACATTACTTGATTTTGTCTCCCATTTGATGAGGCTTTTTCTGCTATTTCAATGGCCTCAGGTCCTAACTGTTTCTCTATTCTTCAAGCCATTTTTAAAGCGTTAAAAGCTATTACTTCGTTTGCCTCAGAATTGTTTCCCTACTATCATTTCCCAAATCTGCTATTTGAATCTCACCTAGTTCAGTTATCAAAGTTTCTATTTTGTCCGCAAATCTTCTGATCGAATCCGTTTGAATATCACTATTTAATTCATCTAATATTACATTTGGGGATTTCCTGATCTTATAAGCCCTTTCCAAAGAACTCAACCATTCGCTTTCGTTAGTTGACCCTTGTCTTACTCTGTTATGTACCCTTGCCGACAATTTTGCATTAAAAACAAAGTTAAAGAATGAAACTTGTTTCTCCGCTGATATTGTGTTCCTAACTGCCCTTAGACTTGCTAAGAATGGGGAAATATTCTCCTTAGAACCATCGAAAATTGGTAATATCCTAAAAAATTGAGGACAACTCATTTGTATCCAAAACCGTCGCCATCCTGTCTAACTGTTTTTCAGTTTCTATCTTTAATTTACTTTCCTTATGTTTTCTGAAAATACTCAATGCTTCCTTTTCCAATAATAAAGTTAAAGTTAATTTCCCAAGTATTGTTTCCCTGCTACTTTATTCTATGTTCCCTTCAGCCAATATTCCTTCTGATTCCTTGATTAATTTTCTAACTTCTTCTTCCTTTAACTAAAATGTTTCAATCGAATATGATTTACTCTGAGATTTCTTTGCATTCGAGATAAGTGATTCTAATTTTTCCATACACACTGTCCATTTGTAAAACAAAATTCAAATGTTCTTTCTTTACTGTAGCGTCAGTCTCTGCTAAGTTCTTCAAATTTGTCTTCTGTACTCAACACCAAAAATTCCAATAGTAGAATTATTTTATCCACATAAAATCATGTAAAAAATGTTTTTCTTTTAGTACATTTAAAATATTTTTTTATTTCATTATTTCTTTTTGTATTGATTTTTATTATATTTATTCACATTACTTTTCTTAAAAATTCTTTTACAATAATGTTATTTTTATTTTTCTTATAATTAAAATACACAATTTCAATTCAATATCTTTTCCTTTTGAGTTCCTCGAGTTCTGCTATTCTGCACCAGTACCTAGATGCTAATTCCCATGGTAGTGGTGGTGATGAATATATGATTCTCTTTAGGGTTGCCACCTCTCTTCTTTTATTTACTAAAAATCCGCCTCGGCGCTTTGGTGGTTTTACCTTGGGGATCTTTACAAGTTCCTCAGCTCTTGGTCTCGTTCTTTTTCTGTATTCTTCTATAGTCAATGGTCTTGGGCCGACCTTTTTAATTGCCTCGCTTTTTAATTAAATTATAAGCGATGTCTTTCTTCTTTAAGTTTGGTTTGTCAAAACCTTGTTCTATTTAGATTTCATTCTGCTTATATAGCTAACAAGAAAATCTTACTTAATTCTAAAACTAAGTTACTTCCTAAGGTCACTCGATAACTTAAATTGTACCTAATAGAAATTTTTGTATTTCCCCTATGAGTGATTTTCTAAAATGCACTCAATAACTTATTTTACTAAACATACATTGTTGTATTGTTTGTCACATGCCAAAAAAAGCATCAAGTTACCTTATTAATAATAATTTACCAATAACCACTTGTAGTTTATTGGTGACACATATAATTCTTCATTCCCACTTTGTGTTTCTTTATAGAAATACGAAGAGTTAGGAATTCGATCAGTTTTCATTAGTGGCCTACTTGAAATTACCCACAATGAAACTGAGAGTGTCAATGTACTTTAAACAAAATCAAACTAATTGTACTTTGCGCTACAATGCAATTATGTATGTTAAGTGTATGCATGTCAGAGAACTGCTGATTGCAAAACGTTCATACGCAATCAACACAAGAATAAATATTTGTTTGCGTTCAAACGCTAAATATACTCCAACACAAATATTTGTTGATGATTTTAAATTAGTCAAACGACGTGCAAATTGTTGTTTCACTGATTTATAATCATTGGTCGTTGTTATACCATTGATTTTATTCTGTTCATTCGAGCCAACAATAATTATTTTAATGTAGAATAAATCAGAAAAAACAACAAACAACGTGTATGAGTGTATTCATAATTAAAACAAAATAGTTTCTTATCTATAAAAAAGGGGGTGGTTTTGTAATACCAAAAATATTGTTCTTTGTGATTTTTTTTTTAATTTATGTCGATATCTCAAGATCGCCCAATCCGGTTAAAGTTAAATATTGTCTAATTTTCCAATCAAAATAGATGAAAAAAAAATTTAGACAATATTTAAATTTTTCCGGATTAGGCAAGCCTGAGATATCGACCTAAATTTTTTTTCCAAAAAAATATTTTTATTTCACAAAAAAGAATATTTTTAGTATTGTATTGCTAATAAAAATTCGAATAAAGCGGATTTAAGTCCCACCCTAATGTACACAATATCATTTATGAAATGTGTTTCTATTTTGTTTTAATTATGAATATACACATACGCCTTGTTTGTTGTTTTTTTGTTTTTTTTTTTTTTTTGATTTATTCAACGCTGACTTTTTGTTCGAGTGGTTACATTTGCAAAAAACATAATCGACAGATGATTGAAACTGATCCGAATTACGCGTTTAGTAACATAATGCTGATTTTTTTCTACAGTGAATTTTATTGAATTATTAAATGTGAACAAGAATTTTTGTGTATGATTAAATCAAGAAAAAAGTTGAATTTGCAGTTCTCTGATGCATGTGTAGTCTAATAATATGCTACATCATGTATACACTACAACTGATAAGCATTGCGAATAGGGATGCCAATCGGAATTGACTTTTTAAAATCTCGGAATTTTCAAAGTCAAATCTACACTACTAATAATCCATGCATAAAAATACGAAAAAATGGTTTATTTTAAAAAAGTTTTCTATATTTTTAGAATAATCTCGAATTTTTAAACAAGAATTATTGTGAGTCTATATAAAAAATATAATTCTGTATTCCAATTAATTAAAGAACGAATCAAATTACAAATATAATTGAACTAACTAAAATACCGTTCCCGAAATACCTGAAAAATAGTTACCTTTAAAATACCGTTACCGAAACAACTCAAAGACGTTATCACTAAAATATTACTACCAAAATAATTAAAAACCGTTGCCCGTAAAATAAAGTTACTAAAATATCTGAAATATTGTTGTTAAAATACTTAAGCAAATTTTACTTTGAATTTATAAAATTTTTAAAAACTATATTGTGAATATTTTTACTTCAAATTTGTTTGTTAAATAATTTTATAAGAAAATAAAATACTCACTTCGTATTGAGATATAGAAGAAAATTATTGCCTTTTCAATAGGTTATGGGCAAATTTCATTTTTGAAAATTAAAAGAGCAATATCTATCTCAGAATTATACGTGGTTTAAAAATGTCTAATATAAATGCGATTCAGTTTGAAAAATTAGTGGGATCTGATAACTGGTCCACGTGGTGTTTCGCATTGAAAGCTCAGTTCGAGTTAGATGACTTATGGGGATGTATTGAAGGTACGTGTGCCGACGTCCTTGCATAAGGATTTATATGTGTACGTACAAGAAGCAACAACATCCAAGGAAATTTTTCAAAAGCTGAAAAATTTGTTTCAAGATTCTGGTTTGGACAGACGTATTGGTCTGTTAAGAAAATTGTGTTCTATTCAACTGGAGAATTGTAATTCGGTGGAACAGTATGTTTCTGAAGTCATGTCTACAACACAGAAGCTAAACAGCATTGGTTTTAGCGTTTCTGATGAATGGGTTGCGTCAATTTTGTTAAAAGGTTTACCAGCCGAGTATAATCCAATGATTATGAGTATGGAGAGTTCAGGTAAGCCATTAACGGCAGATGCAGTTAAGTCAAAATTGCTGCAAGATGTTAAACCTCAAGCTACAAATGCAGCATTAGCTAGCCAAAAACAGGGTAAGATGAAAACAAATATAAAGAACGTCAAATGCTATGCCTGTAAGAAGTTTGGTCATTACGCTTCAAAATGTCCAAATCGTGGTAATGGTAAACTCAAAAACACAACAATGTTTGCTGCTTATGTTATCGAAAAATTAGATAAAGGTGAGTGGTTCGTTGATAGCGGAGCATCTGTGCATATGTGTCGTTCCAAAAATTATTTTAAAAATCTTGAGAGCTGTGAAGAATATGTTCGAGTTGCAAACGACCAAATTTTAAAAGCAGTTGGTGTGGGTACTGTGGTAATCAAAGTTTCGACTCCTGATGGATATCAAAATATCACCGTTAGTGGAGTTTTATATGTACCTGTACTTGGGACTAATTTATTATCCATTAGTCAAGTGCTTAAACGTAATAAGCAAGTGGTGTTTAACAAAAATGGCTGTCGTATATTGGATGAAAACAATGATCTGGTGGCACAAGCAACTGAAATCAATGGTACGTATAAATTAAATATGCCTACTAATAGAAATGTGTTTTTGGCCAGAGAATCCACAAGTTATGAAATATGGCATAGACGTTTGGGTTATGTCAACCAACAATAAATGGAGAAAATGAAATCCAATGGCACGTTGACATATAATCGTTGTACTGTTATTAACTGTGTTGCATGTGCCCAAGGAAAACAAGCAAAGAGGAAGTTTCCAAAGGAAGGTTCAAGAGCCCAAGAAATTTTAGAGGTTATACATACAGATTTGTGTGGACCTATGGAAGTTAAATCCCATAATGGAAGTTTATACCTGCTAACCTTTACAGATGACTACAGTCGTAAAGTCTTTACGTATTTTTTAAAGAATAAAAGTTCTGTGTTTGAAGTGTTTGTCGAATTCAAGGTGTTCGTAGAAAATCAAATTGGCAAGAAACTTAAATGTTTGCGGTCAGACAATGGCTGCGAATTTGTTAATAAGCAAATGTCTAACTTTATGAAGAAACATGGTATAATGCATCAGAAGAGTGTGGCTTATAATCCGCAGCAGAATGGAGTCGCAGAACGGATGAACAGAACTTTAGTGGAAAAAGCTCGCTGCATGTTATACGAAGCAAAGTTACCAAAAAGTTTTTGGGCAGAAGCTGTGAATACAGATGGTTATTTGATTAATCGCATCCCTCATAAAAGTCTTGGAAAGTGTCCTGACGAAATATGGTACGGTAGAAAACCAAATATCAATCATTTGAGAGTGTTCAGATGTAGTTCAGTGGTACATATACCTCATCAAAAACGAAGAAAGTTTGATGCGAAGTCAGAAAATATGATCTTTGTTGGATACTGTACTGAGTCAAAAGGCTATCGTTTGTTTCATCCAATCAAGAAGAAAATAGTTTTTAGTCGAGACGTCATATTTTTTGAAGATCAGTTTTTTTCTTTGAACAAATCTACAACTATTGAAGAATACTGGTTCACAATTAGCATGCAACCAGACAATTCTGAAGAAATCGTTGAAAACAATGAAGGTAACAATGTTGATAATGATTCATTATTATTTGCTTCATTTACAGGGGATAATAATGAAGTGGGGGAAGCAATCGACAATAACAATGAAAAAGAAAAAATTATGTTCCAATCTTCAGAAGAAGATGCAGATGATTTAGTGGGTGAAGAACAAGAAACAGATGGTGCCATGGAAAACGCAGTTGTAATACCAAGACGAAGTGAAAGAAAATCTAAAGCGATTCAAAGGTTTGGTTTTTTGGTAAAAAATGGAATTTCAGATGATCCTTTGTCGTATGAAGAAGCTATGAGTCGTCCAGATAAAAACAAATGGTCAGAAGCGATTAACAGTGAAATCAACTCGTTAAAAGTCAACAATACTTGGACTGAAGTTAGTCGTTCCAATTCTGAAAACGTTATAGAAACCAAATGGGTCTTTAAAATTAAGGACGAACCAAATGGAACAAAGAGGTATAAGGCTCGCCTAGTGGTAAAGGGTTTCACTCAGAAAAAAGGTATTGACTACGAAGAGACGTATTCCCCAGTGATACGATATTCATCGCTTAGAATGTTGATGGCTCTTGCAGCAAAATACAACTTTGAAATAGAGCAAATGGATGCTGTTTCGGCTTTTTTACAAGGTGAATTAACCGAAAATATTTTTATACATCAACCAGAAGGGGTGAAATGCGAAAACCCAAACTCGGTTCTCAAACTTAATAAGGCTTTATATGGCTTGAAACAGTCTAGTTTGGTATGGAATATAAAGCTAGACCAAGTTCTGCAGAAAATTGGTTTTAAGAGATAAAGGGTTTATCCGTGTGTTTACTATCATTTAACAGATGTCGGTCGAACATATTTAGCAATTTATGTTGACGACATGTTACTGTTAAGTAATGATGCTGAATTTCGTGAAACTACAAAAAGAAAATTATGTAAAGAGTTGCATATGAAAATTCTTGGAGAAGCTAAGAAATGTTTAAGTATTTGTATTTCCAAGCAAGACAAGAAAATATATTTGTATCAAGAAGAATACATTGATAAAATTTTACAAAAATTTAATATGGAAGATTGTAATGCTGTTCAAGTTCCAATGGATCCGAATCAAAAACTTGTAAAATCTGAAGAGACAATAACAGGTGATGTTTATCCATATCAGCAAGCAATTGGAAGCTTGATGTATTTTACGCAGTGTACAAGACCTGATATTTGTCATGCTGTAAGTTATTTGAGTCGTTTCAACAATAACCCAAGTCAACAGCACTGGAATGCTGTGAAAAGAGTATTTAGATATTTAAAGGGAACAAAACACGCTAAACTTTGCTACAGTAGTGATGGTCAACATGAGTTATTAGCTTATTCCGATGCAGATTGGGCCAACGATATCGACGAAAGAAAATCAATGACAGAATATGTTGTTATGCTACAATCAGGTGCAATTTCGTGGAGCAGTAAAAGACAGCAGACAGTTGCGTTGTCTTCGACTGAGGCAGAGTACATGGCGATGTCTTCAGTAACTCAAGAGGTACTTTGGTTAAGAAGTCTTTATTTTGAACTTGTTTCAGATATTTTAAACGAAGAAAATTATTGCCTTTTCAATAATTGTTACCCGTAAAATACCGTTACCGAAATAACTGAAATGTCATAACCCCTGAATAACGTTACCGAAATAATAGAAAATAGGTCTTTTTCAAAAATTTTCGATAAAATGTCCAATAAACTTCCTAAATTCACCTTATCACCAAAAAGTATTTCGAAATAAATTGCTGGATCAATTCCCCAAAGAATAAAGAACATCACATTGGATATGATTAAATATTGCACAAGATAAACATTTTTACTCGGGTTGTCAAAATGTATATATAAAAACAAACTAGTTTTGTACGAAAACTATGTAGTTTTTGTTCAGTCTTAACGCATTTTTATAATTTTTCGTTTAAAAAACTATGCGTCGATCGCATATAGAGTCGGTGTCGGGGTGTGTAATTTACTTAAAAACATTAATGTAATACATACCACTATTTTTCGGTTTAGCCAAGAAATATGACAACATTGACATCTCAGGTGGAACAAATTGTTCACGATAAGTTGGTTTGTCTTCCTTCATGCATGTGGATGTATTATTGCTACCGAAATTTCCAAGTATCTTCATGTTGAGCTTGACACGTTGCTTAGTTATGGAAGTAACAGTATTCCACACACTATTTTCTTCATTGGGCTCATCTGGCGAAATGTTATTTGTAGATATTTGATTTTCACATGTTGCTTTTCTTAATAATTTCTTCATGCCACCTCCAAAAATACTAGACCAAGTTTCAACAGAAAAATTATGAGCAATAAGTCTGTACATAATGCGACTATCGCACGTGACGAACGCGTAAGTAGCTAGCGATACATATGTTGCAATAAAACTTTCCAACAAAAGAACATTTAACTTGGGAATGTCTTCATCTTTTTCTCTTGCTAGCAGAGCTCTTAAGTTAGCAACACCTGGCCATTTCGATGGTGTTGTGCACACGCATGTAGGTGGTTCATCTGTACAATACATTCTCTTTCTATTATAAATATTGGTATTACCTATCAGGTGTGAACACTCAAATGAGGAATTCAGTTTTGCTATATTTTCAATGCCAGGACTTTGGAAACCATTTTGAGATGAATTATTTACTACAAAGCTTTCTGAGTCGCAGAGCGATTGATAAATGCAAGATGAAAGGGCAACAGCAAGATCTCGAATAATAAAAATTTCGCAAAAGGCATTTGTATCCAAGCCAGCAAACGGTGAGAACTTAATAACGCTATGTAGCATATCGATAGTTTGAGACTACAAAAAGAGAAAGTTACAAAAATTAACACACATACATAAAATGCGTTTCATAAAAAATAATTCGCCATAAAATTCAAACAACGAAATGTTAAAAACAGTTTTTATACAAACCATCCCAATGTTCAGGAGGCTATATGGGCATGTCTAGATATCATGACATTTTGGCACAAAACATATGTTTTGTTTTTTTTTACATTTATTTGGTTTTGCTAGTGGCTAGTATAAGTTAATCGACTGTGCATGCGACAAATTTGGCGCTTTAAATTTTAAATATCAAAAAGGTTTAAATACAACAGTTTTTGCTAAATTTGAATTAAAATACACATATTTATAAAACTCACTGAAAGCACATGTAAAAGTATATATTACACCACATACTACACAGACAGGTTACCAATGACATATGTATGTCAAAGAAAAATTCCCAAACCGTATGGTTGGTAAGAGATACATTTTCATTATAACGGTAGTTGTCTACTACGCTCTGATCAATACCGTCACGAAAATTTTAAAACTGCGATTTCAATAGTGACATGATTCTTCTAATATCACGGTGTTTATTTCATAATATTACCTTTTACATTTTGTTATATCTGAAAAAATACAGTAATAAATTGTTGTTTCGGTAGTTTAGTGTTATTTTAACGATAGTTTAAGATATTTCAAAATTAAACCGGTAGAATAGCACAAAAGCCAAAAAGATACATACCTATTATGGAATCGTAATTTTAAAATTTTTATATCAGTGGTAGCCAACTTCCGTTATTATGAGAAGGTATTGAATGCCAACCACCTTATTTTGGACATTGCAGTGATAACAAAATGAGATAGGAAAAATAAACTCTATATAAATTACTAGCGGATGCCGGCGTGGTTCGCTACGCATGAACATATTGTTACAAGAAATTTCCACAACCAGAAATTTCATCACACGAATTTTGACAGCTGGAAAAATCCAGTGTCGTAATAAACTAGAAATAACTAGAATACCTGACTACTCATATAAATACTGGTACTCGGTGACGCAGTAGTTCAGTTGATAAGTAAAACGCAGACTGTGAAGAACTAAAGTGTGGCTAACGATTAGTCTAAATCGTGTAAATAAAGTGTGTTATTAAAGTGTTTTTATGTAATTTTTAGTGACTGTTATAAATAAATAGAGCTATAAATAATTTCAAACAGTGTTTATTATTTGCAATATAGAAAGAACTCGATTTATTTAAAAAGGTAAATAAATCAACGGTTTTATAAAGGGTTAAAATCGTAACAATATGAAAAAACAAAAAAAAAATTAAATGTGACTTTCCGATTACGTCTGTCCACAATGTGGGTTCGATGAAAAAGAACCTCAAAATGATCACTCACTGACAGCTGTCAATGTATATGCGTCTTTGCGCTACAACGTGTATTTACAGTGTGTATAAAGTCAGCACAGAGTATATATACCGCACACGCTCATGAGCGCCTACGTATTTGTTGTTGTTTTTTTTTTTATATGAACAAAATCACATGTTGACATGAAAACTCACGAACGCCATTAAGCCATCTACATGACCATACGAACAAACCCTAAAAATTAGATCGAATTCGGTCTGACCGTTCGTGAGTTATAAAGTCACAACACACTTGCAACAATTTTTTATATATATAGATGTGGGACATATTTTTTTCTGTATATCACTGTAATTTTGACATTTCGTTTATTGATTTTCTAGTCGCCATTTCGATTCAATCAGCTGTTTCCTGTCTGTGTATAACACCTTCAAAGTCTTTGTCATAAAGAAAATGCACCCACATTTTTAATAACTACAACAAAAGTATTTCACGTTTACATTTTTTATTGCAATCTATACACCGAACGGTCTTAACTTTATGTTATTTGTTACGAGCCTTTTTTTTGGCAATAAATTAATTTTTTTATTTCACTGTCATAAAAATTTAGCAAAAAAAAAATAATGGGTTAATTTTTTACGAGCTTTTTATTTGACAACAAATCTCTGAATTTTTTAAACGCGTTTATCAATTTTTTTTATGATTCTGGCTAGGGAATCTAAAACCAAAATCCGGAATTTTCGGATTTACGTAAGATGAAATTCGGAAAAAATGTTAACCACCATGAATTTATTTCAAAGTAAACAAAGAAAATTTTTATTTTTGTATTAATATTAATAACAAAAACATAAACAAAACAAATTCAATATTTAAAAAAAGATAATATAAAAATAAAAATTAATATATAAATAAAAATTTATGTTTGCTTTTTGAAGAAGCTTCTCAGCATACACAAATTGTCCAATGTAGTATCATTAAGTCTTGACCCAATTTTTGTTGAAAATGCTCCAAGGCTCTCTCTGCTTCAACACTTGTTGGGGGAATACAAAACAAGTTTTTGTAAATTATTTCCAAAAATGGTCCACGAGATCCACCTTCGTCCCAAAATTTTAATTCATTTCGAATCGCAGATTGAATTGATGTTGTTTTTTAAATTCTTGTTGTCGGCTGTTAAGTAAGGCGGGCTGCGTTTCACTTTCAAAAAATTCGTTGGGTTCAAATACTAAATCAGAATCAGACTCGGAATCCGTTGAATCAACCGGGCCAGTAATAGAATAATTTTATTTATTTCTGTTTTCGAGTGACCGGAAATGCTCTTGTGAATTTTTGTTTTGCCACCATTATGCAAATATTGTAGCACATCAGATAAAATAGTTCTTCTCCGATTGAACTGGAGTTCTATCTCTTTTTTCAATTCAAGGGCAAATTCGTCATTCTCACCAAAATTTTGTAACATAAACGTAAATGTTGCATCCGCAGAAATTAAATTAGCATCTGCACGGCATAAGGCGTCTACGGCTAATTTTACTGGCATCAAATTTTTAGATATTCGTGATACCGAATCCCATTTTGATTCATATAAAATTATGTCCGTTTTAATGTCAATTAGTGTGTGCATGGGTGTCATACACCCACCCAATATCTATAAACCTGCTTACATTGTGTACATTTCGCTACTTGAGTTTTTGTCCCTCGTAAAAAATAATTCCACACCGAATTTGAAGTACTCTCTTTGGAGACATCTATAAAAATTTCGTCTTGCTTATCCGCCATCCTTGGGTTTAAAAATATGTACACAAGAAATATATGAAATTTTTAAACTAATAAAACCTACCTATATCAAATGCTACCGTGAAGAATTGAACTTGAATGCTTAATTAAATATTTATATTATTAAAATAAAATGTAATGATTTACTGATTACTAAATTCAATATTAAATATTAGACAGGAGGACGTTATTAAAATGATAATGATTTACTGTTTATTTATACTAAATTTACTATTACACTTAAATATAACATATAACACAACACAGGAAAAAACATTTCTATTATGATATGATTTCACAAAAAATTTAAATGTCAAAACGAATAACATTATTTTATATACGGCTACACGACCACATTTGCTGCTGTCGCCAACTTAGGCTAATTTCTATTTTTTCAGCCAAATAAATAACAGCTTACAAATATTTTATTCAACAGAAGAGAACTTTAAAAAATGAATATGTTGTATTAATTAATATTTATATTAATAATAAAGAGGTTTTAAACACATGAGTTAATTTTTTTTAAATTTTAAGTGATATAAGTATATCTTAAACAAGCGATTTTTTGTTTTTGAATGTGAAAAACTTGAAAGTGACACTACTGAAATATATATTTCTACAACAATATCAGCTCTTTATTTTGTTGCTGTCGTTTTCAATGTAAATATTTAGCTGACTACACGGCGGCAATTGCAGCCAAATGCATTTGTAGTCGCGTAGTTGTGTTGCTTGCTGTTGTCTATGTGTTTAATGCTTTACAATACAAAGAAAAAACATTTATATTATGATATGATTTTACAAAAAATTTAAATGTCAAAACGAATAACATTATTTGTATTTCTCATGGCAAACTGTTTGTATTTTTTTTAAAATAAATCGTTACAATACAAAATAATATAGTTTTTTTGTATATTTTTTGTGTCAGTCGCTGGAATTCCGTGTAATTTGTTAATAAGCAAAAAAAATATTTAAATCCGGAATTTCGAATTTAAAAAACAAGGCGGAGTTTCGAAATCCGGATTTGGATTCCCTAATTCTGGCTAACCGAGTAAAAAAAATTAACTGGCGCAATATTTAATCATATGCAATTTGATATTCTTTAAAGTATGCTGTAATATCTATCTGATCTTATTTGATCCGAAAAATGGGAGATCATATTAGATCCATATATATTTGGGGATTAAGTTAGCAATCAATTGATCTGAAAAATGGCAGATCAAATTAGATCCAGCAATATATTAAGGGATCTAAATTAATCCGAAAAATGGCAGATTATATTATTTCCAGCAATAAACTTGGGGATTTAGAAAGCTCCAAATTTATCCGAAATATGACAGTTTAAATGGTAGCTACACTAAATATAAACAGATATTTTTATTTATTTTCTTATTGTTTTAATAAACATAAATAATAACCCACATCCATTTTTTTACTTATTTTGTTACCACTAATCCTGTTGAGCTTAGGCTTATTGCTTTGCTAACAAAACAACAAAACATAAGCAGCAAATTTAAATTCTGATGAGTAGTTTTGTTTTTACAGCGACGCAAACTCTCTTTATTGAAACATGTGGTCAATTGCTTGAGGCACTGTATGTCTGAAATATCGCGCGAGGAACTTTTTTATGTTTGGTTAAAAAACATCAAACCTGAAAGGTTTGAAGCGATTTTAAAAGCACGTTTACGAAATCTATGCTATGATTTTGAAGTGAGATTGGATAAATCTCGACGAGTTAAGGATAGATTTATGCATGATAATGCTTTATGGCTTAAAACAACAATTGAAGTTGCGGAGTTCGTTCTTGATGTTGCGCCATAAACTCCAAAAAAAAAATTTCAATGTCGGAAGAGAAGAAAAAGAATTCTCAAAATTTTGTTTTAAAACGAAACAACGAAAATGTAAGGAACTTATATTTAATATATCTGCAGATCATTTGATAATGGCAACTGAACTGAAAAGGGGACACAGCCGATCTTGTGAAGGAATTAGCACGCTTCCCCATAAAGAGGTGAACATATGAAAAAGGTTAGACTAAGTGTTGTGGAATCAAAGCGACTTTCAGCGGATGAAGCACTGGCCATGATAATAGACGCAAATTTATAAACCCTCCAATATCTCGCAATACGGCAGCACACAAAGCATTGCAGTCCTAAATTATATCCGTGTTATGACCTTGTACATAAAGCAGTCAAAATTTTTGTGTTATCCAAATAATATTACTGTGACGGAAACATGTGCTGAAATTAATTTGCAGTCGTTAAAAGATCACACACTAAAATGATTGATAAGTGCACAAGAAGAAGTTTTTAAGTCTTTGTATATAAAATAATAAAATGGGGATGCGATGGTGCAGAATAGAATCGGTATAAGGAAAAATTTACGAATGAAAATTTATCAGACGAATGTTTATTTTCTACAACTTTTTTCAACGATTAGAGGGGAAAAGAGAATTTTCTGGCAAAACCCAGCTCCATCCTCGACCAAATATTGTCGGCCTATTAAATTTATTTTTACAAAGGAACACGTGTGGTAATTTTAAAGGAAGTGAAACACATTCAGAATCAAATTTCATCAAAACTGAAATTTTAATTTCAAAGTTAGAGGTTCTCACGTTTGATTGAAAAAATTGGAAAAGTCTGAAATGAATCAACGTACACGTCGTCGCAAGTATGCTATTTGTGTGGTGCTACATCAAAAACGATGAACAATATTAGCGCCTTATCAGAGCGCGAAATCGACGAAAATATGCTTGCTTAAGGACTTTCGCATCTTCATGCGTATATAACATTTATGGAATGCTTGCTGCACATCTCGTACAGAATCGAAATTAAACAAGTAAAAAGGCTTAAATTCGGCTGTGCCGAATCTTTGAATACCCTCCACCAATATCCTAAAAAAATGTCTCTACTGTTTTTGATACAAATAATGTAAAAAACTTTTGAAGTAAAATTATGGAGGTGAAAAAAATTTTTTGTGGTGAAAAAAAACTTTAGTGGTGATAAAAATTTTTTGAGGTGAATGCAAAATATTATAAATTTCTAAGCGACTGATGAAAAAATATGAGAAAATATATTTTGTACCTGTCGCTTCTATTGTACTAAAATACACCAATTTGTATGGGAAATTTAGAGGTATCTTCACATTTTCACTCATAACTTTTTAACCGCTGGACCGATTTTGCTCATTTTCAATACCAAACTGCTCGGGAGGATGTCAAACAATCCAGGTAAAAATAGGCACCCTCGCTTGCGTCTTCGCGTCGTGATCGCCATTTCAACAGACAGACAGACGGACATCGCTAAATCGACTTATAATTGCATAAGGATCACGAATATATATACTTTATGGGGTCTTAGACCTATATTTCGAGATGTTACAAACGGAATGACAAACTGATATATACCCTCACCATATATGGTGGAGGGTATAAAAATGGTTTGTGCCATATGAGGAAAATAAAGCTAAAGTAGCTGAAAAAAAATAAAAATTCAGGACAGATTTAAAAAATGGGTCTTTTAGTAGATATGCCGGCAACACCAATGAAGGCAAAACTGCCAGAAGATTTTTTAAAGTCGCAGCAAAAACATCGAATATAACAGGCATAAATATCGATCTTATAAAGAGTTTTCGCGCAAAACTTATTTGTGTAGGAAGTGGTTACCGCATTAATATACACGCTTTTCAGCGCTACACGACAGAAACTATAGAACTTTATTTGTCGAAATAATCATGGTTCAACAAGCCAGTTACTGTGCACAAAATTTTGTACCATGGAAAAGACATAATCACGAGTGGACACGAATACAGATTTATTGCACAGACTGCTTGTTTCACCGGACCCATTCATATCTAGTTTGCGTTTAACTCCAAAAACCCAGCATGAAGCTTTATATGCGGAAGTTCTTGCGTTTTTGTCGGACCACTAAAAAATTGAAGAAAGCTCTTATTTAGATTAAATTTATTAAATTTACAGGTTAATACAATAATAGGTATAATATAATACAATTTTAAATACAATAAGTGAATACAACCCTGAAAACAATAACAAAAACATTTTTTCATTTATTTTATTCAATATTTTTCTAGTAAAAAAAAATAGTTAATAACTATTAGAGTACTCTAGCTATAGTTTATCAGAAAGCCTTTTTTTGGCTTAATTCTAGAAAGAATTTGGGGCTAATATGGGAGGGGTGTACTTTTTGTCCAAAGTTCCTCATTTCAGATCTGACCCTCCATATTAAAAATGAAAGCTTATCTTCCAAATTTCAAGTCTATAAATAAAATTTGGCTGCAATTGAATTAAGTCCTCCTAGATTGCCTCCTGTGCGACGGTGCGAAAAAACAGTACTGCGATAGCACTGTATTTTTTACTTTGCCAGTACTATTCAAAAGATCCTGTACCAATACTTTTTTTGTTTAAATTAACGATTTTATTTTATTTCACATATTTAATACAAATGTTCGTGTTAAAAGTTTCCAGCTATTTTTTCGTTATGAAATTCTATAATACATTTAAAATTTATCATAATACTATAATATATTTTATATATTTTTCAATATTTTGATCAATATTTGCAAATGAAAACATAACTTTAGATTTGAATGCTACAATCCAAGATAATATTTTGCTTTTCTATGCAGAGAATGTATCAATGGAATTTTATTTGATGAATTATCCGCATGAAAAAAATTTATTTTTTTTTGTTTATGTATGTTCAAATTTTACTAAAGATCGGATTATTAAATTGATTCATGGCTAAACATATATGTTATATATTCTTAAGAAAATCTTGCTCTTATATGGTTATCGGATATGTGGTATTGTCACTGCAGAGTTATTCTGTATGAAATCACCAAATCGGCAAAGCTGGCATATCTTAGATTTTACTCAAACTAACTGGAAATGATATTTAGGAATTTTTGCACACGGCACTACCGGTTCACGCAAAATAAAAAAACTAAAAAGTCTTTTTTTGTGCGTAGTGGTTTAAGCTATTGAAATTTTTCTGCTAGAGATATCTACATGATCAAGGCATCGTTTTGAAGCTGAAGAATTAAAGTTTCTATCAAAAATATAAAATTTGACTTAATTCATACACCCGAAAAATAACGTGGTATTGAAAATAAGCATATTTCATTGGTTTGTTGTGTTTTTCAATGAACTTCAGTGTCGGCGCTAATGAATATAAAAGCATTATAATTCTTAGATATAAATTAGACATGTCAAAAAAAACTACAAAATTAAAATTGGCTCAATCTGCAACTCGTCATGAAAAAATCGTTTCTTGAAATTTTGAAAATTTGCATATTTCAGGCTACAATTTGGTCATGTTTGTTAGCAGATACAAACTTGAAAATTACAAAGTACTTCCAACTTTTAACTTCAAAACACTTCAAGACCCGTTTAGTTATTTTCACTCCTGTGGGATTTACAGGGTTTTAAAGAAAAGCCTTTTTGATTTTTTGTATGTATTTTTATACTTTCCTCAGTTGTTATATACAGAGAAATTAAAATAAAAACAAGTAGTATTATGAAGTAACAAAGAATAATTATGGACTAAAAAATATATTTAATAAATTCAGTAGAGTTTTTATGTTAAAAAATTTTACAGTGGTGGCAGAAAATAGGCACATGGTATATTTTTATCATTTAAAGCAGAAAAGTTATAGTTTAAATGTGGGTAATTAAGAATCGTGGAATAAGTTTTATTTTAATAAAGTACTTGTTTGCAACACTTCTTTCCGAATGCGTGAAAATAATACGTTATATATTTTTTATAATGATATGTGCAAATATTAACAATTGATATAATTTGTAGTCGTTAATTTAAAAAAAAATTATCATTTTTATTTAAATCATCTTTACTTATTAATTCCGATGATCGCGAAAACACAAAGTTATGACAGTCTTCTTGTACAAACAAGCCTATCGAAAATTCCATTGTTTTCCATTGTTTTTTCACTAAGCACAGCACGTTGTGCATCGATTCAAAAATGCCAAAAACTAAATGAGCAAATATCGCCGCCTACTTAGTGAAGCTATGTAATTTTTTTGCAATTAGAATTAAATATACCTTTAACTTTATAACACTTCAAGGCCAGTTTTGTTATTTCCACTCCTTTTGAACAAACAGGTGGTTAAAGAAAAGCTGAAATACAAAAATTTTCTACTTTAGATGAACTATGTTCTCTTCATGTGCCTATTTTGTGCCACCACTGTATAATTTTTTAACATAAAAAATCTACTGAATTTATTAAATATATTTTTTAGTCCATAATTATTCTTTGTTACTTCATAATACTATTTGTTTTTATTTTAATTTCTCTGTATATAACAATTGAGGAAGGTATAAAAATACATACAAAAAATCAAAAAGGCTTTTCTTTAAAACCCTGTAAATCCCAGAGGAGTGAAAATAACTAAACGGGTATTGAAGTGTTATGAAGTTAAAAGTTGGAAGTACTTTGTAATTTTCAAGTTTGCATCTGCTAACAAACATGACCAAATTGTAGCCTGAAATATGCAAACTTTCAAAATTTCAAGTAACGATTTTTTCATAACGAGTTGCCATATTAAGTCAATTTTAATTTTGTATTTTTCTTCGACATGTCTAATTTGTATCTGAGAATTATTATGCTTTTATATTCATTAGCGCCGACACTGGAGTTCATGAAAAACACAAAAAACCAATGAAATATGCTTAATTTCAATACCACGTTTCTTTTCGGGTGTATGAATTAAGTCAAATTTTATATTTTTAATAGAAACTATAATCCTTCAGCTTTAAAACGATGCCTTGATCATGTAGATATCTCTAGCAGAAAAATTTCAACAGCTCAAACCACTACGCACAAAAACAAGACTTTTTAGTCTTTTTATTTTGCGTGAACCGGTAGTGCCGTGTGCAAAAATTAAATCCTATTGGATTTTGGTTCTGAGAACCCTTAGGAACATTTCCACAAAATTTTAACAAAATCAAAAATGGTCCAGCAACAATTTTTTTCGGTGTTTTCGTATAGAATGACTGCAGTAAACATTTATTTATTTATATTTAGCAATATGCCAAAAAAATTTACTTTTTCATTTTCAAGCTATGAATGCCGAATGATTTTTAATGCTTGGGTACCTTAATTGCTAATTAGAGTGCCCCTCACTTGTCCTAAAACAAAAATTTAGGGTGGCCTTTAAAACTTGGAAATTTTAACTTTTTTATGAATTTAACGTATTATTTATGTTAACAGCTACAAAATCAATGTTTTTATTTGTTGGATAGTTAGATTAGGTAGCAATCTTCCATTTTCGGATATTGTTGCAATAATACACCGAGAAAAAAATGTCTACAACAAAACTTGGAAGTAAGAAAATACTACTGCTAAAATTTAACACGACACAAATTGGGCTGTATATTATGTATTGACATTTAACACAGTTGTTAATGACTTCAAAATCTTAAATTCTGCGGTGGTACGTGACGTATTTTTCGGTTACTTGAAAATTTGGAAAATGTTAAAAAAAGCAAAAATATTTTAAAATGCGTTCTTTCACCTTTATTAACATATAACTTTTAAAGTAGGAATGCAATCTTCAAGCACCACAGGACAATTTCAGATATTATAGTCATCAACTATGTATGTTGATTTTCAAGGCATAATATTCAGCCCAATTATTTTTCACATATAACTTGTTACTTATTATTCACATATTACTTTTAAAGTAGGAATGCAATCTTCAAGCACCACCGCAGAATTTTAGATATTATAGTCATTAATAGCTATGTGATTTTCAAGGCATAATATTTATTTATTTATTTGGTATATGGAATAATTTCCTTACAGACTAGAATACATTTAAAATATAATTAACTATTTAGAGCTATAATAATTTTACTTTTTATAATGTGAGTATTTACAGAGAAATCGATAAATTGATACAGTTTATTTAATTCACCATTTATTAAGTTTACTAGAAACGACACATTTAGCATCGTTCTGCGACTTTTTAAGGTTGGCAGCTTAATAAGGACAAGACGGTTAGGATACGAAGGAAGGTTAAGTGGATTCCATAGCAGGCCGCGAAGACAAAACAATAAAAACTGCTTCTGTACAGATTCAATGCTTTCAGTATGGATACGATCCATACTCCAGGATGGGTCTAACAAGAGATATTTAGCCCAATTTGTGCGGCATAAAAAAGATTAAAGCCTATTTTGGGCAAATTTTATTCATTCATTTTAAAAATAGAGTGAATATTGAAAAAACGGGAATTTATGCTACTGAAATGAATTATACATTAGTAATTAAGACCATAGACACTGTTTTTACTTTTGGGCACAAAATTTCTTTCCATGGGTTAAGTAAATATACAAACACCCAGTATCAGTTGTGGCCACCGAATTTGTTGCCAATCGAATTCTGGCGGTTACGACAACTGTTTTCATATTAAATTATATGTTTAGTTGTGAAAGCCAATATTCAGTTGTACAATTTAATATTTATATTCCACAGAAATATTATTACGTTCCACAAAATTTTATTTAAAAAAATAATTTTTGGATTTTTCCTGTGTCGAACCTGGGCAATCAGATTCATAGTTCACATTCTTGCTTACTGCACCACAACTAATTTTAATTTTCTTGTATATATTTGCTATTTAAATATTTGAATATTTTATTTTAATAAAAAAAAATAATTTTTTAAATGTTTGCTTTTCCGGGATTTGAACTCGGAAATTCGGAGTACTGAGCTACCTCTCTACCCACCACACCACAAACACTTATAAATTTTGATGGCTAATTTTGAATTTAAACAATTTTATAGGAACACAAATATTAGTAAAAAATTTGTTTATCAATATCAATCATTAGTGACGTCTATTATCAATAATAATAGGATGGGTATTTAGTTTCTTTTCCCTTTTTAAGTTACCAATACAACATTTTTGCTTTATTAATGAATTTTAGGTTATTCCAAATAAAATTAAATCCTTACAAATAAATGTTAACGGTTTCGATCGAATTGCAACCAATCTTTTCTCGGGCAGTATGGAATTGGTTAATTTTTTACATGAACTATCTTATGTCGATGTACAAAGTAATCGGATAAAAATTCTTAATAACAAAAGAAAACATTTTGAGAGGTTTAAATTATAAATTTCACGGTGAAAAAGTTTGGCAAACAACAAATTTGGATTTAGAGTACCAACTCATAGAAAACTAAAAACTTTATACTCTTATGTAGACATCTAAAAATTAATAATAATAAAAATAACCTGATGTTTTCAAAAGTATAAATAAAAAAGATTCTATTAAAATGACTAAAGTTTTATTCGCAAAACTAAAAATGTAAGTACGTGCAAAACTTTAATGACAAATTTAAGTTACATACATGTTTCAATATAAATTTGAAACTATTTCATTATCTTATAGCTCTTTTCTTTCTCATTCGGTTTCAAATTACCTTTCTAATTGCTGAATATAGTTAGTAGAAATTATTGCCGCTGGATGGCGAAAAATTAATTTTTATTGAAAAATGCATCTGTATTTCAAATATTATTAGTTCATATGTTCTGCAAAATACTCGCCAAAAGAATTTGTACACAGTTGCCAAACATCATTTGGTCGAATTCTGGAAATTTAAAGGTCAAAATGTTGATTTTCTTCAGTAACCTAAAAACGGTAATTTTGGTAATAATGGAATTATGAAAAAGTCGCAGAACAAAAGTTGCTGCCGAAGCCCTAAAGAAACATTTTCAACAATAAAAAAGTTCTTTTTCGCAAAAAGTCGATTTTGGCAACAAGATGTAATCTGGTATGAGAGATACAAATATGTGCATGTATATGATCTCTCGGCTGCGTTGGTATGTCTGAGTCGTGGAGAAGTTCTTTAGTAGAATTTCTCCCGTAGCGTCCAAATAAACAAGCAGAACAGTGGTTATTAAACTGTTTAGAGTCTCATTTCAAGTTAGGAAAATAATATTTTTCCAGTATATCTTTCGTTGTGTTATTGTAGCTCCTATGGTCTCTATCATGGGTCTCTTCTACTATGCGATGTTGTACGTTTATATCTGTAATATCTTTTTAATTTCTTCGGTGTATATAGAAGATTTTTTTCCAAATGAAAAATTTTTTCTTACTAAATAAATATAAGAAAAAATTTTTCATTTGTAAAAAATTTTCTATGATCTCGAACCAGACTAAAAATAAATTTTTATACATATAAGTATTAAAAAGATCAACTATAAAATATAAACTTCACTATTAAAATATAACTTGGTACGGTTCAAAAAGAATTGTTTAAACATATGTAAAAAACAATTTTAAAAACACATGTCTAATATTAGCTAATAGCTAATTTGGACATACGGTAAAAAAGGAGAATATAAATAACACAAAAATAATAAGTAAATTTCATATAAACTCAATAATAAAAATCAACTGTATGCTAGCATAAATAGCTTTTTCCGTTGATTTGTGAGTTAAATAGAGATATTTATAATTGGCTTTTCGGCACGAAGAATGTTGATGAAAGTCGTAGCGAACCAGAAAATGCATTCCATTCAGCTTGTGTCTAATAACTTTTTCTGTGTATTCTCCATGATTTCTTAATAAACATAAGAAATAGTTGTTCTATTGAATGGATGTGAAACGGTTTTTATCACGTTGCTTGAGGAGCTTTCGGCTGAGTGTGTCGTGTCGATAGAGGATGTATTTATTACTTCTTGGTTTATTCTCTATCTTTGTGCCATAGTCTTCTATGATAGACTTCCAATTTTTAAACATGTGATTTCGGTTCTTTTCAGAGATTGCCGTATATATATAATAGCTTTTATTTTCTCTGGGTCTGTTGTTATTTCATTGGTTTGATAGTATGACCTAGGTTCTCAATTTCGGGCATACAAAATTTAGACTTCTCATCTGAAACTTTAAGAGTGGCTTTATTTAGTGCTTGGAATACTATGTGAATATGTTTCTGTGTTTCTCGGGAGAAGATGAATAAATCAAAACATCGTATATGCAGACGTACACGAATATTCCTATGAATTCTCTGAGTATGTCATCTACATATTGTTGGAAAATTGACGTTGAATTTTTTAAACCAAAAGGCATACGTATAAATTCGTACTTACATGAATTAACGCAAAAGGCTGTTTTATCCCTGTCGTCTTTTCTTATGTTTATCCGGTGGAAACCAGATTTTAAATCCAGCGTTGGACATATATGTGTCTGATGTGCACAACAAAATATTAATAAGATCTTCATTAGTACAATATCTGGAAATTTTTCTTGTATTGTGCTCGCGAAAGAATCTGTAGTCTTTGTTCCTTTTTTCTTGCGCTTCTTCTGAGAGATCTCCAATTGGAAGCATATTGTGTTGAATTATTTGTTCCCCATGGAACAAAATTTTGTGAACTGTGGTTGGCATATGTCTCCAAGAATATTTTTGGTTATAAAGGGTTGCTGTCTCATTAGCATACTGACCAAATTTTTTTGCATCTATCTTTTTGCTATAACTTCTAATATGATTTGGAATCGTCGTATTAAATCATAATCTACTCCAGTTATAGAAGCTGCAGTTTCTGGATCGGGAAAAAATCTCCTTGCTGTGTTTCCATCATTAGAGTTTCCTTCTCCTTGCTTTGGCTGGTCAATTATAAGGCCTATCTCACGGTATTTTTCTTGAATATCTTTTTTTTTTTTCTTTCTTTTTTCCAAATTTTCTTTGTTGTTTCTCACTGTTTCGCCTAACGGGCCAAATTCCAAATCGTATCCCAATTTAAGAATATGCTCCATAAAACGAATTCTAGCATGAAGAGGTGACATTCCAAATTCATATGCTTCATTAAAACTATCGTCTTGTGTTGATGGTTGGCTCAATTGACTTGATGTTTTTTGGGATATGGTGCAGCTTGACGAAGACTTTGTTTCGGTTAAAGCTTGTGCAACTTTTCCATCGATCATTGTAAGTGACATTTTAAAGTTAACTTCGATGCATTGGTCATTAAATTATCACTGGTTGAAGTTCTTTAATTTCATCTCTTATTTTGCCAACTTCTTCAGTTATGACATCTTTAGTTTCTTTTTTGTAAGCAAACTTTATTGGTCTACAAAATTTTGTTGACGAGGGAATTTCATTTTTCCATACATCTATCTCTGCAGCTCTACTAGTTGACGGCTCTGAACCAATATAAGTTTTTGTTAAACGTAATGGAACGAAAGAAATCATGAATAAATTGGCATCTGATGAATTTTCCGCATTACATTGTTTGTATTGTTTCTGGCCAGAGGACCCATCACATCCCCATTTAGAAATTAAAGTCATGCTGCAATTTTTAAACTTCTTTAAATAGTCAGCATCAAATGTTTTTAATAATCGTTCTGCAGTGTGTTCAAGAAGATCCTGCAATTTTATTTCTGCTGAACTTGATGTTACACTAATAGCAGTTGGTGAAGGTAAGCAATCTTTTTTGGCAGAAACTATATCTCGATATGATGGAAAAATTCCACAATTTTTTTCATTGGTTCGCTTCCGCAATTCTGTATATTGGTTTTTAGTCATTTTCAAATCCAAAAATAGTGCAAATGCTTCTTCTGGAGTAAATTTATTTTCTTCAGTTGGTGTCGGCATACTTTCTAAAATCCTTTTTGTGCGTCTGCTTGCTTCCACTATTTTTTCAATGATAGCAATTTTACTCTTTTTAGTTTTCGATGGTTGAATTTGGTGCAGAAATGAATCCTTTATGATGCTACAAGAAACTTCTTCATTGATATGTTTAAGCTTGCGTGTTCGTGATCTTTCACTACAATTATCAATTGGCTTTGCTGGTCCACCACCTTTTCCAATTTCCGTGGTAGTTACTGATGGCTTTTTAAAAATAAGTTTATTTCTTAGCCATTCTTGGTTGCGTGAGTAAAACAATTTCTTGTTTCTCGAACATTTTCTTAAAGTATTTAAAAAGTTTTTTATTTTTAAGTTATGAATTTTAATTTCTTGTTTGTCGCATATTTTGAAGAATGGATTATTCATTATATGTAAAATAATATCGTTTTTATCTTTCCTTTCAAAATATATATCAGATAGAACACTATAACTGAATTTAGCCATTGTTTAAACAATAATGAAGAAAAAAAAATGAATGCATGGATTAATATACTATTGCTCGAAGTTTCAACATGATCTTTTTTACCTCTTTGAAACATAATATAACAGGTACTTGGTTTTACCAGTTATTTACATTGGTTTTAAATTTATTTACAATTCTCAGGTATTTAAGTTGTGTAATATTAGATGGCAATAAAATCTTTTTTACCTTTTCCAAATGAATTGCTAGATACCACATAATTTGAGAGTTAACATGTACTGGTAATAACATAACAGGTACTTGGTTTTACCAGTTATTTACATTGGTTTTAAATTTATTTGCAATTTTCAGGTATTTAAGTTATGTAATATTAGATGGCAATAAAATCATTTTTTACCTTTTCCAAATGAATTGCCAGATACCACATAATTTGAGAGTTCTATTGTCATTTTTGTCAAAATTTCGATAATTTTGGGTCAATAAGAACTCTTGTACAAAATTTCATCAAAATATATGCATAATAGAAACTTTCACATACAAATAACTTCTCAAAAAATATGACGTGCATTTGTACCGAATATCTTACCTTGGGTCAGAAAAATTGCTGTAGCTCAAAAAGTGCAGTATATATAGGAATGTAGGGGAGAGTTAGGACTACAAAATAGTAAATTTGTGTTTTGACTCAGCTTGACTCACAGGAGTTGTGGTCTATGAAGTAGGAAATTTCCGAGCAATTTGACCTTTTTTAAAAAAAATATTTAAATTGTTCTGAAAACAGTAAAGCTTCAAGGAAATAAGTTAAGTTACAACACAAAATTTATTTTGTCCAAAAATCTTGAAAAACAAAAAAGTTATGATCATTTAAAGTTTAAAAATTAACTAAAAATATCATAAATTTACTAAATTCTGAAAAAGCCCATTTTGGACCACCCTGTTCTCAGTGAAATAGTTGAAATAGAGTTCTAATTTTTTGGCTCCCGAGGTTTACTACTGTCTACTTTCATATGAGTCTAATAACTTTAAAATCGGAGAACAAAAACCAAAAGGAGTTTTGGCCGCTATCTCAAAATATTGACCACAGTGCGTCGTGGTTCTAATGCTAGCTTCAATAGTCGTGGTGAATGATACTGGACCTATAGTATTACTTTATGCCGTTAACTCACTTATTTCTGATTCGTATTTCCTATATCCTATAGAGTAATTCATAATTTGTGTTTCCTCAGGGACAATAAACAATTTTTTTCCTATGTATATGACTGCGTTTAATCGTGTTACGCCCTCAACTCCTAATATTAAGTCGTAGTCATTTATTTCAAAAAATTCAAACTCCTTTTTAAATACATTAATCCTCTGTTTATAATTTAATATTGATTCAGCGTGCATGGTAATCAATCGTAATGGCTTTGTCTTAATTCAATTGCCTATGATTAAATTCTTATTAATATAATGATGGGTTGCACTGCAGTCTATGAAGATTTTATATTCTTTTTCATCTTCATCGTTCATAAAAATGTAGTTCAGCCCGTCTATTAGTTTAAAGTTTTAAATATACTACTATTATAATATGAATTATTATCTTTGTTTGCTGCAATGCTGCTATTGTCGTTTTCATGACGGGTTGTTTTTATACGGTTATTTTAGTGTATTTTAGGCGATTGCTGAAAATTTCGGCTCTGGTCTCTCATCCATTTCCAGGGTTGACTGTGGAAACCTTGTTGTGACTTTTGAATTTTATTATTGACAACGTTTTCACATAGTGATTTGAAGTGCAATGTTGGTTCATGCTGTCTAATGGCGTCTTCTCGTCATAACCGGTATTTATTTTGAGTTCCTTTAAATGTAGAGGGGGCCTTAAAATTTTCTAAATTTATTTCGTTAGGGCTGTTGTATGCGGCTGTCCTTGGTTCGCTTTGGCTTGTGGGTGGATCACCGCGGGATTGACTGGTATCTGGTCGAGCCTATTTCTTAAAGCTGCATTAACTTGTTGTAAGTTTTGGAATCTAGCCATTTGTTGCATTATTAAATTCATGTCCACTTGAGCCATGTCACCTTAGTTTCTGTTGCTGTCGAATGTTTCCTTTCTCAAACTTTTCATTAAATAAAACTTTTTTTCTTTTTTACTTCATTATTTGGTGGGTTTAGTTTTTTCTCAGTGTCTTGTTCTGTGCAAGATTTATTGTTATCCTTGGTGCGACACTTAGGCCCATTAATTTAACTTGCCGATAGCTAAAGTTAGGATGTTACCGGACAGATTATTAGTTTTTTGTTATTTAAGTATACTTTAACTGAAAAGTGACCGATGAGCTAAAGGTAAGTTCATCTTACATTCAACATAGATTATGTTGTAGATTTCATATGAATCAGGACAAACATTTGAAAAATTAACCGCTTCATATAAGCTTTGTTATTGGTTACTTTAAGAATTAAAGTTCATAACAAAAACAAACTGTAAAAAATGGAGGTTAAATATAAATTGTTAAATTTCGTTGATGATAGTATAATTGTGTGTTGTTTTCGAGTTTGGTAATTTGTTTCCAAACACTCAATATAAAATAGACAATCATCAATAAGCAATAACCAATAGGGGAGAGCCTGGATACTGAGGAGGTTGGGTAGCGTCAACCGAAAATACTAAGTATTCTATCCTGCTGGCTCTTGTGGAATTTTTCAATTTTTATTTTCTATAATTTACTAATAAAAATTTTATGTTTCTTTGCAATAAAACAATTTAAAAATAAAGAATATGCCCAGCAAAAATAAATGGAAGTGATTCTTAAGGAATCAAATTTTCATTGATTCCAAAGTATCATTTAGTTCTGATTTTCCCATTCTAAAGCAGTTCTTTTTCACAACTTCCAAAAATTTGATTTTTAATGAAATTTAACTCTTTTCAAATCTATGACGGAAAACTTATTTTAAAAATAATAAAAATTAAACGTTTACAATAGATATTATCATATAAATTTGATATTCATAACTATGGCTAAGTACTAAACATTGGTTATTTTGAAAAAAGTTATCAGGTTTAAGTCATTTGTATCAATTTTTCACATTAAATTTCGAATAAAGTAATTTAAAAAATAAGGCTCGATTACTGAATGTGAATAATTAAAAGTTTTGTAAACAGCAGTAGTAGGGAAATAAGGAGTTAATTTGATTTAATTGCTTTTTGATAAGGAGTCAATTTGATTTAATTGCCTTCATTTTTGATAGGGAGGCACCGGTTTTTCCTATTTGTTGAACTTTTTAAAAAAATTTTTGTTAAAACAAATTTTTAATAAAAAAAAAATCTCTGAGAACTTTATCCACTTATTTTTTCTGTGTGAAGTTATTTTTACTGTGTGAAATTTTTTTTTAATAAAAAAATAAAAAACTAGCTCAAACTGTTTTTCTGCGTGATATGCCAAGCTGCTTTCAACACCAAACACAACATGCTTCAACATAAAAATAAACATTGTGTTGAGTGTGGAAAGTTTTTCCTTAAGCGCTCCACAATGAAGGAGCATGAAAGGACCCATGCAACCACCTCATCAAAATTTTGCGTCCCTTGCAATGAAGCAGTTAGTAGCTTAAACTATAGCCAACACTTGCGAACACTACAACATCGCAGCAATTGTGGAACGAAGACAATTAACCCTAGACTCACTGTAAGGAGCAGTGATTATAGTGAACGAATAGCAATTTATATGCTAGTAAATGAAGAAGATGAAATTCTCATTCCCGAGGAATTTTTCAAAAAAGAGGAATCTATTTTAATAGAACTCCTAAAGGATTGTCAAGCTAGACACATATCCTTTAAATTCAATATGGAGCTTGTGTGCGATTATATCAAAATAAGCGAGCAAGAAATGGTTGCAGCTACAATGACTCACTCAACAAAAATGGCAATGGTCACTTTAAGCGATGACTTAAATAATATCTATGACTCGCAAACTGATGAAATTAGAAATAAAATGTCTGAGTTCCAAGAAAGGGATAGTGGATGGTCTCTGGTTACCATAAAATTTTTAAATATTAATGTGAATGAAGTTAATATTATAAGAGGATCACAATATATACCTCTGCCAAAGGAATTAGTCAGAAAGCGTGCATTTATAAATATCCAGAATGATGATGTCTACTGCTTCAAATGGTGTTTAATTGCTTCATTGTATTGTGAAAAAGAATTGTCTCGTTGTCAACAAACGGAATGTTCATCCTACAACATAGAAAGTATTTCTGCCGACATAATAATTGTAAACAATTTGCAATTAAACTTTTCCAACCTCACCTTTCCATTAAGTCTAAAAAGCTTAAAAGACTTTGAAAGGCAAAATGTAGATATAAGTGTCAACGTCTTCGGATATGAAGAGAAAAATATAGTCGGACCCTACTATCTAACGAAGGAGGAGAAGAAATATCATATAAACCTCCTGCTTCTCATAGAGGAAGAAAGGTCGCATTACATCGTTATAAGTGATATTTCAAGGTTAGTAGCAAAAAAAAATACATGTAAAACTTTATAAAAAAGAAATATTTCAAATTTGTTTTTTTTTTTTTTTGTTCTTTTTTATTAAATAAAAGGTTTATTCGAAGCAGTTTGACTGGATACAAAGGAAAAATATTTGTATGTAATGCATGCCTTACTTACAAATATAGTCAACGAGATTTATCACTTCATAAACAAACTTGCAATAAAGTTTGCACAAGGATGCCAGAAGGAGCTGATGCTGTTCTAAAATATTCGAATGCTCATAAGGAACTAGATGTTCCGTTTACAGTCTATGCGGACTTTGAATCGATTTTAAGTAGCATAAGTGAAGAGGTTAGTACTAAAACTACAAAAATACAACGACATATTCCATGTGCTTTTAGTTATTTTATAAAATGTAGCTTTAATGATAATTTAGACAACTTTAAAATTTATTTTGGAGAAGATGCACCTAATGTTTTTGTTAAAGATTTAGTTGAGGACTTAAAAGGCATTTATAAAAATTATATTTACAAAGAAGTTGAAATAATAATGACTGAAGATGATATAATTTTTCATAATTCATCTAATATTTGTCATATTTGTGAAAAGGTGATATATTTATCCAAAGTTAAAGATCACTGTCATTTTACTGGCAAGTATAGAGGCCCTGCTCACAATGATTGTAATTTAAAATATAGAAAACCTAAATTTATTCCAGTATTTTTTCACAACTTTTCTTCATATGATTGTCATATGTTCTTTAAATATTTAAATAGTATTCCAGATAGTGATATACGTGTAGTTCCTCTCAACAAGGAATTATATATATCTTTATCTATATATCTACCTTTTCAAGAAAACTCGACTAAGGAAAAATTCGAAATAAGATTTCTGGATTCGTTCAGATTTATGGCTTCAAGTTTAGATTCCCTAGCAAAAAATTTACGTGTTAAGGATTTAAATATTGTCCGCAAAAATTTCTCAGATGAAAATCATTTTAATCTAATTAGGAGAAAAGGTGTTTTTCCATACTCTTATATGGATTCTGTGGAAAGATTCAATGAAACTGAGCTCCCCAGTCGAGATAAGTTTTTTAATGTTTTAATTGACGCAGAATGTTCTGAAGAAGATTATGAACACGCGAAAAATGTTTGGAATACTTTTAGATGTAAAAATATGTTAGATTATACAAAATTGTATTTAAAAACGGATGTGCTTTTATTGGCAGATATATTTCAAAACTTTAGAAAAATTTGCAAATCCATATATAAGTTAGATCCAAATCATTATTATACCGCCCCAGGTCTTTCATGGAATGCAATGCTTAAAACGACAAAGAAGGAATTAGAATTATTCACAGATAAAGATATGCATCTGTTTATACAAAAGGGAATAAGGGGTGGTCTCGTACAATGTTCACAGAGACATGCCAAAGCCAATAATATATATTTAGATGATTATGATAGTAGTAAACCATCTGAATATTTGCTTACTTAGATGCAAATAATTTATATGGATGGGCAATGTCACAGTATCTTCCAGCTGGGGGATTTGAGTGGCTTGGCGAGGACGATTTAAAGAAATTTAATCCAAATAAAATATCTGATACTTCTCCTGTCGGTTACATTTTAGAAGTTGGAAACTCAAAATGCAAAAAACTTATTGCAGATTTGACTAATAAAACAAAATATCTGATTCATTATCGAAACCTTAAACAATGCCTTGCAAATGGTTTAATTTGTAGAAAATATCATAGGGGAATAAAATTCAATCAATCACCATGGCTTCAGAAATATATAAACTTAAATACACAACATAGAGCAGAGGCTCAAAATACATTTGAAAAATACTTTTTCAAACTTTTAAATAACGCTGTTTATGGGAAGACCATGGAAAATGTTGAGAAAAGGGTGGATGTCAAAATCACAAGAAACTGGGAGAGTGAAGATAGAAATCGTAGAGGTGCAAGATATTTTGTTTCTCGCCCCAGTTTTAAAAGCATTTCAAAGTTTTCTGAAGACTTATTTGCAGTTCAGATGGGTAAAGTTGATATATTATACGATAAGCCCATATACATAGGTTTTGCCGTACTTGAATTATCTAAATGGAAAATGTATGATTTTCATTATAGGATAATGAAGTCAAAATATGGTCAAAATATAATTCTCAATTATATGGACACCGATTCATTTATATATTCAATAAAAACTGAAGATTTTTACAAAGATATACTTAATGATTTGTTGTCTGAATTTGATACCTCAGATTACCCCGTTAATAATCCTTACGACATACCGTTAGTGAATAAAAAAGTTTTGGGTAAAATGAAAGATGAGAATAATGGTACTATTATGACTGAATTTGTTGGTCTTAGATCGAAAATGTATTCCATTAAAACTATTGACAACAAGGAAATTAAAAAAGCAAAGGGGGTTAAGAAGTCTGCTTTAAATAAATATTGTATGTTTGATTATAAAACTGCCTTAATATGTGTTTATTTGCATCTAGATTGCATAATGTTTTTACAATAAATATATATAAAATCGTTTTAAGTTATAAGGATGAAAAACGAATAATTATTAACAATCAGGTTCAAACAGTCGCTAGGGGGCATTGTGAATATGATCAGTATAATAAAACCCCTGACAATGAATGTCTAAAATGTAGCAATAGGAATTATATTTTTGATGAAGATGGAGATAATACTATTATGGGAGTAAATATTGACTTAGTACAATTCCAGAATGATTCTGAGGATGAAATATTTAATAGCATCAATTATTAGGGAATAAAACATTGTATTTTAATAGCTTTAAATTAAATTTGATGTATATTTTGTAATATAATTTAATAATTTCTTTTTTTTTTTTTAATAATATAATTTAATAAGTTTAAGATTAAAAGAGATTCTTGAAAAAAAAATAAATATTTTGTATTTTTCTCTTAAAATCTTTTGATTATTAAGCAAAATAAAACACTGGTATTTTAGTTTTCTATTTTAAGAATACATATTTTTATTTATAATTTTAAGGCATTGTTTTTAAGTGTGTATTTTCTAAATATTTAATAAAGATAATAAAAATGGAAAATTGCCTTCATTTATTTTAAAGTTTAAAAATTTTTGTAGTAAAAGAGCATTTTTCAGTGCACATGTTCCATGTTTGTGAGAACTACAACGGATGCAATCGGGATGTTTTTCATCGAGCTCTCTTAAATTACAGCAGTTGATATTTTCTATATTGAAAACGTTTTTCCGCAGCATATTCTCCAACCACTTTTTCTTTTCCAAACCCTTGACAAAAATTAAAGAACCCTCTGTGTTTGATTTGAGAAATTCGCACACAGACTTGAATGATACGGATCCATCTTCCCATTGCAGATGATGATGATTTTTTGTTAACCAATTGACTTGTTTTTGATTCTTTGGTGATAAATAACTATAATCGAAGGGGGTTTTATGATGAAATTTATATACTCCTTAGCGTTAAAAACCAATGCAATTTCTTTGGCAATAAAATTATTAGAATCTGCTCTAAAGCCTTGGAGATCAAAAAAAAACTATTTTTGGCATTTCCATTGCTTAAACAATTTTATGAACCTGTCCTGTCAAAGGCGTATATTCAATTAAACGATCATGAATAAGAATGCAGTAAGCTGATGAGTTTGGTGGTATATTGATGCCAGTCTCAAACATAATTTTTATATCAATCGGACCCCTTGCAACCGTTTCATTTTGATGGCTTACATCAATAACTGTAATAGGAGCTTTATTTTTGAATTCTTGACAAGTGAGTAGAGGTTGAGGTTCTCTCATATAGTAGTTTTGTTGAAATCTGACATACATATCATAAAGGATGGCAAACCGTTCTTCCCCAAATTTAATGTTTAGATCATCATAAGGATATGACTCTGAGTTTAAGTGAACTTTGATGTTGGTTAAATCACAATTAATAAATTTATTCTCACGCAGGAATGCTATCAAAACGAAGCGAGGTCGTTCCCTATTTGCAGATAATTGAACATTCCAAATGTGATTAGTTCCGCTTGATAATTGAGGATTAAAATGACAGTCCCAACTGCGGAATGCTATTGGTAAATTTGTTCCATTTTGTATAATTTTTATCATATTTATTTTACTCAAGTCAGAAAGCTGTACATGTGGTATCCTCCATGAAATATTCTTAATAGTAATTTTTGGTTTTTGAACAGATGCTGTTGAATATACGAGATCATCATCACTTTTGCTACGAAGTAATATCAATTCATGTTTGGAATTTAAAATAATTTAATTAAAGTCTTCAGCAAATCCCAATAATATTTTAAATGGTACATAAAAGTTAAAGTGTCTATTTATTACATTTAGGTCATCTACTTTACTCCAAGCAGCATTTTCCATGAGAGCACCTTCCGTTGCCATCAAAGAAACATAATTTTTAATATTAGTTGAAACTCCTAGGTGTCTTGTGCGATTAATTTCAATACCATTTAGCTCATAACGAATTTCATCAAATAGATGAGCAACAAAATTATTTTTCAATCTGAAAGCAGAAGATGCTACCACTTTTTTACTATCGCCGCTTTCTTCTTCTACTAAACCTTCAATGTAAATAAAACTTTCACTCGGCAAAACATACAAATCCTGATTTTGTATTGATATTCTTATTTCATCGTTATTTTTAAATGATTGCAAGTATGGAGTATAAGTGTGATAATCTTTTTTTATAATGCTTTCATCCGATAAGGGTTTATCCAAAAAATTAATTATTGATCTCATTCTCTTTGGTGTTGCTTCTTCAATTGGAAATTCAATGATTTGAGAAAAATTCTATTTGATTCTGTTAAATTGTTGGCTGAATGTGAAGATGAGAACAGCGTGGACGCTAATTTTGGTTTGACTGATGGCAATAATATGGATTTTGGGGATAACAAAGTGGTATAAGGAATGCTATTTGAGAGAATTTCTTTGTTGTAAATTATCATTATTTTCTTGGCCTTAAATGTAATCGAATAGTAATTTCTTCTCCTCGAAAATTAATTAAATCACCGTCTTGATCAACTATCCGTAGTGTTAGTGAACTTACTTCTTTGGAATTCACTGGCAAATAGATGAGATTTGTAGGTATTTCATCCATTTTATAGCCAGGTGGAACATTTATTGCAAATTCGTGTAATGTATGTGCATGAGAATTGTTTATATATGTGTTTACCACAATATTACATTCTATTTGCAAGAGATTTACCTTAAAAATATTTACTTGTAGATCTGAGAAATGGGGGACATTCGGAGAGAGGACATTCTTATTGAAGCCAAAAAATTTTCCTATCGAATTCTTCATGTTAAAGTATATCGAATTTTCCGAACTATACAATTTGACTTGCATTGTATTGTTATTAGCTTCTATAATAATTTTCTTCTTCCCCAACCCATCTTTCTCATATTCCCCCTTTATGAAATCAACAATATCATTCAGCTCATAGGATCCAATAGGTATTGTAATAATTTTACTACCAATGTGAAACAAATTATTGTATTTGTCCACATTTGGTATGCTGTTGTATGTGTGAAAATCTACGAGAGCACACTCGTAATCGCCGTTTAAATTTTTAATTTGCTGATAAATTTGAGGAGTTTCCGCTCAATGTTAGTGTAATTGACATTTTGCTTACCAAATGGCTAATGTAGGAAATAAAACAAAATATTGTTTTTTTAAAGGGTTGCTTTTTTCTTTATTTTAGATAATTTTATATCAATACTTAAAGTACATGTAGTATATACCTATATATATCAATTTTAACATTCTTTCCAGAAGATTCTCATTTATTAACTTTATTATCATCTTTCTTCTGATTACATTTATTTTCATTGTGATCATTACTACCACAATAATTACAATACTTTAGTTTTTCATATTTAATCTCAGAGCTCTTAAAAATCTTATCCATTCTCCTCCTGCTAATATATAAATATAATGTATTATCAAGCTAAAGTTTTTTATTTAACTAAAATAGTGGAGAAAACATTTAATCCTTTTATACTTAATTTTATAGTCGTAAAAGTAATCACACACACATTACAAAATATCATTTTTATTTATCCAAGAATTATGCTGATTTGAAAAACCCAACCATTTCACGAATACTTTATTATCTTTAGTTTTAATAACTTTTTCAACAAGATATATATTAGGCAGTCGAGTTTTTGAGAGTTCTTCATCATAGAAGGCACCTTTAATTCTATTTCCCTCGTAATCCACCAAAATATTTGTTGCTGGATAAGTGTTGTTTATAGATTTGATTTTAAAAATTTCTGTTGTCCAGTTAGGTGTGTATCCCTTTTCAAAAATATGCTTATATTTGCTGATGCGTACCGAATCTCCAACATGAAATTTTGAGATTTTGTACATTTTCAAGTGATTATACACTGTGTCTAGTAACATTTTCTCATTCGTAGCATTAACATTAATTTTTATGGTACGATGAATCTTGTGTTGTACTCATCAATTAAATCATTATATAAATCAATCCAATGATATGATCCGTTGTAGCTAAATTCCTTCCACATCATACCTTTAAGAGTTCTATTGAATCGTTCAACAATAGACGCTTTCATTACACTATACGTTGAGTAGTGATTAATATTGCTTTTTCATCAATTAATATTGCTTTTTCATCAATTTACTAAAGTTTTTATTAAAGAATTCCTTGCCATCATCAGTATGTAAATTTTTTGGCACACGACCCAAATTCAATATATTTTCCATTGCTTTGCAAACATCCGATGAACTTTTAGATTTGAGAGGTGCTGCCCAAGCATATTTTGAAAACGTATCAATGACCGTTAGCAGATAACGATAGTCCTTGTTATCCGATGAATAATTACCCATTTCAACTAGATCTGCTTGCCATAAATCATCAATACCTTTCATTACAACTCTTCGACGCTTAAAATTTTTTCGAGCCTGTTTATGCAACTCTTTTACCAGAATCCTCTTTGTATTCATTACCGACAACATATATTAGTTTATTATGTTATCAGTGTTAGACATCATATGTAACACATCTTCCCTCGGCATCAATTTTAGTAGTAAACTCTGCAAAAGTTTAATTCGTTGACGCAACAACTCAAGTTCTCTGTCAAAGTACGATTTTTGATTATGATTTATATCAGAAATTTTCTTATATACTACATCATTATTTTTATCTATATTCAAAAGTATGTCTGTCTGCATTTTGTTGACTTGTAAGAGTAGAAAGTCTTTTGTGACGGCGTCGTTTTCTTCCACAGGGCTCGCAACATTTTTAATTCTTTTGTTTTGGATATTAAAGTTCTTATCGCTATCCAAAATGGGGCCAAATATTTTCTAATCATTCTTTCTTATTATATTATTATAGTTCAGCTTAGAATTGTAATAGTGTCCGAACTTGTCGACAGACATTTTCAATATATATCCTTAACTCACAAAACTTTATATATATTATAATATTATATCAGCTTCCTGCAGTTCTTCGATAATAGAAACAATTTCATTGTTATGATTGTTATGACCCGCAGATTGAGAGGCGATTAATAATCGGAGGCGGTCAACTAACTCATTCGGATCATTCCAATATACATAATTAGGTTTATTAGAATTTAATTTCATTAGACCACTTCCTGTTTTGTCATTTTTAAATAATTTGCTGATAATGTTTACATATTTGTAGGCCTTTGTCCCTTTAATTTGTCCGTCTGATTTATAGTCTCTTTTGTGAGCATTTGTCTCCATTAAAATCTTTTTGTAAATCTCCAATTCTGTTTTATCATAATTTTTTGGAGTTTTATAAAACATTAACTGAACCAAACCTGGTGTTAGCAATCAATTTTGATTTCCTAGCATAATTTTATCATCACTCAACTTAATGTAGCTATTCCCAAATTTCCACTCACCATTCGAATCTTTGTGAGGACCATAAAGCATTTCCAGTTAATTTTTTCGAGCTAAATGCGATAAATCGAGTGAGTTTATTATTGTATCGTTTGTAACATCAACGGGGGATTCAGTTTGATAGTAAATATCATCATCATCATTTTCATCAATTGTTTTGTATTCATCACTCGTAAAATCTTTCTTTGGGGTACTTGTCCCCAGTTTCATTGGTAATTTTCTAAACGATAAACTCGTCTCATTTTCAATTTCATTTTTTATTTCATTTTTAATTTCTTCTTTTTCATCTTTAGAAATTCTCTTTTCTTTAGAAGAATTATTTATAAATTCTTTCAGCGGGTTAGTTATGGGCTTAAATGTTTTTTGTAGTCTTTCATGAGTATTAGCTTCACCCATTTTTATGCTTCGAAATTTCTTCTTCAAAGCATTTCTTACCTTGACCAGTTCCTCCAACACTTCAGTCATATCAGACCAGGAATAGTAAAAAAACAGACCAGGAATAGATCAGAAACAGAGCAGGAATAGATCAGAAACAGACCAGGAATAGTTAAGAAACAGACCAGGAACAGATCAGAAACAGACCAGGAACAGATCAGCAACAGAGCAGGAATAGATCAGAAACAGACCAGGAACAGATCAGAAACAGATCAGGAATAGATCAGAAACAGACCAGGAATAGATGAGCAACAGATCAGGAATAGGTCAGAAACAGACTAGGAATAGATCAGAAACAGACCAGGAAAAGATCAGAAGCAGACCAGGAATAGATCAGAAACAGACCAGGAATAGATCAGAAACAGTCCAGGAATAGATCAGCAACAGACCAGGAATATATCAGAAACAGAGCATAAAATGTAGCAAGCTTATTTGGAATCAGCTGAATTCATAAAAGGATGTAATTATTTAAATGTTTTTAATTTGTTAATCCTATCGATTCAAGAGGTCAAACTTTACTAATATCATCATATTATTCCAACATCCTTATATTTCAATGAAAACATTAAATGTCTTTCTATATCGACCAGCATTTAAGTTATCATCTTTACATATTGTTAAAAATCCATAGTTTTCTCTCCAACATTCTTGACATATTTTACGAAATTGTTCAAAGGACATATCCGTTCCAACATGATCACTATAGACGTGTTTCATATTCATTTCATCCTGCTTAAACATTATAATCATATTGGCATTATCTCGTATAAAATGTTTAGGTATTCGGGTATAAGTTTGACACAAGTAAAATGAATTCACATTTTTGTGACGACCCATACAAAAGTATGCACGTATATTATTTTGATTTTCACATGCAACGTCATCAAATATAATTATTGAGTTATTTTTAGCTTCATCTGGTGGAATAACACTTTCATTGTTAGAAAATGTAAAATAACCCATTCCTTTAATCGTTGATACGAGTTTATTTAAGTACTCATATTTAGGTTGAAATAATGATTTCGAATATAAATAGATGTTTTCGAATTTTAATCCATTAGGACTTTCAATCAAACTAATCATTACATTAGTCTTTCCACAGTTCGAAGGTCCCACTATAAGTGCTCTTATAGAATTTGGCAATAGAGAACTGTGTTTTCTTCTCATATCTGTACTTGTTGTACATATCTGTACATTCCTAACAACTATATTTTTATGTTGTTTGGTCAACCGCATTTTAACAACTAATTAGTTTTCAGATTATATAAATAGGTCTAACAATATCATAGAATTATCAATCATATGCATTCTGTCACTGGGAGTGGATTAGTAGATAGAGTAATAAATTCTCTACCATTTGAACTTCATTTACCGGGTTATGAATTTTGTGGACCAGGTACTAAGCTAGAAAAACGTTTAAAGAGGGGTGATAAGGGGATAAATCCGTTGGATGCTGCTTGCACGATATTGCTTACTCTCAAAATAAGGAAATCAGTAAGCGACACCAAGCAGATAAAATACTTGAAAATCGAGCCTGGGAACGAGTTATATCGAAAGACAGCAGTATTGGAGAAAAAACAAACTCATATTTTATAACTAACGCCATGAAGGCTAAAGTCAAACTCGGCATGGGTCTAAAGTCAAAAAATAAATTTGGAAAGAAAATTTTTGGCACAGCAATACGAATGGCTACGGCAACTTTAAAGAAAGAAAAACCTAAAGATATAAACGACGCAATTAAAATTGCTCGTAAAGTTTTAAATAAATCGCTGAAAGGAAAAAAATCAAGTTGTTATACCTCGCATTATCAATGTACCAAAAGTTGGAGGGTTCTTACCATTAGTGCCAATACTAACTGCTTTAGGGGCCTTAGGTGGTCTGTCATCTGGTGGAGCAGCTATTGTTAAAGCTATTAATGCTGCAAAAGATGCTAAGAAACAACTCGAAGAGGCTACTAGACATAATAAGAAAATGGAGGCTATAGCAATGGGAAAGGGTCTTTATCTTAAACCATATAAGAAGGGGTATGGTCTTGTATTCGATAAAATGTCAAAAAACTAATTAAGATGCTCCCCAAAAGAGCACTTACTGATATCGATTTGATTAAGTTAACCACACACATTCCACACTTTAGAGGTATTTTTATGAGAGATTCACTCCCCAAACATCCTCGACGAATAGAATGTGGCATTGTTAATCTGGATTCCTCAATTGGAGCAGGCACTCATTGGGTAGCATACTACAAAAATAAAGATCATAAGGAGTACTTTGATAGTTTTGGAAATTTGCAGCCACCACTTGAATTAGTAGCATATTTGGGCTCAAATATAGTGTACAATTATAGAAGACATCAAAAATATAATTCATTTAATTGTGGTCACTTATGCCTGAAATTTTTGTATGAAATTATTAATAAATAAAAACGCATTTTTTTTTCTTTTTGTTTTCAATGTATTTTAATATTTTTATTTCTCGTTGCTTAATACAAATTTACAATTTCATCTCCAAAGCGGATATTTGCCACTTTCAGGAACAATATATTCATTTATATCAAATAACTCCAACTCTAATCGCAAGTGTTTATCGTCTACTGTAGGTAATTTTTTGATGAAGTAATTGCCAGATGATAACTCCTTTATCTCATCATCAGTTATAGCATTAAATCTTTTTGGCAGAAAGATGACACAATTTTCTCCCTCAATCTGGATACTTTCCCCATATTTCGTTTGCATTTTAATTGCTTTCAATATTTTGTATAATTTAAGATCCTCCATATCTTTAATATGGATAATTGGTTTGTTGTTGAGGTCATCAAATTTGTTTATTAATGATTTTGATACAGCGCTCATGGTTGTTGTTTCTTTGAAGACTTTGTTAAGAATAAAACTTTCACATGAATTAAATTTTAAATTAACTTCTTGTTATATATTAAAATTACTACAATAAATTGCATGGACTAATATGAAAAGAGGAATAAATTTGTTTTCTCTTTTTTTTTCAAAGACGGATTAATTCTTCACTCTTTATTTCAAAATATTGTGAAATGTATCCTAAAGATATTACAATAAATTGCTCACTTTATTTTCATAGTATTGTATTGTCAAATAGTTTAAATATTCACATTATAAATGCGGAGGGTATAATAAATAATAATTTCTGGATTCAGACAGAAAGAACGACTCAGACGATTAAGATGTCAATGCGGGAACAAATTGTAGAATTCCTTAATGAATATAAGGAGTTTATATGTCTAGAAGATTTACACTTCTTTTTAAAGAACGCTGATTATTTCGAATTATATGAGAATAAAAGAATTCTTAATTCAGCGCATGGAGAGCATTTTGAGGATTGCATATGGTCTGACGACAGATGTACTGAAGGACCTGATACATGTAGTTGCATCATCTATAAATTTAGAGAAAATTCAGTCAACGATCTTATAAATATCTATCATAAACATCTAAATTTTTAATTAAATAAAAAAATAACCGAAATTATTATATTATACGTATTTAAATTCATAAGAAATATTTAATGAGATTTTAATTTAAGAATTATTTAAAAAGAAAGTAAAATAAAACCAAATACATGTAAAACTAATTTTTAGTATTGTTTTTTATTATACTCAACTAAACAAACAAACAAACAAACAAACAAAACACTAACAGATTCCAATTACCGCTTTATTACAAGAAACAAAACCGAACAAACAAACAAACAGATTCGAATTTCATTAAAACATAAAAATTTGTAGATTAATGAAAATGTCACATTAATAAATAATTAATTTATGACCTACTTGTACATTTATATGTAGAATGTATATACCAAACACAAAAAAATAAAAACAAAAATAGAACATAAACACAAGAAAGAAAAAATGGAAATTTTCTCTTAATACAAAAAACAAATATGTAAATCAATGACCACCAAAGAATAGAAAAAAAAAACAAGAGATAAAAAGAATTAACCGACAACAACGCACCCTATATAATTTCAAAAAAGATCCTTGTCACATAACACCTAGCCAATCACGCACAAGAAAAATTTTGTATAACCACCACTTTTACATTACAAGAAAACAACCGACGGTAGAATGTATATGCCACTAAAGAATAGAAAAAAAAACCCGAGAGATAAAAAGAATTGACCGACGGCAACACTCATAATTTCAAAAAGACCCTCGTTACATAACACCTAGCCCATTCACGCACAAGACAATTTTTGTATAACCACCACTTTTACATTATAAGCAAACAACCGACGGCAACACTAACAACATAATTTCAAAAAGACCCTCGTTACATAACACCTAGCCAATCACGCACACATGACAATTTTTGTATAACCACCACTTTTACATTATAAGCAAACAACCGACAACCAAAAAAATACTGGAATAAATTCAAAAATATAACATAAATACAAGAAAGAAAGAAAAAATGCAAATTTCCTATTAATACAAAAACAAATATGTAGATCAATGACTTTCACTTGATCCTAAAAATTGTGCACTCCAAAACTAATCTCATATAAATAAATATTTAATTTATGACATACTTGAAAAAAAAACATTAAAGCATTCTGATACCCCAGCTTAAAACAATTAAATCAAAATGACTCCTTATCAAAAATGAAGGCAATTAAATCAAATTGACTCCCTATCAAAAATGAAGGCAATTAAATCAAATTGACTCCTTATCAAAAAGCAATTAAATCAAATTGACTCCTTATTTCCCTACTACTAACAGCCGAAACGCACGTTTTGTACTTTGCATCTTTATTTGTCTATAAATGTATTCAGTTAAGCCCCGATGGTCATCAGTTGCCAACTACTATATATCAAGCAGTTTTACTTAAGAAAAACATGCCAATGACTGTTGTATGATGGAAATATTGTTTAGTATAATTAACTAAATTTGTCAGTTTGTTGTCTGTTACGAATAGTCAGCTTATGACCATTGATGCAGAAAAATTTATTTAGGAATATCAAAAGATCTCATTTTTCACTAAACCATAAGAAGGGCTTTAGATGCAATGAAAAAGGATCATAAAAGAAAACTTCCACCCTATGACACCCCTATGTAAAAATCATTGGTTTCGATCCAAATTTTCACAACACCGGAATCAAAATCACTGCTTCTTTTTCCCTTATTTTGCTACTTTTTTTTTGCTGGGTGATTATATAATCTAAAATACTACTAATACTCATTTTAGTGTATCTTTAATATTACGTTTTGCTTTTTTTATGTTATATATTCATTTGTTAAATAAAACATCATAAATATTGAATTAAAATTATAACATGGCCAAAAATCGTTTTTTTTTTTATTTTGGTGAAAAGCCATATCTAAAGTTTTATCGTAAAATTATATCAAAATAATGGAATTTTATGAATTGTTGATCTGTTATTTTGTAAGTGAATAGTATAGTAGGTTTTTAAGATCATATCATATTCTTTTTAATTATTTTTATTGTAAAGAAACATGAAAATTTTTATTAGTAAGTTATAGAGAATAAAAATTGAGAAATTCCACTGAGCCAGCAGGATAGAATACTTAGTATTTTCGGTTGGCGCTACCCAACCTTGTCAATATCCATGCTCTTCTTCTCCCTTTGCGGTCATTGCTTGTTGATGATTGTCTATTTTATATTGAGTGTAAGGAAACAAATTAACCCTTTCCGTCCCAAGCAATTTCAAAATAGTCGGATTTCAACGAAATTTTCGGTGTGTTATAAAATGTCCTAAATAAAGATAAAAATATATTTTTTATGTCAATTCAAGGTTCATGTCCTTGGAAAAAGGACATACACATATGTGTGTCTTGGGATTTCACTTGGTCAAAATAACAAAAAATTCTTTTAAAAGGAAAAAAAGTAAACGTTTTATTTCATGTTTTAAAAAAATATTTAGTGGTTTAGAAATACCGATTTAGTGGTTTAGAAATACCGATCAAAAAACACTGAGGAATTATTTGGTAAAGTTCGAACCAAACGCAGAACAACGCTTGCACCTAATCCCAATGTTCGATCACCTAATGGTGTCTTAGAGCCCTGGTAAACTTCAAAATCTAAGACAATTCCTGAAAAATTAAACAATTTATTAAATGTTTTCATAAATCATTTTATATATTACCAGATGATGAAGTTATTACAAAATTTTTAAGACCAACTGGTCGTGGTTTATTACGTACATATTGTCGAAGTCCCCCTGGCAATCTTCCAAGGAAAGGTATCATCTGTTCATCGATGGAGTAGTTGGCGAAGTTTCTGGGAATGGCAAGACATCGTGATCTGACAGCATCAAGGACAGGTTGAACTTTCCAGAGGTAGTTTGAACGTACTTCTTCCGAAGCTTCTGTTGTGTCAACAAAATGTAGACATTTTCGCAAGAGAAACAAACGATTTCGACCCATCGTTGCAGAGACAATATTTGTGCCGAATTTCTTCTCCCAGTACATCCTCAAACGAGGGAGTTTGATGCAACCGAAATATAAATGAGCGCCGTATAATTGTCTTATTTCTGATGCATCTGTCTTTAACTCAGTACCAAATAATTTCAGGTGGTACATATTTGTATATTGTGCTGCTTGCTGAAAATGCTCATCAGTAAAATATTGCTCAAAATACTTAATTGGCAGAAGGGGGTCTATTGGCTGATTACAATTGTCAGGCAGTGGATTTTCAAAGGAGTTGAACGTTCCCCTTTTCCATAAAAATGGTCTATTCCTTGGTTCAACGGTATTATTAGTCTCAATTATATTAGTTTCGACAATGGATGCGTCGATATTATTTGTTTCGACTAATTCCGTATCTGTGCTGCTTTCATCATCGAGTTCGGAGTGCGGGGACTGAACAGGCAATTCATCCTCAAATTCATCTGATGAACTGTCATCTTCAATATCCGAAGAATCACAAAGTAATCTGAGGACTTCCTCCACATCTACTTCGTTTTCTAAATTATACCTTTTTGCTATAATGACGATAATATGAGGTAGTTAAAACCCATACTACACATTTGTGTAGGCACATATTATGCTTACAAAAAACACAAGAATTATTTATGAATTTGACAATTTTTGCACATTATTTAAATATTTAACACTTTTTGAATAAAATATTAACAAAATGTTTACAATTAAAGTTTAATTTTAAGAAAATAATACCACTTACATTTGTTGCCTCCCACACTGCGAAACATGATCACCTTTCTTGCACTTTTACACACTGACACTAAAATAAACATCGCAAAAACATATAACAAAACAAAAAAGGATAACAAATGAAATTGAGACACCCAAAGCAATAAGAAAAAACTAAACAATATTTAACAAATTGCTTTTCAAAATAACAGTAAATTTACCTACACATTTGTGTAGGTAGGGACGGAAAGGGTTAACAAACTTGTAAACAACAACACAATTAGACTAACATCAACGAAATTTAACAATTTATATTTATCCTCTATATTTTACAGTTTTTGTTATGAACTTTAATTCTTAAAGTATCAAATAACACAGCTTATATGAAGCATTTAATATCAAATGTTTGTCCTAATCCATATTAAATCTACAACTTAATCTATGTTGATAGTTAATGAATAGACAATATTTTGAATAGTATTTTGCACTGTATCCTTGTGTGTAAAGTAATGGAATTTTATGAATTGTTGATCTGTTATTTTGTAAGTGAATAGTATAGTAGGTTTTTAAGATCATATCATATTCTTTTTAATTATTTTTATTGTAAAGAAACATGAAAATTTTTATTAGTAAGTTATAGAGAATAAAAATTGAGAAATTCCACTGAGCCAGCAAAATTTTATGGAAAAAACCCATATATGCCATTCATATGACATTCACATCTACATACATATATTTTTAATTTTATTATTTTACTTAATGTTAATGAACTACATAAGTTCAGTTTATCGCTGACATAACATAGCTTATTTTATTTTTACCCTTTTTTTGTTTATAAACAATTGTTGACATGCATTATTTTATTTTGTTTACTTGAAGTTCAATCATCCCAGACAATTGTTAAGCATAATTTTATTTTTTGTCCATTGAAATGTTTGGTCAGCAATTATGCAAACAATTAATTTGGGCATTCAACTTTAATTAATGTATTAAATTTTTGTATATAAGAAAAAACAAAAATAAAGAAAGACGTTCAGTTACTACAAGGCATTTAAAGTGTTTTATTGATTGAATTTATTAGCGTTCTACAAGTTAAAGTGCTTGGAGGACAATTAAGGCAAATAATATCTCAGTTCAGATATATGTGTTTGAACTGAATCATATTATAGCCGCACGAAATAATTCTAATACCATTATACACTGGTGACCCCAGAGTCTTTAGTTATTTCAAGTTTTCCCCCACCAGAGGTACGGGACACCAAAAACATTGGTGAACCCTTCAGAATTTGGAGCAAAGAAGCAAAAGCAATACAAACAGTAGTGCAAGAGCTACACAAAAAAAATTTTTTTCAACAAAACAAACAACAGTAGCACAGGCTATAAATTAAAATGACGTCATTAAACGATCTTGTAAAGATACAAGACGGAAAGGCGGAAGAAATAAATCGGGCGATTAGTACTATAAGGAAGACACCTGTAGAAAGGAGATCAGTAGAATATTATGAAAGAAAATCTAAGGAGCTCGAAGAATTGTGGAAGAACTTCGAAAAGATAGACAATCGCATAAGAAGAGATTTGACAGCAAAGGAAGATCATCCATATTTTTTACATAAACTATACGAAGAGACAGGTCAAAGGTTTAGAGAGGCTGATGACTACATCCAAAAACAAATTCAAATTATAAAGGAACAAAAAAGATGCAAGCAAGCAACTCAGGCATCACTGGGTAAAAGGCATTGGAGACAACAATGAACAATTTGATAAACATACAGAAGGCCACCATATCCAAAATTATCAGCACATTGGACAATATGCTATCCATAGGTGTTCAGTATACAAGGCAGCAGATTGAGGTAAAACTAAAGGAAGTCGATTACAATATGAAAACTATACAGCAGTTGCAGGATAAGATTTGTACGGAGAATATCAAGCACTATATATACAAATTTCTGGCAAAACAAACAGAAATAACGGGGAAGATAATGCAAATTGAAGACATAAAAGCTAGTTTGACGCCAGAAGCTATTAACCAAGATACCCACCTGCATCATCTTCCCAAAGTAACAATACCAAAATTCAATGGAGATTATATGAGCTGGTAACCATTCTATGACATGTTCAACGAAATGATACACAAAAAGGCAATGTCAACCATACAAAAAAATGTGGTTTCTAAAAACAAATGTAACAGGTGAGGCCGCAAGACTAATACAAAATATATCTCCAACAGAAACTAATTATGAGACGGCATGGAATACACTTCAAACCCGCTTTAACAATCCAAGAATTCTAACAAATAATATTATAAATAAATTGTTAGGCCAGCAAAAAATACCGGAAAATCTCTCTGCTGCTATAAAAGGGCGACGCGCGAATCCATTGCAGAACTAAACAATTTGAATATCAATACATCGACATGGGATCCAATAATAGTCAATATATTGATTAAAAAACTATCCATACAGCTTCCCAAATTTTTACCATCTTTAGAAGAGCTATTGGGTTTTCTAGAAACTAGATTCCAGTCACTAGAAGCAGTCGGTCGAATTCAAAACACGCCAAGAAAACGGTTTCAGCAGCAACCACGTCTCAAGATACATACTCATGCAATTTATGCGACAATGGAAATCATCAGTTGTATAATTGCAAACAATTTTTATCAAGGTCAGCGTCCGAGCGATTAAAATGGATTCAACAGCAGCAACTATGTGTCAACTGTTTCAAGCCTGGCCACAAAGCAAGACATTGCACAACAAGTTGCTGCAGAAAATGTCAGAAAAGGCACAAAACGCTAGTTCACCTGGAAATTTATCAACACAACACAAACACTGCACCATCGACCAAGAACATCAACAGTAGCATCGGCTCATTTGGCTGGGGCCGAGGAAGGCTACGTCCTGCTAGCAACAGCACACATAAAAATCACTGCCAATAACAGGCAATCTAATATTTTCAAGGCAATATTGGATTCAGGCTCACAAATCAACATTGTGACAAACCGACTAGTAAATCAATTGTCCATCAAGCCCACAGAAACATCTCTATGCATCGAAGGTGTCGGCAAAACAAATCAACGCAACAAACGAAGGGCTTCATTCCACCTCAACCAACTTCAGCACAAGACTAGAAGCGTTTGTACTCCCCAACTTTATTCCAATTCAACCTTCAGAGGAATTCAATTGCACATCCTGGCCAATTCAAGGAAATATACAATTAGCTGATCCTGAGTTTAACAAACCCAACAACATTGATGTTCTCTTAGGCGCCGAATACTACTTTGATCTGATAATTTCCGGAACTACCAAGTTTAATAAATACAAGACTCGGTTGGGTCGTTAGCGGAAGGCTAGGACAAGGCTCCATTCTATCAGCAACATGTGCAATAAATACTAAAGGCAGCCCAGACACAAACGAACTCATCGAGCGTTTTTGGAAAATAGATGGTTTTGAGCCAAATGACACTCTCACGGAGGGAGAAAGGCGATGCGAAACACACATTATTCAAACCGCAAAAAGAAACTCTGAAGGTCGATTCGTAGTACGACTACCATTTCGTGAAGATCCAAGTAGTTTAGGCAGCACAAGAAAGCTTGCATTTTCAAGATTTATAGCCCTGGAACATCGATTAGCAAGAAACCAAGACATCAAGGCGTTGATTTTATGAACCAATATGAAAGGCTAGGCCACATGACTCGCATAGATACATTTGAAGTGAATGACCCCCATTGCTACATCCCCCATCACTGTGTGCTGACCACCAGAAAGTAAGACCACGAAGCTTCGAGTTGTATTTGATGCGTCAGCAAAATCCTCGACAGGTCTCTCTCTTAACGATATACTAAGCATTGGCCCTCCAACTCAAAGAGATCTCTTTGGCATGCTGTTACGACTTCGATTGCCCGGATTTGTTTTCTGCACCGATATCGAAAAAATGTATCGGCAAATTCTGGTTGATTCGGCTGATCGAAATATGCAACTCATATATTGGAGAAGGGATCCGACTGAGACAATGCAAACATACAAGCTTAATACGGTAACTTATGGAACGTCTGCAGCCCCATACTTAGCTATCAGATGTGGCACGGATATTTGACCCATTGGGCGTCGCTGGTCCCGAAGTAGTTGCCGCAAAAATGTTTATCCAACAGCTATGGGAGCTAGAACTAGCATGGGATGACGTACTTCCAGAAGATCTTTATAACTATTGGTGGTCATTCCGGCAAAACTTAAAACATATAAACAATTTATCTTCTAAGAGACATATTTTTGATGGCCAAGTCTCAAAAGACACGCAAATACACACTTTTGTAGATGCGTCAGAAAGAGCTTATGGGGCCGCAGTCTACATACGTTCCAAATTGAAGGATAACAGAATCATAATCAGATTGTTATGTTCCAAATCATCGCACCCTTAAAGAAGGTAACCTTACCAAGATTAGAACTATGCGCTGCTCTCCTTGGGACCGAACTTGCCAGGAGAGTAAAAAAGGAATTACGAGCTGAAAACACCCCAACATACCAATGGTCGGTTTCAGAAATAGTTCTTCACTGGATTACATCGTCAACATCGTCACTTCGCACATTCGTCGCCAATCGGGTAAGCAAGATTCAAGAGGAAACAACAAACATTCAGTGGAGACATGTTGGCTCGAAACAAAATCCAGCTGATCTAATTTCTCGAGGTATAAGTCCAGAAAAACTGTCTCAATGCAACCTGTGGTTCGTCGGACCAATATTCTACATGGCAGTGAAAAGGGCTGGCCTAAAATTTAATAAATCTCAATCACCTCCTCATTCCGAAGAATTCAAACTAAACCCTTTAACGGTTCTATCTACCACTTCACCTGGATTGGATCTACAAAATTAATAATCACGACTCATTCAAGACTCTTCAAAGGGTGGTAGCATATACACTTCGTTTCATCCAAAATGCTAAGACATCCAAAGCCGCCCAACCAATAGCAAAGCACTCACCCTTCACGAACTCACTTCAGCAACTAACCTAATCACCAAAGCCATTCAGGCGTCAGAATTCAAAATTGAGCTCAACAAGTTAAGGAAAGGGCGTGAAATCGAAGTCAAATAAGTGGTTTATCTCCTTTTCTGGACGAGAATGGCATTATAAGGGTAGGTGGAAGGCTGGAGGCCTCCTGCCTCTCATACAACGCAAAACACCCAATACTTCTTCCATACAATGACCCGATCTCAAGGCTTATAATGAATATGCTACACATCGACAACCACCACTGCGGTCCACAAACGCTGTTAACCATCTCAAGACAGCATTTTTGGATCATCAAGGGAAAGTCGGTAGCCAGAAGCATCGTCCAAAACTGTGTCCGATGTACAAAATCAAAACCAATCCTAATGCAGCAAGTTATGGGAGACTTACCCGCCACTAGAGTGACTCCAACAAGGCCATTCATGATATCAGGTGTAGACTACTGTGGCCCACTCTGGGTGCACTACAAGTTAAGAGGCAAGAGGCCCCACAAGGTATACATAGCAGTCTTTATTTGTTTTTCAACGAAGGCAATACACTTAGAGGTAGTAAGCGACCTTACAACAGCAGCATTAATTGGGGCTCTCAAAAGATTTATTGCCCGCCGAGGACGCTGCCAATGCTACAAATTTTGTAGGAGCACGAAACCAACTTAAAGAATTGAATGACGTCATCTTTTCTGAGCATTCGCAGGAAACAATCAAAAGATCTTGTAGCAACAGTGGTATCGAATTCAAGTTTATACCCCCAAGAGCACCACGTTTCGGTGGATTATGGGAAGCAGCAGTGAAATCCGCTAAACTGTTGCTGATTAGAAGTATGGCAACAGCTTCACTTACATACGAAGAACTACAAACTGTCATTGTCGAAATTGAGGCAATACTAAACTCGCGACCACTAACGCCTCTATCAAGTAATCCAAACGAATATGCAGCCTTAACTCCTGGTTATTTTTTGATCAAAGAACCACTTACGGCACAAATAGATTCAAGAGCACCCAACTCTACCAACCCATCACTGTCAAAAAGGTGGTCTTGTCTCCCAACTGAAACATGAATTTTGGAAATGCTGGTCATTGGAATACCTGCACCATTTCCAAGAGAAACGAAAATGGAAAACGTCATCCGAAAATGCAAGAGAAGGTAAATTAGTCATAATAAAGGAGGCTAATCTACCGGTTATGCAATGACCACTCGGCAGGATTCTTAAAACTTATGAAGGAAACGATGGCAAGGTTCGAGTAGCAGACGTAAAAGAAGCATCAGGAATAAAAAGACGGCCAATTCACAATTTAGCCCCACTACTTCGCGAGGACGCATTAAAAGAAAATGAAGCATCCCACTCTACGCCACAATTGCCATCCGATAAAGCAGATATTCCACCTGTCAAAAGGGCCAGGACTAACAGTCACCCACTCATTCTCACAACGATCATACCGATCCCTCTCATCCCAGCGGTCATAAGCAGTAACATCAATAAAATTTTTCGCTCTGATCCAGGACTATATTTTGAAGGAATTGGAACTGTAAAACTCGTTACGGCTGAATGGTATACTACGACTTAACACCCTTTTCGTCTGAGCCAAGGGTTTTTCAGTCTGGAGTATCCACTTTGCAGAAGCTATGCTTACCCATTAAACACCTGTCAACATGCAACATATTGGTAAACAACTTTATTCAAATTAAGGAAGATTTACTAGAGGAGAAGGCACTTTTAACATTGTAGGAAATGTAGCACGGTCACTGTTTGGTGTTCTGGACTCAGACTACGCAAATGAAATGTCAGATTCCATTAAAAGGTCCAAGATCGAAACAGACTTATCTCTTCCAGCTACTAAAAAACCAAACGACCATCATTGATTCTACTGTTAACATCATTAAACAAGATGAGCTAAATGCACAGAACCAATTAAGAGAAATTGTCAAAAATCTTAACGAAGCAACAAATGAAATAGCAAAGGAATCCGAACAAATCAGTAAAACACAACAAATGTCACCACTCGCCAACCAATTGGTCTTAACCGCCTTAAGCCTGCAAAGAATAGAAAGGGAAGTAATATACGTATAAACCGATGCTCATCATGGAAAAATCAGTCCGCTTCTATTAGCTCCTCATCAACTTAGGAATGAGTCAACCGTAATAAGGGCACATCTCCCAAGTCAACGTGCACTTCCTGTAGAAGACAATAATCTAATACAATTTTATAAGCTAATGAAGGCCAGTGGAGCGATAACAAAAAGCGAAGTTATCTTTGAAATTATGTTGACACTTGTCGACCAGAAATTCCTAGAACTCTTCAGTGTAATTCGGGTTCCAACAATAAGAAATAACCTTCTAATATCTATCAACTCAAAGGAATCGTTTCTAGCAATTAATTCACACAGAGATGAATATATCCCCTTTTCAACTGAAGACGTTACCAGCTGCATAATCTCTAAACCCGATGAATACATATGTCAAAACAAGCAAGTCAAGCTCAAGGGGGACACACTTGCCAATTCCTGTGAAATAAACATTTTTAACAACCGGAACACAGCCAACTGCAATCTTATCCGAATTCCATCCAACACAACATGGACACAATTAAAAAATCCTAACAACTGGATTTTTGCTTCCACCACAGAAGTAGAAATCTCAGCAGTCTGCGGCACAGAAACTTCACAACACCTTATAAGAGGCACTGGTATAATGCAAATAGACCAAACTTGTATAATCAAAAACAACTTCATCACGATTCAAGGTCACTTTAGTGCGTCAAACAGTTTGCACACATCATACGTCCAACTTAAACACATCAACCGTATAAGCACACCACAGGAAATCAAACAGATTCTTAACACTACAGATAGCCAGTTTGAGACTCACCTTAATCAACTCAACAACCTGCAAAAACAACTTAATGAGTCAGCAATTATACGTCTACCAGAGCTAATCAAGTCTAATAGTCAACATCATCATATAGTAAGCTATTCAGCACTTATAATTTCCTTGCTCATCGCGGTAGCCATAACCCATCAAGAAGGAATAGGCCACAACTCCAACCAACCAACTGCATCCAGTTCCATTACCCTGACCTGTCACCATTGACATCATAGACACCTAACCCACATGGGTTATCATCGACCAGTGGTCAACGCGGGGGAGAATGTTGACATTCACATACATTTATTTTTAATTTTATTATTTTACTTAATGTTAATGAACTACATAAGTTCAGTTTATCGCTGACATAACATAGCTTATTTTATTTTTACCTTTTTTTGTTTATAAAAAATTGTTGACATGCATTATTTTATTTTGTTTACTTGAAGTTCAATCATCCCAGACAATTGTTAAGCATAATTTTATTTTTTGTCCATTGAAATGTTTGGTCAGCAATTATGCAAACAATTAATTTGGGCATTTGACTTTAATTAATGTATTTAATTTTTGTATATAAGAAAGAACAAAAATAAAGAAAGACGTTCAGTTACTATAAGGCATTTAAGTGTTTTATTGATTAAATCTATTAGCATTCTACAAGTTAAAGTGCTTGGAGGACAATTAAGGCAAATAATATCTCAGTTCAGATTTATGTGTTTGAACTGAATCATATTATAGCCGCACGAAATAATTCTAATTCAAGAAAAAAAAGTTAAAAACATGTATGCATAGGAAATTTATCCGCGTATAAATCAGTTTTTTTTGCTCTCCTGAACAATTATGTTTTCTTAAATATGGGTTCTTGCATCTAGGCCCTCGATGTGTTCTTACACTGTACATTCTTAACTAACTTTACAATTTATTTTTGTTTCCTTAAGTACTATTTTCTCAAACAAACTCGAGAAATTGGCCAAATAAGAAGAAATATCATACTTCTTTACCGGAAAGTTTGCCGAATCAAAACTATTTAACCTAAAGAACAACAACGCATACAGCATCACTACAGGTTCAATTATAAAGAGGTACTTCAAACACATTAAGATGAAATATAACACAGAAGTATGTAGGACAATTTAAAAAAAAATAAGTTGAAAAATTAGCGAAACAACAAGATCAACTTATGTTTTTACTGTCATGTAGGAGTTATGGTATAACTCCAAACCACTCTGGCAATACTACAACACAGGTAACACATTTATTCGAATGCGCACTATAAAAGGACGACTAAGGAAAATATTACACAATTTTCACAAAAAAATCCTCAGGAAATTGATCAAACCAATACTAATATAAAGATAACACAGTGATACAAAATCGAACTTTCCGAATCGGAATGGGATGAAACCAAAAGCAAATGAAAGTTGACACTTTCTCCTAAAAAAACCCTAAAGGGTTTTTTTAGTTTAGTGCGAGATTTTTTACAAGCTTTTGAAGTTGATAATTTTGGAACGCTGTCTAACAAGAAAAAATCATCAAAATTTTGATAAAATAATGCCTATTTATTTTTGTTATCCTGGAAAGTTGTTTTTGGGGTCGAGGAATTAATTTTTGATATTTATTTGGACATAAAACTCACGCTAGATGGCACTGTCATACAAATTTTGCTTTTTCTTGAAGATTGTCATAGATAAAACCGTGTTTTTACTTTTTTTTTTTGAAGACAAAAAAATTAATTTTGTATGCTGGCTTCATTATAAAACAATGAAGTACATTTTATTATTCTCAGTACGTTACTGTTACAAAAATGGTATTTTTATGGAAAAATTGTGCTTTTTATGGGAAAAATCGATTATTTTTTTACAAAAACAACTTTTTTATTTAAAAAATTATGTTTTTATAAAAATATAAGTTATTCAATTTATCTTTACAAAACTACAAAGAAAAAAAAATAATAATGAAATCGGTTCAACGGTTTATTTTGTATTAACCCATATCGGACTGCCCTAAGATTCCATCGAGTTACAATGAAGAGAGTTTTAAAAAATGTTTATTTATGTCCAACTAAGAAAAAAAAAAATTTTTGGTCCAAATTGAATCACTGGGCGTGGCGCCACCCCTTGTTGCGAAAACGCAACGCTAGTCTTAAACAATATAGAAAAATGGAAAAAAATAAAATTTATGTTTTTTTATTTAGACTTATTTATTATAAGAATTTTAGCTTAAGAATGATAGTTTTCAAAGCATTTAGGATGCAACCCAACATTGCATTTTTTACATGTAAAAATTGTCTGACTTTTACATTTGCCACAACGACGACGTTTGTTAGCGCGAATGATTTCGTGATCCTCTCGGTCCATACGAATACAGGAACGTGCTGATTTGACACCCAGTTTGTATGAAATTGTAGAAGCATTTTCCTTCCGCAACAAGCAATCAATAACAAAGGCTCGGAAATCGCATTGATGCATAATTTTTTTTTTGTGCTACTTTGGAACAAATACAATGAATTTTCCAAGCATTGACCATTGCAGAATCAAGGGCATTTGTGAAAAGTGGCCAGTACCACTTTTTACCTCGCATTCGGATGCGATAATTGTTGACTCCATTATCAAATAAATCCACACCACCCATTGTTTTATTATAATATTGAATTGCATTTGGCATTGGCACATTTATCATCTTCTTCTTTTTTCGGTCATAACGTTTTGTTTGCTGCATAGGGATCGCCAACGTACAATTAGATAGTACTGTAACGACCGAATTGTCATTCCAACGCACTGCAGCAATTTCATTTTGTGTGTCAAAACAGAAGTCACTTTTACCACGATCTTTTTTTTTTTCATTTGTTTACATTCTTCCAATTTTGCAGCACCAGTTCGATTTTCTCTGACTGTGCCTTCAAATATAGAAAAAATCATTTACATATAGAAAAGAATAAACCAATTATGAATTAAATTACCTGTAGCAAAATATCCTAAACTCGAAAGACGAGCTATAAGTCTATGCGATGTAAAGAAATTGTCAAATGTTACCGTGTGTTGAATTGGCTTATCAACTTTTTCAAGAAGTTTAGTGACAACATTTTCTCCAAGGCCATATGTTTTGTCATAAGTATTACCAGATGCTCCAGAGTATGGAATGAATTGGTACAAGTATCCCTCTGAGGAACAGAGGCACCAGTATTTGAATCCAAAACGAATCGGTTTGCCTTTTATAAACATCTTGCACGAATGTCTACCAAAATATGCGATCATCTGTTCATCAATTGATAATTCGTGTGAAAATATACCAAATTGCATGAACTTTTTGTTCAATAAATTATTCAGAGGCGTTATCTTTGCAAATTATCAGCAGCATCAATGTTATTATTGTCACATAAATGAATATTTTTTTTTCACAGTTTTAAAACGATCACGTGACATTGTGTTTTTAATTACTTCGTTTCCAAACAAAGAGTCGCTCCAATAAAAATTTATGTTCGGTAAAGGATTTATACCAGTCATGAACAAAATTCCAATAAATTTTCTGATTTCTGCATGGTCTGTCATAAATGTATTATCATTTTTATCAGCAGCGCTATAAATATTAGAGTACTTGACAATGTGTTCAATAACTTCGGTGTCAATGAAGAGGTCAAAGAGCTGTATAGGATTGAAATCACCATATTTTTCATAAATATTACTCTTATGTTCAACAGAGAGGTCTACAGGAGCTCTTGAGAAACTTTGACGATTATTTTTTACCCATTTTGGTTTTTTTGGAACATATATATCTGGTGCTGAATGTGATGGTGAATCAGTGTTGTCATTTTCAGTCACATTCAGGTTATTATCTTCGAATTCACACAGCACTTCGATTTCACCTGCGATCTCATTTGGGACTAAAGCTGTTTCATCATTTATTATTTGGATATTTTCGTCTATGTCTTCATCATCGCTAAGATTATCTACTTTTGGTGGTGGCAAGATAGTCATTTCAACGCGATCTGCATTTCTCAAAGGTAAACCTATTTCACTATCATCATCAGAACTCTCATTCAAAAGTTCTTCCACTTCTCTAATACTTAAAAATTTTTTGCAAAAAACACTCATTTTAAATTAAAAGTTTTTACAAGGTCGTGTTCTTCCAAGCTGTAAAAATAAACTGACTAAACAACGCAAATAGTGAGAGTATCATAGTCTACAAAAAACGCACTCATAAATAGAAATATACCGTTAATTTCTCTAAAGTCTGATGTTCTACAACAATGTAGAAAATAAAACGTGGACATCAACATGCACATACATATGGTCACCTAAAACACAAACTGGCACAACTAACATTTTATTAATTTTGCAGGAGAATTCTGCAATAAAATCCATTTTTTTTTTAGAAGATTAAAGTTTTGCAGAGCCAGGAAGTTCACTGATATACATCATAATCAATGAAATTTTTTTTAATTTTTACAGTAAAACCAAATTGTTTTGGACAACAACAAGGCTAATATTTTGTATGTAAAATCCTTATTTTTGAACCTAGAAGACTAAAATTGTGTAAAGATATGTATGTAGTTAATGCAATGAAATAAAAATTTGATTTAGATTTTTTTTCTAATTGGGACGGTTTGCGTTTTAGCTAACTATATTCACATTAAGTGTTTACCGTTATATTTTTACTGCTAATTTTTTTAATATTATAAACTCAAGTAAACTAGCACAAAATATATAAAGTAAACAAACTGGCAGCAAAAAATATACTAAAGGTGTATTCAATGAAAATACACTACAATGCAAAATATCTGAAAATTTATACTGTTTAGGACTAGCGTTGCGTTTTCGCAACACCCACATTATCCTGTATCAGGACAATAGGCGTTGTGCTTTTTGGTTCCAAATCTTATATAAATGTATAGATATATGTATAATCTTCATACTATCACAGCTGTCCGTCGATATATTAAATATTATTACTAATTTTATAACAATTCATAAAAAATCGAAAAAAGTTGGAAAAATCCTTTTTTTTGTGATCTGATTGCAATATGAAAAAATCATTTCTGAGAAAAATCTCAATTCATGTTGCTTAGATATTTAACCAAATTTACATATTGCATATCGGGTTTAAGAAAAAGATAGCCAAACTGAGAAACACACATACCTAAAGTGAGTGTTGCGTTTTCGCAACCATAGTTCGATATGGGTTAAAATACAAGTAATTTTGATTTATAAAATGGATGGCTTAAGTTATACTATGTCTCAATAATATGACATAAATCGTACACTAAACGTGTTCAATCTTGAACACTAACTGATATTTTATTGTAATAAATAAAGTAATTATGTTAAGTTTGAACACACATTGGTTTCCTCAAAACCAATGTGTTGTGTTTTCTAAATAGTATTGAAGGAAGAAACAGATAAAATAGAGGAGGCATGGTTTTTGTTGGTAAAAATATGTAGATTTACCAAAACCACATACAGAGTTTATTCCAATACCAAAACCAGAAAGTCAAGATTTAACTTAAGTAGTATCTACAAATGCTTAAGAGACAATTTGAGACTAACGAGCCTTCTGAATTTAACAATCGTAGATACCAATATCACAAAACTGGTTAAATGAAGTACTAAAACACGTGAATATGTCGAAGCGTCATTCAGAGTATGTTGCACGTAAACTAAAACAAAACAATTACCTAGAATCTGGTGTAAGAATAACTGCTTATCGTAATTGTCAAGAAGTATTTCAACAATATTTCTCTGCCAACGAAGAAAATACATTCGTTTACTGTAATGATATTGAAAAACTTATGTTTGTTCCACATAAATGGAGATTATTTATAGATTTTTCAAAAACCAGTATGAAGCAGTTTTATTATACTACAATAACATACAATTTTAACATTAAAGAAACCTACGAATCAGTAAAATATCTGGTGGAATCAGTTAACTATGAAAACCATAAATATAGCATATGCTGTGATTTGATAATGATGGCCTTAGTTTGTGGTTTACAAGGTGGCTATACGAAAAACATGTGCTTTGTATCAATATCAAAAACGTGACTGGAAATAGAGAGACGTTTTTCATGTTGGAACAGCTAATGTTATGCATGAACCTCTTGTACCAACAGATAAAGTATTGCTACCACCACTTCATATTAAATTGGGCCTTTTCAAAAGTTTGTAAAAGTGTTTTCTGATGATGGATTAGCTTTTACTACTTAAAGATATACATTTCCACGGCGATTTTAATGATTAGAAATTTGGTGAAAAATAATGAATTTGGTAATTCTTTGGATCAAAATAAATTAATTGCATGGAATGCATTGAAAAACGTAATCGAGAATGTTCTTGGTAAAAAAACTAGATGCAGGTAAAGGGCGATTTTTTAGCAACTTTATTTTTGGCAACACTGTTTTTGGCAGCTCACCTGTTTTCGTGTAACATGTTCAGTTTGGTCTATAATTTAACCATGAATCGATTTACAAACGAACAACGCTTGCAGATTATTGAATTTTATTATAAAAATTCATGCTCGGTTAAGAAAGTGCATCCTGCACTTCTTCCATTTTATGGTCATTTCTCATTTCTGGTTGAATGAGTAAGTGAACAAACAAAATTACCGTATTTGGTGTGAGGAGCAGAATCATTGCCAGAACTGCCAAAGCATCCCGAAAAATGCACAGTGGTGTGGATTATGGGCCGGAAGCATCATTGGACCGTACTTTTTCAAAGACGACGAAGACAGGAACGTTACTGTGAATGGCGATGATTACAAACTTTTTTTTGCCCAAAATGGAAGAGCTGGACTTGGCTGACATGTGGTTTCAACAAGACGGTACCACATGCCACACAGCCCCGAAACAATGGCAACGGGGCTATGTTAAGGCTCATGTCTATAGGGACAAGCCCGCAACGGTTAACGCACTGGAAGCCAATATTGATGAATTTATTCGTGAGGTACTGGCCGATATGTTGGAGGGTATGCTAAAATTGGACCCATAGTATAAACCTTTTAAAGTGCATCCGCGGTCAACATTCACATGAAATCTTTAAACACTGAATTATATAGACAGTTTTATCGGCTCAAATAAAGATTTCATACATTTCCCTAAATTTTATGTCTTTTTTAAATCAAATCCGAAAGCTTTTAAAAAATCACCCTTTAGTACACAAAGAGTAAAGCGTCTCTTGCATGCCTTTGAGGAACTTGGTGTGAATATGTCTTTAAAAATTCATTTTCTCCATCACCATATGAATGTGTTTGAAATCCAACTTTCCACCGATGAGCAAGGTGAACGTTTTCACCATATAGCTTTAATCAAGGAAACTAGATACAGAGGAAATAAACTAGAATCTATGTTAGGAGATTTATGCTGGTGGTTAAAGAGAACCACCGATGAAGAGGATACTGACGATGAACAAGAACCAGAAACATACACAGATCCACAATCTACTGTTTCTGGAGCTTATGCTACTGACAGTGATAGTGATGATGATTTAGGGCATCCAAAAAGAAGAAAATATCATTAAGATAAATAGAATAACATATATTTTTATAAAACACCATTTTTTTAATAATAACGTACGGAGAATAATAAAATTTACTTCGTAATATCATTAGAAATATGTTTTATAATTAAGCCAACATGAAAAATTGATTTTTAGCTTTAAAAAGAGTAAAAACACCGTTTTTTCTATAACAGAAAATACCAAAATTTGTATGACAGCGCCATCTAGCGTGAGTTTTATCTAAAAATAAATATCAAAAATAGATTCCTCGACCCCAAAAATAATAAGTTACCACAACTTTTCAGGATAATAAAAATAAATAAGCATTATTTTATTAAATTTTTGGTGATTTTTTCTTGTTAAACAGCTTTTAAAATCACCATCTTCAAAAGCGTGTAAAAAAATCTCGCACTAAACTAAAAAAACCCTTGAGGGTTTTGTTATGAGAAAGTTTCAACTTTCATTTGCTTTTAGTTTCATCCCATTCCGATTTTGGTTGTTGCACTGTCTAACTAAACGCAAAATGTATCACTGGAACATTGGAATAGGGAGTATGTTGACAAGAGCGACCACGAAAGCTTCATTAGCAAACAAACAGAGCGAACAACATGAGAAAGAAAACGAAAGAAGAACTAATACAAAAATTTAATACAATGAAAGAAAACCACTTTTAATCTTTGGGTTTTTCATTAAACAATCATTGGTTCGAAAATAAAACTGAAATATATATTCCGATGGAAGAATATAAACGGATGTTGTCTCTAGGAAGAAAATTTGCTCTCCCCGCAGATGATTGTAATTTTCCACCTATTAACGTTATCGCTGATATTGAGCATTGTACACACAAAAAAATAAAATTCATAATTTTTATGAAAATTGTTCATAATTTTTAACGTTCATATTATATATGAAGCTTACTTACTATTTATGAAGTGTTCCTAACTTCCCAGTGTTTTTTTATAAATTCGATCATAGTAATAATGAATTATGTCCATAAAAAAAATCATATTTAATGTGTTCAAATTCTTAAATATTATGAAAATTTCATAATTTAAAAATGTTTCTACAATTCCCTATTTTATATTATGACGACGTTTTAAAGTTTTAAGAACGGGTTCCTAATTACAAAATATTATGAAATACTTCATATTTTACAGGTTACGTTTTCCATAAATATTAAGAAGTAGTTCATAATAATTCAAATAACATAAAATGTAAGAACGGAATTTCTAAAGTAATTTCACGATGTTGTCAACTTTTGAATTTAAAAAATACAAACGCGTAATAAAGAACAAATAAAATTTTACTCAAATATGGCTAAAGATATTAAGATGAATAAAGTTTAGAAATTATAAAACTTAAGATTTTCACTATTTGCACTTTTACAAACGTCTATTATAATATATAGTTTCATATTTCAAAAAATATTTATCTTCGCGACTTTTTAGAATTATTGAAGGGACTGTGAGTTTAAGTGCTAACTTGCTATGGTTGTAAAATAGCATTTTGAAGTTTAAACCATTTGCAAGTATATCACTTAAATAGCAATTCGTTAATTTTTGCATTTCGTGAGCCGAAGTACTTCAGTAAAATGCAACTTCAAAAGTAATTTAGTTAGTTACACAATTTTTTAATTAAATAAAAATATAATATTTTCTAAGACAAATCTCAAAAAAAAGTAAAAAACCGTGGGTAACTTGACATATTTTTGATTTTTTGAATGTTAATATTTTTTCTATGACACGTTATTAATTGTTTATATGTTCAAAAAGTATATAATTTTCTATAGAGTATGTTTCTCTCTCACGAACTTTTTAGTTTTGGTCGGCAACTTTTAGTAGTGTTTAGCGGTGCTGCCATATAACAAATTTTAACTATTTTTTTGCCTTTTTTTGGGATGCTAGATATTTTTCAGATTATTTCATAAAAAAATGTTTTTTTATTTTATTCATGTATTTTTTCAGATTTTTCATATAAAAATATAATATTTGTTCAATATACTATTTATTTTTAATAAAATTAGACATGACTAATAAAGTAAAAAAATACAACAAAAATTTTCAATTGTGTTAAAAAATAGTTACGAATTCAAACATAACATTGTGACATGAAAAGTTTTAAAGTCTGTATACACACATTGACCAACTATGTCTATTCATATCCATTATTTCCCATTTCTATGGTAAAAATATATAATAAAGAGAATAAATATGCTATTAATTGTTGCAACATATAACTAAACAACCATAAAAAATGCAATAATTTGAAAAAAAAAATTGTTTTCATGAAAAAACTGGTAAACAGTTAAGAATCCCAAAAACTGGGATAAAAAATTACACTGTTTATGTGGCAGCACAGCATACACCAAATTTAATGTTTTTCAACACTTTAGCAACTTTGAAAATGTTGTCCTCTCATTTAAAAATGTTGCCGCTGAACTCTGTACCATGTTGAATTTCTGGTAGAGCGGGAAAAATACTCTATAGAAAATTATATACTTTTTTTATGTTACATGCTATTACAATACGTTGTTATTTTTCCGCTTACCCACAACGTATTCAAATTTAATAAGTTAAGCACAAAAAGCAGCAAAATGGCAACATTGAAAACAGGTTTGATAAAAATATGCCGTTAGTTTTGTTATAGAAACGATAACGCTGTATTATTTTTGTTATAATAAAAAAAAACGAAAAAAATAGTGTGTTTTTTATCAAAAAAAAAAAAAAAAATAAAGTGTTTGTAAATAAAATAAAATTACGAATTTCGATTTTACGAAAATTTCATAATTTTATATAGTTTCTAACTACACGAAACAAAACTGGTATTAAAAATTTACAATCCGTTATTTATATTTTTTTTTATCTAATTTTAACAATGAATTTTATTTTTTTGTTAATTAAAAAAATATAATACAACTAAAAAATAATAATACAACTTTAGAAAAACAATACACATAGCAGTTTTATTTATGTTATGGAGAAGTTCCTAGCATATATGAATAGGTACATAAAAGTTCCTAAATATTATGATTTTGTACATTGGCAAATTTTTTAAGTACATTTTCATAAATAGTAAGTATATCTACATATATTTTGAAGGGCACTTCATAATAAACCAGTACACAAACTTTACCACTATTTTTTTATCAACTGTTCATAAATACAACCAGAATTTATGAAAAAGTTCTTAAATTAGTACATTGGCAAATTTTTCATAAAATATTCATAAATAGTATGATTTTGCTTTTTGTGTGTATTCAGTCAATTGATGAAAATACAGATGGTGTGAAAGACATTATAAGAACAAATTTAGCTAATAAGTGTTTGAAAGAACGAGAAAAATTTTAAGAAAACATACGAACATAATAATTATGCAGGCAAACAAGTTAAACAAGGCGGTCGCGATATACAGACACGATATATAGAAAAAATGGAGAAATTGCTGGAAGATCGAAACACTTATCGACTTAATGGTCGATCCAACGTTAAAATTGCAGAAGCACAACAACAATATCGTCACATACTTGTATAAATGTGAAATTATTGGCAGGTGGCGAAAATGGCATCTCACATGCTTAGCAGCCACAGCCCCGAGAATATACGAACTGCCAAAAATCCATAAACCGGAAATTCATAGACCCATTTTCAAAATATAGTGGTAAGATTCTAAATCAGATAATACAACATTAAAAATTCAGCTAATCTTAAGAATCAATTAAAGATAATGAAAATCTATGATCAGGAAGTACTCGTGTCATTTGATGTAGTTTCCCTACTAACCAATATTCCTACGCACATAGCTATGTAAAATATACACTCACCAAAAGAGTCAGAAAATTTTTCTAAATTGAGCCCAGCGGTATTTTTGATAATCTTAGCACATGTCTGCAGACAACGCAATTTGTAATACACAGCAAATTTAGTAAATATTATTATTATTAGTACAAAATTTCAAATTTATTTTTTTTTATCGAACATCAAACTTTTTTTATTTTATTTATTTTTTTTTAAATAATTTTAGACAAAATTAAAAAAAAATCCAGGGCTTAATTGTAAAATCAAACGAATTTATTATTTTGATTTAATTTCTTTTTTGAAAAATGTTTTAGTCATTTTTTTACTTTTAAGGCGAACTTTCAATTGTTTTTAGGGCTGATTTTTAGAACCAAAAAACTTTTCAGTGCTTTTTTAATTTTTAGACATGAGTCGGTATATTCACTTCCGATCCCTTTTTTTAATCTATGTAACATTTTAGAGCAATTTAAGTTTGTAGGTGTAAGTTTTAATTAAAAATAACATTTCCTTCAATATCCACTTTGTTAAAATTAGTAAGTTTTTTTTGCTAATTTTAGCAAATTGGTTTTCAAAAATTCGTAAAATGATTCTGTAATTTGTAAAATGTAAATAGCAAGAAGATTTGCTAAATTAAATTTTTTTTACTAAAAATCAGTACAAAAATAGTAAAGCAGGATTGAAAACCGTTTACGAATTTTTCTACAAACTTTTTTTCTAAGTGTAATGAAAAAATGACACATAATTTATAAACATAGAAAATTCAATAAAATTTACAATCAAATATACGGCTTGCCAGTGGGCAACCGGAATCACCCACTATTGCAGATATAGTTTTAGACACCCTGATTGATGAAGCTATTGCTGGATTAAGCAAGAAGAACATTCATATCAGTTACATATCAAAATACGTAGATGATATTTTAGCGATAGTGTACATAAAAGAAAAGAAGGGAATAAAACCTTCAGCAACCATCACCCGAAGCTGAAAATTACTATGGAACTTAAAGAAATTTTGGGAAATTGCATATTTAGATACCAGATTAAAGAGAGGTGATAGCAATATTATGCTTGACTGGTATTCGAAACCAATGAATTTTCATGTTAAACAACCTAAACACCAGATAATTAATACTGCGAAAAGTTTCATCAAAAGAGTACTTTAAATCAGCGACACACAATTTTACAACAAAAATATACACAAAATACACACCATACTTTTAAATAATACTTTTCCAAATAATTTGATTAAATGATTTATATCCAACACAATTGGGCCATTAAACAAAACCACTCAATGTGGCAGCACTGAAGATAGGGAGAGTAAGTGTTTTTACAGTGTAAGGTACACTGGTTTAACTGAATGCAGACAAATAAAAACAGTAATAGAAAATGAAAAAATAAACTTTGCTTTTAAGCCTAACAAAACAATTAGAGCAATATAATGTAAAAACACCGATAGATAGACAACACCAAGGTAGTGTAATCTATGTCATAAAGACAACTGTAATCAAAGAGAACACTAAGTACTAGAATGAACGAACGCAAAACAGACATTAGTAACAACAAAGAAACAACAGCTCTGGCTCGACACATACTAATGTCAATTCACACAGCTGATTTTGATCAGGTTAAAATAATAGATAAGGAAAATATTGAACGAAGAGATGAATAGAGAGCTTACATATACAAAATAATATGAAACGAAGCATGAACATAAAGAGGATACAAATAACATTAACCACAGCTGCAGTGTTGCTACAAATTAAACGCGTTTTTTTTTAATTTAAAATTAAATTTTATGTTTTTTAAAATTAAATTTTCAACTTTAATATTTTAAAATGTATCAATATACATATTGTAAGTATTATACATATATTGTGAGGCTTAATGTATTTATGTTTTGTTTTTTATTAATTAATAGACAACCACTGAAAAAGTTGACATACAATCGACGAAATGTCGGGAAAACTGTAATAAAATGGAAATTTAATTCCAGAAAGTTTTAAGTCTTATTAGCTTAAAGAAAAATTAATAAAATAACTCGAGAAAAAATAAGAAGAAAAATCAAATATGTTTATGTTTTAATGATAAACATAATTGGAGTTTTACCACAAAAACACATTTATCACCTTGTTTACAATTTAATCCTAAATCCAAATGTTTACGTATTTTATCTTAATCTAGTTGTTTACATCTTATTTTTCGGTCTCTATTTTCTTAAGGCTTATTTTATTTTTGTTTACAATATTTGAGTTTGACCTTTTTTATCAATAAGCCCGTGACTTTTCGAACTTCCCTTGAAGTTATATGAAATGCAACACTGCTCCTATCAAGTACCACCTTTTAATAGAGTACTGTCAAATTTTCAGCAAGTTTCGTCATTTACTTTGCGTTTAAAAGCTGTTCAAAACATACATCATGGCTTTTTTTAAAAATGGAAAAAGTGAAGTTCGTGTGCTCATTAAACATTTTTTTTGCGAAAACAAAACCGTCAATCAAACCAAGGAAAAGCGATTTCAATGGTAAAAAAGTGGTTTACTGACTTTCGTTGTGGCCTTACAAGCACGGAAGATGCCGACGTTCTGGACGCCCAGTTGAGGTTTCTACACCCAAAACAATTGAAAAAATTCACGATATGGTGTTGGTCGATCGAAATTGAATGTGCGATAGATTGCGGAAGACATAGGCAACTCACATGGCTCAGTTGTTTCAATTTTGAACGATAACTTGGGTATGAGAAAGCTTTCCCCAAAATGGCTGCCGCGTTTGCTTACAATCGACCACCAACGGAATCGTGTGACAGCTTAGTTTCCATGGCAAAAATCCATGAAGTAGACTACGAATTGCCCCCTCATTCGCCTTATTCTCCGGATTTAGCCCCCAGTGACTATTTCCTATTTCCAAACCTAAATAAATGGCTCGGTGGAAAGAGATTTAGCTCCAACGATAAAATTATTGATCAAACAAATGCCTATTTTATGGACCTCGAAAAATCGTGCTGTTAAACGCAAAGTAAATGACGGAACTTGCTCAAAATTTGACAGTAGTCTATTAAAAGTTGGTACTTGATGGGAGTAGTGTTGCATTTCATATAACTACGAGGGAAGTTCGAAAAGTCACGGACTTATTGATCCGCCCTCGTATATAATATAATATTTGGTTTAATAAATTTTTATCTTAAATTTAGTTTAACCTTTTATGAAAAATTTCTGTCCATCCATCGTTCTATGAAACAGTCAATTAGACAGATGTACATTAGGGTGCACCTTAATTTTCAACTTGCGAAATTCGAACGTAACTCCCACCAGAAATGTTCCTCTTAGCGAAAAACTATATTTTGCAAACAATTAGACTGATTGAATGTCGCCCCAAAGTTGCTAAAATATGTGAAATTTAAATAAAATTTGCACAAATATTGATTTTGAGCTACGCCTATGCCATAAACTGAAATATTTTAAGATGGATCATGATGTTAAATTTTACGCTGAATCCGAATCTGTCAACTTTTTGCGTGATGTTATTTTTCATAAAAAAGATACCTTTTTGAAGGCTTTCAATAGCATACAAAATGGCATTACGAAATGTAACTAAGTCAAACCATTTTTTGTAATATTCAGATTTTCGCAGTTAGGTTCCAATCAAAATAAAATAATTACATAAGAAATTAGTCATTATTATCATTTAATGAAGCTTATTATTTGCCCCATAAAATTATACCTAATGATCGTGGTATTTTTTTTTTTGGTTCGTAATTCCCAGAGCTAAAATCTCTTGTTTACAAAGTCAACAAAAACATCAGTTTTCTGAAGTAAAAGTTTTATTTAGACAATAAATCATTTATGTATATTAAAGTGAAAAAAAAATAGAATATTTAAACGAAGAAAGCTAAAGAAATAAATAAAGATAAAGAAATAAAAGAAAAAATTAGTATAATAGGACGAGAAAAGTTATATCTGCTCGATCATGACGAAAGTCAATTTATCCGTGCTTAATTACCATCCAATGCCCAAGTTTTGCGTGTATTACAACATGCGTAAAGTATAGAGGTTTTATGGAATAAAGCACGAATTCCAATTAGAGCTTTTGACAAATGTGTCACAAAAGTTGAAAGTTTATACTTTGAGTTGAGGAAATTGCAGAAAAATTGCAAACGCTGATATAAATACAAGAAAAAAGAGAAAGTTTTCTTAGACAAATTTGATGATTTGTTTGACGTTGCTAATGCCAATGCTCTGGATGTGATTAATATCGAGGAAGATAAGATATTTTTATTAAATCAAAGAAAAAAAGGAAGACCTGGTGCAATGATAGGTAGTGATTTCGTCTTAACAAAAAGAGAAGAAAGAAAAACACTTCGACGAGAAAAAGAACGTCGCATGAGTGTAAAATGTGCTTCCGCTTGGGAAGGTATGTAACAGAATTACTGTGGGTTATCAAGTTCCCATCAAAACCTTAGTAAATACTCGAAAAAGTTTGTCACTTACTAAATAAAATTAAACTTTTTAACCACTAATGATGTATTACCCATTACCATGTCATTACCTCCAATTGTATGGTGCTAAAATAAAATAAGTTTAGTATTTAAAAATAATAATTTTTAAAAATGCATAACCAGTTAAAAGGTTAGGGGTCTTTGGAAGGGATTATAAAATTTCGATGAGATATAAAGATTTCATAAAAGTGTTATTCTTTACATTTTATGAATGTGAAATTATCCTCTATTTAATTCAGATATTTTTAAAACAAATTTTACAGAAGAGTACGAAAATTTAAACTCCGAATCAAGCGATGAAGAACATCTTAAGCTGGATATTATTGAATCCAGGTCGAATCCATTCAACAAAAAAACGAGTTCAAAATCATTTTATTGTACCAAAACTAATACAAGTATTAGATAAATGCAAAATAAGCAATCGCGACGCAGTAGGAATCCTTATAGCGACTGCTGAAGCTTTAAAACACGACGTAAAGGATTTAGTGATAAATGAAACTTTAATTCGCTGATGCCACACACAATTTCGATAAGAAACAGGACAAAAACTTCGGGATACACTGTTTAATGTTAAGCCTAGTGTGGAGAATCAGCACGCGAAAAATGTACTTGGCGATACAATAGGGATAACGGAGTTTGCATAAAAGAGTCTTAAAGAAAATCAACAAGGAACTTCTCCAATTAGCAGTAGTTTTTCTTGGAGAAACGGTTTAGTTTTCGGATGCCGCGAGCCTTTCACCATGACCGATAGATGTCCAAGGCAATAAATTGCTTGAAAAAAATGTTTATGTTTCGGGACGATTTCATTTTGACTGACTGTGAGAAAAATGGTATGAGGCATTCGTATTTTTGGATAGAAGCTGTTGTTGCTGCAAGAGCTCCTAATCAGATTTAGCTTTATTAAAAACATTATATGCTTACAATGTAATTGATGAAAATATAAGTCGAGAATTACTACGCAAATTTTGCAATCATTTATGGTATTTATCACCAGAATCTGCAGCTCGGGCTTTTTCGATGATAAAATTTCTTATGTATCAAAAAAACTTATGGTAGCAGCTTTAAATTAATCTAGTGATAGTGACAACAAAAAATTGACAATTCTTCCCCATCAAATTAGCCAGTACGCCGATAAAAACATTGAGAATTTCATTTCGCAAAAAGCACTCACCTTTTTTAAAAGATTTTCTATTTCAACGGAATTTCTAAAGAAAGATTCTAAGGAATGGAAAAAAGACATCTCTTATAATATTGGTTTGGGCATAGTAAGTAAATTGAAAGTTGTTAATGACTCAGGAGTGTTGTCACGAGACGAAGAAGAGAAGCAATGGATACTCCAAATTGTTGCAGATTATAGGAAACAATAACCTGATACAACCAAATCAGGTCTTTCAAATTGATGTTCATAAATATAAATATTAAACACTTATTTTAATTAGTGAACATTTTATGTAGACATAGATTTGAAAATAATAAATAAACTTCAGTGTTGTAATGTTTGAAATTAATAAAACAAGTAATAAATAATCTTAAAATAATGTTTAATTTGGTAGAAACTAATTTTAATTTTTATATGAAAATTTTAAAATTCAAGGAAGTCCTTTTGTCAAAAATAAACGTATTAATTTTTGTGTAAAGTAATATAAAGTAAAACATTTCAATAATTAATAGCAACTCTGGAATAACTAAAGGATGATAATTTTTTAAGTGGAGGTTTTACTGTAGTATAAATTATTTTGTATTATGTTTGTAAATATGTGCATATTTTTAATGCTTACAGCAGAATCGTTGTTTTTTTTTGCCTTATTACCTTTTAAAAAGTTTTCAAAAATCATATTTTTTTTTATAAATAAAAAATAACATAACTCGAAAAGTTGAAAAATTCTACATTATGATCCACCTTAAAATATTTCAGTTTGTGGCATAGGTGGAGCTCAAAATTAACATTTTTGCAAATTTTCTACAAATTTTACATATTTTAGCACCTTTAGGGCGTTTGAGCCGCCTTCCCGATATTCGATCAGCCCAATTTTTTCCAAGATGTATTTTTACTAATAGAAACATTTCTAGGGGGAATTAAGGTCTAAATCTCCTAAAAAAATTTTGCCCATATAACGAAGGCTTACCCTATGTACATACAAAGAACTTTCTTAAATTCGTGTCTCGTTGTTTCGTTCTTTAACTCGTGTGTGTTTATTTTGACGTTTTTTCGAAAAGTAAATGTTATTTATTGTAAATGTCAAAAAAACGTAAAACATATCTTATCTTTGGAGTTAATATATTGAAAAACCTTGACTTATGTCAATGTTCAAGGAATCGTTTAGCTCTCGATTTCAATGTGACAATTTCTGCCATTAGCTTTATCAAATAGATGCTCTATTAAATGTTGTTTCCAATTCCTATCAAAAAGCAATAATATTAAATAGCTGTGAATATTCAAAATATTCATCAAAAAAATGGAAATTCCTCTTTATAAGTGAGTTTTAAATCAACTTGAAAAGAAATGTACATTGACTGCAACACTTTTAAAGAAAGCTAAAAAAACTTTCTGGAAGAATATCGCGATAAAGATAAAAATCAATTCCGAGCAAGTGATGGATGGTTTACCAAATTTAGATTAATTATGAATTAATAAAATAATAATTGAGTTAAAATAAAGATTTTAATGGTAGTTTTACACTTATGTGAATTAAAAAATGTCCAGAAATTATAATAATTCAGAAATTTGAATTAGTGGATTTAATTTGTAAGCTTCTACTGTAAAATGTAAGACCAATTCAGAAAAGGCTCTTCTATAGAAGGTAGGTCTTAATATGGACCGATTCTAACCAAATTTAATAATGTTCGTCCATGACAAATTTTAACTTGATTACAAGGTTTACAAGCACAAACTGATTATACCCTCACCACGTTGTGGTATAGCATACAAAAACTTTTTAAAAAATAAAAATCATTAAGTTTATAACAGTATATTGAAATATGGTTTGTTTTTACCTGTAAATATTTTATAGGATCTGCTATGACTGTTTTATTCCCAGCTACACATGCACTCAACAATGGAAGCGTAGTTGGAAATGGTAATGGACTCAAAAGTTGTTGTTGGGTTTTCTCTTGCTGAAGTTCCTGCAAAAGTAGTACAAGTTCCATTCGCACCGATGCTAGACCCCCACCGCTAGCGCCATGTAAAGAACAATAGCTTAATAGTGTTCTTAATAGTGTTTCATTAGCTGTAAAAAATAATGTATTTATTTATAAAATTGCTGAGCATATTTCAAACAGGGATTAAAAGACTGTGATTCGGTAAGAAATTTTTCTTTTAACTTTAACTATAACTACCAATAATTTAAAAAGTTCCACCAGTCATTGTTTAAAGAAGTTTCTGTTTTCTTTATACAGTTGGACAATAAAGTCTACATACACTTAAGAAAAGTCGTTATTTCAATGAAACTATTTTTTTTTTAATTTTTTTTAATTATAATTACGATTAGTTTTAACGTTTAATAAAACCACAATGAGAATTAAAAAAATAATATGAAATTACTATTTATTTAATAGACAAGAACCCGTCAAACCTCTGAAGTTGTTTTTCACAGAATGAAGTTTTTACAAAAGTTATTAAAAAACATTTTAAAAACATATAGATTTTATATAGTATTTTTTTAAACAAAGTATTTTACAGTAATGTACAAATCTGAATAACACCCCCTCTCAATTTGATAATTTTAACAAATTTCTAATTGTAACAAAAACACTTATCTAAAGCCTTCGTAAAAATATCAGCAACTTGTTTCTTGGTAGATACATGTTCAATTCTTAAAACTCCCTTCATTACATGATCTCTTAGAAATGATGTTTGATGTCAATGTGTTTGCTCCTTTTCAGTATTTTTCGCCATAGCAATACACCCAGCATTGTCTTCATATAAAGTAAATGTATCATTAGGGGTTATTACAGACATATCTTCTAAAATTTCTTTCAGCCATATACCTTCAGAAGTTGCAAGACTCAAAGCCACATATTCAGCCTCACTAGATGAAGTTGCTACAGTTGATTGTTTTTTACTTGACCATGAAACAGGACACCCATAGACATAGTAAACATATCCGCTAGTTGATTTACGGTCTTCTAAATCGGATACCCAGTCAGCATCAACGAAACCAACCAAAACTTCCTTGCTAGTATTTTTATTGTATTTTAATTTCAGAGTTTTAGTCCCATTTAAATACCTTAAAATTCGTTTCAATGCTGTCCAGTGTACATCTGCATAATTTTCCTGATGTCTTCCCATATAACCAACTGCATAGCATATATCCGGCCGTACACACATCATTAAGCACATGAGACTTCCCAATAATTCTCTAAATGGACATTCAAAAACATCTTGATCATTTCGTGGGAGATGCAGTCCTTTTTCCATTGGAGTTTCAGACGGATTACAATCAGTCATACCGAATTTATTTAAAAGTTTTTCTATATTCCCTTCACGTTTTTGTTGTATTCTATTTTCATTCCGAGATAATATTGTAGCTCACCACAATCCGACATCTCAAATGTAGATGACAATTTCTTTTTGATTTATTTTTTTTTTTTCATCATTACCAGTAAGTAGAACATCATCAACATATAACAAAAGGTAGATAAAACCATATTTAGTAATCGTGCTGTGACCTCTTAAAACCAAGTTTTTCTAAAACTGTATTGAACTTTTCATTCTAGCATCTAGGGCTCTGCTTTAACCCATATAATGACTTTTTCAATTTGAATGCCATACCTGGCTCTGTACGCAAACCATCACGAATTTCCATATACATCTCCTCTTTTAAATTTCTATGCAGGAAAGCCGTCTTGACGTCTAATTGGTAAAAGTTGTAACCTCCAGCAACTCCAACAGCCAGCACAGTCCTTATTGTTGTAAGTTTCGCCACAGGAGAGTATGTTTCCTCATAATCAACTCAAAACTTTTGGAGGAACCCTTTTGCCACTAGTCTGGCTTTGTATCGAACCCGGTAATCCGGATCAGTTTTTATAACAAAACCCCATTTTGATTTTAAAAATTTTTAATTTACAGGTTTATTTACCACTGACCAGACATTATTTTTCTCGATCGAGTCCAACTCATTTTCCACAGCATTCAACCATTTTCCACATTTAGGATTTGTTTCTATTTCGGCAAATGAATTTGGAGTTGGGACACAACATACAGCTTCGAAAAGTGTATTAACATATTTAATAAACCTTGAAGGTGGTTTTCTTTGCCGTTCACTTTCTTGGCACACTTACTAATTTCGTATTTTTGTCGTTACTTTGCATGCCTTCACTAGACTCTGAATTTGATAACTCAATTGGTTCTGAATTTTCTATTAGTTAATATTGGATTTGATGCTTGTATTTCAGGCCGATCTGAATCAATTACGATTGCCTCTTGCTCGTTTCTCTGAATAAATGGAATGTTCGACTTATTTTCTTCAACAAACTTATAAGGATATTTGTATTCATTGAATTTGCAATTACGAGCCAGCACCACTTTACGATTACATATGTCCCACAGTCGATAGCCATTATGACTATAACCAATCATTACGAATGGTTTGCTTTTCGGATCAAGTTTCTTACGTTTTTGATTTGGAACTCATGCATAGGCCAAACATCCAAAGATCCTTAATTTGCTAAGATCTGGCTTCAAGTTGAACCACAGCTCTGCTGGTGTATTTTTTTTTATCAATGCTTTAGTTGGACTTCTGTTTATAATGTACGTTGCAGCATAAGCAGCCTCTCCCCACATATACTTTCGACGCTTTCTATAGTAACTTCTATAGTAACTTCTGAGATAGGAAAGCTTTCAATTGCAGTTACGACGGCAACATATGACTCTGAAAGTGTCAGAAACAACTGCGAAATCAAATCAGCATCTTCAGGTTTCGCTCCAGCAGCTTTTAAATCACGAACCAGAGCTTCAAACTTTAATAAGTGAGCATTTAAATCATCACCATCCCGCAATTTCATGCAAACCAATTCCTTTCGAACTAATGTTTGATTCTGTGAAGACTTACGTTCAAAACAAGCAATCAACGCATCCCACATTTCTTTGGCCGATTCTTTGCCTTGTACATACCACAGATAGTCATCGTGTATGAATGATACATTCATGTCTTGCGCTATTGCATCCTTCTTAAGAAATTCTTGACGTTTCTTTTCTGCGGCAGCTTCCAAGCAACCTCCAGCAGACATATGCCTTTCTACGCGGAATTTCTAGTTTGGAAGGCCCATAACCTTTTATAATTACAATTAGTTTTAACATTTAATATAACCACAACGAGAATTAATTAAATAATATGATATTACTATTTATTGGTTTCATTACATTTGGTTATATTTTAAAGCTTTAATACATTAGATATTTAATGACTTTTTTACTTTAAACTATGATATGAACGAAAAATTGACTTCAAAAAAAAAAAAAAAAAAAACTCAAAAAGTCTACATACAGTTAAATACATGTTTAATCTTGAGCAATAGAATCTTTTAAGAGTGTTCTATGATTATAATCATTTAATAGTGTTCTATGATTATATATTCCCGTTGTCGTTATCGAAAATAATCGATAACTGTCGACACGTAATGACTGCAAAAAAAAAAACCGAAAACATTTAAAAAAAGAAGGTAACAAACGCAAATCAGTTTCAAAAACTCATAGAAGAGTTGGATGAAAATCCGTCGATTGCAATAGGATTTCGCAGAGGCACTGTTCCAAGTAATTTTAAAGAGCAATGGGAAGAAATATAAAATATATTAAATGCATTTGGCCCACCGAGAAAAATTGGAGATGGATGGCAGAAGGTAAAGAAAACATGATCATATAAAGTGCATTAGAAAAATATAACAAAATTTATTTATAGATTTGGCGAGACTTAAAATTTAAAGTTAAAAAAAAATGGTAGCCAACAAAGCCGATTTATAAAAGCAATTTATATTGAGCCCGCTGGAGGCAGCTGTGGCAAATCTTCTACAGTTTCAGAAACAGCTGAACCCTAAGTTAAAGTCGTTTCCAACACTGAGCTGGTACGACCCCTGGGCTAAAAATCTTAATGTAGCTGCCAACTTTATTGTTTTGGAAATAAATGTGGACTTGATTCCGGTTTTTAAATTAGGTGCTATTGTTTCCAGCACATCTTTGAAGGCTGTTTTATTCATCCGAAAGTAACTTTCAAACCTTTTAAAAAAATTAGAAGATTAACATTCTTTAAAGTAACAGACTTTGATTTTGCTACACACTTGTTATCCGGCAGGTTAAAGATATTGGATTTCTGTCTGAGTAGTCTGATTTCCAATAAAAAAACATTTTTTCGCAAAAATAATAAAAAAAATAAATCTGCCGACTCAATTTTTAGAGATGTGTTTTTGTTTAAATCGATAATCTGTCAACATCGTTTCAACACTGTTATAGAATACCAATTTGGTGTCGAAATGATGTTGACGTCGAAGCAAAGTGATGTTGACTCAAAAACGACGACGACATTGATAACGACAACTAGAATAAGGGTGAATATAAATTGTTTTTTATAGAGCATTATCGTTGTTTGATCTTATTAGAATAAATTAAGTATTTAAGATCTTTATTGCTATCCCTTTTCTTATCTCATATATAATATATTAGATAAGAAAAGGATGTAAACAATAAGTTGGTCTTATCGAAATGCACACACTAATTGTTTTGTAACGATATTTATTAAGATATGAGATGAGTGTTGTGTACTGTTTTATGTCAGTCTGTTTCTTTATTTAAATATAAACCTTAATATAGCTTATAACTAAACTTTCACTATCGTGGGAATGTGGTGACAGTGCATAATACACGTTTCACTGTCAGTTGATGTGTGGATATTAAGATTAATAATAAAGTATGAATCTCGTGTTACATACAGAAGGTATGGTAACGACGAATAATCAAACACACTACAGTTTGTGTGTATTGAAACTAAATGTAGGTTTAATTTAAAGTAAAATAGCAAATAAGGAAAAGAAAAATTGTAAATATATTGAGTTCGTTATCTAACCTTAAACACGATACATTGTTTTTATAAACAATTTAATAAAATAAAAAAAAAATAATATTTTGTTGGACCGCCTCTAGCATTATGCTTGTATTCACCTAAGCATAGAAGAAATTAAATTTTGTGTGACATATGTGGGTATTTTGTTCCATTTCTTTAGTAAAGCCGGTCTAAGTCATCCCATATATTTTTTATATGCGGTGATGGAGAAGTAGAACTCAACTATTTTGGAACATTATCAAAAGGTTTAAATAAACATGAGGATCCATTGTTGTCTCAATAAAGACTAGATTTCCCACTCCAGCAGCCGACATGAACACCTATACCATAAAAGATCCGCCTCTATATTCTACTGTTTGTAATAAATTCTGAGTACCCATCGTAGGTTTCCGCCACACTCTTTGCTTACCATCGTTTCCAAATATAATCGTATTGTACTTGGACTCCTCACTAAAAATAAAGTTTTTTCAGTAATGGAAATCGTAATTTTTGTGCACTCAAGTATTACTGTCACATTCACATGGCCTATGAATGTTTTTTCCTAGGGAAATCGTTCAGCGATAACAAGATGTCATCCATCTCGTTTTTCGCGCTCGGAAAGCTTACTTGGTTTGCAAAAACAATTCTTATCATCAGTAGTTTTGTACATATTATAATTTTTTTTTAATAGTTTGTATAGAAGAACTAAATTTTTTAATAATTTTTGACAATTCTCATTATGACATATTATCATTTCGTGAACTTATAATCACTTATTTTATTTTTTGCATATTGGTAAGTTTAGTGACATTTTTACGAAAAAATCAAGAATTTTATTCCAATTAATGTTTAATTATGAAATACATTCGTCAAGCTGAACAACAAAACATACTACCGCTAATCAGGAACAGAATTTTTTTTAAAAGCTAGTGATGTGAATATGCTGTTGTAGACTACTTTGGTTACCAAATCCAACATATTACCAAATTTAATGCATACAAGTAATAATTATGAAACTTTTTGATATGTGTTTCTAATAATAATAATAACTTTTTAAGCTGATTTAGTTTCAATAAGAATGAATTTTATATGATTGTATGTAGACTTTATTGGGCAATTGTATGCTTTACTTGTACCACAAAAATAAACATAATGCTGCATCAAATAAATTTTTTTGCTTTAGGAATAGAATAGCTTTTCAATTATGTGCTGATAGCTCAAAAAACAATAAACAGCAGCCTAAAAACAATAACTGCCAGCTAAAAGTAAAGAAACGTCATTAGCTGGGTGTGTGTTTTTTTTGTGTCAAACAGTTAATATGTACACAGCAAAAAAAATGGTAGTCATTCAGTGACTATAACTTCTTTCATTGCCCCCTAAACTTCAATTGACATTCTTTTATGATTTTTTGGTGTTATTCTAAGACACTTCCAAAAGAATTCATGTGTTCATATTTCAAATGCAGTGATCTTGATATAAACCCGATGCATATATTAAAATATCACTCTTCATTACTTCTAAAGCATACATAAGTTATAGTATATCGTATATTTTTTTTGGAATCTAAAGCATTTATTCAAATTGAGAAAATAGTTCTGATGAACTTTTTAATTTTTTTATTAAATCATTTTTTATATTTTAGTTTAAAATTTCATGAGGGTTAGAACTTATGCAGTTTTGCAAATTTTATAAAAGTTTTGAAAAATCTACAAAAACACATTTTTTTTACCCTTAATTGAAACTAGCTGGCCAGTCATTTGCATTTTTTCAGCCTTAAATATTTATGACGACGCAATCTGTGCATTTTTGCATTATGTATTTTATTTAACACTACATCATTTCCAGTTTTAATTCAGAATTTACCAAAATAATTTTAAAATTGTGTAAAAATTATTTCAAATTGTTTAAAAATATTTTAAAATTGTCTAAAAGTGTTTCAAAATTGTACAGCCAGTTTTTAAATTATCCAAAAATATTTTAAAATTTGTCTAAACATTCATTAAAATTTTTGAAAAATGTTACAAAAATGCTTTTTCACTAATGCAGAATTATTTATTTGTTTTAATAAAATGTATTTGTAAATCAATGCATAAGTTTCGCTTCTTTAAACTTATTTTTCTGCATTCTTATGAATTAAATTTTCATTAAAGCTTAAATACCACAAAGTATATGAACATTTTCGACTCATGCATCAGAATATCTAATCATTGTATTATCATTGCTTCCTTATAGTAAACTATCAGCTCGATTCTAAATATTCCCAGGGAATTGAGTTCCCGGGGAATTATTTTTCCCGAGAATAAAATCCTCCTATTCTAAACAGACGGGGAAAAGAATAGTAAGGGAGAGGGAATTTCGAATATTCGAAGTCAGCTGTTTTTCTTGAGCTGTTTTGTTTTGATTGCAAATTTATGTGAAAAATATTGTGAAATATTGCAAATTTTTGTGAAAAACATAAAAGTAAAAAATAAAACTTTTTTAATTAAAAAAAAGTCATAAAAATGTTCAGTGTAGCGTTTCTGATGGTAGCTGAAGCAGAAGAGCAGCAGCAGGACACAATGGAGCAAAGGATGGTAAGAAGATAGTTACGTGATGCCAGCAACCCACTTGAATTGCCGCAAACTTTGTAAGTACATAAAGAAACTATTTTAATATTTATTTGTTCATTTTATTAATGAGAATTTTACTTTTCAAAGGTTTGAAAAGTATTATAGGGTGAACAAACCGGCATTTAAATATTTGTTAGATGTGTTAACGGCGCACATTCAGCCAAACCATAAGTCGTTCGCAATATCCCCCCTCGTGAAATTAAGTGCAGCTTTACGTTTCTTTGCCGAAGGTGGGTACCAAACGGGTATTGGGAAAGATTGCGCCGTGTCTGTGGCCCAATGTACCCTGAGCAAAGTTCTGACGGAAGTTATAAATATATTTGAAGAGCATCTATGCCCAAGGTGGATTATTTTCTGCAGAACGGATGAGGAAAAACGAAAAATAGCTTTATCAATGTATGTAAAGCATGGCATTCCTAGCGTTATAGGATGCGTTGACGGGACGCATGTCCGTATTATTGCCCCTTCCAACAATAAACACTTGTACTACAACAGGAAGGGGTACTACAGTTTGAATGTAATGCTGGTAAGGATTTTCTATTTTTGAAAATATGCTTTATAGAACTCTCATCGGAATAATCAATAACTAATTTTAAATCAAAAATGAAAAATATTTATAGGTCTGTGATGATGAGCTAAGGATTAAGTACGTTGATGCCTCCCATCCTGGTGCGTGTCATGATTCGTTTATTTGGAATTCCAGCGACATACGAGCTCATCTTGAACAAGAGTATCTCAGAGGAAGCAGCAATTATTGGCTTCTTGGTAATGTTTTAAACAACAACGTAAATATTCATGCATTAACTGTTTTTTTTTTTAAATAGGAGACGCAGGATATCCTCTGGAACCGTGGCTTATAACCTCTCACAGATCTCCAGAGGACGGGTCGGTTGAAATGAAATTCAACGAAGTCCATTCGAAGAGCCGCAATGTAGTTGAACGCACCAATGGCGTGTTGAAAAATAGATGGAGGTGCCTTCTTGGTGCTAGAGAGCTGCACTACGCTCCAAAAAAGGCAGCCAAAATAACAAATGTTTGTTGTGCATTGCATAACATGTGCATTTATTATAAATGCACTACTGATGTAAATGATTTACAAATTCCAGACTGTTTTGCCACACAAGGGAGTGCTGTGGTGTCCTTAGCCTCACCCCAATATTTGTCCCTTGCCCAAAATATTAGAAACAATATTGGCAATCATTTATAAAAAACATTTTTACATTTTATTAAAAAACAACTTAAAAAACAATTCAACAATAAAAAGAAAAAACAAAATATAATATAATATAATAAAACATAAATCTTAAAACTACAAAACTATTGCATATTCACAGCACATTAAAAAAAAAAAAACAAAATATAAGTCTTAAAACTACAAAATTATTTCATGTTCACAGCACAAGTTAAAAAAAAAAATAACAGTAAAAAGAAAAAACAAAATATAAATCTTAAAACTACAAAACTATTTAATTTTTACATTGTTCCAGCAGTCTACGGTTCTTCTCTATTTTATCTTATACTTCCCTAAGCCTCAATTTTTCCATCACGTTATTGTGCCGCTTTTGCTCCTCTAATGCTTCCATCTTTAAATTATTAAGCCGCTTTTGCTCTTCTAATTGTTTTTTTAATACGTCATGCAGCCGGTCAATAGACCGATAATTTTTTTTGGTATTTTGCTGCAGGTCTTTTATTGCTTCCAGCATCTTTTTCTGTATACAAATCTCCTCTGCAAGGGCGTCAGTAGGAGAGATGTGTGAGGACAATGCAATCTGTGCCCGTTTTATTTTTTTCGCCGGTGGCTGTTGGTCATTAACTTTGACACTTTCGTGCACATTGCACACATCAATGTCATCGTCTGCCAATAAATCCTCCAGCAATGTAGGTGGAACATTTTCATCACGTTCCATAGAAGAGGCGGTAATGGAAGAGCCTAATCCAAAAGTTTTGGCCACACCTTCGACAGACTCCTTCATACCAATTAAATGGTATATTGCCTCTTCGTTGGAGGAAAACCTTAGTTCCATATTGGGGCCTCCACCAGTTCCTTTTGTGTTTTTAAGGTTCTGCGCCGCCTTGTGCCGCACATACTTCTTCTGGTCGCACCATACCTGAAAAACGTTTTGCACTTTTAACATTTGTGTCCATTGTAAGCGACGAATTTTGTTATACATACCTTCTTCCACTCAGTAACACTTTTTGATGGTGGCCCTGCTGAATTCAATTCCGCCTCCAAATTGCGCCATACCCGGTTTAGCTCCTCTTTGCTCCCTTTGTACATGCCGCGTGCAATACCAGGGTTAGATTCCATAGTGCTCAAAAGAATATCCATTTGTTTTTTATTTGTTGTTTTTGACCTGAAAATAACAATAATGCCATAATAATAAACAAATAAACAAATTTAAAATGCTGATATATTACCATTGTTTATAAAAATATAAAATACTTACATTTTTCGCAACACTCCCTTGCAATTTTTTGGCGGAATTATTCTCAAAAGTTCTGATCACATTCTCCCTTTTATTGACATTCGTAATACCTACTTTTTTCCCGGGGAAGAGTTTCCCGTTTTCGAAGTTCGTTTAGAATAAGGGAAAAGAGAAAAATTTCCCGGGGAGATTTTATTTAGAATAAGGGAACAGGGAATAGGGAAAAAATTCCCAGGGAATTGTTATTTAGAATTGGGGTGTATGAGTAATGCTAGTAGCTTCATTTGAATACTTCCATCCTATGACACGCTAATGTTAAATTCATCGATGAAACCATTAGAAAAGAAGTGATGCCTTTGCCATAGTAGTGATGCTGTTATTGCTTCTTTGGCAGCTTCATTTTTGCTGGGTATGTATATGAAAAGTAGGATAGAAATATATAGAAGGTTGGGGGTCAGTGATGTCAATATTTACAAAAAAAACATGATCTGATTATTTTTACATTTTTCCTTTTAAATATGTACTTAATATTTCATCATTTATTTTTGTACAACGAGATCTAATATAGATCATCAAGAAGTTCTGAATTCAAGGGTAAGCATCAAAAGAAGAAAAGTTAAATTTTTATTAGGATTTTTTTTTTTTTTTTGAATATGTGCAAAATTTAGAATTTTTTTTCGAATGGAGTAACGGAGTAACCCCTCACTGTTGTCAAGTATTTTTTTATAAATCCCCATACAATATAACCCTTACTTTAATACCGAAAAATCCTAATAAAAATATTTTTTATAAAATGAATAATTATTATAAAAAAGGTTAACTCTGTATATTTTTTGTATAAAATACGTCTCTGATCTGATCCCGTATATACCAGGACAGGAACCTTCACACCAAAATTCAACTTCCTGGCTCCAACGGTTTGTTTAGGCCGATAACAAAGAGATTTTTCGGCCTTCTAATTCCCGCTTCTAAATCGCTGTTCTAATTTACCACATGCCTAGCCAAAGGGGTTCGGGAAGTTTTCCCCCTTTTTGCCCTTTCCCTTGGAATTTTAAAAACCCGTCTTAGCAGATGTCTACGCCGTAAGGGGAACCTACATACCAAATTTGAGCTTCCTAGTTCTAGCGGTTTGGGCTAGACGATGTTGAATGAGTGATTAACGTTATTCCTTTACATACACAGGCACAACCGATTTTCTTGCCAACTAAATATTTTGGTGTTTCCCTGATATAATTGAAATATTTTCAATTGTTTTCAACCGAAATTCTGTTGCATTTACCGAATTTCGGTTGCGGCAAATAAATATATCGGTGGCTTCAACAAAACCATTCGTTTAGCAAGAAATTTAGTTGTTACAATGAATCTGTGTTCTTGTAAGGTATTAGTATGGGCGTTGTACAGAATGTCCCAAGATATATGGCCCCATTTTTCGCGGCAACATTTCATAATGAAAATTTACTCCAAAAATATGACCCAAAATTACACTGTCCAACAGCATTTTGGAACAGAATAGCGACCCTATAATTCTGAAAGGGTATGTTGAGTAGATCATTTTTGTAGAACAAACTTATGGTCCAGCACGTCTAAGTATTTTTTTACAGTGGGTCAAAGTTTTAATTTTTCGGTCGAAGGGCTGTAAGTTAATGTCTGAGAGAATTCTTATGGTCAGAGTTGTATTGTGGAATTGTATGAGGATTATTTTTGTGGAAGATCTTAACCCTCTAACTGGTCTCTTTATGGGTCAATTTGACCCTTTTTTGAGAAAATCAAAAAATATCCTTTAAAAAAGGACATTTAAGGATTAAAATATTCTACGAAAATGTTTGTCGGAAAATTTCAGTGGGGGTCACCAAAGACACCATTGTTGTAAATAAAGCTCTTTACGATAAATTGGCAAAATTACACGCCAACTTCTATAAAAAAATTATAATTTTGTTTTAATGGTGGTTTATTATAGTATGTACATATTTATTTTTTTGCTTCAAATTTTCGAGTAAAAGGGAATTGGGAAATAGCAGTAGTATGACAATGGATTAAAGATTAAACTTAATATGCTTTCCTGTATTTAGCTTGACGTGAATGTTCCGATGGGTCAAGGTTTCTGTACAAGCCCCATACGTATTCAGCAAGCATTACACTTTGGGATTTCCCTTTGAATCTTTCTTCCAATACCTTTATATCCTGATGAAACCTTTCACCGTGTTCATCTGAAACCGCTCCAAGGTTTTCTTTAAAAAAATTGAGATGAGAGTGCAGAAAATGCAGCTTTAGTGACATCTTAACGCCAATATTGTTAAAACCGATTAGCATGCTTTCAATATTTTGTGCATAGTTTTGTGCTTTTGAGTTTCCAAAAATTCTGATATAACCAGCTGCATAAAGTCAAATGCTGTCTTTTGCATATCCGACAGATGACCATAAAATTCTTCATCTTGTAAGAATTTTCTTATATCGAGTCCAAAAGGTAATTTACATTAAATGAAATAAATTATTTCTTAAAACCGTATTTTACCTTCTTTTAATTTTGCTGCAGATAATCTGGGGAAAATTGTTTGAATGCGTTTGAAAGCATTTCCTTGTGTATTTAAGCTTTTAATAACATTTTTCACACGCCCAACTTAATATGCAGCGGTGGAAGTATGACCTTATCTTTTGGGACAAGGGATTCAAGGATTACATTTAAGTCACCAATAATATTTTCTTTACGTTCTTCGAAATATTTAATATGATAATGGCTGCTGGTAGCACGTGAATCCCATTTACAAAGAAAGCACATATATTTTGTGTATCCTGTTTGCATTCCAGTCAATATTGCAATCATTTTGAAGTCTGCGCATACTTCCCATTTATATTTATAGTATTCAATTTTATTTAAGAGATTTGAAGTATTTGCGTATGTTTCCTCCTTTTTTGTGGAATACGCAACCGGTATCAATGGATGCTGATTTCCATTGTGCAGTAAAACTGCTTTTAAGCTGTGTTTTGAACTCTATAAATAGTCGCCAAGCGGAAGAGTCCAGTGGAAGCTTTAGATATTTTAGAACCTCTTCAATACTGCAACAGTATACAAGTTCTTCTGATTTTTTAAAATAACTTTCCAGATCGGCGTGTCTTTTTCTTGGAAATGTAACTTTTACATCGGCTTTTATCAAATTCCTGTTTTTCAATCTGGAACATAATATTTCAGCTTTCTCTTTTGTTAGTCCTAAATCTCTGAGAAGATCTTCAAAATAAGCTTGGTCTATCAAATTAGGACATATGTTTAAACCATCAAGAGGCAAGTAACTTATATCTGATATGTTTTCAACCGCCGCTGTTATTTCTGTATTTGCGACTGTCATATTGGCCGAAAATGTATGTGTAGGCGGTTGAGGCACCGGAACACCTTCACAGCGCACTTCTGGTAAAATGACATTTTTTGTTGCTTCGTATGTCATTATCGCGTAGTGCCTTTGGCTTCTACCAAATTTGTAATTTACGCAGAAATAGCATGTATCTGGTTTGTGATCTTCAGGTTCAATCCATGTAATAGGCGCAGAAAATGGCAGCGCCTTAGTACAGCCATTGTACCAGGTCAAAAGACCACTTTCGCAAGTAGTACATACGGTTTTTGGTATCCAAGCTTCAGATAAAAATCGTATTCCAAAGAAAAGAAAATAGGGTTCTTCAATTGTAGGGAATATCTTTCTTCTGCTTTGACGGTGCGTAAAATGTCCACAAATAAAACAAAACCAATCTCTTAATTTGCAAACAGAATCCGCCATGCTTATTTAAGCTTTAATTTTTCTTTTTTTATATTAATTTTAGTAAAAATCACACCCGATATGTACTGCTTAGTAGCTCAATTATGCTTGAATTTTTTCTTTTATTTTTTATTATTAATTTTAATAAATATCACACCCGATTTGTAAGTCACAGCTGACTAGACGCGAGAACTCAGTGTTTGGCTCGGCCGAACTTGACGCCGTTTTTACCTGTTTTGTATATGTTGGTGTATAATTTTATTAATTAAGCGTAAAGAGCTTTATTTACAACATTGGTGTCTTTGGTGACCCCCACTGAAATTTTCCGACAAACATTTTCGTAGAATATTTTAATCTTTAAATGTCCTTTTTTAAAGGATATTTTTTGATTTTCTCGAAAAAGGGTCAAATTGACCCATTAAGAGACCAGTTAGAGGGTTAAGATCTTCCACAAAAAAAATCCTCATACAATTCCACAATACAACTCTGACCATAAGAATTCTCTCAGACATTAACTTACAGCATTTTTTTTAATTTGGTATAATGCTCCCTTTGACCAAAAAATGAAAACTTTGACCCACTGTAAAAAAAACTCAGACGTGCTGGACCATAATTTTGTTCTACAAAAATGATCTACTCAACATACCCTTTCAGAATTATGGGGTCGCTATTCTGTTCCATTCAAAAAGTCTTAATTTGTTGGACAGTGTTATTACATTGAGGCTTTCATTCATTATGCAAAATAACCTCAATTTAAAGAAATGAAAAACTACCCCAAATATGAAAAATTACCCCAAAATAATCAAGGCAAACAAATATTGTTTATGCACAGCATTATACGTATTTATTGAACAATAAATTTTGGATTATGTGAAAACTTGCATGGAATCAATAAAAATTTTGAAATCATTTAAGAATTTTACTTGTTCTTATTGTATGAAAAACTAAATCAATAATGTAACAAAACAAAAATTGCGCAAGTTTTTGTAAAAAATTTTCACCTGCAGCGCCAACTTCTACAACCATTACTGGTTGTGGTCAATGCTTGGCCAATTAACATTTTCCTTTTAGTAACAGATTTATCCTAGCTTTTCATGAGTTTATGCCATCAAACAAATTTCACAAGATCGTTATAGATTGATTTCTTTTTAAAAATAATTTTTTTATACACTAAATATAATAATTTACTACAAGTATTATATTTTATTTTCTATATTAATCACGATCTTTTCTTAAAAATAATGTTACATCTTTAATAAAATCAAAACAAACATAAACCAATGCTGTCACGAAATTTCGTAATTCACTTAAAAAATGCAAATTTAATGAAAATGCAATTTGGCCCCAAATTTTATATCACACAAATTGGGGCCATTTTTCATTTCCAAAAATTGGGGCTAAATTTCTTAATGAAATTCGGCCCCAGTTACAAAAACTAATTTTGACCCCAAATTCCTGGGGTAGTTTTTCATTTTTATTTTGGGATTTTCTGCAAAGCAAAAGTCCCCAAAAGATGAAAATACGGCCCGCTTTTTTCGGGCGATATTTTATTTCTATTTTGGAGAAAAATTTCTTGCAGCTTCATTTCACAACGCCCTTGTATGAAACTGTTCCACATTGCATTTTATTTATTTTATTTTTTTTTATTTTTAGCTATATTTGAAAATCTATTGCTGGTCAGTCTTTCTTCATTTTGTTTTTTAAGTTATCAGTTATACGACAAAAATGATGTTATTGCTGGCCAGTTTTTCTTCGTTTTATTTTCAAAGCTACTAGTTATACGACAAAAAAAACGAGCTGGCGAGCTGCTTGTGTAATGTTAATGACTGTTTGCTTAACTTTAATTTTTATCGCTTTAGTCTTTATTTTCCAAAAATAAACTTTTACTATACTACTGCTGTTGAAATTCGATGCGAGTGCAAGTTATAGTGATTGTTAAAACAATAGTTTTGTTTTTAACTTAGCTGTTGAATTAAGGTGGTATTGCTAAAATCGCGCTAGCCTTTTAATCTCTGATGTCTAACAGAGCAAGTAAGAGGGTTATTATCGACCGCAAATAAAAACCTGTCGCACAGTGGGTTCGATTATACCTAATTAATTAAAGGAAGGGTGCAATTAACGAGATAATATTTTTTTTTGTATTAACAATACCCTAATTAGGCAAAAAACAAAACTTCTAGCGTTGTTTAATGGATTTTTATTTTTTTTATTTAATTAAAGTAATTTATTTGAATATTCTCTATTTCTTATTCATCACTTGAACTATCATAGTCTTTACATATCATCATTACAATTACTGTCATCTGTATCATCATCATCATTATCATCTTCATCATCATTATTATCACTCTCATTGTTGTCATTATCACGATTTTTTTGAGAAATTTTTGGTAATATTAATAGATCTAATTCTGACTTCGATAAATTTTCTTTTTTTTTTGTTCATATTGCCTGCTAATGCTCGATATAAATGGGTCTGAACTTAATAGAAATCTATTAAAAATATCTTCATTCGACTTTTCCCGGCTGCATTTTCGAGCAAAGTGCTCTCTGTAGTTTTTAGTCTTTATTCCTTGCTTCTTGAGCTTCTTCTGATAATTCTCCTATTGGTAAAAGCGCGTGTTGTACTATCTCCGGGCCGTGAATTAAAAATTTATGTAATGTGGGAGGCATGCACAACCAGGGATATATTTCAACAAAGTACTTTGCTGTGTTGTGAGCGAAATTACGAAAACTTTCCAAATTAATCTCGTGACCACATGAAACAACAATTAGTATTGTGTGAATTTTTTAATTAGTGTTAGGTCCACTTTTGTTATTTCAGCTGATATTTCAGCATTTTTAAAAAACGTCTAGCGGTGTTTCCATCGTTAGAGTTACCAAAGCCCGGCTTTGGCTGGTCAAAAATTAAACCTGTTCTTTCACGAAACTCTTTCTGAATGTGTAGTTTTGTTTCAGCAACAATTTTTTTGTCCTCATCTGATCGTGCTTGCCATTTTCTAATTGGAATTTTATACGATAAGTGGAGAAGGCACTCAAAAAATCGAACCCACCCGTGTAGTATTGATAGCCCAAACTCTAAAGTGTCTGTTTTAACTTCCCTTACAATCATGCTGTCAACTGAGTTGAACATCTAACTTGTAGCGCCACATACATAACACTTTTGCGTGGAATCTATCATTACTAAAAACAAATCGTGATGAACCTTTAAGGAATTTTCTCCAACTAAAACTAACGTTTCTTCAAGATTTTTTTTTTCATCCTCGACCCTAATGTTTTCTAAATTAGATACACTTGTTGTTTCTTTGGTGTATTCTATCTTTGAAGGCCTACAAAATCTTGTTGATGAAGGACGAGGATTTTTCCAAACTACTTAATTTCCACTAACAAGTTTAAGTGGTACGATGGATTTTATAAACACTGAAGAGTCGCTTGCATTAGAACTATAAAAAGCCTGTTTATACGAACTATGTCCGGAGCTTCCATCAAATCCCCACTTTGAAAACAAGGTTAAGTTTGATAGTTTTTTTTTCTGTTAAAATATCATAAAATTTTGGCAGCATAAAAAGTCTTTCAACCGTGATTTAAAAGTCCTTGAAGACTAACTTGTGCTGAAGTTTCACAAAAATTTAAGTTGATCTCGTTTGGGATAACACCTTTGTTTTGCTTGTTGAACTTTAGTATACGAAGGAAATTTTTCCGGGCCACCCTTCTTATAATATTATAACTATTTTGAGTTATTTTTTCTTCTATTAAAACGCTAAGTGCTTCTTCTGCACTTAGTTGCTTGGTTTAGCCTGCTTAAAGCCTTTTCTATATTTTGCAGCCCTTGTAGGTGTTGACGTTGTTATTTCTTTAACTAGCTTTGCTGCCTCAACATTTCCAGAAGCTCTTAAACTCATTTGTGTAGCATGAGTCGAAACTGGCAACGAAATACTATCTCTTATGCTTCTAGTTTTCTTTGATATAGTTTTCTCACTGCAATCTTCGAATGAAAGTTCCTTGCGACCTCGTTTATTTGGTGGAGGAACATATGAGATAGAAGCATTTAGCCATTCAGTATTTAATTCTAAAAAACAATCATGGTACCCTTTACATTTACTATATCGAGATTTAAACTGTTTAAGAAAATTATCAAACGTTTAGTTGAAAAAACTCATATTTCTGGGGTTTATACGCTTAATGATTTTCATTTTAAGAAAATTGATTTTATCCTTCCAATCATTTAAAGCGGTATTTCACATAAAGTTGAATAGTTCTAGGCGCGATATCAAAATAGTTTTGGGGCTTATTCCTAATAATATTAAATTTGTTCTTATTTAATTTAACTGTTTAATCGGTTTACTTTATTTAAATCAAAACACAATACGCACTTAAAAAACTGCAAATTTTAAAACAGCAAAAAACACCAATGAAAAACAAAACATAAAAACAAGCACAAAAATAACGGCAATAGATATGGGCGCGTGAAACAGTTTATTCGCAAGCATTATTTATAAATTACGATAGTCAGTTTAATTTCAAAAAATATTAAACATCAAACGCATTGGTAAAAAAAAGTTGATTGCCCAAAGTACGAGATTGAAAACAGTTATTATATAAGCGTGACTATCTCGGCACGCGCAAAGTAGTATAAGATGTAAAACCATCACGTGAATTTGGTAAATTATTAGGAAGTCCTATTTTTCGCTGGAATTGAGTGTTAATTTTTATTCTTTTCTGGTAAATTGGTCACCCTCGTGAACATAGGTGATCAAACGCCACTCACGCAGCCATCTCTATTAAATATCAAAATATATTGACAATAATATCAACAACAAAAATAGCTAACATTGACAATAGTAACAACAAAAACACTGTGGGTATGGTAAATAAAGGAATTTTGAAAACAAGACTTTTTACATAAAATTATTAATATCTTAAAACGGGGCAACAAAAAGGCAAACTTTTTTGTTTGTAATATCAAGTAGAAATCCCATACTTTTCAAAAAACACAACTTTAAAGCCGGCACTTTACTACTTTGTTACTTCTGGTAAATCATATATGGAAAATACCCCGATTTAGAGCTTTTTTAAAAAAATATTAAAAATATTAAAAATATTTCCACACATATTTTTATAAACACAAAATCATTTTTTGTACACTTAAATACCTGAAGTTGAAGGTTCCATCATAAAAGTTTAACTTTATTAATTTAAAATTAAAAAAATAAGCACTGCTTTTTATCAAATTTCAATTTTTTCACTTTTTAACAAAACAGCAATAATGAGCTAACTTTGACAGCTCACTACGGATGAAGTAAGCAACTTAGATGGTTCAAATTTTAAATAGTGATGTAGAATTTTATCTTGTTTTATTCGATACCAATCATTATGGCAAAAACTTAATTTTAAAATTTCAATTAAGCGCCACTTTGGACCCATTTCAACCCAATTTGTGTCGGTAGAAAGCTGCCTTTCACTTAAGAGAATGTTTTTAACTATATGAATGCGGAGTTGGCGGTAAATTTTACCCTCTCTACATTTTTATAAGCATTGCCAGCACAGTCCCCAAATTAATGTGGTTCCAAAAGTACTTTATTAGTGAGGGAACACATCTTTTAAATTTTAGAGTTCACATATTTTAAATTTCATGTTATTAGCCAAAAGAAGGGCAGATCGCCAAACGAACGAAATATTTCCCGATTTCTCTAGCGATTCCTGCGTTCCTACAGGGGAACCGTTGTTTATTTTCGTTATTAGCTAGTCGTAGTCTTTGAACACGAGAACCGCTGTTTATTCTCGTTGTTCTTTGAACACGAGAACCGTTGTTTATTCTCGTTGTTAGCTTGTAGTATTATTTGAACACGAGAACCGCTGTTTATTCTCGTTGTTACCTAGTCGTACTCTTTGAACGCGAGAACCGTTGTTTATTCTCGTTTGTAGTTAGTCATATTATTTGAATACGAGAAACATTGATTATTCTCGTCGTTAGCTAATCGTATTATTTGAACACGAGAGACGTTGTTTTTTCTCGTCGTTAGCTAGTCGCATTCTATGAACACGAAAACCGTTGTTTATTCTCGTTGTTAGCTTGTATGTAGTATTATTTGAACACGAGAACCGTTGTTTATTTTCATCGTTAGCTAGTCGTATTTTTTTAACACGGGAACTGCGGTTTATTCTCGTTGGTTGCTGATCAATCCAACTATTCGAGCCAAAATCATTTCTAGAGTTCGGTAAGTATTACCTTCGGGTAGTGCGGATCATACACGATTAAACAAAGTGTTTTATAGTTAATCTAGCTATTCCAACACCAAAAAACGTGGTTTCCCCTCACTCATTTTTAGGAGTACTCGTTGGAGCAGGGAACCGTGTCTTATTGTCGGCCATCGTTGTAAAGGGAAACCTTTGACAAATCTGGACAACTGAGCTGGAAAGTAAACTATCATACATGTATTTTAAATTTTAGGTTTCTATCCAAAGGACAGACAGACAGAAATACAGACAGACAGACAGATAAACAAATGAATATATAATATTAATTGGATTGATGTAATCAACAAAAGGTTTGTGGCTGTTTTGTTAGAATTAATAAACATTTTTAATTGTTTTAGTTCTTTAGTTACAAATGTAGCTTGTTAAAAAAAAAATAATTGTGAAGAAATTTCAACCACCGTGTCACTGACTATGTCCAAAAATTGAACCTCCATAGTTAAAAGTTAATAAAAAAAAAACAACAAACATTTTTAACCAACAGTAAAAAAGTGTGGTTTTTGGAAGCAGGAAAGCGAATGCGAAAACCTTTAAAATTATTTCTGTACCAAAAAAAAAAAAAAAAATGGAAGAGATTACTTTTTCCCACACTTAAGAAAACATAAGAAAAGTCACAAAAAAACGTTTTTAAAATAAGGTGGTGCTTCCAGATGACGTTTTGCTTCAGACGAACAAAAATACAATAACAAAATACATGCAATACAAAAATAAAATACATGTAGACTCTTGTTTGTCTAGCGACGTACGTCTTTTGGAAATCACATATAAGTTTTTTTTTCAATAAATAACAAAAACATAAATATGGAATTCATAGTTACAATATAAATTTAATAATGTATATAGATAGACTCAGACCTTAAAAAAGATTAATCTTGATTGAATTAATTCGCGAAAAAAATAATTCTTTTTGTAAATCAGCGAGTTGATGCAATATTTTATTCGAACGAAATGGAACACGAAAATAAATTTGCATTATCAGAGTGTATTAATTTATATTATCATATAAATTGTTATAAAAAAGAGTCACCCTGTGGCTGTTTTATAAAAATTCATGGAAACCCTTCGGGGACCTTCCGAATCTATTATATCGAAAATTATGAGACGGTCTTCATTAGTAAAACATCTTGACATTTATCTTGTCCTGTGCTCATGAAAGAATCTGTAGTCTTTGTTTTTTTCCCCTGTGCCTCTTCTGATAGATTTTCAATCGGTAGTATATTATGTTCAATGATTTGTTCCCCATGATACGAAATTTTGTGCACTGTGGCAGGCAACCTTCGCCCTGTTTCGGTTTATCAATCATCAAGCCTAGTTCCAGATATTTATTTTGTACTTCTTTTTTTTTTCTTTCTTTTTTCATGATTTTCTTCGCTATATCTCACTGTTTCACCAAGAGGTCCAAATCCAAATCATATCCTAATTTTAGAACATGTTCCATAAACGCAACAATCTCTCTGCAGTGTGTTCGAGAAGATCTTGTAATTTTACTTCTGCTAAAATTGAAGTAATTTTAATAGCTGTTTCGAAAGCAAGCAGTCTCTTTACAGAAAGTATATCACGGTATTCAGGGAAAATAGGGCAGTTTTTTTTATTGGTTTGTTTTCGTAACTCCATGTACTGATTTTTTTGTCAATTTTAAATAAAAAAAAGTGCGAACGCTTCTTCTGGGTTAAATTTATGATCTTTAATTGGCGTAGGAAAGCTGTTGATAACTCTTTTTGCGCGACTGGGGCTCGCTTCTACTATTTTCTCTTTCTTATTTTGTGTGGGACGTATTTGATGCAGAAACGATTGATTTATGATTTATTCGAACGAAATGGAACACGAAAATAAATTTGCATTATCAGTGTATTAATTTATATTATCATATAAATTGTTATAAAAAAGAGTCACCCTGTGGCTGTTTTATAAAAATTCATGGAAACCCTTCGGGGACCTTCCGAATCTATTATATCGAACGGTAACTTCTGTTAAGCTTTTCAAAATTTTGTCCATTTTGCGGTATATCGCAGGGTTTCCGAGATATTCGCCATTTTATAAAATACCCATTTTTTAAAATAGTCGGTATCTCGAAAACTAAGCGAGATAGGGCAAAACGGAAGATATGTTTGCTCTATTGGAGTGTTAATATACTGCGATAATAAAAATTCCATGAAACCCTTCGGGTTTCAAATTAAATTAATAAAAATAATTATTGTTTTCATTTGCGAATTAAATCAAAATTGATTTGATTCTTTCATTTTAAATTTAATTATTCATATTGAATTATTTTGTTTGATTTATAAGAAAAAGACTGAATTATGGTAGTAAATAACTCAATCAAAATTTAAATCAGATTTGAAAATTTGATTAAGGAAATTATGTTTTTATAGGTCTGTCGTAGACTACATATTACCAATTTAAACTTAAACAAGTAAGAGCGGCTAAATTCGGCTATGCCGAATCTTATATACCCTTCACCATGGTTGGGAAAAAACTGAAGTTTATATATGGACATATATGGAATGGACGGACGCCTTTAAGAGGAAGTTAACCATTTAGTTTGGTGATAAAACTTAGACTCGGGAAGATTTATGGATCCAGAAAATAGGTCTTTAAAAAAAATGTATGTTTTGGGCATAACTTTTTTGTATCTAAACCGATATTTCCGAGTTTTTTCAACAATTATGTTATACTAAAGTTTTTCGATCTTTTGCTATATAAGACGTATCCATATGTCATATTACAGCTCTAGAATAGTGTTTGTTGTTTGTGTATGCAAGGTGAATTTGTGAAAGAAAAGAATTTCAACAAATCGTTAAAAGAAATCACTAGAACTGCATGTTTTATTTCTACAAAAACGTTTGATTTAGCTGGCAAATTTGCATTTGGGATTTTATTTCGCTTTTTTATTAAAAAATATTTTTAATTTCTTTAGCTTACTTTTAAAAATTTGAAGGAAAATAGTTTATAATTTTTTTTTTATAGATTATTATAAGTTATGACCTAAAATAGTTGCACTCAAAGGGAAATTATGTATACAATTTTCTTAATATATGAGAAATAAAATGGTTTAAAAATCTGTTTATAAATTCTTTTAAATCGGAGCAAAAAATAGAAATAAAAACGTTTGTATTTTGTTTGTATCAGAGGGTTTTTATAAAAATTTTGATGTTTTAGCCTATTTATTGATTATTTAATTATTACTATAAAATTTTATATAAATTAATTATTATGTTAAAAAAAAAAAAAACAAGACTTAAGAAAATAAAAAAAAATTTACAAAAAAAAAGTGAATTGACCGGGATTCGAACTCGCGGCCTTAGAGAAAAAAAGTATTTGTCACATAGCGTCTAGACAACTGAGCTATTGAAGCTCACACAAAATCGTCGTTAATAGAGGTACATATATAAAAAGTCTTCGTTCATTAGAGATTTGTTTGGTTTTTATTTAAATGACAAATCTTTTTATGTGTTTGTTGTTTGTGTATAAAAGGTGGAGATGAAAGAAAAGAATTTCAACAAATGGATGTGTTTGTTATGCGTAAAATTCTACATACATATTAAACAAAGGGATTTTACGGAAAAAATTAGAGGTAGTCCTGGTTTTTTGCTAATATCTCAGCCGCTTATTAACCGATCTATCTGATTTTCAATAGCAAACAGAAATGGATCACATGTAACAGAAATAAATAACAATCAAGTCCTCATCATGTCTGGGTTCTTCGGAAAACCCATTTCAACACACAGACGGACATCGTTAAATCAACTTCGCTTTTTATAAGGACCCAGAATATATATACTTTATAGGGTCTAAGATCAATATTGTAGAAATTACAAACGGAATGACAAACTTATATATACCCTTCCACCTGTGGTGAAGGGTATAATAAGGACGAGTCCAATAAGATATATAGGGTCTCACAGAATTAAATTTCCATTGTATCATGATATCAATAACGCACTATAATACTTTAAATATTTGAAAACTTAGATTTCCATGCATTTTATTTTTAAGAACCGTTATCTAGCAGACAACTGGCGCCGGCAGAGCAGCGCTGGGTCAGTGTTTGTTTAAATATTTCAAGATTTTTGCTATCAGTTTTTTGTCGTTACAGAACTAAATTTCCAGGGCAAGAACATCATTCGTTCTCCTTCAGTGGCCTAAGACATATTCCAATTTGCTTTATAATTTGTGTAATTTCACGTTTCAAAATAAAATATTATTAAAACTTTCTTAGTGGTACATTTTCAGATAAAACGGTGGTACATTTTCAGAGAAGACGGTCAAAAACCCATAACTTTTGAAGGAGTTGACGTATTTCAATGCGGTTAGAAAGCCTAAACCTTTAGCTTTACTTTATAAATTGGAAAAAAAATCTACCAATGGACTTTTTTCTTATTCTACAAAGTTATTTAACTGACAGGCACTTTCATGTTAAATATAAAGATGAATGCTCAAGCATAATTAAAATGGAAGCTGAAGTTCCGCAAGGTAGTGTCCTTGGCCCTATCCTATACCTTCTGTACAATGCAGACATTCCTACTCCAACAGGAAACACAGATATGATTGCAACGTTTGCAGACGACACTATCATTTTGTCATCAAATAAAGATATAACTTTGGCCATATCAAACCTTCAACAATTGCTGGACAATACTCTAAACTGGTTTAAAACCTGGGGTATTTTAGTAAATAGTGAAAAAACAGTACAAGTGACTTACACTAATAGGAAGATAAGTGATCATCAAGCAATTACGATAAACAACACTCCGATTCAAAATGATAATAAAGCTAAATATTTTGGCATGATAATCGACTCTAAATTAATCTGGAAAGATCATATCATCCGTAAAAAAACGAAGTAAAGTACAAATTTGGACAACTTTACTGGCTCTTGGGAAAGGATTCAACTTTATCCTTACAAAACAAATTGCTTATATTCAAAACAATAATAGCTCATATTTGGAAATATGGCACAGAGCTCTGGGGTACTGCAAGCAACTCTAATAAAAAAATCATTCAACGAGTTCAATTAAAAATACTGAGAACTATTATAAACATATCCAATGAAAATATACATCGTGATCTCAACGTCAGCACAGTCCAAGAAGTCATAAGGAACTCCAGCTTAAAACATACATTAAAACTTACATCTCATTATAACAATGAAATTAGACAACTACCCTATAACGAGCTCTCAGGTTCAAGAAGACTTAAGCGATGCACTCCATCGGAGCTTTAGCTTTAATTTGAGATATCGACCGTAAAAATTCGAAGTAGTACAAAAATTATATATTAAGGCTGAAACTAAATAACACCTGTTTTGCTAAATTTTAGAGCAAAACTTAAATTTTTTACAACTATGGGCATGTAACTTATCTTAAAAGTATACAAAGTAAAACACTATCAGTTTTCTATATTTTACCATTCATCACTCAAAAAAATAAGTTGATAAAAAAATGGGTAAATTTAATTTTTTTTGCTGAAATTTATTTGTTCTTTAACATATTTTATATCCACTTTTAAAAAATTGATATACATACAAAATATTGTTTATAAATTAAACCATTTTAGTAAAAAATCTTCTATATAACTTTGTTGCTCTTCTTCGAGAAGATTTTAAGCCTAACTCAGTTGAGGTAGACTTCCATTTTGTTCGAATATTGGACAAATATGGATCTGATGAACACAGAAAAATTATGAGACGGTCTTCATTAGTAAAACATCTTGACATTTATCTTGTCCTGTGCTCATGAAAGAATCTGTAGTCTTTGTTTTTTTCCCCTGTGCCTCTTCTGATAGATTTTCAATCGGTAGTATATTATGTTCAATGATTTGTTCCCCATGATACGAAATTTTGTGCACTGTGACAGGCAACCTTCGCCCTGTTTCGGTTTATCAATCATCAAGCCTAGTTCCAGATATTTATTTTGTACTTCTTTTTTTTCTTTCTTTTTTCATGATTTTCTTCGCTATATCTCACTGTTTCACCAAGAGGTCCAAATCCAAATCATATCCTAATTTTAGAACATGTTCCATAAACGCAACAATCTCTCTGCAGTGTGTTCGAGAAGATCTTGTAATTTTACTTCTGCTAAAATTGAAGTAATTTTAATAGCTGTTTCGAAAGCAAGCAGTCTCTTTACAGAAAGTATATCACGGTATTCAGGGAAAATAGGGCAGTTTTTTTTATTGGTTTGTTTTCGTAACTCCATGTACTGATTTTTTTGTCAATTTTAAATCAAAAAAAAGTGCTAACGCTTCTTCTGGGTTAAATTTATGATCTTTAATTGGCGTAGGAAAGCTGTTGAAAACTCTTTTTGCGCGACTGGGGCTCGCTTCTACTATTTTCTCTTTCTTATTTTGTGTGGGACGTATTTGATGCAGAAACGATTGATTTATGATTTTGTGCGAAATTTTATCATTTACCTTTTTAAGTTTGCTTCTTCGTAACCGTTCACTACATTCAATAATTGATTTTGCTGGTCGCCCTTTTTCCCCCTTCCATTGTCAGTAGAAGGTAACATTTTGAAAAGTTCATTTTCCAACCATTTATTGTGTAATTTAAAAAACTTCTCCTTGATACGACCATAACCTTGATTACGTTTTTTAAAATTTTTCAAAAGATTTGTGACTTTTTTTGTGTATAGCAAATTATTGTTCATCGCAGAAATTAAATAAATGTTCTTTCTGAGGCAAAACATCATTATCATCTTTCTGTTGCAAATAAATTTCTGCAAGATTTTTATAAATGAACTAAGCCATTGCTTTAACTTTAATGAATAAAAAATTATTATTATTTATTAATATTGTTTATAGACACTCAATGTTAAAAGTATTGTAACAAAACTTAATTGAAACAACTTTTGCGGTGAATTTTTGTAAGGCACTGAATTCTTTATTAAACTTTAAGACCTTAAGTACTAAATATGAAATTCTTATACCTTATGCAACTATCGTTGCAGGATGTGTCTGTTACATGTTTGTATACAGATAGCATGATGGAATGTCATACAGTATCGCTAGAGGGTATATTTATTACCTGTGTTGACTCGTGGGTAAATATGAACTCATTAAATAAAACCTTTTTTCTTTGTATTTTCTTTTTTGAGTTTCTAACTAAAATTACTTTTTATTTTTTTTTTCGACTCATATCATTAATTGAAGACGCAATTTTAAATATTTTTTTTAAATATATTGAATCTGAATGTAAAACCACAACAAAAATAAATAAGCTACTGAAGGTGGAAAATAAACTCCAAGTAGAGTTTTTTGGAAAATCACTGACTATAACTTTTTATTGTTCATATAGCAACTTTCTATGAAATTCGCAAATAACTTAAAAAAAAATTGAATTTTTATCGAAAAATGGCTCCTCCGCGCGCTAACTTGCGCAAACGTATTTGGTATGCACTTTTAGAGGGGAATATGGTCTTTCTGGTAATATAAAATCTGTTTTGACCCACGTTAGTTATGCTCCAATTAAGGCGAAGATTTTCGTTTAAAACATACCCTAGTTTAAAAAAAAAAATATAAAAAAAACTAATGATTAATGTAGAAAAAGAAGATGTATACGCGTTAATAGTTTATTAAACGGACATTTAAATAAACTATTTACCCGAAGCTAATATCTCTGAAAACAAAACAATATCAACATTTTAACTGTGTTAAAATGTAAAATATTTATAACTAAAAAAACAACAGAAAAATGGTAATTTGGATCACCCTGTTCACTATTAAATAGTGAAAATTTAGCCTTGATTTTTTGGGTCCATAGGTTCAAATGAGCTAATTGGTTTTAAAATAGGTTACAATAAAAAAATGATTTTTGGCCGCCTTATACAAATATGTACCACAGTGCGCCGGAGGAGGAACCTACATACCAACTTTCAACTTCCTAGCTCTAGTATAATATATTTGTATCACTCACCTAAACTAAGTATTATTCTTTTGAAAATCACATAAGTTTTAAAGCCTAACAGCCATATGCATAACAATTTTTTAGATTCTTATAACAGTCTTATAAAGAAAATTTGTTGTTGTTTCAAATGTTAATTTAATTTATAAGTGTGTTATAATACTATAAATTTTTTATAAATTTCTGTTATTGTAGAGAACCAAAAAAGTTAACTTAATATTCTGTAATTTTTTTTTAGTGCTAACATTTCTATAAAATGGAAAATATATGTTCATTACGGTATGCCTAACAATGCCAGATTTGTAAAACAGGATAATTTGAAAAATAATATATGAGAGCTTTAAGCTCTTCTGTGTTTTTCAAATCTGGCATTTCTGTTTAAAAATTAAAAAATCTGGGTGTTTTGAAAATATTTCAAATTGAAGTAAACAAATCAAATAGTTTTATTTTTTTAAACAAATTTTATTTTTCAAAACAAAAATTTTTGTGATAATTATCATTGTGGTTGGGATAAATATTAGTAATTATATTAATTACAATTAACCCAAATTTTTTAATTGATTCAAGTTAAATCGTGAAATATATACTTGTAGCCGTATGCATAGCCATTTAGTTGGTTCTTATTTATTTTTTTTTGATTTATTTATTTAGTCTGAGCGCCCCGGTAGGCTAGTTGGTAGCGTGCTAGCTTATCAGTGCGGGGGTCGTGGGTTCAATTCCCACCAGAGGCTCTGGTCTGTTTTCGCTACAACGAGCCGAAGGCCTTTGTTGCTGGTGCTCGGTTAGGGTATTAACATATAATTTGTAATTATATGATTAATTAAAAAAATAAATAAAATAACATCCTTACAGACTATTATGATAACAATAAAAAAAATAATGATAAAAATACAAACATATGAGAGAGTAATAATATTTTAAATGAACTACAAATTGATAACAAGTAAGAGCGGCTAAATTCGGCTATGCCGAATCTTATATACCCTTCACCATGGTTGGGAAAAAACTGAAGTTTATATATGGACATATATGAAATGGACAGATTTATATACGGACGCCTTTAAGAGGAAATTAACCATTTAGTTTGGAGATAAAACTTGGACTCGGGAAGATTTATGGTTCCAGAAAATATGTATTTTAAAAAAATGTATGTTTTGGGCATAACTTTTTTGTATCTGAACCGATATTTCCGAGTTTTTCAGCAAATATGTTATACTAAAGATTTTCGATCTTTTGCTATATAAGACGTATCCATAGGTCATAATACAGCTTTAGAATAGTGTTTGTTGTTTGTGTATAAAAGGTTAAGAGGTGAAAGAAAAGAATTTCAACAAATCGTTAAAAGAAATCACTAGAACTGCATGTGTTTTATTTCTACAAAATAGTTTGATTTAGCTGGCAAATTTGCATTTAGGATTTTATTTCGCTTTTTTATTAGAAATAATTGTAATTTCTTTAGCTTAATTTTAAAAATTTGAAGGAAAATAGTTTATAATTTTTTTTATAAATTATTATAAGTTATGACCTAAAATAGTTGCACTCAAAGGTAAATTATGTATAAAATTTTCTTAATATGTGAGAAATTAAATGGTTTAAAAATCTTTTTATAAATTCTTTTAAATCGGTGCAAAAAATAGAAATAAAACCGTTTGTATTTTGTTTGTATCAGAGGGTTTTTATACAAATTTTGATGTTTTTAGCCTATTTATGGATTGTTTAATTATTAATATAAAATTTTATTTAAATTAATTATTAAATGTAAAAAAAAAACAAAAAATAAACAAAAAAAAAAATCTTAACGAACCCGCGACCCTTCCACCTGTGGTGAAAGGTATAAAAACGTTTGTATTTTGTTTGTATCAGAGGGTTTTTATAAAAATGTTGATGTTTTTAGCCTATTTATGGATTATTTAATTATTAATATAAAATTTTATATAAATTAATTATTAAATGTTAAAAAAAACCAAAAATAAGCAAAAAAAAAAAGTCTTAAGAAAATAATAAAAAAAAAAATGTAAAAAAAAAGTGAATTGACCTCACCGAGATTTGAACCTCGAACCCCACGGCCTTAGAGAAAAAAAAAAGTATTTGTGACACAGCGTCTAGACAACTGAGCTATTGAAGCTCACACAAAATCATCGTCAATAGAGAGAAAAGAATTTTAAGACATGGATGTGTTGTTATGCTCAAAATTCTACATACATATTAAACAAAAGGGTGTGAAGATAAATACGTAGGTTAAATACGTTTCACAACTATTGTGAATGATATAAATAAAAAACAAATAGTAGTGTCGCCAACTTTTTTTTGCCTAGAAAATGCCAAATTTGACAAGAAAAGCGCTGAAACATATGGAAAAATAAAAATTTGAGATTTTACATGACATATTATTTTGGACTAAAATTTTTGGACATTTAAGAAAAAATAAATGGGGATACCGCTTGTCTGTGGAGAGATATGAGGTAGTGGATTCCAACGATGTATTCATCTCCTCCAGAATCGCTCTAGGTTTCGAGTTTTGCATTTGACAAGAAAATTTATTTTTGTAATTTCTCATAACATTATTTAAAATTAAAATTTTTGGACATTTAAGAAAAAATAAATGGGGGTACCGCTTGTTTGTGGAGAGCTATGTGGGAGTAGATTCCAACGATGTATTCATCTCCTCCAGAATCACTCTAGGTTTCGAGTTTTGCATTTGACAAGAAAATTAATTTTTGAAATTTCTCATAACATTATTTAAAATTAAAATTTTTGGACATTTAAGAAAAAAATAAATGGGGGTACCGCTTGTTTGTGGAGAGCTATGAGGTAGTTGATTCCAACGATGTATTCATCTCCTTCAGAATCACTCTAGGTTTCGAGTTTTGCATTTTAAAGAAAATTTATTTTTGAAATTCCACATAACATTATTTAAAATTAAAATTTTTGGTCATTTAAGAAAAAATAAATGGGAGTACCGCTTGTTTGTGGAGAGCTATGAGGAAGTAGATTCCAACGATGTATTCATCTCCTCCAGAATCACTCTAGGTTTCGAGTTTTGCATTTGACAAGAAAATTTATTTTTGAAATTTCTCATAACATTATTTAAAATTAAATTTGTTGGACATTTAAGAAAAAAATAAATGGGGGTACCGCTTGTTTGTGGAGAGCTATGAGGTAGTAGATTCCAACGATGTATTCATCTCCTCCAGAATCACTCTAGGTTTAGAGTTTTGCATTTGACAAGAAAATTTATTTTTGAAATTTCTCATAACATTATTTAAAATTAAAATTTTTGGACATTTAAGAAAAAAATAAATGGGGGTACCGCTTGTTTGTGGAGAGCTATGAGGTAGTAGATTCCGACGATGTATTCCAACGATGAATGAATCAACTACCTCATAGCTCTCCACAAACAAGCGGTACCCCCATTTATTTTTTTCTTAAATGTCCAAAAATTTTAATTTTAAATAATGTTATGTGGAATTTCAAAAATAAATTTTCTTTAAAATGCAAAACTCGAATCCTAGAGTGATTCTGGAGGAGATGAATACATCATTGGAATCAACTACCTCATAGCTCTCCACAAACAAGCGGTACCCCCATTTATTTTTTTCTTAAATGTCCAACAATTTTAATTTTAAATAATGTTGTGAGAAATTTCAAAAATAAATTTTCTTGTCAAATGCAAAACTCTAAACCTAGAGTGATTCTGGAGGAGATGAATACATCGTTGGAAGCTACTACCTCATAGCTCTCCACAAATAAGCGGTAACCCCATTTATTTTTTTCTTAAATGTCCAACAATTTTAATTTTAAATAATGTTATGAGAAATTTCAAAAATAAATTTTCTTTAAAATGCAAAACTCGAATCCTAGAGTGATTCTGGAGGAGATGAATACATCGTTGGAATCAACTACCTCATAGCTCTCCACAAACAAGCGGTACCCCCATTTATTTTTTTCTTAAATGTCCAAAAATTTTAATTTAAAATAATGTTATGTGGAATTTGAAAAATAAATTTTCTTTAAAATGCAAAACTCGAAACCTAGAGTGATTTTGAAGGAGATGAATACATCGTTGGAATCTACTACCTCATAGCTCTCCACAAACAAGCGGTATCCCCATTTATTTTTTCTTAAATGTCCAAAAATTTTAATCCAAAATAATATGTCATGTAAAATCTCAAATTTATATTTTTCCATATGTTTCAGCGCTTTTCTTGTCAAATTTGGCATTTTCTAGGCAAAAAAAAGTTGGCGACACTACTATTTGTTTTTTATTTATATCATTCACAATAGTTGTGAAACGTATTTAACCTACGTATTTATCTTCACACTCTTATTAAACAAAGGGATTTTACTGGAAAAATTAGAGGTAGTCCTGGTTTTTTGCTAATATCTCAGCCATTTATTAACCGATCTGTCTGATTTTTAATAGCAAACAGAAATGGATCACATGTAACAGAAATAAAAAAGAATCAAGTCCTCATCATGTCTGGGTTCTTCGGAAAACCCATTTCAACACACAGACGGACAGACGGACAGACGGACATCGTTAAATCAACTTCGCTCTTCATATGGACCCAGAATATATATACTTTATAGGGTCTAAGATCAATATTGTAGAAATTACAAACGGAATGACAAACTTATATATACCCTTCTACCTATGGTGAAGGGTATAAAAATATTATTTAATTATTAAGATAAAGAATAATGTCTCTTTTAATAGTATCTAAGCTCTTAAAAAAATCAAAGATATGATAAAGTTGATTAAATTCGATACAAATACGCCGAAAAGGATCAGAATTAGCATAATTTGTAGTAAAATATTTAACACTATACGACTATAAAGTGTGGTAAGCTTTATAAGTGCAAGACGGCTTTTGTAGGGAGGTAAATGCGCAGAAGGATTCCAACCAAGTCCACCGAGGCAAAATATAAGAAATTGTTTCTGAACGGATACAATAGAATTAGAGTGTACGTTGTAGAAAGGATCGCAGATAACAGAACCATATTCAAGAATTGGTCTCACTAGAGTAGTTAACAGCTTTTTTGTAATGTAAGGATCGGAAAATTCTTTTGCCCAGCGTTTGATAAACCCCAATACACCAACTGCCTTATTAATTGTCTTAGTAATATGATTTCGAAAATCTAAACGTCTATCCAATAAAATATCAAGATTTACTTCCAGACTTAAAAATTGGAGTTATAAAGGATTTCTTCCAAACATCAGGAAAATATGCCAGTCTAATTGAATTATTATGGAGAAATGTTAGAGGAATGTATAGAAGATCAGCGCAACATTTTAACACACAATTTGGGACTCCATCATTACATTAAGCAAAAACATCACTCCAGTTGATTTGTGACAAAGCAGAAGTGAGTGAATTGTAATCGGTTCTTTTAAAGCAAAGCTTCTTAATCTGGTTCCCAATATTACTGCAAACTGTATAAGAAAATAAACATGTAATTTCTAATGTTGGATGATACTGATCTTCAGAAAATAGGCGATGCTGTTGAAATACAGAATTCGTTGGGTTCACTAACGAAAACAATATGCAGTAATTTACCAAAGTTATTGACAACATTATTAATTTGGAAAAGGCAATTGGAAGGCAATCCATTAACAAATTCAGACATTAGGTCAGTGGAAAATACTGGAATTAAACTATTTGAATCATCTTCTTTATCCCATGAAATCGAAGGAATATTAAAATCACCAAGTATTAAAAAGACTCTAATGGTTTTAATTTTTTTAAAAATTAATTCGGCAGCTTTCTTGTGCTTTTCATATATTTCTATAGAAGATCTGGGAGGAATATAGGAACATATGATATAAAACTATTTATTATGTTGTTTTACCAGTACGCAAATAGCTTCAATATCTCTTCTGCAGACAAGTAAATTATAACTGCAATTATAACACCACCGCTCTTACTATGACCATTATTTCTATCTCGTCTAAAAATTTGATAATTTGGACATAAAATTTCAGAATTATGTATTTATGTAGCCAGGTTTCAGTAAATACAAATATGTTTATCAAAATTAAAACTATCAGCATATAGGGCAGATAATTTAGTATTAAGGCCTCTAACATTTTGATACATAACACAGTGCAGCATTTTTAAGGTCATCGTGTGGTTCCTCCTTCATACCCGTTTTTTTTTTGAAGTATATATCGAAACTAAAAAAAACCTGCAAAGGACTTGGCCAGATTACATCGAATTTTTTTTTTATGGACACCCTAAGTTTTTGTACCCAAACACGATTTTTTTAAAAAAGGAAAATTTTTATGGAATCCATATATCATAAACCGTTCGGAATTTTGTTTTTATGTCTTTGGCAAAGTTGTAGATCCAAACCAAAGCAAAAAAATTCTCATATGGACCGACCCAAAAAAATTGCATCCACTGCATCAAAATTGCAAAAAATTGGGAAAAAATGCTATTTTTTCATGATAATATGGAAATATATATATATTTTTAAGGTCATCGTGTGGTTCCTCCTTCATACCCGTTTTTTTTTTTGAAGTATATATCGAAACTAAAAAAAAACCTGCAAAGGACTTGGCCAGATTACAACGAATTTTTTTTTATGGACACCCTAAGTTTTTGTACCCAAACACGATTTTTTTAAAAAAGGAAAATTTTTATGGAATCCATATATCATAAACCGTTCGGAATTTTGTTTTTATGTCTTTGGCAAAGTTGTAGATCCAAACCAAAGCAAAAAAATTCTCACATGGACCGACCCAAAAAAATTGCATCCACTGCATCAAAATTGCAAAAAATTGGGAAAAAATGCTATTTTTTCATGATAATATGGAAATATATATATAATAAATATATTCATTTTTTCAAAAACATATCAGCATTACAACAATAAAATGTTTAAATAGTAAATTTGAAAACAAGTAACAACAAAAACGGCATTAATCTATATAGTCTTTCTTTGTCGAAACGACAAACATTGGCTATGCAAAATAAGTGTGAGCAAAAAGATGTGCTTTCTAGGGTTAAGGAATGTTCGTATTAAGATGACATGTACTAGAGAGTTGTTTATATTGTTGTTAGATATAATTTAGCTGAAGAAAGATTTCTTAAATTCCCAGTATTTAAGCCATTTCAGGACAAAATCATGAAAAAATCATAAAAAAATAGCATTTTTTCCCAATTTTTTGCAATTTTGATGCAGTGGATGCAATTTTTTTGGGTCGGTCCATGTGAGAATTTTTTTGCTTTGGTTTGGATCTACAACTTTGCCAAAGACATAAAAACAAAATTCCGAACGGTTTATGATATATGGATTCCATAAAAATTTTCCTTTTTTAAAAAAATCATGTTTGGGTGCAAAAACTTAGGGTGTCCATAAAAAAAATTTCGATGTAATCTGGCCAAGTCCGTTGCGGATTTTTTTTAGTTTCAGCGAACAAGACACCATAAGTTAATTTTTAGTAACCACATAATTTTCATATGAGCACTTCATGAGATAACAGGGTTGTTATTATATTATAGTTCAGACACAAACAAATACGTTACAGCTTAAAGTATACTGGAGAGTATGAATAACAGCTGATCACTTACTTCAAAGTCAGGAAGGCACGGAATAATCGAAAACTTGACGATAATAAACAAAAACAAAAAGTATGACCAGTATTTGTTATTGTAAAGGCTTATCAATTTGATGCATTATGCAAGTTGTGCAGAAACCCGCAAAAATCCGTAAATGCACCAAACACAATTATTGTCCAATTATTCTGATTTTTTAGAGTTCTTTTTTAAAAACAGGGTTTTTCAGTGTTAAAAAAATAAATTTCCAAAAATTCACTAGACACTTTTTAAAACACGACTAAACACAGTCTTATAAGGAAAATTTGATGTTGTTTTGCATATTAATTTGATTTATAAGTCTAAAAATCAACAAAACGTCTATACGTGCGGCTGTTGGTGTTAAGTAACAGAACATTGTAAAACATAATGACATATTTTAATTTCTTTATTTTGTTTTTGTGTGTGACATTAATAAAATATGTGAAAATTAACAGATTTTCGTTGTGTATTTAGGTTTTGTGTATATATTGTATATGTTCAATGCATAAGAATGAGAGAGAAAATACAACACAACATCTTCTATCCTTATTTAACTCATTGAATTTGCTATACAGAGATACGTTTACGTCTATCTAATCCAGCCTTAACCATGTGCATTCGTCGCATTCTCATTGACTAATTGCTTAAATGAAAGAGCATAGAATATGTGCTAAATAGTTACAGTATAATTGTGCTATGAAATGAGCATCCCTGCTTTAAAAATAATTTACTTTTGTTGTTGTTGTAGTTTCATACGAAAACAACAACAGACCTACACACCAAAATAAAAATGTAACGAATACATGTGGTGTTAAAATCGGAAATAATTTTTTCCGTTCGCGTACAAAAAAACTGTTAACATTTTTGTATTTGTATTTATTAAAATGGTTTTCTAGTAAAACAAGACACAATATTTTATAAATTACATTACTAGAATCAGACAAGTTTTACAACAGTAATAGTCTTAATAGTACAAAAAAAAAATAAATAATAATAAAAAATAATAAAAATGTATATATATATATAAAAGAATATCATATATGTATATAAAAACACATGGAAAAAATCCTATAAGTAATTTCCTAAACCTTATTGCGTTGAGTGGTCTGCAAATTGTTTGGAAGTAGGTTCCTACGTCTCTGAATATAAAAAATTTACATTCGGAAGCATGACCACGATGACAAAATTGGCTTATCGCTTTGCCTCTTTGAGATCTTGAAAATTGCAAACGATCATAAAGATATATTGGTTGCTTTGTTACAATAATCTTATGAATAAAAATAACGTTTTTAAATTTAAGGTAGTTAAAAAAAGACATCTTAAAAATACGGAATAAATACTGTGTTATATGATCAAATTTTTTCAAACCGTATATGTAACGTATGATATTGTTGTAGATTGTTGTAAGTTTTCTCATATCTTTAGAGTTGCAACCAGAAAAAATTTCCAAAGAATATAGGAGTTTTGGTAAAAGATATGTTTTTGCCAACAGAATTTTAACTTTTAAAGGTGTAAAGTGTTGAGTTGCCCATAGATTTCGCAGCATACTATATGTTCTGCCACTGGCCAGATTAATATGATCTGACCATGTTAACGTTTTATTAAATATAACACCTAAGTTTTTAGCCGTGTCTACAATATCAATTTTTGTACCGCCAAGAAAGATATTTATTTCACCATCAACTTGTACACTTTTTTTTCCTTATTATTATGCATTTCGATTTTTTTGGATTAAGTCAGTCGCAAACCATTTACTGAAGCCAATGTAAAAATGTTATCCAGATCATAATATAATTCTTGAGTTTTTGCAAAAATGAACTCCTTGGAGCAACTTAGATATAGTTGAATATCATCAGCATACATTTGTATGGCAGAATAACGAAGTTGGTGTACAAGATCATTGGCATATAATGAGTATAGCAGTGGTCCAAGAATGGAGCCCTGTGGGACACCTCTTGTTTCTTGTAAGGGACAGCAAATAGTGAGAATTTAAATAATTTTGAGAGCTTGAAGCATAACATTGAATGGTTGAATAGTATCAAAAGCCTAAGAGTGGTCTAATAATACTAAAAATGTAAATTTTTTATCTTCCAAGTTACTTCGAATATCTTCTATTACATCGTGCTGTAATTCAGCTCCGTTGAGGTCTGTATCCGGATTGACGATCAGTTAGAAGGTTATTTTCATTAACATACTTATATATTTGCTTATGCAGTAAATGTTCAAAGACTTTGGTAAAATAAGGAAGGATTGCAATGGGGCGATATTCATTTCCAGGTTTTGGTACCGGCACAATTTTGGCATGTTTCCATTCCATAGGTGGTAATAATATTATAAAAAAGATGTGTAATAATTCGAATTATCCATGGCAAGATAATTTTAACAAGTTTGGGGTTTATATCATCTAGCCCTACTGAATTAAGACTTTTCTGCCTTGAAACCTTCAGCAACATTTGATACATTCAGGCAGTGGAAATTTAATTCAATGGTGTCACATGGTGAAAGTTGGTCATAAAATTCAGACTGAACCGTTGGCATAGGAATATTAATAAAATTTTCATTAATCAAATCCCAATATCATGTATTTGCTTCCAAGTTTTGTTACTGCCAATTGCTTTATTAAATTTGTCAAAATAGTAGGATGATTTATCGTGTTTTATTTTGCAAACAACAGCTTTTTTAGCCAAACGGTATTCATTTTGTAATTCAGGTGTTTTGTAACATATCCACATATGTTATCTCTTATCACGATGCAATATTAATTGTTTAGTTTCATTTGTGTATTGTTTTTCTTTTAATTGGTACATGGTTGTTATAAATGTCCAATATTGAAGCATTCAAAAAATTGAGTTATTCGTCAACCGCTGATAAGTAGAAGATTTGATTCCACATAGTGTTTTCAAGATCTAGCTTCAAATCAATAGCATTAATATTGTTAAAATCACGAAAGCAGTACGTTTGTTCACGGTCTACAATTGTAAAATTATAAGAAATAAAAATTAAGTCATGTTTGGAGATCGAAGGAACTGCTAACTGATCATAATGTAATACGTTCCGTTTATCGCTTACAAAAAACAGGTCAAGTAATGTGCTGTTTGTGGATAAAAAATGTATAGGAGTAGAAGTGTTCACAGCAGATAAGTTAAAAGCAGTTATTACAGTTGTCAGACTTCCATTCACGAGCAAATTACAATTGAAATCACCAGTAATAATTACCTCAGAGTATGTTACTGATAAAAGTTCCAATTTCTCAATAATAGTATCAAATTTCATATTCTTATTTGGCCTGCAAACACATCCAAGTAGCATCTTGGCACCATGACAATTTACATTGATGAAGAGGAGACAAGTTTGCATGAAATATTATTCTTTATGTATATTGCAACACCTCCAGCATTACCGACTCTATCAGATCCAAAGATACGGTAACCATCTAACTTGAAAATGATATCACTTGTTTCAGAAGCGCATATCGCATCAATACCAGAACATTCAAAAAGAAACGGAATTCATCAATTTTAGGTAGTAAACTTTGCGAATTTATATGACAGATTTTAAAACCCGTTTAGCCAAGATTCGAACAAGTTAAAGTTACCATCACTAGAACCAAGTTGATTAATCAATACATTTGTCATCTTTGCAATAAAACGCAAGGCAATAAGATTTTTGAGCACATAATATATTTAAACATTTTATTAAAAAATGTATGAAATTTTATGTTATATTGACTATATAAGAATAAATAATAATTTATGCAAACTGTTTTAGAAATATAAAAAAAAGAAAAGAGGTCCTGTGTTTGGTTATAAATAAAAATGAGGTTATTGTTAGTAAGATTGCCTGCATTCTTCCATATATCATTCACGAAAATGCTTTTTAGGATCTTCAGAAAATTCAATCAGGACAGGGTCATCAGAATCAAACTTTCTTACATAAACAAGATCACGTAATGTAAATGCCGATTTAATTTTTTTGCCTTTTTTATAAAAAAGTGCTTCCTTAAATATTTTATGATTATGAGGTGTCAAGTTTTTATTTACATAAATGGGTTGATCACTTTCAAAGCCAGCTTGACGTAAACTTAGTGAGTTGTGATTATCACGACGATATCTGGATATAGTCTTCAAATGAAAATTTTTATCAAACGGAGAGAAGAACTTAGCAACTATAACTTCATCCGTAGGATTATATGGTTTATTGCTTTTATACATTTTATTTAGTCGATATATATTTTCTATTTGAGGTGTTATTATTTTTAAACTATTGTAGATATTTTCAATAATAGTTTTTAGATTTTCATTTTCATAGTAGCAATTCGTATACTACCAGCCACGACAGTGTTTTCTTGATTTAATATTTTTTGCTTTAATTCCATCATTTCTTCCACTACATTCACATCTTCTAAGCTCTTCTTTTCTAATGTATTTACTCTTTCAGAAACTGTTGATATTTCAAATTTTACATTATTTATTTTCTCTTCAATAACGGAAAGTATTCTGTCTTCACTTTCTCTTAACATATTTTTTATAAATTCAAAGTGTTTTTCTTCGCTTTCTTTAAATGAATTTTTAATAACTTCACTCATTATGTATTCGCTCTCTCTAATTAATTCTCTGACGAAAACTTTATCATTATTTAATAAACGCGGCACTTTTAAACAATTTTCATTCGAGAAGTCTTGTTATTGTTGTTCTCTAGATCTCTTAGCAGATTCTCTTGTTGTTGCCATGTTTTTAATTTGTTAATTCGTTTTACAGCAGTGCTGTTCAAAAATAAAAATGTAGTTGTGTTGGTGAGAAAATGAGAATTGCACTGTAAGAAATGTTCAATGGTTTAATAGCAGTGCTAGTATCTGTATGAATTTATTTTTTCATTGAAAATTTGAAACTGTTAATGTTTTGTGTTAACTGTTTTAAAAAAATAAAAATTAAGCAAAAAATAAACTAATCAACTAGTCAACTAATTTTTTGCAAAATAAAAAAAGTCATAGTTTTCATTTTTGAATTCAAAATTTATTAACAAAAACAAGTTTTCTTTCACTTTTCCTTTCATAATTTAATAAGGGTAAATATTAACAGTTAATATTAATACCAAAAATGGTAAATTTCAATATAAAACAAAACAAAAAACAGCATATATTCACTTGTCAATTAATTCTTTGCAAAATTCATACACAGGTCAAAAAGAGACACAAAACTAATTAACGGTACATCAAATTCGAAAAAAATCAGATATCCTTCTTTGGTATGCTTTAATCTATTGGTTTTAATAAGATTTATTATTTGGATTTGTGCACATTTAATTAAAATCGGCGTTTTTAACCATGCCTGGAAAACGAATTGACGAAAACTTGATTCAATAAGTTTATTACAATTATTATAAGGGGAAAACGACAAAGGAATTGACTGAAATGTTTAATATAAAATTGAGGACCATTTATACATTATTCGTCGTGCGGAAAAAGAAAATCGTCTGCACCTAAACAATTCTGTAGGCAGACCACCAAAGCTCACCAGACGCGATCATTCCAAAATTTAAAAAAAGATTGGAGATAATCCGCAAACAACCTTGTGGCAGTTTGCATTGGACATAAAAAACGATTGCAATTAGGAAGTGAGCCACGAGACTGTAAGAAAAGTTCTGAAAATGCACAATTACTCATCACATGTAGCAAGAAAAAAGCCATTGCTTTCTGCTATTAACATTGAGAGGCGGCTCAAATTTTCTATTGCTAACGTTAACGTGTGATGAAACAAAAATAATGTTTTACTATCATGATGGACCCATCAAAGTTTAAAGAAAATCAAACAGTGCCTTCCAGCAGAAGAATATAATACCAATTGTTAAGTTTGGCAAGCTTTCTGTAATGGTGTGGGGTTGTATCTCATCAAATGGCGTTGATGAGCTGCGAATTTTTAATGAAATTATGACGTAGGAGTATTATTTGGATATCCTACAAAATGAATTGAAAAGAAGCGCGATTAGTTTCGAGTGTGTTGATCCTCAAAACTCACATTAATTAAAGTACAAGCTGTATCATGACCATGACCCCAAACACAAATCGTTGGTTTGTAGGACCTGGCTGCTGTATAATTGCAGCAAAGTTATTGACACACCTGCTCAAAGTCCTGACCTAAATCCCATCGAAAATTTGTGGGCTTTATTGAAGAAGAAAGTAGCTAAACGGGATACCACCAATAAAAACGTTTTAATAAAAGCAATTAATGAAGAATGGCAGAAAATTCCAGATAATTATGTCTTAAATGGCCTTTTACAGTCAATGTCGCGACGTCTGAAGGCAGTCTTGGATGCCTTCAGACTAATACTACTATAGTTCTTAAGTTTACGTTTTAAATAGATTATGTGTTTAAATTTTGCAAAGAATTAATTGACAAGTGAATATATGATCTTATTTTGTTTTTGTTGTTTTTTGTTTTGTTTTATATTGAAATTTACCATTTTTGGTATTAATATTAAAAGTTAGTATTTACCCTTATTAAATTATGAAAGAAAAAGTGAAAAAACTTGTTTTTGTTAATAAATTTTTAATTCAAAAGTGAAAACTATGACTTTTTTTACTTTTGCAAAGAATTAGTTGACAAACTGTATATACATTAGGGGGGCTTTTTTTCATTGTATGAAAAACAAAAAGTTGTGGATTTTTTAATCAATATTAAAGACTTCATTATATTCACACATTAATAAAATATCATTAATATGTTGGATTTATTATGTTATCCTGTTAAAAAAAATGCAATTTTTGGAGAGAAAAAAAAATACATTCGATCGGAAAAAATGAATGAACGATCGGACTCGAATTTTTCAACTTTTATATTAAAAATTTTTTTTTTATTAAGTCTATTAAATATTTTTATAGATCTTGTAGTATCATAAAATATTTTTCATACATTGCTATTAATTTTTTTCAGTGCATTAAAAAAAATCAGCATACATCCGCTACACATGTTCATTCGTCGCTGTTTCAGTGACGACTAAAAAGCAAGAGCGTAAGAATACATGTGAGTTGAGTAGGGACAATTGTCCTAAGAAATGAACAGCACTGTTTTACAGTTTGTTTTGATATTTAAATAATAAAGTTGTTATTAATGCAATTCGTTTATATATACAATTTCTTTATTTTTCTGTTGAATTGTCTTTTATACAAAGATTTAGTTAAAAAAAGGTAGCTAAATAATACTGAGTTAAATACAACTTTTATTATTTTTTAAATTTAAATAATTTATTTAGAGATTTTTCTCTTTTCTACCTTGAGGGTTAAAAAGAAGTTGCAATACCCAAGGAATGAGACTAATAAAACAAGACAACGCTCCTATCCATACCGCCAAAAAAGTAATAATATACTTAGAATACGAGTATGAAAATATTAATGTTTTAAAATGGCCGCCGCAAAGCCCCGACCTCTCGCAAATTGAGAAACTACACATTTCTAAAGCGCCACAAAATATCACACATTTAAAAAATTATATTAAGGAAACTTGGCAAACCACGAATAATCAATTATAGAAAATGTCGAATGAACACCATCATTTTGGATATCAAAGTAAATGGAAACTTTATTTTTTTCTTACTAAATATATGCGAAGTGGCTGATATATGCGTAATGGCTGAACATTTACGTTTTGTTTATTTGTAAATACTATTGGATATATACTTTAATTTACTGATATACTCGTATCAATGAAATAATTTATTAGGTTTATTCTGTAACTATATGAAAAGTTGTTACATCGAAATATGAACTCTACCATATTTAGGATAGGGAGAGTCACATAATGTTAGAATTCCTAAAGATATATATGTTTAAGACCTACCTAATGGCTTAAAAACTTGCCATAAAATGCTTTTACTTTAAGTTGTTGTATTATGAAACATGTGTTTTAGTGAATACTGCTCCATTTCCCATTGAATTTCAGAAAATACAAGTTTAAATTATGATTTCCGAATTTCCATTGAAGAGTGTGCAGTAGACCGTAACAGCTTAAAAGCAAATAAAGTGCGCTGTACACCTTCGAATATAAAGTATGTTTTCAAGACAATTTCGAAGAAAAAAGAAATTGTCGAACGTATTGGTCGCCTTTTAAATTATTTCGTTATATCTTCAGCATTTACAGTCGGCTCTTAAGTATAAAGCAAAAATTTCTAATAGTTCTGTTTGAATTATGAATTACTTCCTTAGCAAAAGTTTAATAGTTTTTAGCGAGCTTTAATTTTCTGATATAAGGGTGATAGATTAAGGATGTAGAAACTGAGATATGGTGGGTGAATACTAGGACGGAATAATTGAGGTGAATGGCTCTTAGAGAAAAACATTTGTGCTCTTAAGACAAAAACATCAATATACGTAAATATACTCTTTAAGATCTGACTGTAAAAAAATCGAAGGTGTCTTTCAAAAGTAATTTAGATATGAAGATGTACGGCGAACTTTTTTTCTGGTACAGTCTAGTGTGCAGTAGAGATATAACTTTTTTTTAAACTAAAATTTCCCAGGTAGTACGCTAAAGGGAATATTGTACTGATAATAAAAACCGATATCTTACGTCAGTTTGAAACAAAAACCCTCCGCACCGAATGCGATTTCTAAAACCTTCCAAGGTTTTTTATTGTTTTTTTTTTTTTAATTTTAAAACAACATGACAATATTAATAAAAGAAAAGTACAAACTGAATAGTTTTTAAATTTAAATGGAAAACAGTTTTGTTTAATAAAACACATATGCAGATGTTTTTGTCGAAGAATTTTTGCTAACTGTATTTTAGTACAATTTTATAGTAGCGACTGACAAATAAAATATTTTCTCTTATTTTTGCAATGTTTTGATTGTGCTCCAATAAAAGCGTAAAATCAAAGTGCTCAAGTGCTACAAAAAATCAGAAAAAGTAATCAAAAATAGTGCAAAAAATATTCTACAATTTGGTGGAAAATACAATAAAATCGTACCCACTAATAACCGTGATTATTTAATTAAAATTTAATTTTAAAGAAACAAACTTAAAACAACAAAGAATTACCAACATAATTTTTTACTTGTTATAGTTGTAATTCGCAAAAACGTAATGAGTATGCATGCTGAACCAAGAGAAGAGTGGAAGTGGAAAAAATGTAGCCCCGAAAGACATCTACGGACAGCAACAATACAAATCATGTTATTGTAGGCAAGAATCCCCAACAATCACAAACACCCGATACAATCCCAAACACCCTTGCAAGCCTATCTACTCAGGTCAGTGAACTTTGTGGAAAAAAATAAAGAAAAAGAAGAACAAATGCAAGAAATCGAATCAACAGCTTAGAACATTGGTGGGCACACAATTTTAGCAGTTGTATTAGTGAGCAAGAGAGAGTAAAAAAATGAGAGAAACATTTAAGTACACTCGTAAATGACAGTTAGTAGCATACGGCTGATGTACAATGTAATAAAAAAATATGATATAATAATAATATAAGAAATAGTTAATAAAGAAATACAAGATTTTTTAATAGGTTATTCACAGGAACAAGATAAACAAATCCCTTAGTTTTTGTTATTTAATCTTTTGTTATTTAATCTTTATTTATCTCATTTATGTGAATGGCCTATTAAATAAAATCTTTAATATTTGTACTCTAATGGCAGTTTCGAATTAGTAAAATTTTTTGATTGTGATGAAGATAATTTGTTCCGTTGTTTTCAATAAATGAATTTCAAATCGGAAAAAATCTAAATTTTTCCAGAACTCTTCTACATAAATATTTTCTTGAATATTCACTTCGCTTCGAAGTATCATAAGTTCAGATTGTATTTGAGACTCATCGCAACAAAAAGGGTTTTCAAAAATATTTAGAAGAGGTTGAGAGTTTTCAAAATCTTTAAACCAAGGGTGTCCAAGCCCTATGATCTTGATTTGTTTTTGTAAAAGCGCTATTGGCTGTGTGTTTTAATACACATAGTGCACTCAGCAATAGCAATACGAAATACACAAACAACTTTGTCTTATTAGTTTTTTTTGTCGTTCTTCACTGTATACACGCAAGTGCAAAGCAACAACACTTTCGTATGCTTTGCTGGTAAACATTGACGACAGCGATCATCAGTATCCTTTTGCTTTTTCCAACTGATTTATTCTCCTTAGCATGGATTCATACAGTTTCGTTTTTTAGTGATGGTTTTGTCTTTTTAATACTGGCTTTGTACCCAACGCTTTTGAGAGCCCTTGGCACTGTCCATCTGCTTTCATTGACCGAACATTCTGAAACTGCCTCTTTTGTGCTCTTGATTTTAAAAATACGTCCAATGGCTCTAGCTTCAGTGTCACTGATTTTTTTGTCTTCCAATTTTTGGTGTCTGATACTGATCCGGACTAATTTTTTTCTCACTTGAAATAATTCTTGCCACTGTTCGCTGACCCATTTTAATGAAATTGGCGATTTTACGTGTGGAATCACCATTTTTTACTTATTCCAGCACCTCTTTTTTCACGTTATCGGCTGTTGGTTTCATCGAAATTTTTTGTATTATTATTCACTTTATTATGCACAAAATTAAAAAAAAATTTCAAACTAATAACAAGTTTAAACAATTTTAGTACCCTTAATTGAGTATTTTTTTGTTGGTGCAAAAGTGAGCCAATTGTCTTGAGTTAAAGAGCTCGATTTTTTCAAAGGAAGAGAACGGATTTTGGGTAAGATTACTTAAATTTTAAGAAAACTATAAGTATGGAATCTAAATAAGGAAAAAGTTTTGTTTTTGTAAAACAAACAGAAAAATGACAAATTATTTACAAATATTTTACTAGCATTGGCTCTCTTTTGCACCATACTGTAAATAACGATAAACTGTGAAAATTTTTAAATTGTACCAAAGTAAGCCATGGGAGTACCATCGTATTTTTGAGACCCAAATCGTACCAAAAATGGTACCATTGTACCAACTTTCGCATCCCTGTTAAGAGCTAATAATGTGAAAATCAGAGAAAGTAATTGTTAAATTTTCCTCTTTGAACAATAAAAGAGAGCACCTAAGCAAAATTAGTCGACATAGAGTAGAATCAACAATTATAAACAATGATGATGGTAACAATAAGAAAAATAATTAGATCTACATTGATGACTAACTTACGGCACACAACCGCTGATTGCTTTGGCAATTGGAAATTTGCTTGGATGCGACATGAAATTATGTTTGCCAAAAAAATGAGATCTCAATCCCAATCTTCGTTCACAATGCTGCCGATATTGCGTTAATAACTTCTACAATTTAAATATTAAATATTACCAATAATAATTCTTCTCATATAAAAAATTTGTTATAATCTTAAATAAAAATGAATTACAACCAACCGCAAATTATAGATAATTTTGATTAAATTAATAAAGACTTTTTTAGTTATCCCAGTTCAACCATTAACACTCCGATTAAACTTTACACCTTTCCTGGTAAGTTTGCATAATATTTTAAAGAAAGTTAAATTTATACTACTTGTATAAACTAATATCACAAACGATGAAAATAATTTTTTTATTATTAAAGGCTTTAAATCTTATTTTCTCAACAGAGACGTCAAGGGGTAGCATAGCAGTGTATATTAAAGAACTCATTATCCACACAAAAATACAAAACCACTACTTTTTTAACAATATATCGTCCACCAAGCAGCAACGTTAATGAGTACATAATAGAACTCGATAAAATTTTAAACCAGGGCAAACACATACAATCCTATTTTGTCTTTGGATGAGTAAGTTGCAGTTCCCCCTTACTCAATGCACTTAGCGAAACCTCTTAAAAAAACTCAATACTATTATAAACACGGTCACCCGTTGTGCACTTGGTGTACTTCGAACTACGCCAATTAAAAATGTACACTTTGAAACCAATACTCATAATCTGAAAACTCTATACCAACTAGAATTAAAAAAAGCTATTAAATCAATCATATCTTATCATGATACTCCATTACATAAGATTATAGAAAACTATGATAAATTGACAAAAAAACACAAAATTAAATCAGCTATATATAAAATTATCAGACTTTCCCCAGACTTTGCCCTCCCAACGAAAATCTCTAAGCCCAAAACTCTATCCTACCCTCCATGGAGGTTAAAAGCTGAATCTATCGACTCATCTCTCTCAGTTTATAAAAAAAGAAGACACCTTACCAATCCAATATCGCTTTTCTTTTCATCAAAACGTCAACAAACATCATAATAGAACATTTATCCACACAGATGGTTCTAAATCTAAGGAAACAGTCCCTTTTGCGGTCACTCTGGAGGATAAAATAATTTTTACTTCGCTACTTCCTAACTTCAGTTCCGTTTTTACGGCTGAAATAATAGCAATATATAAAGCGATGGAATTCTGTAAGAAACCTGGTAACTTTGCTATATGCACGGATTCACTATCTGCAATCAAAGCCATTATAAACATCAACAACAATAATTTCTATGCAGTCAATATCAGGAACTTTCTCATACAATATTTTTCAAAAGTTATTATAATTTGGGTACCAGGCCACTCCCTGATATCAGGTAACGAACTCGCCGATAACTCTGCTAAACTAGCACATAAAACTCCATAAATCATGACGATTAACAGAAATTTTTCAGATATAAGTAAATTTGTGAAAGAACAAGCAAATAAGTTGAACTCCCGTTTCTGGTCCGAGACAAACAATTGGTACAAATCAACTAACCTGAACAAAAACAACATCTACACTTGGTTACCCAATAGTAATAAAATCAAACGCAGAGATATAATTATATTCCTTAGACTTAGATTAGGCCATACTAAACTCACTCATAGTCACATTATAGCGGGTTCTGTCCCCCCAATTTGTGACTGTGATAATAACAGCACCTTAGACATTTCACACATCTTATGCGAATGTACCAAATTTGAACAAATTAGAAACCATATATTTTCCGATATTAATCCGCTTTCATCTCTATTATTTCCTTCAGAATATTCCATTAACAAAATAATAAGTTACTTGAAAATTATTAAATTGTATAATAAGATTTAGATAAGCTTGTAGAATCTACCATCATTTTTGTAAATACCTTATTAATTTAATATCTACTATGTGTGTTGTAAAACTAATTAGCTTAAGGCCTAGTTGCTATAGCTAATAAAATAAAAAAAATTTATTTAGCATACACATTTATATTATATTTAAATAAATAAATAAATAAATAAATGTTTAGAAATAAAAAAAAAGTTTAGAAAAACTACAGGAATTACAAATGAGATTCTTATAACAGAAGGAAACTAAATTTATATATTAATTTGCTCGAAAGTATATTGAGAAAAGTTTATGTGGGGGCCCGGAAATCCCCCCCCCCCCCCCCCCCCCCCCCCCGAAACTATTTTCAAATATATTTTGTGTGGCTGTGATCTGGCTAAATAAAGTCTAAACTATATTCAAGTTTCTAAATTTCTATAAAAATTTTCCAAGAAATTTTAAAACCTTTTGTCAATTTGTATTTAGTTTAGAATTTATTTAGCTACCTGGCAAAGGTCCTAAAACACTTTTATAAACTTACAAAGTAGTTATAGTAGTTAAAAGTAAGATTTTATAAAAATGCTACCAAGTTTTTGCAATTCTTGGCTTTTCTCTTTTAAATGTAAACAAAAATATTTGTCATAAAAATCTTTGAAATGTTTCTATTTGTAATTTGATGAAATATTAAAAACAACAAAAGTTAACGAATAAATTTTGCGTTTGTTAGTAAATGTAGAGCAGGGCATACAACATAATTGCTATATTTCGTGTTCCGTTGAAGTCCATATATGAAAACAAGTAGTTATAGATATAGAGATATAAAAATAAAGCTTTTTTTAATAAAAATATAGACAAAATTGCTCAAAAATGACAATTAAAATTATTAAAATCCGAAATAAAAGAATTCAATTTAAATTAAAAAAAATACAAATAAAATTCAAAAATTCGCAATCGATACTTAAAAACACAGTCTAACCAGATAGGAAACATAATATTAAATCAAAATGGTGTATCTAGATATACAAAAAAAATATGTACAATGCAATTTATATGGAGTTTAATTTTTCTATATCATTTTGCAAATCACTGCAATGTCAAAGTGACCATACGGTTCGAGAATTCGTGTTTGACATATGTCATTGGTAACCAGTAACCAAACGCAATTAAAAAATTATTGAAATTCAACAAATATTTATTTTATTTAATTTGGTGTTTTCGAATTTCAATTGATGCTTTATAAATTACATTTAGAGTAATTCCAAAAGTTTTTGAAACAATCTAAACGATTTTGAAATGGTCTTTGAATTTAAGTGAGAATTTGCGCGTGGCTTTTTCACGTTCCCATGATATATGTGCTGTTTTTATTTTTAAAAATTCGATGTAGTGTTTACGGTGAAGTTGTGCAAAGTGGCCCAAGAAATATGACCCCAATATTAAAATGAAATTAAGCCTCATTTTTTGGGGCAAAATTTCATAATAAAAATTAATACTAAAAATATAATGAAAAATTGCCCTAACCAAATGAAAATTAGCCCCAAAATTAAGTTCGGGGCATATTTTCATTTATTAGATTAGGGCTTTTATTCAATATGTTAAATAACGCCAATTGGAAGAAATGAAAAATGACCCCAAATATGATGAAATGAAAAATGACCCCAAAATATGCAAAGCAAATGTTGCTTAAAATCAAGTATTTTAGTGATGCGCAACCACTGCCTTTCAAAATAGTTCAAAAATTAAGTTAATTTCTGTTCTCCGTCCATGAGTGTGCCCTTCCAGCCAGTTCTTATTAAATTTGCTGGTAACAATGGACGAGCCATCCGATATGCGGTTTTTGCAGCATCCGACAATCTTACAATCTTTTTTTACTGAATGGTTTTCTCAGACATTGCATCTCAGAGCTTGACAATTTTGAAACTTGTTAAGAATTATATTTGTTAAGATTTATATTTGCATGAAAAACAAAATTTTAGCCTGCGGCGCCAACTTCTATAACTATTAATATACGAAAAACAAAATGAAAGTTTTTCGCCTGACAAATAGATTTTCCGGATAATGTGTGGTTTACACCAAGCCGAGTATAAGACGTTTCGTCAAAAGAATTTTGTAGCATAAAAGATTTTTATCAAAATGATAATGTGTGGTTTACACCAAGCCGAGTATAAGACGTTTCGTCAAAAGAATTTTGTAGCATAAAAGATTTTTATCAAAATGATCTTAAAGCAGAGAGAATCTTTACAACACAAAAACAATCAAAATGTACTTAATATTATACGCATACATTGAATATCAGTCAATGTAATATATAACTTTTAAATACAAATTGTTTATGAAAAAAGCTGTAAATTTCACGGCCTACCTAAGCCCCTTTAACTAGAAACCTGAAATTTGAAATGCGCCTTCCTGGGAGTATGTGCTAACTCCTTGAAAAGGGACATTTTAGAATTTTAGCCAGGGATGTGGTAAAAAAGGGGATTTAAAGAGAGAAAAGTCTCCCCCTTTCAGGCCTGCCCAAACCATTGAAATTTGGTATACAGGCTCCTTCTCCAGTGATTTTTGGAAAATCCAACGGGGAGGAGTAGAAAAGGGTGAAATTCTCCCCTCGACGTTCTTCCCAAACCGTTGGACATGAGAAGTTGATATTTGGTATGCAGGCTCCTTCTCCAGTGTAGATAACAGATAAGACTTGATTTTTGAAAAATCAAACGGGGTGGGGCAGAAATTCTCCCTTTCGACGGCCTGCCAAAACCGTTAGAGCCTGAAGTGTAGACATCCACCCAGGTGGGATTTTTGTAAATTCCTACGGGGATGGGCAAAAAGGGGGGAAATCTCCCCCTTAACGGCCTGCCGCACCGAAATAGCAAGATACCTGAAATTTTAAATATGTAAATTCCTACGGTGATGGACAAAATGGGGGGAAATCTCCCCCTTAACGGCCTGCCCACACCGAAATAGCAAGATACCTGAAATTTTAAATATGTATTACCTGGAGTATGGACTCACTGATAAGATACAGAATTTTAGGAAGGTACGTGGTAAAAATGGGGTGCCACGCAACAATAATTTTAACTTAATTAAAATTGCTTAAAAATTACTTAAACAGCCAAAAAATAAGACGGACTTGTTTTGTTAAAGCTCCACTAATTAATTGAAAATCTAATATTTTTTAAACGTAAAACATACTTAAAATTTTCTTTAAAAAATAAAGTCCTAATTAGCCATACGTAAACATCCAACTCGGATTAGGCAAACATACTAAATGTAAAAGCAATAGAAATGAAACAAAATAATATCAAAATTAATAAAAAAAAAATTAAAAATTACAAAAATTAAACAGGAAGTTTTTACAACTCTCTAGACAATAATAAAAAACAATGAATGATTGTAATAATACTACGAATACACGATTCAGAGACGTTTTGCAAAACTCAATAATTGAAAGTGTAGCAAAAACACCCCGCATAACTAATATAGAATCGTCTTTTAAATTAATCACAACAATGGATAAACGATTTGATAAGTTAACTAAAGATTTAACTGAAAAATTACAAACAATGTTTCGTGAGTGCGAAGAATGTCTAAATATAACAAAGGGTGATTTAAATAAAGTAAAAGAGAGTAATAAATTTAGAATCAACTGTTGAAGAAATAAAAAAAGCAGCGGTGACAAAATGATAGCACTTAAAAAATAATGTCTAGAGTTAAAGGAGTACATAGCATATTTAAAAAGTTGTGCTAGAAAACAGGAAAACTCAATAGTTGCACACGATATTCGTATTAATAATGTGACTACCACACAAAATGAAAACCTCTACGAAATAAATTTTAGACTGTGTGAAGCAGTTAATATTTTCCCCCCAAACGTAAAAGCAAATTTATCGGGTTAGAATTAATCGTAGTCAGTGCCGTGCCCAGGATTTTGTTTCGGGAGGTGCCAAAATATATTTTCTAGATTTTTTTTAAGCTGAAAATTTTTAAAACTAATTTTTTTACCTTTTTGAAGCATTTAAGGCAAAATTTACAGCTTTTGAATTCATAAACAATTTTTATTTAAAACTCATTTATTACAATGACGGAGATCTAATGTATACGATTACATTTTGATTGTTTTTGTGTTGTAAAGCTTCTCTTCGCCTTTAGATCATTTTGATAAAAATCTATTGTGCTACAAAATTCTTTTGACGAAACGTCAAATAACGCAACGTGCAATATAAGGCTTTTCACTCTTGGTATTAAAGTACCCTTGTAGACATTGTAAAGGTTGTAGATATAGTAAAAGTACATCCATTTACTACACCACAACAACAAAATGTATAGAACTAAAATTTATTAGGCTGTGTTTAAAATACAAGGCAAGTATAGTAAATACATGTACATTTACAAGACTAAAAGAGCTGATCGTTTAGCCGCCAAAACAATTGTTTGATTTTTTTATTTTACATTTTGTGGTTACTATAAAAAAAGTTCAATAATGGATCAAAATAATGAAAAACCCAACTTAAAACAAAAGCGTGAAAAAATAAATAATAAAAGATGGACCGATAGTGAAATTCAGCAGCTATTGGTTTCTATTATTACAAGTAATACCATACCTCCAAACCCAGAATCTCTGCAAATTCAATTTGGTCAATTACATTTTGCACTAAAAAATTTATAATTTTTTCTTATTCCGTAATTATGGGCATTTTTGTTAACTTCAAATTCTTTTTGATATTTTAAGTTTTCAAATTGATGAAAAAGAAAACAAAAATCAGCTGATTCATTAATTTACAAAAGTCGCGCTATTTTTGTTAAAAAGGTTTTCGTAAAGTAATAGTTGTACAAGTTGGCATTGCAGGCAAAAATTTTGTTGTGCATCACTAAAATATTTGATTTATATAAAATGATTTTTATTTGTATAAAATGATTTTTATTCTTTAAAATATTTCAATTTAGGTTGGCTCAAATAACTTTAATGTTTGCCCTGCATATTTTGGGGTAATTTTTCATTTAATCATATTTGGGGTCATTTTGTGTTTCTCCAAATTGGTGTTATTTTACAAATGAATAAAAGCCTCAAATAAAAATATGCCCAAAACTTAATTTTGAGGCTAATTTAAATTTGGTTAGGGTAATTTTTCATTATATTTTTAGTGTTAATTTTCATTATGAAATTTTGTTCCAAAAAGTGGGACTTAATTACATTTTAAGATTGGGATCATATCTCTTGGGGCCATTTTGCACAATGCCACCGTGAAATACATCGAATTTTTTAAAATAAAACAGCACAGATATCATGTGATGCAAATTTTTGCAAATTCAAGGACCATTTCAAAAACGATTAGATTGTTTCAAGAACTTTTGGAATGACTAAATGTTATTTAAGAAGCATCAATTGAAATTCTAAAACACCAAATTAAATTAAATAAATATTTGTTGAATTTCAATATTTTGTTATTGCTTTTGGTATTTGTTAATTCTAATTAATATTTTTAAGTATCGATTGCGAATTTTTGAATTTTTTTTTGTAATTTTTTTAATTTAAAAAGTATTCTTTTATTTCGTATTTTTTCTTCTAATTTTAGCTGTCATTTTTGGGCAATTTTGTCTATATTTTGTCTTTTTATAAAAAAGCTTTATTTTTATATCTCTATATATTTAACTCTCTACATTTACTTACTTGTTTTTAATATTTTATTAAATTACAAATAGAAAAATTTCAAATATTTTTATGATAAATATATTTGTTTACATTTTAAAAAGAAAAGTCTAACATTGTCAAGACTTTGCAGCATTTCTTTTAACTACTATAACTACTTTGGTGTTGTTAATTTAATATTTTCAATTTTAAATACATATGTTTCGATATAAAAACTCATAAATCTGAATTTTTGGGGCTTCCAGTTAAGACTTAGTGTGGTATTTGAATCTCAGATTTTTAATTAAAAAAAGTAATACATTTGGAAACACAAATTTTTTTGTTTTAAAAGAAAATATACAAAATAAGTAATTCCACTTAGGACCTATGCGAGGTAGCTAAATAAATTCTAAACTAAATACAAATTGACAAGAGATTTAAATTTTTTTTGTTCAAATAGAACAATTTTAAAAATTTCATAGAAATTTAAATACTTGAATTCATTTTAGATTTTATTTAGCTAGCTCACACCTGCACAAGATACAACATTTAAAAACAATAAACTACATTTATTTTTTTCTAACGTTTTTATTATTTTGTTGTTTTGCTGATTTTTAAACACAATACTGAGTAATAACAAATAAGGAAAGTCGACGTTTAAATCAATCATTGATTACTCCTTTTTTATAAAACGTTCGAAAGAAGATGAAAGGCGTTAAATTAAATAAAAAAGGCAATCAATCGGCTTTTGAAAATTTAAGTGTATTTTTGGTTGTTTTTACCCAAATAATATTACGAGTGTAGAAATAATTAATAATAGAGGAAGGATAAGTAGAGATTTTATCACAAGCAGCGGCCAAATAAAGATCCGTTCATATTACAAGGTTAGGTAACTGAGCAAAAATTAAGAAAATTTCCCTGATTTCAAAGCAAAATTTTCTCATTTCTGCTGAAATTTATTTTCAGCAAAATCTGGTAAAACCCAATTGGACTTACAAAAAAATCAATTGGGCTTGCAAAAAAAATTACTATGGCCCGAGCCGCAGTGGGCACGCAACTGATCGTAGTAATCAGAAAAATTACAGTAATAATAAAGACAATAAAAAAACGCGAGACGCTGCGATTATTATAAAATTCAAATTTCCATATGAAAGAAACTACGTTCTAAAATTAATAACTAGTTTCACTAAATTAAAAAAACACCCTTTACGCTTTGAAAGTTCGATGCCATTCTATGCCAATGAAAATCTTACTCCCTATAATCACCGTATTTTCCTAGAAGCTCATGGATTAAAAATACCAGAAGTTACACAGAATAAAATTACAAAATTCTGTTTGTAATATTGAACATCGTCCATAAAACATTTTTGTAAATACAAAAAAAATATTTTTTAAAAAGGCACCAACAATGGAATTTGTAAATACAAAAAACTTTTTGTTATTTTTTTGTAACTTCAATTTTTATTTTCAAAGAATTTTTATATGAAAAGCTACAATTTACAAATATTTCAAACAAAAAATTGTTAGAAAACGAATTTGAATTTTAACAAATATTTTTAATTACTTAAAGTTTTGTGATACTTTTTTCTGTGTATATAAACCGCTTTCACAAACCGATGCCTAGTGTACGTTAGATTGCTTAATGCCGATGAACCGATTTGTATCTATGACTTTATTCAGTTTAAAGAGTTATTTCGGATTTAATGTCCAGATGATGAAAATACAAATTCGACTGAAAGTTTATTTGAAAACTTCTTTAATACGAGGGCAGATCAATAAGTCCGTGACTTTTTTAATGAAACACAGTTTTTTTTGCAAAAAAAAAATATTTTTCAACATAATCTCCTTTTAGCTCAATACACTTAGTCCAACGTTTCTTCAATTTTTGTATCCCTTCCAAAAAATAAAATTTTTCTATGTCCATAAAATAGGCATTTGTTTAATCAATAATTTTATCGTTGGAGCTAAATCTCTTTCCACCGAGCCATTTCTTTAGGTTTGGAAATAGTCACTGGGGCTAAATCCGGAGAATATGGCGGATGAGGTACCAATTCGCAACCCAATTCATGGATTTTTGACAGTAGTCAATTAACAGGTGGTACTTAATGGGAGAAGTGTTGTATTTAATATAACTAAGACTAGTTCTTGTTGTACTGCATTATCGAAATAATTAAATAAATTAAATTAAACAACCACAACAATATCGCCAACAACAAGAATATAGCCACAAGTTTGCAAATTCTTAATGTTAACAGCATTTACTATTTAACAATGATTAATGAATTTTACAACGACTGGCGTTTCTTAAAACCAAAAACACAAGACGTTAAGCTGAAGGACGTTATAAGGTTGATCGTTACCAAAACAAAAACGCCAAAAATACATTAGCAGTCGTCTTACCTAACATCTTTAATGATTTTCAACTAAACTTTATGAAGTTAAATAATATAAACAAGTGAAAAAAATGTCTTAAAAAATATTATATAAATTCACAATGAAAAATAAATATAATTGAATTAACCCTTTGTACATCCTACAGCCAAGCTAAAAGACTTCGTGGGATTTGATGCATTTGAAAATGTGAGATCAAATTATTATTAGGTATATAAATAAAAAAAATTCACCTCAAGAATTTTTTTCACCACATATTTTTTTTTTAATTCGCCAATTAAAAACTATTTTTATTTAATACATTTAAAAAATAGAATCATTGGATTTTGATTAATTATTACGTATAAATTCTTTTGGAAAAATATTTCTTGGGGTGATCAAATGCGATTTTAAGAGTAAAATTAAAGGAAAAGTCGGAAAAAAATTGACAGCAAAAAAGTTAAACTTCGTTTTAGGCATTAGCGTTAATAGTGTCTGGGGCAGATTTGCATCCACTGACCTGCTGGTAACCCCACCAATAATTTTAAAATTTTGAATTAATTTTTGTTTAATTAAATAGCAAAAAATTTTTTGTCCTTCAATTTTGTTAAAATTTTAAAAATATTCACGTTCTGTGATTGAACTTTTTTTGAGAAAATAGTTTAAAAATAGCAAAATATAAAAATTTGGATATTACATTGCAGGTAAATTCAGTCATTGGACTTTATGGATTGTTTCAGAAACGAGTTCTTAATATGACAAACGCGGAAGAAATATTGACAGGTTACATGCTAATTATTTTCGTTTGCTCTGTGTTTTGTGCATTTGCAACAGTCAAGTGATTTGTCACGAAACTATTCATTCCCTACAAGTTCTGCGACATAACATATTGCGATTGATATATTACCATTTCTTTTTATTAATTACTTGCCTATGTACATTTAAGCCAATAATGTAACGTTTTATTTTGTAGTAGTTCTGATACACATCAAGTAGTGTCTAACATGACACTAGTTATGTGTAAGATAATTCTAACCTCTTCTGTTGCGCATTCACTTACACCAATGCAGTGATATGCTACCCTAAACAAAGTCAGCGATATATAGCAATTAGCTCAAAAGGTAGAAATTGCCACGTCCTACGACAAGCCTATGTTAAAGTTACCGGTTACTTTCATATAAGGGAACCAACTCGAGGACCGGTTTCTGCCACAAAGTTCCGATGACGTGACAAGCTCTGTGACTAGTACATTTCCCGTAGAGTAGTTCTTAACATTATTTGTACAAAAAACACTAGATGGCTGGGATGATAAAGTTTGTACTTTTTGTGGTAATACTACAGCCCTAAAAGTACTATGGAACGCGTGTAAATCATTTGGTACTATTCGAAAATGTTCGCTTTGTAATTTTGTATCTTTTTTTACATTTTTCTGATATAATGTCTTTTAGATGATATAATATAATTATAAGGGTTTTCCCTCTTGGTAATAAAGTACCTTTGTACCCTTGTAAAGGTTTTATATATAGTAAAATACTACCATTTACTACACCACAACAACAAAATGTATAGAACTAAAATACTAGGCTGTGGTTAAAATACAAGGCAAAAACAGCTGATCGTTTAGCCGCTAAAACAATTGTTTGATTTTTTATTTTTCATTTTGTGGTTACTTTTAAAAAAAGTTCAATAATGGATCAAAATAATAAAAAAAAACCAAACTTAAAACGAAAGCGTGAAAAAATAAGTAATTAAAGATGGACCGATAGTGAAATTCAGCAGCTATTGGTTTCTATTATTACAAGTCATACCGTACCTTAAAACCCAGATGGCCGTATGCAAAAAAAATTAACAAAGTTTGGTAAACCATTGTTAAGCAAAATTGCTTAAAGTTGTACACAAAAACGATTATTAGCTTTACATACCTTTGGTAAACGTTTGGTAACTTTAAATATTTTAAAGTAGAAAGCAACGTACTTTTAAGCGTATGTTAGTGACATTTTTAGTTTTGTTTTCGTTATTCGTGTTTGTAAATCAAAATTTTGTGAAAACTTTTAATAAAATGAAATGGATACTTTAAATTTCATAAGGAGAATTGGTAAAATTAATTGTGATTGTTGAAAAATTAGTGTTAATTATGTAATGTTTTTATAAGTAATACTATTATGCAAATCGGAAATTATTATCTGCCAAAAATTTACAAGCCGAGGATGGCTTCTCTCTTCCTTATAACCAATTTAAAAAATATCGTTTTATAGCAAAAAAAATAATAGCACTCATTAAACCACATCACAAAACAATGTTAATGTAAGAACTGTTTTAGTGATGTACTTACAATCAAAACAAATCAATACAGCTCGTTATTCGAATATTTAAAACATTTCTAACATAAAAGATCTAGTTAGTTCTTCTTAATTTCCCTAATTTAGTTCATTTTATGTTTTTATTTTATTGAATAAGTAAATCGAAAAAGATTGCGTAAAAAACATATTATTTTATGTTAAAATAATAAGAACGTTTTTTATAGATTTGATTACCCGGCTGAATAAATATTCGTTTTAATGTATCGCTAACCATAAAGTGACAACTGAATATGATGGCATTGCCAGAACAACACTATAAAATTCATTAAAACTTTTATTTGTTAAAGTGGGGTTTTTACGAATTTTTAACAAACGTTTGTTAGCCTTAATGTGTTTGTTAACTAATGTGAAAGTTAAAGCTTAAGTAATTTATATTTATGCATACCGCCCAGAATCTCTGCAAATTTTATTTGGTCAATTACAATTTGCACTTAAAAATTTATAATTTTTTCTTATTCCGTAATTATGGGCATTTTTGTTAACTTCAAATTCGTTTTGATATTTTTAGTTTTCAAATTGATGAAAAACACAACAAAAATCAGCTGATTCATTAATTTACAAAAGCTGTGTTTATGCGGGATGTTAATACACGAAAAATGCGTTTACGCTTTTATAGAATAAAATCGTTGTAAATATAAAAGATTTGTAAATATACCACCAAGAGTGAATACCGCTAATATTTTGTGTCACAATTTAGAACCAAAAAATGTACTTCTGTACCTAAAGAAGTTAAATATATAAATGTATGTCATTTCAAATATCATATACTAGTTTTGAATTTTTATAAAATGGTAGATATCGGAGATATTTAGGGATTTGTGGGTTTTAAAGTAGTTTCTCACACTACAGAGGAACCGTGCGGGAAAAAATGAGCGAGTTGGGAATTGGGACCCGTCCCGTGATAGATCAAAACTGAATCGGTTCCGAAAATAAATATCACGAGATAGGTAAAAAGAGGACCGGTTCCTAAAGTACCAACCACGTGACCGGTATAAAGATCATGACATGTTATTTTAAGTTGGTTCTGTGATATATTCAGAGGGTAATTAACCTCCTCCTAAGACAAGCCCATGTTTAAGCGACCGGTCCTTTTCATATAGAAATACCGGTCCGGTGACCGGTCCCTATCACAATGAAGCGGTCACGTGTCGTATCCTAGAATATGTCCTTTTCCTACAGGTTATTTTTCTGTGCCACTGTATATGTGATTGTTTCAGTGAGAGGATGAGTGATGAGTTAATGTAGGTTATTTGTTGTTATGGATTATTATTGTTATAATTTTAATGTTATTTGAGTTGTAATTCTTTATTTATTTGTACAATTGTAGTTTTAAGAAAAGTAACAGAATTTTTAAGATTTTTTTTACAAAAAATATTGCACAATTTGTAATAAAACAACCGGAAGATAAGGAAAAAAGATTAATTGGTGTAATCTAAGATTAATTTAATTTAGACATAGACTTACGGGACGACGAAAAGATGTATTGGCATACGTGAAGCAATAAACATATAAAAAAGAGTTAACTAATATATGTTATACAACCCTTTATTAAAAAGAGTTGCTGGTAAGTTAACTATCAGGGAACTTTTTAAATAAAACGAAAAACAAATCATATGGGCAATTCATAACCGGTATTGTATTTTGTATGTTATATACAATTATTTTGTTGTGAACAGTCAGTTGTATTTTCATGATGTAAAACGTCAAATAGTAGAGAAGAAGAATAAAAATATTTATAAATTTATAGAAACAATAAGAAAAATAAAACTAAAAAATATAGGTGAAAGTGAAAAAACTGGCATTCACGTGAGACTGATATGTTATGCTACACAATATAACATCGAGTAAACGAAATTCTACATTTACAATTCAAAATTAGTTATAGTAACAAAACATTAATTATACTTTCAAATTGTTGAAAATCGACTTAATATTTTATTACAGAATTTTTATTTAAATAACACCAACATTTACAAATTTTATTCTGTGTGCATTTTGCTTTGGCAAGCAAATACCTAACGTGAAACCGTTTATTGCCCGATGTCATTATATGCATTTGAATATAAAAATTAATTAATTAAAAATTAGTCTTACTTTTTTAATCTTAATTTATGTGTTTACTGCAAGTACTCCATAACAAAATTCATCTATAATTAAGTACTTACCTTTTAACCAATGTTTCCTCTTTGCAGCCCTCATCACTTTTACCTCAAAATCATGTTTCTCGTGCATTAATATTTCATGAAGAGTGGGTTTTTCCGACAAAATATATGCAACAGACATCTCTTTATCCTATAAAAATAAATATTTATTTGGTAAAAATTAGTACTGCGTTCAAAAATTATGGTGCATATTATTTAACTTGCAAAATAATTTCTCTATGTGTTTTCAAAACTTTATTAGCTTTGAAATTTTGCAAGTAAATGAGGATGTTAAATTCCATATCAATCGGATAAGTACTTCGTTCAAAAATGGCTAGCAAACAAAAACTCTCTGAAAGCATTACTAAAATTTATAAAACAAAAATCCCAATCGTAATTTTAAAACCGTTGCTTTTGAAGCATAAGCGTCAAGAAATACCGCTTCGCGGGTGATTAAAAAGTACAAATATTAAAATATTATTAACATGGCAGAAAAATGACAGAGAAAACCAACTGCTCGGAGTTTTTTTTTTTTTAAATTTACTTAATACGTAAAAAATGAAAGGGGGTAAATACTGATAACTCCTTAACAAAAAGTTTTTAACTCAATACGATTGTTGTAGTATGGATGATGAGACATACGGGGCGATTTTTCACAACTTCTTGGTCAGAAATTTTATGTTGTGATGCTCAAGGTACTGTGGCAGAAATGTTCAGAACACAAAAAAGGACACACATGCCAAGCGATTTGCAGCATTTGAAAGAGAAGCAGTATTTTCATAACAAAAGGTACTGTTAATACAGATATCTGCATTTAATAATGCTTATAGTATATCCACATTTTTCTGGCTCAACTTAGACCTGTTGAAGTAAATTATTCGACAAAGTAATATTTGTGAGTCGTACACTTTCGCTGCAGGAAAACACACACACAATTTGTGCAACTGCTTGTCCACCGTGTTACAAAAATAAAAAATTCAATAAGAAGTTAACAAAATATAAAGTCATTCGTGTGCTGATTAACAGTTATAAAATGAGTGATTACAGGTTTGTAAATAATCACATACTTTTTAGCAATTAAAAAGTAAAATCACGATATTTTTGTACTTAAATAGCCGCGTATAAGCTTGACAGCTTATAAAAATGGCTTCGTCTAACAATAACAAAAGTACTGACGCCGAATTACAAGCAATTAACAATATTAGTTTCATTGCTAAATAGTGTGCCTTTGGCAAAAGAATAACTAAGAGTTTCAAGCAAGTTATCAAGGACATGAAGATCTTTGGGCTGAAGTGGTCTATTGTTAGCAAATAAGTCACCGAAAAAACATAAAAATCCATTAAAGCTTCAATATTTCATTAAATATAAATATTATATCCCAGCAAAAATAAAGCTGCCAAAGAAGCAATAAAAGCATCACTACTATGGCAAAGGCATCACTTCTTTTCTGATGGTTTCATCGATGAATTTAACGTTGGCGTGTCATAGGATGGAAGTATTTAAATGTAGCTACTAGCATTACTCATAATTTAATCTAATGAAGCAATGATAATACAATGATTAGATACTTTGTAGTATTTAAGCTTTGATGAAGATTTAATTCATAAGAATGCAGAAAAATAAGTTTAGAGAAGCGAAATTTATGCATTGATATACACATAAATACTCTTTTTTAGAACAAATACATAAATAATTCTTCATTAGTGAAAAAGTATTTTTGGGCTACTTTGAAACATTTTTCAAACATTTTAATGAATTTTCGGACAAATTTTAAAATATTTTTGGATAATTTAAAAACTGATTGTACAATTTTTAGACATTTTCAAAATGTTTTTGAACAATATTAAATAATTTTTGCACATATTTAAAACCTTTTTGGGCAATTTGAAATAATTTTTACACAATTTTAAAATTATTTTGGTAAATAATTATCATCTACAAATAACATGCTGCTACAAAAAAAATTGCAAGAACTTGTGAAATGACCTAGTGTAGGTTGTAGGCCTAGCTGAGTGTATTATATAACTGGTTTTATAAGTTTCAATATACCCTCAAAATTTCGAGATATGGAAAAAAGAGTATTTTTTGGAGTGGCGCAACTAAACTTTTCTAACTCAGTAATTTTTTAACCGATTTCGAAACGGTTAACGGCATTAATTAGAAATGAACGCGCTCTTTCGAAATATATATACTTCCCGTATACTATTTATATAAATGTGTAGAGATTTTTCAATAATATAAAAATTTTTCATTTTTTTAAAACTTTTTCATTTTTTACGAGGGTTTTTTTTGAATCTTCTTTTAAAACAACAATAATCTCAAAGTCAGTGTCCTTCTGAGTAAAACAAGCTTTTATTTGTGTAAATCGGTTAAAAAATGACAATGTTATAGTACTTTTTATAAACAACGAAAACCCGATTTCGATTATATGATTCAACAAAAGAAATAATTTAAAGTACGAACTGTTTTTTTTTTTTTTATTACGTTTATTTTTTAAACATGTTTACTTAATCTACTACGTTTGTAAGGCAACCAGCAGTAATTCGCTAGCATTATGATCTGACTTTTTCCTTCGAACCGCTTTTCCATTGTTGATAGCTCTTGGTGGAAGCGTTCGCCTTGTTTGTCTCTAAATTGACTCAGATTTCCTGGGAAGAATTCCAAGTGAGAATGCAAAAAATGTATTTTGATTGATATTCTGCATCCCATTTCTCCATACGCCTCTAGAAATTCACTAACACACTCAACTTTTAATAAATCAACTGATTTTTATTAACACTTAGCTTATAACACAATTAAATATTTTAGTTAGCTTTTTTTAAGAAAAAATATGTTGTTTTTTGAAGCTGCACCACTAATACTAACTAGTAAAAAACTTTTTTGCAAGTATCAAAAAAAAGTAACGGTATTATTACAAAAATAATTTAAATATTGGCTTTTTTACAATGATAGAGTACTAAACTATACATAGTGAATTTTCTTTATTTCTCCTTCGCACTTATGTCTTGTTTGTATCATACTCGTATAATAAGGCCTAAAGCTAGAACTGCAATTGACCTAAGTTCCTTAAGTTGGCTTTGGCATCCACTGAACTTGAGTAACAATCAAAAGTTAAAAACAAAAAATTTTTAATTTCTTTGTTAATTGAAACGCAAATAATAAAACAAAAGCCAATTTTAATTGGGCTTTAACGGCGATTCTTTAACAAAAATAAAAAAAAAATTGTTTAAGAAATTCTAATATCTCTTGATTAGAAAAAGTACTATAAAACCGATTTACACGAATAAAAGCTTGTTTTACTCAGAAGGACACTGATTTTGAGATTATTGTTGTTTTAAAAAATTCGGAAAAAACCCTTGTAGAAAATGAAAAAGTTAAAAAAAAAATGAAAAATTTTTATATTATTGAAAAAGTCTCCACACATTTATATAAATAGTATACGGGAAGTATTTCTAATTACTGCCGTTGACCGTTTCTAAATCGGTTAAAAAATGACTGAGTTAGAAGAGTTTAAGTGCGCCAGTCCAAAAAAATACTATTTTCCCCATATCTCGAAATTTTGAGGGTATATTGCAACTTATAAAACCGGTTATATAATACACTCAGCACAGTGTAATCGAAGACTGCCTAGACTACTTAGGTAATAAAAAAAATTTTTCAACTCTAGATTTAGAAAATAGCTTTCACCAAGTCCCAATGCACGAAGATTCGATACTATATACGGCTTTTGTGACACCACTAGGTCAATTCGAATATTGTTATACGCGCAGTTTTTCAGCGATTTATAAACACAGTATTGAGGGAGTTTAGAGATAAAGGGAAAACAGTAGTGTATCTGGATGACATAAGTATTGCAACAAAGACATTTGAAGATTTTGGCCGCTATATTAAGGGTATTAAAAAATGCAGGTTTGAAGTTGAATTTTGAAAAGTGCAAATTTGCATATCGTGAACTAGACTACTTGGACTTCAAGGTCAATGAGAATGGCATTCGACCCAACAATGAACATATCGGGACAGTTCAAGAATATCCGATGCCCACCAATCACGAGGAGGTGGAACGTTGTTTAGGCCTCGTTTCCTTTTTTCGTAGATTCGTTTCTGGTTTTTCAAGAATAGCTAGACCCATAACTAAGTTAAAAAATAGAACATTTAATTGGACGGATGAATGCACCAAGGCATTTATGACTTTAAGGGATAAATTAGCTGAGGCACCAGTGTTGGCAGTGTACAAACCCCTCTGTGAGACAGAGCTGCACACCGACGCAAGTTCAAAGGGTTATGGTGCGGTTTAAAAAAAAAAAAAAAAAAAGAGGATAAAAAATTTCACCCAGTGGACTATTTTTCGAAATGTACGACTAAAGCGGAGGCGAAATATCACAGTTTCGAACTGGAAACTCTTGCCATCATATATGCACTGAGGCGATTTAGTGTATATTGACGTTAAATAAGAAGTTAATAAACTCTAGAGTAGCCAGATGGGCATTAGAGTTAGAGAATTTCGATTACAATATCCGTCATCGAAAGGGCGAATTGATGACACATGTGGATGCACTCCAGCCGTTCGGCGTTGATTGCTTTTGTCGGGGGTTATGATGTTGACCTAAATATTCAAATTGCTCAGAATAGCGATAGTAACATTAAGGAAATTAAAAAAAAAACTGAAAGGAGACATTGAGGGATATAAAATGGAAAATGGAATTATTTTCCGATAGAGTCCACTTGGACAAAAGCAATTGTTTGTGCCTGACGAAATGGAGGAAAGCATCATGCATGAGAAATACGGCCACGTACGGATCGACAAGTGCATAAAACAAATTAAGAAATTTGACTGGTTTCCGAATATGAGGGACAAATTGAACCGATTTATAGGAAACTGTTTAAATTGCATACTGCGCCTAATAGGAAAAACGAAAGAAATTTGTCGATCATTTCGGCCCTTTGCCATCGATAAAATCAAAACGGAAATATATCTTGCGATCGTAGACGCGTTTACGAAATTTACAAAATTGTATGCGGTAAATTCGCCAGGAACGAAAGAGGTCTTGTGTGTTGAAGAAGTATTTTGAAAACTTTAGCCGACCGCGTCGTATAATCAGCGACCGGGGGACATGTTTCACTTCCAATGAATTTAGTAAATATTTAGAGGAACGTAATATCGCTCACGTGAAAGATTTGGTAGCATCCCCACAATCGAAAGAGCAAGTAGAGAGATCCAATAGGGATTTGAAGACCATATTGGCCAAAGTGACAGAGCCGATCGAACATTCCGATTGTGTAGAGAAACTAACACATGTAGAGTTTACAATAAATAATACAGTCCACCGTGCTACAGGGCAATCACCTAGTAAATTGCTGTTCGAAATAGAACAACGTGGGGAATTGATAGACGAAATAACCGAACATTTGCAGGAGTCATACGTTGAAGAAACAGTCGATTTAAATTTAATTAGAAATTCTGTATCAAAAACTATCAAAAAGTCTCAATCATACAACCTAGATTATTTTAATGAACACCACAAACCAGCTAAACCATTCCAGGTGGCAGACTTAGTAGTAATAAAAAATGTTGATACCGTATATTATTCAGGAACAAATGGGTAACGACCGTTATAAAATATCAGATGTAGAAAATTGCCAAATCTCACAAATGCCATACACAGGGATAATTGATTCTAGTCGTTTAAAGAAATGGTCTCTGAAGGCAACGCTACCGAATATGAAAACTATCAATTCTTGGAAGATGAATGTAACACTGATGAAACAGATACTATTGAATATCAAGATTATGCATTTTTAGAAGATGAGTTTTTGGGTGATAACTGACAATCGAGGCCGATTGTAATGTCAGGTCGGCCGAAAAATGTAGTTTTCAAATTTAAAGCAATTTTATATTACTCGTATTATTATATAACATAAGTAACGGCATAGTGCTTGTTAGGAATATACCTTGTCACGTGTTTCATTGCTAAGGAGAAAATATATATTTGAATAGGTTTTTTGTTAAAGCTCTGCTTAGAGACCCTAGCTTTAAAACTTCGCGTTCTGATGAGATCTTTTGTCAACTCGAAATACATGCATATATACGTAGATTGAAAGTTCTATTTTAATTTTTTGGGCATGAAAATATAATTTTATATATTTAAAATATATTTTTTTAAAGGAATTGAAACAAAAATAAAAATTGTCCATCATATTTCCTAATGCCTATATAACATTTGCTTTGATTCAGTCGATTTGAAAATAATTTGATTGTATTTTAGTTGATGTTTTTTACGGTTTTCTGGCCAAAGCTAAGAAAATTAGGAAGTTTTAAGAAAAATAACAGAAAAGTTCATATTAAAAATTAAACCGGTTAATCGACCTATTTTAATCGAATAATTATTTGAGTTTTGAATTATTTGCTTCGACATTAACCGAAATAGATGCGATTAATCGAGGAGTCGATTAATCTATTAACTGATTAGCCGAATTGGAAACACTAATACAATCCCTTTCGTTTTTTAAATTTCAATTATTTATTATAAAACTAGAGGTATGTACCTTTATAATGCATTTTAAATGGTAACAATCGGATAAAATATATGAAATTAATTTAAATTTACACACATTTTAATTTTTTTATCTATTCAAGAAAACAAAATGGCGAATAAAACCGTTAGTTTTTTTTATTTCAAATAAATAAATATGCAGATCTTTAATTTTCAGCATAGATTTTCCGTGTGCAAAATATAATCAAAATCGGATTATTATTTTCAACAACTGATCTCAAAAGTATTTTTAACAAATATATTATTGTAATGAATTATTTTAAAAAAACTAAAGTTTTTTGTTTGGTTTACATTCGATATTAAACCATATATCAACCTTTATTTTAGTGTTCTAGGATTAATAAATTCCGTATAATTCTAATATATCTTTATTTTTTAAATAAATTTGGTTAAAACAATTATTTACATTTATCACATTTTTCCGGTCGCGAATGGATAATGTCTATTGACATGTACTTTTTTTTACCTGTACCCGTACAAGTACACGAACATAAATTATACCTACAATCGAACGTGTGTGGTTGAAGTATATTCAAATCAAACACTTAGTTATACATGTGTATAAAAGCTAATATTAAAATAATACACACACATGCTTGTGTACTATATTTTGCAAAATTTATACACATACTTAATTGATATAAAAATAAAAATATGTATATGTTGTGTGTACTTTTCTGAACCCTGATTAAAACTGGAAATGGTGTAGTGTTAAATAGAATACACAATGCAAAAATGCACAGATTGCGCCGTCATAAATATTTAAGACTGAAAAAATGCAAATGAAAGGCCAGCTAGTTTCAATTAAAGATTAAAAAAAATCAGTTCTACTTGATTTTTCAAAACTTTTATGAAAAATTGCAAAACTGCATAAATTCTAACCCTAATAAAATTTTAAACTAAAATATAAAAAATGATTTAATAAAAAAATCAAAAAACTTCATCAGAACTATTTCCTCAATTTGAATAAAGTTTTAGATTAAAAAAACGATATACTATAACTTATGCTTTAGAAGTAATAAAGAGTGATTTTTTAAGATATGAATTTGGAATAAGAACATATGATTTTTACGAAACTTTGTTATGTGAAAAGAGGGGAGAAGAAAACTAACACATTATTAGCGGTCTAATCTAAAACCACTCAACTTCCCACAAAGGAAAGATGTGCAGTTGTTATGTTTTGTTTGCGAACAATGTTGGCAACTGAAATGAATAACGGTATATGTATCGAATTTCTGTTTCTTTCGGTATTGGTAACTTTATTTTATTATAACACAATGTTGTCAACTCAAATTAAAAATTGATAGCCCAACATCAAGTTAGTAATATAAATTTTTATTGACACTTTCAGATATTTTGTACTAGAAAATTTATATATTTTCTTGCTAAAAACGTAAAAAACAGATTTCGTTAAAAACCAATTCAATACCGCACAGTGCTTCAAACCCCAAAAAATGGACATAAATATACATCTAAACTAATGGAATGATTTCAACACATCAAACCATTAACGCGAGAACAGCATAGCTTTCAGAAATTTAACCTTGTATTCAGCCTGTTGCAACACAAAGTGAGATACTACCTCGAGAGTGAAAAATCTCGATTATTATGATTTTGACTTCCCATTATCTACTTGACAAACTAGAAAATTTTTATATAACAATGTATCGAACAATCGAAGAAATTTTCTTTAAAGTGTTTGTAAATTGTTATTTTTTATATAAAAACTCTTTGAAAATAAAAATTAAAGTTACAAAAAAATATTTTTTTGTATTTCTATAAGAGATGTTTAATATTACAAATAGCATTTTGTAAATTTTTTCTGTGTATAAATCGATAGTTCTTTCCTACAATATACAAATATTTTGTGTATATTATAAATCTTTCGTATATTACAGATTTCATAAATGTATAAATATTGTAAATAATAAAAGCATGACTTCGTAAGTTATTTTTAGTACAAAGAAACAATAGAAAATTTTTGTACTTAGCTGATGTTAAAAACATTCTCAAGTTTACAAATTGCGTAAATAATACAAAGTTTTTTAAAATAATTTTTGTACAGCTTGTGTTGTTTGGTTCAAACGTTAACAACAACACTAAAGATTGCCTCGAACATGTCCAATTTCGTTCTATATTTTGTATAATCTGAACAATCGTTTCAGAGGTGGTTTGGTCGCTTTAGAAGGAAGGGTTTTTTGCATGGCATTGTGACTGCCGATGAAAAGTGGATCCACTAAAAATCCAAGGGCAAAATGTTAGAGGTTTTGCCTGAACAGCCATCAACATCACGAGCTGCTCAAACGTAATGAAATGATCACGTGGAACTAGGGTTGTCAAGTGGTCAACACAAAAAAAGAGAACATTTTAAAAAAAAAATTATTAAAATCAAATTTTATACATAAAGATGTTAAGGAACATAAAATTGCACTTATAATTCAAATTTGTGCTTTAAAAATATAAATTAAATTAAATTTAATCATCTTCATCATCATTTTGATCACTTTTTTCAATGTATTTATCTACATTACTAACTTTGTTCAAAAAAATTTCATTTTCTTTTATTTCTTTATAAAATTCCAAACATGAAATATTTTTATAATTACAAACTACGCTCAAAATACCTCGGACAGTGGAAATTTTTAGCTTATTTCTTTCTTTAGTCCACTGGCCGCTAATCATGGAAAATATTCTTTCAACATTAGCATTTTGACCAGGTATTGCGAAAAAAAATTGACATATTTTTAAGAGTTCTGAATGAAACTCAACAGCATTTGTTTTAAAATATTCTGTCCATTTGAGACAGGTAATCAATTTTCTAAAATTTTCTATATTAATGTTTTTTTCTACAAAAAAATTTAAAGGTAAATTATAAAATTGATCAAAACATTTTACATCATCAACAACGATGTTTTTAGATGCAAGCAATACTATCGTATTCTCAATTTCTTCCCATGTTGGAACTCTATCTAATTTCATCCAAGTAACGCTTTCAAAATTGGATAGTTGACTAGTCCATAACTTTAAATATTCATAAGACATCTTATAGCAATTCATGCAATTTAAATTAAATTTATCTATTTCATTTTCCAATCCATTTTTTATATTTTCAGACAAAATAGACTTTACTTTGATTGGAAAAAATGATTCCTCATATCTATGATGCAATGTATTTGCTAATGAATTTGTTGTAGCCATTACTTCTAATACAGAATTTTGTTCAGATTCTATTTCTAATATTTTTTCATTAAAAATATGCATTAATGATTCAGCAAGTTCTAAATAAGCTTTACTAAAAGCATCTTCAAAAAATAATTTTAAAATACGAGGAGAGTTATCAATTGATAAAAAATAAGCTTTTAAAGCAGGATAAACTTCCAAGACTCTTTTCACAGCGGGATAAAGTGATAACCAGCGCGTTTTTGAATGTTTTAATAACGCTTTATACTGAATGTCTACAAATTCGCAAAAATTTTTCAAAGATTCTGTCCTTATTGTATAAATTGAAAAAAAATTATAGAGTTTTAAGATTATAGATTCTAAATCTACTGTCATCGAATCAAATCCATGCTGTGCGGAATTGTGAACAATATGAGCAGGACAACCAACACCTATTAAATCTTTTCCAAATTTCAATTTTAAAAGGCTGTAAACATTGTTTTTCCCTGATCTTTTCAAACCTCCAAAATTAGTGTTACAGTTGTCAGCAGAAAAAGCAACACATTTTTCGACAATATTGTATTTTTTTAAACAAGTGTTCAAATTATCACTTATTGTCTCTGCTGTTTCGTTTGGCAAAGAATATAAATCAATCATTTTTGTCATTATTCCATTATTTTTGTCAAAAAATTGAATAAGAACTGGGACATTTTAATTGCCCCATGATTACTTTCATCTGTTGAAACTGATATAAATGGTATTTTGGACAATGATTGCATTATATTTTCAATGCAATATGGAGCCATGACATTATTTGCGATACATCTCGTTTTTGTCTTTCCAGATGAAATCCGCTTAGCTACTTCCGAATCATCAAACATGTTTGACAGTAATTTGTTTGTACAAACGGTGGAGTTATAACTATAATGGTGCTTTAAAGTGTGAAATGCTAAAGCTCCTTCGACAGCTGATACTTTGTGATCCAGAGATGAAAATTTTTTTGTAAAAAAATTGCATATGGAATTGGAACTCTCTCCTATACGAATAGTATTTGTATGCTTTTTTGACGCGATATGTTGTTCCAAATCGTATTTGCCTTTGTTTGCAACCGAAACTGTAGTATTACAAACAGTGCATATTGCCTCGGATTTTGAATTTGGTGTTGATTTAAAACATACAAATTTAGCTTGCAGTTCTTCAGTAAATAAACATTTTCGTTTACTCATATTTGGAGCTAAAATAGAAAAATCCAAGAATATAAAATATAAGACTCTAATTAACAATAATAAATAACATACTTACTTGTTTATTTAACACAAAAAAATATAATATTAATAATTACTTTTCACTTGCTTATTTTATTTATTTAACACAACAAATTATAATAATAATGATTTCTTATCAAAATCGTTAATACACACAAATTATTTCATCTTTAATTTTAAATTCAATAAATATTGACAGGACAGCAATAGCATAGCCTGCTTTTTTTCAAATTTTTGAATTTTTGGTTTTTAACATGGTATAATTATACCAGGTACACACAACAAAGAGTACGTTCTCTTTATTTACAAAATTCAAATAAAAAAGTAAACACAAAAACCCCATAAATGTCAAATTCGGAAAAATAAAAGCTCAAAAGCGCGTAAAATGAAGCTTTTGATTCGGTCTGTCTAGGGCAGTGGTGGGCAGCTGAGGCAGCACACATACTATCATACACTATGTTTGTGTGTGTAGCATCGAAAATTTTACTTTAAAATGTAAACAAACCATTCAAACGAACAATTTAATCGTTAGCCATACGAAGGTATGGCTTCATGTGTGTAGTGTATGTGTGTTTTTTTGTTGCAGTAGCAGAATTTTGTCTTCAACCACGCGTGTTAGGAAATTCTGTCTTTGCCCACCACTGGTCTAGGGTATTAGTTTTAAATTCAAAAGCAATATCCTGCTTTTAATAAATTTTTGAATTTTTATACCGAGTTTTTTTTTTAATTTCAACTTAAATTAATTAAAAATCAGCGAAATTGAAAAAAGAGAACAATTTGAATATTTATAGAAAAAGATAGAGGACAAATAAAATGTGCTAAAAAAGAGAACATGTTCTCTTTAAAAGAGACCTGTTGACAAGCCTACGTGGAACGCTATCGGACTCAACTTATGCGACTGAGCCACGCACTGAAGTAAAAGCGGCCGAAATACGAAGAAAGATATGACACATATGGCCACATGTTGAAAGACCGGTTTAGAACTACTTGGAAACGCTGAAATGGGAAGTCCTAGCCCACCCGCCGTATTTTTCAGACATAAGTCCTTCCGACTACTACTTGGATCGATACATGACACATGACCTGTCCCAGCAGAAGTTCATTTCATATGAACAATACAAAAAATGGATTGCTGATTGAATTGCCTTAAGAGATGAATCATTTATCCGTGCTGATATGGGAAAATTACCAAAAAGATGGGAAAATATTTGTGGCCAGCGACAGAACAATAAATCCGTATATGTTGAAAAAACGCTGATTATTCATTTATGTTCCTAATATAAACGAAATGTCTTTTGTAAATATTACTTCATTTTTCGTAATTTCAAAATATGTTAACCAAATTTTTCGTAAAATAAACACAGTTTTCGTGTATTTTACCTATGGATTATTATGAGTGTGTTTTTACAAGAGCTAAATGATGAGGTAACGACATTGAACCTAAATTGAACCGTGGCGAGCATTTGGCCGATATTTTGTTTCACACATAATTGTCATATTTCATGCATTATGGTTGGACCACCCTTTATAATGACGTTTTTTAAAGATCATCCACCCAGTACTAAAAAAAAATTTCACAATTGTACCATTTAAGCCTTTCTTCAAAAAATTTCTCAAATTGCTATACAAATAAAATAAAGGAAATATATTATACAAAATAGTGATGTTGATTTAATCAAAACATATTCAAATACTTTCACTATTCGTAGAATTAAAGTATCTTTAAACAATTATTTTCCCACTATTACCTCCTGATTATGTTTAAATATTTTATTGTAATGTTTTGACATCATAACTATTTTTAATCATTACATCTGCAGAAGAATATTATTCTTCTACGATTAAAATAATATTATTCATAACCTAAGGGTGGTTTGCATAAAAATTTCTTAATTTTGTGATAAGGTAAACATTTGTTAAAATACACATTTTCTCTATTAAACCTTTTATAAAAAATGTTATGCATAATTTTGAAATAACAGTTTGTTATTGTTTTGTTTTATTCTGGGAACACCTTTATTTAATTTCTCTTCACTCTCAAATAAATTGTAAGTGCTTCATAAACTTAGTAAGCGATTGACTCATATAATCGTAAATAGAAAAATAATATTTTTTTTTGCAGATTTTATGAATAAAATTGGTTAAGAGACGATGTTTTTAGAATCTCTAGAGATATTTGTTCGATTTAATTACAAACTCATTGAGAATTTTTTGTTCTCGTCTAGCAGCAAGAAATGAAGCGATACAATTCTCCAATATGGACCGGGAAGGGCTTGGATGACGTGGGACGACCCAAAAACAGAATGGTAGTAGAATACAAAAAGTTGAATTACTGATCGATATATTATTCCTGACGTAAACCTGACTATACAGAATTTAGGGAAAGCAAAGTACTTTCCAACTTTAAATTTGGAATCTGGTTTTCATCAGGTTAAGATCAAAAGGAAGGACGGAGAGAAAACTTACTTATGTGTCAATTGTATATGAATTTGTACGTATGCCATTGGTTTAAAAAAACGCACCCTCAATCTTTTAAAGATGTGTTGACGACATCTTGAAAGAATATATTGGCAAGTTTGCATACGTTTTCATCGACGATGTGCTCATATATTCTTCAAAAAAAGGAATAATCACGAAAAATCCAGATAAAAAATCGACCCACGTACGAAAATTTTTATCGCTCACACTAACTTAAAAGCACGTGAGTAAAATAAACTTTGGCTCACGCTCAGGCTAAAATTTCTTATTGCACTGTGTAATAATTGGTCAATGTAATAAAGTTTGTTTAGTGAGCACTCTGCAGTGATTATATCCTGTAGCAAAGGATATTATCGAAAGCCACATCCTTCGACTAAATAAGGGGTGAATTAATGAGACAGGTAAATTAGTTTTTTAGTTTTGTATTTAAAAGCTTGTTAACATGTTGTTTAACAAAATATTATTTTATTTTGAGATATATATTCCTTTCTTTATAAAATAGAATATTTTATGATGAACAATCAACATATCATATTAGATAATATTTGAAACAGAAATAAAAATAAAAATAAAAACAAATTTGAGAATAAACTTTACAGGGATAGAGAAATATTATTAACACAAATGTGATAAAAAAAATACGACATTTACAACAAGATTGTAATCTTTAATGAGAACTAAATAACTCTTCATACCTATGACCGTTTCAGAAGTCAACGTTTTTTCACAACCTTTTTCAAAATTCCCTGCGAAATATTAACTTTTAAGATCAAATTTATGGAACGTATACATGAAGGAAAATTGATTCTCAACAGAATTTCTCTCTTCATTTACATTTTTTACAGCACACGAAACCAAAGTTAAGTGGTCAAAACCAAAGTTTAGTGGTTAACTATAGTTATGAATGTCAAATTTATGTGGAAATATCTGATGTTAACGTTTAACTGATATTATTTTTAGACAAGTTATCTGACCTGAATGCATTATGGAGCTCTAATTTTACGTCTGGATTAACTGAATAAAATGTAAAATTTACGAGGAAGATCTGTGTCAAATCTAATAATCGAGCTTTAACTAAAAACTACCAACCCCAAAAGATTTTACCAACGAGGTAGTCAACTTTGATAACATGTATCTCACTTTGCGTTGTAACAGGGTGAATACAAAATTAAGGTTATGAAATCTACGCTAATCAAAGTTAACTGTTTATGCCCAATAACTTTTCTTGAGCAGTTAACTTTAACTTAACTATTGGAAACTTACCAATGCTAAGCATTTATCCCAAGGAAAATTTAACCATAATTATCAATATTTTTACTATGGGGCCATTCCATGTCAAACCGCACAGCATTCAGATTTGTCATTTCCGATTTTAATTAAATTCGCCACATATATTGTAAATGGGTGGTTTTTATTAAATTAACCTTTCGACCCCAAACCCTTTTGGTTTTCGAAATATGACTTCATGAAAATTGGCAAAAACTTCAAAATATCGAAAAAGTGTCCATACAAAGTCACCCATAACTTCTAAACTAAACAACCAACCATTTTTCTATTGGTACCATTTTGAAGGTGAAAATATTACCTTCAAAATGGCGTCCCAAAAATTTTTTTGTATTAAAAGGTAAAAATCCAATTTTTTTAAAATTCTGAAAAAAAATGTTAATAATTAAAAATTTATCTTTACGGTTTCATACGAAAAATCTTTTACATGCTATGAGTGTGGATGTGTGTACAATGTTTTTTATACATATTGTTTTTGTGTGTAAGCTTTTGCATATGAACTCGTCGACGAAAATTTGCTTACGACCACGTTTTCCTTCATAACTCAGGGACCAAATGAGTCTCCACCTTAAAATGTTCATAAATGTAAAGAGGCTTTAGTTTTTAACAAATATTTTTCAGAATTTAAAAAAATTGGATTTTGAGACATACCTTTAACCGTTTAATACAAAAAAAAAACTTTTGGGGCGCAATTTTGAAGGTACCAATAGAAAAATTTCAGGTTGTATAGTTAAGAAGTTATGGGCGACTTTGTATGGACACTTTTTCGATATTTTGACGTTTTTGCCAATTTTCATGACATCATATTTCAAAAACCAAAAGGTTAATGATTTGATAAACACTACACATTTACAATATTTGTAGCGAATTTCATTAAAATCGAGTTTTCTGGGCGGTTTGACATGGAATGGCCCTATGTGTGATTAGCCTTAGTATGAGATGTTAAAATAAAAACAAAACGGAATACAAAAATATCTCACAATTTTTTTTTTTTTGAAACGTGAAAATTAAAGCTTTTTAACGTTTTTTTTTTGTGTATTTCTGATCATAAAAATTAATTAACTCCATTTGGTAAATCTATATAATATGAGTGGATTATTAAAATTTAAAAATATTTATATTTATTTATTGTAATTATTTATTTATTGTAATTATGTAACCAGTGCATCCTTTTGTAATAGTAAATCAAAATACGGGTAACTTCCGCGGTTTCTCACGTACTTTTACAATTTTTGAAATATTATTGTTTAAAATTTTGTTAATCCGCCAGCGATTTCCACGGGGTGTTTACTACATTGATAACCCGGTATAGTGGATACTCGGTATAACGAAAACGCGATAAAGCGAAATATAAACCTGTTTGCATTGACGAATGATTTTGAATATTTATACCGATGTAACGAACAATTGAAAAAATCGAAATATGAAAAAATTGGAGAATTATTGGTTAATAAAGCTTCTAAGTTAGGCGTGTATCCACTATTGCTGTGCTTTTTACATTTTTAATAAACTCAGAAATTTCAGATATGTTAAATGTGCAGTAAAATTAGTACAACTTGTTACGATATACATATTTCGGTACAACGAATACGCCTGACAATATATCATTCGTTGTATCGAAATATTCGTTATATGAAACAAAATTTTGTACTAATTTTATTTAAAATTAAACATTTCTGTAAATTCTGAAAATGTAAAAAATTACAAGTAATTGAAATTTAGGTCGAAACTCAATTACAATCAGATGTAAATGAAAAATTTCAATTACTTGTATTTGAAATTTTGTATAGAGGGGAGTTAAAAAGGAAAAATAACTTTTCTTTTTTAAAAAGAAAAAAAAACTTTTCTTTCTATCTAGTAGGTATTTGAAATATATTAAAAAATAATCAAGTAAAATCTCTTGAATAGTACTTAAAGCAACGACCATAAATACAAAAGACTATGCACGGTGCTTAACATTTGTTAAACTTTATATTGGAACTGGATCGAAAAAGCTTTTAACTGTGATATTTTAAATCTTATTTTTTATACATTATTAATGAAGGTAATATAATTAACTGCACACATGACACGTAAAATTTAATTGAAATAATTTAAAAATATAAAAACAATTAATTGAAAGTAACAACTTACTATGGCAAGGATATTAAAATTTTGATTTATCTTTTCATTTAGCCGATTTTCGCTTTTTGAAAATTGCGAAATTGACACTAAATATTATTAATTTTTACCGAAATTGCTTTAACTACAGTCTGAGTGCAATAACCTGTTAACTATTTTTTGAGTTAGAGGGATTTTCGTGAAACGTGTCCTGGCGGTATTCTGTGAGTCTTGGAGTAAAAATAGTAGCTTATTTTGCAAGTAGAGACTCTTAACTGACTTTGTTATTATCAATAATGTATGCAGAGTGTAAAAATATTCTTATCGATTTTTTACATTTTTTTCTGTTTTAAATTTTTTCTCAAATTTAAGAAATTTTGACCTTACATCCTTTTTGTTTGAAAATTGCTTGTTGAACAAAAAAAGTTTAAAATTTTAAAGTTTTAAAGTTTCAAGTAATTCCTTTAATAAAAAATTATTTCGCCAAAAACCACTTAATATTTGAAAACCTCTTCTTAATATTTGAAAACCTCCTTCTTTTGTTTGGCTTACAATTGATAAACAATACCAACGAAGTAGTCTGGCACAAAAAAAAATTTGAAAATTTCATGCATATGGCAATATGTTCCGATTTTCTATATCCCATACCTTTTTCACCCTTGGCTCCATGCTTGGTACATTTATTTACATAAATATGAAACAGAAATGTTTCCATCTATTAGATACAATGACCACTATTATATTTTAATCAAAAAATATAAAATACTAATAATATTTCAAACCATTTTCTTACTGTCCCTATTTTTATTCACATGCGACTATTGGAAATTATAATTCTTTTTAATGTAGTTTTTTTTAAATTGCAACAACAAAGTTTGAATTGTTTCATAAAATAAAGAATTGTTGTTGCACTATAATCTAAAAATAATATTGTAAGTTTCTTCCCAAAATGTATGTGTGTTTTTTTACTTCAAATTTGTTGCATGCAAGTGTCCCTATTTTTTCGCACATAACTGTATATTGGTGATCCTTATGCATTTTTAAGTCGATTTAGCGATGTCCGTCTGTCTGTTGAAATGGCGATCACGACGCGAAGACTCAAGCGGGGTGCCTATTTTTACCCAGATTATTGAACATCCTCCCGAGCAGTTTGGTATTCAAAATTAACAAAATCGGTTCAGCGGTTCAAAAGTTATGAGTGAAAATGTGAAGGTACCTCTAAATTTTCCATACAAATTTTTACAATTTTTCTGTATCTATTTTTGTTTTCTGTTAAGTAAGTAAAAATGTTATTAAGTCTTCTTGTTCGATTACATTTATTGTCTTACATACTATGAGAATAATAACATTCTTTGAGCTATATGTGTGTCACTCTAATACAGTGCTGTTCATTTCATGGGACAATTGTCCCTGCTCAACTCACATGTATTCTTACGCTCTTGCTTTTAGTCGTCACTGAAACAGCGACGAATGAACACGTGTAGCGGATGTATGCTGATAATACAAGATCTATTATAAAAGTCTTTAATAGACTTAATAAAAAAAATGCATTTTTTAATATAAAAGTTGAAATGTTTTTAAAAATTCGAGACCGATCGTTCATTTATTTATTTATTCCGATCGAATGTATTTATTTTCCTTCCAAAAATTTATTTTTTTTTAACAAGATAACATAATAAATTCAACATATTAAAGATATTTTATTAATATGTAAATACAATGAAATCAATAATATTGATTGAAAAAACCTACAACTTTTTGTTTTTTATATAAAAATTGAATTTTTGTTTAATTTTTATTTCTTTAAAACAGTTTTACACAAAATATTAACAGTTTCATATTTTCAATTAAAAAATTAATTCATACAAATACTAACACTGCTATGTACCATTGAAAATTTCTTACAGTGCAATTCTCATTTTCCCACCAGCACAACTACATTTTTATTTTTGAACAGCACTGCTCTAATAACTAAGTTAACGTAAAAAGCAACAATGTTAAAGTCGCTAACAGAGCAGACCTCTGTAAATAACATTACTAAAACTAAATAAATAAGTAATGTTATTAAACCAGATTGGGGTTTTCTGTTAAGCTTTGTTGGTTTTTCGTTTCATTCGATAAAATGTATTTTTTGTTTTTGTAACCAAAGACATTTATATCTAAAGAATGAGCAAAATACATAATTGCTTTAGTGCCGCTACTTTTGAATAGGTGGCGCTGAATTAACTAAAACAATACCCTGCCCCATGGCGATATAGCCTTGGATTAGGCTTTCAATTAATATATTTACCAAAAATATTAAATTAACTACATACTTTAAATTATAATGCATTCAGATGTTGCTAGTATACTTATTACATAATTTGTTTCACATTTTTATGTCAAAAAAGAATTTTTCATAGAGGAAAATAGTATTTTTTTTTATTCCATTTGTATTTTTGAGAATTGAGGGATTGGCAAATGTTTATTCATGTTAATTTTTTCTTTTATAAAAACATACACATGAATAAAGTGCAATATTGTGTTCTTAAACATCTAAATGAATATTGATTTAAAAAATTAAGGTATAATATGCACATAAAACATATATTTTTTATAGTTTTTGGCAAATATTCATTTATGTTACGAAGAAAATAGAAAATCAATAATACTCTCCTGCATATTGTAGCACAATATGGCTAATGGAGACTAGCTCTGCAGCAAAATATGCCTAATGGAGAATGCACCTTCTGATGGGCCATCTATTGACAAATAGTTACAACTCATGTTCTTTCTTTAATAAATAAATTTATTTGCTGTATTCTCTCTATTAGACAAACACACTTCAATTTTTTAAAGAAAGAACATTCGTTGCAACTATTTATCAATACGTGGCGCATCAGAAAGTGCATTCTCTCTATTAGGCATATTCAGTTGCAGAGCTAGTTTCCATTAGCCGGAACAAAATTGAGCATTTGACAAAAACTATGCTTAAAATGTGTTTTTTGTGCAGTCCATGTTTAAAAAAACTAGTGAAAATGTAAAGGTGCCCCTAAATTGCCTATACAAATTTAGTACAATTTCATAGTAGCGACTGGTACATAACATATTTTCTCATATTTTTTCGCCAGTCGCTAAGCAGTTAATATTTTGTATTCACCTCAAACATTTTTTCACCACTAAAATTTTTTTTTCACCTCAAAAAATTTTTTCACCTTAAAAATTTTTTTTACCTCTAAATTTTTTTTTCCACCAAACAAAATCTTTTCACCTAAAAAAATTTTTTCACCTACATAATTTTACTTCAAAAGTTTTTTTTTATATTATTTGTATCAAAAACAGAAAAGAACATCTTTTTAGGATATTGGTGGAGGGTATTCAAAGATTCGACACAGCCGAATTTAGCCCTTTTTCACTTGTTTATTTTTATTTCTTTATTTATACTATAATATCCCAATAATCGATTTTGCTGCAATTTAAGTACAGATCAAGTGCAGTTCTAGCCGTATTTTTTAATTTCAAGCCTTGATTTTTACTTTAATTACACTTGGCTACTTGAATTCCAGTCAAACATAACAGTGTAAATGTGTTTCAATCATACGTTGTCGAATTAACAAAAATTACATCATTTAAACGAAAAATTTAAGTAATTAAAAAAGTAGTATCCGTTGTTAGCGTAGAATAATGTCGCCCGGGCTAAAGCCTGAGATTTCCCGGAGTCCCCACATGAAATGGGTCATTAGAATTCTACAAAATAAAAGTCCCCACAAATGCGAAATAAACATTCGCAAAAAAATCAAAAAATAAATAATTCAGAAAATTATTATCTAAAGCCTAAACTAAACAACTAAAACTAAAAAATGGTTAAATGTTAAAAAATTCGTAATTTTTATAAAGAATTAAAATATTTTTTAAAACCATAAAACACGGCACACCAAATGAAATAGATACATAAACAATAGCAGGCTCAGCTTCAATTTGGAGACTTTTTCCCCTTGGAGGGGAGGGTGTTCAGGGGGAACATTTCCCTTTTAGCCCCTCCCCATAGGAATTTTAGATAAAAGCGTCTGGGCGAATGTCTTCGCCAGACGAAGAATCTGCATATCTTTGAACCCTCATTTTGATCAAGCCACTGGCAGAAATTCTAAAATGTACCTTATCATTTTCTAGCCAAAAGGTTTGGACCGGTAATAAAAGAGGAGTTTCCCCTTTTTGCCCCTCCCGTAGGAATTTCAAAAAACACCGTTCTAGTGTATGTCTACGCCGAAGGAGGAACCGACATACCGAATTTCAGCTTTCTAGTTCCTGCCGTTTCAGCTGGGCGAAGTGAGTCAGTCAGTAACGTTATTTCTTTATAACATATATAAAGATGTACAAAATGGGAATAAAGCAATTATTTTTTTAATAATAGGACGTTATCAACTGATATGCGTTTACAGAATATGAGTATGATTTTTAGTTTTTAAACTACACTCAAAAAAATTAACATGGTATTTCTATTCAATTAGCTTTGGCCGACATTGTATGTTATCTATCTTCAACTAATTATTGCCTATATACCAATAAGTAGTTATAGAGAAAAACTATGAAGGCTTTAATTTTTTAATTTTTGTATGCAAATCTGGCATTTAGATCAAAGTCGATACTGGATACTGGGGTATAGCTCAGCTGTCCTGATTCGCCAAAGGTCTGCTTCCTTTGAGATAATTATAAAATCAAACACGTTAACCCAACCCTTTACAACGATGGCTGACAATACGACACAGATTTAGAGGAAACTACGTTTTGGTGCGAGTTTTTATCGTATATGATCGGCACTACCCGCAGGTAATATTTACCGAACTCTAGAAAGAGTTTCGCCTCCCCAACGGGGATAAACAGTGGTTCCCGTACTTAAACAATACGACTAACTACAAACGAGAATAAACAAATAATACGGCTGGCTAAAGACGAGAATAAACAACGGTTCTCGGGTTCAAATAATACGACTAGCTTATAACGAGAATAAACAACGGCTCTCGTGTTCAAATAATATTACTGGCTAACGACAAGAATAAACGGCGGTTCTCGTGTTCAAATAATACGACTAGCTAGTAACGAGAATAATAAACGGTTCTCGCATTCAAATAATACGGATGAATAACGACGAGAATAAACAACGCTTCTCGTGTTCAAATAATACGACTAGCTAATAACGAGAATAAACAACGGCTCTCGTGTTCAAATAATACGACGGGCTAACAGCGAGAATAAACAGCGGTTCTCGTGTTGAAATAATACGAATAGCTAATAGCGAGAATTAACAACAGTTCTCGTGTGCAAATAATACGGCTTGCTAACGACGAGAATAAACAACGGTTCTCGGGTTCAAATAATACGACTAGCTAATAACGAGAATAAACAACGGCTCTCGTGTTCAAATAATATTACTGGCTAACGACGAGAATAAACGGCGTTTCTCGTGTTCAAATAATACGACTAGCTAGTAACGAGAATAATAAACAGTTCTCGTATTCAAATAATACGGATGAATAACGACGAGAATAAACAACGGCTCTCGTGTTCAAATAATATTACTGGCTAACGACGAGAATAAACGGCGGTTCTCGTGTTCAAATAATACGACTAGCTAGTAACGAGAATAATAAACGGTTCTCGTATTCAAATAATACGGATGAATAACGACGAGAATAAACAACGGTTCTCGTGTGCAAATAATACGACTAGCTAATTACGAGAATTTAGCAACGGTTCTCGTGTTCGAATAAATCGACTAGCTAATAACGAGAATAAACAACGGTTCTCGTGTTTAAATAATACGACGGGCTAACAGCGAGAATAAACAACGATTCTCGTGTTCAAATAATACGACTAGCTAATAACGAGATTGAGCAACGGTTCTCGTGTTCAAATAATACGACTAGCTAATAACGAGAATAAACAAAGGTTCTCGTGTTCAAATAATATGACTAACTACAAACGAGAATACTCAAAGGTTCACGTCTTCAAGTAGTACGTCTAGCTAATAATGAGAATAAAGGTTCAATTAGACGTGACATACCATGTCGCCAAAGCCGTAACCAAAGCCATAACCGTAACAAAATTTATGTTATCGATTAGAGGTTCCATAACCATTAAAAACAAAAACACAAAAAAACATATATAAATATATATATAAAATATAATATGCATTAAAAATAAAAACACAATAGAAAAACAATAAATAATAAAAACAACAGTCAGCTGTATGTTATGGTTATGGCAAAGAACCAAAATTCAATAGATATCTATGGTTATGGCTATGGCGTTATAGCAAGTCACCAATAATCGATAACATTGTATACCATAAGATTGGTTCGAACAGCTGTTTTATATGGTTATGGTTATGTCACGTCTAACTGAACCTTTAGCAACGGTTCTCGTATTCAAATAACACGATTAGCTAATAACGAGAATAAACAACGGTTCTTGTGTTCAAATAATGCGGCTAGCTAATGATGAGAATAAACAACGGTTCTCATGTAGGGAGGCAGGAATCGGTAGAGAAATCAGGTAATACCCCGTTCTCGGGTCGAAGTATTACCCGATTCGTCCCTCGGTTCTAGCTCTCCTTACAGCTTTTAACTTTCACACTATATGTATGTTAATAATTTTTCCAACTTAATGAGAATTGTATACGGTGTTGCTATAAGTATAGTATCATGTATGGCGGAAAGTAGTAATAATGGGTATGAGGATAAGTAAATTCGTAACGGCACGTTACAAACCATATGTCATGATATTCAGGTTTAACTGAATTTTAACTTTTTGCTGATTTTTATTATAGTAATTGTTTTTTGTGTTTTCATTTTAAAATAAAAAACCTTATTTAATTATATAAATAGGATAGTTGTTATTATTTTCGAAACTTTTTTATTGAAAAAGCAATTATTACTTCATTACATGAAATTACAATTACATGCAATTGTAATTGAATTTTATTTCAGTTTCAATTACAACAATATGTAATTGTAATTGAAAAAATTTCAATTACAACTACAAGTAATTATGTAATTACATGTGTAATTAATCACAAAATGTAATTGGTCTGAAATTGAAAGGTTTATCAACAAATATTTCTCCAAATACTTTCTTATTTAATATTTTTTATATTTTTTCAAACTTTTTTCATACTTTTTTACCAACTATTCGTTATACCGATTATAAATTTTCATAAACATTCGTTATACAAGGTAGTCAATGCAAATAATTTGGTCGTTCGTTATATTGTGTATTCGTTAAAGCCAGAATTCGTTATACCGGGCTTTGACTGTATTTATAAATAGAATTCAATAGTTTTTTTATTTCAAGAGTACCAAAATTATATAAATCGCAAAAAAATCTTGTGAAATTGCTCTATTATTGGCCAAAATCTAGCTTTGGGATTTTACTAAGATGATTTTGGTAAGGAACATTTTAATTCAAACTTACATGCGGACAATTTCCGTACAGTACCGCTTAAACCTTAATCCAAATAACAAATTTTTTTACACAATTTTAAGTGCTGAAACACTTTATGTATGTATGTATAGAGCTTTGCAATATTTTTAATAATCATTATTACCAGTTTAGTTTGTTAAAATATCTTCTGTAGAGTAAATTCTTGGAAAAAAAGCCTTGGTTTGTACTCTTAATCACCATATATATTGAAAAATATGTTTACCAGTGGTTAATGCTAGTATATGCCTTAACTAGGGTATAATTTGAGATAAGTTAATCTACCTTTATGTTTGAAAATCGTTTCAGTAGGTTAGATGTAGTATATAGTTATGGAATGCCGATATTTTTGAAATCAATAGTTTCGGTATTGGTATCGGATGTCAGTTTTAAGAAGTTTGAAACAGATATAATGAAGGCCTAGTTAAAGACAATTCGCCCCTAAATTGTATGGCGACCCATGAAAAATCTCTCCAAAAACCTCAAATGTAAACTAGTCTTTTACAACACTGTAATTAGTGCCGAATGCTAATAGACGATTTTAAAAATGTCGGAATCAATGGTAAAAAATAGTTCTATGTAATATATTTGGATGGGTATATAAAAAATTTTATTTATGCCTGTTAACTTATCTTAAAATAACCAGAGCTCAGTGCTTAACAATGGTTATGAATATTAAATTTGTGTGCAGTTAACAATGGTTAGTACAAAGCTCTGGTTATGATTTCGATAAGTTACCCACCCTTAAAAATATATATATAACACATTTCTTAATAAGGACTTTTATGCAATCATATTATTTAATGTCAACTAAATTACATTATTTATCACAAAAAAAGTTAAATATAATACATAATAGATTATTTACTAACCTTCATCATATCCGAGGTGTTGTAAATGTCGGACGAGTCGGAATTGCAGTAATTGCATAGATATTGCAGTGCTTCAACTTCTTTCTCCAACCATATATATAGTTGATAACGTAATTGACCGCCGTCTACTTCGAAACCTGTAGCCAATGTGGACAATTCTTCCATTAAAATTTTTAGACATGCTACAAATTTCAGCTGTTGTGCCATTATATCGATTTTGGTAGATTTTTCACCACCCACGTTATTTGTATTAACATTAATCACATTCTGTTCCATTGTGCTTATATTTCCGTTGTCATTTTTAGAAAACTCGTCAAAATCTTCTTTCTCAGCATCGTCATCTTCCTCCCATTGAATTTTAAAGTTGTCATCTTCTTTTGTATCTACTGCTACTGGATTTGACCAATCAAAGTCTGCAGAGGAGCATGTATTAAAATTGTTAGCAGACTCATTTCCCCATTCTATAATTCCAGTTTTTATAAGTTCGTTATCAACACTACAAGAGGACTGAATTTCTTCTGCGTCATTTGAGTCTAAAATTTTCGTTGGGAGCTTATTTAAAACTTCCAATGCTAATGCTGGACAACCTGCTTTAAAATGTCCATGTGCTGTGGTAAAGTATAGCTGCCTTTCTATTGAACTTATAGAGTCTTCTATTTGAAGTTGTTTATCGTTTGAATTCGATGATGCAACATCGCCAGTATAACTAAATCCCGACAAAACAACGTGAGATAGTTTCTTTTCCTGGGCGGACAATGCTAAATTTTGACGAACTAACAAAGGGTGGGTTCTTAAGTAGATGTAGAAATTAAAAACATTTGGATTTGTGGAATGGCTTTCTGACCTTAAAATATCTTCCTCCTTGAAAGCAACATGACACTGACCAACTCCATTGATAAGTAATGTGTTTAAACTCTCCTGGTACTTCTTCAAGATCCAATAAGTCATCGAACGCAAGAATGGATCAGGATGAGCTTTGTCTAAGTTAAATTTAACAGAATCGGTGTCGCTACCTAGAACATTTTCGCATAAAAGTTTTCTATATGTCGAGTTTGTGTTTATGTCTAAATCGCCTTCATACAGGCGAGCTATTATAAGAGCTAGTTGAAAATCATCCAGCTTGTTAATGCACACTTCAATGGCATCATTAAGAGAGTTGGCTAGCAGAAAGAATGCTACGGCGTGTTCAAACCGTTGTTTGCCAAGTAATACAAATGCGTTTTTGAGAGCAGCCTTACGCCACCTATCCTCCGCAAAATTGTTTGCGAAAAATTGCGTCATTTTTTCATCTCGCTTAGATCTAAAAAGACCCCAAACTATAGATTTTTTCTTCATCGCCAAATAGTAAATGGCTGCGTCGAGAGGATCCTGTTTCAGTTGGTAAGCACATTTGGCCAGTTTTTCGACACACTGCCGCAATACGTTTATGTTACGTAGCCAATAACCCACGCCTAAATCTTTTAATGTAGACCATTTTAGATCGCCTTTTTTATACGAAGGTATTAAATTTAAAAGTTCGTCCTCGCTTTCCGAATGAAACGCCCAAACAATATTGGAGGTACCAATTCCATGCTTTTGAAATTGCGTTCGCTGATTTAACGGCAAACAACGTAAGAGATAAGTGTAATGCTTCATCGCCAAAAGAAATCGAAGGCCACAATCATCCAAGGAATCAGTTAATGAATTACCTGATGCATCTTTAGTGCTAGTTGATTTTCCGGAATCAGATATAAATTTTTCTGAGAAATCTGTGTTACAAGTTGATACTGTATCAGCTAATGCTAGAAGATGCATTTGGTCAAGGGAAGAAAGTCCAGGAAGATGTGTGTGTGTTAAAAGCCTTGATAGAATTTGTCCTTGGCGTGGGCCAAAATGGGAAATATTCTGTTTTTCTGGAATAGACATACGTCTATCAGTTCGCTTGTAATCATTATCATTGTCCAGCAAATCATCCAAATTATCGTCGGTTGTATCTATTTCGAACAACTGATCATAGTCTTTTGCATCATCGGATAAAACGCTTGCTTGGCCAGCAGTTTCTTTGTCTGCATTCAAAAGAACCCACAGTGGTAATGGAGGAATTGATGTTATTTCTGCATAATCTAACATGAGTTCCTCTGGGATCTAAAAGAAATATTAATAGAATAAATAGTTAAATTATTATAAATGATAATAGTACACAAAAATGTGCTTCAGGCGAAAACTTAAACATTACATTTTGTTAACGTTAACTTTCAATGCTGAAATCTCAACATTTACACATGTTCACTTCTAAAATAATTTATTGGCGTTACTTCCTAAAAAGTTTTGCTGGCATACGTTTTATAATATCGAAAATATTATAAACATTAGCTTAAATTGATTTAACATAGATTTAAAAAATAAAGTATACTTTAAGAGTTTTAGAGTACACTTTTCTTAAAAGTATACTTAAGGCCCGCTGTAATGATTGGTGGATCGCCATGTAACAGTTTCCTGTTATAAGGCGGGTTTATATATAAATATATATATATATATATATATATATATATATATATATATATATATATATATATATATATATATATATATATATATATATATATGTGTGTATATATATATTCATTGGCCATACTTTGAAGACATCTGTATATACAGCCAAAAAAGTCCCTATAATATGCGCTGTATCCAGTAAAATGTCTTTAGTGTATACAGTAGATTAATTAAAAGTTTGAGGACGGTCCCCAAAGTAACAAAATGTCTTCATAGTAACTTGTGGAACGAAATCCTGTCCCCACAACATGCGCTGTGCACATATATATATATATATATATATATATATTTATTTACTTATTTGTTTTTTTATTTATTGGTTGAATTACTATCACAACAAGAATAAATCTTATAAATTACAGTGATAGCAAGTTGCATTTGTTTGCCACTTAATTAAATAAATTATAGGCGATGTTTTCAATCTGAAGTTTGATAATCAAATCTTGTTTTATTTTAAATTCTTTCTTATAAAATACATTTGGATTTGAAACCATATGTTTACAGTCAAAATATTTTATTAATTTTCAAGTATTTAGTGCAACTCAAGTATCCAAAGTTCATTTCTAAAGTAGAGCTTTGTTTTGATTTCAAACGAAATCCACATCCCCCTTATATAAATTATACATGTTATAGAACTACATATAATATAGAGCAATGAAATGTGGTCTCCTCTTTCTAAAGCGTTTATTTAAATAAAAGTAATTGTTTTTATTTGCATTACTATATTTATGTTTTATTATTATTTTATTAATATTACATACAAACACAATGCAACTACACCCAGAAAACAGTATCAGTTGTGGCCACCGAATTTGTTGCCAATCGAATTCTGGCGGTTACGACAACTATCTTCATATTATATTATATTTTTAGTTGTGAAAGCCAGTTGTCTTTTTTAATATTTATATTCCACATAAATATTATTACGTTCCACAAAATTTTATTTTAAGAAAAATTAAATTTTTATATTTGTCCGGTATCGAACCTAGGCATACAGATTCTTAATTCACACTCTTACTTACAGCACCACAATTTAATTTAATTTTCTTTGATATATTTGTTATTTAAACATTTGAATATTTTGTTTTAATCAGGAGCTGAAACCCTGAAAAAAATAGGTTTAGGTTTGGGTTAATCAAATTAAAAAATTCGGGTTCCGTTCAGGTTTCAACATTTAAAGCGAAATATGTTTTTTTTAGCATTTTCAACATCTTCGGGACTTAGCATTAACTTAAATCGGTTATCTAGATATAATACTAAAGTGGATTATTAATCAAAAGTGGATTTTTTTAATAATATTTAAATATAATTCTTGTGAAAATTTTTTTGTTTTGTCATCTTTTCGTAGCTCTTATTTAAAACTAAGACAGATTCTATAAAAATCGCCTAGTCATCTATTCTTCTTGTAGTTTCAGTGTTCAAAAACTTCTACGAATTCTTCACAAATATTCCAAATATCATTCATAGTATGCAGTAATTCCGAACAAACACTTCTGTATTCCAATAAGGCTTTAACCATTTCATAACTGGAATTCCATTTAGTTTGACAGTCTAGTACGGTTTTTTCAAGTTTAGCTTTTTGGTTCAAGAAGAAATTTTTGGTGTTCGCCCTTTTTTGCAAATAGCTCTGCATTGATCAAGTATTTGCTTAAAAGGAATAGATATAGTGTCGAGCACTGCAAACTGGAATGCAAAAAATGGAATTTTTTTATAATTTTTCTATCAAACATTTCTTACGCCATGAACAGCAAGAATGTTTTTTTATATTTTTGAAACCGAACCTGGTTGAATTTTTGGGTTCAGCGGGTTCGGGTTCAAAGTTTTTATAAACATCGAACCTGAACCTGTTTGGGTTCGGGTTCAGTTTCAGTGCCTGATTTTAATAAAAAAAATATTTTTTTTAAATGTTTGCCTTTACCGGAACTTGAACTTGGAAATAAGGAGTACTAGGTTAGCTCTCTACCCACTAGCCCACAAACACTTATAAATTTTGATGACTAAATTTGAATTTAAATAATTTTTTTACATAAAGCAGATAATTCTTTTACAAATACCGATTGTTAGTGGCTTCTATAATCAATACAATCCACAATTCGGTTGGTTCATCTGAAACCCTAATTAAGTGATATATTTGATAAGGATAACCGTATTTGTAGTTACCACTTTAGAATATCGACAATTTTTTAATAAATTTGATAGATTGTACTAATTTTCTAGTACATTCACTAAACAAATGGTTTCTTCTACTGTACCAAATTTCTAAACGAATTTTATTCGTAAAGTTGATTGGTATTTTCAATATTTGGTTCCTTTTTAATTTCCAATGCCATATTTTTGGTATAATAATTTCCAATGCCATATTTTTGGTATAATAATGGATTACAGATTATTCCAAATAAAATAGAATCCTTACAAATAAATGTTAATGGTTTTGATCGAATTGCAACTAATATTTTATCTGGGTGTAAAGGCATACAGCTATACATGAATACGCTACAAGTTAAAGTATACTTTAATCATTAAAGTATACTTTAAAACTAGCTTAAGTTGGTTTTATCCAATTTAAAAACACTTTAAACAGCTGTTTTTTTCGTTAAGAACATTTTTTTTTTATAAAAAATGTTTAAATTGCAAAATGTTTAAATTGCAAAATATTGAAAGGGATTTTGGATTATTGTATTTAATAAGTTTTATGAATAAAAATACTCTTTTTTTATAAAGTTTTTCCTTTTCACATTTTGGCACTGCACATTTTTTTATTTACACACTTTTTTAAGCTAATATAAAATCAGCTGATCAATGTTGCCACAATGTTGATTACTTTTTTGTACAAAATGTAATGTGTATTTGATGTGATATCCATTTAAAGCCGGTTCAACTTAAAACTGGATTTAATTCTGACTATAATAGCAAAATAGATAATAACAGTTTTTTAATTTAAAGTCGTTTTTAAATAAAGTTCAATCATATCTTAACTTATCTACCTCTGCTACCTCTGATGAGTAACGTCTAGGTGAGGGCAGCGACCGGGGACGGCAGGCTTCCTCTGATGAACTTCGTATGACCTACGTTGATAAAGTGAGAGGGAGAGAGAGAGAATGAAGGAGCTGCCTGGGACGGCATGCTTCCTCTGATGCTGTTCGTTCATTATACAGTGCCCGTAGTTACCTAGGTTCGCGACCCTGTACGAGATAAGCCGGGTTGTATCCGGTAGATTCGGAACTGCTTGTGTTTATTGCCAGGCTTACCTCCGGTAAGTGATCATCCCATCGATTATGCTGGTTTCGTGCTAGTTGAGCGATCATTGTTTTGATCGTGCGATTGGCTCTTTCAGTAGGATTTTCCTGGGGACAATAAGGGGCGGTAAATTGGTGTCGAACTTCAATTTCTTCTATGCAACTTCGTAGTACGCGGCTAGTGAATTGTGCACCATTATCTGTAATGAGCACTTTTCGAGTTCCAAACCTGGCTAGAATTCTCTCCCTAAAGGCCTTGACGACGCCTTGTGCCTTGGCCTTGTGCGGCGGTACGAGTTCGACCCACTTGGAAAAGCGATCGAAGAAAACTAAGAGCATGCTGTTAACATGTTTGGAGCGAGGAAGTGATCCGACAAAATCTGTGCATACGGTAGCCCATGGTTCTTATTGGATCGTTACTAGGATTTCGCCCCCTGGTGCCACCTGACTCCGCTTATACATCTGGCAGGATTTACAACTTCTAACGAACCGGGCGATATCGCGGAACATTCCCGGCTAGTGTAGCGGTTGCCGACCCGATTGGCGGTCTTTTCATGTAAAACTTGATGTCGTTAATGAGTAGCACCACACAACTTTTAAGACTTACTGCCCTCATCGTGAGGGTGTCTCGAAACGTGCCTAAATAACTGGGTTCCAACGATTGAATAGTCGGAACACTTCGCAGGGTCACGTCTAACTTCTTCTTTTCTTCTTTGTAACCACGCACAGTCTGTCGGTTCACGTTCCTCAATGGCCGTTTTTAATAATTTCATTGGCTGACGGGACAAAGCGTCGGCAACCACATTGTTCTTCCCCTTGCGGTATTGTACTGTAAAGTTATACTGTTGGAGCTCCAGGGCCCACCGAGCCAATCGACGCGTGGGATTCTCTATGGAGTTGAGCCACTTTAAAGAGAGATGGTCGGTGATGTCGTGGAAACGGTATCCCTCCAGATATGGCCGCATCTTTCGTATACCCCATAATATAGCGACATTCTTTCTCCGTGGCTGTATACATTTTTTTCCCCACCATTAAGACTCCTGCTAGCATAAGCAATTACGCGTTGGCCGTCCTCCAGGTTTTGCGTTAATACCGCCCCCAATCCGTAGTCGTTAGCATTCGTTTGTAGGGTGAATGGCCTAGAGAAATCGGGACATGCCAGCACCGGGGCCTTTAGAACTTCAAACTCCGTTTGTTGATCCGCTGTCCACTTCCAGTGCCTGCCTTTCTTAAGGAGAGCAGTTAGGGGCTGGGCTATGGCAGCAAATTCCGAAACAAATCGACGATACCAGGAGGCGACTCCCAGAAATCTTCTCATCTCTTGTAAATTGCTTGGGGCCGTCATCTCCCGAATCGCAGCCACCTTGTCGGGATCGTTCTGTATGCCCTTGTCACTCACCGCATGTCTGAGATACTTGGTCTCCCTTTTGAAAAATTCGCACTTCTCTGGATTGATCTTTAAATTAGCTGCTAAAAGTCGCTGAAATATTCTCTCAGTTTGGACAAGTGTTCTTCTAACGTTCTTCCCGTGATGATAATATCATCCAGATAAGCGAATGCAAAAGGCTCCAAATCCGATCCGATGCTCTCTGGAAGGTGGCCGGAGCTGAGTGCAATCCGAATGGCATCACACGCCATTGGTATAAGCCTCGATCGGCAACGGTGAAGGCGGTATACTTCTTACTGTCATCCTCCATGGGGATCTGCCAGTATCCATCTTTCAAATCCAGACTACTCACGTACTTGGCATCTCTTAATCGGTCCAGTATTGTTGCAATTCGTGGCAGGGGATACGCATCGGGGTCTGATTTGCTGTTTAGATGTCTGAAATCAATACACAATCTCCATGTGCCGTTTTTCTTCGGCGCCAATGTGATAGGTGAACTGTAAGGGCTTCTTGACGGTTCTATACAGCCACTAGCCAGTAGCTGGATTTCGGATGGATTTCGGCGGGGGTACCTGATTTTAAATGGTCGATCATCATTCATTACTATGCAGTGCCTAGAAGCAGCGGACAGGGCGTGCATCTTCCGAAACTTTTGTAACTCGCCTTCGAGAAAATATTCAATCTCTCTTCGGTCTTTAGCGCTGTGTCCCTCTACTGGAATATGGCTCCTTATAGCCTGACAATCAGCAGCCACTTGTCCCGTGGGTGCAGCATCTTCATGGTATGGGGCGTTTCTGACATGGATTGTGGTGTTGGATGATTTCGACGATGAAATCACATCTCGTTTTTTGTTCGACCAGAATTCTCTTACTGTTTTCGGAGTGAATGACGGCGATCCCGTGTGAAGTTGCATCCGGGCGTATCATGTACAGTTGTTCTGCGGGGTACTGCGGGGTTTTTGGGATACTTTCCAGGTCTGCTGCCCTCTCCAAGAGTTCATCAAGGGTCGTAAAATCTTTTCTCCAAATGTATATTAAATAGTTGGAAAGAGAGTTTCGGTATATTTGGTGTTCCTCATCAGGTTTTGTATTGACATGACGTAATTTCTAAAGGGTTCATTATGCTTTTGGTATCTGTTTTTAACCGTATCTTCGAGCAGTTCATAGCATATCGAGGGTAAAAATATCTTAGGCAAATCTTGTTTAAATCTGGACCAGCTTTTCCAGTTACGATTGTTGTTTCGGTACCAGATTAATGATTTGTCAATCAGGCACAAGGGCATCATATGTGTCATAGCATTCACATCTAAAGCGTTCACATTGGTCAATTCTTGTAATCTCTTAAAGAATTCAAAGGGACACGTCGCACCGTCAAACTTAACGTCCCATTTAGATATCAGCTCCGCAGTTGTCGTCATGTTGGCCATTTTTTTCTACGGATTTAACCAGGAAAACTACTCGTATATTAGATACATTTACCTTCCTTGCTGTACGTTTCTCGGAATCTTAGTTCCCTCTCTTCCACTTGGTTTTAATGTTTTTATTTCCTCTGCTTGGTGTCCTTGTAACCCAATACAACAAAGCCTTAAACTCTCAAGTCCCTGATCGGGCGCCACTGTAACGGCGAGATGTCCTCCGTTAGTTGGGGTAAGCTCGCGGAGGTAGGGATTGTCACAGAAATGTATTTGATTCAGTGACCGAGAGTAAATGACATGATTTTATATGTTACAAAGGTTAATTCATTCATTGAGGTTAGGAATATAGGATTGATAAAGAGACAGAGAGGAGAGAAAGAAAGAGAGAGGAGAGATAGAGAAAAGAGATAGAGAAGGAGACAGAGAATGAAGAGACGACCGGGGACGGCACGCTTCTTCTGATAAACTACGTCTAGGTGAGGGCAGCGACCTCTGGTATCTTCAAAAGGGAGGACAGCGACCAGGGACGACACCCTTCCTCTGATGAGCTACGTCTAGGTGAGGGCAGCGACCTGGGACGGCACGCTTCCTCTGATGAACTACGTCTAGGTATGGACAGCGACCTGCGACGGCACGCTCTCTCTGCTACTTCAAAGGGAAGGACAGCGACCGGCGACGGCACGCTTTCTCTGATGAACTTCGTATGACCTACGTCGATAAAGTGAGAGGGAGAGAAAGAGGGAGAGAGGTAAAGAGAGGGGATGAAGGAGCGACCTTGGACGGCACGCTTCCTCTGATGAACTGTTCTTAGATCTCCACAGAATCTTCCATGATATTCGCAGGCCTTCTAGGACATCCGCAGGGTATTCAAGGATATAAACCGGACTTTCAAGGATATCAGCAGAACCTTCAAAGATGTTCGCAGGGCCTTTAAGAATGCTCACAGGATCTTCAAGGATATCAGCAGGACCTTCAAGGATATCAGCAGAACCTTCAAGGATATTCGCAGGACTTTCAAGGATATCCGCAGGCTCTTCAAGGATGTTCGCAGGAACTTCAAGGATGTTGACGGGACCTTCAAGGATATCCGCAGGACCTTCAAGGATATCTTCAAGAATGTTCGCAGGATCTTCAAGGATATCCACAGGACCCTCAATGATGTTCGCAGAATATTTGCGGGTTGTCAAAGGATGCTCGCAGGATTAGAATTTAACGTTTAGTATTGAAATTACCTTGTGCTCTCGTTCACGGCTGCTGGCGACTGACCCAGATTTGTTCAGTGTTGCTCAATATATATCCTAATGGCACCTATTTGTAGTTGTCGCCAGTATAATAACAACGTGTGTAGACAGAAACGAGCGACGCGACTTATGCGTTACACAATAATAAACTCCTCCTCAGCATTTCTACGCATCGAATTAAACATATCAATTACAAAATTGATATGTTCATATTTTATTAAGATTTACTGACAAATTAATAATTATTTAATAAGTAATTTTAATTAGAACATTTATATAAAAAACAGAATTTTCATTAAAAAAATAGCAATTGTAAATCAAAGTCTCATTTTAAATTTAAAAAATATTATTTCAAATTAAAAAAAAGCCAATGGAGAAAGTCATACGTCGCCCATTGAATTTCTTAAGTACGTTTTGATTATTTTAGATCTGTTTGATAAAAATCTATTATTGTACAAATTCTTTTACACATTATCCTGATCGGAAAAGCTATTTGTCATACTTGAGCTTATTTCATATAAATATGGAATGAAAAAGACTGATCTGTAATACATATTCCGATGGATCATCAGTATCTAAATTTGAACAGTATTTTTGTATTCCTATCCGTCTTGGTAACTCTGGTTCTATACCATACAGCTCTAATATTTCAGTACTCACCCATAATAAACTCCTCCTCAGCATTTCTACGCATCGAGTCCAATAAATGAAAATATGATCCAAGCTTTATTTTGGGGCTAATTTTCATTTGGTTGGGGTCATTTTACATTATAGTTTTAGGATTAATTTTGCCCCAAAAAATTGGGCTTAATAATATTTTAAAATTGGGGTCATATATCTTGGAGCCAGCGTGAACTACATCGAAATTTTATAAATAAACACAGCACAGATATCATTGGAATGTGAAATAGCCACATGCAAATATTTATTCAAATCCAAAGAGCATTTCAAAAACGATTAGATTTTTTCACAAAGTTTTGGATGACTCCAAAATTTAATTTATATGAAATTCAAAAACACCAAATCAAATTAAATAAATATTCGTTTAATTTCAATAATTTTTTTAATTGCGTTTGGTATTTTTTTTAAATATAATTGATCTTTTTAGGTATCAATTGCAAATTTTTGAATTTTATTTGTAATTTTTTTAATTTTAATTGTGTTGTTTTATTTCGGATTTTTTTTTTTAATTTCAATTGTCATTTTTGTGCAATTTTGTTTACCTTTATAGGATTTTTTTTATGAAAAAAGCTTTATTTTTTATCTTTATATCTAAAACTACATGTTTTCATATATGGACTTCTACGGAACACAAAATATAGGAATTATAGTAGTATGCCCTATGCTCTTCTTTTACGAGTACGAACAAACACATAATGTATTTCTTAGCTTTTGTTGTTTTTTATATTTTATCAAATTACAAATAGAAAAATTTCAAATATTTTTATGACAAATATTTTTATTTACATTTAAAAGAGAAACGCCATGAATTTCCTAGACTTGGCAGCATTTTTATAAATTCTCACTTTTTAACTACTATAGCTACCTTTAAAGTCTATGTAATTTAAGTTGTTATTTAAATATTTTCAATTTTAAATGCATATGTTTTGATATGAAAATAAACTAATAATTCTGAAATTTCGGGGATTCCAGTTAAGACTAAATGTGGTATTTGAATCTCAGACTTTTAATTAAAAAAATGGAATTACGATATTTTTGTTTTAAAAGAAAATATAAAAATTAAATTATTCCATTTATGACCTGTGGAAGGTATCTAGATAAATTCTAAACTAAATACAAGTTGATAAAAGATTTTAAAATTTCTTTGACAAACTCTTTGAACAGTTTTTAAAATTTCATAGAAATTTGTAAACCTAAATTTAGTTTAGATTTTATTTGGCCAGCTCACACGAACTCAAAATACAATATTTAAAAAGAATAAAGAACAATACTTAAAAAAATAAACAACTGAGTAAAACTAAAATAATATTACGAGTGTGTAAATAATTAATAATAGATGAAGGATAAGTACACAGAAACAATTATTGCCAAAAAATTTCAATTAATTTTTATTGTTTGTTCATTTTCATTTAAAAGTTTAAACATATCAATTAAAATATTCTAGTTTATAATAAATACTATTGACAAAATATAAAACATACAGTTATTATAAAATTACAAAAATTACATCTCAAATAATAATACGCATATAAATAAAAGCGTCATAACTTAATTTTTTTTAAGAAAGAGAATCGCACTCATTGTTTAAATTTACAAAAACAACATTATCTCTATAGCGTTTGTATGCATCAGGCTTCAGATTTGAAAATTTTTTGATAAAAAATTAAATTTTGATAGATATTTCAGATCTAAACTAATGAAGTATTGATTTTAATGCATTTTATTTCTTATTATTAATTTTATGAATCTATGATCAATGATTAAATTTTGACTCGATTAAATAATTTGTTTTGTGATTCTGTTCAGCAACGATTTTTGGTTATTTGTTTTGTTAAAGCTTAATCAATTTAATTGATTCTATGAAAAGAATCAACAAAAATCAAATTGATTCTCTGAATTTGATATTAATTGAATAGAGTAGAAAATTATTAAAACAATGAACAGAATTTTGCAAATCGATTCGTTAAAAATTTAATCTGATTTAAAAATTAAAGCAAGGAATCATGTTTTTAAAGGTCTATTTTAAAATTTTAAAAAATTGTTAAAATTTTAATTTGTTAAAATTTGAATTCTTTTATGATGCCACCTTTTTGTCTGGAATATTTATTTTTAATATTTAGCAAACAAAATCTTCGAGAAAGCATTTTATAAAAATAGAAAATTTAACAATTTGTTAAGGATTTTTGGGAATGGCAAAACTGCGGATACGCATACATCAGTTATGATAAAGTTGGTACCATTGTATTTTTGTGGTGCTATTGGAACCTCAAAATTACTATGGTACTCCTATGAAATTTTCATGCCTTAACAAAAATATATTTAATCAAAAAAAATTTGATTAAAATTTTAATTGAATTGAATCTGGAATTTCAATCAAAACTTTTATTAAAATTTTAATTGATTCGATGCTGGAATTTCAATTAAAAGTTTGATTTAAATTTTAATTGATTTTTGGTTAGAAATTTAATTAAAGCTATAATTGATATAATTAAAACTTTTGTTGAAAATGTTGTAGATTTTTGATTAAAAATTCCATTGATATGATTAAATAAATAATTGAAAATTTCAATTAATTTTAACATAAAAAATTAATTGATATAACAACTTCTTTGGTGGTCCAAGTTTAAATAAATTTTTAATTGTATTTACAAATATTTTAATTGAAATTTTGTACATATTCTACGGTTCGGTAACTTAGAGAAAATTGACAAAATTTTCCTGATTTAAAAGCAATTTTTTTTTCTGCACAAATTTCCAAGGCAAAAAAATAAGATATTTACTGTTCCAACGCAGGAGAAGAATTTTCTATTCATTATGAAAAAATTTAAACATTATTTTATCTTTTCAGTATTTTAATCCTCTAGCTATAAGACAGTAGATCCTGCTTTATTTCTAGACTAAATTTAAAAAAACTTAAAATCTGAATAACCTTTGAAAAAACTGTTACTATACTTTGTATTGTTTTTTCAGTCGTGATTGTTCAATAATTTTTACAAAGTTGCAAGGTGCACACAGTTCTTGGTCTTTCTTTTGTTGTTTTATTTTTGTGAATAAGCTCTTCTAACGAAAAAATCGGAAAATTATACAATTAAATATCGTTTATAAAAGTGTGAAACATACGTTATAGTTAATTTTGTTACTTACCGACTCACTGTGGCTGAAAATTTGATTTCTTTGGCCAAAAGTCCAATTTTTTTTGTCACCGATTTTTAAAATTTTAACGCTATTTTGTAGCTAATATATGCAAATTAAGGTAGGCAAAAAATTTGGTTAAACTATTGCTTATTGTGGGAGTGGCATGCTGTCAATCTCTATTTCGGAAAATGGTGTTTTTTTTTACGTTTTTTTATCAAATATAAATGGCAAGTTATCATCGATAATGGCCTGCGGTCCTTTTACCAGGTTGGTAGGATTGTAGTCTTTAGTTGTTGTAAGTGGTTCTTAGTGGTGTTCTGAAATATTTATATTCTTGTCATATTTTAACATTAGTGGTAAAAAACTTCTAAGGAACAAAGGGAACATGAAAGGTATACCACCCGGAGAAAGTGTCCTCTTTAGCCCCATATATACTATTGCACCCGCAACGACCCGCGGGTAGAACACTTTTTTTCATTTTATTGAAATTACTCAAAAAAAAAATTCAAATAAAGGAAAATTAACGGCATGTAACGCATCGAAATATTGGTCTATGACCCCATAGAGTGTGCATTAGAGTGGGTCGCACTCCATACAAAAAAGTTGTGCCGGTCACCTCCTAGAATTGAAGACAATGTGAAGATGACCTCAAAAAAAATTTTTTTATGCCAACATTCGTTAACAATAAACTTTGGTCTTTAGTGACACCAGTATGCTTTTCTGTTGTGTCCATTTTTTTAAGTTCTTTCTTTTAACTCATTTTTCTATCAAATATCCTTTTTTCTCTATTCTTAAAAGTATAAAAAAACTTTAGTTAAAATGACTATTGAAATTTCTAAACACACAATAAAAAAGTTAGTAGAAAAATGTTTAAATCGTTATATGTCAAAATTTACAGTTTTTATAAGAATTTTTAGTTCAAAATCATATATTAGTGAACATTTTTCCTATTCTCTTTTTACAAATTACCAATTTTTTTTTTCTAATTTTTGTTGTTGAGTTTACAGATTTGTATACCCGAGTTAGTATAATTATCAAACATTTTGACTTATTTTCTTTTTTCTAAATAGAGAGCAAAGTTTTTGATAAAGTTAAAATTTTTTAATAATATAAAGAAAATTCCAAGGGATAACAAAAATAAATTGAAATAACAATTTATTAAACTTTATTAAAAATATAAAATAAGTTGGTATTAGCAAATCGATTTCTATAAGATAATTTTTCTGCAAAGTTACAGTTTTATTTACTTAACAGACTTTTATTATATATAAGCAATAATTAAATAGAGGAAACTGTTTTATATATTGATAATATTTTTTTAAATTGATATAATTTAAATTAAACCAATTTAATTAATTAAATTAAATTCTGAAGAGACTCCAGCTGGCTATACTGCTCTAGACTTCTTATGTTATCAAATATATACCCCATGCGGTTTTTGTCCGTTAACTTATTTGCGGATTCACTAACAACTCGCACAAAGCGTTAGGTATTTTGCGAATAAAAATTAAATATAATCTTTGCAAAACAATTAACAGAAAAATACTTATTAATAATGCATAATCGAGTGCAAGGAGAAAATAAAATTGATCAATCATCCATAGAAATTGAAAAAAGACAAATGTCAACGAAAGCAAGAGCAAAGTTTAAGCAAAGCTTTATAAATCATTGTTTGTGGTTTGTGAATGTTGGCATAAAAAGTCAAATTTATACATAATCGTATTTTCTTAAACCTCTGTAACTTTTTTGTTGATGAATAAAAATATATACTGTAAAAGAAAAAATTTCATGGAATTTAACAACTTTTTTTATCGTTTAGAAAAAAATGGAAATTAGGGGGGAGGGGGGGGGGGAATAAGGGGCTGTTGTCATTCTAAGAACAATTATATGTCACACTTTACGATCAGACTATGAATACAGGCACGGGGTCAAGGGCGCATATTGGGTTCAAATGATATCAAAGTGGCGATTAATTGAAATTTAGAAATGAGGTTTTTATAGTAAATTTTGGTATAGGGTAAGGATAGATAAAATACTGTGTTACTAGCTGTAAAATCAATCAACTAAGTTGTTAACTTTCTTTTCAGTTAGCGGTCAAAATTAGCAAATTATTGCTGTTTTTAAAAAAAGTGAAAAAAATGGAAATTTTTACATTTCATTATTATTAGTGTTAAATCTATTAAAAGTAAATCTTTTATCAGGTATTTAAGCATATAGCCACATTTTTTTGTTTATACAAAATATGTGTAAATATTTTTAATAATTTTTTTAAAAGAGGTCCAAAATTGGGATAATTTCCGCATTTAATGGGCCACAACTATTAAGTTAGTAAGAGTTGGAATTAGTTTTATGGATTTTAGAAAAGTATAGGATATCAGCTTGGCCCATTTTTTATTTTCATTTTTGTGTAAAAACTCTGGTTGTCATTTATTGAACAAGACCAGTAAATGTGTTTTTGTGTTTTAATATTGTCATTCTCTTTATTTTTGGTATTTTATTGTTTTTGTTTTTGTTGATGTATTTTGTTTTTTTTTTAGAGATGAGTGCGTGAGGGATTTCGGTCACTTAAGCTCACGTACAAAAAATTGTATCACGCACAATTTACAGGAAGTAAACATATTTTTAATACTTTTATCTAAATTCAAATGATTACATTTTAATTTAATCACGATCACAAATTCTCACGTACTAAAATTTTCATAACCAAAAGCTATTACCATATATACTTTGTTATATTAATTTTATTTAATAATAATTTAAACAACAACTTTAATTTTAAACAACAACTTTAATTTTAAAATTAAAGTAACACACCTTTATTAATTTATTCTCGTCTTTACGATAACGCTTAAGATCTAAAAAAATATGTCGTATCCAAAATGAGTTTCGAGAAAGAACTGGTTTGATTGTTGATCAGCCAAAACCCGGCTTTGGTAATTCGAATGACGGAAACACCGCCAGACGTTTTTTTTAGAACGCGGAAAGAAAAGTTCAATAAAGATATTTTCAATAAGTTCTGACTCATTTATATCTAGCATGAGCAATAAATATGAGCAGAAAAAAACTAATTTATCAACTTTGGAATTAGAGTTAGTTTTGCCAAATATTTTTAATGAAAATTATGATAAAGATAATGGTAATAAAGATGGTGATAAATATGCTGATGATAATAACGATGAAGATAGTGCTGATGATAATGATGATTATCATTATTATAACAATGATGATGAAGAAGATTATAATAATAATGATGAAGATAATGAAGATTATGATAATTGGGATATTTGTGATGAATTTGAAAATACAGATTAATACAAATATTTTAATATATTTTTTAAAAGGTAAAATCACAGGGTACACAGTGAAGACACGATGATTAGAGCGCCTTATTTTTTTACGGTCTTTTAGAAAACTACGTGGAAACTACTATTTCGACAACTCTGATATTCTATAAAAGCAACTAAGATATGACAAACTGTAGGAGAAACAACTGTATGACAAATTATTCTGTCTTCTTTCTTGCGTCTGATTTTCCACTTCGTCAGCTTATTATTGGTTTGGCCCACTCACCATATTTGTAATAATAGAGGCGAATGGATTATATATAATATGAATATCCTCTTTCTAATTCTGAAACCCGTTTTTCGATATCTGGCATTATAAATGAGATAACTAATATCAACTTTGATATAAAATTAAGAATGAAAACCATTTTCATTGCTTTTTTTTAAATGTTTGGGCAAACTAATAATAAGCTGACGATTAATTAAATGTGTTTTGTTAGTGTGTTTATTTGCTTATACATTTCACAGATCATATAAACGTGAAACTTTGTTGTATGTTTTGTTCTTTTGAATACTGAGATAAAATTAAAAAAATACATTAATTATGTGCAAAAGTGTTATAAAAACATAAAACAGTTTTTGTTATTACAATATGTATCCCAAATATAAAATTTGTTGTGAGTTTGTACTAAGTTAAAATGTTAGTAAATACAGTCATGTTGCACTTCTATGGTATCTTTTTGGTACTTTTGGCGATCATAAGTTTTAAAACATGCTGTGTAGTTGTTCACTTTTACACATTATTTTTTGCATACATTGTTTTTAAATCTCTTTCTCGCCTAGGACATGAACTACAACAACAACCCTCCACATACGGTTTTTGTTCACTGACAGCTGTCACTTCTGACAACACTGGTATACCCTGTGGGTAAAACGAAAACATTGATTCCCCAAAAGTTTTAAATTTTTTATTTTTTCAGATTAATTTTTACATTTACTGAATTAAGTGAAAGCAAAACCTGGATACAAATTTATACTAATAGGAATACATATTATTAACATATTCTTTAAATTTATTTTGATTTCAAAGTTACAGCGAAATTTGTTGATCATGTTTTTTCCGAAAAACAAAAACGAATAACAGGTTAAAAAAATGTTCTTCCATTTTTTTAAAGCTGTGTTTTTATGTATTTATGATTATTCATTACTAAAAAATTATAATATTCTAGTTTGTGACTTTTGAAAAAATTTGTACATTTAAAAAATTAAAAAAAAAAAAATTGGATTTTAAATTAAATTTATACTAATATAAATACTCGTACATATAATAAATTTATTATTTGAATTTTTTAATAGCACATTAAGTATGCTTTGATTTCCAATTTTATTCATTAATTTATCGCTTTTCGTTCGAAAGTTACAATAATGCGCTTAACGGGTTAAAAAAAAAATGTATAACTTTTTTTTGCTAAAATAACTCGCCAATAAAAAAATATAATATTTTAAATCTACGGCTTCTATGAATTAATCAACACTTTGGGTACCATCGAACCCACTGTTGGGCGTGGCAACAAAAAAAAATTTTTTTGAGGTTGTGTGCATATTATTTATAGGTGATTCTAAGTTATTCTAGCGATTTCCGCCTGTCCGTCAAAATAAAGTTTTCTACAATACTCAAAAAATTACGGTAATTTAAACAGCCCTATAAGTATACAATGATGTGTTAAATTTCTGCTTTAGGTATTTTATAGCTTATAATAGTAATTATTTGTTCTATTACCAGTAATGATAACTGCTTATATATGTGTAAGTAAGAATGAAAATTCACAGAGGTTGTAATTCATTTGTATAGTGAGGTTTTTAATATATTATTTTACCTAATGTCATTTAGTTTACCTAGAAATATAGTATGATGGCTTATGAAAAGGAACTGGCCGAAGAGTATTTTAGAAACAAAAAACAGGAATATGTTCTTAGTTACTTTAAATAAAATTAAACTTTAATTCGTGTAGCACCGAAATACAAAAGCACAAAGCAGTTAGCTAGAGTAAACAAAAGTTTTATAAAAAGTGCAAACTGGTTAGAAGGCCAGATAAGGCTGGAAGACCACGCAAATCATTGGACAACTGAAGCGATAGATCTAAGAGGCGGAAACTTTAAGATATTAACGATGAAATTGGATGCAAAAATATAAAAGAATCTTTCCTACGTCAATTACAATCACAGAAACAATTGACAAAAGTAAACATCATTGAAAAAGTTGTTAAAGCTAGTCCAGTAAGAACAAAATGGATTCTTAAAAGTATACCAACTACGAGCGATGCAAAACAGTTCACAAATAAGGAGGCATTAGCAATATTTCTGGATTTGACAGAGAATGAAACAAGTTTTTTATTTTTTCCAAATTGGATTTACAATATTATTTTTATTTATTCATTCAGTTATTTTTTTAATTTGTATATATTCTTAAACAATATAATATAATAACACTGGTTTACAGCCAAAAAAATACCAAGAACGCCACATGCCTAGACAAGTTAATTGGGACCTCCTGAACACGAAAAACGCTATTATTTTTTTTCTTAGTACCGGTTTTTAGATAACGGTACTTTTGTGTTTTTCGGTGTATGGTTCCACTCAAACCCTTGTGGAGTCCAGCCCAAGTCCGATCGAAATAAGTGGCATATCGATGGAAAGGTAATTGAATGGCTTTTCCGTCGATATGCTGCAAAATTCTATCTGATAAGAAATGGCTGAGATATGGCCAAATTTGCCTATTTTTACGTTTTTTTTTTTAATTTTTATTTCATTTTTTTTCTACGTTATATTGAAGATCTGGAATGTTTTATTTTTTACCAAATAGTTTATTTAATTACCAATATTTTAAGCGTAATTTGAAAAAAAAAATCGGATGAAAAATAAAGTTTTTATTAAGGATTTTGTGGAACGACAATATTTTCATTTTCATTGCTCACACACTATATTCGACGTAAATTCAAAAAATTAAAATTAAAATGACGAACGACTTGAACTGTTGCGTTTTTTTTCGGATGGATATTCGCGAATGAGGAACCAACAATAGTCCGCCATCATTTATTCATCCCACCAGCCTTTGTAAGGTCTCTCGATTTCTTCCATTTTCTGGTGAAATATTTCACCTTGTTCATCACTTTCGGAGCCCAAGTTCGTGGGGAAAATATCCAAATGACTAAATAAGAAGTGTAATTTAGGTGTCATATTTGAACCTAAAAGTTATCTCGATCGGACTTTTCGGTTGGACTCCACAAGGGTTTGAGTGGGACCATACACCGAAAAACACATAAGTACCGTTATCTAAAAAACGGTACTTAGAAAAAATTTTTCGTGTTCAGGAGGTCCCAATTAACATATCTACCATGTGGCGTTCTTGGTATTTTTCCAAATTAAAAATTTGTAAACCTGTGTAATTCAGCAAACGACTTAAACTAATAAAATGTTTTTCCAGCGAGTTTGTTCTTCTGCCGAAGGTGACCGCTGTGGGCGTAAGTAAATATGCCACAAAATTTGCTCTCACAAATGGTACGCGGTAACACTCGAAGGGAACAAAGAGGGAACCAAAATCGTACGCGGTATCTCTTGAAGAGAACGAACAGGGAACCTAAACGGAACTTACAAATTGTACGCGGTAGCACTCGAAGAGAACGAGAGAGGGAACCTTAACGGAACTCCCAACACGTAAATCGTTAGAACTTAGCAAGTGGAGGAACCTAGACGGAACTCCGCTAAAATTAGTATTTACTGCAAAAACCCTTGGTGGGTAAAAAATAAGTGTGGTTTGGCTTCGTATCCCGGTAACTTCGTCAGGTGATCGCTAAACACCATCCGAAGTTCACTGGTGCTCGGTAGCCACCAATTGGGATATATAACTTAATTATAAAGTCTATTAAATACTTTCACTCACTTTGCCTGGTAATCGCTAAACACTATCTGGACACTCACGAGCTTTGCCAGGTGATCGCTTACACACACATACCAATTTTCCTTGCAGCAATTTTTTAAATTCTCTTGCATTCGTGTCCACACAGCGAAAGTATTTTTTTGAAATTTTAGTATCTTACATATAAAAAAGTACGAATAACATAACACAAGAGAATTGCAAGTACAAGCAAGTTGGTACTTCTTCTCTCGCTCTTCTATAAACTCAGAATTGTTGCAATAAAAATTGCTAAATAAAATAGTTTTTTTTAATTGATATTAATTTTTTAATACTTTTTATAAGTTTTCCCTATTAATTCAGTTTTGGAACAATACACAATACTTTAAAATAGTTTTGAACTAAATGAATTAACGTGAATTAGTTATTATTTTTTCTTCGAATATTCCAAACTTGTTCGTTAAAAATTCCCAAAAATTTTTCAAAATGTATGAATTCATTAGCAAAATGTAAATACAATTGTAATATTTGCATTTAAAAAAAAAAACAAAATTTTTGTTGAAAAATAACAAAAAAAAAATTTTTTTGATATACTGAGAAGTACTCATATGTGCACATTCATATATGTCCACAAATGAACATTCATATATGTCCATATATGAGCATTTAATGGATTGTCTCTCATTAAAAAAAATTTTATTTAATTTTATTAATATTTATTTTATATTCAATCAAATGTGACAAAATTATTTTTTTAATAGTTGTCGTACTCGACCTAATTTATGACACCCAAAATTGAAAAGAGAGTGAGTTACAGCATTGTACAAAAAAGTAACAAAACTTAGTAAAGTTGTATGCAAGTTGATATGCACACGTGAGTGTCAAAGATAGGGCTCCACAGTACTCTCCGGCTATACGAAAGCTACCTGAACCTTGCTGGAAAGGTGACACGTCTACCACAACGGGTAGACTTTGGTGGAGCTGCAGAAGTTTCGTGCTGGATTGATGGCGGAGAGTCAGGTCTAATAAATAAATAAATGAAAATAAATATAAGTCAAAAAAAATGTCGATGTCTTCAAGTGGATTAGATGCTTCTGCACATTGACGCGATTCGTCCAATGTATTATATTCTAAATTTGTAGACCCAAGATCAGTGTTTTTATGTGCATCTGTTACTGAAGAATTCTCGATGTCTAGTATACCTTTTATTTTTTTTTCTATTGATTGCCGGGTCAAACAAGTTTCGATCTGACCTACAAGCCTCCAATAAAAAAATAGGGCCGTGTAACGATTCTTTATTTTCATGGTCTATCAATTTGGGGAACATCTCTACCTATTATTCCGGCTGTGCTCGTCGTTGGGGGGGGGGGGGGGGTGTGTTTAGTTCCCAGAAATAGTATATTCGAATCGGTTCCATGGGATATTAATTCAAGGTAGCATTCTAACGGTTACCAAATAAAACAAAGCGATAAATATGAAAAAAATTATTATTGATGTTGATGATCGACGTGTAGCTAAAGATGGAAGTTGCCACACCTCCTTGCTGACAAATATAGATTTTGTTGTCAGCCCAATCTAATTTTTTTTTCTATTTATAGCCAATATCTGACAATGATTTTTACGCATCCGTATTTGACCACAATGATGATTTGAAGTAAAGATGTTTCTATATAATATGATATTGATTTTTGCAATATGTTTTGCGAATTCTTATAGCTTCACGTTTACAGATGATTATAATGATCTGCATACATTGGTAGATTATAGTTGTTGTTATAAATGGGTAGAAGGTTTGCTTCGCATACGCAACCTATAAAGTAAAATCCTCCCCAAATTGGGATAGTTCCTTGTAACCTTTGGAATAATATTTCTAACAGCCCCTAGACGTTACAACACTCTCAGAACTAATTGGGGAAAAAAAAATTTCGAAAACATTAATCCTTGGTCAACTATAAACTTTAATTAAATACAAAACTTACCAAAAGAATTAATAATTTCAAACAACTCTCGGTCTCTTTAATTTGTATTGGAAAAAGGCTTTAAATTGAATTAAATAATTCCTTTATTTTCCGTTGTCTAGCTTCCTTTTAATTTGAAATTCAACCAACTAATTTTTTTTTCCATATTTCATATTATTTATTGAATCTTCACTTTTATAAACTGTGAACTAACAATAATTATCCAAATCTTAAAACTGTGAACTAACAATAATTATCCAAATCTTAAAACTAAATATTAATTGTTAAGTCCAGCCAGTGCCAGACTGATGTTATGTGGTTCAACTGGGACCATTATTTCCCCTTATTATTAGCGGACCAGTCCGCAGTGTCCCTCCTCCTAAGACGCTGGTGGCCGTGATTATTAGTTAAGTTACGGGCTAGTATGTTGGGGTGTGTTTCCAGTTTTGTTAAATAGCGTTGACAGTGTCTAATAATTTCATCTTTGACCAGGGGTACATTCAGGTCTTTATGTATGTTGTAATTCCTAACATACCAGGGTGCGTTCGTGATCGTCCTCAAGAATTTATTTTGCATTCTCTGAATTTTCCCTATATTGGACGCAGAGGCAGTACCCCAGAGCTGAATTCCGTAGCACCATATGGGTTTCATGATCGAATTGTAAATGAGTAATTTGCAGTGCAGGCCTAGTTTAGAGTTTTTGCCAGTAAGCCAAGCGAGTTGAGCAGTTTTTAGCCTCATCTGAGTTATTTTCGCATCTATATGATTTTTCCACGTGAGTCGACGGTCAAGGTGAATACCGAGATATTCAGATTATTAATTTTAATGGGTGGACACGTCTCTTTTCTCAGTGTGAAAGTAATGTGGATACATTTCTGTTCATTCACCTTAATTTTCCACTTATCCAACCAAGCTTCCAATTGTGAAATGTGAGTCTGTAACATTCTAGACGCTATTTTTGAGTCATCGTGGACGCTTAAGATTGCAGTATCGTCAGCGAAAGTCGATGTGTGGGTATTAATATCTAATGACATGTCTGAAGTATAAATGATATATAACAGAGGACCCAAAATGCTACCTTGTGGAACTCCGGCTTGTATATCTTGAGGAGAGCTGACAAAACTTTTTTCAGCAAGAGTGAATTTTCGATTTGTTATATAGCTTTTGAGTAGCTTGTGAGTATTTGTTGGTAACAAAAGTTTTATTTTAAACAGTAGACCTTCATGCCAAACCTTATCGAAAGCCTGCGAAACATCGATAAAAAGGGCAGAGCAGTATTTTTTCTCAATGGTGCTGTGTTTTCTCCTGAAGCCAAATTGGTGTGATGGAATACAGTTGTTTTGTTCCACATAAACAGTTATCTTTTGACAAATTGGATAATAGGCTTATAGGCCTATACGATTCCACTTTTGTGTGATCTTTGCCTGGCTTGGGTATCATTTTAACGAGTGAAACTTTCCATTCTGGGGGATAGTATTCAAGGCGTATAATAGCATTAAAAATAAAGAGAATTATCTTTAATGCTATACGGGGTAACTCCAAGAGCATCCTGTTACCGATTCCATCGATACCAGGAGCTTTTTTGGGGTTTAGTTCAAAAATAGCCTTTTCGACCTCTCTCATCTCAAACGTTAATCGGGTAGCTGCTCGGTGCTGGGGTAAAATCGGCGGCAACTCTGTTACAGAACTTGTTATATTTGGCGTGAATACTTTTCTTAAATGTTCTACAAACAGATCTCCTTTTTCAGTATCATTTCTAGCCCAACCTCCGTCTGATTTTCTCAAAGGAGGCTTACATAAGACAGGTCTTTTTAAATTTTTCGTTGCACGCCATAATGAGTAATCAGTTCTTGATGTTGGATCTAAATTTTCAAAATATCTGTTTAATGAAGCAGTTCTCTTATGTTCAAGTAGCTTTCTTAATTTTTTAGTGCATTCTTTCAACCGTTCCTTAAGTTGAGGAGATCTGTGCTGTTGCCACTCTCTTCGAGCTCTTCTTTTTTCATTTAAGAGTCGGCAGACAAAATAATATTTTGTCTGTTGTGTCGGGGGGGTTTGGTAGCAAGTTGAGCAGCAAGTTTGAGATTTAGTTCAAAATTTTGAATCGAAAGGTCGATATCTTCCGGTGTTCTTAGCGGTATGTTTTCCGAGCAATGTGTACTGATAAATTTTTTATACTTCAACCAATCTGTTGTTTTGCCTGTCAGTGCTAAGTCACCAGAGGGGGGTACAATTCCTCGGGGGTTTAAAATAGTAACAACTGTAGGTGTGTGATCAGATGAGAGATCCAAAAATGGTTCTACATGGACCAATTCTCTCGCAATAGACATTGTTATTCCAAAGTCTATCAGATCGGGTATTTTCCGACGATCCGTTGGCCAGTACGTGGGTTCTCCACTAGAGATCACATCCATACCCAGCTTAGAAATTGTATTAAACAAAACACGGCCCTTAGGGGTAACAAGCCGTGACCCCCAGAATGTATGCTTGGCATTATAGTCTCCAGCTGCCAGAAAACGCGGTCCTAATGATTCGAAAAAGCCTGTGTACTGATCCTCCGTTATGGAGAATCTGGGGGGAGAATAAATTGACGAAATCACTAAGTCCTTATCGAATTCTTCAAAACATATAGTAGTGGCCTGAAGATAATTTTCGCAAAGATCACACATAAGAAAATGTTTTAATCACATGACCTGCCTCTTGGGTCCTTAGTATCATACATTGTGTACCCGCGAATTGAAAATGAACTTCTCAGGGTTAAATGGGTCTCAGAAATAAGCATTACGTCAATTTGCTGATTTCTGAGAAAATACTCGAGCTCTTCTTTATGTTGGCATATGCCGTTAGCATTCCAGTAACATATTTTCAAACTGTTCATGGTTTAGTTAACAAAGCTTGCATCAAAATAGACTGATTTCTCATCATCTCTTGCATCATATTACTCATTGAGTTTGTAAAGTTAGTAACAGTTTGAACCAGGGATTCAATGGATGCTTCAAGTCTGCTGAAATTTTGTATCTGGGGTTCAGATTGAGAAAGTGGAACATTTGGATTGACTTGTGCGGCTTGTGGAGTTTTTGGGGGCTGTGGTTGTCCTCTTAGAACTTCAGAGTATGAAGCACTGTTGGTGATAATTTGTGGGTATTGTGGAATATAAAATTCCGGTTCTAACTGTGATTTCATTCGGGGGTTTTGGGTTCTGTTCAAATTTGAGTTTTTTAATTTTAAATATACCTCACAACCTCTGTAATTAGCAGTATGGGGGTTACCGCAATTGCTACATTTCTTTTCAGTATTTACTGTCTTTGGTTTGGTGCAGTCAGCTGTGCTATGCAGCTCACCGCAAACTACGCAAACTGCATGTAGTCTACAATAAGACCTAGTGTGACCATACTCCTGGCAGTTCGTACACTGAGCAGGTCCTCGTCGCTTATGTGGTGCTTCAACTGTAACTCTATAGTGTAGCAAGTAGCTAAGTTGATAAATAGGGTGTGTTTCATTTTTCTTCAACTTGATATCGCCAGGCTCTAATTCAACTCGGAAAAGGGGTTGGGGGAGCTTATCCCGGTTTCTAATATTAACAACGGACTTAACTTTAAAGCCGTTGATTTCGAGTGCCTTCTTTACTTCAAGTGGGTCATTGTATGATTCAATACCCTTAATCACTATCTGAAGACCTTTGCTGTTCTTCAACTGGTAAGTATAAAATTTTTTTTTTCTGGATTCAAGAAATGATACTAATTTTCTGAAATTGGATTCACATTGAACTTGAATTTTAGTTTCAACAATTTTGCCATTTTTTATTGGCACAATATAAGGCTGACTAGGGTTTTAACAAATTCATTTGAATTTTTCTCTCTTAGATAGATAGGGGGAGGTCTTTGTGGTTTAGGTATCACCGGGGTATCATTATCTTCGCTTTCCAGTATGGCAAAACGGTTTTGGGATTGAGTGACATTTATTTCACCTCTACTAAGCTTAGGATAGGGAGCTGTTTTAGCCGATTTTGGGCTTCTTTTCCTCTTCACTATTTTAACATACCTGTCTAATCCAGTCTGTACCAATGGTTTGGCGGTAATGATGACTGGCAGGTCAACATTGGGTGTTGCGCCAGTTGAGGGGTTAATATTTAAACTACTTACTGACGGAAAGTGAAGCATACTTTGGGGCTGTTTTAAGTTATTAGGTTGAGCCATAATATTGATATCACTGTTTAACGTAGCAGAAGATGTTATTGGTGTTTTAATAGTCTCACTATTTGTTGATATTGTAGCTGTAGGTTTTGGTGAAGTCAAAGCAGACAGCGTTTTGTGTGTTGTTGTTAAACTAGGCACTGTATTTGTTGGTACTTTTATATTTTCATGTTCCTTTGTGTTATTGGTTTTAATTTTTTCACATGAGAGTAAAGGAGAACATGAACGGGATCTCTCAATTGTTTTTGCGGTTAAATAATTTTTGTTGTAATTGGGATCACTAATGTTTTTATTAATATTGATGTTATCTCCCTTTAGAAAAACGTAGGCATTTCTGCCATTTGCACTGAGCCTTCTCTCCTCTTGAATTATAGAGCTCATATGCTTTTTTCTTTATAAAAAAGAAAAGAAAAAAAATAAACAAAACAAACAAGACAAATCCCTGTTTGTTAAGGGTTTTTTATAAATGTTTTTTTTTTTATTTAAATTTTAAATTGAACACGGTTTATTTGTTTTTTGTAATAAATATATTATTTTTAAGCGTCCAAGCGCTGTTGTTTTTTATATATTTTTTTAAACACTAATAAGCCGATATTTTAATAAATTCACGGACCGAATAAATAACACGTCTATCCTTTTTGACTGTCTTGACACAAAAAAAAATGTATTCAAAATTATAGAAAAATTTTCACACTCATAAAAATATGTTAGTACGCGAAAAACCCAAATACGATATAAAACCAAATAAAAAATTTCGAACACAAAAGCATCGCCATCACAGCCGATCGGATAACGCTAAGGCCGGCCCAAAGTTCATTGAAAAATTAAAACACACTTTATATGCTGAAATATGGGGGTTTTAATCAAAATTCGTATGTTAAAGGAACTAAAAATATATTTTTTTTTGGATAACTAGACTTGACATCGATTTTAAATACAGTTTCAACAAAAACCAAATAAAGAGAATGTGCAAAAGTTGATAAGTTACTCAGCTTGCATGTGCACTAGGATGCGTCTTATTTTTCCAACTTGCGAAATTCGACCGTAACTCCCCCTAGAAATGTTCCTCTTAGCAAAAAAATATATTTTGCAAAAATAGCTGATCGAATATCGGGAAGGCGTGGCTCAAACGCCCTAAAGTTGCTAAAATATGTGAAATTTGAATAAAATTTGCACAAATATTAATTTTGCGCCACGCCTATGCCACAAACTGAAATATTTTAAGATGGATCATAATGTAAAATTTTACGCTGAATCCGGATCTGTTAATTAAATAATCATAGCACGTCAACTTTTGCGTTATGATATTTTTCATAAAAAAGATATCTTTAGAAAATTACATAAGAAATGTAACTAAGTCAAACAATTTTTTATAATATTCAGATTTTAACAGTTAGGTTCCAATCAAAATAATATAATTACATAAGAAATTATGATACTAATCATTATTACCATTTAATGAAGCTTATTTGCCCCATAAAATTCTACTTAAAGATCGTGGTACTTTTCTTGGATCGTAATTCCCAGAGCTAAAATCTCTTGTTTACAAACTAAACAAAAACAGTTTTCTGAAGTAAAAATTTTATTTAGACAATTAATCATTTATGTATATTAAAGTGAAAAAAGAACAAAGTGAGTATTAAAGCGAATATTAAAGTAAGAAAGTTAAAGAAATAAGAGAAAAAATGAATACAAGAGGAAGAGAAAATATTTATCTGCCCGATAATGACGAAAGTCAAATTATCAGTGCTAAAATACCATCCAATGCCCAAATATTGCGTGTATTATTTTACAATATGCGCAAAATTAAACTAGAACTGCGAGCAAGTGCTTCCCTTGTCGTGAAAGAAATAGAGGTTGTATGGAATAAAGCACGAATTCCAATTAGAGCTTTTGACAAATGTGTCACAAAAGTTGAGAGTTTTTACTTTGAATGGAGAAAATTGCAGAAAATTGCAAATTTCGAACATTAATAAAGAATAAACAAGAGAAAGTTTTCTTAGACAAATTTGATGATTTGTTTGACGTTGCTAGTGTCAATGCTCTAGATATGATTAATATCGAGAAAGATAAGATATTTTTATTAAATCAAAGATAATAAGGAAGCAAAACCTTGGCAAACACTGAAAAAGTTTATCACTTACTAAATAAAATTAAACTTTTTAATTAATAATAATGTATTACGCATTACCATGTCATAACATGTAAGGATATATCATTACTTCTAATTGTATAGTGCCAAAATAATAAGTTTAGTGTTTAAAAATAAGTAGTGACTCCTTAACAGAACTAGTTTATTCATTTTAAAAAATGCAAAACCAGTTAACAGGTTACGGGTCTTTGGAAGGCATTATAAAATTTCGATAAGATATAAAGATTTCATAAAAGTGTTATTCGTTACATTTTATAAATGTGAAATTATCTTATATTTAATTGAGATATTTTTAAAACAAATTTTACAGAAGAGTAAAAAAATTTGGACACCGAATCAACCGATGAAGAACATCTTGAGCTGGATGGTATTGAAGACCCAAAGAATGAACTAGGTCGAAGCCATTCAACAAAAAAACGATGTCAACATCATTTTATTACACCAAAACTATACCAAGTATTAGATAAATGCAAAATAAGTTATTGTGAAGCAGTACGAATCCTTATAAACGAAACTCCAATTCGCCGATGCCGCACACAAGTTCGATATGAAACAGGATAAAAAAATTAGGGATACATTTAAAGATAAAGAAATTACAGCAATAACTGTTCATTGGGATGGTAAAATTTTGCCGTCGTTGATGGGAAAAGAACACATCGAACGGTTGGCTGTAGTAATTTCTTTTAATGGGACTGAACAGTTACTTGGTATTCAAGCAATTAGTTCTGGCACAGAAAAGCAACAAGCCATAGCTGTCTATGATTTGCTTAAAGAATGGGATGTCCATAAAAAGGTGAAAGCGCTATACTGTGATACCACAGCATTGAATTTAGGACGAATACAAGGCGCATGTGTACTTTTAGAGCAAACATTAGAAAAAGATATATTTTCCATGTTGACATCACATATTTGAAATACTTTTAGGGAGCGTTTTTGATGAAAAAATACGAAAGTCTACTGCCCACAGTGTCCCACTGTTTAATAGATTTTGAGATGGTTGAAGTAAAATTAATAAGCCTAACTTTAAGCCTGGAGTTGAGAATCAGCACGTGAAAAATGTACTTGGCGATACAACAGAGATAACGGAGTTTGCAGAAAAAGCCTTAAAGAAAAGCAACCACGGGATGATTTCATTTTGACTGACTGTGAGAAAAATGGTACAAGAGACACTTAAATTTTTATAATAAAAATATACTTAAAAGTTTGGATAGAAGCTCCTGCAAGAGCTCCTAATCAAGATTTAACTTTATTAAAAACATTATATGCTTACAATTCAATTGATGAAAATAAAAGTCGAGAATCACTACCCAAATTTTGCAATTATTTATGGAATTTGTCACCAGAATCTGCAGCTCTGGCTTTTTTCGATGGTAAAATTTCTTATGCATCAAAAAAACTTATGGTAGCAGCTTTAAATCAATCTAATGATATTGACAACATAAAGTTGACAATTCTTCCCCATCAAATTAGCCAGTATGCCTATAAAAACATTGCGGATTTCATTTCGCAAAAATCACTAAACTAGATTTTCTATTTCAACGGAATTTCTAAAGAAAGATCCTAAGGAATGGAAAAATGGCATCTGTTATAATATTGGTTTGGGCATAGTAAGTAAATTAAAAGTTGTTAACTACTCAGCAGAACGTGGAGTAAAGCTCATGGAAGACTATAATCAAATGCCACGAGATGAAGAAGACAAGCAATTGATAATGCACGTTGTGGCAGATTATAGGAAACAATATCCTCATACAACCAAATCAGGTCTTTCAAATTGATGTACATCAGAGAACTGCAACTGCTGATTGCAAAACGTTCATACGCAATCAACGCAAGATTAAATATGTGTTTGAGTTCGACCGCTGAATATACTCCAACACACATATTTGTTGATGATTTTAAATCAATCAAACGACGTGCAATTTGTTGTGTCACTGATTTATAATCATCGGTCGTTTTCGTACCCTTGGTTTTATTCTGTTCGTTCGTTTTTTTTTATTTAGGTCGATATCTCAGGCTCGCCCAATCCGGTTAAAATTAAATATTGCCTAATTTTCCAATTAAAATAAATAAAAAAAAATTTGACAATATTTAAATTTTTCCAGATTAGGCAAGCCTGAGATATCGACCTAATTTTTTTTTTCCAAAAAAATATTTTTATTTCACAAAGAAGAATATTTTTAGTATTGTATTACTAACAAGAATTCGAAAAAAGCGGATTTAATTCCCATCCTAATGTACACTATAACAGTTATGAAATGTGTTTCTATTTTGTTTTAATTGTGAATACACACATACGCGTTGTTTGTTGTTTTTTCTGATTTATTCAACGCTGACTTTTTGTTGAGTGATTAAATTTGCATAAAACATAATCGACAGATGATTCAAACTAATCAGAATTATGCGTTCAGTAACATGATGCTGATTTTATTCTACAGTGAATTTTATTGAGTTATTAAATGTGAACAAGAATTTTAGTGTATGATTACATCAATAAAAAAAGTTGATTTTGCAGTTCCCTGATGTACATAAATATAAATATTAAACACTTATTTTAATTAGTGAACATTTTATGTAGAATAGATTTGAAAATAATAAGAAATAAATTTTAGAATTGTAATGTTCAACATAATAAAACAAGTAATAAATAGTCTTAATAATAATTTTTAATTTGGTAGAAACTAATTTTAATTTTTATATGAAAAGTCCTTTTGTCAAAAATAAACGTATTAATTTTTGTGTAAAGTAATATAAAGTGAAACATTTCACTAATTAATAGCAACTCTAGAATAACTGATAGCGACCCTTGAAGGAAGATAATTTTTTAAGTGTTCTTAATGGGAGGTTTTACTCTAGTATAAATTATTTTGTATTATGTTTGTAAATATGTGCATATTTTTAATGCTTACATACTGCAGAATCGTTGTTTTTTTTTGCCTTATTACCTTTTAAAAAGTTTTCAAAAATCAATTTTTTTTCAAATAAAAAATAACATAACTCGAAAAGTTGAAAAATTCTACATTATGATCCACCTTAAAATATTTCAGTTTGTTGCATAGGTGGAGCTCAAAATTAACATTTTTGCAAATTTTCTCCAAATTTCACATATTTTAGCAACTTTAGGGCGTTTGAGCCGCGCCTTCCCGATATTCGATCAGCCTAATTTTTTCCAAGATGTATTTTGACACTAATAGGAACATTTTTAGGGGGAGTTACGGTCTAAATCTCCCAAAAAAATTTTGGCCCTTATAACGAAGGCCCACCCTAATATGCACATTGAGCTACAGCATTCAATTGACGTAAAATTCAAATGAAAACCGTTGTAACTTTTTGTTTCTCTAACGATTTTGATCATTTATGGTTTGTTAGAATAAAGTGTGTTTTAATTTTTCAATGCACTTTGGGCAGACCTTAACGTTATCCGATCGGCCCCAAATTTCTTAATGGAGGCTTGTAGGCCAAATAGAAACTTTTTCGGCTCAGCAATCAAGGATCGCAGCAACTTTCAGTTTCTGCCTCATATGCTATAAACGGTCGTATGTCTAGTTTCATACTTGTAGTAAACGCTGGTTTGAGTCGGTCGATGCTTATATTGACTGAACGACCTCTAATGTTGACTGTAAAAAACTTCGTAGCCTTATGAATTATATGATAAGGACCATCGCACGGATGAGCTAGAGATGGACCTATTGAATTGCTGCGCACGAAGACATGTTTGGATGAAGATGAGAGAAGCTGACGAAGATTTTTACCTCTTCATGATGAGATGTTTGTATTGGGCGTAAATTTTGCATTGCCGTTTAAAATTGTGAAACAATTTCACTAGTGATTTCGGTTGGTTTAATCGTATTGCCAAGTTACCTTAAAGCTGTACAGTAGACGAGTTCGGCTGTGGAAACGCCGATGTCGGGTTTGAAAACGTAATCCAAGTATAGTCGGTAGGCTGTATATCCATTTTGATGCGTCATTACAAAGTATGGCTGCTTTGAAAACTCGATTCGATTGGTATGGCGTAGTCCGTAGATGAGTTGCACCAATAGTTGTCATCAATTGGGTGAAAACAGCTGACTCAAACTGCCTGCCGCGATCGGATGTTATTTTAGCAGGCACTCCAAAATTTGCAACTCAGTAAAATAAAATGTATGGGGACAGCTGTAAAAAGTGCAAACCGGTCAATCATCGTTAAACAATATCGCTGTCCTTCGTAGTATCGATAGATAAGTGTCACATAGCTCACATTGCGTCGATGCTCCAATGAATCGAAAGAACTAGGTATCTTACTATCAGAAGCCCCTCTTTTAACACGGTCCAAAAGTTCAAAAATAGATCTTGAGGTACCCGCCCTTATATGGGAGTTATACTCCAATTTTGGCCGCATATGGGTGATATAGATAGTAAAGATATCGGATGGGTTGAAGTACTTCTTGGACCGTTTTAAAAAACCTAAACACTTGAATGCTCTTTCGACACTTTAGAAATTGATAGTACTTGACTGCGAAACCCTTTTGGTATGGACGGTCGAACATTATGGATGTGTCGCAAATAAGTTCAAGTCACTCCCTGCAATGACAAAAGATTTTAATATAAGTGAATAAGAAGAAATGCCTGACTGCTGAATTTCCCCATCCTCTTGTTGAGCTGCTGCGATTTTTCATAGTCAACAAATTCGTTGAGCATCTGTATGCGAGACATAAAATCAGCTGTGATGTTTTCTTTACCAGGCTGTAAGTGCTGTATTTTTTTGAGTGTCTGTCAGCTTCTTAGAGTAAAATCCAAGCAATCGTAATTCGCCGTCTATACATTGGTCGAGTGCTGCACCGACTGCTGTATCAGACGCATCAACGAAGAAGTGACCACTGTGCGTTTTTAGCTGGATGTTCCAATAGCGTTGCATTCGTAAGCTCCTGTTTACACTTTGTAGAAGAATTTTCGGTTTCTGTTATCCATAAAATAGGCGTGTTATCGTTTTTGACGTTCCCTTCAATGAGTGTTTGTAGCTTCGATTAATATTTAAGAGCGTGTGGCAAGAACTTTCTGTAGAAATTTGTCATCGCCATAAACCTTTTTAGTTCTTTAGCCACCCTAGGTTTTGGAAAATTTTTAATTGCAGCTACCTTTTCAAGTAAGGGTCGAATTCTGTCTGCCGTTACTTGATGGCCAAGAAATTGAATTTCTGTTCTTCCAAATTCACATTTGGACATATTTATAGCCAATTTGTTGCGATAAATATGTTGTCGATATACGGAAAAACAAAGTCCAGACCACGTAGAACTTCATTTATTAATCTTTAGAATGTGCGTGCGACATTGCACAGCCCAAATGTCATACATTTAAACTCATACAAACCAAAAGGTGTTGTTATGGCTGTTTTCGGGACATCGCTAGGATGAATCGGCACTACTCGATGGTTCACAAATTCCTGCCTGCCTCAATTCTTCAAATTCAGGTCGTGCTGCGACTAACTTTTCAGGCGACCTGTCGTTTCGATGCGGTGGAAAATCATTGATTTGGTGACGGAATCAACCGGTGCTAATTTTGTGATATCAACGAATTCGTTTATAAGGTCGGTAAACTTGAATTTTTTATTTTATCGGCGTTAACCTGAGAGGTAGATTTAGCAGTCGACGAACCACACGCCGTGCTGTCGATGAGCTTGTTACGAAGTAAGTCTATAAGCAGATCATAAAAACGGATCCTATGATTGAAACAAATTTGCTATATAGGCCGAACTCTAATGTTATGCGTTTAAACTTGCATACAGTTGCGTACTGGTTGGTTTCATGTTTTGCGTTTTTGCAGTTAGAGGGAGGACAAAGGGGTCTGCATTGCTTGGCATCTCGTTCATACCTTTGATGGTACCAGCACCCTTCTGTTGACTTCTCGGTTGTCGATAAGTTTTGAGTACGTCGGCCTCTATGTGTACGGCTCCGGGAACGTGATTTAGTTGTCAAAAAGTTTTGTCAAACTTGCGACAGCAGCGCGAAGGTCATCGACTTCACAATACGTACCTGATTTGTTGTAACGACATCAAGAATAGAATATGCGATCTCGTAACCGCATGATAACAATAACATTAATAACAGGTTGCCTGACGTAACATTACGTCAGGCAACCGTTTTATCCAGAGACCGTTTAAAGCAGCCTCACCAATCGTGGTAACAGGGACTCGTTTCATTTCGTAGTATAACTCTTGTTGTTTTTTGTCCCTAAGTGGCAATTCTGACAATAAGCGGTTGAGACGTCGTTGTTCGCTGGCAGCAAAATGCTCAGTAATTTTTAATCGTACAAAATCGTACCTCTCGGCTTGGGGCATCGCTGATATCACGTCTGTTAACTGTGCAATTACACTTGGGTCCAAAGCGCCTAACACGGTTGCTGCTTTTTACCTGTCGGAAGTTATACCAGAGACAGTGACCATCTGAGGCAAATTGTCGTAGAAAACAAAAACAAATGCCGGTTCGATATCAGGTAATCACGTCAGGGTCACCACTTTAATGGATTGCCTCTTATTAATAAAATGTTTATTATATTTAATTAATATTTATTTTATATTAAAATTTAAAAATGTGACAATATTATTATTTTAATAGTTGTCGTACACGACCTGGTGTGTGTGACATCCAAAATTGAAGAGTGTGAGTTACAGCATTGTACAAATAGAGTAACAAAACTTAGTAGTCGTTGTATGCAAGTTGAAATGCATTCATAGGTGTCAAAGACAGGGCACCACAATCATATACGGCCATATACCCTCAAATTACGGATCCGAGCATATATAGAATGATATGAGCCCATATATTACCATACAGGTTGGTTGAAAAGTTCCTGCGCTCACCAAGAGATAGCACTGCTAGCTCCAAACTTTTTTTTCTCAAGTTGGTATAACTGTCCTGAGAATACATACAAAGTTGCAAGTCATTCTGTCAATTCTTTCTTTGTTTACAAGCCATTTGATGTTGACGTGTCATTGATTTTTTTTAATATGGAAAAAATTTAATATCGTGCAGTCATTAGATTCATTGTTTTGAAGGGTTTAAAAGCAAAGGAAAAAGTACATTTGTATTCGCAATACCTTGAAAAATTCCATTTAAAATAATGAAATTGCTGATGCCATAGGCATCTCAGACGAACGAGTACTCCATATTTTACAGGAAGAATTACATATGAAACAACTGTTTGGAAAGTTAGTGCCGCACACATTAACAATTCAACAAAAACTGAATCGAAAACAAATTTCTCAGCGTAATTTGGAGCGTTTTAAGCCGAATAAAACCGACTTCTTGCGTCGTTTTATAACTATGGATGAGACTTGGATCTACCAACATGATCCTAAATTAAAACAAGAACGTTTACAGTGGACTGAAGCTGGTTGTTCAGCTCCAAAGCAGGTGAAGTCACAATGTACTAAACTTCAGAGCTTAGTAATAAATCAACACGTTGGGGTAAGTAAAACTGTGGATCTGCGAGTTCAAGACCCTCAGGTATGTTCCAATTACGGATATCAAAACGCTCTGATGGCTTTTGAGGCGTAATTGTTTTTGTAACGAAAAATGTTGATGTGTATTCGAAGTCAGTTATACGGGATCTTACAGTAGCAGCGACTTTATTTTTCAATTGAGCACGGATGTCTTCAACGCCAGCTATTTCCTGAGAGTATTTAGTTGTTTTGAGCCGAAGACGACTTACAGTTTCTTGAGTGATTAAATTGATCTCAGAGCACGAATCTAGAAGAGTTCGTACGGGTTGAAGTACACCAAAACTGTCCTTGATGAAAACGATGGCTGATGGAATCATACTACGACGAAAACTACGGGTAATGAGCGATGATTGAGTTGTGACATGAATAGCTGCTAAACTTGTGGATGGATTCGACGATAAAGTTTGATATGAAGTTGACGGTGGAATCAACGATGACGATGATTGACTAGACGATGAATTTGACGACGAATGTTGTTGAGACGATGAATTTGAACGATGATTTGCCACATTTTCTGAGCTAGGATTGTGCAAAGTTGTATGATGAGAAATATGACATGTACGACATCGAGATTTCGATAAACATTTTGAAACTATGTGTCCTTTTCGAAGACAATTGATGCATAGTTTATTACTTTTTACAAATTCAAATCGACGAGAAATTGGCAACGATAAATATGAATTACAACTTCCGATAAAATGCTCTTGGCTTAGCAAAAGATGAAGCAGGACGTTTAAATTTAGGCTTTGAATTCGATTCTCGATAATGAAATGAGTCAGCTTCAGCTATACGACTCTACAAGAATTCGCATCGACGACTTAAAATAGAGTAACAATCATCCCACGTAGGCAAAGCTTTAAAATCTTGTTTTTCATCATATGCTGCTTTAGATTCCGAATTTATTTTCGATAAAACAATGTGAATTATTATTGCGTTCATAACATCTTTTTCTGAGCCCAAAGACAACAAAGAACACCTGAGAGCAGCGACATTGTCCAAGATCGAACGTAATGCTACAGCGTTAGGCTTATTGATGGACGAAATTGCAAATCAAAAATCAACGATTTGTTATCATAACGTTCCTATAAGCGATCTAAAGCCTTTTGGTAATTTTCGTCGATGACTTGGAAAGGTTCCGCCACCGCAAGGGCTTGTCCACTGAGGCAATTCAGTAAATAATTGAATTTGTCTATTGTTGGAATCCACGTTTCTTCATGAACAAGATTATTAAATGTGCTAATAAATCTGGAATATTCGGAATATTTCCCGTCGAACTTTGGCAACTTTATTTGAGGAAGACGATTATGGTGCGAAAACGATGAAGTAGAATTTAAAAAGCTGTGCTCGCTTTCACTAGGACGACGCTTTTTATTCAACAAATCAACCATAAATGCTTTGGCCTGTATGAAAAGTTCTTGCAAATCAGATCGATTGTCATCCGATGAATCCAACCGTTCAATTTGCGTTTGGATGTGGCTTATGTGCGTGAAATATGACTCAAGTACTTGTAGTCTGCATTTTATAATTGTATAATCTGATGAAGGACCTTCTTTTTCCACTTTGGTTTTTAATTTTGAAATATTTCGCTTCATTGTACCTCTTTGTGCTTTTAAAGTTGGTAAATCTAGGCTCATTGACGTCGCATCGCCGTATTGTGCTCCCTTTTCGTCGTTTTTACCCATGTTTTATAAAGACGTACTAAAATTTGTGGTTTGTCGAAAAGTACCAAGAAAAATCCCCACAATCTCAAAAGGTACCAACACTTCAAATAAGTACCGACCAACACTGATAATGTGCCAACACTATTTTAGTTAAAGGGTGTGTATGTGTGTGTCTTGCTAAGAGGAAGAAACTTATAGAAAACGAAGAGTAAATATTTCTCTTACTTACGTGAAACGTTTTTTGGCAAAATGTATGTTATTTACGATGACGATGAATTTTAACCTTTTTCCACCAAAGTTCATAACACAAATCGTCTTTTGTATTTTGTTAGTTTTGCATTTTTCTTTTGTTAGTTTTGCATTTTATTTTAATTGTTATTTAAATTGTTTGTTTTTCTTTGGTCTTTTTGTTTTTTATTTATTTTTAGACACGGACACAATGAACAATTAACAATCAACACTAAACATTTAGGACTCAAAAAAACTATTTAACACATAGTCCTGTCACGGTCGCCAATAATGTTTGCGAAAGAGAAAAAAAACACTTGCGGTTTTGATGTTGTTCGTTTTAATGTTTTCTAAGCAATGATATTTACAAGTTTTTTAGCTAGCGCTAAGGCTAAATTAAATTTTGAGAACAAAGTAAATAGGGATAAACAGTTAGAAATTCAGCAAAGCATTAGAAAATTTAGTGTAAAATAGGATAGAAAAAGGATAATTGAATGTATTAAATCTTTAAATCAAACAATTTAAAAAGCAAAAAAAAAATGGAAATTATAATACAAATTAAATAAGTTTTTAAATAAAATTGTGACCGAACACTTGTTATTGACATTTGTTTCCCAAAATAAAAGAATATTGAAAATGATTTGAAAATCAGCTGTTTGATATTTGTTTTTATTGATTTCGAACCAAGGAAGCTAAAAGTTGAAATTAATAGAAATAGAGGTTTAAGGCAAGTAAATTTACCGGTGTGTTTAACGATTTTCAGAAAAAGTTAGAGATTTACACGATGAAATTGATTGCATGTTTTTCCTTAATTCCCCTTCCAAAGTTATGTATATTTATACAGTAATTTTTTTGATTTTTGCTCCACATTATCTCTTTTTTCTTTATAAAATCGAATGTGAATGAAGCAACAAAAGAATACAAATGAGCTCGAAAGAAAAACAACCCCCCCCCATTGCTTCTCTACCCCGTTCGCCCCCAAATAAGAATTGTAGGCAATAATTGCATACAAAAAGTCTCCGTGTAAATTGGCTCTTATTTAACTGGAAGTCGATGAAGAAGCTGGTCCATCAAGAAGAAGAAATGCAGCTATCTGCGAAAAATGGAAAGAATTTCCAGAGTATTCTAAGTGGATGCAGCAAGTAACTGTTAATGTTTTTAAAAAGGGCAGACTTCATAAACGCAACACTGCAAACATATGCGTTTACAATGCAAAGCAATACTTCACGGCAACACTGATTTGTTCGATAATGCGATTACATTTTAAAAAATTTATGAACGCTAATACTGTTTTTCGTTTCTTCCTCTCGTGATTCCACTTTTTTCACTATATAAATACATAGACTTATATACAGTCATTGATGAAAACCTAAATGAAATGTATTTGTATAAGAAATACGTTAAATTTTACCTTACGATAAATCGTCTGTCATTTCAATCGTCAAAAATCCTAAAGCATCACAAATAAACACTGCATAAATTTGACAAAGGTTGCGCATTCAAAAGGGTTACACTCAAAAAAAAAAGTTAGTAGAAAAATGTGTAAGCGGTTTTCATTCAATCCCACTTTTCTATTTTTTTTTACTGATTTTTAGTAAAAAAAATATTGTTTAGCAAATCTTTTTGCTATTTACATTTTACAAAATATTTAAAAATTTTTGTTGCTAATTTCAGAAATCATTTTACAAATTTTTAAAAACCGATTTGCTAAAATTAGCAAAAAAAAAATTACTAATTTTAAAGAGTGGATATTGAAGGCAATGTTATTTCTAATTAAAACTTACACCTACAAACTAAAAATGCCTTAAAATGTTACATAGATTAACGGGATTATTACGGGAAAATTTGTTAATTTGAGCCCAGCGGTATTTTTTGCTAATGTAAGCAACACATGTCTGCTGACGTATAGTACAAATTAACTGCCGCTACTAAATTTTAGTAAACTTTTTGTAAAGTGGAATTTAAAATCAGCAAAAAAAATTACTAAATATTATTATTATTAGTACAAAATTTCAAATTTATTTTTTTTTATCGAACATCAAAATTGTTTTATTTTATTTATTTTTTTCAAAAAATATTTTTGACAAAATTAAAAAAAAATCAAAGGCTTAAAATTTGTATAAACAAATGAATTTATCGTTTTGTTTTAATTTCTGTTTTTTAGTCAAGTTTTTACTTTTAAGATCAAATTTTAATTGTTTCTAGGGCTGGTTTTTAGAAAAAAAAACTTTTGAATGCTATTTAAATTTTTAGACATGAGTTGGTATATTCACTTCCGATCACTTTTTTGTAATCTATGTAACATTTTAAGGCAATTTAAGTTTTAATTAGAAATAATAGTTCCTTCAATATTCACTATTTTAAAATTAGTAAATTTTTTGCGAAGTTTGGAAAATTGGTTTTTTAAAATTTGTAAAATGATTTCTGAAATTAACAACAAAAATTTGTAAATATTCTGTAATTTGTAAAATGTAAATAGCAAAAAGATTTGCTAAATAATATTTTTTTACTAAAAATCAGTACAAAAATAGTAAAGTAGGATTGAAAACCGTTTACATATTTTTCTAATAACTTTTTTCTGAGTGTACCGACTCATGTCTAAAAATAGGACATCCATTTAAAATAGCACTAAATTTTTTTTTAGTTATAAAAATCAGCCCTAAAAACTATTAAAATTTGATATTAAAAGTAAAAAATATTGACTAAAATATTTTGCAAAACAGAAATTACCAAATTAAAACAAAATAATAAATTCGTTCATGTTTTAACAATTTTTAAGATTTTTAGGCCTTTGATATTTTTTTATTTTGTCTAAAATATTTTTTGAAAAAATAAACAAAATAAAAAAAATTTTGATGCTCGATAAAAAAATAAATTTAAAATTTTGTACTTATATTAATAATATTTAGTAATTTTTTTGCTGATTTTAGCAAACAGATTTTAAATTCCACTTTGCAAAAATTTTACTAAAATTTAGTAGCGGCAACTAATTTCATTGTACTTCACGTCAGCAGACATGTGTTGCTAAGATTAGCAAAAAAATACCGCTGGGCTCAAATTAGAAAAATTTCCCGTAATAACAGCAAAATTTTTAGTTGCCATCACAGACTTTTTTTGGTGGGTGTACCATGCATGAATGAAATCACGGCATTGCCGAAAATAAGGCAATGACGTTTATGAACTCTACAATGAAATGTTGCTTTGCATATTGTGCTTATGAAGTCAGCCAAGAACTTTTATTTTCATGTAAGTAGCGATGCAGGGGAAAATTGAGCAAATTTCCCTGATTTCTGCAACAATTTGAGTAAATTTCCCTGTTTTTAAACCTTTTTTTCAAATCCAATTGGGATATCTGCTAAAAACTAATTTGATTTGCAAAGAAATCAATTGGAAACGCAAAAAAACCAATTTGAAAAGTTGCCGAACCTTTGTAATTTGCCCATATAAAACCAAGAGAACGTTTTTTACTACGTGAGCGAGATCGACATGGTGTAAAAGCAGGCATATTCATTTCATAGCTCATTTCATTGCTGTAACTATTTCTCACATATTCTTATGCTCTTTCATTAATGCTTAAGCACATAGACGACTACAGCCTTTCAAAAATAAAATACACACGTTTATATGAAAACAATTAGTTTGACACCAACACAGCTACCCGACAACTTTTGCCACTGTAGTTAACTTAGGATAATTTCTATTTTTGTTAGCTACAAAACAAAATATGTAAATCAAATTAGTGCTATGAAAACATCGCAAAATTAAGTGCTATAATTGCATTAATAATCAAGAGGGGTTAGATACATTAATTTATTTATTTTTATCGTTTTCAGACAGCGACGAATGCAATGCAAATCGTTAAATAAGAATATAAGATTTTGTGTTGTATTGTATTTTGTGTGTCATTCTTATGCATTAAACATATACAATACATACACAAAACGTAAAAATTTAAAACAGATTTTCGTTGTTTATGTACGTTTTATGTATGTATTGCATATGTTCAATGCATAACAATGACACAAAAAATACAACACAACATCTTCCATTCGTATTTAACTCATTGAATTTGCTATACAGAAATACGTTTACGTCTGGCTAATCCAGCCTTTAAACAATCGTAGTGTGCACATGTAAAAAATATCAATAGCTATATTCTGTATCTTTTACATTGAGGATAACATGGAAATAACATAAATTTTTATATTTATTGTTATTCTAAAAACCTTTATTTAACAGAATTTTGTGCATAACAGCACTAATTTATGTTATAATCGAAAAAAACTGTTATATGTTATATGAAATGATATATTATAATCACACGAAAAAAAACTGTCAATATCGACGACAGAAAATTAAGTCGTGACAAGCTAAAATATTATTTGTTGCTTAACACCAAGTCTATATTTTACGATTTTATTTGAAACAATTAAAAAATTTGCATTAATTGTAATTAATATAATAAATAATCAATTCAATCAATTCTTTATTTAGTTTTTAACATTACATGACACTATTAAATCTAATATTTCCCAGCAAAATGTTAGCTAAGGAAGAAGTAGTTAAACACTACATCTACTGAACCCGAAGTTGTGAAAATTTCGGTGAATCATAAATGATTTTAATATTGGGGTGTCATTTGGAGGAAGTAGTTTCATTCGGTGCTATGAAAAATCAATGATCAGATGGAGTTTTTCATTAGCTTTGCTTTAAAGTTTAAAATGTGACAAAGTGGATATCACTGCTATGCAAAATATTTTTTCAATAAGGCATTAAATGGCTGCAGGAATTAACCATTTATGGACCAACTGAATAATTGTTTTTTACTATATTTACTATAATTATAAATTGTTATAAATAAATATTAAAATTAGAAAATTTATATGCTTTTGAATGAAATTGTTACAAAAAATTTTATTCTTATGACTTCATAAGTATGGGTTAATATCAACATTTTGGAAGTTGTTTAAAACGACTTCTTACAAATCGAAAAATTTGCACTATTAACTTCTTTGGATGCTCTGAAAAAGAGATTCGTAAAGAATTACATCCATTTTATTTTGCTGGGTAACTACTCAAGAGTTTATGAGTTCAACTTCTTTTCTTCTTTGTTATATAAACAATTTTTTATATGATAACAAAAGTATATAATAGTACGGGAGGAAAAAGTTAAAAAAAAAATCTTTTTTAAAGTTTTGTTAGTATAGGATAAAAGAAGGCTAAAATTATGCAGAGATTATCTCATTAATATGACATCTTGTGTTATATTAATGAGATAATTTAAAGTCATTCTATAAATTGTTTCCGTAACAAATTCCACATTTGCGAGATCATGTAAGCGTTGATATAGAGTAATACCATGGTAAATTGTATATAATTTTTAGTAATTTATTTTGAGTTAGTTGTAGTTCTTTATTATGGTATTGTGCAGATTAAGACCCTACTGGTGCAGCGTAAAATATTATGGCATGAAATATAGCCTTCAAAATTAACATTTTGTTATTAATACTGAGTTTGAAGTTTCGGTTGATAAAGAGATACATTATTCTTATAAGCATGTTTACTTTGTATATAATGTAAGGGATATGAACTTTATGTTTGAGTTTTTGGGCAAGTATCACACCCAAATATTTTGCATTTTTTCCTATGAAAAAATATAATGGAGTTGTGGTAGAAAGCATGGTTTACGCTTTCGGGGAAAGTATATAGCTTGTGTTTTTGAGTATTTACCATAATTTTCCATTTGGTGAAGTAATCATGCATTTCTTTTAAGGCTTCTTGCAGATTGACAATGATATCGTCAGCAAGATAGTCAGCGCAAATTACTGCGGTATCGTCTGCGGAAAATGATGTTTTGCAGTTTTGTAGTACCGGGAAGTCCGCCATAAAGATATTATACAAAATCGGTGATAGGCAAAAGCCTTGAGGACAACCTGCAGAAATATGTTCTTGTTGAGAGGATGTGGAACCCAAGTGGACATTAAAAGATCTCCCCATTAGAAAGCTTTGAATAATTTTGATTATATCAATTGGAAAATTTTATCTATGCATCTTAAAAATTAAGCCGTCATGCCAAATGGCAGCCTTAATATCGAGTAAAACCATATCTGTCGATATACCGTATTCAAAATTTTTTTAGATCAAATTTCATGTTATAAGAAGTGGTTGGACTGTGTTGTGCTCTTTTCTGTATTAAAATTATAACCTTTTCCAGAATCTTACTTATTGACGACGAAAGGCTAATTGACCGGTAAGAGTGTGGGTTAATATGGGTATAACTTTCGTTTTTATACCCTCCACCATATATGGTGAGGATATATATCAGTTTGTCATTCCGTTTGTAATATGTCGAAATATAGATTTAAGACCCCATAAAGTATATATATTCGTGATCCTTATGCAATTTTAAGGCGATTTAGCGATGTCCGTCTGTCTGTCCGTCTGTCTGTTGAAATGGCGATCACGACGCGAAGACGCAAGCGGGGTTACCTATTTTTACCCAGATTATTAAACATCCTCCCGAGCAGTTTGGTATTTAAAATGAGCAAAATCGGTCAAGCGGTTCAAAAGTTATAAGTTAAAATGTGAAGATACCTCTAAAATTTCCATACAAATTGGTACAATTTTTCTGTATCTATTTTTTTTCTGTTAAGTAAGTAGAAATGTTAGAGTCACTAACAGAGCAGACCTCTGTAAATAACATTACTAAAACTAAATAAAAAAAGTTCTATTACATAAATCAAAGACATTAATTTGTTAAAGAAAGAACATTAGTTGAAACTATTTCCCAATAGGTGGCGCATCTGAAAATTAATTCTCCCTATTAGGCATATTCTGCTACAATATGCAAGAGGGTATTATTGATTTTCTATTTTGCTTGTAACATAAAAGAATGTTTGCCAAAAACTATGCAAAAATATATGTTTTATGTGTATATTATACTTAAATTTTCTAAATCAATATTCATTTAGATGTTTGAGAGCACAGTATTGCAGTTTATCGTATGTGCATATATTTATTTTGAAAGAAAGATTTAACATAAATATGCATTTTCCAATGCCTCAATACTTTAAAATTTTATAAATCACCGAAAAAATATAATTTTGAACTATGAAAATTTGTTTTTAAAATAAAAATGTAAAACAAATTCTTTTACCACGTCGAAAATTTCAAAAATTGACGTTAGTATTACACAGTGCAACACATAAATTGGTTCCTCTTTCGTACCCGGTTTTTTTTGAAGTGTATATCGAAACTAAGAAAAATCCGCAACGGACTTGGCCAGATTACATCGAAATTTTTTTTTATGGACACCCTAAGTTTTTGCACCCAAACATGATTTTTTTAAAAAAGGAAAATTTTTATGGAATCCATATATCATAAACCGTTCGGAATTTTGTTTTTATGTCTTTGGCAAAGTTGTAGATCCAAACCAAAGCAAAAAAATTCTCACATGGACCGACCCAAAAAAATTGCATCCACTGCATCAAAATTGCAAAAAATTGGGAAAAAATGCTATTTTTTATGATTTTTTCATGATTTTGTTCTGAAATGGCTTAAATACTGGGAATTTAAGAAATCTTTCTTCAGCTAAATTATATCTAACAACAATATAAAAAACTCTCTAGTACATGTCATCTTAATACGAACATTCCTTAACCCTAGAAAGCACATCTTTTTGCTCACACTTATTTTACATAGCCAATGTTTGTCGTTTCGACAAAGAAAGACTATATAGGTTAATGCCGTTTTTGTTGTTACTTGTTTTCAAATTTACTATTTAAACATTTTATTGTTGTAGATATGTTTTTGAAAAAATTAATATATTTATTTTATTAATAAAAAGTAATTATTTTATAACGCAATTAACAATTTCATAATTTTTTTTTTATTTTTTGTTTATTTATACAAATGCAAAACATGTGTATTATTAACTGCCGATGATTTTATTCTGCTACGATTTTACCCGAAAAAAGTATAGTAACTTCTGGTAAAATGAGAAACACAATTACTTTCTTATCACGCTCTCATTTACCGAATTTTTGTTAATAAAAACGCTTTTTGGTAAGATGGAGTCAAAGCGGGTTCGCGAGGTAACGTTTGTCGAACAGAACTAAAATAAGAAAATATATAATTTTAACAGAATAAATAAATAACATACCATTGCTACTCACGCCTGTTAAGGTTTAAATATTTTTGGTGGTGGTTCAAGGTCATGATCTGACTCTGCACTACTACAAGAAGAAAGAGGATCCAAAGGCACATCTCTAAATCCAGTGTCTTCTGGGTCTTCCATATCACCATCCTCACACAGGCACACCTTGTGGCTCCACCAACAAACCTCTGCAAGCATTGCGTCCAGCTTCTTGCCTTTGAATCTTTTTTCCATTGGCATTGTGACCTGGTGGAATCGCTCCCCTTGCTCATCTGACACGGTGGGCAATTGTTTTAAAAAAACATCAATATGATGATGCAAAAAATGCAATTTCAGCGTCATCGATACATTTATATTTTCAAAATATTGCAGCATTGTTGCCACTAATTTCTTTGCTTTACCTGGCTCTGCTCGATCCTTTAATAAAACATTCTGAATTACAGCTTTGAGAGCGTCCCATGCGTTTCGGAGATTAAAATTTACATTTGTAAGCACAGCTGTAAATGTATCGTTTTTCATTAACTTCCTGATATCTGGGCCGTTCACGACACCTGTTCAATGTAAACAAATTTATTACAAACGATTAAGATAGGTATAGATAAAGCGGGACCCGCGAAATCAGATATAAAAATAATTAAAATTACAAAATTACCAGCTTTAATTTTTGCATCGCTGAGTTTCGGAAATATAGTTTTCAAGCAATCAAAAACTTCATCACTACTTCCAACAGCAGTTTTGATGAACTTTGAAGCGATTCCTAGTTTTATGTGGAGCGGCGGAAGTAATATATCACTAGTCTCCCTTATGAACGGCTCATTTTTCAGTTTAAGTTGTTTTACGTTTTCGGCATCTCTTGCACTCCAGTTTGTGCGCTTATACTGATTGCCCGGGTATCGTGAGTCCCAATCGCAAATAAAGCAAAAGAAGCTAGGGAAGCCACCTTTTGAAATTATTCCTGAAAGAAGAGCACTTGAGAAAGGATACTACTAAATACAAATAGAAAATAGTACCTTGCATTATGTTCACGACTTTTAAATCGCAACAAATTTCCCATTTGTGCTCCTCATATTTGATTTTCTCCAATATATTACCTAAAGTTTCATAGCATTCCTTCATATTAGTGCCATATGCTAATGGAATTGAAGGCTTGTTGTTAGTTTTATGGAGCAGCACAGCTTTTAAACTTGATACTGAGCCATCAATAAACAATCGCCAGTCATCAGCAGCATACGCCATTCCCAACTGATTCACTAATCCTTCGATGTCAATGAAGTGGGTAAACGTGTTCGCTGCATCGACGGTGTAAAATGTTTGGAACTCTGTTTGACGGCTCCGGTATGATGAGGCACTAACGGTATGCTCTGTAAGCTTTCGGCGCTTCGAAAATGAGGTTAGAAATTCTGCATTCCGCTGTGATAAGCCCATCTTAGCCACAACATAGTCCATTTCGTTTTGTACGAGCGGTTTTGGTTTATCGTCGTCAATATCAGGCTCATAATCGGCATCTTGGAAATCTGATTGATTTGTGAAAGTCGTAGTGGATGACCGTGTGGACATAACATCCGGACTCGGAGGCTTAGGTGGTTTGACACCATCAGGCATTGACACCGGGAGTATGCCTGTATAAGCGGCCACATATGTTTTGCATTTTAACATATGTTTATTTAACTTAGGGGAGTAATTGATACATGAGTAACACCGGGATTTGTCGTGTGAATTTGGGTCTTTTATCCACACCATTGGCTTCATGAAACTTAAATTTCTACCTCGTCGATGATACCAATCCAAAAGGCGGAAGTAACAAGTGCCACACACTGTATTTGGAGTGTAATCTTCACCGCTGGGATCAACCTCATCGAAATAAGATGCATAGGCTAGCTTAAATTCCGGAGTAGACCTTTTCCTTTGCACACTTGTAGGCACCATATGACCACAAACTAAACAAAAATAATCAATGTTTGGACACCGGCTATTTTCCATATTGCACAATAGTTGAATTGTAAAATTTTGCACAAACACGGATATAATTAGACTTTTCACTTTCGAATACACTTGTTGAATGACAATGAAACGATACTTGAACTGTTATTTATACTGCGTGCTAGTCTGATTGTCAAGTGTGTTTTATCTTCGTCTTGAACATCACACCAATTTTAAAATCCTGTTTAGGAAGATGAGGTGTTGTAAAAACCCAGTTCCACCTAAAAACCGCAACACGAAGATAAAACACACATGACAATCACACCCACTCAGAAACATTTTTTAAGAAGTTTGGCTATTTCCATATTATCATGAAAAAATAGCATTTTTTCCCAATTTTTTGCAATTTTGATGCAGTGGATGCAATTTTTTTGGGTCGGTCCATATGAGAATTTTTTTGCTTTGGTTTGGATCTACAACTTTGCCAAAGACATAAAAACAAAATTCCGAACGGTTTATGATATATGGATTCCATAAAAATTTTCCTTTTTTAAAAAAATCGTGTTTGGGTACAAAAACTTAGGGTGTCCATAAAAAAAAAAATTCGATGTAATCTGGCCAAGTCCTTTGCAGGTTTTTTTTTAGTTTCGATATATACTTCAAAAAAAACGGGTATGAAGGAGGAACCACACGATGACCTTAAAAATGCTGCACTGTGTTATGAAATAAGTCTGCTAGTAGCAAAATATATAATTGCTTTAGTGCCGCTACTTTTGAATAGGTGGCGCTGAATTAACTAAAACAATACCCTGCCCCATAACAAAGTCCAAATAAATTTATATATAGGGAAAGAGCAAAATGCATAATTGCTTTAGTGCCCCTACTTTTGAATAGGTGGCGCAGAATCACATTAAAACTATATCCTGGCCCATAGCCTTGGATTAGTCTTTCAATTAATTTATTTACCAAAAATATTAAATTAACTACATACTTTATATTATAATGCATTCAGATGTTGCTAGTAGACTTATTACATAATTTTAAAGTAAATTTTTCAAATGTTTGACGTAATAAAAGCATTTTTTTCACATTTTTATGCCAAAAGAGAAATTTTCATAGAGGAAAATGGAATTTTTTTTATTCCATTTGTGTTTTTGAGAATTGAGGGATTGGCAAATGTATATTTATGTTAATTTTTTCTTTAATAGAAAAATACACATGAATAAAGTGCAATATTGTGCTCTTAAACATCTAAATGAATATTTATTTAAAAAATTAAGGTATAATATGCACATAAAACATATATTTTTTATAGTTTTTGGCAAATATTCATTTATGTTACGAAGAAAATAGAAAATCAATAATACTCTACTGCATATTGTAGCACAATATGACTAATGGAGACTAGCTCTGCAGCAAAATATTCCTAATGGAAAATGCACCTTCTGATGGGCCATCTATTGACAAATAGTTTCAACTCCTGTTCTTTCTTTAATAAATTAATTTCTTTGCTGTATTCTCTCTATTAGACAAACACACTTAAATTTTTTAAAGAAAGAACATTCGTTGCAACTATTTATCAATACGTGGCGCATCAGAAAGTGCATTCTCTCCATTAGGCATATTCAGATGCAAAGCTAGTCCCCATTAGCCGGAACAAAATTCAGTATTTGACAAAAACTATGCTTTAAATTGTGTTGTTTGTGCAGTCCATGTTAAAAAAAACATGTGAAAATGTAAAAGTGCCTTTAAATTGCCCATACAAATTTAGTACAATTTCATAGTAGCGACTGATACATATCATATTTTCTCATATTTTTTCATTATTTGTATTCACCTCAAACATTTTTTAACCACTAAAATTTTTTTTAACCACAAAAAATTTTTTCACCTTAAAATTTTTTTTCACCTCTAAATTTTTTTCCACCAAAAAAGTTCTTTTCACATCTAAAAAAAATTTCACCTCAAAAAATTTTTTCACCTACATAATTTTACTTCAAACGTTTTTTTTATATATTATTTGTATCAAAAACCGAAGAGAACATCTTTTTAGGATATTGGTGGAGGGTATTCAAAGATTCGGCACAGCCGAATTTAGCCCTTTTTTACTTGTTTTTTTTTTCCATATTTGGGAAAAGTAACATAGTCTAATAAAGTTAAAAATGTTATACCTTTCAATGAAAGGGCTTTAAGATATTTGTTATTAATACCGTGTATACCTGGAGATTTTTTGGTTTTGTGTTTTTTAATAATTTTTTGTATTTCATCGTTGGATACTGTAGAAATATCTTGAAGATTAGGAGTAATTTCGAGAAGACAGCGTAACAAAACAGTTGTAGGGTCACTGAGGCTGGTAGAAATGTTACGATGCAAATTGAACGTTTGAGCCAAAATTTCGCATTTTTCTTTTTGGGTTGTATATACCCCAGTCCTTTAAAACTGGAATAGGGTCATTCCATGTCAAACCGCACAGCATTCGGATTTGTCATCTCCGATTTTAATGGAATTCGCCACAAATATTGTAAATGGGTAGTGTTTATCAAATCATTAATTTTTCGACCCCAAACCCCTTCGGTTTTCGAAATATCACGTCGTGAAAATTGGCAAAAACGTCAAAATATCGAAAAAGTGTCCATACAAAGTCGCCCATAACTTCTAAACTATATAACCTAAAATTTTCTATTGGTACCATTTTAAAGGTGAAAAGATAACCTTCAAAACGGCATCCCAAAAGTTTTTTTGTATGAAAAGGTTAAAGGTAATTTTTTTAAGTTTAATCTTCAAAGACCCATATCTCAAAATCCAATTTTTTAAAATTCAGAAAAAAATATATGTTAAAATTTAAGGCCTCTCTACATTTGTGGCAAAATTTTAAGGTGGAGACTCATTTGGTTCCTGAGTTATGAAGGAAAACGTGGTCGTAAGCGAAAATGACAGTTTTCTGTGCGGTTTGACATGGTATGACCCAATAGCTTTCGACTTCTTCTTAAATATTTTTGATTCATTCCAAAAAGGTGAAGAGCTTTTGTCTAATGTCTTAAGCATGGAGTTCCAGAAATTATTTCTAAACTTTTTTAATTCTTCCGTAATAATGACATTTAGTTGATTTAGCTGTATAAGATCTACATTATCTCTGTAGCTTTCCGTCATTTGTATCAGATGTATTATTCGTGTTAGAAAAGTTTTTTGTTTCTTTCAAACTCTTTTTTTGGTATACTTTGATTAATTGCAATTTTTACAGTGTCATTGAATGAGTGAATTAAAGCATCTGTTTGCTCTGCAAACAGATTAGCGAAATATGGCCAATTTTTATAATCGTAAACAGGGTTGGGTATATTATGGCTTATATTTGTCAAGAAAAAGTCTAGTGTTGAGGACTGTCTTCTGCTGTTTGAGGGTAGGTGCGTATGTTCATGAGAATATACAATTTGAAGATAATCAGATTCGTGCTATTCATATAATATGTTACGACAATTAAAGTCGTTATCAACGACAAATTTGTAATTTGAGCGAGCTACTTTACGTATGTCTAAAGTAAACATTTGTTTTTTGTGGTTGTCTCTACCAGCATTTCTTCCAGAAAAATAACCAGAATAAATATGAATAATTTCTTTGTTGTTTAAGAATAAGTTAACTCCAATATTTTCGATGCTATTTGTATTTAAAACAGGCAGTAGTGAGTCTGGCATATTTTTTCTAATAAGGATAGCAACTCCTCCTCTTCTATTTTCACGATCACATCTGTAGCAGTAAAATTCTTGGTGTCTAACTGAAATATTTTTGTTATGCCTCGTTTCTGATAGAAGGCAAACATGAACGTTATTGTTCACTAAAAAGTTAAAAAGCTTGCTTTTTTGGGGCCTAACTTCTACCATTTCATGATATTAATATTACTCATTTGAAATAAACTTAAAAGCGAGGTTAGTTATCACCTCAAACTGATCCGCGCGGGATTTGCAATTTTTTAGATTTGATATTAACTCCATAGTTAGATTCTTTATTTTTTTATAGAAAATAAGTCATTATTAGATTTATTGTTTTGATGAGTATTCCAATTAAAATTTTTATTTTGTGGAGATTCCTGACATAACGAATTTGGAAAACTTGCAGAGTTTCCCGGAAATGTATATATATATATATATATATATATATAGAATACTGAAAAGTTTGTGGACAGTCCCCAAAGTAACAAAATGTCTTCATAGTAACTTGTGGAACGAAAACCCGTCCCCGCAACATGCGCTGTGCACATATATATATATATATATATATATATATATATATATATATATATATATATATATATATATATATGCGCCGTGCACATATATATATATTTATATATATTAGGGCGGGTCGATTTATTTTTCGACAATTTCCCTATGATTTCCGTATTCTATGGGTTATTCCATGAAAATTTGCCGAAGGAACCATACCTCTATCGTTAAAATCGAGTCCCCTACTTTTTGTTGGTAGATTTTTTCCCAAATTGACGTTCGTATGAAATATTACCTACACGTTCACATCCATAACTCAAAAACTATCCATCAGGTTTAATCGCCAGTGAGCTCATTTTGATAAATTTACAAAAAAAAAATCTCCAACATTGGTCCAACGGTTCAAAAGTTACGGGCATTTTTGTCCAAATTTTGGAGCCTTTTCCATTTTTTTCATGATTTTGTCCAAGAATATTACTTTCATGGCCATTTTTTTGGCTCAATCCATTATTTAATTCAATTTACAATTCAAAACGAAGAGTTTAAGCCCAAATTTATCGAATTCGGTTGATTAATTCATGCGATATTGCTAAAACAAAATAACACATAAAACCAACTTTTTGATTTTTTTCCCCTTTTTATTTTTGCTCTCTTTTTTGGGTTTGCATACGATTTATAAAGAATAATTCTTCGCTGACGTCATTTTGACAACAACAAATACACAGCAATTCTAATTGGACGAAACAATCAGCTGTAGTTGGCGGGGTGGGGATTCCAGTGTATGCTAGTTTTGTTTGAGCGTCATTTCAGTGAAGTGTTACTTGAAATAACTAACAAATAATCAAACTATTTTGAAATTTAGAAAAGATTTAAAGGTAAGTGTAAAAACATTGCTAACTATTATAGTTAATAGTTATATTATTATTCTATGAAAAACATATATAATTCTTTTAGTGACGGTTTAAAAAATGGATTCAGAGCCTGGTTCATCGCAAAATCCAACAGATACCCAACGCAGTAGTTTGCAACATTTGGTCTCTCATGATGTTTTTTCTTTTGGCGTGGGCTGTGAATTACCTGATATTAATCTGTCAACTAAACGAGATATATTGAAGTACTATTTTTTCTTGGCCGAACGTTCAAAAGCCCAAAGCAAAATGTTTTCGTATAAAAGATTTACTCCCCAAGTAGCAGACAGATTTTTAGAAATTTGGAATCAACTTAATATTGAACTTATACTCAAAGGTAGCATCATTAGAAAATTGAATAATTTGCTTGACGCATATAGTAATGCAGATAAACAACGAGTAAAACGCGCAACAGAATTCAAAAAATTCGTAGAATCAACAAACCAATTATTCAACATTGGAAAATGTAAATGCAACTTGAAAGAAAACGACTGCTCATGTGGATCTATCCCAGAAAACTTAAGATTTCATGCGCGATCAATATAATGACAGAATACAAACGATACCGGAACACGATAGTGGAAGTGAAGAGACGATACCAACGACTATACCAACAATCCCAGTGAGCAACGATCCTACATACGAACCACATTATGACGAAATGGAAGTTGATGTGAGAGGAGGTTCAGAATTAGTTCTACCACCACAAACATACACTCCCAGATACAATACTAAAAACTATGCAATGATGTGTGACAGATTTGGTGTGCATGATAGAATGGGATCAGCATTGGCAACAGCTCTGATGGAAGACCTGGGCTCATGGCAATCTTGTCATCATGGATAAAAGTAAACTTCGTAGAGAAAGAGAAAAATGGAGACAAGACGCACTTCGTAAGCGGTATGATGGCTCGAATTTGATATCATTTTCATTCGACGGCAGAAAAAATGATGCTCTAACTGTAGAAAAAATTGATGAGAAGTTGCATCCAAGGATGGTTAAAGAACCTCATCTAGTTGTTTTGAGGGAACCAAATTCTCAATTGATAGGCTACACAAAACTAGAAAGTGAAACTGCGGCAAGCAAAGTCAACAAATTGATCGAATTCTTCCAAGAAAAACAATTGTCTCTCGATTCATTAATTGCCATATGCGCTGATGGTGAACCAACAAATACTGGCGTACACGGTGGAATTTTGCGACTATTCGAAAAACAGGTAAAGAGACCACTGCACTGGTTTGTGTGTCTTCTGCACTTCAACGAGCTTCCGTTTAGACATTTGTTTGACACTTTAGACAAATCAACCACCACTGGACCACGATCAACTACCGGAAAGTTGAGCTCAAAAATTGCTGATTGTGAAAATCTTCCGGTATGTAATTTTTATAGCTAATTCTTTACCATTTTTTATTCTATTTTTTAGCTTTTATGTTTTCTTTTCAGGTGGTAACCGATTTTGAGGAAATCGCTTTGGAAAATATGCCTCCTGGTGATTTAAATCCAGAAGAATTATCTACTGATTCGAGGTACTTGATGTTAATGGCCAATGCAATTTCTAATGGTGTGGTTCCTGCGGATTTATCTCACATAAAACCAGGGCCAATTGCACATTCTCGTTGGCTGACCAAAGCCAATAGATTATTACGGTTGTATGTGACAACTAATAATCCAACTGAAAATTTAAAAATTCTGGCTAACTATATAATAAAAGTATACACGCCATTGTATTTCAATGTTAAGTATTATAGCTCTGCCGCATACGGTAGTACATTACTTTTTAAATTTATTACTTGGACACGATTTTTACCACGGAATTTACTTGGAGTTGTAAATACAGTAATTCAAGATAATCCATATTTTGCACACTCAGAAAATATCTTGCTATCTATGTTGTTTGATGATAGAATGGAAAAACGAAACATTGCTATAAAGAAGATTTTACATTACCGAAGAGATATTGTCGACCCAACGGAACTTAGAGTTTATAAAAAATCTCTTATAAACTTTAATTGTACGGAATATACAAATATGATTGATTTAAATGACGATACCATTTTATTCGAACCACCGTTTACGCAAAGTTATTCGTATGAACATTTGGAGGGATATTTAAATTACGAAGTGCCACCGTTCGATGATCCACAAATTCCTTTACACATTCAAGGAACGGAAAGACATGTCCAATTGCTGGCTGCCACTGCTAAACGAGTTGCAGGAAAGAATGTAGAAGGCGCTATGGCGACGACATTAGAGAGCCGTACGAAAACACCCAGACTTGAAAGCAAACAAGACTTTCAGAAAAAATAATGTTTTTTTTCACATTTTGTCTTTTACTACACTCAAATTGAATATTTTTTTTTGATAATAGGTTGATAGATACTTTATTATCTCTTAATTTGAATTTTTGTAGAAAAAAAAAATAAAAAGGGAAAAAAATCAAAAAGTTGGTTTTATGTGTTATTTTGTTTTAGCAATATCGCATGAATTAATCAACCGAATTCGATAAATTTAGGCTTAAACTCTTCGTTTTGAATTGTAAATTGAATTAAATAATGGATTGAGCCAAAAAAATGGCCATGAAAGTAATATTCTTGGACAAAATCATGAAAAAAATGGAAAAAGGCTCCAAAATTTGGACAAAAATGCCCGTAACTTTTGAAGCGTTGGACCAATGTTGGAGATTTTTTTTTGTAAATTTATCAAAATGAGCTCACCTTTCCAACGCGCCTACTGGCGATTAAACCCGATCGAAAGTTTTTGAGTTATGGATGTTAACGTGTAGGTAATATTTCATACGAACGTCAATTTGGGAAAAAATCTACCAACAAAAAGTAGGGGACTCGATTTTAACGATAGAGGTATGGTTCCTTCGGCAAATTTTCATGGAATAACCCATAGAATACGGAAATCATAGGGAAATTGGTGAATTTTTTCACTCCCTACAAATCGACCCGCCCTAATATATATATATATATATATATATATATATATATATATATATGTGCACGGCGCATGTTGCGGGGACGGTTTTTCGTTTCACAAGTTACTATGAAGACATTTTGTTACTTTGGGGACTGTCCTTAAACTTTTCGTTATATATATATAAGATAAAGGTAAGTTTATCTTACCTTTAACTTTTAACATAAGGTTAAGCATTGAAGTTTTTAAGAACTTTTTTTTAAGAACTTTTTTAATTTGTCAAAAGTAAACGGTTTTTGCTCTGGTAATGCCATATTTTATGAAAATTTAATTTTATTTTATAAGGAAGTTGTGATAATCAAAAATAGTAAAACGTCACTTTATTGCCTACTTTTGCTAAAGTTACTTTTAACTAACCGAACGTACCTCTACACCATTGAGAAGCTCAAGCACATGCAGTTTTCTGATATCTTAAGTTGCGCAATTTCTAATGAATTTGAATAAGGAATTTTTACTGTCGTGTTCTAAAAAAATAATTTGGATTTGCAGCGTACATTAAAACAAAATTCATAGACACATTTTTACTAAATCCCACATCAAATCAAATCAATTTTCTAATACGACAGTAAAATTCATTAAATATTTAGTCCAGTAAAACCGTTTTACAAAAAGGCTAGTTTGCGCTTGAAATTGGAATGCAATTTATTGTGTTTAATAACACATGTGATCCTGGACTTAAATTTGAGATTTCGGAGTCGGGGGTGGTAGGATCTACCCAGTATCTTAAAAATAATACTAAATCTATTGTAATTAAATCGAAAAAATAGCCAAATCTTTATTTTCAAGTTCAAATTTAAGTCCACCATCACTTAAGTATGTTATGTTACTAAACATAAGGTCCAATTTATAATTATAACGTCACTTTTCTTTTTAATACAACTCTTTCAATATATATTGTTTCCCTTAGGTCTCTTCGGATGAATTACTCTTCTTTGAATATACTCTCTTGATTGATAACAGTTTTATATTTGTAGTTATAGTTGTTGTATTTTTTTTTTTTTTTTTTGTAATTTACCGATTGTTCGTGTTTCATAATTATAACGTCATTAAAACTTTCTTAAATAAAAAGCAATGGTAATAAAGTTAATTTAAGTAAAAACTCTATTGTGCATACTTTCTACTAAATTTTTATTTCAATTTCGCTTGTTCTCTCCCATTGTTCCAATATGGCAGTTTTCAACGAAGCTACGTCAGCGTATTGGATATTTTCGGAGTAAACCCTGTTTGGTAAAATACCCCATACGTTTTCCATTGGGTTAAGATCTGGGGAACTCGCAGGCCATTCCAAAACAGAAATATTTTTGGAAGAAAACCAATTTTTAGTTGCCGCACTATTATGGATAGCCGCGTTATCCTGTTGAAAAATTAAGCTTTTCTTTGGATTTTTTTCTAAAAATGAAACTAAACTCATTTCCAACGTTCATTTCCTGACTAGATGCAGCACTATTCATTCTACATGAAGCAAAGTGAATTTCTAATGTACCATCGGCACAAAAAGCTCGCCACACCATCAATGGTGCTCCTCCAAAATTTCTCTTTGTGAAAGTTAGGGGTTCTTTTCTTATGTCTCTCCAGTAGCCTCGGTTGTCGTCTGGGCGATCTAAATTCTATTTTTACCTGTTATCAATCCATACCTATGTTGTCATGTGCAAACTGCATTCTAGCAGCGATGTGACGTGGTAGTAACCTCTGAACTATGACCATTTTAGAACTAACTATGTTCTTATCTCCATTTAAAGTCCTGCATACAGTTGTTTTTGACGCAATGACTCCAGATTGGGCTCGAATTTTCGCAATACTAGATGAGGAGTTGCTTGCCAGTCGGGTAATATGAGCTATTTTGCGCTGCGATAGAATTTTTTTTCGCCCTGCGCGTTTTAATTTTCCATTATTTGTGGAAAAATTTTAACTACCCTTAGACTGCTACCCAATCTTCGAACAATTTCTCGAAAACTCAAATTTTCGGCTTTGAAAGTCAAAATTTGACGTTTTTCGAGGTCGGACAGTATTTTTCCACGAGGCGTATGATGACAAATAAAGAAATATTTTTAAATCGATCTAATTTCACCGAAGTCTTATCACTTATTGAAATCATTTTCCTATTTTTTGCAAAGTGACGTTATAATTATGAAACACGAACAATCGGTAAATTACAAAAAAAAATACAACAACTACAACTACAAATATAAAACAGTTATTAATCAAGAGAATATTCAAAGAAGAGTAATTCATCCGAAGTGGCCTAAGGGAATCAATATATATATATTGAAAGAGTTATACTAAAAAGAAAAGTGACGTTATAATTATGAAATGGACCTTATAAAAAATGCATCCCCATATGAAATGTAAAAGTTAACTGCTTATCTTCCTGGACAATTTTTTTTATTTAATAACTTATAGTTTTATTTATGTGCTTGAATAATACTTTTTTAATTAATAGTTTCTAATTCAATTAATTTTTGCTCAGAAAATAAAACTTGATTTAAGTTTATTCCTTATAGATCAGAATTTTTAAACACCGGTTTCAAATCTCTTATTTTAAATCCTAAAAATTTCTATTAAAGAAATTTCAAAAAACAACGATTGGACTCTAATGTTTTATTAAAAACATATATGGGATTAAGAATCCCAAAAATTTTTGGTATTCTTTTTTCCGTTTGGCGAGGACAGCGTTTTTATATCAGCGAATTTCTAGAAAACAGCGATTTTTGTAACTTATTTTGCTTTTAGGCAAGTTTTCGATTTGATTTTATAAATTCCATAGGTTTTTGGCCGGAATATTTTAAAACAATATATAATACATCTATCCTTTAAATTGTGTCAAAATGGAAATATAGTAAATTGCCATTGCTTAAAGTCAAAGGTCAAATTTTAGATTTTATTTTTTTAACATTTTTATATAACAGATATTTCTGAGGGATAGTTATGAAACTGCGTTATATTATTTTCCTAGGTCTTAAAATAATATACTTATGGGGTCTATAGGCCCCAGCGGATATATTTTATATTATATTTTCATCATAGGCTCATTCAGACCCCAACAGCGATTTTTTCTCAAAATCACCTGAAATAAAAACGTTGCCCTCGCCAAACGAAAAAAGAATATACTCACCAAAAGAAGTATGTAATGGCAAATGAAAATTTTGCTAATTTGAGCCCAGCGGTATTTTTTTTATCTTAACAACACATGTATGCTGACGTGTAGTACATTAAAATTAGTATAAAAAATTAATAGCAGCTACTAAATTTTAGTAAAACTTTTGTAAAGTGTAATTTAAAATCGGTTTGCTAAAAGCAAAAATAAAAATTATTCATAAAAATAAATATTATTAATATTAGTACAATCAAATTAGTATAAAAAATAAGTACGCGCTACTAAATTTTAGTAAATTGCTGTAAACTGCAATTTAAAATAGATCTGCTGAAATTTGCAACAAATTTTTACTAAATATTAGTGAAATTGAAAGACCAGAAAAGTTAATAACCGCTACTAAAGATTGGTAAAATTATGTAAAGTATTTTTAATAAATAGGTCCATTTGTTTTATTTTCTCAGTCAAGTCCAGTAAGAATTACTCAGTAACAAACTATATGAGAGTAAGACAAATTTACTCTCAAAATGAAAATTTTCTAAAAAGTACGCGAACGGAAAATTTGAAAAAAATTACCAGTTTGTAAAACCAAACGCAAAAATCAATTAAAACAGGTCGATGTGAAAAAACAGGACTTAAGTTTTAAAATATTAGGCAGAAATATTTTAGAATGTTTTGTTATTTTTGCCATAATTTATTTTACAATATTTGTTGCTTTGCATTTGCATACAACAACGTAGTTGTAAAACATTTCTATTAGTATTTACATTCGTATTTACATAAATTTGTACAAATTATTGAGTAAACGAACGGGACTAATATTAGTGTACTAAACTTTATTATTATTCGACCCTGCCGGTTAATCGGTTAGATCATTATTCGAAAAATAAAGAAAATTGATTATTCAAGACGATTAATCGGAAAAATTGGCGAATAGTCGTTCAATGCAAAATAAATGTATTTCTTTTATCAATATGAACACAAAGAGCTGCTTTTTGTTAAAATATCAAGTTTAGTCTATTGCGTTGGTTTCTAAAGTGTTTGTTTAGGACAATTCAAAGCATCCTGATATATTTTTTTCTCTTTAAAAAGCAGTGTAGATAGTCGATAAAATTGGTTTTTATTTCCTTTTATGACTCTGTCCAGAATAAACAAATATGTCTGTATAAACAAGAGCTACCTTCAAAAAAATTTAATAACAAATTCTTAAAAATATGGTTTGAATAGTTTTTGCGAAATTCACAAACAAAGTTTAATAGAACTGACACTGTTCCCTTACTCTTTCACTGCCCGGTTTAAGCTTTAGAGTTAAAGAGGTTATCAATCTATTTGAAAATACATAAAAATCAAGCATATTCCTGACAGGTCCTCACCGATTTTTCTGTGTTTCTGCAATTAGGAATTCAAATAAGCGTATTCTGAAATAATTTTGACTAAACAACTGAATTTTTCTGAGGTTCCTACTTCATCAAAATTTGTTGATAAATCAAATTAGAAACAAAATTCATGCTATTTTTTAGTTTTTATAAATTTTTTCATAGAGTTTTAAATGAAACTTGTTTTTATAAAGTACAGTTTTCGAATTTGAAGCAATTTTAATTATTTTATAACATAAGTAACGTCATAATCCTCACTATATTTTTCTTTTTTTTCACAATTATCGTTTTTCTTTTTCACTTCTAGTTTTTTAAACTCAAAAAGTAAAGCTATTTTCTAAGATGTTTACGCTTCGAGAACATTTTGAAAATAAATTTACAACTGACAGTGTAAACACTCAAACAACTTGCAAGACTTTTAGCTACTTTTTTACATTTTCGTAGATAATACGTCTATACTACTTGCAAGTAATTACTTACATTTGTAACTGCACGGTTAAGAATGAGTTCAAAAATTTACGAAAAGCTGTATGTTTCGTGTTTTCAATACCAGGAAGCCACGCCTATTGTAAAATAGTTTTTAGAATTTTAAATAATAATTACACCAAAGAAAGAAACCGAATGTCATTGGGCCTAATTAAAGCAGATATATTAATACGAACAAATTATAGGGAAACTTGTAAAGATTTTCAATATTTTTCCAAACTTTCAAAGATTCGGATTTAGCAAAAGTCCATAAGTTCAAATACTAAATATATGTGCCAGAAAAAGTAGTTTAAAAATATTTATTATAATGTTTATAATGTTTTACTATAAATTTGTACTGATTTATGTTACAAAAAAAAAGACTGAATTATTGCCTGTTCTTTGAGTTTTTTTTTTTTTTTTTGTATTCAAATTTTATGTTAATTCTATGTGTTATTCTAATTCTTATAGGTTTGAGACTTACATCGAACAATTCTAAATACTGAACTTTATGTATGTCAGACGTAAATGACATACATAAAAAAAGCTTTTATTCTAGTAAAAAAAATGAAGAATATGAATTATCTATGTTAACGTTTTCGTTTAAAACTGTTTTTAGAACCTAAAAAATATTTCAGAATATGGCTATAAAACTTTTTTATTTTCGTTGCGTGATTCATTTATTACATACCTGAGTAGTAGAACCTCTATGGTCTGGCTGTATATTTGCATCAGCAGCATAGCTTATGGAAAGTGTTCTGGACCTCGACCAAGATCTCTAGAAAGATAGAAAATCATGAATTATATTAAAATTATAAATAAATAAAAATCATTGGGGTTGGTTTAAGTTTAGGAATAACCTTAGTCTAATGGTACAATATCTTCACAATTCTTCGGGTTCTTTATATAAAAATTTTATTTATTATTCAATATTTCGCTACTCCATTGTGTAGCATCTTTAGGAAATAAACAACCTTAAGCTCGGAAAATTTTGAAGTTATAAAATAAAAAAAGTTAAATAAAATATAAAAATTACTTGATATAATAATTTTATGATAATTTAATTGGAAACCGATTTATTAATATTATCGGAAACGGTACTATGAATACGTCACAAAATATTATCTACCGTTTCTTTAGAGTTTGCCCAAAAAGTCCTTTTTATTTACTTTGAAAAATCAGCTCTTTATAGATTCTGATTATAATTAAAACTGCATTCGTATTCACAAAATTTAATGAATTGCTAGAAAATTCTACAGTGGATCAAAAAATAAAATTCACCATTAAAATTGCAATGCAAAAATATATAAAATTCTAAGAACGTCGTCTCCTGATGATTTCCTTCGGCAAGAATGAAATCCGGATAGGGACCAAACAACAAGTTATTTATTACAATTTGTTCGATTTAACACATTTAATTATTTTAATGATAATCAAAACTACATAACTTTTTGTGCCCTCAGTTTTGAGCGTAAAAACGACGATGTGAACGAAAAAATATGGTTCCGACCATAAATTCTATTTAATGACAATTCGTTTGGTAGTGACACTTCTTTTGCGATTTTGAAAACAATGAATTCAAAGCAATTTCGTGTGTTGATTTATCACTGCCTTTTAATAAGAAAAAACACTGTTGAAAAAATTGCTTGGCTTGATAAATATTATTCGGTCCCTGCTCCATCGAAACAAATGGTAGAAAAGTGGTTTGCTGACTTGAAACGTGGTCGTATAAACACCGATGACGACAAACGCTCTGGTCGCCCAAAATTAAAAAAGCAAATAAAAAATAACAACAAAGCACAAGAAAACAAAAACATTGACCTGTAATCATAGTCAAACACTAAAGTCGGTATTTTTAAGAACGACTTTAAATTAAAAACCTATTATTATCTATTTTGCTATTATAGTCAGAATTAAAGCCAGTTTTAAGTTTAAACGGCTTTAAATGGGTATCACATCAATTGTACCAAATGCCCGCATACATTTTGTACTAAAAAATAAGCAAGTGGCAACATTAATTAGCCGAAAAAAAGAAGTGTGTAAATAAAAGGTTTTTTTAAAGGAAAAACTTTATAAATATAGGATAAAAAAGTGTATTTTTATTAATAAAAATTTATTAACTTAATAAATATTATGCAAAATCTCTTATTTCAATATTTTGCAATTCAAAAATTTTTTATCACAAAAATTTTCTTAGCGGAAAACAGCTGTTGTAAGTGTTCTTAAATGGGATAAACCCAACTTCAGGTAGTTTTAATTTTAAAGCAGACTTTGACGATTAAAGTATACTTTTACTTGTCTATAGTAGACCTGAAGTATACTTTTAAGAAAAGTCGACTTGATAACTCCTAAAGTATACTTTATTTTATCTATGATTATGCGCCATTATTTTTATTAAATTATTAAAAAAAAATAAAACTTTTTCCCCATTCATTTAATTGTTTCGTTCATTTAATAAAATTTCCATTGATTATGTGCGGGGGGGGGGGGGGGGGGGGAAGGGTTCCAATTTAATCCTTCAATATCTAGTAGTTTTTAAGTTAAAGCTTGGGAAAAGCAAAGTTATCTATTTTTATATGAATTTTAAGTAAATAAATAACCATATAAATACATAACCATATACATAAATAAATAAATAAATAAATAAATAAATAAATAAATAATAAATAATAAATAATAAATAAATAAATAAATAAATAAATAAATAAATAAATAAATAATAAATAAATGAAGAAATAAAAATAAATAAATCGGTCTGCCGAAAAAACATTATTTATGACAATTCGTTCAGTGTATTGCTCCCAATATGCGTCGACAACACCTTACTGTACGAAAGCTCAATTGAGACTGATTTATTTAGGGGTGTCATAGAAACCATGTCGGTTTTGCAAATTGTCGTTTTTGCAAACCAATGTTGGTTTCATTTTGTGCCACGAAACAAAGTTGGTTTTGGTAATTTAGAATGTAAATAAAACCAATGTTCGAATCAGCCGTTTCTAGCATATATTTAGTTGTTAACAATTTTTAATTTTACTTTTTTGCAGAAAGTTGATAAAAAAAACTATTATTATCATTGAAATATCAATGAAAGTATTTATATTTAATTATATAATTAAAAAAAGTAATAAGTGGCTATACAAAATTAGAATGGCATCAGCAGTGGTAGCATTTTTTTTAATAAAAGAAGAATGCTCAGAAAAGGTTACGCGAAAAATTCTGAGACAGCGTATGTACTTTTAAAGCTACTTTGCAGATTTGTAAAATAAATGCCCACAACATCTTCAAAACGGCAATTGTCTCCGGTTGTACCCACCAGTACTCCAAAAAGGTTTAGAACCGAAAATACTAGTAAGCGTTTAAAAAAATTTTTAGATGAAGACAATAAAAGGAAGATGAATATAAATGAAAAGCTTGACGAATTAATTGAAATGGAAAAAGAAAACGCGAGCTGCCTAAGACGAATCTATAGGACTATTGAAAAAGGAAGTGAGTCTGTCGCGAATGCAGTCAGTGATTTCAAAAACGAATTTACCCGCATTAATACAGGAATTTTTAAATGTATGCAAGAAAGAAATGAATTGAAGAAGAGACATTTTAATCTGGAATTGCAGAAGTTTGAGAATAACAAAAACAGACTAGATTTTTAAATAATATTAATATTATTTACTTACGTTCCTTTATTTTAGTTTTAATGTTTTAAACAATCATACATATGTACCTTTTTATTTTTGTGAAAGAATGTGAATTAAAAGACTGAATTTTAGTAATACTTTTGTGTTTTCTGTGTTTTATATATTTTGTATTTAAAGTTTTTTATTTGGCTATAAACTATTAGCAATTTAATCCCTGATTCTCTGCGCTTCACTTTGTTGTGACGTTGAAGATGGCAAAGTAACGTTCTCCTCTATATCGTGGGATGGTAAACGTATGTCATTTTCGTAGAATTTTCCAATTTGTATTTTCTGCAAATGTTGTGTAAAGCGCAGCTGACATTTATAATTTTCACCACTTTTTCTGGTCGATAATGCAAAGTACTCATTAAGCAACGAAACCGGCTTTTTAAAACCCCAATAGTTCCCCAATAGATAATATTTGGGGCTGATGAATGAGCCAAATTGAATTTATATTCTTTGGACTATAGCCTCTTCAGTTGGTGTCAGCTGATGTTTTGTAAATGGTCCTCCGCCAGTTGCCCTATACTCTGCTTTATTTTGCGCAAGCTTTCGTTTAACTTCGCTTTTCCACTCAGTCCATTTCTATACAAATAAAAATATTACAACTTAACAATACAATTTTTTTGTGCCAAAAATCTTGTTTACCTTTTTCCAGGCATTTAGTCGTATTGTGGTGGACCAGCTCCGTTTAGTGATTCAGCCAGTTGTTGCCATAGGGCATCCACTGTTGGCTTATCGCGCTTTGTAAACCCCTTTGCCAAGTCTGGATATTTTTCCATAAATTCCATAGTTATGGTATTTGGTGTCTTATTTTTATGTTTTCCCCTAAAAAATAAAAATAATTCAAAATATATCTTAAATATACATATAAAGCAAATATTAAAAAACAAACATAAAATAAATTTACTTACATTTTTAGAAAATATCCTTGTTTAGTAGCAGATATATTTCAATATGTATTATTGTAATATTATTTTAAATTCCTAATGGTATTTCTATGTAGTGTAGCTACACTCAGAAAAAAAAGTTAGTAGAAAAATTTGTAAACGGTTTTCAATCCCACTTTACTATTTTTGTACTGATTTTTAGTAAAAAAATTATTATTTAGCAAATCTTTTTGCTATTTACATTTTACAGAATATCTACAAATTTTCGTTGCTAATTTCAGAAATCATTTTACAAATTTTTGAGAACCGATTTGCTAAAATTAGCAAAAAAAATACTAATTTTAAAAAAGTCGATATTGATGGAAAATTATTTCTAATAATTTAAACTTATACATACAAACTTAAATTGCCCTAAAATGTTACATAGGATTAAAAAAGGGTTCGGAAGTGAAGATACCGACTCATGTCTAAAAATAGGACATCCACTTAAAATAGCACTAAAAAGTTTTTTTATTTCTAAAAATCAGCCCTAACAACAATTTAAATTTCACCTTAAAAGTAAAAAAAAAAATTGACTAAAATATTTTTCAAAACAGAAATTACCAAATTAAAACAAAATGATAAATTCGTTTATGTTTTAAGAATTTTTAAGCCTTTGATGTTTTTTTCATTTTGTATAAAACATCTTTTAAAAAATATAATTAAAATTTTTGATGCTCGATAAAAAAATAAATCTAAAACTTTGTACTAATATTAATAGTATTTAGTATTTTTTTTGCTGATTTTAGCAAACAGATTTTAAATTCGACTTTACAAAAAGTCTACTAAAATTTAGTAGCGGCTACTAATTTCATTGTACTACACGTCAGCAGACATGTGTTGCTAAGATTAGCAAAAAATACCGCTGGGCTCAAATTAGCAGAATTTCCCGTAATAACAGCAAAATTTTCAGTTGCCATTACAGACTTTTTTTGGTGAGTGTAGTGTTGCATTTTATGGTAATATTTATTATTAGTTATATGAAAGCCTGTCTGCTAGATAAATTACATAAAAATAAATGAGAGTAAGCTCAGTGGCTGTAGAAGTCCGTTGTTAGTCGTCATCATCGAGTAGTAGCAGCAGCAGGCAGCCATATTTTTTGGTTAAATAAATTATACATTAAATTAAAACCGAACCGTGATTTTTCATTGTCTGTAAAATAACGTGACAACATTTTGGTGCCGAAACCCGGGAATCTATCCTGATTTGATTTAAAAATTAACAAAAATAGAATATAAATTTCAAAGGCTATTATAATTAATCTGTGTAGTGCTTTATCTATAAAACAACACTACTTAGTGAGACAGATAAATTGACATAAGCTTTTAGCTAACTCCAGAGTCAAGTCCTTGTTTATCGAAGTAAAGACACCAACCCTGATCAGAGCTTTTGCGAGTTGCAGTAGTTACTAAACTGCAAAAAGTAAAAAAGGAAAAGCAGTGGTTTTGAAACTTAAGAAATAAATAATAAGAATCAAAACAAACAAAAATAAGCTAATTGTCAAATAATAATAGGACAATAATTTTATTTGTAACCATTGAAAACGTTTACTAAATTTTGGATAAATAAAATAATAAGAAGTGTTGCTGTGAAATTTATTTATAAAAATAAATCCTTGGTAAAATATGGCTGAAGATGATGTGATTAGTGTTGCGAAACAAGAGGGTGGTGCAAAATCATTGCAAAAAACGATTGAGATGAAATCGTTAAGAACTAGCACCAAGTTTAATATCACCCGGATAAAAACACTTATCAACATAAAAGGTACGAACCTATCAGTGGAAGAGCTGAATTGTAGAATGGGCATATTGGAATCGTACTTCAAGCAGTTTATGAGCGTGCAGGCGAATATTGATAAAATCTCTCAGCATCCTGAAGGGGCCACTAGCGATTCAATTATTGCTGAAGTTGAAGATATTTATGTAGCAACAAAATCTAAAATAATGTCGTTGATATTAAAGAGACGGCCATCAACTGCAGACGTTAGTGTAATGAATAAGACGGCATCATTTGCAGCCCCAAGAGTTCGTCGGGGGGTAAAATTACCGAAGTTCGAAGGGAAGTATAGTGAGTTTCCTAAATTTACTACGCTTTTTAATAAATTAATTCACCAGGATGAAACTTTTAACAACTGTGAAAGGTTTTTAATACTTAAAGAGCATTAAGGCTCCAGGCCGCTGGCGACAATTGATGACTTTGACGTTACCGATGAAAATTATCCCAAAGCGCTTGAGCGATTGAAAAAATGTTTCGATAAAAAGGCGTTGATGTTCGAGGAACATGTGACGGCCCTTTTTGCGGTCCCAAGATCAACAAAATCATCGGCAGCTCATTTAAGAAATGTGGTTAATTCAGTTAATGCACATTTGAGTGCGATGCTGTCACTAGGTGACTACAAAGATATTGCGAATGCCATGTTAATCCATATAGTGATGGAAAGAGTGGAAGAAGATTCGCAGATCAAATGGGAAGAGTCAGCCGATTATAGCAAGCTATCAACATGGGACTAGTGTTCGGCAATTTTAACAAGGCATTGCGAAAATCTTTAAGCCCGTGAATCTAAGGCGGGTCAAGTGGACTCGACAGCTACAAACTTTTATAAAGTTTACAAAAACAAACGCCATAACCCAACGTCACTTGCGATTTTGAAATCTTCATGTTCGATATGTAATGGTAGTGGCCACGATTTGACAGATTGTAGAAAGTTTAAAAGTTTGCCAATTAAAGAACGCTGCAACGCTGCACGTCGAGCAAAGGTGTGTTTTAGATGTATTAAAAAAGGGCATTTATACAAAGATTGTTCTAAAGCCAAATGCACAATATGTGATTACCCTCACCATCGGCTTTTGCATAAAGAATCCTCTGCTGAAATGACGGCACCAATCTCAAATGATTTGCCATCAACTTCGGCACAAGCAGGTGCTCGAGCATCAGTGATGAATCTGATGGCAAAACCTGAAGTTATTCTGGCAACGGCTATAGTTTTGGTGAAGGACAATTGTGGCAAATACCATCGTGCTCGTGCTATATTAGATTCATGTTCTCAATTAAACTTAATGTGTGAGAATCTTGATCAAAAGTTGCTACTTAAAAGGACGCCTAGTCAACAAGATGCAAATGGCTTGGCTGACATAAAAACTAGTCTTAAAACGCAAACGTGGACCACAATAAAATCAAGATTAAACGAATACGAAGCTGCACTAGAATTCCATGTTTTACCGAAAATTACGGAATCGAAACCTGATCGTTATTTCGATGTTTCTGACTGGAATTTGCCAAAAAATGTTACATTGGCTGATCCAATGTTTAATAGGCCGGCAAGAGTAGATATCTTGATTGGAGGTGAAATCTTCTTCGATTTGCTGTCAGTTGGTTGTATTCGTCTAGACGGTTCGTTGGCTAAACTTCAAAAAACTGTTTTTGGATGGATTGCAGTTGGAAAAGTGCAAGATTTTTTATCGCCGATGCATAAAGTAAATAGTTTAATCATCAAAGGCCATCCGCATGATGATGATAACTTGAAATCGTTGGTTGAAAAGTTTTGGGAAATGGAGCAGATTTCTCCTAAATCAAAGTTCTGGACTGAAGAAGAGGAAAAGTGCGAACAAATTTTCTTAGCAACAATTCGTAAAGACGCTTCTGGCCGTTTTATTACAAAAATTCCATTTAAATCAGCTGTGAATGAGCTAGGTGGTTCATATAATGTTGCTGAACGACGGTTGCTGTCGCTGGAAAGAAGGCTTAGTAGAGATCCCTCAACAAGAGAAGCTTACAACGCATTTATGGATGAATACCTATCCCTAGGTCACATGACGGAAGTAAATAAAGCTGATATGCATAAAATCAGATATTTTACGTCTCATCAGTGTGCTACGACCAGAATCAACGAGTACGAAACTTCGAGTTGTATTTGACTGCAGTTGTAAGACAGATAGTGGTCTGTCATTAAATGATGTCATGATAAAAAGACCGCTGGTACAAGAAGACTTATTGGCAATAATTTTGCGGTTTAGATGTTACAAGTACGCAATTACAGCAGACGTAACAAAGATGTATCGCCAGGCATGGGTCACCAATGAAGATTCATATTATCAAGGGGTTTTATGGAGGTCTACCCCTGAAGAAAAGTTGAAAGCATATCGTTTGCGAACCATAACTTATGGCACAGCAGCTGCTCCTTATTTAGCCACTAGGTGCCTAGAAAAGTTGGGGAAAGATTCCGCCAAAGAATTTCCAATTGGTTCGAAAAAGATTTTATCTGATTTTTATATGGATGATTTGATCAGTGGATCAAATGATGAAAATGAAATTTTTGAAATGTATAAACAAGTTTCAACAGTGTTGAATACTGCGAAATTTGCGTTACGAAAATGGTTTTCAAACAGTGAAAATTTTTTAAACTTTGTACCTGCAGCTGATAGAGAGAAGACTCTGAGGTTGAATGATAAAGAGATCATAAAAACTCTTGGTATTATATGGGCTCCAGTGGGAGATACGTTTAGGTACGTGTGGCCAAGGTTTGATGGTACTAAATCAGTAACAAAAAGAATAGTGTTGGCTGAGCTATCAAAGTTGTTTGACCCGCTTGGTCTAATTAACCCTTTAATCGTGAAGGCAAAGATTTTTATGCAAGATTTGTGGATCCTGAAGATAATTTGGGATGAATCGTTGCCGGTAAACTTACACAGTCAGTGGACTGAATTCCGAGAGAAATTAAAAGATGTTGAGAATATAAGTATTCCCAGATTCGTTTTGTCTAAAAAGAAAATTATTCGAGTTGAAATGCACGGATTTTCCGATGCATCAAAAATAGCCTACCGATGCTGTATTTATATTCGTACAATAAGCGATGATGATGACGTCACGGTGCATTTGTGGAGTGCTAAGTCAAGGGTAGCACCGTTAAAATCTCAATCCCTACCAAGGTTAGAATTGTTGGCTGCAGCATTATTATCTAATCTGGTACATAAAACTAAGGCGAATTTTCCTATCGCTATTGATAGTATATATTTGTGGACCGATTCTGAAATCGTGCTAGACTGGTTGAACGTGCATCCATCAAACTGGAACACCTTTGTTCAAGAGGAAACGAGAATGTGTATTTGGCGTCATGTCCCCTCCAAATCTAATCCGGCAGATATTATATCCAGAAGTTCGTATGTAAATGAATTAACTAAATCCTTTTGGTTTGTAGGCCCTGATTTCTTGAAGAAACCATGTTGTCAGTGGCCGCCAAATAAGTGTAGGGAAAAGGGTACAGAGGCAGACCAAGAAAGAAGTAGCAGTGGTGCGACCCTGATTGTTAGTTTTCCTCATGCAGTTACTTAAACAGGATGAAGCTTTTATCAAAAATGATGACCCCAAACCAATTTTTTTGAAATGGATTGAAGCGTTTAGCGATTTTGAGAAACTGCAAAGGATATTTGTGCATTTACTCAAATTTAAAAGGCTCAAAATCGTTGAGTCTTTGTGAGAAATTAGATGAAGCGTTGGTGCGTAAAGTCTCCTGTATACAAAATTATTATTTTAAAGAGGAAATTGCGTTACTTCTGAAGAATCGTGAGTTGCCGTCAACTAGTAAATATAAAAGCCTGTCTTTTTATGGAAAACAAATATGGTGTACCAATACTTCGTGTTGGTGGGCGACTGGCTAATGCAGATTTGCCATATGATTCGAAACATCAAATGCTTCTGCCGAATAATTCAGAAATTGTTCGTAGTTTAATAAGATGTCTTCATTTTAAATATTGTCATGCTGGCATCCAAGCTTTAATGGCTATTTCCAGGCAAAGGTTTTGGATTATACACGCTAGAAGATTGATACGTTCTGTAACTGATAGTTGCCTACAGTGTTTTAGATGTCACCCAAAATTGAGCACACAGATAATGGATGATTTACCTCCTCCAAGAGTTGCCATATCGAAGCCATTTAGCGTGACTGGTGTGGATTTTTGTGGTCCTTTTACGACAACATATAAACTACGTGGTTGCCGCATGACGAAAAGCTATATCGCAGTATTTATCTGTTTCGCAACAAAAGCTGTACATATGGAGGTGGTTTCTGATTTAACTGCTAAAGTCTTTTTGGCTTCTTTGAAGAGGTTTCTGACCCGGCGTGGTTTATGTACGAAGCTGTTTTGTGATAACGCGACAAACTTTTTGGGCACCCGCCGAGAAATGCAAGAGATGAAAGAAAAGTTTTTTGATTAACAAGTACAAGGTAAAATTTCCAAATACTGTGCTGCAATTGCTATCGAATTTAGACACATACCGCCGAATTTTTGGCCAATCGCAACTTACTTTTGAAGAAATTGCAACAGTGGTTGCTGAAGTGGAAGCTGCTTTGAATTCTAGGCCTTTAACGGCCATGTCTAATGATCCAAACGATGAAAGTGTTTTGACACTAGCCCATTTTTTGACCGGTGGTCCGTTGGTTGGTATTACCGAGCCGACTATAGACAGTAAAGAGTTGTCCCAGCTTGATCGGTGGCGGCGTATTTCTGCCATACAACAACATTTCTAGAAGAGATGGTCGATGGAGTATCTTCATGAACTACAACAAAAGGTCAAGTGGACCGAGAAGCAGAACAACTTAAGTGAAGGTTATCTGGTTTTAGTTTGCGAAGATAATTTACCTCCGAAGCAGTGGCTTATAGGTAGAGTTTTTAACGTTATAAAAGATGCTAGAGGTTCAGTGCGAGTAGCCGATGTGAAAACGGAAAATAGGGAGATTCGACGCGCTGTACATAAGTTGGCACCCATCCCCTATAACGGTTGATGTATTCCGAATCCATCAAGGGCGGCGATATGTTTAGTATCTGTAATATTGTACAAAATTCGACGGTTTAATTGTGTACACTTTTTCTCAAATACCCTGTAATTTGAAGTTCACAAGTATTTTGTTATAAACCGTTATTTCTTCACTCTTATAATATTTGTTATACATATTAATAATATACTCTGTTTTAAGTATGTACCAATTATTTAGAGTTATAACAAGAATAACAAATGAACACTGTCTTAGGTTAAGCTCATATTTGGTTATACATATGAACTCTGTTGTAATTGAGTAGTGGAGTTGAAAACACTTAAAATAAAAATAAAAAAACACAACAGTATCAGATATATTTCAATATGTATTATTGTAATATTATTTTAAATTCATAATGGTATTTCTATGTAGTGTAGCTAGTGTTGCATTTTATGGTAATATTTATTATTAGTTATATGAAAGACTGTCTCCTAGATAAATTACATAAAAATAAATGAGAGTAAGCTCAGTGACTGTAGAAGTCCGTTGTTAGTCGTCGTCATCGAATAGTAGCAGCAGCAGGCAGCCATATTTTTTGGTTAAATAAATTATACATTAAACCGAACCGTGATTTTTCATTGTCCGTAAAATAACGTGACAACAATCCTGGTGAAAAAAAAATATTTATTTATTTATTTATTTGTTTATTTATTTATTTATTTATTTATTTTATTTATATTAATTATATAAATACAAATTATATCCTAATACCTTAACCGAGTACTAGCAACAAAGGCTATCAGCTCGTTGTAGCGAAAACAGACCAGAGCCTCGGCGACTCACTGCCGACCACTGATCTAAACTAAAGTATACTAAAATAAACTAAAGTTCATAACAAAAGCTGTAAAAAATAGAGGATAAATATAAATTGTTAAATTTCGTTGATGTTAGTCTAATTGTGTGTTGTGTTCGGGTATGTTAATTTGTTTCCAAACTCTAATTATAAAACAGACAATCATCAAAGCAATAACCCGTCAAGGGCGTGGATAGATACTGAAGAGGGTTGTGGTTGCGGCAACCGAAAATACTAAATATTTATCCTGCTGGCTCGGTAGAATTTTTTCAATTTTTATTCTCTATAATTTACTAACAAAAATTTGCTTGTTCTTTGCAATAAAAAACAATTTTTAAAAAAGAATATGATTATATGATCTAAAATCCTATTAATACCATTCATTTACCAAAATGACAGATCAACAATACATAAACATTTTTTAAAATTTATAAATTTTTAATAAATTTAGATTTAAAAAAAAATGCGATTTTTTACGAAGTTTATGAATTTTAATAAAATTTATTAATTTTTATAAATTCTTTAACTTTTAAAAAATTTTTCGATTTTTATACATATGTATGAAAATGTATTTTTAGTTTGGTTCGAGATCATAGAAAATTTTTTTTCCCAAATGAAACATTTTTTCTTAATTTTTATTTAAGTAATAATGGAGAATACACAGAAAAAGTTATTAGACACAAGCTGAATGGAATGCATTTTCTCGTCAGCTACGACTTTCATCAACATTCTTCGTGCCGAAATGCCAATTGTAAATATCTCTATTTAACTCACAAATCAACGGAAAAAGCTTATTATAATATACAGTTGATTTTTATTATTGATTTTCTATGATCTCGAACCAAACTAAAAATATATATTCACATACATATAAGTATTTAAATGATCGACTATAAAATATAAACTTAATTTTTCGATTTTTTTTCTATTTTTTCAAAATTTTTGATTTTTGAGAATGAGTATGATTAGTGTGAAAACGCTTAGAAAAAGTACTAAGTAGCCAATTGTATAGCTGTGCGTTTGATGGGACATCAATTTATTAGGTAAATCAGCGATGACCTGTTGTTCAAGTGACCTTTGTAGTTTTGTTAGATCATTAATATTTTTAGCATAAATTTCATCAAAGCTTCTTGAATGTGATTTGTTGTTGCTTATGGAGAAAGTACCGTTTCCTAATAAGTCTGAGATTTTATCAAAGCTTTATATGAACTCCTTATTGTACCTGATATAGCTTGTCGACAAACACGTGTTTGAGCATGCATTCAGGATCAAGCGTCAACAAACCGGAGCCCTTTAGTGATATAGGAATAATTTTTCTGTTGCAAACGGCTATGGCCTTTGAAGATGATGACGTGGCATAATCCATTGATTTCCTTTTTTGAGTGATATCCATCTGACGTTAGTTTTCTCCAAGATACAGGTCGGTGTTGGTTTGTTGTTGAATAAATCAATCTCACATCTTCAGACCTCTGAACCATAATTGCAGCGAATTTGGAACAAAGAAAAAAGCCTTGTTTTATTGTTTCGCAAGCGCTTAACTCTGCAGTCGTAAAAGGAATGTATTGTTTACGCCATGTGGTTATGCCTAAGAATATAGTACATGGTTTAATGGGTACCATTGTACTGTTCATAAGGTTGGGTACAGGAATCAAATGAAACATCTTGAATTTTTCACGTTCAACCAATGGTAAAGTTATTTTGAAGACAGTGTGCCTATGCGTTAGCCCTTTACCTTCATGAGTTTGAACAGTTGCAGAAGTTCAATATTTTGTCACAGGAAGATTCATTGACGGTGGTGAATGGAATAAGATCTGATTAACTTCATTTTGTAATTGCTCTGGAGTGCGTTTGGATTGATTTTTCCATGATATCTATGAGAATTGATGACTGTAGCTTCATTATATTGTTTGCAACTAGTGTTAATTCGAGAACCGCTGAATTAAATAGTTGATTAAGTTGTATTTGCAATAGTATATTGTTAATGTCATGTATTTCCTCTGAATAAATTTTTATTTTCTGTTTAATTGTTCAAATCTTGCCTTAGCAGTTATTTGAATCTGCTGTATGATATTAACTTTTGAATCAATAATTGATGTTTTATTTTTTAACAGTTTTAACAAATATGATTCATTTTCATTGATTTAAAAATTTCACTCACAAATTGATAAAATCTAAATATGATTTCTGTGTACTTAAAAAAAATTAATTACGTCAACTTATGAAAACTTTGCAAGATTTTTCAAGTTTTCAACATTTCTGTCTGATCCTCACATTTCTATATAAAAAAAAATTAATCTGTTTTACACAAGAATTTATATCATTTGCAAAATTAGGAGTTTTTACTTTAGAGGCTTTTTCATACCTAAATCCATAAGGAACATTTTCCTTTAAGACCAATATGTTCATTTATTAATTCCCCATCATATGAACTTTGTAAATATAATACAAACATTCTTAAAAAGATAACTGAAAACTCTAAATATAATGTAAAAGATTCCTTACATTTTAGAGAAAAGATACAAAATTTAAAGATACAAAATGATGAAAAATTAATTTCACTTGATGTTGTATCTTTATTTCCGAGTATACCAATTGATATAGCTTTGGATATTATCGAAGAAAAGTGGGATGTTATAAAGGATTATACAGGAATTGAAAGGAACCTTTTTATATGTTTTCTAAAATTTTGTATAATAGACAACAGATATTTTAAATATGATAATAAAATATATTTACAACAACAAGGACTTCCAATGGGATCTCCAGCTTCACCAATTATAGCTGATATTGTAATGGAAAAATTATTAGATTCTTGTATAGAAAAATTAAATGTGAAACCAAAAATCATCACAAAATATGTTGATGATTTATTTTGCATTATTTCGAATGATTCAATTAGTGATATTTTATCAACTTTTAACTCATTTCATGACAATATAAAATTTACGATATAGAAAGAATGTAATTCTAAAATTCCTTATTTAGATACATTGATAATAAGAAAGGGCGAGAGTTTATTAATAGATTGGTATCAGAAACCAACAGTTTCTGGAAGAGTTATCAACTATTTTTCTAAACACCCGAAAAGAATCATACTTAATACGGCTAAGAATTTGATTGAAAGGATATTAAAGATTAGCGATACAAAATTTCATAAAACTAATATAGAAAAGATTAAAAATATTTTGTTAAATAATAATTACCCAATTCAATTAATCTGTAGATTGATAAGACAATGTAAAAAACAGAATAATTTAGTTACGAGAACGGTTACTGAACCTAAAATTTATAAATCTCTAACTCATGTTCCTCTTATATCTGAAAGATTAGAAAAATCGAAAATTTATGATAATAAGAAATATATAGTAGCACATAGAACATATTACACATTAGGTAGATTATTTAGCAAAACGAAAGATAAAATAGATAAATCTGAAATGTCTTTGGGAAATTTATTATTGATTTCCCTAAATTAAAAAGGCGGTGGTGTATTTAGTTATTTACTTTAGGTTTTATTTAACTAAATTACAATTATGTGATGTTTTATTAAATTTTAATATATGAAGCGAGTTGAAAGCACGAAAAAATAAAAAGGAATGAAAGAAAATGTTTTTTAATATTAGTGTTGAAGAATCTAATAACTAATTGGTAAGAGTATTTGGTTATAGTATTTGGTACTAGCCAAAACAATAGGGTGCCACATTATTCCCCGCGCTAGAGGAGGTTCACCTGAACCTTAAAGGAACCGTGACCCGTCTGCCACTTGTAGTAGCTTTGGGCTGTAGCACTTCAGGTGAAAATCTGACAGCTGGGCTGGAATGTGTTGACGTATGATTAGAGTTGAGATCACTTTCGTTAGGAACTTGTAAATTTGTAGAAAAATCAGGTGAGCTGCTCTGCAAAGCAGCTGAAGGTAGCTCGGGAACAGTTGAACTGTCGTTGAGATCATCATGTGAGATAAAAGCAGGTTTAAGCCGATCGATACTAATGTTAGTTCGACGACCTTTAATTGAAATTGTGAAAAACTTTTCGAAACGCTTCACCACCAAATATGGACCATCATATGGATGAGTGAGTGAAGGTCGAATGGAGTCGTTGCGTACGAAGACGTGTGTTGAGTTTTGAAGATTTTTTGAAATGAAAATTTTTGGCGTTGAGTGATGAGCAGTATCGGTTGGCGTTAGTTTTTGCATCGCTGTTCGAAAATCGGAGACGAAATCGCTGGCAGTGTCGTCAATTTTCGTTTGCTCAAAAAATTCGCCGGGAATTCTTAATGTGGAGCCGTATACTAGTTCTGCTGGCAAAGCTTTTAAATCGGGCTTGAAAGCAACTCGTAGGCCAAGCAAAATTGTAGGTAAATGATGTATCCATCTTGCCGGATTATGACACAAAATCGCTGCTTTAAACGTTCGGTGCCACCTCTCGATTATACCATTCGATTGTGGGTGGTATGGTGTTGTACGAAGGTGTGTTGCGCCGATTGCAGTTATTAACTCGACAAAGACTGACGATTAGAATTGACGACCACGGTCAGATGTTATTCGAGCTGGAACACCAAATCTTGAAATCCACTGAGACACTAGAGCTTTTGCAACTGTGATGGCTGACATGTCTGGGATTGGAACAGCTTCCGGCCAGCGTGTAAAACGATCCACTATCGTAAGGCAGTACCGTTGCCCTTCACATAGTGGAAACGGACCAACGATGTCTATGCTGATATGAGCGAAACGTTGTTTTGGAGGATCATACTTCACAGGTGATGATCGAGTATGCCGCTGAATCTTTGATCGTTGGCACTGCAAACAGCTTCGCACAAAAACAACAGAATCTTTTCGAATCCCAGGCCAACAAAACCTGCATGTGACCAATTTGGTGGTAGTCCGGACACCTGGATGTGACAAATTATGAACTATTGATAATATCTGTTGACGAAATTCCTTTGGGATGTATGGGCGAACACGGGACGTCGATGTGATTAGTTGGTCGTTGCAACCTGGGATTGAAAAAAATTTTAATTTAAGTGAATTGATTTGCGTACCTGAACTTTGAAGCATTTGTTGAAGTTCTTCATCATCTTTCTGAGCCAACGCAATGCGAGAATAGTCGATGATTTGATTAATTGAACCAATGCGAGAAAGTGCGTCAGCGGTAGCATTTTCTAAACCAGGCGTGTGGCGAATATCGGTGGTGAACTGGCTGATGAAATCGAGTTGACGTATTCTACGGGGGAAGCTTTCTCGAGTTTTTGTTGAAATGCAAAAATTAGCGGACGATGGTCGGTGACAATGTAACAACTCCTTCCTTCTATCATATAACGGAAATGGGACACAGATTGGTACATTGCTGCAAGCTCGCGATCATATGTTGAATATTTTTGCTGAGTTGGTGTAAATTTTTTGGAATAAAACGCCAGAGGTTGTAAATCACCATCAATTTTTTGATGCAAAGCTGCCCCAACAGCTGTATCGGAAGCGTCCACGAAGATAGCTAACTCGGCTTCGGCAGCGGGGTGTACTAAAAGTGCTGCGTTGGCTAATTCGTTTTTACATCGAGCAAAAGCAGCTTCCGCGTCTGGAGTCCATTTTATTGCTGTAAGATCGTTTTTTTATTGCCAACGATTAGCGTCTGCAGCTGCGTCTGATAAGAAATTGCATGTGGCAAGAATTTTCTATAAAAGTTCAGCATGGCGATGAACCTTTTAAGCTCTTGAGCCACTTTTGGTTTTGGAAAATCGCGTATAGCAGCTACTTTTTCCGGCAAAGGTCGGATTCCGTCAGCGTTAACCAGATGACCCAAAAATTTTATTTCGTTTTTACCAAACTCACATTTTTTCAGGTTGATGGCGAGATGGTTGTCTTGAAGGCGTCGAAAAACTTCAGCAAGATCATGACGATGTTGTTCAGCAGAAGACGAAGCGACACAAATGTCATCGATGTATGGAAAAACAAAATCCAGACCACGTAGTACCTCATTTATTAACCGCTGGAACGTTTGGGCGGCGTTGCATAGCCCAAACGTCATAAAGTTAAACTCGTACAGGCCGAACTAATGGCGGTTTTCGGTACGTCATCCGGATGGATCGGCACCTGGTGGAAAGCTTTTTGCAGGTCAATTTTAGAAAAAAAATTCTTAGCTCTCAAATTTGCTGTGAAATCTGTTAAATACGGCAAAGGGTAACGATCTGGCAACGTCTGCGCATTCAGGGCTCGATAGTCGCCGCATGGTCTCCAAGTTCCGTCACTTTTTTGACTAAGTGCAACGGACTAGACCAGTTGCTTTTTGATGGTTGGCAAATGCCAGCTTTCATTAAAAAATCAAACTCTTTATAAGCAGCTGAGAGCTTTTCCGGATATAAACGTCGTGGTCGACAAAAAACAGGCTGACCTGTTGTTTCGATTCTGTGAAAAATCGAAGATTTTGTCGTAGACCCATATGGCGAGAGTTTTGTAACGTCGGGAAAATTTTTTAAAATATCAGCAAACGGATCGGTTGCGTCGAAAGTTTTGATGACGGCTGCTTCGCAAAACGTTGATGATGTCAGACTTGATGAAAGACCAGTGATGTTGTCGATAAGGCGGTTACGTCGAAGATCGATAAGTAGGTCGAAGTGTTTTATAAAATCGGACCCGATGATAGGTGAAGTCACTTCGGCGACCACAAATGACCAATGAAACTCACGGCGAAGACCAAGGTCAAGTTTCACACGCTTTTCTCCACTTACCTTAATGGGAGAATCGTTAGCGGCGTATAACGTGATGGCAGTTGAACGGACATCAAAAGACTTCGAAGTTAGAGGCAGGACGGAAACATCGGCGCCACTATCGACAAGAAAATTTGTGTTTGTGTAACTATCTTTGACTTGAAGGCGAAATATTTGGCACTTGGTGGGGGAATTTTAGCCGGAAACCTCCACCGGCCGATTAAGTCACTGCGATGTACCTGTAGACAGTACATTCACTTTACGTTGTTTATGTCTACAAGGGCTGCGACACTTTTGAGGATTTCGGCCATATTTTTTATGGTGCCAGCACTCGTCGCCAGTCGTATCGCTGGAATACGGAGCACGATTTTGGGATCGGTTGCGCGCCACTGTTGGTTTACTTGAAGGTGAGCGCGAGCGTGATCGTGACCGAGTCGAAAAATTTTCAAATTTTTTTGTGAGTTGAACGACAGCTGCCCAAATTTCGCTTAATTCGCTTGATGGCCCAGACGCCACTTGATTAACTTGGCTCGACGCGATGGCGTCACAAATTGAATCGGCAATTTTCGTAAACTCGACTGGAGTGCCTGAAGAAGCAGCCACCACAGGTTGAGCGAATGCCGGCAGCCGTTGTGTCCATAGACCCTTTAGAGCTGCATCACCCAGAGTGCTTCCGGCGACCCGCTTCATTTCGAAATACAATTCGGATGGTTTTTTTGTCGCCCAGGGGTAATTCAGACAACAGCCGGTTGAGTCGACGCTGCTCGCTGTCTGCAAAATGCTCGATTACATTCGTTTTGATATACTCATACCTTTCGGTGGCCGGAAGTGCAGCAATAACGTCGGTCAACTGTGATATTACATTTGGACTAAGCGCTGCCAACACAGTTGCCATCTTTTGTCGGTCAGCGGTTATCCCCGATGCCGTGAACCAGAACTCCATTGTGGTGAACCATGCCTCAATATTAGTGTTAGACATCTGAGGAACAGGCAATCTGGCATAGACGACAGAAACATTATGAGCCGGTTGAATATGTTGTGGAGATTCTTCGATATTGTGTCCACCAACATTGGATGCTGTTGTGGAAGTCCCACTGTCGTTTGGATTGACCATTGTAAGCTGTTACACAATTGTTACGTAGCAATCGGCTTGATATTTTGTAAAAAAAAATATGGCGGCTCAAACCACGCCACTTGCTGTTGCAAAAAAAATCAAAATGGCCGGTATTCAACAAAAGAAATGCACTCCAAAAAAGGAAAAAAACTCACACAATTACGATCACCACCAATCTCGTCGGGGTCACCAGTTTGGGAAATTTATTATTGATTTCCCTAAATTAAAAAGGCGGTGGTGTATTTAGTTATTTACTTTAGGTTTTATTTAACTAAATTACAATTATGTGATGTTTTATTAAATTTTAATATATGAAGCGTGTCGAAAGCACGAAAAAATAAAAAGGAATGAAAGAAAATGTTTTTTAATATTAGTGTTGAAGAATCTAATAACTAATTGGTAAGAGTATTTGGTTATAGTATTTGGTACTAGCCAAAACAATAGGGTGCCACATGTCCCATTTAGTTTATAAAATACCTAGTAGTGGAAATGATAATGAGAATTGTAGTAATGTATATGTAGGTACAACAAAGAATAAATTAAAAACAAGAACTGCAGGACACAGATCTGATCAAAAATATAGGAACACTACTTCTAAACAGAAAACAGCATTATCATTACATTGCACGAATTTTAATCATTATCCTGATTTTGATAAGACTTCAATTTTAAACACGGAAAATAATTACAGACGTAGATATATGTTAGAAATGTTACAAATTATGAAGGTACCATCTACGCAACGAATTAATTATAAAACAGACATAGCAAATATTGCACAAAATTACAGACATTTAGTTAATAACAACTAGGATAAATATTATTATGTTAAATGAAATGTATATAAAATATTTTTGTTCATGTAATATTTTAATTTTTCAAATATTGTTATTTTTGTTTTCTGTGATATTTTTATTTTTTAATATTGACAAAAAATAATTTTTGATTTACCGCCTTTTTTTTAAAAAAAATTGTTATATATAAGTTTTCAGTTTATAATTTTAATTTATTAATTATAAAAAAAGACAATTTCCCCTGAAAAAGTCACCCAATGTGGTGACGAAATATTGGGATAAATAAATATTTATAATTAAATTTTTTATAAATAAAGGATCTTTAGCTCAATAAGGAATATTATATGAAACAGAAAAAATGTATAAAAAGTAAATTTAGATATTTCTTTGAAAAACAAATGTATGTTTATTTATTTTTAAATGGAAACGAAAACTTTTTTATTAAACTACAAACAGTAAACTACATAATATTCTGAGTATACATAAATAAATATTTTTTTTCTTTTATGTACACATTTGTGTACACACATACGTATGTATGTGAATAGTGAGAAGTAAAAAAATTACAATGATCATATATGTATGACATGCTCATCGCATTCATTAATGTTCATATACACTAATTCTATTGGTTATTTTTATCATATGTGTTCATATCTTTGTTTAATTTTTTATATTCATGTGTGAGTTGTTTGTTTTATTTATTCTATACAAAAATTAAAAAAAAAATAAACAATTGGTTTTTAACATTTTGTGTCACGATAGCGGCCATTTTACAAAATGGAGAATTTCTCGGAAACTAAGCGGGATAGCGCAAAACCGACATTTTTTCAAAGCTCGAATAGAGTTGGTAGGTCCGCGAAGGGTTCCATGGAGTTTTTATAAAACAGCCTCAGGTTGACCTTTTTTTATCAATTTATATGATAATATAAATTAACACATTCCTATAATACAAATTTCTTTTTCCGTTCCATTTCGTTCGTATAAAAATGGGTGAACCTGTAGCTGTTTTATAAAAAAAAGATCCCTCGGAATGTCTCCGGGACCCGGCCTATTTTTATTATTGCATTATAACAATCTAATCGCTATTTTATAAAATGGCCGGTATCTCGAAAACTAAGCGAGATAGGGCAAAACGTATAAAGGTTACCTATCAATTAAATAGATTCGGTAGGTCCGCAAAGGGTTCCATGGAATTTTTATAAGACAGCCACATAAACTTTGATGCTCCCATTTATGTGTGAAACATTTTACAAAACTGTTACATACCAGTAAAAACGTGGTAATGACAGGATATTACTGGTTAGATTACTATGTAATAATAAGTCACCTTTTGCATTACTTTAAAATACAAAATAATGACATACTGATAATGGATGGTATAAGTACTTATATGTACAAGCAAAACAATGAGTTACTGAAATAAGTACGGAATTCGAGTTTCTGTTTTTTATAATATTTATTGATTAATTTGTTTTGAAAAAAATATACAATAAAATAAAAAAATATCTGCTGGTAAAGGCATTTCGCAAAATTTTTAAGTTTCTGATGTTAAATAGTATTGCATCTACATAAACTTAAATTTTTTAATGCAAAAAGTAGGTAATATTTTTAAGATTTGAATGCAAAGAGTAATTATTTAAATATTAAATAAAAAAATATCTGCTGGTAAAGGCATTTCGCAAAATTTTTAAGTTTCTGATGTTAAATAGTATTGCATCTACATAAACTTAAATTTGTTAATGCAAAAAGTAGGGAATATTTTTAAGATTTGAATGCAAAGAGTAGTTATATTAAATATTTTTTTATAAATTCAGATAAAAATTATTATTATCGATTTCTTTAAGTAAAAAAAAAATACTTGAGTAAGGTCCACTATTATTCGACTACTTTACATTTGTAAGTAATCACTTATTGTTTCACTATAAGTAACCATGCTGGAGGAGTAAGTTTATACACAGGAATGCCTGAAGTGTATATACAGCAAATCTGTTGATAATGCCTCAGCCTATCAGGTTGCTTAATCCTGTAGTAAACTGACGTAAACGCTGTCGCTTTGCGTGTGACAGGGGGATGCGTTTGCGTCAGAGTAATCCAAGCTTCATTTCATATCCTGCTTGAGTTGCCTCTGCTTTTGCATCACATGGCGGATCTAGAGCGGACACTGGATAAAAACCAGTAATCCCAGGTGTTATCTGTACCGTGCCTATGGGATAAATGGCACTAAATCTTTGAGCGATGGTCTCCAGGACGAGGCGAACACTGGTTGTATTAGCCCACTGGTAGCATAGGGCTCTGCTACTAAGTGTTCTGTTTTAATCCCTTATTGATAAGAACAATAATCAAACCAATAATGAAGATCAAGAGCAAATCGATGCAGGTCTCTCCTTTGGTGTCAAAGAGGTCACGAACCTAAAATGCACAAAGGATTCTAATGACTCGGATGAGTTGACAAGGGACGCTTTGTGTCCCAATGTTAACGAGCCTATGGACGTTATTATTGTAAGTGTGGACCCTCGGATTCGACCAAAGGATGTCCTCAAGCCGGTGTATTGTCGCCATTACTATGGACATTGTTCATTGATGAGCTGCTAGAGGGTCTGAACGACCTGGGCTTCAGAACCTATGGATACGCAGATGATCTTGTCATATCCGTCGTCGGATGGGATGACAGGGCGATCTCGGAGCGTATGCAGCAGGCTCTGAACTTCATTCTTTCGTGGTGTCAGGAAAAGGGCTTATCAATCAACCCATCAAAGACCATACTGATACCATTTACGAATAGAAGGACATGGGGTCTGAGTCCGTATGGTGTATTGGTCATTCAATACTCGGCCTGATTACGGTTGTCGTAGTCGAATTCGACAGTAAGTCGAATTTATTGAAAAGTCGTAAAAACACAACTTTTAAAAAATTTTACCACTGAATTTATCATAAATAACAATCGAATCGTAAAAAATATATATAATCAGAAATTAATTTCTATATAATTTTCAATTTACGCAAAACCATTTTGTATGGAATCGACTACGGACAAATTTTTTGCAAAGCTCGATAGAACAGATTCGGTAGGTCCCCGAAGAGTTTCATTGAATTTTATAAAAATGGGCCACCCTGTAGATAGAAATAGAAATAGATACCTCTTCCGAACCTAGCCTATTTTTATTACCTTAGTATATTAACATCATAGTATTTTTGTCCGTTTGACGCTATCTCACTCAGTTTTCGAGATACCGGCCATTTTAAAAAATTACAAAATGGCGAATATTTAGAAAACTAAGCGAGATATGAAAGTCAATTTTAATGTTTTTTTTTATCTTGTTTTAATTCGCAAATCAAATCAATCTTTTTTAATTCGCAAATTAAAAAAAGAATTATGTTTAAAATAATTTGATTCCCTTGAATCAAAAAAGATTCAAATGAAATTAATTAATCAATTATGATTTTAAATCTGACTTAATAAATTGATTTATAAAATATTGAATCAACTCGCTAATTTACAAAAAAAAATATTTTTGTCGCGAATTAATTCAATGAAGATTTATCTTTTTCAATGTCTGCTTGCGAACTATTTAGTATGAGCAAATCTAGTGCGTTTGACTACCTTTCTACCACGAAGTGTAATATAATTTCCATCAGGATTATTTTAATTTTTGATAGGTTCAATTTCAACAATTTCGTTATCATTATAGGACCTGGTGTGTTTTCTGATTTCTTCATTATATGTTCTTCATTTTTTCTATACATTTAACCTTGTTTATCTCTAATTGCAAAATATCTTGGCTCTTTATAACTATCCACTATTTATCTTGGAAACCAATCACTTTATCATCAGATTATACATTTTCATATTCCTCAGTGTGAGCATTATAATATTCTGATGATTTTTCAATTTTATCATTAACTTGTTTTTGATATTTATCGATATCGGCTAATTTTGGTTGCAAATTTAATGAACTTGGAAGTTTTGTTTTTAAATTTCTGGGCATTTATATATAGTAAATTTCCTTTGGGTGTAGTACGATAAGGCAATTAAACTATATATGGATCGGAACCACTATCAAGGCATTTATATAACTTTTTTTAATTGTTTAAATAAAACGTTCCCGAAGACCATTTCACCATTTCATATTTTATGCTTTACGTACACCCCAATCGGCAAAAAATTTTGTAAACTCATTTGAAGTGTCCATTGTCAGATATAGAAGTATTTGGAATGCCATGCCTGGCAAACATTGATTTCAATTTCAAAATTACTTGAGTAAACAGAATTAAGTAATTCTATTTCGACGCATTTAGAAAAATAATGAAACACTGACATAGTGTTTCTTTTTGAAATCAAAAAAATCACATCGCACCTTAAACCAAGCAATATTGCAAATATCATGAGTTTCTGTATTTCATACAGACTTGACAATTGGAAATTATCTTTAAAATATTCCTTTGGATATTCGGTCAATAAATAGATTGTCGAGCAAGTCTTTGGCATTACTGTATGCCCATGTGACTTTCGGGGATTTTGATAAAATATCCACGTCACTCTTTCTATTATCATTTTCTTTATTAGTAATACATATTTACGAAATTTTTTGTATTTACGACGAACAATCTCCGCTGCACGTCTATCATGACAGTCACCATGTAACTCCACCTCTGTATTTATTAATGTTAAAGTAGTGTTACATTTATAAAACTTAAAGCTAATGGTAATTACAGGGTGATGCTTATATGTAAATAAAATATAATCTATTTACACAACACCTACTAATTAATGTGTTGCTTTCTTTGGAAAGAGGATAGAGGAAAGTGGTGAAAGATGAAGAGCTTCATATATGGCAACACTAACTTAATAAATCTTAGAACAATTGCTGTACGCCATCTAATGGAGAGTTGGCGAAATTGTTAAAGATTTTTAAGTTCATAGCCCTGTTATGTAATTTTACTTCGGTGGGGGGATAACGAATGAGAACGTTGTGATAGAAAATTTATACACAATATTATCTAAATAAATGTTGCCGTCGCCGGCGATAGAAACCAGCAATATTAAGTATAACAGTCCGACGCGCTAACCATTTCACCATAACGCCCACAATGGTTTTAAAAGATAATGAAGTTTGATTTGGATTCTCTATTACATATCCGTATTCCATACAAATCAGCGTAGTGGGGGGATTAGACTTTACTGGAAAAGTTCCAAAACGAACCTAAAGAATGCGAATTTTCTTGTTTAATATACATGAAATAAAATGTTTGGAGCTGTACCCCAAATACTGCTCGAATAATTGTATTCCTGTCCTGTGGTACTTAAATTTAAAAGATGAAACAAATTTTATTATGAAATTACCTGTCCAATTGATGTGTCGTCAATCTCATTGTTTACACCTCTTATACTAGGGACACTTAAACAACGAACTAAGTGTGCCAAAATAGCTTTGACCCAACGAATTTTGCCACAATTTAATAATTCCATTAATTGTTTGGGGTGATATTGCGGTAGAACAGGACATGCTATGCGAGAGGCTTGAAATAGACCAAAATCTGTCATATAATCATCATTGATTGTTGCATCAGAAGTGCTTTGGATATTAGCTGAACTAGATCCAGTTACTTTCTTTTTATTGTCTTTAGAAAGCAGTTGTAAATTTGCAGTGCTCACTTTGCTCATAAGTGGCATTGATGCTGCACTTTTGATTCGAAGTTTGGTCGATTCATTTGCAATTGATCTTAGATCTTCATCTCTTAAATTTCTAGTATCAAGCATATCTTCGACACTATGCTGTTGACTGTAACGCGGTTTCCACTGAGAATATACATGCATTTCAGAATCCATCGCAACTACTAATATGCCATCTCGCACCCACGAAATTTGCATAGGCAGTGGGGGTAAACCATCAGCAGTTTCTAAATCAATTTGTCGCACCTTCATCCAGCGAATTTCATCATTAAAATGGGGTTGGGCCAATGAGCTGGCCTTTCGTAAAATGGGCCGATTTGCTGATCTAGATTCCTTCATTGCTTTGATATTAGCTTGAGCAATATCTGATGAAACTGGAGTATATAAAAGAATCTTGCTACCCACAGCCACTGTAAGAATATGGGATCCGTCCTCTTTGGAGACCCAGTCAAGTTGTACCAAATGCTTTTGTGTTAGTGGACATGTGTTGCCATTTTCTGCAATACTTTTTCTTAAAGATTGTAAAGTGCTAAAACTTGGAACGGCCAGAAGACCAGTGTGACTTTTTGTATTTAGCTCTGGTGTTGAGTCTCCACTACGTGGCGATCGTATTTCTTCATGTGTTGTAAAATTATGCAATACTTGATTGAGACGTTGCTTTTTTTGGAGAATGCGATTATCATGCAAGTAACTTAAATCGATGCCATGATCTATATTCATCCTAGGCAAATGAATGTTTTTCAAGTGTATAGTGTCCTCGAGGACCCATTCACTTCCACCCGAACTCTCGCATTCAAAAATTCCAACACAAAGGTTTATGTACCTCGAGTCAGGATCTCCACTTTTATTGGGCCGTGTGAAACTTTTGCCGTATTTATAGGCACATGCTACTCTACCAGAATAAGCAGCACTTATGTTTAAAGGTTGTCCGGGAATTTCTATTGCAGAATCTTGCTGTTTGCTAAACATCTTCCATTCGGACCATAAATACTGATTTTGGTCAGTTGATTTACTATTGAGAGCATTATCAATTGCCTCACATTTCCAAAATCTAGAAATGGAATCAGAGCAAGCTGTAACCACAATATAGGGGGCATAACACGCCGGGTATATTGAGGACGAACTAAGATGGCCAGCTGCTGGTGATGCATGAATAACGTCAACTCCGTCGGGTAAAGATAGCTCTTGCGTACACACCTTTTTCGTTGTTATAACAATATGAGGAGGTTCAACATTTCCATCCTTATTGTTCGATTCTATGGCCTCCATATTTATTTCCGACATTTTGCGATGTGCATCAATGTCTTCAATATCTTGAGTAAGATTGCTATCTGGCACATACATTGCCGTCTCTGATAGAAAAGATTTTTGCTGTTTTGAAGATATAACAATACACCACATATGAATCGTACTGCCCTTGACTGTTTTCTCAATTATAACAATGTAGAATGGTTCTTCAAATTCAACATTTTGTTGTAAATCTACCATCGCATCCATGTCGTTTTGATTACATCGTTTCTGTGTCTTATCATAGTATTTAGAATATTCACCCCCAGTAATTAACTGCGCCTGGAATACATGCAAAAACTGTGTATTTTGCCAATCATGCTTGGCGTCCGATATTGGATCAAGTTGTATAATACATCCCGGGCGAGCTGTTGATTGTTGAGAGACTACCTTAAGTTTATCATGTAGTGATGACTTCAGACCTTTAATGGTTGACGATGCATTGGAATATAAAGATGAAATAGACGCAGACTTCTGAAATTTCGTTATATTTTCGGAAGCTGAAATTTCTGCTAAGAGAGTTCGTGCGTCTATTACAGCTTGATAAACCCTCAAATTTTCTCCATCACTTGCTACAAAACAAGCCGAAGGAGAGTTACTGTAACTACCCAATGTTGTGCTGGGCAGCAATGTGGGAATCCAAGCCACATTGCTGAAAGCCGATATTTCGGGTGAATTTATGCGAGCAAGCTCACTAACACCACCTGAATGACAAAGTGGTCCAACAGAGTCCACCCTCCACAAAATCAATTCCGAACAAAATCCAGACGTAGTAAACACGTTTTCGACATCACTGATAGGACTTGAATCTAAATTCGATGCAGTCGCTGTAGACTTATTTTCAAATTCTGGTAAATTATGATGAGATGTTGAGACAAGTAGTGGCAAAACTGGATGACAGTTTATGTCATTTACCCGAAATCTGTGCCCAGACACACGGCTAACGTGCCCAATACTAAGAACCTGTGTAAATTTAGTCTTATATGCAAAAGCCAATTGCCATAAGTTTAAAGTGCCATTTGAATGTTTAGTAACCATTGAAACTGAAGGTGAAATAGCAGTAGAAATTCCGCCTGTCACAGATTCTTTAATTTTTTCATCACTACAATCATTGCCATTTGAATTTTGCACGAAATCATTATCATTGTCATTGTCATTACCATCATCATCATCATCTGCATTATCAGAACCATCTTTAATAGACATTTCTTCATCTCCAGCATCATGGTTCTTACTTTTAACATTATTGGCAATTTCTCGAAACACTAATGGATGGGATCCTGTGTTATACAAACTGACCATAGTCGACATGGACATCGAATCTCCGAGAGGAAACGCATTGGGTATTCTGGTAGAGAATGAGACTTGTGCTTGTCGAAATGAACCAGGATAATAGTCATCGAGCCATTCAACTACCCATATTAAGTAACTTCCATCTACTGGATGAATCGCAAACAGTAAATCTGGACTCTGATGCCAGTCGCGTAACAAGCAATCTATTTTTATATCCAATGAGTCAGTTAACTGGTTGGCAATAGAGTTGTTTTCATTATTTAATGAGTTAAGCGACGTGGTATTTGACATGGAGTTGACATTTTGAACTCCACCAGGCGAATTTTGAAAATTTGATGCTTTACTTTCATCACAAGCAGCACTATTGTCATCCACGGATATGGATTTTGAAGTGGTACGAATATATTTCTTTTTTGAAGGACATCCACTTGCGAAATTATCTATAATGTCTGAGTTTCCTGTTGTTGAATTGACATTTTCCTCGTCAATAACTTTTTTAGTCAACTCTTGAAGAATAGCTTCTGCCTGTAAAGTGAAATCCATTTCTTTGTTATTTAACCAATGGAGAATGAAATTATTTTGATTTGAGGGATCCGTAGTGTGAGACTGCATGGAAGGAACCAGAGGTATATCTGTTTCCGCATTGATAGATGCAGCCAAATGAAAATGCATGCCTTGTGATATTCCGGTACCGTGAAATCCATACGAGTGAAAATCGTGCACGCTGCATGATGACGGCAGCGATGGTATTGGACCAGGATAACTATTAGCAACCATATTAGGTGCAATGTTGTTAGCACCTGTTTTAGCATGACGACGGATGTGAAAACAGGTCTTCATGTGTTTAAGTCTTTGCATAAACCTATGCTTGTGTCGATGCGTTCTAAATTTTGGATTTTGTGTTGCTAATGGATCAAACTGAGTCATGTTTATCAGTCCATCATCTGGTAAAACTGTTTCTATCCAAATTCGACATATATTGTCAAGACATGATGTAACGATCATATTTGAAACAGAGCCTTTTGGCATATATTTGCTTGTCTTGCGCCATATTATATTTATTACAGCACGAGGGTGAGCAATGTATACATAGGTAAAATTTAGTTCGTTCCCTTCCTCTTTATTGGTTGATTTAGATGTGTTCTTTGATGGAAACAAAACTGCAAATATATAATAATGTATTATTTTTCATAAGCTTCTCTATTGTCAATTGTATCACTAGCTAGAAATTTTATTTAAATACATGTTTGTTGTCGCGCTACACTCAGAAAAAAAGTTAGTAGAAAAATTTGTAAACGGTTTTCAGTCCCAGTTTACCATTTTTGTACTGATTTTTAGTAAAAAATTATTATTTAGTAAATTGTTTGTTATTTACATCTGACAATTTACAGAATTTTGCAGAATATTTATAAATTTTTGTTACTAATTTTAGAAAATTAAACTTATACTTACAAACTTAAAATGCATATATATTGTATGAAGCAAAATACTAAAATTTAGTAGGAAACATAAATTTTTTACACTATTAAAATATGACAACGCTACCTGTTCTTACCGAAATCCCTAAAAACCCCAGAAACCTTGTACAACAGATCAGGGTTTGCTCCCTTCGGCATCCTTTGAATAGAAAAAATGCATTTATTTCGCGTATTCATTCTCGTACTGCTCTTTTTTCTCTCCTGTGAACAGTTCTGAAGGGACAGGATTATAACTATCGATAAGACCTATACGATGACCACTTTCCAAGGTCTTTCTCTATGTTAGTCCCGTACGTGATTAATTCCTTGGGAAGACCCTATACAGCCGAAATATAAACGTTTTTTTTTTTCATTTAAAGGACCCCTATTAGAGTAAGAACTTGGGAAGTCTGTTCGACTTACAGGTTTTCCAGAAGGCTATAATTCTGTTCGAAGTTCATAGGAATCTCTTCAGCACTATTTTTAGGAAAGTAAAAAAAGGCAGTACGCTTACATACACCAAAAATAAATGCTTTAGTTTCCTTTTTATCGAGTTTAAAAAATTAAAGATTCTAGATTGAGTTTATTTTTGAATTGGTGAGCAAAAGTATTTACAGTGGTATTTATAATTTTTTTCTGGTTATAATATACTTAAAATTCATTATTCTTTCATTCTTTATTTTTACGATGTGTGGGAACTTAGTTATGTATGTTTGAAATAATTATCAACACAATGTTTTGGTGATAAAATCATTCTGTAATTTTTTTGTTCACAAATATGACAAAATAAAATTATTTTGATGAACTGGATCCTTGTTCTTGTATTGGTAAAGACATAAAAATAAATTGCAATGTATATAGTTAAGATTAAAGTGAAATGCTTATCATCTTTTACTTGGGTAACTATGTCTTAAAAATAAATATCAACAGAATGGGTCGTGTGAATAAAATGGTAGTTTATGCTTTATAGTACAAAGTACTAGCACTAGCTTAAGCTTTTCAGTACTAGCTATGCCGAAAAGATTAAATTACAAAAAGTGTGAATAACCTTTTGCTTGTACTACATAGCTAGTGCTGAAAATTTGTAGCAAAAGCTGGAAAATCAAAACAAATGTAACTGTGTCAAACTAGCCGACAGAATATTATTTTTTGCGATAAGTGACAAGAATAGTACGTTTATTTTTAATCTTTAAAAAAATTATAAAGTTTTATTTAAAAAATCTCAATTAACTTGTATAAGATCTGCAAAAAATGCTGCAGTTCTTTCATTGCGCAAAGATTGTATGAGGACGTTTGGGCAATTAAGAAAAAAAATTCAAAACATGAAGAACGATGATGTGCGCGCAACTGGAAACAAGTCCATAATTTTGTAAGATTGGGAACGTAAACTTTAGATCTGTCGGAACACGACTCTAATCCAGTTTTCAATAAGATTTCAGGTAACTTCAATTATTTTATGTAAAGTTTGATTATCATTTTTAACAATTGATATCAGTTTTGGTGTTAAAAAAACACCAGAAAGTGAAAAAGAAACTGAAAACCCAGATAAGTATAAATTTATGGATGAAACTTAAAAACAAAAGAAATGCTAAAGGAAAGAAAAATAAACTTTCTTATGAGATCGAGGAGACAAAAAATCTCTCATTGCCTAAATTACAAAGACTGGTATTTCTAAAAATAAATTACTGATCTCACTTGTTGTAATATTTAGAATAATATCTCAAACTCTGTAATGAAATGAAATAAATATGATATTTAAAATTGAAAAATTGAGACTGGTACTTTTACGACAGCTGAAACTTTCAAATAAATTTGTATATGAAATAAACAAAATTCAAAGTATAAACTATTAATTTGAAGTATTCACTATTTTTTATTCACACTTTTTTTTAGCTAACGCTGGAAAATCTAGTTTCTACTAGTCGGCAAAAAGCACCAGCTTTAACTGAAATTTGTATTCACCTCAAATCTAGTTTAAACTTCAAATATGCTAGCTTAAGCTTGAACTACCTTTTTATTCACTCGGCCCAATGTTTTAGTGATAAGGAATGTTTTTCTTGTTCACAAATATGTCCGATAAAATTATTTTGGCGAACTCAATCTTTGTCCTATTGTTGGTGGACATATATAAAATAAATTCGAATGTAATTTCTGTTGTGTTACCGTTAATACTTGTTATAAAATTATAAAATACTTTCTATATCAATCACATATGCTGTTTGCAGTTTTTTGTCAAATATTTTTTTATTATTTTTTCACTTCAAATCAAAACTTTCAACTGTGTACATTATTTAAAATAAATTATTGTTAATTAATCATATTTTAAAACTGCGTACTCTCAATAATATAAGAATTTCTTTGTGTTATAAATTACCTGACCTCATAACTTTTCACTTACTTAAAATGAATCGTCCCGATTTATACCTGTCTAATAACTTGTATGTTCTTTTTTTTGTAAGGGATGCATTTGTAACAAAGGTTTTGAATAAAAAAATTATTTTATTTTTCAAAGGAGGCTATCCTTTGAGCTCTATACACTATGTCCATGGTTTTCAAATTTTTTAACCCCCCAAAAAAAAATAAGATTTGTCAAGTTGATCAAAATAGATTTGTTTGTGAGATGATTTGATAATTGGAGTCAGATCCCTTTCCGCCGAGGCAATTCTTCCAATTTGGAAAATAGGGCGGATGAGATAGCAATTGATGGATTTTTGCCATGGAAAATGAGATTTTCTCCCGGATCTTCAAATCAAATCATGCGATTGTTTGCTATCAATTGCTGTCAAACACAAACTAAATGACGCAGCTTGTTAAAATTTTGACAGGAATCAAATGACAGATGCCTGTTCAGAGGAGCAGTGTTGCGCATTTAATTAAGAGGCAGGAAATTCAAGAAGTTGCGGAGTTATTGAACCGCCCTCGTATGTAAAGGGTTATTTCTTAACCGTAAGGGTTTTGAAGATTGAAAAAGCAGAAAATTTTTAAAAGTGAATGAAATACCTATTTGGGGCGATAAATGAATGCCTGCGATTTACTTTTTAAAGATTATTTTATTTAAATGTTGTCCGAGGCTACGCCGTAGGTGGTCAATCCGTGAACTCCAATTTTGGAATACTTTTTGCAGCATTTCAGCCGGTATCTCATCAATGACAGCTGTTGTTTTGCAAGCTGGAATTGTGACTGGCTTGTGTACACATGGGTCTTCACATATCCCCAAAAAACAAAATTTAACTTTCGATGCTCTTAAAAATTTGTAAAGAATTTCCGATTCTTCCAATTTGGAAAATAGGGCGGATGAGATAGCAATTGATGGATTTTTGCCATGGAAAATGAGATTTTCTCCCGGATCTTCAAATCAAATCATGCGATTGTTTGCTATCAATTGCTGTCAAACACAAACTAAATGACGCAGCTTGTTAAAATTTTGACAGGAATCAAATGACAGATGCCTGTTCAGAGGAGCAGTGTTGCGCATTTAATTAAGAGGCAGGAAATTCAAGAAGTTGCGGAGTTATTGAACCGCCCTCGTATGTAAAGGGTTATTTCTTAACCGTTAGGGTTTTGAAGATTGAAAAAGCAGAAAATTTTTAAAAGTGAATGAAATACCTATTTGGGGCGATAAATGAATGCCTGCGATTTACTTTTTAAAGATTATTTTATTTAAATGTTGTCCGAGGCTACGCCGTAGGTGGTCAATCCGTGAACTCCAATTTTGGAATACTTTTTGCAGCATTTCAGCCGGTATCTCATCAATGACAGCTGTTGTTTTGCAGGCTGGAATTGTGACTGGCTTGTGTACACATGGGACTTCACATATCCCCAAAAAACAAAATTTAACTTTCGATGCTCTTAAAAATTTGTAAAGAATTTCCGATTTTCGATAGGAAATCAGCTTTCTAAGGACTTAATAGTCTTCAGGTCTTCTTTTGTTTGGCGCACAATTGGTAAACAATACTAACGAAGTAGTCTGGCACAAACAAAATTCGAAAATTCCATGCAATGGTAATCTGTTTTGATTTTCTACATCCCATACCTTTTTCACCCTTAACTCCATACTTGATACACTTATTTACATAAATATGATACAGAAATGGGTACATCTATTAGATACAGTGACCACTATTATATTTCCATAAAAAAAATATAAAATACTAATAATATTTCAAACAATTTTCTTACTGTCCCTATTTTTATTCACATTCGACTATAGGAAATCATAATACTTTTTAATGTTGTTGTTTTCAATTGCAACAACAAAGTTTGAATTGTTGCATAAAATGAAGAATTCTTGTTGTACTATAATCTAAAAATAATATTGATAGTTTCTGCCCAAAATATATGTATGTTTTTTTTACTTTAAATTTGTTGCATGCAAGTGTCCCTATTTTTCGCACATGACTGTATGTAACAGTTTAAGGCAATTTAAGTTTGTAGGTGTAAGTTTTAATTACAAATAATATTTTCTTCAATATCCATTTTTTTTAAATTAGTAAATTTTTTTTGCTAATTTTAGCAAATCGGCTTTCAAAAATTTGTAAAATGTGAAATTAGCAACAAAAATTTGTAAATATTCTGTAAAAATTCTGTAATTTGTAAAATGTGAATTGCAAAAAGATTTGCTAAATAATATTTTTTTTACTAAAAATCAGTACAAAAATAGTAAAGTGGGATTGAAAACCGTTTACAAATTTTTCTTCTAACTTTTTTTTCTGAGTGTAGTAGTTAAAAAGTAAGTATTGGCAATTTAGGCTTTTCTCTTTTAAATGTAAACAAAAATATTTCTCATAAAAATAGTTGAAATTTATTTATTTATTTATTTATTTTATTGATTTTCTATTTCCTGTACAACAAGAATAAATCTTATAGTTAAAGTACAGGAACGTATTTTTCTAATAGGATAGTTGACAGATATAATTATAAATACATACAAAAAATTAAAATAATTAAATTAAGTCCAAAACAATACAAGAAAAAATACAAAAAATACACATTTAAACATTGCGTTGCTATTGAGTTGTTGGTTGTGTGGAAGAATATTCCAAAGACGTGAGACATTAATATAAAATTGTCACTCTAAAACGAGGGAGCTATGACGAGGAATTATGATTTTTTTACCTCTTCGGGATCTGGCAAACCTAATTTTGGCATAAAGATATTGAGGCTTTTGGGTGTAGATTTCCTTATGCATAAAAATAAGAACACGAATTTTTAGCAAGGATGAAAAATATACTCCATAAAGATTACATGAAACGTGCGAAACTTCGTCATACTTTCTTATTCCATATACATAACGGATAATGTTGTTGTACAAGACGTTCAGTCTACGTTTGCTAATAGAGTCACAACTGGCCAATAACTCACATCCATAAATTAGACCAGGAATCAAGTAACATTTAGCAAGAAGTATTCTTATTCTCAAAGGAGTAAAGTATTGTGTCGACCAGAGTCACCTCAGCTTTATATAAGTTTGACCAACCAGTGTACTGACATGATTAGTCCATGTTAAATTTTTATTAAAAATAAGTCTAAGATTTTTTGCAGCATTAACACGCTTAACTTTTTCACCATTTATTACAACATCATCATATAAAACGGGATCAACTGTTCTTTTATGAATTATCATAAACTTTGACTTTTGAGGATTAAGGCAGAGGCCATTTGCAGTTACCCAGGCATATATTTTACGTAAATCTTCATTAAGTAAAGCAACATTACTTGTAATAGAGTGAAATTGGCTACTCAAATAAAGTTGGACATCATCTGCGTACATATGGATTTTACAGTTGGAAAGTTGTTTTGGCAAATCATTAGCATATATTAAAAATAGCAGTGGGTCAAGAATAGAACCTTGAGGAACTCCTCTAGAAACGTTTAGAGAGTTAGACCATGTATTATTTACGTAAACAGTTTGCGTACGATCGGTTAGATATGAATATAGAAGATCCGTTGATGTTGGAGAGAAATTAAAAAAATGTCGTAATTTCAGGCAGAGCATGTTGTGATCAACCGCATCAAAGGCCTTTGAATGATCAAGCAGCACCAAAAAGTTTATTCTACCATTATCAAGTTCACGTCGGATATTTTCAGAAACTTCTACTAAGGCAGACACACAACTGTGGTCAGGTCGGAACCCCGATTGCATATTAGTTAACAAAGAATTTTCATTAATAAATTAATTTATTTGTCCATGCAAAAGCTTCTCTAATACTTTTGAAAGGAAACATGAAACAGCTATTGGCCTGAATTCCGAAGTAGATTTTGGCAAAGGAAATTTTTCAATTTGTAATTTGAAAAAATTTAAAAAACAACAAAAGCTAACAAATTAAAAAAATTATGTATTTAACAGTACACACAAAAAACAAATTCATACTATTTATGAATATTTTATGAAAATTTGCCAATGTACTAATTTAAGAAGTTTTTCATAAACTCAGGTTGTATTTATGAACAGCTCATTAAAAAAAAAAAATACTGGCAAACTTTGTGTACTCGTTTATTATGAAATGGTTCTTTAAATATATGAAAAAGTACTTAAAAAATTTGCCAATGTACAAAATCTTATTATTAAGGAACGAGTGCATAAATACATATAATACTGGTAATTTTTAGTTAGGAAATAATTCATATTATAAATAAATTTTAAGAACCTATTCATATATGCTATGAAACTCTCCATAACATAAATCAAAATGCTTGTGAATTTAAAGTAAATAAAAATTGCTAAAATTAGATAAATCAAATATGAAAACAATAAAATATGATATATAATATGAAGTATTTCATAATATTTTGTTATTAACGAATAACGTAGGGAAATTGTGGAAATATTTTTAAGTTATGAAATTTTCATAATATTTTAGAATTAAAACATATTAAATATGATGTTTTTCTTTATGAACAAAGTTCATAATAATTATGATCGAATTTATAAAAAAAACACTGGGAAGTTAGGAACACTTCATAAATAGTAAGTAAGCTTCATATATAATATGAACCTTTAAAAATATGAACAATTTTCATAAATAATTATGAATTTTATTTTTTTGTGTGTAAATGTAGAGCAGGGCATACAATATAATTGCTATATTTCGTGTTCCGTTAAAGCCCATATATGAAAAAAAGTAGTTATAGATATTGTTAAAGCGACTTAAACATATCTTTTTTTATTTGGATTTCTTTATTTTTTTTATTATATTATTACTTTTTATTATTTAATTATTATTTTTTACTTCTATTTGGGAGTCAAAGGCCTACTGTGCCAGAGTGTTCTTTTTTACGGTTCTTTTTTTATTTCTTTGCTATTCATTTGTATACATAACATATAAATATATGTATAAGAGACCCTGAATTTAAATGTCTCTTACTCAACCTTAAGTTGAGTCTCTTTGGGTTTCCTCGTTTTTTCTTTTCTATTAAACACTTACTTGTATTCTAACAGTCATCTACACCAGCAGCAAGAAGCTGCAGCCATTTTGTACAATTTTTATAAGCAAGAAGCTTAAAAATATTTAATAAATTTTGTTAACTTTTTTTACAAAGAAAAACTTGAGTTTGCTTTCTTTGGAAAATAGCTCCATGCGCTGGAGAAGAAGTGCAGCGCACATTTTGGTCCTTCGATTAAATCCTTTACAAGCTAGGATAGGATAACTCCAGTGGAACTTGTCCACTAGACGGATCACTGTTCTCCCGCAACAACATAAACAACAAGCAGTCATCCAGTGGTTCATCGGATATATACTGGGTATGTACAGTGTATTTAATTATATTTAGTGCGGTTTCGAATAATTAAAATAAATAATTTAATCAATAAAAAAAATAAAATCAATTAAACAACCAAAATTTTACCCTTACACACAATCTTGCTAAAAATACCAACACTCAGAGACAAACTACCCCTAGTACCAACACTGTTAAATATATGACAAACAAACGGTTTTTTCTTCCAACATCACATGGACAATTAGCAATAATTACTATAGTCATTCTATACCCAACATACCAAGCCAATTCTATCGTAACAATTGTAGAAAAATCAAAACGGAACCCTCGTGAAAATATTATGTGTGTATGATTACTATAAGCTTATTCTTGCAATTGTAGAATAAACTTACAAAAATAATATTGTATTAACATGCGTATAGAAAAGCTTATTTAACTCAATATATTTATAAGCTTCTTTACATAATTGTAGAATAAGCTTCACATATAATATATTATTAAGTGTTGAAAAAGAGAAATCATAGTTAATTTCTTTAATTTAATTTATTTTTTATTATATATAAAAAATAATAATTCAATTATAAAAAATAATAATTAATTTTAACCATAAATAAAAATTATTATAAAAATAATTAAATTTAATATGCAATTACACGTTCACTTTATAAAATTTGCAACCAAATGACAAATTAAAAAAAATAACGGCACTTGTTGTATGCATAGAACAAAGACAACACGACTAGAATGTATTGAAAAATATTTCTATTTCAATCGTCATATTCAATATGTGTATGTTGTTTATAAGCATACTTTAGAAACAGTTATGTATAATAATCTATTCTCAAGCATTGTTAAATACTGCTTGTGAATTCACATTTTAAAAACATTATAATAAACGAAATTAAGAATTAAGTGTGTTTTAACACACTATTTATTTAAGCTTATTCTCAAATTGTATTGCAGTTTGATTGCTATATGGTATATTGGGTATGTTCTAAGGAATAGATGTTTTAATTCCACCCGTTTCCTCTCTTTGTTGGCAAATATAGCTACAGGTTGGATAGCAGAAGAAAAAAAGTGATCAGCAAATGAAATTAAATAAAAAGTGAAGAGACACATAATACATAGTGAAAAATTGAAAGAGGAAAGTATTTTATTGAAGTATAAACTAAAAGGATCAAATATTATACTATGGAAAAGAGGTATATACATTTAATAAGAAGGGTAAAGTGAGTAAAGGTGTAATAAGAGTGGTTGTGGAAAACAGTGAGGATTATTGTAAACATAATTTAATAAATTTTACAACAGATTTATGGAAATAAAAGTGTGTTTTCAAATTTAAAAATAAAGTGAAAAAACTTATATTAAAAAAAAGCAAACAAAAAAAATACAAATAAGGAATTTGCTGGAAGATTGCCGAAACAACAATCATCAAAGTGCTGGTGCTAGTGCCAAACAACCGCAACCAACAACAAAAGCAGAAAAACAACAAGGGTGCCCAGTTAAGGGTATCGTTGTGGGGAGACGGTGAATTTGGGAATTTACCAAAATTCTTGTGTAATTTAATATAAATTTAATAAAATTGTTAAAAACCATTTTAGAAATCTTTTTAATTATTTTTTGAGAAAATTTTTGGTACAGCGTGCTATAAAAAAGCAATCAACAATTTTAAAAATTATATTTATAACTTAAAGAATAACAAAAACGAACCATTTGCCTTACAAAACTGAAAAAAGAGGCTCAGTTCCTACAAGGAATATTGGTGGTAGTTTTATCGGCCTAAAATATTTTGAAATTTGATACATATTGAATAACTTGCTGAGAGTTTAGAGTATCACACTTGATTCAAAAATTCAGAGAGGTTTTAATTCGGAAAGTTTTGATAAGACCTATTAGAAAATGACCACTAAAAGAAAGTGCAAGTATGACATTCAGCAACTGGCGGTATTTTGCCCCAGTTGTGATAAAATTTCTCCAGTCTTGCACAATTTTGTTATTGGAAATAAAACCGGCCGAGAAGGCAAGAAGGTGGTCAAAAATGGTCAATACTTATGAGGAATACATTTTAGGCGACGAAAAAGTTAAAGAAGAAGAAAATTTGCAAGATGAGGTTACACTAAAATACGAAGAGGTGGTCGAACAGTATCAGGCGATACAGGCTAGGCTTTTGGATAAGGTAAAGACTAAAACTCCAGGACAGAAAGAGACAGTCGTTCATCAATTAGGATTGAAATTACCCCCAATCGAAATACAGTGTTTTGAGGGAGGTTTCAACAAATGGCCAGCATTTAGGGATATGTTTATGGCAGCAATTGGAAAAGACCCATCTCTAGCACCAGCTAATAAATTGTACTATTACATAGCAAAACGCGGGGGGAGGCCTACCAGATCATAAAAGATTATGATTGGGTAGATTCGAATTTTGAGTTAGCTTGGCAAGCTTTGAAAAATCGTTACGAAAACAAAGGTATTTTAATAAATAATCAAATTGAGAAGATTTATGCTATTCGGACACCTCCAACTGAAACTTTAAAGTTTTTAAGGCTTCTTCAAAATACTGTCAACGATGGTCTGTCGATTATTAGATAATTTCAAGTAGAAGTTGCAAGTAATGACCCCTTTCTTATGCATATTTGCACTTCAAAGCTTCCTGAAGAATCTTCGCGAGCTTGGGAAGATTCCTTGAGTAATAACAAGGAGCTGCCCACTTGGCAAAATTTGAACAATTTTCTCACTGAGAGTCGAGACTTTGGAAACTTTTGCTAATTTGAGAAAGCCAACCGGCAAAGATAATCCCAACTCTAAACCCCAAGTTTTTCACTCTAATACTGAAACCCAGCAGACCAAGTTCAGTTGTAGAAAATGTAAGCAGAATCACCCATTAAAATATTGTAAATTTTTTAAATCTTTGTCAGTCAATGATAGAATAAAATTTGCTTATGCTAATAAATATTGTGCAAATTGCTTTGCGACTAGCCATTTTAAATCGAATTGCCCAAGTTTACGCAATTGCTCCCGCTGTAACCAAAGGCATCACACTATGCTACATTTAGAAAGTGATGAGAATACAAGCAAAAGTCCAACTCCTATAACAGTGCCACAACGTCAAGGTGACGGAAGGCCTTCGGTTTTCAACACTCAAGACAAGAGAAACTCGTCAAATTTTTAATCGGAAAGAGCTTTCACTTCAAAGAGGAATCAGATAGATTCCGTTCAAGTTAATTTATCACAGCATAACGGAACTACTATTTTGCCCACAGCCTTGGTTCACGTAAAACATTTGAGTGAAAAATTTACAGTTCGAGCGATATTAGGCTCAACTAGAAGTTTTCTTTTGAAACGTATCCAACAAAATCTTTCGATACCGCTAGAAAGCCATCGCAGCGAAATATCAGGCTTTGGTGAAACGATTGTAGGAAATTCTAAAGGAAGGTGTTACATCACGGTTAAATCCAGAATTTCAGATTTTATAATTAAAATTAGAGCGATTGTTGTGCCAACATTAGCGCATTTTATGCCTTCACGGCCTATTCCAATTCAAAATATAGGCGAAATAAAAGGTTTAGAATTCGCGGACCCCTACTTTTATAAACCAGCACCAATTGAGATGATAATTGGTAGCGATTATTTGCCTCTTATAAATTTAAAGGGCGTGAAATTGAAGGTTGGAGATTGCCTTGAAGCGAGAGAGTCACACTTTGGATGGTATTTGTTAGGGCCAGAACCAGCCACTAAAATCCACTCCTTTCATACTTTTGTTTCGTCATCAAGCAACCAGGTCTTACAAGAACAATTAAAAAAGTTTCGGGAAATAAAAGAGGCTGAAAAACGCTATTGTGAATCCGACAGCGATATTTTTTGCGAACATTTTTTCCAGCGGACCACAAAGCGAAGATCGGATGGCTGTTACGTGGTTCGGTTGCCTTTTAAAGAGCAGTTTCCAAATGATATTTTTTTGGGTCCCTCTCGAAATATGGCGCTTGCACAGTACCATCGAATGGAAAAAACTATAGATAAAACACCCGATTTGAAAGCTCAATACACATAAGTTCTCCAAGAATACATAGATTTGGATCACATGGAACAGGACGTACATTACGAGTTCCAAGCCGAAAAACATTCAACGTTTTTTCTCCCTCATCATGCAGTCATCAAACCCGAAAGTAAAAGCACCAAAGTTCGAGTGGTATTTAACGCGTTAAAAAAGACCGGAAGTGGGTTCTCACTAAATGATGTACTATATCAAGACCCAACGCTTCAAACAGATTTGATGCAGCTCGTACTACAATGGCGAAACTACAAGTACGTTTTCACAGGAGACATACAAAAGATGTATAGACAAATTTTGGTGCATGAAACAGATCGCACTACCAACAAATTTTGTTCCGCAATGAACCTAATGGATATGTGAATTCTTTTAAACTCAAAACCCTAACGTTTGGTGTAAATTGCGCCCCCTTCTTGGCAATTAGAACTCTACTTGAGCTAAGCAATGATTGCAAAAATTTGTACCCCAAAGCATCCGCTATTTTGAAAAATGAAGTTTATGTTGATGATATTTTGTCTGGTGGACACACCCTTGAGGAAGCCAAGCTCAAACAAAGTGAGCTTACAACTGCTCTTAAATCTGCGGGATTTCCCTTAAAAAAGATGACAGCAAATGATGAAATTTTACTTGAAAATTTACCCTGGGAGGATCTTCTAGATGAAAATTTTTTAAAATTTGATGATTTCAGTACTATTAAAACTTTAGGAATCCGATGGAATGCGTTGTCAGATTCCTTTTACTACGCTGTCGAACCAATTGAAATTGCCCCCTCCACTACAAAAAGAAGAATTTTGTCAGTGATAGCAAGGTTATTTGACCCTCTAGGTTGGTTATGCCCGATTGTGATAATTGCAAAAACTTTGATGCAAGAATTGTGGGAAGAAAAATACGATTGGGATGTAGGAGTGCCTCAGCTCATACTTATGAAATGGAATTCATTTCTGGAAAATTTACCATTTATTTCAAATATAAAATTCCCTAGATGGGTAGATTTCTCGCCAAAGTCTCGGGTTTTGCGATGCCTTAGAAAAAGCATATTGTGGCGCTATATATATTAGAACCGAAACCACTGAAGGTCACATCAAGAGCCATTTGCTAGTGGCAAAAACAAAAGTAGCTCCGATTAAGCGAACTACTATTCCGAAGCTCGAATTGTGTGGAGCTTTATTGCTTGCTAAGCTAGTTAGATGTTTAGTGATGAATTTACGGTTCACCTACGAATTCTTTTTGTGGACAGATTCGTCTATAGTATTGGGGTGGTTACAAAAACCTCCAAGTACATTGAAAACGTTTGTCGCAAATCGTGTGACACAAATTGTAAGCATCGCCAGCACAGAACACTGGAGACACGTTTAAACTGAAGAAAATCCTGCAGAAATGAGCACGCGAGGCTACAGGTTTAAGCTACGAAGAAGGCCATCCAGTTATTATACCAGAGGGATCTCAGCTCGCAAAACTTCTCGTGGATTTTACTCATCGCATTCTACTCCACTCTGAGCACCACAGAATGCTTCGAGCGATTCGACAAGGATTCTATATACCAAGAAATCTCATGCGAAAATGTATCCGTGAATGCAAGCGTGTACAATTTATAAACATAAGTTCCAGCACCAGATCATGGCCCCACTCCCCCAAAACGAGTAAACTTTTCCCTACCATTTACTTACAAAGGAGTCGATTTTGCTGGGCCTTTCCATCCTCCTCACTGAGAAACGCCAAAATCCTAAAGAGCTATGCTGCGGTGTTTGTATGATTTTCTATCCGATCCGTTCACTTAGAAACTTGTTCCGACATCTCCACCGACGCCTTTTTAACCTGTTTCGACCGATTCATTGGGCGTAGAGGTCTCCCTAATATCATGTTTTCCGACAACGGGCGAAATTTTCTCGGCGCAAGTTCTGCGCTACTCAAAAGCAATAATGAATTTCTAAAGTAAACAGAAAAAGCGTTAATCGAAAAATACACAACGATTGGTTTCACCTGGTCCTTCATACCGCCGTATGCACCCCACATGGGTGGCCTCTGGGAGGCTGCCGTAAAAAGTATGAAGACTCATCTCAAAAAGGTAACTTTCAATTTGTCATTTACTTTTAAAGAATTCATAACACGTCTTGTCCAAATTGAAGCAGTGTTAAATTCAAGACCACTGTCCCCTTTAACCGAAAATCCGAACGAGTGTTTACCTCTAGCACCGGGCCAATTGCTAAGAGTAGCTTCGATTACAGCTCCACCGAAAGGCCCTGCTGAACCTCCACTTGATAATGTGCCATTTTTGAAACGATGGGAGCGACTAAATTCACTTCAACATATATTTGCCCGAAGGTGGAAAACCGAATATATTACCGAGCTGCAACGCAGGTACAAATGGCAAAAGGAGCGTGACAACCTAAAACCAAATGATATTGTTATAATAAAAGAAGATTTTTTTACCACCCACCGAGTGGCTCCTTGGCCGCGTTACTAAGGTCATTTATGGGAGAGATAGCGAAATACAAGTTGCAGAAGTTCGCACGAAAACCGGTGTTATCTTTCTTGCGTCCAATTCTTAAATTATGTTTACTCCCGACCAATAATCCTTAGACTACAATTTCACCAAAACCCAACAATTAATCTACCAAATTTCCCAATTATAAAATAGATATCTCAATCCCACTAGGTATTTTTTTAACACTGTATGTATTTCTTTCTTTTCTTCCCTTTTTCTTTTCTTCTCAACATACAGATGGGAACCCGACTGGGACCCCATATAATCCAGTACACCAACCAGCAAAAAAGGGTTTCGTGGATAAAGCCTCTCAAACTACAAAACATCCAGCGAAAACGTATGTAAACCAAGCCAGACAGACCCCAAATCGTCCACGCAAAGTGCTAGTCAGCCAGGCAACCCAAACTCCAATTAAAGTCAGTCGTCGGAGTTGTCAAGCCACCCCGCCGTGCTTTGCTCCATAAACACAGCAAATCCAAAACGTCCTTAATGTTAAATGAGCCCTCATGGCCAGTTGTCCCTTTTTTTTGCGAGTGCACCTTAATTTTAGAGGAGCTAGGATGAACACATCATTCCTCTTTGATGCCACCGCGAAAACTTCATACATCCTGGAGAAGGTAGCTTTGCAATTGCCAGAGTTCGAGCCGATTATGAGCAGATGTGCGGGCGGTTCAAAATGGAACCGGCTTTAAGCCACACCAAGCGTGAGTCTTTTTTGATGGACCTACCAATCCAGCAGCGCTTAGGTGTAGAGGTGCCGGACTCGATTAAAGATTTAGCTTTGCGTTTTCACTTCAGGCAATATGGTGAATTGGCCTATCCCTACTTTGATATATGCCGCGTAATTGACGAAGTGTTGGGAAGAGAAGTCGCAGATCGCATCCTAGTGCCATACGTGCAACCACCTGATGATGGCATGCCCCGAGCTCAACCATCAACGTTCGGATAGATTATCTCCGGAATTTGGATAGGCTGCTCTTGCCCCTCTTCGGGGGGAGCATGTTGAAGCGACTTCAACAAATTATTTTTTTTTTTTATTTGGATTTCATTATTTATTTTTTTATTATTGTAGTATTACGCTAAAGTATACAACTGATAAAAGTTGTATATGCTAAAGTATACAATTGATAAAAGATGATCTGTCAAATTAGTTTGCAATTATATTATTATTTTTTATTATTTCATTTTTTTTTTCTTCTCTTTGGGAGTCAAAGGCCTAACGTGCCAGTGTTCTTTTTTATGTTTCTTTTTTTATTCCTTAGCAATTCATATGTATATACAGTAATGTGCGAAAAAATAGGGACACTTGCATGCAATAAATTTAAAGTAAAAAAACACTCATACATTTTGGAAAGAAACTAACAATATTATTCTTTGATTATAGTACAACAATAATTCTTCATTTTATGCAACAATTCAAACTTTGTTGTTGCAATTGAAAAAAACAACATTGAAAAGTATTATAATTTCCAATAGTCGAAAGTGAATAAAAATAGGGACGTAAGAAAATTGTTTGAAATATTATAAGTATTTTATATTTTTTAATGGAAATATAATAGTGGTCATTGTATCTAATAGATGTGTCCATTTCTGTATCATATTTATGTAAATAAGTGTACCAAGTATGGAGCCAAAGGTGAAAAAGGTATGGGATATAGAAAATCGGAACAGATTGCCATATGCATGGAATTTTCGAATTTTGTTTGTGCCAGACTACTTCGTTGTTATTGTTTATCAATTCTAAGCAAAACAAAAGAAGACCTGATCACTATTAAACCGATAGAAAGCTGATTTCCTACCGAAAACCGGTAATTTTCCTACCGAAAACCGGTAATTATTTTAAAGAACATCAAAAATTAAATTTTGTTTTTTGGGGTTATTCAATTCACATTGCAATAATTAGTTGATAGTTTTTAACCCTTTATAGCCTCATGTAACATTACTGTAACAAACCCCAAAAACCTCGAAATAATACATACTGAATTTATTTATCTCGCTTAAATTTGTGTGACCCTAATCTGACATACCAATGATCAAATTAGTACCAAAACAAATATAATAGATGGCGTATTTTTTTGACTTCCGTCAGTTTGAAGTTTGCATAATACGAATAGTGAACAAGTATAAACTTAAAATTATATAAAAAATACAAAAAGTGCAAAAAATTGGGTTGTTTTTATGAAAACCTGTAGGTAAGTGAATAATATTTTTACTAATTGTATACAATGCATATTTTTACATTTTAACATGAAAAAATGATATTGTTATGTTTGTAACATTCCTGTTACATTGAGTTACTATTGCAAAAACAATTGTGTCACTTTATTTCAGAATGGCATCGCGATCGAAGGAGAAAATTAAGATATATAATAATATTTGGCAATATGACAGCGAAGATGGACTAGATGACGATGATGATAGCGTTATTGATCCCGATTATCAAACACAATTGGAGGATTTTGAACTTTTTGCGGAAGGTGAAGAAAATACCGGGGTTGACTCAACGTTTGACAACGTTTTGACCGTTAATTCAACAAGAGTCAGGAATCTGCGAAAATCGCTTTTAAAAGTCCCGAAATTCCAATGGCTCACACCGTAATCTTAACGGACCATACCTCTATCTTGTCAATTCAGTACCTTCACGACTTAAATATGAAGAATGTAGATCATATTTCTCACCTACACCATAAAGTTAGAGGAATCTGGTACATATCAGCCACAATGATCGATGAGAAACACTTAGACAAACACTTAACTGTCCCATTCTTTGAGTGACTGTATATATAGACTAGCGGGCAAAGCCCGTTAACGTACAAAAATCTTGCACAGGCTAACGCCCGGGAGTATTCGGAGTCCCCAGATGATTACCTGGAGTCCACCGTTATTACCAATGCCCTGGTCAAAATTTCAAAAAAAAAATTCAAATTTCAGTTTTCTAGCTAAATCGGTGTCTCCTTTTTGCCCCTTCGCGTAGGAATCTTCAGAAATCCCTTCTGAAAGGATGTCTTGCTCTAGTGCTTTTGGCGGATCGCTAAGAGGGAGAATTTTTCCTTTTGTGTCACTTCCCGTTGGATTTTCCAAAACAAAATCCCTCTTAGCTGATGTCTACGCTAGAGAACGAATATACAGTGTGATTCAGTCGCGACCCGCCGAATTTCACCAGCGTATTTCTTGTCTCATTTCATGAAAATATGTTCACTACGACCATCCACGAAAATGTAAGTGTGCGAAATGGCAGCAGTTTGAAAATTTTCAGATTGGTGGTCGAAGGGTAGTAGGGTAAAATTGCTGCTACACCAGTGGTCGAATTGTTTTTGTGCTTGTTGGAAAGGTCTTTGGAAGAATCAATAAAAAAAATTAAAAAAAGTGAAATCGCCGAGATACAGAGCTTTAAAAAAAAATTCGAAAAAGACATAAGAACTTGCACATAACCTCAACTTGCTCAGCCAGATGGCAGGTAACTTATCTTTTTTTCCTCTTAAGAGAAAGCCTCACCTCTTATCTTTCCATAATGCCCTAAAGTTATAACCATTGTAATATTTTCCCCATTTAATCGGGAATGGGGTTTAGTTTTTTGGATTTTAAAAAAGTATAGGATTTCATTTAGTATTTAAAAAAAAATCGAAACAATACGTAGCCCTTTTTTGATTCTCATTTTTGTGTAAAAAGTCTGGTTGTCATTTATTGAACAAGACCAGTAAGCGTGTTGTTGTGTTTTAATATTGTAATTCTCTTTATTTTTGATATTTTATTGATCACTTGAGCTCACTTACAAACAATTTTATCACGCAGAGAACGCGAAAATTTCTTCTACATACAGCGATCACTTTTACCAATTGGAGAATTATCGGAAGAAGCTCAAGAAGCAAGAAACAAAGATTTTAGAAATTATAGAGAGAACTTTGCTCATAAATCTAGCCGTGAAAAATCCAATGCAGGGGTCTAATCGCCGCTTTCGTGATCGAACAACTTTGATCGAATATTTTTATTTTGAGATTATGGCATTCGTTATCGAACAAAAATTAACGTATTTTGAGATGATAAGATTCGATAACGAGCAATCGATCGAGTGCAATCTTTTACAATATTGTTCGATACAGCAATAGGTGTCGAAATTAAAAAAAAAATTGTTTTAAAGTGTTTTCATATAAAAAAGTGAACAAAATTTAAGTTTTATTTAATTTTAATTAAAAAAAAGTATTAATTGTTAAGTTTTTAGGACAAGTGCAAATTTATGTAATTCGGACACACTGTCTCTTCTATGTCCTTTGCCACATTATTCACAGTTTTGCTAACAGTGCTTTGACACATACCAACTAAATAATCGTTTCCAACCACATGTTGGAAGCTACCGGTAGCAAACAGAGACAGTGTTCCTGCCAACTGAAGCGTTGGCGGCACCGCAGTTGACATGTGCCCAACAAAATCAATCTGGGCAAGAACATAATTAAACGCCTCCTTCGACAGTCTAATTCGCTGTTTAAATCTGCAAATAAATCCTTAGTGAAGTATTTTTTGGTTTTATAAATAAATTAATTACGCTTTAGCAGGCAAGGAAAGAGGGTCGCTTTTATCCCGCATTTGTCTTCTTATGCGCATTACGCCATGTTCATCTTCAGATTCCGATGAGGACATGTGCATTATTATTAGTAATTGTTGACTCATTGTCTATACAAAATGTTTTATTTAAATAAATTAACTAAAAAGCATAATTGTTACTTACTCTGTTTTAAATTTGCTGTTTTTGTTTTTCTTTTTTTGTTTACATTTGTGTGAAACTTATGTCAGGACTCTATTACAATTAAAATAAAATCTTTTAGAATTCGCAAAATTTTCGATTCGTTACCAATCGAATGCCGTAATTAGGCAATTCGATACCTATCGAATTTATTTTTTGTACGATATCAAATTCGATCACGAATGCGGCGATTAGAGCCCAGATATTTTCAATGTTTCTGCTAAGTTCTGATTTATATCTCGCTTTAGCAAAATATATGAGCAGAAAAAAGGATCTAATTTATCAACTTCGGAATTATAGTAATTAGTTTTGCCAAATATTTCTGATGAAAATTATGATAAAGATGATGATGATAATAGCTATGAAGAGAGTGATGATGAAGATTATGATTATGATGATGAAGATAATGATGATAATAAAGATTATGATAATTGGGATATTTGTCATAAATTTAGAAATGACGAATAATACAATTATTTTAATATTGTTATTAAAAAAGTTAAATAAAAACCAAAAATTCTACCAAAAAGTGTTAAATTTGTGTTACTTAATAAACCATGTATACTCATTACCAAAAAAAAAATATAACATCATCAACTAGATACTTCCTTGAATTAATCTGTTTTGATCCTGAATAATTTTCTTCCGTGACTTTTTGAGATAAATTTTTACATTTACTTATTTAAGTGAAAACAAACACTAGATTAAAATTGAATTTATACTAATACGAATACATATTACACTCACCAAAAAAAAGTCTGTAATGGTAACTGAAAATTTTGCTGTTATACCGGAAATTTTGCTAATTTGAGCCCAGCGGTATTTTTGCTAATCTTAACAACACATGTCTGCTGACGGTCAGTACAATGAAATTTGTAGAAAAAGTTAGCTGCCGCTACTAAATTTTAGTAAAGTTTTTGTAAAGTGGAATTAAAAATCTGTTTACTAAAATTAGCAAAAAAAATTACTAAATATTATTAATATTAGTACAAAATTTCAAATTTATTTTTTTTTATCGAGCATCAAAATTTCTTTATTTTATTTATTTTTTCAAAAAATATTTTAGACAAATTTAAAAAAAAATCAAAGGATTAAAAATTGTAAAAACATAAACGAATTTATCATTTTGTTTTAATTTGGAAATTTCTGTTTTGCAAAATATTTTTCAATTTTTTTTTTACTTTTTAGGTCAAATTTTAATTGTTTTAGGGCTAATTTCTAGAACTAAAAAACTTTTTAATGCTATTTTAGGTGGATGTCCTATTTTTAGACATGAGTCGGTATCTTCACTTCCGATCTTTTTTTTCTATGTAACATTTTAATGCAATTTTAGTTTTTTAAAAATTAGTAATTTTTTTTGCTAATTTTAGCAAATCGGGTTTCAAAAATTTGTAAAATGATTTCGACAAAAATAGTAAAGTGGAATTGAAAACCGTTTATAAATTTTTCTACTAACTTTTTTTCTGAATGTACATACTAAGGGCCGTATGCAAAAAAAAATTAACAAAGTTTTGTAAACCATTGTTAAGCAAAATTGCTTAAAGTTGTATCCAAAAACGATTATTAGCTTAACATACCTTTGCTAAAGGTTTAGTAACTTTAAATATTTTATAGAAGAAAGCAACGTACTTTAAACGTCTGTTAGTGACATCCTTTGTTTTGTTTTCGTCATTCATGTTCTTAAATTAAAATTTTGTGAAAATTTTTAATAAAAATAATAAATTGTGAAATAGATACTTTAAATTTCATAAGAATTGGTAAAATTAATTGTGATTGTTTAAAAATTAGTGCTAATTGTGTATTGTTTCTATAAGTATATACTACTATTATCAAAATCGGAAATTATTATCGGCCAAGAATTTACACGCCGAGAACTGTTGGGTTCTCTCTTCCTGTTGACCAATTTAAAAAAATTTCGTTTTAACAAACAAACAGCAAAAAAAAATAATAGAACTGATTAAAACGGACATTGCAGTAGACCGCAGAGGGTGTGGAACATCACCAGAACTGCAAGTGCCAGTAGCTTTGCGTTGTTGGGGACGAAGAGAAGTATAGTGAAGTCTAGTATTAAAAAAAACAATGTAACTATAAGAAATGTTTTAGCTTTGTACTTACAATCAAAACAAATCAATACAGCTCGTTATTCAAATACTTAAAACATTTCTAACATAAAAAATCTGGATAGTTCTTCTCAATTTCCTTAATTTAGTTTATTTTGTGCTTTTATTTTATTGAATAAGTAAATCGAAGAAGATTGCGTATAAAACATATTATTTTATGTTAAAATAATAAGAACCTTTTTATAGATTTGATTACCCGTTTTAATGCATCGCTAACCATAAAGTGACAACTCAATATGATGGCATTGCCCGAACCAAGCTATAAAATTCATTAAACTTTTATTTGTTAAATTGGGGTTTTTGCATACGTTTTTTTTAACAAACGTTTGTTAGGCTTAATGTGTTTTGTTAACTAATGTGAAAGTTAAAGCTAAAGTAATTTATTTCTTGCATACGGCCCTTATTCTTTAAATATATTTTGATTTCAAAATTACAGGGAAATTGTGGATCATTTTTTTCCTAACAGGTTAAAATTTTTTTTCTAAAATGCTGTGTTTTTATGATTATTCATAAAAAAAAGATTGTTATATTCTCTTTCGTGACTTTTTTGAGATAAATTTAGATTTAGTGAAAAACAAAAATTGGATTTTAAATTAAATTTATACTAATATAAATATATACAGCGGTATTCATTAAACAGCATTTCAAATCAAGCAAAATTTGCTAAAATTGAATTCATAAACGAATTTTAGCTTAAAATACCTTTTTTAAAGCTTGTGTAAATAAACGAATTTTAAAATTGGTTCGACCCTATTTTAAAATGACATTTTTGCTTTGTGTTTATTTTCATTTAAACATTTTTGGAAAAAATTGTCATTTAATCAAAAGAAGTTATTTGTTTTTGTTTAATAAATAATGGCCATTCTATATTTGATCAAAACAATTGGTAAGAACCATTTTTTTTTTAAATTTATATATTTTTTTTTGTTTATAGTAGAAACTATTGCCCAAATTTAAAAAAAATCGTCAGACGTAAATTTACAAAAAGAGGAGCGACCCGTTTTCAACTACGGATAAAGAATTTAAGCCGAAATAATAATATTTTTTGATATTATTTATGGAAAGTAAACTAGTGGTGTGTCGTTCAATCAAAACAAAGAAAATAAAACCGGTTATTTGAATACTTTTTATCTACAATAAAATTAATATCAATTTAACACTTTTACTGGGCATTTTGTTTTAACTATGTCTTTTTTTTATTAATAAAAAAGTTTTCATACATTTTTTATTTTATATAAACAATATTTTTCTGAAAAACAACACAAAAAAACATAGAAACGAGAACCGTATGGTTTAGTAATCATTGATTTGCATCATTACGATTTATGTGACAAATAAAATATACAGTGTTGCCATCGTCAAGTTAAAAAAACATTAAATCGTTTATTACTTAAAATACTGATTATGAATACGAATTTTTAATAAACCTTTTTTCGGCTTAAAATGTTTTTTAACTAATATGTATTTGAGACATGATTTAAGATTTTTTTGTGAATACCGCTGATGTTATATATTTATTCTTTAAATTTTTTAATATTGTAACACATTAAGTGTGCTCTAATTTCCAATTTTATTTATTAATTTATCGCTTTTCAATCCAAAGTTACAGCAACAATTGTGAACTAAGAATTTTTTTCCGAAAAACAATAAAGCACCTTTTTCTGAAATGCTGTGTTTTTTGTGTAAATTATAACTCAATAAAAAATTATTATATTTTAAAACTAGGGCTTCTCTGAATTTATCGTCATTTTGGATACCATCGAACCCACTGTGTGGAGGAGGAACCTTCATGCCAAATGTCACCTTCTTTTTCCCATTTATGACCCTCTCCGCAAAAATTTCCGAAAATACCATCTGTGCAGATGTCTTCCTAGGAGGAGGAACCAACGTACCAATTTTTAACTTCCTAGATCCAGCAGTTTTGGCAGGCAGTCAAAGTTGAAAATTTTTCTCTTTTTGGCCCCTTCTCGTAGGTTTTCCTAAAAATCCCGTCTTAGCTAATTTCTACACTGAAGGAGAAATCTTAATACAAAATTTCAACTTCCTAGCGGTTGGGGCAGGCCATTAAGGGCGAGATTTTTCGCCCTTTGAACACACATTTTTGGCACGAACCTGGTCAAAATTCTAAAATGTATCTTATCAGTGAGCACATACCCCAAGAAAAACATATTTCAAATTTCAGATTTCTAGCTAAAGGGGTTTAGGCAGGCCATGAAAGGGTTGTTTTCCATCCCCGAAGGCATTGTCAAAAACCCCGTCTTAACGGATGTCTACGCTGGAGGCGGAACCTACAAACTAAATTTCAGCTTCCTAGGTCTAGTGGTTTAGGCTGGGCGGTCTTGAAGTGAGTGAGTTAGTCAGTCAGTCAGTCAGTCAGTCAGTAACGTTATTACTTTATATCAGGGGTGGATACGTATTTACCACCAAGGGACAGATTGAGGTTTTCGATAAATCATAAAGGACCGCATCAAATTTAGAAAATATTTTGCATTGGCTTACTTCAACTAAATATTAATTTTTACAACAAATGTGTTTAAAACAAATAACTTTTAGTTGCATTGCCCAAAAGTATAAGGAATCTCATTTGAATATGATTGTACTAATAAAATTTAATAATTGCAGAAATCAAAATATGCTTCATACTTCGGTTTGCATTAAATATTTATGAGCAGCAAAAATGTTTTTTCCCTGTCATGACTAGAAATTTTAAAACTATAATTTTTTAAATTTTAAATAAAACAATGTTCTCGTCAAATCCATTTATTTAATAACATTTTACTTGGTATGTATTCAGAATTTTGAAGCATTATGAAGTAATTTTGGTAACAAAAATTTTTGTTGAGTCGATTTGATTCGACTTTTAAGTGTAAAATTTAATAAAAAGTCCGAGGTAAAGCAAAAAATGTGTCTATAATGTCTCCAAGAAAGAAAAACCGACCAAATATAGTTTTTTGGTCGAACTTGTTACAAAACCCTCGACTAAACGTTCCCAGTGTGACCTTATCTGACCGCATAGCTCAGGGATGTCAGGGGGGAACGACCGGTCACCTGGGAAGAGTGCCGAACAATAAAATTATCTATGTGATAATAAAAAAACACAAAATGACAAGTCACAAAAACTAAAAAACACACCACAGCGTACTGGGGGCACACAATCCATAAAATCAGACGGACAAAAAAAAAACGTATACACAGGCACTATTTGTCAATACTAATAGATTTTTGGGGGTACAAAGACGTTACATTCCCCTCTAGCTGCCCACCCTGCCATAACAACATACTCCTAAAACTCCCAGGCTGCCCCATAAACACGCCCAAACACAGGCCACCCAACATAATTACGTTAACACAGATACTAACACTTTAGCCAGACATTATATACCCCCTACGTTCAGCCAAATAAAATAACATCTCAAATTTCAATTAAAAAAAAATACAATATATAAAACTTTATTTTAATAAATGAAAACTTTAAATTAAATACAGGTTGGTTGAAAAGTTCCTGCGCTCGAAATAAAAGAATACCGTTTTTGTTACGAAATATATTTTTTTATTATTTTTATACACTTGTTCCAATGATCTTCCAATAATTTTATCCCAAACCCAAAATAACCGTCTACGGCTGCTATGGCCTCTTTATTCGACGAAAAATGCTTTCCACGAAGGAATTGTTTGAGATTTCTGAAGAGATAGTAGTCACTGGGAGCCAAATCTGGTGAATACGGTGGATGTTCCAGCAATTCGTACTTTAATTCTTTGAATTTAGCCATCGTCAAAACACTTTTGTGAGCAGGTGCATTGTCTTGATGAAAAATTATTTTTTTCTTCTTTAAACCAGGTCTTTTCTCACGAAAGGCTGCAATAATATTCAGAGTTGATTGTTTTACCTTTCTGAAGATAATCAATCAACAAAATCCCTTTTGCATCTCAAAAAACTGATGCCATAACCTTCTTTGCTGATCGTTGTGACTTCACCTGCTTTGGAGCTGAACAACCAGCTTCAGTCCACTGTAAACATTCTGGTTTCAATTTAGGATCATGGTGGTAGATCCAAGTCTCATCCATAGTTATAAAACGACGCAAGAAGTCGGTTTTATTCGGCTTAAAACGCTCCAAATTACGCTGAGAAATTTGTTTTCGATCCAGTTTTTGTTGAATTGTTAAGTGTGCGGCACTAACTTTCCAAACTGTTTTTTCATGCGTAATTCTTCATCTAAAATATGGAGTATTCGTTCGTCTGAGATGCCTATGGCATTAGCAATTTCACGCTTAGTCAAACTTGGATCTTCACTAACCATATTATGTACCTGCTCAATGATTTCTGCTGTGGTTGCAGTTTTTGGTCGTCCTTCGCGTGGATCGTCTTCAAGGCTGGTACGACCACGTTTAAATTCACCAGCCCAAAATTCAACGGTGCGTTTAATACACTTCTAACAATTGTTCATAAATTTCCTTTGCTTTTAAACCCTTCAAAACAAAGAATCCAAATTAAAAAAAATCAATGACACGTCAACTTCAAATGGCTTGTAAACAAAGAAAGAATTGACAGAATGACTTGCAACTTTGCATGTGTTCTCAGGACAGTTATACCAACTTGAGAAAAAAAAGTTTGGAGCTAGAAGTGCCACCTCTTGGTGAGCGCAGGAACTTTTCAACCAACCTGTAAGTATAAATAAATAATAAATAAAATACTACAAAAAAATATCCTAATAAATTAAACTTCCGAAAAAATCCTAAACTAAAACCCTTGACACAATTTGTTGGTCACAACAAAAAAACTAATAAAGTTATGAGGGAGCTCTCCAAACCGTTTTCTATAAAATATTCCTGGTAGCAAAATTAAGCTAATATCTCTACCCTACAATTTTTTTTCTCCTGAAAAGTTTCGTGCTCACAATAAAAAAAAATGGCTAAACTAATAATTTTTCCTTAAAACCTAATAATTGCTGATTTTTTATATTTTTTCTTAACACACCTCCCTCTGGAGTCGGTGGCACTTTCCCCGGATTTTCACGAACTTATTTAACACAAAAAAATTAACGAATTCAACAATATGTATGCGCTATCTTTTCTTCTGATCCAACCGCTTACTGATTTTAATTGGACGACAATTACTAAATAGCAGCCGTCATAAAAGAGACACTGGTGTAACCGACAAAAAAAAACGTATACACCACCAAACATCCAAGTCGATCAGGGAAAAATATTGGCTCTGAAAAACAACACAAAAAGTGATGTGGACTACAACTCGTCGAATCACTGGGTTGGACTCCTGGGAGTCACTACACATAAAAAACCCATTACAAATAAACTAAAAAACGTTTCTAAATTATTTCACTTACCAAGAGAAAATGGCCTCCAAACGGCTTAGCCGATAATACGTTTTTTTCCTTTTGCCTTACAAAAAAAAACCGTTCCAAAATCCAATGCAATGATCTCTGCCGCTAAACTTTAATAGCAGCTAAGCCGTTTTCTTTAATCTACATCCTAAGCTACATTTTATCTGTTCTCTCACTCACTAATACACCGAACACTGCACCCTACTATTTGTAAAATGTTCAAACACTTCACTCCACTGCATAACAGTTATTGGATAGTAGGGTGATGGTATTGGATAGATGGGTGATGTTAAAAGAAAACAAAAAATATTGCATTGGAAAATAATTTACCGTGATCTAAACCCAACCACAGCTACAAACTGTTATAATATATGATTTAGGCATTATAAAATATGATTTAGGCCCGATTACTGAATGTCCCGCTTAAATTTAATCTCCAGTCAAATTTAAACTTTATATGGGTAACAACAACAAATGTGTCGGTTAAAAGTCCCAATTAGTGGCTAATGGGTCCTTGAGATCAGACCTTGAAAAAGATCATTATTGAATTAATTCAATATTTTATAAATTAATTTATTAAATCAGATTTATAATCATAAATGATTAATCAATTTCATTTAAATCTTTTTTTATTCAATTGAATAAAATCATTTCAAACATTATACATAAGATGGATTTGATTTGCGAATTAGATCAAAATAAAAAAACATTAAAATTGACTTGCAAATCTCGCTTATTTTTAGATATCCGCCATTTAGTAAATTGGTAATTTTTAAAACGGCGGGTATCTCGAAAACTCAGCGAGATAGGGCAAAACGGACAAAAAGTATTAATATACTACGACAATAAAAATAGGACAGCAGTGGAATTCTCTAACTTTTTTTTTAACGATTTTACTGCTTTCGTTAACTCACGATAATTGTCAGTTGAGTTGCCGAAAAAGCTATTCTGTATATTCTGAAATTATTAACCCTCGAAGTGGCACATGGTTCTGGCCAGACATATTTAATTTTCATGCTTCAATTTAGCATACTTCTATTTTAGGTACATGGCTGTAATTTCAGGTAATCTCCCAAAATATTGTTGGCTTTCGATGTATAAATTAATAATTGAAAAAAAAGTCCTTGGAACAGGACAAAAAATTTTACGCAGGTAGATTTGTTGCGTTGTTAGTATATTATGGCTGATGAACTGGAATTTATTTATAATACACGCTTGCGTAGCGCGAATTTGCAACCCCAATTGTCAGAGGCATTAGTGCGTGATTTTCAAAGTCAGGTAGAAGCTGATGAAAATTATGATGTTTTTGAAAACGATGGTGACGGCACTGCTGATTATGTGCCAGAAGATGATGCATCAGACATAGAAAATGCTTTGGAAATTGAACCTAACGAACTTTATGATAGTGATGAAGACGTAGATGAAGAAGAAGAAAGTGGAAATGATGCTGAAGCAGCAAATGAAGTCGACTCAGGCTGTTTTTATGGTAAAGACATAATAATATGCCAGCCATAATAATATGCAAGCCATAATAATATGCAAGACTCCAGTATATTGTGGCGTTCTGATTCGCTGCCCATATTCCGTGCGGCTATGTCGCACAAACGATTCATTACTCTGTCCAGATATATTCGTTTCGATAATAGTCGTACGCGGGCATTCCCACAGCAAACAGATAAAGCAGCTCCTATCCGGGACCTTAGGAATTTTATCAATGAAAATCTGCAAAATTATTATGAACCTTATGAAAATATCACCATCGATGAGCAGTTGTTTCCGTATCGTGGGCGCACAAAGTTCACCCAATATATCCCATCAAAACCTGCAAGGTATGGGATCAAAGTTTGGTGGGCATGCGATGCTAAGACTAAACTTCCATTGAAAGGAAAACTATACACTGGAAAGGAAGGAGACAATCGGGAGATAAATCAAGGTGAAAACGACAGAACAATTATTTCTGATAATTTTTTCACCTCATTGAACGGCGCTAAACGACTGGCTGCTATGGGACTGGCATTTGTTGGCACCATTCGAGCAAACAAAAGATGTCTTCCTAAGGAAGTTATGAATAGCACCAGACGACCAATTCTTTCAAGTGTGTTTGTTTCCATGAAAATCTTGTTGCACTTTGCAGCTACGTGCCCAAAAAAAATAAGGCAGTCAATTTAATTTCAACCGTGCATTACACGAAATATGTTGAAGGCGTAGCCATGAAACCAGAAACAATTTTATTTTATAATTCAACTAAAGCCGGAGTCGATACGATGGATTAAATGCTAACTCATTACAAAACAAAACGGTCAACCAGACGCTGGACATACGCGTTTTTCTGCAACATGATTGATGTGATGGCATTGGCAAGTTACATTATATGTAAGCTAAATGATGAAAATACAAGAAAGGAAAGAATACGCATATTTTTATATAAACTTGCAAAGCAATTGGTACTGGCCAACGTTGAAAATCGCATCAATAATCCGCACATTGTGGCTCAACCAACAACTCGTATAGCATTTGAAGCGTACTTTGGGAGACCTCTCAATATAGCAAACCGTAATGTGGCTTCACGCAGTGGTCCAGACACACTAGCTGCCAAAAAAGATTGCAGAATTTGCCTGCAGCAAGGTGACAAAATACGCCGTAAGACACGCTTTTTTTGCTGCAAATGCAACAATCCTGTTTGTCAGCAACATTCAAAAGTAGATTATTTATGTTTTTGTTGCCTTCCGCAAAATTCTGAATCAAAAAATCAATGTATTCTTCATAATAATTTTCTATTTTGTCATAAACATTTATTACTTTACCCATAATAAAGAGAAATATATATAGAACAAAAAAATTTTTGCCCTTTTCATTCCAAAGAATTTTTCAGGTCTATTTTTTCTTCCTCAGGTAGCTAATAACATAGTAAAAAGAAATAGAAACACAAAATATAACAAATATTTTCCTATCTTAGTAAAAAATTTAACGGCAAACAGCCCTTATTTCCATACAAATGCATGTAAATGTATATGTGCCTGACGAAGGGTTAACAAGAGATACCGACAATATTTGTTAATTTGAAATTTATTTGCTTTGAAATTTCTGCAGTTAGGTTTGGAAGACATCCAGAGGTATCTGTTTTTATAAAACAGTCAGAGTGTGACCATTTTTATTCCATTTTCGAGCTTTGCAACAAATGTTTTCCGTTTTTCGCTATCTCGCTTCGTTTCAGAGATATTCGCTATATTAAAAAAACGGCCAGTATCTCGAGAACTAAGCGAGATAGGGCAAAACGGACAAAATTTTTGCTCTAATATACCACGATGTTGAAGCCACAGGGTGACCTATTTTTAAACGAACAAAATGGAACGGGAAACTAATTTTTACTATCGGTTTGTGTTAATTTATATTATCAAAAATATTTGCCCTGTGAGGTATGTATACAAATTAGATGAAAACCGTGATTTAAAAAATATTATTTCAATTCGCGAATCAAATCAAAATTGATTTCATTCTTTGCTGTAAAATTTAATTATTCAACTTGAATTATTTCGTTTGATTTATAAAGGAACTATATAAATCAACTTAATTCTTCTAATAAGAAAAAGATTGAATCAATTGAATTAATTCGTCAAAATTTAAATCAGTAGGCAATTCCTGTAACTTTCGAATCGAAAAAGTTTTCGCATGAAACGCTTGGATTGAAACCAAAATGATATGAATTGACAAAAAATATCATATTTCTCACACGATCGTTTCTATAACTTTTTTTTTGTGAAAAATTTTTGTCACGTAAGAGGTTTTTTTCCATCATTATTGGAAAAATGTGAGAAAACGTGTTTCTGTAAACATTTAAGGCGAAAAGTTTTTCATTTCAACTGTCAAATTTACTCACAATTTGAAACGGTGCAGATTTTCTGTATTTTAGTTGAGTTTGCCATTATCGTTCATGTTGGTGTAAAAAACTACATCTTTATTAAAAATAAAAATGTTTCACGTACAATTTAAGGTCATGACGCCGATTGAGTCAATGGGTTTTGATTTTTTCGGGGAAGATGTACATCGGCATTTATTTTGAAGCAAATAGACTTGGCTATCTTCGTCATTGATGGTCGGATTATAACAACATGTACATCAACAAAAAGGTAGTTTGAAAATTAATTAATATAATTAGTTTGAAAATCTTTTATATATTTTTATTTGTTACCGAAGAAATTTCCAATCTTTTGGAGTTTTTAAATGTTTTTTATTAAAAATTAAATTTTTACCTTATACTTAATAAAGCCTAAAATCTTGAATTTTCCCCTAAGAAAATCCCTTTTAAAAACTAAACAGAAAATTAAAATTCCTTCACCGGACTGTAATGGGTTAAAAAAAGGAAAAAGTCAAAAGATGTTTTTATTATCTTTCCTATGATGTAAATATTGTTCCATTCCGATAATAAATGAGGAAGCTATAGCCAAGTCCATTTTATAACTTTTCACCGAAGTGACTTCCCTCATGGGTCTTTTCGCGGACATTTTTTCCAAAATGTAATATCGGTTGGTGCCTCTAAAATATACTTGTTTCATAGAACTTGATATAGATCAATTCAGTAAATTGTTTAAATGAACTAGTAACCACGTAAAATACATTAAAACAAAAACAATAAAATAATTATTAAATAAAATGGATAGTAAGAAGGTAAGACAGAAAAGGTATTTATATAAAAAAATTTTTAATTTATTTATTTTTTCAGAAAACAGAAAGAATTTCCAAGGAGCAGAAAGCGAAAAATATATTTGATGTTCGCTGTTTTTTGTTTGTTTATATTTTTTACTAGTATTTGACACATGCCTTGGAATATTCCAACAAAAACGTAATATAAACGTAGTGTTGCCTCTTTTCGCATTGAAATACAGAAACACTTTTTATTCACAAATCGAAAAACAGTGGAATTTTTTGTTTCACACTTTTTGATGCGAAAACTTCTCGCAAAAAGTTACAGGAACTGCCTACAGATTTGAAAATTGATTTAAGGAATTATGTTTTTAAAGGTCTGATTGAGATAATGGGGCTTAGAAATTAAGAATAGTAAATTTTTCTTCACTTGATACAAAATCACTAGAACTTTATTCGTAATTTAAAATCCTGAAAATTAATAGCTTTTTTATTTAATAAGAAAATTAACATTTTGCTCATTTCTTCAAATGAGGATTCATTAATAACACTGTCCAACAGCACTTTTGGAACGGAATAGCGACCCTATAATTCTGAAAGGGTATGTTGAGTAGATCATTTTTGTAGAACAAACGTATGGTCCAGCACGTCTGAGTATTTTTTTACAGTGGGTCAAAGTTTTCATTTTTCGGTCGAAGGGAGCATTATACTATATGAAAAAAATGCTGTAAGTTAATGTCTGAGAGAATTCTTATGGTCAGAGTTGTATTGTGGAATTGTATGAGGATTATTTTTGTGGAAGATCTTAACCCCCTAACTGGTCTCTTTATGGGTCAATTTGACCATTTTTTCGAGAAAATCAAAAAATATCCTTTAAAAAAGTACATTTAAGGATTAAAATATTCTACGAAAATGTTTGCCGGAAAATTTCAGTGGGGGTCACCAAAGACACCATTGTTGTAAATAAAGCTCTTTACGATTAATTGGCAAAATTACACGCCAACTTCTATAAAAAAATTATAATTTTGTTTTAATAGTGGTTTATTATAGTATGTACATATTTATTTTTTTGCTTCAAATTTTCGAGTAAAAGGGAATTGGGAAATAGCAGTAGTATGACAATGGATTAAAGATTAAACTTAATATGCTTTCCTGTATTTAGCTTGACGTGAATGTTCCGATGGGTCAAGGTTTCTGTACAAGCCCCATACGTATTCAGCAAGCATTACACTTTGGGATTTCCCTTTGAATCTTTCTTCCAATACCTTTATATCCTGATGAAACCTTTCACCGTGTTCATCTGAAACCGCTCCAAGGTTTTCTTAAAAAAATTGAGATGAGAGTGCAGAAAATGCAGTTTTAGTGACATCTTAACGCCAATATTGTTAAAACCGATTAGCATGCTTTCAATATTTTCTGCATAGCTTTGTGCTTTTGAGTTTTCAAGGAATTCTGATATAACCAGCTGCATAAAGTCAAATGCTGTCTTTTGCATATCCGGCAGACCATAAAATTCTTCATCTTGTAATAATTTTCTTGTATCGGGTCCAACGAGCATTCCTAGAAAAGGTAATTTACATTAAATGAAATAAATTATTTCTTAAAACCGTATTTTACCTTCTTTTAATTTTGCTGCAGATAATCTGGGGAAAATTGTTTGAATGCGTTTGAAAGCATTTCCTTGTGTATTTAAGCTTTTAATAAAATTTTTCACACGCCCAACTTAATATGCAGCAGTGGAAGTATGACCTTATCTTTTGGGACAAGGGATTCAAGGATTACATTTAAGTCACCAATAATATTTTCTTTACGTTCTTCGAAATATTTAATATGATAATGGCTGCTGGTAGCACGTGAATCCCATTTACAAAGAAAGCACATATATTTTGTGTATCCTGTTTGCATTCCAGTCAATATTGCAATCATTTTGAAGTCTGCGCATACTTCCCATTTATATTTATAGTATTCAATTTTATTTAAGAGATTTGAAATATTTGCGTATGTTTCCTCCTTTTTTGTGGAATACGCAACCGGTATTGATGGATGCTGATTTCCATTGTGCAGTAAAACTGCTTTTAAGCTGTGTTTTGAACTCTATAAATAGTCGCCAAGCGGAAGAGTCCAGTGGAAGCTTTAAATATTTTAGAACCTCTTCAATACTGCAACAGTATACAAGTTCTTCTGATTTTTTAAAATAACTTTCCAGATCGGCGTGTCTTTTTCTTGGAAATGTAATTTTTACATCGGCTTTTATCAAATTCCTGTTTTTCAATCTGGAACATAATATTTCAGCTTTCTCTTTTGTTAGTCCTAAATCTCTTATAAGATCTTCAAAATAAGCTTGGTCTATCAAATTAGGACATATGTTTAAACCATCAAGAGGCAAGTAACTTATATCTGATATGTTTTCAACCGCCGCTGTTATTTCTGTATTGGCGACTGTCATATTGGCCGAAAATGTATGTGTAGGCAGTTGAGGCACCGGAACACCTTCACAGCGCACTTCTGGTAAAATGACACTATTTGTTGCTTCGTATGTCATTATCGCGTAGTGCCTTTGGCTTCTACCAAATTTGTAATTTACGCAGAAATAGCATGTATCTGATTTGTGATCTTCAGGTTCAATTCATGTAATAGGCGCAGAAAATGGCAGCGCCTTAAAAAGACCACTTTCGCAAGTAGTACATACGGTTTTTTGTATCCCAGCTTCAGATAAAAATCGTATTCCAAAGAAAAACAAATATGGTTCTTCAATTGTAGGGAATATCTTTCTTCTGCTTTGATGGTGCGTAAAATGTCCACAAATAAAACAAAACCAATCTCTTAATTTGCAAACAGAATCCGCCATGCTTATTTAAGCTTTAATTTTTCTTTTTTTATATTAATTTTAGTAAAAATCACACCTGATATGTACTGCTTAGTAGCTCAATTATGCTTAAATTTTTTCTTTTATTTGTTATTATTAATTTTAATAAATATCACACCCGATTTGTAAGTCACAGCTGACTAGACGCGAGAACTCAGTGTTTGGCCCGGCCGAACTTGACGCCGTTTTTTCCTGTTTTGTATATGTTGGTGTATAATTTTACTGATTTAGCGTAAAGAGCTTTATTTACAACATTGGTGTCTTTGGTGACCCCCACTGAAATTTTCCGGCAAACATTTTCGTAGAATATTTTAATCCTTAAATGTCCTTTTTTAAAGGATATTTTTTGATTTTCTCGAAAAAAGGGTCAAATTGACCCATAAAGAGACCAGTTAGAGGGTTAAGATCTTCCACAAATATAATCCTCATACAATTCCACAATACAACCCTGACCATAAGAATTCTCTCAGACATTAACTTACAGCATTTTTTTCATATAGTATAATGCTCCCTTCGACCAAAAAATGAAAACTTTGACCCACTGTAAAAAAAACTCAGACGTGCTGGACCATAAGTTTGTTCTACAAAAATGATCTACTCAACATACCCTTTCAGGGGTCGCTATTCTGTTCCATTCAAAAAGTCTTAATTTGTTGGACAGTGTAATTATATATGGCTTTAATCTATGAAAATAACTTTCTTTCCCATTTGTTAAAATTTTAAAATATTTTTCAGTTCTGGAAATGACTTTATATTGGCCATTGTATGATGCCTGTAATGGCTTTTTAACGGCATCGCACCTGACAAAAAGACACTAACATGTTTTGAATTTATCATTTATAAACGCCTTTTTGTTGCTATGACAACCGGTTACCAAAGGTTTGAGATTCAGCATATGATTTCCGAATAGACTTACCCAATCTGATTCATTAAAATTTGATGACTTTTCCTCAACAAATTCACTTTGTTAAGTTGAATTGGTACCATAAACCATTCCTGCAGCAGACACCTGATGATCAGCCATAATTCTTGATCGAAGACCAAGCAAAACAAGTGGCAAAGCACTTATCCAATCTTTGTTTTCGTAACACCTTAATGCTGATGTTAAAGTAGGATGCCATCTTTCTAAAAGCCCATTGGGTTGTGGATGATATGGTGTAACGTCGCAAATTACTACTCCGATTTGGCTACTTAAATAATCATAGAGTTTATTCTAAATTTGAATTGCATGCGGTGAAGAGGCACTGAAGTTTTACGCAATGTAAATACAACATAGGCATAGCCTGTATATTTTATATATGCTCGTGTGTATGTTCTTTTTATACTTTATACAAACTAGTTTGTGTGTGTTTTACAGCACACACTACTAGTTATTAACACTTAACATAATTTTTTTTTACTTTTTAGCCACATGCAATTCTCGTTTAGTTGATGAAATTTTTTAATAAGTAGACAATGTTTGTAGTTATTAGGGGTGGTGAACCTGAGCTGCCATAACTCATCACTAGTCGGTATTCAGGCATTTTTAGAAACAAAAGACTTCGGTCGATTGCCATATTTTAATATTTACGCCAGTAACGAGTTATTTTTGGTAGACGATAGACTTCGGTTGGTTGTCTCATAATAAATTTTTTTACAGCCTTCGCGGACTAATCTAATTTTACAGCCTTCGCGGACTGTTCTAATTTTACAGACTTCGCGCACTGTTCTAATTTACATTCTTCGCGGACTGTTCTAATTTTACGACCTTTACGGACTGTTATAATTTTACAGCCTTCGCGGGCTGTTCTAATTGTATAGCTTTCGCAGACTGGTGTAATTTTACAGCCTTTGTGGACTGTTCTAATTTACAGCCTTCACGGACTGTTCTAATTTTGCAGCTTTCGCGGACTGTTCTAATTTTACAGCCTTTGTGGAGTGTTCTAATTAAATCTATTGTATTATTTCTTAAGGTTTACGGGTCCTCAAGTAGACCCTGGACACGACTGAACTACCTCAGCCGACGAGAACACCATGTTATAATGGTGTAGTGTGGGTAACTCTTTAGCCAAATATTCTTGCCAGTTCTCGGAATAATTTACTTTAAAATTGCCTTCCTTGATCGGTGATTTTTCGTCGTGGCACTCCGAACCGGAAAACCCATACGTTTACAAATGCAACTGTTTCAGCTTATATCCGCTAATGGAATAGCCTGAGTCCATTTTGTAAATCTATCTATGCATGTAAGTATATAACGATAACCCTGACAATGTGTTAGCGGTCCACCAATGTCTATATTCACATGTTTAAAACGTTCTGTTGGTGGTTTAAATTCTCCTATTGGACTTTTAGTAAGACGATTTATTTTTGTCTTTTGACAAGCACTGCAGCACCTAGCCCGCTCTATGACATCTTTTGTGGTCTAACGCTTGAGCTAGATACGCCGCAGTATATTTTATAATGAATTTTCTGAATTAACTTCAAAATTACCAAACTTATTGTTGTTAAAAAAAGATTTTAATTATTCGTCCTTCTCTTGTAGGCATATCGATTGTTTGGATGCGGGAGAGTGTGTCAGCAACGATATTGTTCTTTCCCTTTATATAACGAATATCAGTTGTATATTGACTTATAAATTCTAATTGCTGCAGTACATAAACGGTTTGTGGTCTGAGAAAATACAAAATTGACGACCTTCTAAGAAGTATTAACAATGTTTGAGTGTGGCGTATATCGCTAAAAGCTAGCAGTCATATGCGCTGTATTTCGTTTGTGTTTTAATAATTTTTTACAATAAAATCCTAGTGGCTTCCGTCCATTGCTGTATCCGCCCATTGCTGTAGCCGATGCATCTACACACAATGAAGTAGGAACGTTTTCTTTTGGATATGATAAAAGTGTAGCATCAGCAAGTTCTTGTTTAGATTCTTCAAGTATGTTTTCTTTTCTGTCCAGTCAATAACACGCTTATCATTTTTGACATTACAATGATTTATACCATGTAGAATTGCTTGAGACTTCGAAGCATTTGGTATGAAACGTCGGTAGAAGTTAATCATACTTAAAAAACATCTGAGATCCTTAACCATTTTTGGTAGTTTGTACTGCACAACTTTTGGCCTCAAAACGACTGGGAAGCGGCTTCAATCCTTTTCCGTAACCAAATAACCAAGGAATTCAAGTTTTGAAACTCCAAATAAACATTTTGAAAAATCTATGATAAGACCATATCGACGTAGCCTTTCAAATAAACTTCGTAAATGTTTTATATGCTGTTCTGGACTTTCTGAAGCAATTAGTATATCATCGTGTAACTTCATGCATAAAACGTTGAAATGTTTGTGCAGCGTTGTATAAACCAAAAGTCATTCTCGTAAATTCAAAATTGCCTATTGGTGTGGTTATTGCTGTTTTTTATGTCGTCTTCAGCTACTGGGATGCGGTGGGATGCTTTTACTAAATTGACCTTACTAAATAACTTCTTACCATCTAGTTACATTCCAAAATCATGAATATGTGGAACTGCGTAGCGGTCCGGTATAGTCTTAAGACTGCGGTAATCATCACATGGGCGCCACTCTCCATTGGACTTTCTTACGATATGTAGCGGACTTGCCCTGTTACTATTAGAAGGACGACAGATTCCAAGTCAAGACCATATCTTCAAATTCTTTTTTTATGACAAGCAGTTTCTCAGGAGAAAGACGCCTTGGTTTGCAAAACACAGGAGGGCCGTTTGTTGTTTCTATATAATGTTGGACTGAGTGTTTAGCTTTAGAATGAAAGTTACTTTTAGTTAAATCAATATATTCTTTCGTTAATAAATAATAGTCGGACGAACGTGCTAGTTTCTATTGAAAAATGTTTATCATTTACTATACCTTTACAACTGGGTTTTGTAGTAGGATCTATGAGACAGTTGTTCTTGATGTCAATAAGGAGACCATATTTATCCAAAAAATCTGAGCCTATAATTGGTTTAGGGATATCGGCAATGATGAAGTTCCCTTTAAAATTACGTTTGAGGCCCAAATATATAGTGAAAGTTTTGTTTCCATATGTTTTGATTGGTGTCTCATCAGCTGCATACAAAACGAGTGAGCCTCGGTTGTTGCTTTATAAATAATGTCGGGAAAACTGATAAATCTGTTCCCAAATATATTTATAACCTGGATTTCGATTTTAAATCTCGAACAAACAGGCGACAGAGCTGCTCCCATCCGTCACCGAAGACGCGGCGCCATCTTGTTTTCCTGTCCAGTTTGATTAAAATTACATGGAGAAACGCACTTCTTGGCTTTTTCTCTAAACTTGAAGTGATACCAGCATAATGGCTTGCCTTTTTGAAATGATAATTTAGAATGACTACGCTTTCCTCTTGGTTGGCTTTGGCCTCTTAATCTTAAAAATTTGTCCATCTGGGTACAGAGAGATTCAAGTTTACGTTCAATGTTGTCAAGTCTGCTTGAACTTTTATCTGACGATGTGTAAACTATGTTGATTTCTGAATCAGTGCAGTCACATATCTTATCAGCCACAGCAGTTAGTTTTTCTAAGCGGTCTTCGCTGACAGAGAGTATCATTGCATACATTGTTTTAAAATATCATTGTTTTAAAACATAATCCGAAACCTTACCTTGAGCTAAGGAGCTCATTTCGCTTAATAATTCTGATGGCTTCTTTTCTGCAAGTTCTACTTCTCTTAAAAGCTTCTTAAGTCGTTTTTCTTCTGAATCAGAAAATGCTTTCAAGGATTCGTTCATATTTGTTGTTCGATGATTGATTATGATGCTACGATGGTATGGAATTTTCTAGAGTCTATAGTTGCACCAGCCATTATAAACTGCGATTCCATTTGTTTGAACCAAAGAAGTGGGTCGAAACGCCAGAATGGAGATGCCTTAACCGCTACACGTGAAATTTACATTAATTGTGCATCTGCAAATGTTTCCTCTGTTTCGGGCATTGTTATTTTTATTGGTACGATTTTAAACGCGGGGTCACCAATTCGTGGTAATGTAAGATTGATTTAAATTTAAATAAACACAACACAATTTATTTTTTATATAAAAAAATTTATCTTTTTTTACAAATCAAATACCGAATTTATTTCATTTTCTTATTTTCTCTTTACTTTTTACCAAAAATTGAAAGCTAACTTTGTTTACAATATTTTTTCCAGGAAAGTGTTTTTAATTAAAGTGTACTTTGTTTTTTGCAATTTTTCAACAGAAATTAAAATATTTAAAAATTGATTGCAAAATTTTTTAATTTTTAATCAATTAGCTATTTTCTATTGTAGCAATTTGAGACTTAACCATATTTTAGGGAAAGATTTGGCAATAATGCACACTTCTAGAAAACGGCCAAATCTAAAAAAAAATAATATACATTTTTTGAAACATTTAAATTCATATTTTTAAAATATTTTGTTTTTGACAATTGACAATTTTCCTTACCATGTATATAAAGTTCAGTAATTTTGTGTGGCGTTTATAAAATTTTGCAGTGATTAAAAGTGTTCCAAAAAATAAAAATAATAATAAAAAAAATATGGTAAGCGGCAAAATTTCTTTAGTATAAAATAGTATAATTGTTCCTAAATAAGTACTATGAATTTCAGAAGCAACTTGAACCAATTCTTATAACTATAGTCTTTTTTAGTAACGTATATAATTACAAATGAAGAGCTTTTTAAGATCTGAAAAGCACATCAACATAAAAAAATTATGAAATAGTAACAATAATTATTCAACATGTTGAGAAAAGGCAAAAAATTTAAACGTGATAAAAAATCAAAAATCCTAGGTTTTATTACAACAGGAAAAAAGTGTCAAAATTGCAGTTATGATAAGGATTTTTTCGAACGCAAGGCATCAGAATGGTAAAAAAACATTTGATTACTTGAGTACGAAGATTGCGTAAGTTTAAATTTTACCAATATTAATAATATTAGCAATTATTTATAAAAAGGATGCTGAGACAAGTCGAAAACCTAGTGGCGAAGACCTGAAGTGGCATATAATGTTTGTTCCAAGAGGAGTAAACGACGTAACAAAATATTACTGAAATTTGTATTAAATGTGAATAGGATTTAATTCATAAGACTTCTGGAAAACTTTGTAAAGTGAAATGTTAACATCGTTCTGATAGAGTTCGAAAAAGCAAATAGTGCTTTAGCCATATTAATGTCAAAACTTTAGAAATATACAGGATGTACAAAATGACTCTCATCATGCCAATGACCTAGCTGCCTAGCAACTACTACAAAATTAGCCGATTCATATAGGAATTTTGCTTAATTTTTCGAAACATTTTGAATTTTTGAAGCGTGATCCTGTTTAAAAATTTAAATTACCCAAGCGTGAGTAAAAAAAAAAGCAATCTTCGTGCGTGATTGTAATTTTTGGTTCTTGACCGTGCGTGAGTGAAAAATCGCTCACGTGACCATCTCTAGTTCAGATATTATATTGTCAACCTACGCACATAAATTGTATATTTACATAACGAAATATAACTTCTTTATTTCGTTATGTAAATATACAATTTTTAGGGGTTTGGTCGTTTTATACAACTATGCAGTGGAGAAAATTAATTTTAAGCAGCAAAAACAAAAAAAAATTAAATCAACACATTCAACGTAATTTGTTTGTTGAATTGTTGATTTACAGAACGATTATAATAATCGATAATTATCGATTCTATTTTAATTGAACTTAGAGATTTTGCCAGTATTTAAAGTGATGTTTGATTAATTAAAACGTCAACTTTTTCACATAATTCTAAATTAAAAAAAAACTATTATAACATTCAGTTCATCTAAGGGGGCTGTTTCCATTTCCATTAAAAATAGTAAACTTACAAAGAACAAAATAATTGTCAAAAATTAAAAACAACTGTATTAAAAAGTTTAAAATTTCTCGTCAAACAAATTTAAGAGAAAAAACTAGTAAAAATATTAATCAAACAAAGAATTATATTGTGAAGAATAAATTTTGTATCAAAAAATTTTATAAAAATATATTTGGGAAAATTTTACCTAAAAAAATATAAATAAATCCAATGAAAGGACGAAAATCTGAAAACTGTGAATATTTAATAATTTTGTTTGAGACTCAATACCCGAATTAGTTTTATCGCATTTCTTTTTGAGAGCTTAAGCTTCCAGCCAGATGTGAGACACAATGAAAAATGGGACTAGATCTGGTTTAAAATTGGAGTAAATTAATAGATTAATTTATTAATCGTGCAACCAGAGCATTTTTGTAAAAAAAAAACATTAGGATACGTTATTTATATATATATATATAATTAACAAAAACTTTTAGAATGCTAAACCGCGATTGCTTTAAAAACTCGGAAACTATATAAAATATTCAGTTCTCTTTAATATGATTTGTATTTAAGACAATGTCCGGGAAAAATGATTTCTATAACAAAAACTGAGTAAACAAAATTATAACTGAAAAAGAATTTTTATAAAAGCAAAACAATTATTAGAAAATTGTGCTTTTTTACACTGGCATCCACATTTTTAATGCAAATCAAATTTTGTCAATACTTAATATTTTAAGGATGTTAAAATGATTAATCACATGTTCATTACAACTGCTGTCCAATAAGTTAGTGTCTTAAAATTTTACTAAAAATTGGAATTTTTATCCAATTCTGAGCGTAGGGTGCATGTCTAAAAACTTACAAATGTTTTCGAAATTAAGTAAATTTTGAGGACAAACCTCAAACAAATGACTTTGGGCATTTTTCTTCACTGCACGGGTAAAGACCAGGGTAGGAAAAAAAATTCTGCCCGTGAAAACAATTTTATTTTTTCCTTTCAAAATTTGTATTCGCGAATTTAAAAATAAAATTCCAAATATAATTTTATTTTGTATTCTTCCCGGAACAAAAATAATCAACTTTTGTTTGCACTATTCGTTTGCGTCCGAACGAAAAATATTTTATATTCGTAAAAGAATGAATTGAAAAAGAAAAATTCTTACAAACATTCGACTTGCGGTATTTTTATTTGTTGTTTGTGTATACTGACATGTGTATGTGCCCCAAAACAGACTTAACCAAAAAGTTTTAGATTAAATAACTTGTACACCTTAACAGAAAATATCAGTAGAAGCATGTTTTTTCTTTATCAAGCAGATTGCAGGGGGTCTAAAAAAATCAACCCATAAATAGAGCAGTTAAAAGCTCCGAAAGCTTTTTACACCCGAGATGGAGAATTTTGGCGCTCACCCTGTAATAAAACAAAGTGACTACAAAATAAATTCCTAAAAACCGTATGCATCGTTTAGGCTGGTAAGTTAATGTAGTAGTGGATTAACTCCTTATAGCAGTGCAAACATTAGAAGTTAATCCGCGTTTCATTCGATTAATTTTGTAGAGTAAAATTAACTATTACTGTACCTATGCAATTAGCAATAAAATCTCAATCAGCCCAGAAATTGTCAAGTTGCGTATGTTGTTGTAGGACACATGAAATACCTCTCCATATAGGAATAGAACGACCAAAGAACGAATTTTCACTGTAATACGTTGTGTGGTCTACTGGCCAATCGACAACAAACGGATGTGCTCTGTAAGATAAGCGCATAAGCCAAACAAAACCCCAAACTCCGGGTGTGAGTTTACTTATCTCAGAACACAACCCACGTTCCGACGATGCTCCAATGAGTCATTTGAGCTGATTACCCACTGTCATTTATAAGCGCCGAAGGCCTCCTTTGAATACGGTGAAGTGAAATACACCTAATTCTGTTTCAACACAGTCTTTATACCCTCCACCATATATGGTGAGGGTATATATCAGTTTGTCATTCCGTTTGTAATATGTCGAAATATAGGTTTAAGACCCCATAAAGTATATATATTCGTGATCCTTATGCAATTTTAAGTCGATTTAGCGATGTCCGTCTGTCTGTCCGTCTGTCTGTTGAAATGGCGATCACGACGCGAAGACGCAAGCGGGGGTGCCTATTTTTACCCAGATTATTAAAATGGGCGAAATCGGTTAAGCGGTTCAAAAGTTATGAGTAAAAATGTGAAGGTACCTCTAAATTTTCCATACAGATTTGTACAATTTTTCTGTATCTATCTTAATTTTCTGTTAAGTAAGTAAAAATGTTATTAAGTCTTCTTCTTGTTCGACTACATTTATTGTCTTTCATACTATGAGAATAATAACATTCTTAGAGCTATATGTGTGTTACTGTAATAACTAAATTAACGTAAAAAGCAATATTGTTAAAGTCGCTAACAGAGCAGACAGAGGTCTACTAAAACTAAATAACAAAAGTTCTGTTACATAAATTGACAAAACATATTCATATAACAGTTCATCCAAAATTTAGTATTACGCATATCATATTCAGCCCCTATGATTGCTGGGGGCTGGGCTCATATAGAATGAGGTAAGGTCCAGAGGAGCTGGATTGTCGTTAATACGTCCATTGATGGTGTTTTTCTCGTTTTCGTATATTTGGCTGACAAGCAAATTATCGTGTAGCTCAAGTTTCTCAACAAATCTGGCTTGCAACGACATGGCGTGCTTACAGAACGGTAGAACATCGGCATTTTCATAGACATCTCATAGATATCTCCAATTCTTTGGCTACTATAGAAGATATAGTAAACCTGTAGGCAGTTCCTGTAACTTTTTGCGAGAAGTTTTCGCATCGAAAAGTGTGAAACAAAAAATTTCACTCTTTTTCGATTTGTGAATAAAAAGTGTTTCTGCATTTCAATGCGAAAAGAGGCAACACTGTTTACGTATATATTACGTTTCTGTTGGAATATTCCAAGGCATCTGTCAAATACTAGTAAAAAATATAAACAAATAAAAAACCGCGAACATCAACTGCGAAAAAAAATATATTTTTTTAAATAAAAAAAAGTTATATAATTAAAATAAAAGATTTAACAAAATGTATGGTGTTACATTGATAACTTCTGAAATGTTCGACCGTTGAAATTTACTAAGAATTTATCGCCCTCTGGCAAATTCCAAATTAGAGCTCATGTGGTCCACAAATTTCGCTTTCTGCTCCTTGGAAATTCGTTCCGTTTTCTGAAAAAATAAATAAATTAAAAAATTTTTAATATAAATACCTTTTCTGTCTTACTTACCTTCTAACTATCCATTTTATTAAACAATTATTTTAATGTTTTTGTTTTTATATATTTTACGTGATGACTAGTTCATTTAAACAATTTACTTAATTGTTCTATATCAAGTAGTTCATCATTCTTTGACACAAGTATATTTTAGTGGCACCTACCCGATCCGTCTCCCAACGCTCCCAGATATTACATTTTGGAAAAAATGTGCACGAAAAGACCCTTGCCGGGAGTCACTTCGGTGCAAAGTTAAAAAATGGACTTGCCTATATCTTTGTCAATTATGATCGGAATGGAACAATATTTACACCATAGCAAAGATAATAAAAACATCCTTTGACTTTTTTTTAACCCATTGCAGTCCGCTGAAGGAATTTTAATTTTCTGTTTAGTTTTTAAAAAGGGATTTTGTAAGGGGAAAATTCAAGACTTTAGGATGTATTTAGTATAAGGTAAAAATTTCATTTTTGTGAAAAAACATTTAAGAACTCCAAAAGATTAATGAGTTAACAAATAAAAATATCTAAAAGATTTTCAAACTAATTATATTAATTAATTTTCAAACTATCTTTTTGTTGATGTACATTGACAATCAATGACGAAAATACCCATTTTTGAACTTTGCTTCGAAATAATTGCTGATATACATCTTCCCCAAAAAAATTAAAACCCATGGACTCAATCGGAGACATGACCTTAAACATTTTTATTTTTAATAATGATGTAGTTTTTTCACACCAACATGAACAATAATGGCAAACTCAACTAAAATACAGAAAATTCGCACCGTTTAAAATTGTGAGTAAATTTGACAGTTGAAATGAAAAACTTTTCGCCTTAAATGTTTACAGAAACACTTTTTCTCACATTTTTCCAATAATGGTGGAAAAAAACCTTACGTGACAGAAAGTTTTCACAAAAAAAAGTTATAGAAACGATCGTGTGAGAAATATGACATTTTGTGTCAATTCATATCATTTTTGTTTCAATCCATGCGTTTCATGCGAAAACTTTCTCGATTCGAAAGTTACAGGAATTGCCTACTGATTGGGGTTTTCTGTTAAGCTTTGTTGGTTTTTCGCTTCATTCCATAAAATGTATTTTTTGTTTTTGTAACCAAAGATATTTATATCTAAAGAAAGAGCAAAATACATAATTGCTTTAGTGCCGCTACATTTGAATAGGTATCGCTGAATTAACTAAAACAATACCCTGCCCCATGGCTAGGTCCAAAGAAATTGATATATAAAGAAATAGCAAAATGCATAATTGCTTTAGTGCCACATGGCGATATAGCCTTGGATTAGGCTTTCAATTAATTTATTTACCAAAAATATTAAATTAACTACAAACGTCAAATTCTAATGCATTAAGATGTTACTGGTGGACTTATTACATAATTTTAAAGTCAAATTTTCAAATGTTTGACGTAATAAAATTTTTTTGTTCCATTTGTATTTTTGAGAATTGAGGGATGGCAAATGTATATTTATGTTAATGTTTTCTTTCATAAAAAAATACACATGAATAAAGTGCAATATTGTGCTCTTAAACATCTAAATGAATATTGATTTAAAAAATTAAGGTATAATATGCACATAAAACATATATTTTTCATAGTTTTTGGCAAATATTCATTTATGTTACGAAGAAAATAGAAAATCAATAATACTCTACTGCATATTGTAGCACAATATGGCTAATGAAGACTAGCTCTGCAGCAAAAAATGCCTAATGGGGAGAATGCACCTTCTGATGGGCCATCTATTGACAAATAGATCCAACTCATGTTCTTTCTTTAACAAATTAATTTCTTAGCTGTATTCTCTCCATTAGACACACTTCAATTTTTTATAGAAAGAATATTTGTTGCAACTATTTATCAGAAAGTACATTCTCTCCATTAGGCATATTCAGCTGCAGAGCTAGTCCCCATTAGTCGGAACAAAATTGAGTATTTGACAAAAACTATGCTTTCATTTTTTTTTGTGCAGTCCATGGTTAAAAAAACTAGTGAAAGTGTAAAGATGCCTCTAAGTTGCCCATACAAATTTAGTACAATTTTATAGTAGCGACTGGTACATAACATATTTTCTCATATTTTTTTCACCAGTCGCTTAGCAGTAAATATTTTGTATTCACCTCAAACATTTTTTCACCACTAAAATTTTTTTTCACAACAAAAAATTTTTTCACCTCAAAAATTTTTTTCACCTCTAAATTTTTTTTCTTACAAAAAAGTTCTTTTCACATCACCTACATAATTTTACTTCAAAAGTTTTCTTATATTATTTGTATCAAAAACAGTAGAGAACATCTTTTTAGGATATTGGTGGAGGGTATTCAAAGATTCGGCACAGCCGAATTTAGCCCTTTTTTACTCGATTCCGAAACAACACGGTTGACAGAAATAAACTAAGCCTTTTTTAAATAACATGTCATTTTAAATTTTTTTAAAAGTTTTTAAAATGTTAAATGTTTTTAAAAAAAGGGATAATAGAATACTTAAGAACAAAATTTGTGTGTGTTTTTGGTTCTTGAATATTTGAATAAAATAAAACAAAATAAATAAATAATTATTGTAGGTCTTTTGGGAATGGTGAACCAATCTAATATTTTTTCCATTACGGTTTGTCATTTTGTTACACGATATGTTCTGGAACGTATGTAAGTACCGAGTAAAAACTGGATTTAGTTTAGTTTAGTTCTTTCACCGGTTAAGACACTTGTAGGCATTTCCTTGTATCTTTCCTATCGAGAAAGTTTTCTCATGAAACGTTCGAATTGAAAAAAAAAGTGTTTCTCACACGTCCGTTTCTACAACCTTTTTTGCGGATACTTTCTTTCACGTAGATGTGTTTGGATGTTCCCAGTTTGGTTGTCGTTGATTAAATGGTTGATACGAAGGACGTCTAAAAGGTTAATTGTTTTTATGGAGTTATTGTGTGTGCTCATTATGCTGGTGTTTTGTAGGTTGTGGTCGTTCTGTAACTATTATCATGCTCAATGGTTTGTGCTATGATGTAGACATGTTCGAGACCCCTGATTATATGGCAACCCCATAATCAAAATTGTTGTTGATACCATTTATAAATGTTCGCACTGCACCTTCTTTGGATTTTATTATTGACATCGCTTCTATATAGCGTGGCGTCTTCTTGCCATAACCGGTATTTATTTTGAGTTCCGTCAAATATAGATAGGGCCTTGAACATTTCTAAATTTATTTCCTTAGGGCTGTTGTATGTGGCTTTCCTTGGTTCTAGCGCTTCGGCTTGTGGGTGGATCACCGCAGGATTGACTGATATCTCGTCGAGCCTATTTCTTAAAGCTGCATTTTCTTGATGTAAGTTTTGTAGTGCCAGTTGCAAACTAGCCACTTGTTGCATTATTCAATTCATGTCTACTTAAGCCATGTCTCCTAAGTTTCTGTTGCTGTCGAACATTTCTTTTCTCCGACTTTTCATTCAATAAAACTATTTTTTTTTCTATTTTTCTTCACTATATGGTGGGTTTAGTTTTTTTATTTTTTACAGTATAATGTTCTATGCAAGATTTACTGTTGTCTGACATTTACTGTTGTTGTCTTTTCTTTATTAATATATTTTCCTAACCGAAAATTGTTTAAAGTTGTATCCGAAAACGATTATTAGCTTAACATACCTTTGGAAAACGTTTGGTAACTTTAAACATTTTAAAGTAAAAGGCAGCGTACTTATAACTTATGTTAGTGAAATTTTTGGTTTTGTTTTCGTTATTCGTGTTTGTAAATTAAAATTAATTGTGATTGTTGAAAAATTAGTGTTAATTGTGTATTGTTTTTATTTTATTGAATAAGTAAATGGAAAAAGATTGCGTAAAAAACATATTATTTTATGTTAAAATAATAAGAATCTTTTTGTAGATTTGATTATCCTGCTGAATATATATTCGTTTTAATGCATCGCTAACCATACAGGTTGGTTGAAAAGTTCCTGCGCTCGAAATGAAAGAATACTGTTTTTGTTACGAAATATAATTTTTTATTCAATATAATCTCCTAGAAGCTCAATACACTTGTTCCAATGATCTTCCAATAATTTTATCCCATCCTTATAATGGTTTTCCGGAAGCTCTGCAAAATAACCGTCTACGGCTGCTATGGCCTCTTCATTCGACGAAAAATGCTTTCCACGAAGGAGATGTTTAAGATTTCAGAAGAGATAGTAGTCACTGGGAGCCAAATCTGGTGAATACGGTGGATGTTCAAGCAATTCGTACTTTAATTCTTTGAATTTAGCCATCGTCAAAACACTTTTGTGAGCAGGTGCATTGTCTTGATGAAAAATGATTATTTTCTTCTTTAAACCAGGTCTTTTCTCACGAATTTTTTCATCCAGCTGATCCAAAAGGCTGCAATAATATTCAGAGTTGATTGTTTTACCTTTCTGAAGATAATCAATCAACAAAATTCCTTTTGCATCCCAAAAAACTGATGCCATAACCTTCTTTGCTGATCGTTGTGACTTCACTTGCTTTGGAGCTGAACAACCAGCTTCAGTCCACTGTAAACGTTCTTGTTTCAATTTAGGATCATGTTGGTAGATCCAAGTCTCATCCATAGTTATAAAACGACGCAAGAAGTCGGTTTTATTCGGCTTAAAACGCTCCAAATTACGCTGAGAAATTTGTTTTCGATCCAGTTTTTGTTGAATTGTTAATGTGTGCGGCACTAACTTTCCAAACAGTTTTTTCATACGTAATTCTTCATGTAATTAGCAATTTCACGCTTAGTGAAACTTGGATCTTCACTAACTATATTATGTACCTGCTCAATGGTTTCTGCTGTGGTTGCAGTTTTTGGTCGTCCTTCGCGTGGATCGTCTTCAAGGCTGGTACGACCACGTTTAAATTCACCAGCCCAAAATTCAACGGTGCGTTTTGAAGGTGAGGACTCCTTATACACTTCTAACAATTGTTCATAAATTTCCTTTGCTTTTAAACCCTTCAAAACAAAGAATCTAATGACTGCACGATATTCAATTTTTTCCATATTAAAAAAAATCAATGACACGTCAACATCAAATGGCTTGTAAACAAAGAAAGAATTGACAGAATGACTTGCAACTTTGCATGTGTCAGGACAGTTATACCAACTTGAGAAAAAAAAAGCTAGCAGTGCCATCTCTTGGTGAGCGCAGGAACTTTTCAACCAACCTGTAAAGTGACAACTCAATATGATGGCATTGACAGAGCCAAACTATAAAATTCATTTGAACTTTTATTTGTTAAAGTGGGTTTTTTGCATACGATTTTTTAACAAAGGTTTGTTATTGTTAGCCTTAATGTGTTTGCTAACAAATGCTAAAGTAATTTATTTTTTTGCATACGGCCCTATATGTTCTTACGCTGTACATTCTTAACAAACTCTACAATTTTATTTTTGTTTCCTTAAATATTAAATTTTTGTCTTAATAACTATTTTCTCAAACAAACATGTTTATATTTTAAAAATAAACATGTTTGTATTTTTCTTAATGAAAAAACATATTTGGGGTTTTCCCATAAAAACACATTGTTTAAAATTTAATCTTTGATCCGAATGTATTTTATCTTAATCTATCTTAATCAAGTTATTTACGTATTTTATTTATCTTACGTCTTATGTTTCGTCCTTTTGTTTACAATATTTGAGTTTGACTTTTTATCTCTATAATTGTTCAATTCACAACAGGTATTGTATCATTGTTTCTGTTGTATCGTGTATTACTTTACAATATTGTAAAATTATTGTTAGTAATTAACACTTAATCACAAATCTAATATAACTTCATTTGCTGTGTTTATTAAATGTTGTATTGTGTCATAACATAACATATAAGTCTCAAGTGAATGCCAGTTTTTTCACTTTCACTATCACTTTCAACTTAATTTTTATTTTTTTCTTCTTGTTTATTCTTCTTCTTTACTATTTGACGTTTTACAACTGACATTCACAACAATATATTTGTATATTGTATTTCTATACAAAATACAATACTGGTTGTGAATTGCCACATATATTTAGTTTAATCCATTTTTTCTTAAATTTAATTTAACCTTTTATGTAAACTTCCATTAAACAATTAGACAGATTACAATTAGACAAATGTACAAACAAAGAACATTGTTATTATTCATGACTCGTTGTTTTGTTCCTCAAATAGCGTATTAGGTCAGTTTAATAAATATTTTTTTATGTTAAAATATTACATATACTTACTTTGTTTATTTTCATACCAAATTTTAACAAGTCTATCATTACGTCCACATGTTGCAAATAAAGTACCATCAGGGCTAAAAGCCATGTGGTAAATTGGTATAGCCGTTTGACATGACCAAATATTTTCCCACGTGGTTCCATTTTCTACAGATTCATTTGTAGGAGTTTTGTTCTCTCGATCACCTCCAATAACAAATTTGACACCTGAAATAAAGGAAATCAAATTTATATTAACAAAATAAAAATATATAACATAACAAATATTACAATATTTCAGGACTACTGAAGAAGGTTTAATTCTAGAAACTGACAGTCAGTCAAGTTCAATCGAAATTACAGCGTAGTTATGATTTTTAGACAAATGCTTTGTTCTTCTTCCCCTGTCGGAAAGTCCCGGTTTACACAAAGCAATTTTTTTCAGCAATTTTCTTTCGTGTCCACACACAATAATAACACATATAATAAATATACACAATAAATATATTTATATATAATAACATTGTTATTATATATAAATATATTTATTGTGTATATTTATTATATGTGTTATTATTGTATTTTTGCTTAGTTATTTCCTGAAGATGAACAGCGAAGCTGATTCGAAATATTGATATAAAACTAAACACATTTAAAAACTAAAATTTAGTTTTTAGTTTTTATTTTTTAAATTTTATGGTCTTAAGCCGAAATATAACCCATCACACAACAACAATAAAGATCAACTATAAAACTGTTTAACATACCACACGGAAGGCACACCGCAGTACAAAATCACCATGACGCTGTACAAAAATATCAAAACTAAATACAATAAAAACACCATTTACATCACTGGTAACTATAAAAAGCATAATATAACCCTTGCCAAATTAAAATCATCAACAACATTTTTAATGAAGTGTAAGAAAATAGGTATAATACCAAACTTTATACGCAATGGTACTAAAAACATACACAACTTTTTTAGGATAAAGAATAAAATTGCGCCAAATTTTATAACTGACTTGAATAGACATATTAACGATTTTCATATGAGGATTTTACATTTACTTATACAACATAAACATAAACAAATAAGTATAAATAAAAACGAACTAATCAAGGCACAATGTACATTAGAGAAACTTCTAGATGAGCAGGATTTATTATTATTTATAGAGAGTGAGAGGTTTTTACATGAAAAACTTACCAACAACAACAAAACAATACATATCAAGAAATTACAAAAATTAAAGGATGAGAATAACAGAGAAAATAATATTAATAACAATAACAACTATAATGACTTTTTTGTAAACAAAACCAATAAGAGTATACCTCTAGATGTTAAGCGGTTATTATCATTGGGTCCCAAACACGCATTACCAAATACAATGAAAACTTTCCCATTATTCAAATGCATTGCAGATGGGGAAGACTTAATACAAACAATTGAGAATAAAGATAAACAGGAGATTGCGAGAACAAAATTTACTTCTCTTATAGACAATCACCTTAGCAGATCAAAGCTAAGTTCAAGGGAAAAATTGACAATAGACACAGTGGGACATGCTAGACAAATTTTTACGTGAGAATAATTATACTGATATTGAGTTCGGACAAAGGTAACAAAACAGTTGCGATGTATAAGGAGGATTACACACGTAAAATGAATAATATTATTGGTGACATCTGTACTTACAAACGTTTAAAAAAGGATCCATCTTCAGTTTTAGAAAACAAAACAATATTTTAATAAACAAACTATTTACATTAAACCTCATAAATAACAAAGAGAAAAACAAATTAACAACTAAAACTTCTGTAGCACCAAGAATATACGGTTTGCCTAAAATACACAAAGTAGACACCCCTTTGAGACCCATATGCGCCTCAATAAACTCACCAGCATATGGCCTTTGCAAATACGTTGTTAATATATTGAAAAATTTGACAAGTGAGTCTACATATAACGTTAAAGACGCAATTGAATTTAAAACAAGAATAAATAACACCTTGATAAATGATGATGAAATACTCATTTCTTTCGACGTAGTTTCATTATTTCCTAGTATCCCCGTTAATTTAGCTCTGAATACAATTGAAGAACAGTGGAATATTATAGAAAGACACACACAAATTCCTAAACAGTTGTTTAGGGAAATACTCAGTTTCTGTATCAAAGATACACGCTATTTCATATATGAAAACAATTTTTATGAACAAATGAAAGGAATGCCAATGGGATCACCGGCCTCCCCAGTCATTGCTGACATAGTCATGGAGAAACTATTGGATTATTCAATGGAAATGTTAGACACAAAACCGAGGATCCTTACTAAATACGTCGATGATTTGAACTGGTACCAGAAACCCACTGCTTCAGGCAGACTTATAAATTTCTACTCAAAACATCCTAGGCGGATTATTGTGAATACTGCTACTAACTTCATACGTAGGGTACTAGAAATTAGTGATGATGTGTTTCATAAGGAAAACACGAACAAAATCATTGACATTTTAAAAAAGAATCATTTCCCAAAGAAAACAACTTTGGAACTAATAAAACATGTAAAAACAACAAAAATGTACAATAAAGATAAACCGGCAAAAATATATAAACCATTAACGTATATGCATGGACTTTCCGAAAGAATAAAAAACTCAGATATTTATGATAAGGAAAAATATGAAATAGCTCTTAAAACTTGCAATAATGTAAATAAATTATTTAGCAAAACGAAATCTAAATTGGAAAATGAAGAAAAATCCCATGTTGTATATAAAATTAATTGTGATGGTGATGGGTACAACACTTGCAATAAAGTATATGTTGGTACCACTAAAACTAAATTAAAAACACGGCTATCATCGCACAAGTCAGACTACAAGGCTATAAACAAACCTATGGAACAAAAAACAGCACTCGCGGTACAATAACAGGACACAAACCAAATTTTAAAGATGTGAGCATATTACAAGAAGAGAGTAATTATGCTAAGGCCCATTATTATAACTTGCCGATAGCTAAAGTTAGGATGTTAACGGACAGATTATTAGTTTTTCGTTATTATAAGTATACTTTAACCTAAAAGTGACCGATAAGCTAAAGGTAAGTTCATCTTACCTTTAACTTTTAACGTAAGGTTTAAGCATTTGAAGCTGCCACATTTTCTGCTCTGCAGTGTAGTTGCCGTGTAGTTTTTTGACCGTATCTTTGCTGCTTGGTTTATTTCTGTGTTTGGCGTCGAAAATGCAAATTTTTTACAACAAACATTTAGATCTTTTACACAATTCGAAGAAATTTGGTTTTCTTTTGTATTTTTTGTTTGTTGTAAGTAAATAAATAAATAAAAATACGTCGTTGCCACTACGTATTTTAAAAACCCATTGTAATTTGTCAAAAGTAATCGGTTTTTGCTCTGGTAATGCCATATTTTCATAAAACTTAATTTTATTTTAAAAGGAAGTTGTAATAACCAAAAAAAGTTAAAGGTCACTTTATTCCTCACTTTAGCTAAAGTTACCTTTAACTAACACGCACCTTAAAGGCAAGTTATAATATTGGGCCTAAGAGATACACTATTGAGATGTTATATATAATTGGTGTACCATATAATAAGAGACTTAACTACAAAACTGATACTGACAAGTGTGCTCAAGTATACCGACACACTGTAAACAAATACCGACGATTAGAATTGAAAACTAGTTGATAAATTAACGTTAAGCTATACAGACATTTTTCAACTCCACGCTTTATGGACAGATAATTAAATGTATGTAATCATTATTATTATATATAAATATATTTATTGTGTATATTTATTATATGTGTTATTATTGTATTTTTGCTTAGTTATTTCCTGAAGATGAACAGCGAAGCTGATTCGAAATATTGATATAAAAATAAACACATTTAAAAACTAAAATTTAGTTTTTATTTTTTAAATTTTATGGTCTTAAGCCGAAATATAACCCATCACACAACAACAATAAAGATCAACTATAAAACTGTTTAACAATTTCATTAAGTTTCGAAAATAAAATTAAGAAAATATTTGAACACACTATACAATTGTGAGCTTTGATGTTTCTTTACGAATTTTTAAAAAAAATATTTGTATGCACAGCAAAAATTTACAAAATTCTGTTGTAATATGAAACGTCTCTCATATAATATTTATGTAAATACAAAACAAAAATTTTTTAAAAAGGCACCAACACTGGAATTTGTAAATGCAAAAAAACTTTTAGTTAGTTTTTTGTAACTTGAATTTTTATATAAAACATAAAAATTTACAAACATTTCAAACAAAAAATTGTAATTGTAGAAATCGAATTTGAATTTTAACAAATGTTTTTAATTATCCGGTTAAAAATTATCACATATGTTCGAAACACATCTGCTGAAAAGTCCGTAGTATAACCAATAAAACAAATATTTTTTTTTTTTTCAAAATTTGACTTTATTCATCAAAATAGTCTCCTTCAAGAGCGATACAAGCACTCCAATGCCTTTTTAACATTTTGATACCTTTTTTATAGAATGATTTGTCTTTGGCCTAAAAATTTGTACCAGATCTCTTTCCAGGTAAAAATTGGCGAAACCAAATCTGGCGAATACGGTGGGTGCGGCAGCAAGTGAAAGTGTAATTCGTACCCTTCGGCCATGGTAGCCACCGACTTGGAAGACAGCGCATTATCTTGATGAAGAGCAATCGCGGCACCAATTTCGAAAACAGCTTTCTAATGAATACATGTTCCTTCGATATCTTCAAGGTTTTAGCTATCTTATCAAAATAATTTAAATAAATGTAACAAACATGTATACCAAAATTCGTTGAATTCGGTTTTGTAACTAAAAAGTCATCAGTATATCCTTTTTGATTACAAACAATGCCCCTCAATATATTGTAATATTTTTAAATAGCGTTACCACTAAAATACTGTTACTTTGCAGTCATTGAAAGATCTTTTTAACACTAAAGTTGAATAAATAAATTTTTTTTATTACCCTTAAAATACTACATTATTTCGATTACCACGCATGTTAGAAATCACAGATTAAATTTTATTAAACTTTTTATTTAAAAAACTATAAGGTTGTTCACGGTAGGTTGGTTATCAGCTTATTTGGTTATAAAATTAAAAGTAACCTCTGGGCACCGTGAACACCCTTTAATGTTGGTTATCTGCCTATGTTTTTTAATCAGCTGTGCTTACACCAGAGAAAGAAAGAATATGAATGTATGGTTTATCTTTCTAGATAAATTAATGAATTAATCGTTAAAGGTAGGATCACACGATTGCATAATGCACCAATTTTTGGTATATTTTATATGCCAATCGTGTGATTTCACAATTTATTGACCCATACGACAATCGATAATAAAATTGTGCTGATTTGCCACAATCAAATGCAACTCTGGTGTGGCAATCATGTGAACGTTTGATAAATAAACAAAAATGTCAAAAATGCACGAATATTTATTGTGTTCTTGTGCATCAATCAAACAAATCAATTCGCGCCAATAGTAAGTTTTTTAATATCAAATTTGTTCGTGTGATTCTATGGTTAAAATTAATTTTCGTAAGTAAAATGAATTTTAATTGTTGTACGTGCTATAATTATGTATATTTTAATTGCAGTTTTAATATGGAATTCGATGACTTCATTGTAATGGCTGATTCTACTGAACCTTTGTGCCTATCCCCCGATCAGCAACCACAAACATCTTTGCCACAAAAAAGAAAAAAACCAAGTGTAGTTTCACCTTGGATCTACAGTGCTATACAGGAGTTGATACAAGCTGTGGAACAGCATCCATGTGTTTGGGAATATTCTTCTTCAGACTACAAAGATCGATATAAACGGGAGCAGGCATGGCGGGAAATTGAAGCAATTTGTACAGGGCACACGGTGGAAGATTGTAAAGCCAAATGGACTAATGTTAAAACGGCATTTCAAAATGTAAAAAAAAAACTTAAGGCAAAATCTGGCCAGGGAGCCGAAAACATCAAGCCACATTGGCCTCATTGGACTGCAATGCAGTTTTATAATAACCATTCGACATCAAAACGATCATGTACAGTGTCAACATTAGATTTGGAAGAAACTCAGCTAGATTGCAGTACGTCACAAAATTCTACCCTCCCAGAGACAGCAGATTCTTCCCTCTTGCCAGATAAAACTGACATATTGCAGCTTGCCGTTAAGTGTTTAGAGGCGGAAGAAGACAATTGGCATGCTATTGCGATGTATTTGGCATCACAAATGCGAGAAATTGCCAAGAAAAACAAGAAGACTGTCAACAAATTGCATTTGCAACTTGTTAAAGCAGTAATGGAAGCCACTTTGGAAGCAGAAGAAAATTAAGCCTGCATGGATAAATGTGTTCCCTGTTTTTTATATTTTTAATATTGAAGTGTTTGTTTTGCTATATTTTTTATTTTTGTTGTTTTTGTTTGTGTGATATTGAAGTACCTATAATCCTCAAAAAAACATAAATGTGAATGTGTACCAAGCAAGAAATTGGTACAAATTTTGATCTCAGTACTTTTTATGGCAGAGCTTTTATATAGCAAATTGTCCTTTTTACATATTTATGTTTTTGTGAGGATCTCACTCCTTTTTAAGTTATCTTTTATAAAAACTGTTTTCAAATTAAAGTTTCTAGTCTGTATTCTTTAAAAACTAACTGCTGTATTTAAAAAAAAATTAAAATTTAACACAGCAGTAAAACTTATAGCTTACCATAAGTGCAACTTGTATGCAAATTTTCAATAAAATCGCTCGATTTAAAAATAAAGTGAATTTTTGGATATGAAATTAAAAGTTTAAATTTTATTTTATATGTATTTCATTATTTATATATATTTATATTGCCAGGGCAATTCTCCAGTTGGAGACATAAAATAATTTTCTATTTCTTCACGGACAGCTTTTGCTTCACTACTTATATAAGAACTTGGAGCATTTTCTGTTCCATTAACAACAGCCAGTGGAAAGTCATTTCTCCATGTGCCCGGAATTAAAGCACCTTCATCATCATAGCGATCAGTAAGCAATGACGTTGTATAATTAACCTTTTTTTTAACAAAAAATTGTGCAGAGCACAGCAAGCTAGAGTTGTAGAGGTTGTTTTTTCTGCATTTAGCTTGGAAGGACATGAAAATATTTGGAAGCGCTTCGCCATAATACCAAATGCATTTTCTACAATACGGCGTGCTCTGGATAGCCTGTAATTAAATATTCTTTGTCCTGCAGATAAATTTTTACCAGGGTATGGTTTCAGCAAATGTTTCTGCATGCGGAAAGCGTCATCTCCAACCAAAACAAATGGAACGTTTGCTTGACGACCTGGCAAAGGTTTTGGTAGTGGCAAATTTAGTTCATTATTATCCAAAGCACGTTGAAAAGAACAGCTTCCGAAAACTCCACCATCCGACACACGACCATTACAGCCAACATCAACATATAAAAAGTTGTATTCGGCATCAACAACAGCCATTAGCACTATACTGTGTGTACCTTTATAGTTGTAGAATGTGCTTCCTGAATTCGGTGGTGCTACTATTTGCACATGTTTGCCGTCAACCGCCCCTATGCAATTCGGAAAATTCCACAGCTTGTTAAATTTGAAAGCTACTTCATTCCATTCTTCTTGCGTGGATGGTACCTACATACATATAAAAAGAAAAAAGGAGTGCAACTAGAAAAGCATACATACGTATGTATTTAGAATTCTCATACCTTTAAGTATGCACCTTTCAATGCTTTATAAATTGCATCACAAACACTTGGTACGAAAAGTGATATGGTGTTAGGAGCAATGCGGAATAAGACCGAAAGACTTTTATAACTATCAGCAGAAGCAAGAAATCGAAGTGTCACAGCTAAGCGTTCTTGTTCTGGAATAGCCTTACGCATATTTGTGTCTTGTTTCTTAATATGTGGTGACACTAGTTGCAACAATTCCTTAAACGTTTCATCATTCATCCGAATAAAATTTTGAACAAAAAGTTTTGGTTTTCTATTTCACGAAACTCCATCAGTGTTTTTTCATATGCGCCATCAGTGCTTCTTTTTGTTAGCCACTCTCTGACCCAAGTACTTCTTTTAACTTTTCTTTTTTTCTTTTTTTCAGTTTTTAAATCTTCATGTGCACACACGATAATTACAGCTGATGCAATTTTCTTTTTCTTTAGAGAACAACTCATGTTTTAAAATTTACAATTTTAATAAATCAAATTTATGTATAAAATGTTTTAAAATTTACGCCACTTTGTGATTTACGCTAATATAAACAAAACAAAATTTGGCACCTAGCACAAAAGCTGTTTCTCAGAGTTGCCGTGCTGTAGAACAATCGTGTGACTGGATTGCGACAATTATTGACACTTAACAGTTTTGCGTCAATTCGCGACAATCAAATTTATGTAAAATGAGGCAATCATGTGACCGCAGAGAATTTGATTGAGACAATTTATTTATTGTACCTCATTTTAGCACAATAAAAATTGTGTAAAATTGGTGCTTTGCGACAATCGTGTGATCCTACCTTAAGAGAATATCCGTATTTATTGAATTAAAATAGTTCATTTTTTTGTTTTCTTTATTATAAAAAATAATTCATAATAATAATTTTTGGATTACATAAGGGGCACTCTGCCTCATTTAATATATTTAAAGAAAATAAAAATAATTCTTCCCACATTTTTAATTTAAAATGTAAACGAAAAACAAAATAAATACCTTTAATACAAAAAATACCTATAATAAAAGAAAACAAATTTTTAGAGTGTACTTTATTTCTTCAACAAAGCGGCATATACTCGCTTTGTTGATAGTGGGCATGCTACTGAATGAAATAATTGCATTTTTTGTGCTCTTAGCTGTGAGATTTGTTGACATTCGTGTTGTGTTCGGCTTTTGTGTGCTATAAGTCCCGATTACTGGCTTATACTCATAATAATCCATGCTTAAAAATACAAATATACTTTTCGTACAATGTACAAATATTTTGTATATAAATATAAAAAAACTTTTGTATATTACAAATTTCATAATATTATAAATTTTGTAAATAATACAATGATTCCGTAAATTTTTTTTAGTATAAAATAATAACATCACAAAATTTTCGTACTCAGCTGATGGTAATAACTTTCTTAAGTTTACATATTTTGTAAATAATACAAACGAAGTTTTGTTTTTACACAAAATTATTTTGCATTTTAACAAAATATTCATATTTTTAAAATATGTTTAGTATTTTTATGAAATTTCGTAAAATATATAAATAAAAATTTACTACTATTTGCGATTTTTTTTGTACATATTACAAAATTTTTCGTAATGTCAAAATAATTAAATCTTTGGAAAAATTAACCACACTTTCTGTGTATTTTGCCTATGGATTATTATGAGTGTAATTACTTATTTTAATTTTTATTAATTTTTATAAATAAAAACCATATGTGAATGCCAATGCTTCCAACATTTAATATAAAATTTGAGATGCCATTTGCTGAAAAGTAGCTTTTTTTTGTGTTGCCAGTTAAATTTATACTATTAAATTTATACTATTTTCCAACACTACAAATAAGCACATAACCACATAATCTGTAAACAAGGGTATAGGTTGCGCAAAGTTGTTTTTTTTTTCTATTAATGTATTTTGTTGTTAATATAAGCATTTAACAACATAACCTACATACCGTGAACAACCTTTATGTCGTTCGCATACCTAACTTATTAAATCTTAATAACGGTAAATAAAATGTTAATATAATAAAACAAAACAAGTACTGTCAGGGATGGAACTTTTTAAATAATACTCAAACCTAACCAAATTTAAAATCGATGGTACTTTTTATAAAATAATAAAAAATATTGAGCTTCATTTAGATCGAAAAGTTTTTTATTTTTTTAATCTCGATCCCCATTTTTATAATTTTTTCTCTCTTTCTATTTATATTAATATTTCTGTGTCTATTATATGACTCTTAATTATTAAGTATTTTTAACATTTTTCAAAAGAAGTTATTGAAAATAGTACTACCGTTTTAAATTCATTAACCCTGATATGATTATTTTTCTTATTAATACTGGTAACACCATCAATTAGTCTGTTACTGATGTATAAAAATCAGTTGACAATTGGCTTTATTATAAAAAGTTATTTTTAATACTGAAATAATAAGTTGTTTTATATTTTTTGAAAATATTACAGAAACATTTCTTCAATTTTGTAATTGTTGAAATTATTTTTATACTGTTGTATAATTTTTTTTTTTTTTTTGTGTTTATTTACACGTCAAAATTATTTTGTTTCCAGCATTAAAATTCAAAGCCAGAAACAAAATTTGTTAAAGGTTTTTTAAAAAATTATGTTTTAAGATTGATAAAAATTAACTATATATTCGGTATTTTGAATATATTCGTGACGAATACACACGAATATACTATTTGTGATATCTCTAATTAAAACCTATTTCTTGTTAACAAGTGTTCCTTAAAATTCCTCGTATTTAGCTGAAAATAAGATAAATAAAAACATGATTTTTTATATTTTGTGGCACAATATTGGTTCTATTCTTCTTATTATCTTTAAGATAATATTAAAAACTTTGAAAAACGTCAAAAAAAATACTCTTTTTGCGTATTTTTTTTTTTAATCCATTAAAGTTTTGTAAGTTTTGGGTTTTTAACAAAACAAAATGTATAAATGAAAGCCACAAAAAACTATTTAAAAGATTTACATTAAAAATCACTATAAAATTTATTTTTAAGCCATTTTTTGAAAAATTAAATTTTTTAATTTTTTTTTGTGAAACAAAACTTTTTTTTGTGTTTAACCATTTTTCCTTAAAATTCTCTAAGTTTAGCGCCCTTTCGTGGCTCCAAAAAAAGGTAAAACCAAAATATTCTCTTACACGATTTTATTTTTTACGTCATTTAAAATTTTGGCACTTTAAAAGTGGAACAAATTTTTAAATAATTTAAGAAAAGAGACATTTTATTTTTTGTAATTTGTGGCAAAAACTTGGTTCTATACTTCTTATAATCTTTGAGATAATAGTATTAACCTTGAAAAACGTAAAAAATACCCTTTATTTCTTATTTTTTTACTCCATCAAAGTTTTGAAAATTTCGATTTTTTAACACTTACTTCAGACCCCCTGTCGTACTCCGACTTAGAGAATAGTGTCGCTATAACTCTAAAAGAAACTTGTCTATGCCATAAATCGTTTTCCGTTCTCGTCACCTACGGAAGCGAGTAACTGATCATTAAAGGAAGCAGATCTTTAATAGACCCAACCACCACTGAGTTTTTCCTGGCTGGAAAATAAAACTGCATTACAAATGGCGCCCGAGCAGGGACCCAGCTCCAAGAACACAGCTAGTGGAAAAACTGATGACTCAACCACCAACAAACTTGAAGCGGGTAGCATAGACATGTTTCAGTGCTGGAAACACACTGCAAGTATATTCACTTGGCAAGATCTACCTCCTTCGGAAGGATAAATTGATAGAAGCATGCCGTCAGAATGGCATCACAACTGCGGCGACAACTGAGCGAATTCGTTCGTAATAAGCGACGAAGAGCATTCTCGGAAAATTTGCTGCGTGTCTTAGAGGAAGAATTACTCGAGGAGGAATGAAAACCAATTGGCTCTAAGACCCCACCAGAAATAACTATTAATCCGGCAAAAAAAAAAAAAAAACGTCGACACACGAATAACGTCCAGTAACTTTCCGATGCGGAAGTAATGAACATAATCCATAGATGGGATTTAAAATACGACGGAGGAGGCAATGACGAGTTCAATGCCGACAGGATCCGTTACTTTTTACCGAAACGTTACCTCTCACATCTGGAAGAAAGGATCTATCATCAGAAGCAGGGACCCAGGGAAACCGCAAAGTATTACGTCATATCCCTACAAACTCTGATCCGCCAGCATCCACAGCTAAGTAAGCTTAACCAGACCGATCGCATCTATGACGGCTTACGATGTGAGTATAAGCTTTACGTTAGGCGCCATGACTTCCAAACTTTGGACGAATAAATGGATCTTACGGACGAAACGGAAGTGCTCTGACGAGGAAATGCGACGAGGGCTGCAACGAATATTCAAACTTATGACCAACGAACCCACTGCTGGCGTTGTAAGAAGCCGGGGCACACTCGTCTTCAATGTCGCCGGCCTCGGAGATTATATTGCTCGCGGTGCGGACACGACGATATTATGTCCAGAGATTGTACCTGAGAGAGTATTGGCAGTGGCCGAAGTGATGGCTGGTACTATGTACACGTGAACGTCAACCTTATTAACGTACGTGCCATGATCCACGTTAACTTACACCGGCGGAACAGTTCAGCGTCAATTGGACTGTGCAATTAGCCTATTACTATCGATGTATATGTGCGACTGACTAAACTGCTCGCCTCATCTCTACCTGACTTAGCCGAGCCTGTCATACTCGATTTAGATTTTCTTAATCGTAGACAAGCTGAACTTACTCTGGATGGCATACGATTGACTGCATCTAATCCCCGCCCATCATTATTCGGTGATGCACCGCTATGCGCAGTCACCGGCAGAGAAAATCTAAATAATACCCAGGAAGAAATATTGAACATATAAGTCACCGACTCTAAAAAAAAATTTGAATCTATCCAAGGACCATGCAACATGGGTAAGCACATAATAACCATGAAACACGATAGGCTCATTAAGCATAGATATTAACCTCGTAACCCAACCATGCCAACAGTAATGAACGAGGAGGTAAACGAACTACTGGCAATGGACCGCATATAACCTTCTCATAGCCCTTACAGCTCTCCTGTCGTATAAGTTCGAAAAAACAAGGGACCTGGAGAATGTGCATAGACTTCCGGCAGATAAATTCCGCAGCCGAACCCGACGCTTATCCCCTACCACAAATAAATGCGATCCTGGATCAACTCCGAGAGGCAAAGTATATCTCCACTATCGATCTGAAGAATGGGTATTGGCAAATTCTCTTAGACCCCCAGATCAAGGGGCTTATTTCAGTGGAAGGTAATGCCTTTCATTCTGCCCCAGCCACGTTCCAGCGAATACTTGACCGGATCATCGGACCCGATTTACACCCTCGAGCATTGACGTATTTGCACGACATAATTGTACTGGGCAGAATACATGGACAATTTACGAATCGTATTTAACATAAACACCGATCCAGCTAAAATAGAAGCGATGCGGGTAATGGCGGCCCCAAAAACAGTAAAGGAACTTCGCCGCGTATTGGGAGTACCATCATGGTACTGCCAGTTCGTACCAGATTTCTCTACGTTGGTGGAACCATTGACAAGGCTTCTGAAAAAGAAGATTACCTGGAGTTGGGGCCATGAGCAGAAGGATGCTTTTGAAATCCTCAAACAAAAATTGACGGAAGCCCCTGTGTTATGCTGTCCGAATTTCGAACACCCATTTATCCCACAAACCGATGCCAGTGCAGAGGGTCTGGGTGCCGTTTTGTTTCAACGACAGGCCGAACAAGAAAAGATTGTCGCATATGCTAGACATTAAATGACCTGGAGCGCAAATACTCGTCCACGGAACAGGAATGCTTGGTAGTGCTATGGGGAATCCAGAAAATGAGACCCTGTCTGGAGCGATATCGGTTTACAATAATCACCGACCACCAATCGTTAAAGTGGCTACATTCTATACAAAATCCCTCGGTACGTCTGGCCAGATGGGCCCTCGAGTTACAACAATATGACTTCGCCATCGAATATCGTAAAGGAACACTGAATGCCGTGGCCGATGCGCTATCTCGTAGCCCGTTACCAGTGGAAGCATAACACGACCAATTAGCGGATGTAATTCAATCTACACCGAGGGCAGGATGGTATGACCTAAAGGTAATGGAGGTTCAGCAAGCGAATAGTGCTTTACCGGATTACCAACTGATAGACGGTCGACTATTTAGGCATTTTCAAAGGAAATCCCTACCATCAAGTGCGCCAGAGTGGAAACTGTGCATACCACAAGAAGGCGTGGGACGTATATAATGCATCACGGCAGGACATTTAGCCGTCTATAAAACAATGCGACAAGCGAAGGAATGTTTCTACTGACCAGGCATGGTTAGAACCATTCACCACTATGTACGATCATGCAAGACATGTAGACGTTACAAGGTTGAGCAGACCAAAAGTATCGGACGAATGTGGAAAACCCGACAGAAGATTTAAAGCCTTTCCACGAACGACCAAAGGAAATCCAAAATTAAGGAAAAAAAGAAAACAAAAAAGAAAAAAAAAACCTGTTACCAGCCAGGAATCAAGAACAAAGGAAAATACATAATGCGTACATACTGCGCTTGTTGTTAAAGAGGACTATAAAAGGAAGTGCAGATTGACAATAAAGTTCAGTTGAAAAATGATTCGCAAGCCTACCAGACCTATTGCGCCAGGCAAAGTAATAGAATAGCTATGCCAAACGGGTATGCCTAAGGAAGTGGCCACATATCGTCCACCGTTTGAAGCCCGGGATATTGAATGCCCCTGTAGCTTGTTCCGCCGATAAGGAAATTGACAATATCGCTTAGGAAATCTAGCGAAGACGGAAGGTTGATCCCATCCATTCACAAACAGGCGTTCCTCCTTCGTTAGACACTGGCACCGCAAATTCGGTTCAACAAGATGCAGCACCAACGACCCCTCGCGCGGATCCACCGCCTCTCGCTCCCTTATCGCGAACTGCGGCACCAGCTGTATCAACACCTACATCATCATAAGCTTCATAGCCAATGTCAATCCCGAAATTAAGTTGGGCTGAGGAAGAAGAACAAGAAGAGGAAGCCCTAAAGAACGATGTCCTTAGCTTATGCGAAACGGTTTATAGTGAGGAAGAGGAAATCGACCCCTTCGAAGGGATTGTAATACGTGATCCGGGAACGCGTAAGAAAATAAGGTGGGTGGTCAGCCGAAAGAATAGGTCCAAGGTGGCCGTGGAGAATGGAGTAGTGCGACTGCGCAGCAAGAACAAGAAGAAAGTGATCCCCCTACAGGCAGAAAAATTAAGTTGAAGAAAGTGTATGAAAACAAGTAAAAAAGGGCTAAATTCGGCTGTGCCGAATCTTTGAATACCCTCCACCAATATCCTAAAAAGATGTTCTCTACTGTTTTTGATACAAATAATATAAGAAAACTTTTGAAGTAAAATTATGTAGGTGAAAAAATTTTTTGAGGTGAAAAACTTTTTAAATGTGAAAAGAACTTTTTTGGAAGAAAAAAAATTTAGAGGTGAAAAAAATGTTTGAGGTGAAAAAATTTTTTGTTGTGAAAAAAAATTTTAGTGGTGAAAAAATGTTTGAGGTGAATACAAAATATTTACTGCTAAGCGACTGGTGAAAAAAATATGAGAAAATATGTTATGTACCAGTCGCTACTATGAAATTGTACTAAATTTGTATGGGCAACTTAGAGGCACCTTTACATTTTCACTAGTTTTTTTTAACCATGGACTGCACAAAAAAAAAACATTTTAAAGCATAGTATTTGTCAAATACTCAATTTTGTTCCGGCTGATGGGGACTAGCTCTGCAGCTCAATATGCCTGATGGAGAGAATGTACGCATTGATAAATAATTGCAACGAATATTCTTTATTTAAAAAATTGAAGTGTGGTTATTTAATGGAGAGAATACAGAAAAGAAATTAACATGAGAACATGAGTTGTAACTATTTGTCAATAGATGGCCCATCAGAATGTGCATTCTCTCCATTAGGCATATTTTGCTGCAGAGCTAGTCTTCTTTAGCCATATTGTGCTACAATATGCAGTAGAGTATTATTGATTTTCTATTTTCTTCGTAACATAAATGAATATTTGCCAAAAACTATGAAAAATATATGTTTTATGTGCATATTATACCTTAATTTTTTAAATCAATATTCATTTAGATGTTTAAGAGCACAATATTGCACTTTTTTCATGTGTATTTTTTTATGAAAGAAAACTTTAACATAAATATACATTTGCCAGTCCCTTAATGCTCAAAAATACAAATGGAATAAAAAACTATTTTTTTACGTCAAACATTTGAAAATTTGACTTTAAAATTATGTAATAAGTCTACTTGTAACATCTTAATGCATTAGAATTTGACGTTTGTAGTTAATTTAATATTTTTGGTAAATTAACTAATTGAAAGCCTAATTTAAGGCTATATCGCCATGAGGTGCTACCTATTCAAAAGTTGTGGCACTAAAGCAATTATGCATTTTGCTCTTTCTTTATATATAAATTTCTTTGGACCTAGCCATGGGGCAGGGTATTGTTTTAGTTAATTCAGCGATACCTATTCAAAAGTAGCGGCACTAAAGCAATTATGTATTTTGCTCTTTCTTTAGATATAAATGTCTTTGGTTACAAAAACAAAAAAAAAAAAAACATTTTATGGAATGAAACGAAAAACCAACAAAGCTAAACCCTTCGTCAGGCACATATTTTGAGCCCTTAGTTCTGGCATATGGTGTCTAGCCAGACCCCTATACATGCATTTGTATGGAAATAAGGGCTGTTTGCCGTTAAATTTTTTACTAAGATAGGAAAATATTTGTTATATTTTGTGTTTCTATTTCTTTTTACTATGTTATTAGCTACCTGAGGAGGAAAAAATAGACCTGAAAAATTCTTTGGAATGAAAAGGGCAACAATTTTTTTGTTCTATATATATTTCTCTTTATTATGGGTAAAGTAATAAATGTTTATGACAAAATAGAAAATTATTATGAAGAATACATTGATTTTTTTATTCAGAATTTTGCGGAAGGCAACAAAAACATAAATAATCTACTTTTGAATGTTGCTGACAAACAGGATTGTTGCATTTGCAGCAAAAAAAGCGTGTCTTACGGCGTATTTTGTCACCTTGCTGCAGGCAAATTCTGCAATCTTTTTTGGCAGCTAGTGTGTCTGGACCACTGCGTGAAGCCACATTACGGTTTGCTATATTGAGAGGTCTCCCAAAGTACGCTTCAAATGCTATACGAGTTGTTGGTTGAGCCACAATGTGCAGATAATTGATGCGATTTTCAACGTTGGCCAGTAGCAATTGCTTTGCAAGTTTATATAAAAATATGCGTCTTCTTTCTTTTCTGTTATTTTCATCATTTAGCTTACATATAATGTAACTTGCCAATGCCATCACATCAATCATGTTGCAGAAAAACGCGTATGTCCAGCGTCTGGTTGACCGTTTTGTTGTGTAATGAGTTAGCATTTGATCCATCGTATCGACTCCGGCTTTAGTTAAATTATAAAATAAAATTGTTTCCGGTTTCATGGCTACGCCTTCAACATATTTCGTGTAATGCACGGTTGAAATTAAATTGACTGCCTTATTTTTTTTGGGCACGTAGCTGCAAAGTGCAACAAGATTTTCATGAAAACCAAACACACTTGAAAGAATTGGTCGTCTGGTGCTCTTCATAACTTCCTTAGGAAGACATCTTTTGTTTGCTCGAATGGTGCCAACAAATGCCAGTCCCATAGCAGCCAGTCGTTTAGCGCCGTTCAATGGGGTGAAAAAATTATCAGAAATAATTGTTCTGCCGCTGTTTGCGTAACAATTTGCGAAATACATTAGAACGTTTTCACCTTGATTTATCTCCCGATTGTCTCCTTCCTTTCCAGTGTATAGTTTTCCTTTCAATGGAAATTTAGTCTTAGCATCGCATGCCCACCAAACTTTGATCCCATACCTTGCAGGTTTTGATGGGATATATTGGGTGAACTTTGTGCGCCCACGATACGGAAACAACTGCTCATCGATGGTGATATTTTCATAAGGTTCATAATAATTTTGCAGATTTTCATTGAGAAAATTCCAAAGGTCCCGGATAGGAGCTGCTTTATATGTTTGCTGTCGGAATGCCCGCGTACGACTATTATCGAAACGAATATGGGCAGCGAATCAGAACGCCACAATATACTGGAGTCTTGCATATTATTATGGCTGAGACCAGAAGCCAACAAAATCCCAATGAATGCATCTAGCTCAGAGCTTGTCAAATCAATCCATTTTCTTTGGGTAGACTCTGGATGTTCTTCATTCCATTTTCTAATTGATTCTCTCCCATACCGATTTGTTTCACTAATGATGACGAACGTAATATTGGTTGAGTAAAATAGCTTGAATACATCAACTGGATTGGTGAGCCTTGTTTTTGTTCCAGATCGAAAACGCATGATATTATGCTGGCGCAAACGAGATGCAGGGGGTTCAGTTTCGTTCCATTTAGTACCGTCTTTACCATAAAAACAGCCTGAGTCGACTTCATTCGCTGCTTCAGCATCATTTCCACTTTCTTCTTCTTCATCTACGTCTTCATCACTATCATAAAGTTCGTTAGGTTCAATTTCCAAATCATTTTCTATGTCTGATGCATCATCTTCTGGCACATAATCAGCAGTGTCGTCACCATCGTTTTCAAAAACATCATAATTTTCATCAGCTTCTACATGACTTTGAAAATCACGCACTAATGCCTCTGACAATTGGGGTTGCAAATTCGTGCTACGCAAGCGTGTATTATTATTTTTTTTTTTTTTCCATATTTTATATTATTTATTGAATCTTCACTTTTAAAAACTGTGAACTAACAATAATTATCCAAATCTTAAAACTAAATATTAATTGTTAAGTCCAGCCAGTGCCAGACTGATGTTGTGTGGTTCAACTGGGACCATTATTTCCCCTTATTATTAGCGGACCAGATCCGCAGTGTCCCTCCTCCTAAGACGCTGGTGGCCGTGATTATCAGTTAAGTTACGGGCTAGTATGTTGGGGTGTGTTTCCAGTAAGCGTGTATTATAAATAAATTCCAGTTCATCAGCCATAATATACTAACAACGCAACAAATCTACCTGCGTAAAATTATTCACAAGTTCAAAATTACCGCACAAAAACTAGATTACTTCTTCACTGTTCAACGTTCAATGAATAACTAACTCACAAACAAAATCAGAAGAAAGAAAGAAGCATAAAAGAATAAAGTAAATACAAATTTCCAACTCGTGCCATGTGCTTTGCCTATGCGTTCATACAAAATGCATAGGGGTCTGGCCAGACACCATGTACCAAAAGTAAGGTGAAGATTTTTTATTTGGCTTTTTTGTCCTGTTCCAAGGACTTTTTTTCAATTATTAATTTATACATCGAAAGCCAACAATATTTTGGGAGATTACCTGAAATTACAGCCATGTACCTAATATAGAAGTATGCTAAATTGAAGCATGAAAATTAAATATGTCTGGCCAGAACCATGTGCCACTTCGAGGGTTAACAGAAAAACCCAATCAGGTTTACTATACCTCCTATAGTAGCCAAAGAATTAGAGATATTTTAAATGGAAAATCCTAAGAAAATGCATCGGAAAAAATTATGAAAATTTCATAAAACGATTTTTAAATAGTTACGTCTATATATATGCCGATGTTCCACCCTTCTGTAGGTACGCCATGTCGTTGCAAGCCAGATTTGTTGAGAAACTTGAGCTACACGATAATTTGCTTGTCAGCCGAATAAACGAAAACGAGAAAAACACCATCAATGGACGTGTTAACGACAATCCAGCTCCTCTGGACCTTACCTCATTCTATATGAGCCCAGCCTCCAACAATCATAGGGGCTGAATATGATATACGTATATACTAAATTTTGGATGAACTGTAATATGAATATGTTTTGTCAATTTATGTAACAGAACTTTTGTTATTTAGTTTTAGTAATGTCTGCTCTGTTAGCGACTTGTTAAAGTTGCTTTTTACGTTAATTTAGTTTTTACAGTAACACACATAGCTCTAAGAATGTTATTATCCTCATAGCATGTAAGACAAAAAATGTAATCGAACAAGAAGAAGACTTAATAACATTTTTACTTACTTAACAGAAAATAAAAATAGATTCAGAAAAATTGTACCAACTTGTATGGAAAATTTAGAGGTACCTTCACATTTTCACTCATAACTTTTGAACCGCTAAACCGATTTCGCTCATTTTAAATACCAAACTGCTCGGGAGGATGTTCAATAATCTGGGTAAAAATAGGCACCCCCGCTTGCGTCTTCGCGTCGTGATCGCCATTTCAACAGAAAGACGGACAGACAGACGGACTTCGCAAAATCGACTTAAAATTGCATAAGGATCACGAATATATATACTTTATTGGGTCTTAAACCTATATTTCGACATATTACAAACGGAATGACAAACTGATATATACCCTCACCATATATGGTGGAGGGTATAAAAATTGATAATAAAAACATAAAATGAAGTAATAGGTAATGATGAGGTTTTTGAGCTTCTTAAAGTTCGGTAAAAGTTACCTTGGAGTAGTACAGATCGTAAGATCTAAACTGGCATGGTGCAACAATACGTTTTTTGGGGGAACTGAATTCTCATTCAGTTGGCAAAATTTATTACATATAGTGTCAAAGTTTAGAGGCCAAAAGAGTGAACTAGGATCCAGTTGAAGTGCGAGTTATACTTCGTCTAGCAGCCGAAGTAAAACTTGTAAGCCAACCAGATATTCGTTTCCCGATTTAACCCGACTTACCTGCCGATTATTTTCGTGAGTCACGTAAACGTAGAGCCGATTTAACCCGACTCACCTGCCGATTATACTCGTAAGTTACTTAGAGTAATTTACTAACCATAGATCCTTTTCCCGATATAACCCGACTCACCAGTCGATTATTCTCGTGAGTCACGTAAACATAGTAAACGTAGTTAGAACCGATTGTTCTCGTGAGTTACTTAGAGTTATTCACTAACCATAGAACCTTTTCCGGATCTAACCCGACTCACCTGCTGATAATTCTCGTGAGTCACTTAAACATAGTAAACTTAGTTAGAACCGATTTAACCCGACTCACCTGCCGATTATTCTCGTGAGTTACTTAGAGTTATTAACTAATCATAGTTAGAACCTTTTCCCGATTTCCCGATCTAACCCGACTCACCTGCCGAATATTCACGTGAGTTATTTAGAAATATTTCCTAACCGCAGTTAAAGCTCTTTTCCTGATACTATGACTCGCCGATTATTCTCGTGAGTTAGTTAGGAATATTTACCAAACCTTTTCGTTCGCATTTCACGAATTAACCCGACTCACCTTCAGGTTACTTCAGAACCCCTGTCGTACTCCGACTTAGGGAATAGTGTCGCTATAACTCTAAAAAACCTGTCTATGCCATAAATCGTTTTCCGTTCTCGTCACCCACGGAAGCGATTATACTGATCATTAAAGGAAGCAGACCTTTAATAGACCCAAACACCACTGAGTTTTCCTTGGCTGGAAAATAAAACTGCATTACAAGATTGTTACTAAAACACAAGAATTTTAATCTAAAATTAATGTTTGATTATTAAATAAATCCATCAAACTGAACAACAAAACATAATGCCATTAATTAGGAGCGGAATTTTTTTTAAAAAGCTAGTGATGTCAGTCCAACATATTACCATATTTACTGCATACAAGTAATAATTATATAACTATATATATAGATAAGAACTTTTTAAACTGCTTAAGTTTCATTAAAAATTTATTTTTTATGACTGTATATTAGACCGTTTAAAGCATATAAGACAGAAACTGAAAGTTGTTGCGATCCTTGATTGCCGGGACGAAAAAGTATCCATTTGGACTACAAGCCTCCACTAGCCTCCAATAAAAAATTTGGGGCCGATCGGATGACGCTAAAGTCTGCCTAAAGTTCATTGAAAAAATTAAATCACACTTTACATGGTGTAATATGGTGTTTTTAATCAAAATACATATGTTTAAGCAATTTAAAATATTTTTGTTGGGTAACTAGACGACATCGATTTTTAGTACAGTTTCTATTCTAATAAGCCATAAATGACCAAATTTATTAGAAAAACAAAAAAGTTACAATTTGAAGATTATATTAGATCCGACTTGTTGTGTGAGGGATATTTTCGACAATATGCTTCAATGCACTGTAAGATAAATGGATTCTATTCTTCGTCTTTCGTAAGAATCCTGTTGTAATCATTAAAAAATTGTATACAGTGTTCAGCAGTGTCGTTAACAACAAACAGATCACGACAAACATCGAGAGCATCTTGCTAATCTTCTTTCGTTTCCCAAATGTATGGATCATGCTTGTATGACACGAAATCGCTCAAATTATTGTACAGCAATAGTCTTAGGTCGGAGAATTTTCGATCATCATCCAATTTTACGATTGGTTCTGTTCATTGCAGGCGCCTAACCATCTTTCGTTTCTCTTACATCCGAATCGAAAAACGCTAAAGCCATTGTTTCTGGTGCCAAATGCCACAAATGACTTTTCCATTTACGTAAAACCGCTTCAGACACATCTGGGTCGGTTTGTGCATATGCGATGGATTCTTTCAAAAAATGTATATCATTTCCATTTGGGGCTCGTATGGCATTTGTGCATGTAAATCACGCTTTGACATACAGTCGCACGAGAAAAATACATATATCGCGTAGTCCATTCAATTCTCGTTGTGTCAAAGTGAACTGCTTCCGAAAGAGGAATATTTTCAAGGCGTATATGCCTTTTCCCATGAACCTTGCGTGGGATGTTGGACCAGGTGTACGAAAGCTTCCGCCCACTGCAACAAGGAAAGTTATTGTTAATTATTGTAGTTCCTTGAAATCCACGTGAATTTGTGTTTGTTGTAGCTGTTGGTTGCAGAAAATCTTAATGGCTTTGCAGTCAGCATTACTAATTTTTGAGTGTACATTTGGGTCTTCATTGGTATGCAATTCGTATGCCGCATCCGTACCCGTACTGTTATCAACGAATTCATATTCGTCTCCACTTCCAATGTAAACTATATTAAGTACTGCAAAATATCAGTTGATGATTCATGTTGGCATTCAATACCTTTTCATAATAACGGTAGTTGGCTACCACAGCCACTTTAAGAGCAAGAAAAAAAATTTTAAAATGGTGATTCCATTAAAGGCATTTGACTTTTTGGATAATCGGATTTATTGCGCTATTTTACCGGCTTAATTTTGAAATATCTTAAACTACCTTTAAAAAAATGCTAAACTACCGAAACACCGATTTATAACGGTATTTTGCAGATATAACCCAATGTAACAGGTAATATTATGAAATAAACCACGTGATATTAGAAGACACATGCCACTATTGAAATCGTAGTTTTAAAATTTTCGTATCGGTACTGATCAGAGCGTGGTAGGCAACTACCGTTATAATGAAAACGTAGTGCTTACCAACCATGATAATTTCACTTATAAGATTGATTGTTAACTTCTGAATATTTTCTCTTCCGCGATACTTCTTTTTGCTTTCTTTATTCTGATCGCTGCTCTCGGCCGTATAACTTCTTGTCAACGCCTGTCCTGTACCCTGGTCTTCCTTTCCGTCTTTGCATCAACAAAAACTTCTTCCAGGCGTTTGCACAATCGATCGTCCATTGTTACGTTGAAAATGTTCACGTTCGAGTTTGATGTATCCGATCTGCTGTTTTCACTTTGTTTGTGGACATTTCTCCAGTCGCCGTACAATTTTAGCAATTTATCTTGACATTTATAATTATCACGTATTGGTATGCGCGCCTGTTGCCAAAAAATTATAGCTGCATCCACTGCTAGCTTAGCACTTTCTTTTGCAAAATTTTGTCTGCCATCATTTACAAACCGCATATTGTAAAACAAAACTTGCAGTATATGTCTTTTTGACGGCAGTTTGGCTCCATATATCAGGTGTGATACATGCCCAAATGATTCCACGTAGCGCAATTTATCACTGGATCGAGTAACCATCATGGATGTAGGCGATGGTAATTCCGAAGCTGATGTAGATGGTAAATCTGACATCGAAACAACAATTTATATTTAATTACTTAGATATGGATAAAGTCCAATTGTCACTATTGAAATCGTAGTTTTAAAATTTTCGTATCGGTATTGATCAGAGCGTGGTAGGCAACTACCGTTATAATGAAAACGTAGTGCTTACCAACCATGATAATTTCACTTATAAGATTGATTGTTAACTTCTGAATATTTTCTCTTCCGCGATTCTTCTTTTTGCTTTCTTTATTCTGACCGCTGTTCTCGGCCGTATAACTTCTTGTCAACGCCTGCCATGTACCCTGGTCTTCCTTTCCGTTCCGATATATCAACAAAAACTTCTTCCAGGGCGTTTGCACTAGCGATCGTCCATTGTTTCCTTGAAAATGTTCACGTTCGAGTTTGATGTATCCGATCTGCTGTTTTCACTTTGTTTGTGGACATTTCTCCAGTCGCCGTACAATTTTAGCAATTTATCTTGACATTTATAATTATCACGTATTGGTTTGCGCGCCTGTTGCCAAAAAATTATAGCTGCATCCACTGCTAGCTTAGCACTTTCTTTTGCAAAATTTTGTCTGCCATCATTTACAAACCGCATATTGTAAAACAAAACTTGCAGTATCTGTCTGTTTGACGGCAGTTTGGCTCCATATATCAGGTGTGATACATACCCAAATGATTCCACGTAGCGCAATTTATCACTGGATCGAGTAACCATCATGGATGTAGGCGATGGTAATTCCGAAGCTGATGTAGATGGTAAATCTGACATCGAAACAACAATTTATATTTAATTACTTAGATATGGATAACGTCCTATTGTCACTATTGAAATCGTAGTTTTAAAATTTTCGTATCGGTACTGATCAGAGCGTGGTAGGCAACTACCGTTATAATGAAAACGTAGTGCTTACCAACCATGATAATTTCACTTATAAGATTGATTGTTAACTTCTGAATATTTTCTCTTCCGCGATTCTTCTTTTTGCTTTCTTTATTCTGACCGCTGTTCTCGGCCGTATAACTTCTTGTCAACGCCTGCCGTGTACCCTGGTCTTCCTTTCCGTCTTTGCATCAACAAAAACTTCTTCCAAGGCGTTTGCACTAGCGATCGTCCATTGTTTCCTTGAAAATGTTCACGTTCGAGTTTGATGTATCCGATCTCCTGTTTTCACTTTGTTTGTGGACATTTCTCCAGTCGCCGTACAATTTTAGCAATTTATCTTGACATTTATAATTATCACGTATTGGTTTGCGCGCCTGTTGCCAAAAAATTATAGCTGCATCCACTGCTAGCTTAGCACTTTCTTTTGCAAAATTTTGTCTGCCATCATTTACAAACCGCATATTGTAAAACAAAACTTGCAGTATCTGTCTGTTTGACGGCAGTTTGGCTCCATATATCAGGTGTGATACATACCCAAATGATTCCACGTAGCGCAATTTATCACTGGATCGAGTAACCATCATGGATGTAGGCGATGGTAATTCCGAAGCTGATGTAGATGGTAAATCCGACATCGAAACAACAATTTATATTTAATTACTTAGATATGGATAACGTCCTATATATAGGATGGCAAGTGCTCAGAATAAACAAGATTGAACAGCTTGTTTGTTTGTAAGACACTGTTTTCTATTTTAAAATATGATCTTATAATAGCTAACAAGTAAATAAATCTTAACATATACATAGTAAATTAAAGAGAGCGAGAAAGTACTATATAGGGGACTATATAGGGTTCCTTATCACACACCATATACTTAAACATATGAGAGCGTCAATATAATTAGCCAGACTAACATATGTTTTGTTGTTGTAGGCAAAAAAGTAACGGGACACAGTTACAACAAAAAACAAAGAAAGAAAGAGAATGTGCAAAAGTTGATAAGTTACTCAGCATGCATGTGCACATTGTGCATGCCATGTCAGCTACAACATTCAATTGACGTAAAATTCAAATGAAAAAGGTTGTTTTTTGTTTCTCTAACGATATTGATTATTTATGGTTTATTAGAATAGAAACTTTAATTTGCTTAAACATAACATATTTTGATTCACAACCCCATATTTCACCATATAGTGTTTTTTAATTTTTCAATGAACTTTGGGCAGACCTTAGCGTTATCCGATCGGCCACAAATTCTTTATTGGAGGCTTATAGGCCAAATGGCAAATTTTTGGCCCGGTAATCAATACAAAAAAAAAATAAATGGTTTACTGTATGTAGTCTTTTTTGGCAACTGTAACCTATTCACACCATGTAATCGAAACTGGAAGAGAGGTCAAACCAACTTATATGAAAAGTAATAATAGTTCAACTATATAGTAAAAAATAGCAATCCAAATTGAGGTCAATAAGGCAGTGTCCTTAATATGCTTTGCATTGACGGCCAAAAAACTAGAATCTTGAAATTAGCAATTAGCAGGCTTAAATGCTAGAGTTTTTAGTTGGCTACAAAATAAAAAAAATCTAGAAATAGGTTTAAAGTGACAGTCGATATTTTGTTCTACATTGGCTTGTCGGTTTTTGTATAAACTTCCTTAATGACTTAGAAAATTCAAATTTCTTGCATTTTATAGAACCCTAATACTATAAAGGGTTTTCCAATAGGTACTTGACAACTTTGAATGTAATTTGTGAACGCACTATTTCACTGATCATCTTACTGTTACTTTCCTTTTTTTAAGTAAACACAACATTTTCATCATGGTTAAGTACAAGAACGAACAACGTATGCAAATTATAAAATTGTACTACCGAAATTCGGAGTCGGTGACCGCAACTTTAAGAGCCTTAACTCCAATTTTCGGTCATTATTCTCACCCTAGTAGACAATATCAAGTTTAGTGCAAACATTTGAGTCTACATATTCATTGTGTGAAGTTGCCGTGCCAGTGAGACAATCGGTTGGTCGAAGTGACGAAAATATCGCTGCCGTTCAGGCGTCCGTAGCAAACGATCCAAATAAGTCGATTCCGCGCCGTTCTCAAGAACTGGGCATCGACAAGACCACTTTATGGCGAATTTTGCGTAAAGATCTTGGTTTACACCCATACAATATCAAGCTTACTCAAGAATTGAAGCCGATGGACCATTTGACGCGACGTACGTTCTCGAATTGGGCTCTGGAGAAACATCTTCAGTGACGAAGCTCATTTTTGGCTCAATGGGTTCGTCAATAAGCAAAATATGCGTTATTGGTTTGGTGAAAATCCACATGTGCTTCATGAATCACCACTCCACAAAAAATAACTGTTTGGTGCGGTTTGCATACCAGCGGCGTCATTGGGCCATATTTTTCCGTCGACAATAACGATCGTCACGTTACTGTGAATGGCGATCGTTATCGCGCCATGATTACCGATTATTTTTAACCCGAATTGGAAAACATGGCCTTGGACGACATGTGGTTTCAACAGGACTGTGCCACAAGGCACACAGCACACGTTATAATCGATTTATTGAAGAGTAAGTTTGGTGAGCGTGTTATCTCAAGAAATAGACCAGTCAATTGGCCGCCTCGTTCGTGTGATTTAACGCCTCTAGACTGTTTTCTTTGGGCTACGTCAAATCATTGGTCTATGCCAACAAGCCGACGACGTTGGAAGAACTCAGAGCCAACATTGAGCGCGAAAGAGCGGCCATAACGGCCGAAATGTTTGACCGATTTATCGAAAATTGGGTCCAACGAATCGATCGCTGCCGACGCACAGTGCTTTGTCCCCATATAGTGAATCGGCAAAATTAGAGGAGTTGTCGCAGAAACTTGAAATTTGGTATGCTGGCTCAGAATATCTAAATTAAGAAAAATTTTAAGTTTCGAAAAAATCGGCCCAAGGACACGCCTACTTCCGATACATCCTTAAATTTAAAAGTTTAATTCCAGCTACTATTATGAGCAGAATGAAGCAAAAATTGGTAAATCTCTGTTAAATTATGTCATTTAGTTTAGTGCTTAATTTTGTTTCATTCGGAGCAAGGACATAACAACCTCCCATATATCCTTTTTCTTAAAATCTACATTTTGGCTACATTAATGATAAGAATACAGTAAGAATTCGGAATAGTTTATGAAATTATACTTTTTTGCTCTGTGACAATTTTCGTTTCATTCGGTGCAAGGACATTACTACCTCCCATATATCCTTTTCCTCAAAAACTGAATTTTAGCTACATTAATGATCAGAATGCACTAAAAACGGATAATAAGTTTTAAAAAGATACTTTTTAGATCTCTGGAGATTTTTTTTTATTCGGTACAAGTACTTGACTTTCTCCCACATGTCCTTTTTCTCAAAAACTAAGTTTTTCCCAAGTTTGCCATTTATTAATACAGATATATACTTCTGGGATTTTATTTTTTTACACAGATATCCAAAAAGCAACTATACACAATTTTAAATACAATTTACCATTATCGAAAAATATAACTTTACAATTATAAAATAAATTTTACAAAAGGGCTTCATTATGTATATACATATGTATAGAGAAAATATGTAAAAAATTTATAATTTTAAAAAGGGCTACACTTATTCCTTCAAGTTTTGTAATTTTTAGCAACTTTTGTGAAGTTGGATCACGCTATCATCTCTAATTTGAAAAACATAACCAACGGCAAATAAAAAATAAAACAAAACAAACCAAACAAAATATGACAAAAAAGGTTATAAATAGATTTCGATTACATCTTTGTAATTCAAATCGATATCAACTTACATTTAACAACAGTGATGGCTAATTGATTATGTATATTTTTTTTTTAAGTAAAATATTATCAAGTACAAACACTAATTCTAATTTAAATAATACTAATTATAATTTTTATTCGATTCGCATAAAATTAGGTACACGAGTTTTTATCCGATTTAAAAAATCTAACAAAACTTGTATAATTTTATATAATTTTTTATGCTCTATCAAAATAGTAAAATTTTCCATAAGAATACTAGGTAATCGGGAACTAGAAGAATATTTTGTACGGTGGATATGCAAAATTTTGTATCCAATTCGGATAAAACTAGGTACAAGAGATTTTATCCGATTCGGAAAAAATTTCCAAATTATGGACTTAGAAAAGCCGAAATAAAAAGTTGTATAATTTTATATAATTTTTTTTTTATATTCAATCAAAGATAATAAATTTTTTCAAACAAATGCGGTAAAAATCACAAATTTAGCCATTTTTACAAAAGCCAATATTTTGATTTTTTTGTGAAAAACCGGCACTTTTTTTTAATAATATGTTAGATAATCTTATAGACTTACAAAAACCGAAATAAAAAATTATTTAATTTTATATAATTTTTTATTATACTCAATCAAAGATAATACATTTTTTCAAACAAATGCGGTAAAAATTACAAATTTAGCCATTTTTACAAAAGCCAATATTTTGATTTTTTGTGAAAAACCGGCACTTTTTTTTTAATAATATGTTAGTTAATATTATAGACTTACAAAAACCGAAATAAAAAATTATTTAATTTTATATAATTTTTTTTTTATACTCAATCAAAAATAATACATTTTTTCAAACAAATGCGGTAAAAATCACAAATTTAGCCATTTTTACAAAAGCCAATATTTTGATTTTTTGTGAAAAACCGGCACTTTTTTTTAATAATATGTTAGATAATATTATAGACTTACAAAAACCGAAATAAAAAATTATTTAATTTTATATAATTTTTTTTTATACGCAATCAAAGATAATAAATTTTTCCATATTCCTAGTATGTTCTTCTAATTCATTGGGAGCTAAAAGAATAGTTTGTAAGTAGACTATTCAAAATTTTCATCCGATTCGAATGAAATTTGGTACATGATGATTGTGACTAATTCTTTTTACTGATATTTGTACATATATCCAATTTGCTGAAAATTGGTCAATATTCAATCATATAAGTCAAAAAATGCGGTAAAAATCACAAATTAAGCCGTTTTTGTGAAAAACCGGCACTTTTTTTTTAATAATATGTTAGATAATATTATAGACTTACAAAAACCGAAATAAAAAATTATTTAATTTTATATAATTTTTTTTTATACTCCATCAAACTTAAGAAATTTTCGAATTTTCACCAAAAAAAAACCTATTTTTTGGAGTTGTAAAAAATATTTGTTTTCAAATATATCTAAGTATTCAAAAAATAAAACTTTAAATCAGTATTTAAAAAAATATATTTTTGAGAATTATTTTCGTGAAACAACTGAAAACAATATTTTTTGTTCAGAAATTTTTGCTTAATATTTTCAAACTTTGGCGCCCTCTACTGACGGCGAAAGCAATCAGACAAAATTTTTTTTGCATATTTATTTCAGTTAACTTCTTGTCTTTCAAAAAATGTACTTTTAAAAACAATTTGAGCCCATGCTTAATTTTTGATTTTTGCCTATGGGACAAAGCACTGTGCGACGCACTGTGGTCAATATTTTGAGATAGCGGCCAAAACTCCTTTTGGTTTTTGTTCTCCGATTTTAAAGTTATTAGACTCATATGAAAGTAGACAGTAGTAAACCTCGGGAGCCAAAAAATTAGAACTCTATTTCAACTATTTCACTGAGAACAGGGTGGTCCAAAATGGGCTTTTTCAGAATTTAGTAAATTTATGATATTTTTAGTTAATTTTCAAAGTTTCAATGATCATAACTTTTTTGTTTTTCAAGATTTTTGGACGAAATAAATTTGTTGTAACTTAACTTATTTCCTATTACTGGTAAAAAAATTGAAGCTCTACTGTTTTCAGAACAATTTAAATATTTTTTAAAAAAAGGTAAAATTTCTCGGAAATTTCCTACTTCATAGAGCACAACTCCTGTGAGTCAAGCTGAGTCAAAACACAAATTTACTATTTTGTAGTCCTAACTCTCCCCTACATTCCTATATATACATGTCCATGCATCGGGACTGCACTTTTTGAGCTACAGCAATTTTTCTGACCCAAGGTAAGATATTCGGTACAAATGCACGTCATATTTTTTGAGAAGTTATTTGTATGTGAAAGTGGCTATTATGCATATATTTTGATGAAATTTTGTACATGAGTTCTTATTGACCCAATAATATCAAAATTTTGACAAAAATGACAATAGAACTCTCAAATTATGTGGTATCTGGCAATTCATTTGGAAAAGGTAAAAAATAATTTTATTGTCATCTAATATTACATAACTTAAATACCTGAAAATTGCAAATAAATTTAAAACCAATGTAAATAACTGGTAAAACCAAGTACCTGTTATATTATTACCAGTACATGTTAACTCTCAAATTATGTGGTATCTAGCAATTCATTTGGAAAAGGTAAAAAAGATTTTATTGCCATCTAATATTACACAACTTAAATACCTGAAAATTGTAAATAAATTTAAAACCAATGTAAATAACTGGTAAAACCAAGTACCTGTTATATTATTACCAGTACATGTTAACTCTCAAATTATGTGGTATCTAGCAATTCATTTGGAAAAGGTAAAAAAGATTTTATTGCCATCTAATATTACACAACTTAAATACCTGAAAATTGTAAATAAATTTAAAACCAATGTAAATAGCTGGTAAAACCAAGTACCTGTTATATTATGTTTCAAAGAGGTAAAAAGATCATGTTGAAACTTCGAGCAATAGTATATTAATCCATGCATTCATTTTTTTTCTTCATTATTGTTTAAGCAATGGCTAAATTCAGTTATAGTGTTCTATCTGATATATATTTTGAAAGGAAAGATGAAAACGACATTATTTTACATATAATGAATAATCCATTCTTCAAAATATGCGACAAACAAGAAATTAAAATTCATAACTTAAAAATAAAAAACTTTTTAAATACTTGAAGAAAACGGTACAATCAATGTTCCAGAAACAAGAAATTGTTTTACTCACGCAACCAAGAATGGCTAAGAAATAAACTTATTTTTAAAAAGCCATCAGTAACTACCACGGAAACTGGAAAAGGTGGTCGACCAGCAAAGCCAATTGATAATTGTAGTGAAAGATCACGAAGACGCAAGCTTAAACAGGATTAAAAGGATTCATTTCTGCACCAAATTCAACCATCGAAAACTAAAAAGAGTAAAATTGCTATCATTGAAAAAATAGTGGAAGCAAGCCCCAGACGCACAAAAAGGATTTTAGAAAGTATGCCGACACCAACTGAAGAAAATAAATTTACTCCAGAAGAAGCATTTGCACTATTTTTGGATTTGAAAATGACTAAAAACCAATATACAGAATTGCGGAAGCGAACCAATGAAAAAAATTGTGGAATTTTTCCATCATATCGAGATATAGTTTCTGCCAAAAGATATAGTTTCTGCTATTAGTGTAACTTCAAGTTCAGCAGAAATAAAATTGCAGGATCTTCTTGAACACACTGCAGAACGATTATTAAAAACATATGATGCTGACTATTTAAAGAAGTTTAAAAATTGCAGCATGACTTTAATTTCTAAATGGGGATGTGATGGGTCCTCTGGCCAGAAACAATACAAACAATGTAATGCGGAAAATTCATCAGATGCCAATTTATTCATGATTTCTTTCGTTCCATTACGTTTAACAAAAACTTATATTGGTTCAGAGCCGTCAACTAGTAGAGCTGCAGAGATAGATGTATGGAAAAAGGAAATTCCCTCGTCAACAAAACTTTGTATACCAATAAAGTTTGCTTACAAAAAAGGAACTAAAGATGTCATAACTGAAGAAGTTGGCAAAATAAGAGATGAAATTAAAGAACTTCAACCAGTGATATTTGAATTTAATGACCAATGCATCGAAGTTAACTTTAAAATGTCACTTACAATGATCGATGGAGAAGTTGCACAAGCTTTAACCGAAACAAAGTCTTCGTCAAGCTGCACCATATGCCAAAAAACATCAAGTCAATTGAGCCAACCACCAACACAAGACGATAGTTTTAATGAAGCATATGAATTTGGAATGTCACCTCTTCATGCTATAATTCGTTTTATGGAGCATATTCTTAAATTGGGACAAAAATATTCTTGCAGACATATGACAACCACAGTTCACAAAATTTTGTTCCATGGGGAACAAATAATTCAGCACAATATGCTTCCAATTGGAGATCTCTCAGAAGAAGCGCAAGAAAAAAGGAACAAAGACTACAGATTCTTTCGCGAGCACAATACAAGAAAAATTTCCAGATATTGTACTAATGAAGATATTATTAATATTTTGTTGTGCACATCAGACCCATATATGTCCAGTATTCGACAGAAATGGAAATCAACCTCATTAGAGTTAGATGAAGAAGCTAAACAACTACTGCAAAATGAAAATCAAAGCTATTTGGAAGAAATTTTTTCTAATATTGTTTAATTAATACTAGTTTAAAGATTATAATTTGTTTCTAATTTTAGTATAAATTTTTATTAATACATTTAAATAAAATGTATGTGCACTTTAAATCAATAGTAAAAGTTTACTTAAAATTTTATCGATGTTGTGTTCTGTATATAATATATCCAAATGGTATTGATATTGTTGGGAATTTCAGTGTTATTTTTCAGTTTAATCCTCACAAGAATTAGCTTTCTTCCAAAAAAACCAACCTTGGGCCCCTGTGAATATTGAGACTAAATAAATGTCAGGGGCCAAATGTTGGCATTTTCTGACCAAAATTAAGTTTAGGAATAATAAATAAGTATTGGTTGTAAAATACGATTGAAGAAAACAAGAAATTTAAAAAAAATACCTATTTAAAATGTCAAATATTCAACTTTTACATGGAAACTCAACAAAAAATTAAAATGCATTTTTAACTCCACATTACTTACGTTCCTATCAGTCGATTTTTACGTTTGAACACGCAAATTGAAGCTTAAAGTCCCTCCTATTGAACAAAACAAATTGCGTAAAAAAATACCAATCCGGTCAAAAGTTACAGAGCTTTGACCGCTATCTCGCGAAATTGACCACTGTGCGACGTGCCCGCGGTGGCCATATGAACGAAGTCAAGTTTAATTCATAAATGTTTTGATTGTATTTCAAGTCGATCATAAAGTTTTGGAAATATCTCAAATGGTTTGAATTTTATTTAAAAAAAAAGTTGTTATAAAGTTTTGGAAATATCTCAAATGGTTTGAATTTTATTTAAAAAAAAAGTTGTTAAGTCCTGATTGGAAACCCCGATATAAGTATATTAAGGTTCTATAAAATGCAAAACGTTGGAATTTTTTTAGGACCAAGTCGATAATATTTGAAATTTCTCCATGCTGTTGTTGAGGTTAATTGTACTTACCACTTGTTTCATCATCTGTAAATTCACTAGCCTTTTCTTTCCACAATTGAATTGTAGATCCTCCAGTTAATAAACGTGTGCCTTCTAAATTCCATGACAATGTTATAACATGAGAATGACTAGTAAATGATCCTGTTTGAACCCATCTGAAAAGAATTAATGTATTTTTTATTTTATATATTTTGTTATTTTAACTACAGGAACAATGTTTTTTACTAAATTAAAAGAACGTCGAGTACCTTTTACATACAAAAGCAAAAATAAAATAAAATATTTGTATTACAAATTTTCTTTAAATATGTAGAATTTAATAAAAACAAAATAATTTTGTAAAGTATTCAATTAATCGACAAAAATTATTTGCCATTAGAAAATAATGAATTTGAAATTGTTTGTTCGATTAATCGAATGGTAAATTTGCAGATAAAATTTTTTGTTAATTACACGAAACAAGTGTTCAGATATATTGGTATGTATAAAATAAAATAATGCCTGGTTTTCATAATGTCATATGAACTGACAACAAAAACTGACTCAAATGAATTCTCGTCATTTTGTGTCAAGTGCGTTTTCATTACATCTTAAAAACTGACAATAAGTCGATAAAGCAGAGCGTGTCAAAGACTTATGTCAAATTTTGGCGTCAGTTGACTGGCACGCCGTTTTTATTACAAAGGTCAAATGGCGAGCGAACAGCTGATTAGAAAATATTAATTTAAGGTAAATAAAAAGTGGAAAAAATAATAAAGAAGAAACAAATGGCTGTTGCTAGTGCGGCGCTTTGAGTTATTAAAACACTAAAGGGCTTGGGAAAATAAAAGCATTGAAATTAATTTTTCCAGGAAAAAAAAAAAATAACAGCTTTGCGCTCACCAAACAAAAAAAAAATTGACAACTTGTTGTCAATTTTATTTTAGATAAAAATGCTGCCATATCTGCTGACAAACTGAAATTTGACGTTTTCACTTGTATGTCATTTTATGCACACGAACTGCCTTCTGTTCGTGTGCATAACTGACTGCAAATTCATATGACAACCCGTTTTCATACAATTGCCACAATTTGGACAAATTGACATTAAAAATGACATAGTGAAAACCATGCAAAAGCCAATTAAGTTTTTTTTTCAATTAACAATGTTCGAAGTTACTGCAATGAAACCAAACCAACACCTAAAGAAGTAGTTACAATTTAAATAAAAATATTTTTTTTACAAATCATACATTTTGTTGGTGAACAATCTTCTCTTTGGGGTCCCGATTTTAAATCGACATTTCACGAAAGAAAGATCATTTTTGAAATCCTAAGGAAATTTCTTTCATTTAAGTACCCACACTTATATGTTACTACGCGTACCGGTGTTTTTTGTTTGAGCAACATCTGTTAAAGACCACTTCAGCCAAAATGGCGCATTTATCAAAAATTAAAAAACCGTTGTTTCGATCCCGCTGAATATTTGTGTCATAACTACTACCCAATAGGATTTGACTTGGTGCAAGTTTCGTTTCGCTCCTAAGACATCGGCTTTAAAAGTTCGTATATTTGAGATGAAATCCACCATTTATTTAGTTCTTCAGTCTACTGATATTATCTAACAGACTAACATATGGTTACAAGAAAATTTCCACAACTAGAAATTTCTTCACGCGAATTTTGACAGCCGGAAAAATCTGGTGTGGTAATAAACTGGAAATAACTACCTGACTACTCATATAAAAACGGGTATTTTGTGACGCAGTAGTTCAGTTGATAAGTAAAACGCAGAGTGTGAAGAACTAAAGTGTGGCTAAGGTTTAGTCTATCTACATCGTGTAAATAAAGTGTGTTATTTAAGTGTTTTTCTGTAATTTTTAATGACTGTTATAAATAAATAGAGCTATAAACAATTTCAAACAGGGTTTAATATTTGCAATATAGTAAGAACTCGATTTATTTAAAAGGTAAATATATCAACGATTTTATAAAGGGTAAAATCGTAACAATTGGTGTCAGAAGTGGGATTGCAAAATAATAAGCAGTCATAAAATTGGAGGAGCTTAAGGTGGAACAGCTCAAGAAGATTGAGCAAATTGGCGCCACCGACAGCAGGAAATAAAGTAGAATTGCAAAAGAGGCTCGTAGAGGAATTTGGGCGGCGTAACATTGACATTGCAACTTACGATTTTGATGAAAAAGAAGAAATGGAGGTTAGTATCCGTAAAACAGAAGGTAACATGGAGTTAAGCACAATGTTGGCTGCTATGATGGAAAAGCTAGAAGCTTCTAGAGCAAACAACATAAAAATGTTAGAAGCTTCGAGAGCAGACAACATGAAACTTTTAGAAACTTCTAGAGCAGACTATAAAAAACTGCTGGAAATTTCTAGAGCAAACAACGAAAAATTGTTAGCTAAACTTCAAGCAACTTCTAGAGCAGAAATATGTGGAACAACGAAGAAAAGGCTATAGAGTTGATTCTGGGCTTAAAAGGAAACGCTGCAGAAATTCTAGAAAGTGTGCCAATCACCTGCAGAAATAATTATGACGAGATAATGGTGGCACTGCAGTGAAAGTATGGTGGCGAACACAAAAAATAAATATACAGAATGGAACTAAGAGGTAGACTTCAGAAAGCAAATGAGTCGTTGCAAGATTTTGCAACAGAAATTGAACGATTGGTGCAGCTGTCATATCTGGACGAAAATCATCCATTACACTATGGAACATTTTTGGGATTATTGTCTGGGGGGTGAGAAATTCCAAGTCAGGGTGATGGTCAGTATAGTAAAACCCTCAAAGGGTTTGGCGTTCGTATGTGTCAGTTTTTTTTATGACCTTTTAAATTTTTTCCTTATCTTGATGTTTTTTCGCTTAGTTGTAACATTTTGGCAAAAACGTAGTTTAACATAACTCGAGAACCACTTGTCCGATTTTGCTAAAACAAACTCAAAAAAATTTAGAATTACAATTTCTTTAATCCGTTCATATAACGTTTTTCTTTATAATCAACAGTTTTGCCGGTAAAAATAAATTTGTGGAGAAAAAAAAAATATTTTTTTGCCTAAAAATTAAAATTTTTTTTTTAAATTCATAAAAAATCCAAAACGGAAAAAAGGATCAAGTGTTATTAATTTCATGTAAAGTCACATAACCTATAAACAAAATGCGACATAGATCATAGAAATCGATTAACGCGTTCTGCTTTTATTTACAATTAAGTGAAGGTATCATATTTTGACAAGAATATTGATATTTGTTTTTATTCAAAAAAGTGTCATTTATCGCCTTTTTTATAAATTTTCCCAATAACTCCAGACTTCTGGCCATAAACTACTTAAAAAATTAAGTAAACATTTTTATAATTTTTTATTTTTATTTTATTTCTTTATTTTTATTTATTTTAATAAATATTGCCTAGACTTTTTCGATGGTGGTTGTTCGGGACTAGTGGCATCGCATTCATCGCTATCATCAGTTTCTGAACCACACATAATGTCAATGTGTGACTCCACTGTTGGCCCTTCTGCATCTCCTGAAAATTCTTTATCATCAAGATCATCCTTGTCTTGCCACACAAGCTTACTCCACCAGCAAATTTCCGCAATTATTGCACTCGGCGACTTTTTGCCTCTATATCTGTAAGTTTTTGTTTTATTAAAATGAGTTTGAAAAAATAAAAAATCAGTATTACCTCATTTCAAATGGCATAGCAACTTGATGATAGCGTTCACCTTGTTCATCAGATTCGGTAGCCAATTGTTTGCTGAAGTAGTCCAGATGATGATGTAAATAATGGATTTTCAAGGACATGTGGACACCAATTTCCGAGAATGCTCTTAACATCCTTGCGACAGAAACATCATAGTTGTTAGAACGATGCTTTCAACAAGCCTTCTATTACTTCTTTGATTGCCTGCCATGCATTCAATTCAGCGTCAATCAAAATATTGTTGAATGCGTCACTTTTAATCAGCTTTCGTATATCTGGACCATTTACTACGCCTGATTGGAAAAAATTAATTTGTTAAGATGGAAAATCATGGGAAATGAATGTGATATTATAACTTACCTTCTTTAATTTTACCTTCGCTGAGTCTCGGGTAAATCAGTTTCAAACACAAGAAAACTTCATCTCTTTTGGCGACAGTTTTGATAAAATTCTTAACAATTCCAAGTTTAATATGCAGTGGAGGCAGCAATATCTTCTCCTTCGGCACTAGAGGCTCAGGAATAATATTGGCCGTTTGTAACCTGCTGTGCTCTCTGAGTTTCCATCCGTGGCATGCATATTGGTCACCGGAAAATCGTGTGTCCCAATCGCACAAAAAGCACATATATTTTATATAGCCGCTTTGAAGACCGCAAAGCATTGCTACAACTTTTAAATCGCAGCATATGCGCCACATATGTTTGGCGTAGTTAACCATTTTTAAAATATTTTCCAGTGCATCATATGTTTCTTTCGTTTCTGTACTATAGGCGATTGGAACTGAAGGTTTTTTATTGGTCTTATGCAGTAAAACCGCCTTCAAGCTGAGTTTTGAACTGTCAATAAATAATCTCCAGTCATCTGCTTCATATTTTATTTCCATTGCGTCCATCAATTTTCCTACATCCGGGCAATATGCTGAAGTTTTTTCATCATTCACAAGGAATAAACTTTGGAGTGTTGCCTGACGACTTCGATAAGCTGTGACTTTCACACCGGGTGCCAACAAATTGTTTGATTTCAAAATGGAAGCCAGCTCTTCCGATTTATGCTGTGTTAATTCCAACTTGGCACCAATTGAATCAAGCTTATTTTGATTTATTAAAATTGGCTCATTGGATACTGATGGCTCATATGGGGGATCATCACGTGCATGATATGTCGGAGCAGTCGTAGAAGAGAAAATATCTGGGCTAGAAAAGCTTTTGGCACAGGAATGTGGTCCGAATGAGGCAATGGTGTTGCGGCACTTGCAACACCAACGTAATTATACGATTTTCTTATCCTTTTTGCAGCTCCTTTATTCTCACATGCATAGCAATTCAATGGATTGTGGCCTTCGCCAGGATTAGTCCAAGTCATTGGGATACCGAATGGCATACTTTCACGTCTTCTATTTTTCCAATCCATTAGACGGTTGTAGCAGCTTTTACACACAGTACTGAAAATTCCCCTTTTTTTATGTGTTGAGACATATTGACCACAGCAGTAGCAAAAGCTATTTATATCTGGCTTGCACAGTTCCATATTCTGTTCAGTTTTGTTCACTTTTAAAAAAATGGAGAAAAATCACTTTTACTGTTCGCGTTCGTCGACACTTGTTGAATGACAAAAATCACAGAACCAGTGTGAGAAAGAGAAGAAGTATAATGACAATGCATGTTTTATGTGAACATTACAGAACCAATGTTGCCACATCAATATTTCTCTTTTAGTACAGTAGAAAAATATGAGAGAGTTCGGCTTGTGAGTGTCAATGTTTTCTCCAAATAATGTTGTGCATATCTGGAGGAAATTTTTGAAATTCATACATTTACCTAATTGTGAATAAATGAGAAACGCGTGCATCGATTTTCATGATCTATGCCTCTTTTTGCTCATGAGTTATGTGACTTTACGCGAAAGTAATTAGTTTTGGCACTTTTTTCCATTTTGGATTTTTTTTGAATTTAAAAAAAAAAATATTTAAATTTTTAGGCAAAAAATACTTTTTTCCCTTCATACATTCATTTTTAACTTCGAAAGTGTTGCACATATAGGAAAACGGTATAGAAACAGATTAGAGAAATTGTAATTCTTAATTTTTCTAAATTTGTTTCATCAAAATCGGACAAGTGCTTCTCGAGTTATGTTAAACTACGTTTTTGCCAAAATGTTACAACTAAGCGAAAAAACATCAAGATAAGGAAAAAATTTAAAAGGTCATAAAAAAAACGAACGCCAAACCCTTTGAGGGTTTTACTATACTGACCTAGTACCATCACCCTGACTTGGAATTTCTCAGCCCCCAGATTGGCTGTTGTACTGTGTTATTAGACGAATTCAAAATTACAGCGTTTGTGAGTGGAATTCCTGATCCTGATGTAAGGTACGCAGTGCTTCATTCAGTGTTTCATTTGCGCTGTCACAGGAGACTGCGAAAATAATTGCCAAGCCGCAAATATTTAATGTGCGAAACCTCGAAGTAATTGCTGAAAAAGAGGAAGATATAAGTACCATGTTAAGAAACCTAAAAGAGGCAGTTCTGAAGGCATTAGGTGAAAAGCGAGGCAAACCGAAGGACAAATGCTACAACTGCGCTAAAGTGGGACACTTTCAGCGAAACTGCCGAGCACCAAGAAAAAGCTTCCGGCCGGTTAATCAATTAGCACTGGAGTCACCGTTAAAACCAAAAACAGCTAGCACTGCGGAACACAATCCAGCTCATACATGCGATTGCCCCACAATCTCCATATCTGGAATACAGCAGGGAAAAAGCAGTCATACGGCTTGTGGATATATCAACGGCAGAAAGCACATTTGTACTATAGACACAGGAGCATCACAGTCTGTCATCAGACCCGATTTAGTTAAGGAGGCAATTGAACCATTGTATGGGGTGAGACTGCGCACAGCTACTGGGGAGACTTGTACTGTCTATGGCAAAGTGAATGTAAAACTAACAATTTCCAACGTAATCGTCAATCATGCATTTATTGTTTCCGATATTGTGGACGAAGTAATCATCGGTGCAGATTTCATGATTAGTCACGGCATTAATCTGCATATAGGGCAAAAAGTTATGATTTCGCGAAATGTTGAAATACGCCTTTATGTTGGATATGAGCGCAAGGCACAGCAAGGGTAGGAAGCATGGCAAGCACAGTTCAAAGGCTGAAGGAAAATACCGTATCGTGGACATTCGACAAACGCATATCGAGTCGAGTGAAGCCTGGTCAGCGGCGCAACGGAGTGACCCCATTTTGGCAAAGAGTTTATCAACCAAAGCCTACCCGTGAACAAATATCAGCCGAAAGTCTGCTAATGAAAGCGTATTGGGCACAGTGGAACAGTCCACGGGTAATTAATCACTGCTTATACCGTATATGGGAAAGTGCGGACGGCAAAACTGAGACAAAGCTAATTGTGGTGCCGTCAAGCAAAAAAAACGAAGTATTAAAAGAGTTCCATGACGGTCCCAGTGGTCGTCATCTCGGTGTCAAGAAAACCCTAGAGAAGTTAAAACAACGATTTTACTGGGTCAGCTGCCAACAAGCTGTAAGCGACTGGATAGCAAATTGCGCGCAATGCATCGCAGCTAAAGGACCAGTAAGGACAAGTCGTGGGCAACTTTAACAATACAACTCGGGTGCCCCATTTGAGCGGATAGCAATGGATGTAGCAGGCCCTTTCCCTGTCAGTGATTCCGGAAACCGTTACGTTCTTGTGGTGATCGACTATTTCAGTAAATTGCCTGAGGTGTACGTTATACCGAACCAGGAAGCCAGAACGATAATAAGCGCATTTGTGAACAACTGGGTGTGCCGCTACGGTGTTCCATTAGAATTACACTCTGACCAGGGAAGGAATTTTGAATCTGCTATCTTCAAGGAAATTTGTGAGTTGTATGGAATAAGACAAGAACCACCCCACTGCATCCACAATCTGATGGTCGAAAGATTCAACCGCACTTTAGAGGAATACTTAAGAAAAGTGGTCAGTGCACATCAGAAGGACTGGGACGAACACATCCCTAAATTTCTGATGGCATACAGATCGGCTGTTTCTGATTCCACCTCCCGGACGCCTGCAAAAGTTATTTTCGGAACGGAACTTAAGTTCAGTTGATAAGTAAAACGCATAGTGTGAAGAACCAAAGTGTGGCTAACGTTCAGTCTATCTACATCGTGTAAATAAAGTGTGCTATCAAAGTGTTTTTCTGTAATTTTTAGAATTTTAAATAGAGCTATAAACAATCTCAAACAGTGTTTATTATTTGCAATATAGAAAGAACTCGATTTATTTAAAAGGTAAAATCGTAACAATATTAAACTTTTTGATTAATATCTACTAAATTTTATAAATTATACATATGAATTAAATATTGTAAATATTTTTTGTTCTTATCAACATTAACATCCAATGGAGGAAAACTTACATAGCCTTAAACAACATCTTACAATTAGTTCGTTACTATCTTGAGAAGGCGAAGGGTTATATAATTCTATCAAATTATATAATTCCTTACATTTAATGTCATCAGATAAAATTTGAATTATAAACATTATTGAATATAAAGATGTGCAACCTATACCTTTTCCAATTGTATTTCAGAAATAGTCAATTGTATTTCAGAATAGTCAATTGTATTTCAGAAATAGTCAATTGTATATCAAAAGTCAATTGTATTTCAGAAAGAGTCAATTGTATTTCAGAATAGTAATTTTTTTTTCAGAAATTGTCAATTGTATTTCATAAATAGTCAATTGCATTTCAGAAATTGTCAATTGTATATCAGAAATAGTCAATTGTATTTCAGAAAACCACTTATATCTACGAAGAGGAGGATCTGGTGGTCTCAAAGGGAGCCAGGTTGTTTAAGCGTACTTCGTTTAAACTGCCACTCTTCCGTGGGCAGTTTTTCTATATTATTGTCCTTTCTTTGTCTTTTCTTTCTATTTTTGGCGCTTGCCTTTTCTTCTTTTATATAGCGTGATCCATTTCGAGGATCCCTACTTTTTTAAAGAAAAAAACAGAAAATTCAAATTTAATGGGGAATGTTTATTATCATTTGAAAAAACATTCTTTGGCATTTATTTTTTGTAGATTATGACTATCAAATGTTGGCCGTTGCTACGTCCATCCGTTGAGTCCAATTTTCGATGACTCGTTCGGGCATTTCCACTGGTAACTGGCGAATGACACGCGTGATGCTTTCCTCCAAGGCCTGAATCGAAGCGGGTTTGTCTGCATGAACTTTAGACTTTACATATCCCCACAGGAAAAAGTCTAACGGTGTGATATCACACGATCTTGGTGGCCAATCGACCGGCCCAAACCGTGAAATTATGTGCTCACCGAAGTGTTCTCTCAATAAATCCATTGATTGATACGATGTGTGGGAAGTGGCGCCGTCTTGTTGAAACAAAATGTCGCCGAGATCACGAGCTTCAATTTCAGGCATCAAATAGTCGGTTGTCATGGCACGATAACGGTCGCCATTGACGGTTATGTTCGCACCGGTCTTCGTGTACACTCTCAGGTCTATTCGGTCGAATATTATCCAATAATGAATGCTGGGTCTCAAAATGGGTGATGGTGTTGCGAATAGTACGCTCAGTAGGACGATTATGTTGACCATTAGTTGAGCGAAGTGCACGAAACACATTCCTCACAAAACGTGAATTTTCGTAATAAAGTTGAACGATTTGTAAACGTTGTTCAGGCGTAAGTCTTTCCATTATGAAATGCCAAACAATACTAAACAAAAATAACATGACAGCATGACACGACCCACACGTGATCTGTCAAAAAAAGGCTATTGAAAAAATTATCTCTACTTGGATCACCCTATATATACCTTACTTACTTATATAAACCCGAAGAGTACGGCACGTACGAATAAGCTCGAAAATATTTTTTTAAAACGTTTTGAAAGTAATTGTTTTATTTTTCACCTCAAATTTTTTAAGGAATATTTCAAGAAAACACAGGTTGATCCAAGTTACAAGCAGGTCCGGTAGACCTGACTAGGGCCCAAGAGATCTGAACAGCAAAGCTGGGTGTTTATTAAGAGGTCCAGTAGACCTGACCAGTAGACTTGATGTTTATTCCGTTCTAGACAGTCAAAAAGGATAGACGTGTTATTTATTCGGTCCGTGAATTTATTAAAATATCGGCTTATTAGTGTTTAAAAAAAAAATATAAAAAAACAACAGCGCTTGGACGCTTAAAAATAATATATTTATTACAAAAAACAAATAAACCGTGTTCAATTTAAAATTTAAATAAAAAAAACATTTATAAAAAACCCTTAACAAACAGGGATTTGTCTTGTTTGTTTTGTTTATTTTTTTCTTTCTTATAAAGAAAAGAGCATATGAGCTCTATAATTCAAGAGGAGAGAAGGCTCAGTGCAAATGGCAGAAATGCCTACGTTTTTCTAAAGGGAGATAACATCAATGTTAATAAAAACATTAGTGATCCCAATTACAACAAAAATTATTTAACCGCAAAAACAATTGAGAGATCCCGTTCATGTTCTCCTTTACTCTCATGTGAAAAAATTAAAACCAATAACACAAAGGAACATGAAAATATAAAAGTACCAACAAATACAGTGCCTAGTTTAACAACAACACACAAAACGCTGTCTGCTTTGTCTTCACCAAAACCTACAGCTACAATATCAACAAATAGTGAGACTATTAAAACACCAACAACATCTTCTGCTACGTTAAACAGTGATATCAATATTATGGCTCAACCTAATAACTTAAAACATCCCCAAAGTATGCTTCACTTTCCGTCAGTAAGTAGTTTAAATATTAACCCCTCAACTGGCGCAACACCCAATGTTGACCTGGTACAGACTTGATTAGACAGGTATGTTAAAATAGTGAAGAGGAAAAGAAGCCCAAAATCGGCTAAAACAGCTCCCTATCCTAAGCTTAGTAGAGGTGAAATAAATGTCACTCAATCCCAAAACCGTTTTGCCATACTGGAAAGCGAAGATAATGATGCCCCGGTGATACCTAAACCACAAAGAGAGCAAAATTCAAATGAATTTGTTAAAACCCTAGTCAGCCTTATTGGGGAAAACTCTTTTTATATTGTGCCAATAAAAAATGGCAAAATTGTTGAAACTAAGATTCAAGTTCAATGTGAATCCAATTTCAGAAAATTAGTATCATTTCTTGAATCCAGAAAAAAATTTTTATACTTACCAGTTGAAGAGCAGCAAAGGTCTTCAGATAGTGATTAAGGGTATTGAATCATACAATGACCCACTTGAAGTAAAGAAGGCACTCGAAATCAACGGCTTTAAAGTTAAGTCCGTTGTTAATATTAGAAACCGGGATAAGCTCCCCCAACCCCTTTTCCGAGTTGAATTAGAGCCTGGCGATATCAAGTTGAAGCACCACATAAGCGACGAGGACCTGCTCAGTGTACGAACTGCCAGGAGTATGGTCACACTAGGTCTTATTGTAGACTACATGCAGTTTGCGTAGTTTGCGGTGAGCTGCATAGCACAGCTGACTGCATTAAACCAAAGACAGTAAATACTGAAAAGAAATGTAGCAATTGCGGTAACCCCCATACTGCTAATTACAGAGATTGTGAGGTATATTTAAAATTAAAAAACTCAAATTTGAACAGAACCCAAAACCCCCGAATGAAATCACAGTTAGAACCGGAATTTTATGTTCCACAATACCCACAAATTATCACCAACAGTGCTTCATACTCTGAAGTTCTAAGAGGACAACCACAGCCCCCAAAAACTCCACAAGCCGCACAAGTCAATCCAAATATTCCACTTTCTCAATCTGAACCCCAGATACAAAATTTCAGCAGACTTGAAGCATCCATTGAATCCCTGGTTCAAACTGTTACTAACTTTACAAACTCAATGAGTAATATGATGCAAGAGATGATGAGAAATCAGTCTATTTTGATGCAAGCTTTGTTAACTAAACCATAACAGTTTGAAAATATGTTACTGGAATGCTAACGGCATATGCCAACATAAAGAAGAGCTCGAGTATTTTCTCAGAAATCAGCAAATTGACGTAATGCTTATTTCTGAGACCCATTTAACCCTGAGAAGTTCATTTTCAATTCGCGGGTACACAATGTACGATACTAAGGACCCAAGAGTCAGGTCATGTGGAGGATCAGCTATTCTCATTAAATCTAGATTAAAACATTTTCTTATGTGTGATCTTTGCGAAAATTATCTTCAGGCCACTACTATATGTTTTGAAGAATTCGATAAGGACTTAGTGATTTCGTCAATTTATTCTCCCCCCAGATTCTCCATAACGGAGGATCAGTACACAGGCTTTTTCGAATCATTAGGACTGCGTTTTCTGGCAGCTGGAGACTATAATGCCAAGCATACATTCTGAGGGTCACGGCTTGTTACCCCTAAGGGCCGTGTTTTGTTTAATACAATTTCTAAGCTGGGTATGGATGTGATCTCTAGTGAAGAACCCACGTACTGGCCAACGGATCGTCGGAAAATACCCGATCTGATAGACTTTGGAATAACAATGTCTATTGCGAGAGAATTGGTCCATGTAGAACCATTATTGGATCTCTCATCTGATCACACACCTACAGTTGTTACTATTTTAAACCCCCGAGGAATTTTACCCCCCTCTGGTGACTTCGCACTGACAGGCAAAACAACAGATTGGTTGAAGTATAAAAAATTTATCAGTACACATTGCTCGGAAAACATACCGCTAAGAACACCGGAAGATATCGACCTCTCGATTAAAAATTTTGAACTAAATCTCAAACTTGCTGCTCAACTTGCTACCAAACCCCCCCGACACAACAGACAAAATATTATTTTGTCTGCCGATGTCGAACGACTCTTAAATGAAAAAAGAAGAGCTCGAAGAGAGGGGCAACAGCACAGATCTCCTCAACTTAAGGAACGGTTGAAAGAAAAATTTAAAAAGACCTGTCTTATGTAAGCCTCCTTTGAGAAAATCAGACGGAGATTGGGCTAGAAATGATACTGAAAAAGGAGATCTGTTTGTAGAACATTTAAGAAAAGTATTCACGCCAAATATAACAAGTTCTGTAACAGAGTTGCCACCGATTTTACCCCAACACCGAGCAGCTACCCGATTAACGTTTGAGATGAGAGAGGTCGAAAAGGCTATTTTTGAACTAAACCCCAAAAAAGCTCCTGGTATCGATGGAATCGGTAACAGGATGCTCTTGGAGTTACCCCGTATAGCATTAAAGATAATTCTCTTTATTTTTAATGCTATTATACGCCTTGAAGACTATCCCCCAGAATGGAAAGTTTCACTCGTTAAAATGATACCCAAGCCAGGCAAAGATCACACAAAGGTGGAATCGTATAGGCCTATAAGCCTATTATCCAATTTGTCAAAGCTGTTCGAGAAAATCCTAATGGAAAAGATAACTGTTTATGTGGAACAAAACAACTGTATTCCATCACACCAATTTGGCTTCAGGAGAAAACACAGCACCATTGAGCAAGCCCACAGGCTAGTTACTGTTGTCAGAAAAACGTTCGAGGAGAAAAAATACTGCTCTGCCCTTTTTATCGATGTTTCGCAGGCTTTCGATAAGGTTTGGCATGAAGGTCTACTGTTTAAAATAAAACTTTTGTTACCAACAAATACTCACAAGCTACTCAAAAGCTATATAACAAATCGAAAATTCACTCTTGCTGAAAAAAGTTTTGTCAGCTCTCCTCAAGATATACAAGCCGGAGTTCCACAAGGTAGCATTTTGGGTCCTCTGTTATATATCATTTATACTTCAGACATGCCATTAGATATTAATACCCACACATCGACTTTCGCTGACGATACTGCAATCTTAAGCGTCCACGATGACTCAAAAATAGCGTCTAGAATGTTACAGACTCACATTTCACAATTTGAAGCTTGGTTGGATAAGTGGAAAATTAAGGTGAATGAACAGAAATGTATCCACATTACTTTCACACTGAGAAAAGAGACGTGTCCACCCATTAAAATTAATAATCTGAGTATACCCCAACACACATGTGTGAAATATCTCGGTATTCACCTTGACCGTCGACTCACGTGGAAAAATCATATAGATACGAAAATAACTCAGATGAGGCTAAAAACTGCTCAACTCGCTTGGCTTACTGGCAAAAACTCTAAACTAGGCCTGGACTGCAAATTACTCATTTACAATTCGATCATGAAACCCATATGGTGCTACGGAATTCAGCTCTGGGGTACTGCCTCTGCGTCCAATATAGGGAAAATTCAGAGAATGCAAAATAAATTCTTGAGGACGATCACGAACGCACCCTGGTATGTTAGGAATTACAACATACATAAAGACCTGAATGTACCCTTGGTCAAAGATGAAATTATTAGACACTGTCAACGCTATTTAACAAAACTGGAAACACACCCCAACATACTAGCCCGTAACTTAACTAATAATCACGGCCACCAGCGTCTTAGGAGGAGGGACACTGCGGATCTGGTCCGCTAATAATAAGGGGAAATAATGGTCCCAGTTGAACCACATAACATCAGTCTGGCACTGGCTGGACTTAACAATTAATATTTAGTTTTAAGATTTGGATAATTATTGTTAGTTCACAGTTTTTAAAAGTGAAGATTCAATAAATAATATGAAATATAGAAAAAAAAAACTTGATGTTTATTAAGAGGTCAGAGGGACCTGACCAGCAAAGCCGGATGTTTATTAGGAAGTCCGAGGGACCGAGAACCATATAAGAACTATAACCATATCATCCAGAATAAAGTTGAACAGGCAGAGGGGTAATCGTAGAATGCCCATAAATACTAACCAGGGACAATAGGTCATAGTACATGTAAATAAAGTAAAAAAAAAGAAATCACATTTTTATAGTTTAGCTACGTAAGTCGATAAGAAGAACGTTCCGTAAACACATTTTTGCATAAAAATTTTAATATATTGTCCGATACCTTTTAGATAAACTTTAACTTATCAATTTTTCGATCGAAATTATTTGTTTTTTTTTAACAAAAACATTTAAACGGAATTTTCTTGTAGTTCGGCCTTTATTGTAAATAAAAGTTAAAGTTCGTGCTTTCATTATTAGTATAATTGTAGTTATATTTTTAAAAAACAGTTTTCGAACGAATTCATTCGATCACGAATTTTGAGATATAACTAGATCAGGTACAATTATATCTTATAAAATCTGTTCACATCTGATCTTTTTTACTCCTTTGTAATTTGTAAAAAATTTCATTGGGCTGCTGCTTACAATGAAATCTCTACACTCAGCCTTCCTCTATGTTAGAGCATATCTATCACCTAAAAGTATATACAATTTTATTAAAAAATACAAGCTATATTGTATACAGTGTGTTCAGAAATGATAGCTCATTTGCTAATCTGTGAATCAATGTTCTATAAAATTTTAACTGTGCAATCTATATTTATGATCTCTTTTTTTGAACTTGTATGTTATTAATATATTCTCTTTCCAAAAATAAACTTATATTCCACAAAACTCCCATTAACTTGAAATACTATTATTAAATCATCGCAATACCTACCATATTTGAGCGTTCAAATTGTATAGCACAAATGCAAGGAAGTATTTAAAAAAAAGAACCGTCTTAATGCAACATATTCTTATTATTTTTTTTAAAAACATTAGTTATAAAAAAAATGCCACAAGCAAAAGTACTAAGTGACTAAAAAAGGAAAAATTTTAGCAAATGTCCTATCATTTATGAACGCACTGTATATACTAAACATAATAAAACAAATTGTATTTTTGAATTCATCAATCTTTGAAGCACCCTGGGCCGGGGCCCAAACCACTGCCATCACCATACAAAACCAATAAAACTGTATGTGTTTTAAATAGTGTTTCCAATTTGGTTAATCGTTAAATCGCCTCTATTCCGGTTAATGTCGAAACAAATAATTTAACTCAAAGAATTTTTCGGTTAAAATAGTTCGATTAACCGATTAAATATTTGTTTTTCCGTTATTTTTTCTTAGTGCTTCAGAATTTTGTAGCTTTGAATAACAGAAAATTGCAATAACATCTTAGAAAAATCTTTGGAAAATACAATAGACAATTTTTGTAAATTATATTTCTTGCATTTGTTTTAAATCGATGTTAATTAACATACAATTGACAGCCATTGCAAAATTGTTTTTACAATCATTTCCAACCACATCAATTCTACGGTTCCGGTGGAACCAATTCGATGGAACCCGAACCCGTTTACATAAACTTTAATGTAAGATATAGCTAACTGCAACTGGTTCCAAAAGTGATTCTAGGAATACCTGTTTCGAGCAATATAACCGAATACTTTTGTAATTATTTCAAACAAAAATTATCGGTGTTAAAACCGACAAAAACAGGTTTTATAAGGACGAGAAGTTGTTCTACAAGTCGTTCTTTGGGACAGAAAGAATTAGCTGTTAAATTATTGCTCCAGGTTATGAAAAATAATTAACTTTTTAAAATTCTCAGATTTTGAAGTTATTTCCTTAGAATATGAGAAATTTTTGAAAATACACTTCAAAAAACAAAAATTTTATAAAGGAGCAAAAGCACCTTTACTATTGAATAAAACTGCTTGTAGAAATTTTCTCCCAAATGGTTTAAACCTCCTTATATTTACAAAAATAAGCAAATTATTATTTAAAATATGTCAAAAGATCTCATCAGAACCCAAAGTTTTAGAAAAACTACAAAAATCTTGCGAAATTTTCTCAAATTATATTATTCAATTCTTTTTTTCGCATATTTTGCAAATAAAAACACTGACAGATATTATAGCTTTTTTAAGAGAATGCTTCTTTAACTCTAAAGCTCAAACCAGATAGTAAAAACAAGCTTTTAGTTTAGCCATGCTGTCACGGTGCCAACACTATGAAAATTTTAAATGGCAGCATGGCTAAACTGCAAGCTAAAAATTTGGCATTTGTACATCCTGAGTTTTACAGCGTTCTTGGTAAAAGTGCAACTAACAGTGGCAGTCCTGTTTTTTGACCACTTTAATGTAGATCTTTCAATTGCATTTCATTGATACTCAATTTATCTTTTGTTAATTTAGAAGACATATAAAAATCTTTTGTTTATTTCTATATTTTTCACGCCCTTTTTAACAACTAAAATTAAGATTAAAAAACGGGTTCATTCATTTTGTCTCCGCTATTATATCTATAATTTTTGTACGACAAGTCTACAAAATGTTATATTTAAAAACTAACAGCGGTTCAGGTATGGTCTCCAAAAGCATTAAATATTTATAAATTACCTGTAATCCAAGAAGTGTGTGCAAAGCTTTTCTGTTTGTAATACTGGTGTTGGTTCAAAAATATAAATTTTGTTTTCATATGCAGCTGCTATTTTTCCCGTGTCAGTGCTGCAGTCAAGAGCTGATATTTTCACATAGCCATGTGTAGCACCGGGAATAATTTGTACACGTTCAAATGTACTAGCTAATATGACAATGTTGCATCCAGCCGCATATGCCTGAAATTAGGAATAAAAAATATCATGCAAATATCATTAGGAACAAGTGGAGTTACTGGCATAGCCCCAATTTTTTTTTCTTTTTTTGTTTTTTTAATGTAAAAAAAAATATTTTTTTCGACCACGCCATATTTCATATTTCCGATCGGGACCAAATATACTCCGTAGGAAAGACCTATTAAATATATTTTCAGTTAGGCGTAATATGACCCCACACCTTAACCTATTGTGGACTAATTAAAGATTTTTTTGTTTCTACTTTTGTTTTTGGTAAAAACTATATTAAGTCAAAATTTGAACCATATATATATTTTATTTTTAGTGAATGAACTTTTTTTTAGTCGATCGATTTAAAATATATATGTATACATATATTAACAAACTTATTTTTATTTGAGATACGACATGCTTTCCTAATACTGAACCCCAAAATACGTATTTTATTTTAAATACGTATTTTATTTTAAACTAAAAATTTTAAATCTAAAACTTGAAAATAAAGAAAATACGTATTTTGGGGTTTAGTAAGACTTGGCTATTAGCTCTTTAAATTACAAAGGGTTTTAAATTTTAACTTAATCATTTTCACCCATTTAAGTTTTTTGTTTTTGAAGAAAAATTTTATTAGATGGTAAATCATTTATTTTTTTTTTTTTGTTCTTCGGAATAACTCTATCTTTGTAGATATGGACTATTGAATAAATGCCCTCGATATGTTAAGGCTACTCACGACTGAGACTAACTAACTACTCAAGGCAAAGAAAATACAGTGTGAGATTTTTTGTATGGTGTGCAAATCATAATAATTCTTTGCATTATTTTCTAATATCCCATGTAAAAATGAAAATATATGGTAATATATGAGCATATATGAAGATATATGGTATGTATGGAAACATATATGAAAACATGCATGCGAACAAAAAGTTCATATATGGTAATGTATGATATACTATATTGAAATATATGCCACATATTGTTCCATATATGACATACACTTTATTACTTGTGCTCATATATGATTATATATGAATATGTATGATGCTATTCTCGATTTTTAACTCATACTCATATATGTTCATATATCATTGACTTAGAAAAAATCGATTATTTTTGTCTTTTTTAAAAGTTATTGAAAATCATATTTCTGGTTTGGTTATTTATTTGTCACAAAATTAGAAACTGATTTTGTTTTTGTGACCGTAATATTTCAGAATAAATATGATAATAAAAAATCGTTTTCGTTTTAAATTTTACATTACATTAAAAATAAAATATTTTTTAAAAAATAGTGTTATGTTTTACTATTTTACAGAGGTACTTTCCAACCTGAGTAACATGACTTGAACTATGTCGTCAAGTTTTATAATGTTAAAGTTATTGGCGAAGTTAAAGGGAATGATGTGTTTTACTTTTGATTTTGTTTGATTGTGAACAAAATGATTACTAATTGGTATATCTAAGCTTTGAAGTAACAAATAAAATTGATTATTATTTTGTATAAAGCAATTAATAAGTGCATATTTTCAAGGTCATCACATTTTAGTTAAACAGTATAATTGATATATTTTGTTGTTTTGTACAAAGTGGATGTAAAAATAGTATTTTTTATTTTAACTCTATCATAAAAGAAACAAGTTTTTTGATCCAAACTCTTAGAAGCTAATTGAAATAGAAATCTTTATGTGTCCAAGCACTTTAATAAATTCAGCGGGAGTAAAATTTATTTAATCATTGCAATTTTTCATCACTGCTGAACCTTGAGCTATTTTTGTGTTGTTTACTATTTCTTGATTAAAATTACGGGTCCCATGGATACTTTTAGCGATTAAACCGTTTTTATCCTCAAACGGCCAACCCTTAATGCAAAAGCTGATGGATATTGTATGATAATTCTCTATTTCCGTAAATAATTGGAATTTCCTTTACAAATAAATGTAAGAGTTCTTCAGTTTTTTTATATGTTTGCTAATTACAATGTGCTCTTGAAGTAGATTATACATGGATATATATATATATATATATATATATATTACTGGATACAGCGCATATTATAGGGACTTTTTTGGCTGTATATACAGATGACTTCAAAGTATGGGCAATGAATATATATCTATATATATATATATTATATATATATATATATATATATATATATATATATATATATATATATATATATATATATAGTTCCTCAAGTTACTATATATATATATATATATATATATATATATATATAGTTCCTCAAGTTACTATATATATATATATATATATGTGCACGGTGCATGTTGTGGGGACGGTTTTTTACAAAAAAAATATATTTATTAACTTACAACAATAAAAAAATAACTTTAAGCAAAATTTGTCGAAATTCAGGAGTTCAAAACATTTGCAACTCTTAACGAAATTAAAAATAAAAATAAAAAAAACTCAAAATGTTTAGTATTTTGTTGCATATCCACGATGTTTTATAACTTCAGAGCATCTCTTAGGCATGGAGGCTATGAGCTTATCTATATATTCGTTAGAAATTGCATTCCACTGCATTTCCAATTCGACGAAAAGTTCATCACCATTTCGGAATACTTTATTGCCGATGTTGCGTTTAACAATCATCCACATGTTCTCAATCGGGTTGAGATCGGGAGATTGAGGGGGCCACGACATGACATTAATTTTATTTTCCTCTAACCAAGCTTTAACTATCCTTGCCGTGTGTTTAGGGTCGTTATCATGCTGGAATGTCCACGAAAGTGGCATATCCCATTCAGCATACGGAAGCATAACTGAGCTAAGTAGGTATCTATAGATTGGGGCTGTCATTGTATCTGTTATGCGGTGAATCGGACCAATTCCATTCCCAGAAAAACACCCCCATACCATAATATTTCCACCTCCGTGCTTTACTGTGGCTGTTGTGTACCTGGGATTAAACTTTTCACCTTGAGGTCGTCGAACGTCGGTTCTTCCATCTGACCCCCGGAGGTTAAATTTAGACTCATCCGACCATAAAATGTTTTTCCATTGATGTGGAGTCCAATTTAGGTGGGCGCGAGCAAATTCAAGTCGAGCTTTTCTGTTTTTTTTCTGATACATATGGTTTTTTTGTGCATCTAAAGCTTCTAAGACCACATTCTACGGCTCTTCGTTTGATAGTGGAAAGGCTGGCATCTATCGGAATTTCCGTTTTTGCTTCTCTAGGGATTGCTTTCGGATATTTGAAAAAAAAATTCTTTATTTTTCTATCTTCTCTTTTAGTTGTAATACGGGGTCTTCCTCCTTTATGGATTGTATGGATATTGCCACTTTTAACTATTCGACATATCGTTGACTTGGGTACAGAATATTTTATTGAAATTTCTTTTTGAGAAAGTCCATTTTGATAATCTTTTAAAATTTTGGTCTTAAAAACTGAATTATATTTGTTTCCAGCCATTTTTCACAAAAATTATTATAATGAATATTACCCTTTCACCATGTAATGAAAACTACTGAAGCGCAATAGTTTTAAATTTTTTTTTTGTAAAAATGTAAAGACAAGAATATAAATAATTTAAAAAGAATGCAATTACCGTTATTTCCATGCATTTTTTAGTGTTAATTAATTCGCTAAGAGTAGAAGAAATTGCAGTTGCAAATGTTTTGAACTCTTAAATTTCGACAATCTCTTAAAATATATATTTTTTGTTGTTGTAATTTAACGGAATCTGTTTTTTTCTTAATTGTTTAACAAAAGCAATAAATAAATGTAAAAAAATAATAAATAGTTAGTAACCAAGAGCCATTTAAAAAAAGTTTATCAATTAAAAGCTCAAATACGGTCTCAGTTCCATATGTTTTGAACAGTACTGTATATATATATATATATATATATATATATATATATATATACATATATATATATATATATATATATATATATATATATATATATATATATTCCAATTGTTAATGTTTCCATTTCTGGGAACGAATTGGGAATCTGGCATACTAATATTCACGTCACGTCGAAAGTGTGCACTCCCTCTAGCGCTGATCCTTACAATTTTTTCCATTTAATAAAATAAATTAGTGTTTACTATTCGTTAGTAACATTAAAAATTATGATCTTGAGCCTGATAAAAAATTATAAATATATAATGTAACATATATATATATATATACAGTGACGTAGAAAAATGTTACATGGTTTAATAAACTAAACTTTGATATTGTTTTTGCGAGCCGTTTTGAAATATGCAAGTAAGTTTTTTTTTTCTTTATGAACTACTGGTGCACAGTGTGAGATTTAATCAATCTGGCATCTCGAAATTAAAAAAAAAATGTGTTCGTAACTCGCTCGTATTTTTTTTTTACGTGAGAAGAGACCCCAATTGTTACGAAAACAAACACAAAAGAGAATAAAAAAATGTTATTGGCGTGATAACAGCTATCAAACACGTGCAATTGCATAGCATGCAAAAATTGATTTGCAAGCTTGCATTGATCACACAAGTTTGAGTGATCAGTAGGCAATTCCTGTAACTTTTTGCGAGAAGTTTTCGCATCGAAAAGTGTGAAACAAAAAATTCCACTGTTTCTCGATTTGTGAATAAAAAGTGTTTCTGTATTTCAATGCGAAAAGAGGCAACACTGTTTACGTTTATATTACGTTTTTGTTGGAATATTCCAAGACATCTGTCAAATACAAGTAAAAAAATATAAACAAACAAAAAACCGCGAACATCAACTGCGAAATAAAATATATATTTTAAATAAAAAAAAAGTTATATAATTAAAATAAAAAATTAAAAAAAATGTATAGTGTTGCATTGATAAGTGCTGAAATGTACGATCGTCGAAATCTACTCAGAATTCATCGCCGAAAATTAAGGGATTCAACTGACCCTTTTGATATTCCAAATGAGCGATTTATGGAACTTTACCGAAATGAGTCCGTATATGAAAAGTGGGGAAAGGAATATATTTATTCCTCAGCCGCTTAGGATGTGTGCAGCCTTGCACTATTTTGCAACCGGCTCATTTTATAGGGATATCGGTCAAGATTTTGCTGCTTCTATAAGCAAGACAATGATATGTAAGTGCGTCCATGAGGTTGCTAATATTTTGGAAAGTAATTTCATGTCAAGATGGATAAAGTTTCCAATGCCATCGGAATATGAGTCCATTAAACAAAGGTAAACTTTAAAATAAATAAAAAGGAATACTTGTTTTAATAATTTTCTGTCTAGATTTTATGAGGAGACTGGCTTTCCGGGAGTAATCGGTGCGATAGATTGCACTCATGTTCGGATAAGAAGACCTAAACCGGAGGTTGAAAGCTGCTATCTAAACCGAAAAGGCTACCATTCCAAAAATGTTCAATTGGTATTCTTTAAAAAAAATTCAGATTTTGAGACATTTATGTTGATTTAATAAATTTTTTTCATTTTCTTTTTTAGATTTGCAATTTCGATTTAAAAATTCTTGGGGGATTTGCTAGATTTGGTGGATCTGCCCATGATGCATACATTTGGGAAGCTTCTTCCATTAGTGCTTTACTACAGCAAAGGCACGAGTCCAACAGAAGCAATCATTCTTGGTTGATAGGTATACAGATATTTTTAATTTGTTTTTAATGGTTTTTTTCACTTCTGTTTTAGGTGATTCCGGATATCCCTTACGTCCTTGGTTAATAACACCTTACCGGTCTTCAACTAACATAGATGAAAAACGATTTAATACAGTCCATGCCAAAACCCGAAATTGTATTGAACGTCTAAATGGAGTTTTAAAATCCGTTTTTAGATGCCTTCAAGTTGGGCTACATACCACACCCCAGATGGCAGGTACAATTATTAACGCCTGTACAATACTTCACAATTTTAGACTGTAACACGGGTTGTTACTCAGTGATGATATCATGGCGGATGAAGAAAGTATCAACACGGAAAATAACGACGATGTGGAACCTGCTGAACCACTTCGTGAATCCACTCGTCTGCGCAACCGTTTAAAACAAATGATATGTCGACAAAACTAAATAATACCTCACGATTTTTGCAGCTTTCTGTTCCGGGAAAAATTTTGCACTCTTTCTGCCCTTTTTTATTTAATGTGAAAAGAAATTGAAGTAAAAAATAAAAAAATAATTTTCATGATTATCACTAAAAATGTAAATGAAACATGTTTTAAATTCTTGAAATTCAATTTTTATTACTTATATTTAAGAAAACGATACAAAACAATATTTTTACTATTTATTAAATATATACTATTCAAAAAAACAAAAAAAAAAATACATATTATTTCAAATATATAAGGTAATGGAGTAAACAATAAAATAAATACTAATTAAAAATTTGATATAGATACGTTTACGTTTGGATAACTTGAGCTACTATATAAAATATTATACTTGAATACTATATATAATATTATACTACTAGCGTTAACCAGAAAAACAGTCTTTTAAGTATTGAATACCAATTAAAAAAAGAAAACAGTTTCATGGTAAATAACATTTAACAGTTGGACTGTTATGTAAAATGTAAAAAAAAAACTACACAAATGGTCTGAAAATATGATTTTCCAATATATAACACACATCCTATAAGTATAGGGTTTTAAAATCACCCAGTTTCCACTTTTAAAAAATTGTATACTAATTGGAAGATATGGGAGAATGAGTATATCGATGGCTTAATATAAAAAGGCCTTAAATCAATTTTTTGTTACTTGACAGGAGAAGGAAAAAACTTAATAAAATACGTAAAATTTTAGATACAAAAAAAGTTTAAATGCAATTTTTAATAAAAAGAGGCAACACATTTTTGGAAATTGCATTAAAACTTTATTTGTATATAAAATTTTACGGATTTTATTAAGTTTTTTCCTTCTCCTATCAAGTAACAAAAAAATCGAGTTAGGGCCTTTTTATATTAAGCCATCGATATATATATATATGACTTTAAATTATGTTGTTATCAAATACGTATTTCCTCATATTACAATTGCATTAAGTGACTTAATCTTTGTTTTGGTATGAAACAAAATTTTAGAGAAACAAAAAAATTTAATTTTCGTTTCATACCGATACCTTTTTATAGTTGGGCCTTAAGGCTGATTCGCACGTTAACCATCCCTGACCATTCATATATTTTATACTGGGGATATTATTGTAAAATTTTTGTAAATACTTTCTTAAAAATAATTTTTTTGTCCTTAGACTGGAAATAATAAACAGATATGATCAACGTGTGTGGGCTGTACACGTAGTATTCATATTTAAGAAATATAAAAGTAAAAAGTTTTCTGTGTCTCTAATTAAAAACAAGGTATAGGAATTTTAGGCACGTTAATTACCTTATTTCTTTAAAATAAATTGTTTTAAAAATTCATAGAACGTATTGAAAAGAAATGTCTGCTGAATCTGTTCACAACATAAAAACTTTCAATGAAAGATAAATATAGATACTAATGCCGTTTTCTTTTCTCAAAAAAAATTTGCACTTTTTCTGCCCTTTTTTACAAAATCTCTTTTTGAACATAATAATAAAAGGTAATATAATATAAATTTGGTATCAAATTAAAGGTATTTTATTGATCTACTTGAATATGTTTAAAGTTCTTGGAAACAGCTTCTAATTATTTTATAAAAAATCAAAATATCAAAATTTTGAAATATTACACATCAATTAAGACATGCTTCGATATGTTGTATATATATTTGCTTTTTATTAATATGTATAAAAAGACATTTTGTAAAACAGAGCAGAACAAATGCAAAATTTTTTCCAGAAAAGAAATTAAAGGAAATTATAATACACATATAGAAGACATACATTCTTCAATACGTAGTATGACATTTTTTTAACAAATTTAATTTTAAATTGCAAATAACGTACCTTACAACCCTTTACATTTAACGCCTTCAGACCACGTGTAGGTAAAATGCTCATGTAATTCGTTTTAAGATTTCTTCAATTCCACAAATCTTTTGCAATATTAATTCATTTTGAACTCGCAACTTCTCGATTTCATTTATTACAACAGACTGCATTTTTCTGGCCTCATTCAATGCTTCGCTGTATTTAGAGGCAGTGGTTATTGATGGTGTGTTGGAAGTTTTTTTTACCTTTTCTGAATTCATTTTGTTTGTTGCTGATGGTTTTATTTTATTGTTGTCGTAATCTTCTTCTAAAAATTCAACCGAACACATAGAAACCTACAAAAAAGATGAGCAGTTAATAAAATTATAATACAAATTTTAAAATAGGCTTACATCAGATAATTCTTGAATAACAATAGATTCATGCACCCCAGATTCTGGGGTACATGAATCACCATCAACAGCATCAACGGTAATTATTTGAAGTATTTGTTCCTCTAGTGGAGTTAAGTCACGAGGCACTTCCATGTAACTGCCACCACCTGTTTTATTCATAGCAGATCTTATGCTATTAATATGGCGTTTTACGCCGGTTTTTAAATCGACCCAACACTAAAAAAAGAACAATTAATAACATATTCAACTTGTGTGAAACAAACTTACCTTTTTCCACTGCTCCACCGATTTGGCGCTTCCGCCCATGGCGTTTAATTTTTGAGATAGAAATTCCCACTGCTCTTTGCAGTGGATATTACTGTTTATACCACCAAATTGCCCTCTGGCAAATTCCAAATTGGAGCCCATGTGGTCCACTAATTTTACCTTCTGCTCCTTAGAAATTCGTTCCGTTTTCTAAAAAAATAAATAAATTAAAAAATATTTAAATATTTACTTACCTTCTTACTCTCCATTTTATTTAACAATTGTTTTAATGTTTTGGTTTTAATATATTCTACGCAATGACTAGTTCATTTAAACAATTTACTGAATTGATCTATATCAAGTAGTTCATCGTTTCTTGAAACAGGTATATTTTAGAGACACCTACCCAATTCCCCTCCGAACGCTCCCAGATATTAGATTTTGAAAAAAATGTCCGCGAAAAGACCCATGCCGGGAGTCACTTCGGTACAAAGTTAGAAAATGGACTTGGCTATATCTTCGTCATTTATGATCAGAATGGAGCAATATATACATCATAGGAAATATAATAAAAACATCTTTCGACTTTTTTCTTTTTTAACCCATTACAGTCCGGTGAGGGAACTTTTATTTTTTGTTTAGTTTTTAAAAAGGGATTTTGCAAGGGGAAAATTCAAGACTGGGCTTTATTTAGTTCTAGGTAAAAATTTCATTTATTGGGAAATAACATTTAAGAACTTCTAAAGATTGCAAATTTCTTCGGTAATGGGTTAACAAATAAAAATATATTTATTAAAAATTATATTTATTAATTTTCAAACTACCTTTTTGTTGATGTACATGTTGTTTCATCAATGACGAAGATAACCAAGTCCATTTTTGAACTGTGCTCCGAAATAAATGCCGATATACAACTTCCCCGAAAAAATTAAAACCTATGGACTCAATCGGTGACATGATCTTAAATTCTACATGAAACAATTTTATTTTTAATAAGATGTAGTTTTTCACATCAACATGAACGATAATGGCAAATTCAACTAAAATACAGAAAACTCGCACCGTTTCAAATTGTGAGTAAATTTGACAGTTGAAATGAAAAACTTTTCGCCTTAAATGTTTACAGAAACACGTTTTCTCACATTTTTCCAATAATGGTGGAAAAAAACCTTACGTGACAGAAAGTTTTCACAAAAAAAAGTTATAGAAACGATCGTGTGAGAAATATGACATTTTGTGTCAATTCATATCATTTTTGTTTCAATCCATGCGTTTCATGCGAAAAATTTCTCGATTCGAAAGTTACAGGAATTGCCTACAGGTCGAAGTTGTGAGTGGTTTTTTTTGGCCTAAAATATTTTTTGTTTTGAAGGTTATTACTTAAACTTAAAATTTTTGCTTTATACAATATTTATTTTTACACTCAAGTATTTTGAAAAAATTGTTTTATAACCAGCTAAAAGGTAAGACAAATTTTAAAGCTTTCAAATCTTTGATAGACTAGAAGTTCCAAGTCCCACGGAGTTCCGTGATGGGAATGCCAGCAGAATCTTTGTTAATGTGCCCAAAACAAATTTCAAAAATGAAATCCTGCCCATTTTTTGCCTTTTTTTAGTATGAGTGAAATATCGCGAGAGGAGCTATTTTGGATTTGGTTGAGCAAGGTGAAAAGCGAAAAAACAGAAGCGGTCAAAAAGCACGTTATATCAATTTTTGGAAAAGATGTTGACGATACCAAAATTAAAGATCGTATAAAAAAGCTTTGCTTCCAATTTCAATCGCGATGGAGCAAATCTCACCGTGATAAAGCAAGATTTATGCATGACAATGCTATTTGGCTAAGTTCAAAAATTTCTGCTGTTGATTTTGCTCTTGTGATCAACCATCAACTTCAAAATAAATACCGCAACGCGGAAGGCGAGAAAAGAGTTTGCTGAAAGTGCTTCGAGTACACAAAAACGGAAATGCAAAGAGTTAATATCAAATGTTGCTTCGGAACAATTAACTATGGCTACCGCAATGCATCTGAGATCCTGTGGAAAAAGAGACTCAGCAAACATTGTCAAAGAGTTGTCGGCTGCATCCCCTTCGAGAGGTACAGCTATAAAAAGAGCAAGGGTAAGCATTACTGAAAAGAAAAGTTTTACACCAGATCAAGCACTGGCCATGATGGTAAACGAAAATTTATCAACTGAGCAATACCGTGGAATACGATTGCATACGATACCATACAGTCCGAAATTGTATCCATGCTATGACCTCGTTAAGCAATCAAAATTATTGTGCTACCCAAGCCTTGTTACTGTTACTGAAACATATGCCGAAATCAATTTGCAATCCTTAATAGACCACACGGTGAAAAGATTAATAGATGCACAATATGAGGTTTTTAAGTCGTTCCCTGCCATTCAGGATGAATTAAGCATAATAATAAAATGGGGATGCGATGGAGCTGAACAGAACCGTTACAAGCAAAAATTTTCGGATGACAACATGTCAGACGAAAGCATGTTTTCTCTTTCGATGGTGCCTCTTCAACTTAACTCTGGATCTGAAGGAAGGAAACATATTTTTTGGCTAAATGCAGCTGCGTCTTCGACAAGATATTGCAGACCGATCAAATTTATTTTCACGAAAGAGACGCGTGAGGTCATTAAAGCGGAAGTGGAGCATATTCGGCAGCAAATTTCTGTTTTGAAACCAACTAACTTTGAGCTTCACGGTTATAGTTTCACGGTTAAAGCCAATTTAATTCTATGTATGATTGACGGCAAAGTCTGCACCGCTCTTTCAAATTACACGTCATCGCAAGCGTGCTATTTATGTGGTTCAACTCCAAAAAACTATGAACGACATGACATGCCGAAACAGAAAACACAAATGATGGCAATATGGCCAGAAGATTTTTCAAAGAAGCAGAAAAGACATCGGATATTACAGGCATAAATGTCGATCTGATCAAGTGGTTTCGAGTAATACTTATTTGCATAAACAGCGGCTATTTTATCAATATAGATGCGATCCAAAATTTTACGTCAGAAACAAGAGAGCTTTATTTGAGTTTATATCCTTGGTACTATATGCCAGTAACTGTCCACAAAATATTGTTTCATGGAGGAGCTATCATTTCTTCATGCATTCTTCCCATAGGAAACTTTTCTAAAGAAGGGCAAGAAGCACGCAATAAAGAGTCGAGACAGTATCGCGAACTGTTCACAAGAAAAACGTCCCGAGTTGACACCAACATAGATTTATTGCATAGGTTGCTTATCACGTCAGACCCTTTGATTGCAAGTTTACGTTTGCCCCCAAAAACCAAGCGTTCTACTTTACCTTCTGAGGTCATTGCACTTTTGTCTGACACCCAACTAAATGATGAATTTGATGATTTAGCATAAAAAACTTTGCTTGCAGCTCCCTGGAATTTTTATTTTTGTATAAATTTCTTATTTTTTTTATTTCTACTTTTCGCTTTTTACTTTTGTATAATTTGTATATAATTTCTTTATTTTGGTTTTTGATTAATATCTTATTTTGAATATTTTCCATTCTTTTAAGAACTTTCGTTGAATTTTTTAGTTTTTCCTCTTTATTATGTTTTAGATATCAATAAATTTAACATTGAAACAACATTAACTTTTTATTTTTCTCATTTGCAAAGAATCATCGAAAACTAAAGTTCGAAACTTGAAGCATTTTATAGAAATGGTTGTATGAGGGTACTTATATCAATATATCGACAAGTTTTAGTTAGAAGAGAAAAAAAGAAGAAATTTTGAATATAAATGTGTAAAAAAAATTGTCCCCAACTAGTGTTTTTGAGGATAGTTCGGAACTAGTCCCCTTTGACACTAGTTGGAACTAGTTTTCTTTCACCATATTGAAGCTTATAATCTCCTTAACGATCGTGCCAAATTTCAAGTTGATATCTCTAAAACTTCATATAAAAATTAATTTTGAGATGCTATATTGACTAAATCTCACACTGTGTGGTGTATAGGCTTTCTATAGATAAAACTTAAAAAAATATTGTTTAATCTTTGTACGTGCAGTCTCATGATTTGCAAAATAACTCAAATGTAACAATTTTGCACTCTATATAATGAGTTATTTTTTTATCGCTATTTTTAATAGTCAACATTATTTTACACGTGTTTTTAAAATGGAACCATCAAAAGTGCGTTAAATAATAGAATTATTGAAAAATAACGAATCCACACGAAAAATTGCAAAAAAGTTCCAAATTAGCTATGTAACCGTGTACAGACTAAAAAAAACATAAAATAGAAGCCTCAGCTCCTGGTCCTGGACGTCCAAGATTAACAGATGACCGCACTAGTCGGCATCTGGCAAATTTAGTTACTGCAGATAGTGCTGTGACGCCAAAAGAAGCTCTTAAATCTTTAAATATTAATGCGAGCGAGTGGACAGCTCGTCGAAGCTTGAGGAGATTAGGCTTAAATGCAGCGGAAAAGAAAAAGAAACAATTTTTATCAAAAAAAATATAAAACTTCGCAAGGAATTTGCTCAAACTTTTGAAAATTGGAAACCATCCGACTGGAGCCAGGTAATATAAAAACACTGCTTTTGCATTTTGAGAAATTAAGAAAAATATATAATTTTTTTTAGGTTATATGGTCAGACGAAACAAAAATAAATCGATTTGAGTCCGATGGTCGGTCTTGGTACTGGACTAAGAATCCTAACGATATATCTCCAAACCAAGTTACCCAAACAATGAAAAATGGTGCTGGTTCAATTATGGTGTGGGGTTGTATTACCAAAAATGGAGTCGGACCGTTAGTAAAAATTTATGGAATTGTGAAAGAAGAACAATACCTAGCAATTCTAAAGAACAATTTGCCGGCTGCAATCGAAAAAACGGGTCTTTCTCCTGAAAACGTCGTTTTTCAGCAAGACAACGACCCTAACCATACAGCGAAAATCGTTAAAGAATGGTTGAAAAATTTACTACCCTAAAATGGCCAGCGCAGTCACCTGATATGAACCCAATCGAGAATTTTTGGAGTTACATCAAATCTAAACTGGCAAAATATTCTGAACCCCCAAAAGGTGTTAACGAGCTATGGATTCGGGTAAAGGATATTTGGCAGTGTATTCCCAATGAAATGGTGGCAAATTTTTGCGATAAAATGCCAAATCGAATACAGGAGCTTCAAAAAGCCAAAGGATTGTGAACGAATCACTTCCATGCTGAAAAGACGAATCACTTCCATGCTGAAAATTACAAAGTGCAAAAATGTAACATTTTACATTATTTCTTAACTTACCTTTTTTTCTTAAGAAGTCATAATATAATTAATAATGTTTGTTGTCTATTTTAAGGAGAGAATAATAAATAAATTGTGTTAAAAAAAATTTAGGATTTTCTTTTACAAGTAAAAATATTGAGCAGTATTTCTGAACATGATATGCCATGTAACAATTTTGCTCGTCACTGTATATATATTGCAATAAAAAATCATTTTTTTTTACTTAATACCATTTTTCTGAAAATTCTCTACATTTTTTTGTATTATATATATATATATATATATATATATACCCGTCCCCGCAACATGTGCTGTGCACATATATATATATATATATATATATATATGTGCACAGCACATGTTGCGGGGACAGGTTTTCGTTACACAAGTTACTATGAAGACATTTTGTTACTTTGGGGACTGTCCTTAAACTTTTCGTTATTCTACTGACATTTTACTGGACACAGCGCATTTTGTAGGGACTTTTTTGGCTGTATATACATATGTCTTCAAAGTATGGGCAATGAATATATATATATATATATATATATATATATGTATATATATATATTAGGGCGGGTCGATTTATTTTTCGACAATTTCCCTATGATTCCCATATTCTATGGGTTATTCCATGAAAATTTGCCGAAGGAACCATACCTCGATCGTTAAAATCGAGTCCCCTACTTTTTGTTGGTAGATTTTTTCCCAAATTGACGTTCGTATGAAATATTACCTACACGTTAACATCCATAACTCAAAAACTAGGTTTAATCGCCAGTAGGCGCGTTGGAAAGGTGAGCTCATTTTGATAAATTTACAAAAAAATCTCCAACATTGGTCCAACGGTTCAAAAGTTACGGGCATTTTTGTCCAAATTTTGGAGCCTTTTTCCATTTTTTTCATGATTTTGTCCAAGAATATTACTTTCATGGCCATTTTTTTTTTGGCTCAATCTATTTATTATTTAATTCAATTTACAATTCAAAACGAAGAGTTTAAGCCCAAATTTATCGAATTCGGTTGATTAATTCATGCGATATTGCTATAACAAAATAACACATAAAACCAACTTTTTGATTTTTTTTCCCTTTTTATTTTTGCTCTCTTTTTTGGGTTTGCATACGATTTATAAAGAATAATTCTTCGCTGACGTCATTTTGACAACAACAAATACACAGCAATTCTAATTGGACGAAACAATCAGCTGTATTTGGCGGGGTGGGGATTCCAGTGTATGCTAGTTTTGTTTGAGCGTCATTTCAGTGAAGTGTTACTTGAAATAACTAACAAATAATCAAACTATTTTGAAATTTAGAAAAGATTTAAAGGTAAGTGTAAAAACATTGCTAACTATTATAGTTAATAGTTATATTATTATTCTATGAAAAACATATATAATTCTTTTAGTGACGGTTTAAAAAATGGATTCAGAGCCTGGTTCATCGCAAAATCCAACAGATACCCAACGCAGTAGTTTGCAACATTTGGTCTCTCATGATGTTTTTTCTTTTGGCGTGGGCTGTGAATTACCTGATATTAATCTGTCAACTAAACGAGATATATTGAAGTACTATTTTTTCTTGGCCGAACGTTCAAAAGCCCAAAGCAAAATGTTTTCGTATAAAAGATTTACTCCCCAAGTAGCAGACAGATTGTTAGAAATTTGGAATCAACTTAATATTGAACTTATACTCAAAGGTAGCATCATTAGAAAATTGAATAATTTGCTTGACGCATATAGTAATGCAGATAAACAACGAGTAAAACGCGCAACAGAATTCAAAAAATTCGTAGAATCAACAAACCAATTATTCAACATTAGAAAATGTAAATGCAACTTGAAAGAAAACGACTGCTCATGTGGATCTATCCCAGAAAACTTAAAAGATTTCATGCGCGATCAATATAATGACAGAATACAAACGATACCGGAACACGATAGTGGAAGTGAAGAGACGATACCAACGACTATACCAACAATCCCAGTGAGCAACGATCCTACATACGAACCACATTATGACGAAATTGAAGTTGATGTGAGAGGAGGTTCAGAATTAGTTCTACCACCACAAACATACACTCCCAGATACAATACTAAAAACTATGCAATGATGTGTGACAGATTTGGTGTGCATGATAGAATGGGATCAGCATTGGCAACAGCTCTGATGGAAGACCTGGGCGTAAAAGATGCTCATGGCAATCTTGTCATCATGGATAAAAGTAAACTTCGTAGAGAAAGAGAAAAATGGAGACAAGACGCACTTCGTAAGCGGTATGATGGCTCGAATTTGATATCATTTTCATTCGACGGCAGGAAAAATGATGCTCTAACTGTAGAAAAAATTGATGAGAAGTTGCATCCAAGGATGGTTAAAGAACCTCACCTAGTTGTTTTGAGGGAACCAAATTCTCAATTGATAGGCTACACAAAGATTTTGCGCTATGAGCAACTGCAAATGGTAATTTATCAATATTTTCACGAAAAATTTGCACTTTCACAAGGCCAATAATGCATGAAGGAGCGTTCCAATGCTTTTGCGATCTACTAGAGAGTTCTTAACTATTGTCTTGGCTACAATTTTTGTCTTAGTATTGGATCGAAAATCTCAATGGTTTGGCTGTTATAGGCCAACATATCCAAAAAACGTGACAAAAGTCTGAGAAAAAACTGCAAGTCAAAATCTGGAAGCTCGATTTTCACCGTAGACGTATGGTCTAGTGGACTTTTTTGCTCAGTACAAGCCCAAGAATCAGAAACGCGAAGCGCCCATTAAGACTTTTTTCCTTCCATACTAATCGTCCCACCCTAATATACCCAGCAAAAATAAAGCTGCCAAAGAAGCAGTAAACGCATCACTACTATGGCAAAGGCATCACTTCTTTTCTAATGGTTTCATCGATGAATTAAACATTAGCGTGTCATAGGATGGAAGTATTCAAATGTAGCTACTAGCATTACTTTAACTTTACTCTAGCATGAGTGGAAAATGTTCATATACTTTGCAGTATTTAAGCTTTGATGAAAATGTAATTCTAATGAATTAGAATGCAGAAAAATATGTTTAAAGAAGCGAAATTTATGCATTGATATACAAATACTCTTTATTAAAACAAATAAATAATTCTGCATTAGTGAAAAAGCATTTTTTAAACATTTTTCAAAAATTTTAATGAATTTCTAGACAAATTTTAAAATATTTTTGGATAATTTAAAAACTGGTTGTACAATTTGGAAACATTTTTAGACAATTTTAAAATATTTTTGAACAATTTTAAATAATTTTGCACAATTTTAAAACATTTTTGGGCAATTTGAAATAATTTTTACGCAATTTTAAAATTATCTTGATAAATTCTGAATTAAAACTGGAAATGGTGTAGTGTTAAATAATAAACATAATGCAAAAATGCACAGATTGCGTCCACAAAAAAATATTTAGGGTTGAAAAAATGCAAATGACAGGTATAGTTTCAAATAAAGTTAAGAAAAAAACTGTTTTTCTTGATATTTCAAAACCTTTATAAAAATTGCAAAACTGCAAAAATTCTAACCCTCATGAAATTTTAAACTAAAATATAAAAAAACTATTTTTTCAATTTGAATAAATGCTTTAGATTCAAAAAATATACGCTATAATATAACTTATGCTTAAGAAGTAATGAAGAGTGATTTTTTAAGATATGCATCGGTTTATATCCAGATCACTGCATTTGAAATATGAACACATGAATTATTTTGGAAGTGCCTTAGAATGACACCAAAAAAATCATAAAAGAATGTCAACTGAAGTTTAGGAAGCAATGAAAGAAGTTATAGTCACAGAATGACTACCATTTTCTTTGCTGGGTATATATATATAGATAGATATGTGTATAATTTTTAAATTTATTTAATTCAAATTTAACAATTTTTATGAATTGATAAAATTGTATTGTATTATTCTCATTAAAAAGAATTCAAATAAAATGTATCATTTAATTTTTGTTTACTAAAAGCAGAATCTTCTTTTAATACATGAGCATATATGAAAAATATATTAAATATTTACATATAAACATATATGATCTAAAGTATATGGTCATATATGAGCACGTATGACCATACATATGTATACCCTCAATTTTCGGATCCGAACATATATGAGACTTCATGTATGATAATATATGAACATTTTTACCTGGGTTCTAAATAAAAATACAGCTTATTAATACAATATATATATATGCAGATAATGATATTTACATATATGAGATCACATTTTAATAAAAAGTATGCAGTATTTATAAGATTAAAAAAAATCCAACGATATTCCTCCCGTCTTTCGTACTTTAAAAATTGGATATATTAAGAAGCCTCCAATACATGCAGTTCCGCAAATTCTATTAGCCTGGACTTGAATTCAAGTAATGAAAAATTTTCTTAAATCTCTTGGAAAGGCATTCCAAATTCTTGTTACCAGTGGATCAACTATATAAACAGGGTAACAATTAATAATGGATTTATAAAAAAGCAATAATAGTGTAATGCTAATAAAATTCTCAAAAGACGATCTCAGAAAAGGAAATGTATGTTGAGATACATGATCAAATTAAAAACATAACGAATAATTCTGTTAAAAGTAAGGTGATAATTCCTCAGGGTATGACTCCCAGTACTCAAAAAAATTCCATGCCGTACAAAATATAGTACTGAACAAGGTAGATAAATATTCAATGAATATAACCTTTTTATGAGAAAGGATACCCTAGAAAATACATAATTAATAAGTGGAGAAAAATTCATTTCATTTTATTAACAAAATCAACAGGAATGCCACCAATTGTAACACACATGTATTAGTATTAAATCCAAACCCCATTAACTTTGTCTTAACCGAATTAACACAAAAACGATTATAATATGCCAACCATAACCTCGCGGATTGTATAATTGACACCCTCCTCTAACACGTTCACAAACTCAGAATTCGAATAACAAACAAATAGTAAATCATCAGCATATACATAAGGCACACAAGAAACACCATTAAAAGCTTGTAAGAGGTCGTTTAAATAAATCATAAACAAAAGTGGGACAATAACAGATCCCTGCGGGACGCCGTGTACTGGAAATAGAGGTACCAATAAATAAAGGAATGATTTAATTAATTCACAGGCCCGAGGGAAAACTCGAACTCATTAAACAATTTAAATAGTAATCTAGAGTGAATTACTTTATCAAAGGCTTTGGACAAATTCATCGAAAGTAATACCACATTCGTATGGTCAACTAAGTACAGTATAATGGAATCTGTCAAAGCCACCAGTATAGTGGTCGTGCTATATCTATGTCGGAACCCTGGTTGAGATGGATGAATAAGTGAGGATGCTCAATCATTTGTTTTTTTAGAATATGTTCGACCACTTTAGAAAGCACCGAAATCCGATTTTTATGCAAGGATTTCTCTTTTTTGTGAGTTTGTTGTAAATTGCTACGTTAACCCTTCTATTTTAGTAACAACATTTGGTCCATCATAAATACTTTGAAATTCTTCATATGGCTCTTTTTTTAATACTACAATATCGTTAACACATATCATATCTTTCATACAAATTTTTATTTCGTGCTTTGTGATTTTCAATGAGATTTTTTGCTAAAGAGTTAGATTTTTAAAGCCTATTTTTACTTCTGTACTATAATGGTTCTTTTTTATTAATCAATGTTGCATTCTGCCCAAAAACTAATTCAAATGATGTAAATTAATTGTCAAAGACTGTACTTTCTGAGGTATTGTGATAAAAAGTAAAGTACTTCAGGTAGGTATCCCAATCAGATAAATTCTTACACTCTGTGGTTACGTTCCACTGTTGCTAAAGTTTGATGGTTGTAACTAGTAGAAAATTTAATGTCAATTTGTAATAATTTACAGAATTCGATAACGTTTTCATTTTTAAATTCTGTTCGTAAATCTGACATTAAAATCTTTATTTTCCCATAAACCAAAATGCAATTTTCAAATACGGCACGCGCAACTGTTTGAGCCGACTTGTACGGTATTGCTACTGTAACTAAATATTTAGTCAAATCACATATCAGTGTTAGGGCATATTTGTTTCCATAATTAGATTGTGGTAATGGGCCAATGGTGTCTAATACAACAACGTCAAAAGCTTTGGTAGGAATTGGTGTCAAAACAAGTTCCTCAATGGTGGAAATTTTGACTTTATTTAAATTCCACTTAGAACAGTTCCTAACAAATTTCGCTATTTCCCTTGTCATTTTCTTCCAGTAATACATATTTAGTACTAATCTTCGCATAAAGCATCTTTTGTCCACAATGTCCACCGATTATTTGGTCATTATGATAAATTTCCATTTTATTTTATTTTCTTTCTCATCTTCGTATGTTATTGTTTCAATAGGTTCTATATTCTTTTATTTTTTGAACTGTGAATAGTGTAAAAAATAAATCATTTTTAGGCCATTCTGCTCAATATATTCCAACATTGTTGGCTTCGGTTTCTAGCCTTGAAAACAAATAATCTAGATTAAAAGTTTCGTTAACAATTTCGAATTCAATAGATAGCAGCTTCTTACATTTATGCGCAACATTTACGATCGTCATCGTAATCAACTATTTGTGTTCTTATTCTTGGTTACAGCGAGAGCTCAATTACTTGTATCTTTTAAATCATTGACTCAAACCCGAGATAATGCGTCTGCTCCTACATTTGATTTTCCTTTTATATATTCGACGGTAAAGTTATACTTAGAAAGTTCTAGTCCAATTCGTTTTAATTTAGAGAGGTCTTTTATATTTAAATGGTCGGTGATCGGATCTTACAATGAAATTAGTACCATAAAAGTAATGCTGGAAGTGCGTTATGGCAAAATGTATATCGAGGAGCTCAAGTTCTATTATTGGCTTTTATTGTTCAGATTGGGAAAATGACTTTGAAGCATAATACACTGTCAAGTCACTTCCGTTAAAGTTTTGACTTTGGATTTGGATGCGTCAACCGTTATTATAAATTGTTTGGCAAAATCTGGATACTGTAAAATTTCCGGTGATATTAAGGCGATTTTAATTTATCAAAGGAGTTTTGGCATTGTTTACTCCAATTAAAATTAACACCTCACCTGGTCACGTAGTTCAAAGGGGCTACCAAAGTGGCGAAATTTCGAATAAAGCGCCTGTAATAATTAGCAATTGCAACAAAATGTGTGACAGAATCTTTATTAAAGGGAGTTAAATAATTTTTAATTACATCGTCTGGCAGAAGATCATTCGCGATACATTTACGAGGAAATTACTTCTGGTCGGAAAAAATTACGCTTGTAGGGATTTATCTTCAAGTTGTGTTCTCTGATTACTTTAAAAACATCTTCTAAATTGTGATGCTGTTTACTACACCCGATGATGATTATATCATCGACATATAAAAAAGCTTTGTTTGGCATGAGGCCAGTGAACACAATTGACATCATTCTGGAGAATGAATTTGGTGCAACATTTAACCCAAATGGCAAGACTTTCCACCTGAAAGAGCCTTTATCCGTACTTAATGAAGTAATGCCGTGAGAATGGGGATGTAATGGGATTTGGTGAAACCCTGAAAATAAATCATTAATTAAAAAATGTTTGGCGCGGCCTAAACTATTTAAAATGCCGTCAATGCACGGTAAGGGAAATTTATCCACAATTTACTTTTTGTTTACGCATTTAAATTTGCAGTGGTATTTAAGGTACGCAAAACTGGATTTTTTGAATCAATTAAAAATTCGAAAAACAAGTAAAATTTCTTGTTCCATACTGTTTTGGGATTTTTAAGTTAGAGTTTTGAGTAGAAATTGAGATTGTCATATCTTGGTAATTGATTTTACATTTGTTCTTTTAAAAAATCCTTACCTAGTATTCCATTTGATGGGATATTGAAATCATCATTAACTACATGAAATACCTGTTGAAGTTGTACAAACTGATCCCAAAGTAAATATTGCACCCGACGTTATACCGTTAATGCTGATAATTTTATTTTTGTTTCAAATAATTTTGGGATGTAATTAAGATATTTTCAGAAGTGACACATCTGTGTGTGTATAAACAAGAAAAGTACATGGTGTGATAGCATCAATGCAACTTATGGTCTTCTGAGTTTAAAAACCCTTTGATTATTATCACTCCGAGAAAATCGATTTCTGGCCTGATTTCGATAAGTGTTGTAATTGTGACTACTTCCTCGTTGAAAGTTTCTACGACGACTGTTTCCCCTATAGAAAATGTTTCGTGAACGGTTGAACCTGTTGGCTTGCTGAATATTATCACTACCATTGTTGGATTGTCTAATTGCCGAAACCTGTTTCTCCTTTGTTTCATTAGCTTGCTCGACCACAAGCTTGGCTATTACTTCTTTGGATCGCTAAAAGTGGATGATGTTAAAATTGATTTAATTAAGTCTGATTTGGTGTTTAGTCGGCAAACTGCTACCGTTTGTTCAACTACTATTTCGTGCGCTTTATTTTTTGTTATATCCTCGATGACCAAAGAGCGTTTTAAAGCGCCAGTAAGAACTTCTGTTTGTTTTGCAAAATGCATGTAATTGTTATCTTTAACATTAAGCGCTGCTATTCCACCAGCTATAATTTTTGAATTATCTGGCTTAACAGTATTCTTTAGCGCGGACCTAATGTCTTCAATCGTTCTAATGTCGTCAGGTTATGCCTCGCGAGCCTTGCCTTCTACTCTTGATTTCACGAAATTTATAAAAGTAATTTGTAAATTTGCTTCAGTTAGATCCTAGATTAAGGTTATTTTGTCTAAAAATGTGGGTAAAGTTAAAGGGTCAATATAATTTTCCCGCATTATCGAAGTACACATACTAATGTAAGATCTTTTCTGATCAATAGTTGCCATTGTAATTTCTGATTCTATAGTCTCTACTGTACAAATATCTTCCTGATTTAACAATATAAGCTTTATGGAATTTTCCTTACCTTCTGCCATTACTTTTCCTTCAACAAGTACAGTCCCATCAATATTATCTGGTACTTTTATTCTACACTGGAGTTTATCAAAACATTGTACCAACGTCTGTCTTCACTGGGAGATTTTTGAAAAGATGAGTTCTTTGTCAGATTGTTCAACGTATTCTAAGCTAGTGCTTGCGTAGCTTAGAATTAAGTTATAATGTTCAATTAAATTTGTAATATGTTCATTTACCTTATCTAAATTTCTTGACACCGAACGTTTCTGCGAAATTATTTTCATAATTTGGTATTAATTACCAAGTAAATTATTAAATTCTGAACTTTCAAAATGTGGCATCTAAACATTTGTTTTCCCTGTTCTTTTTCCATTTTTCCCCTCGTTCTCATATTGAATCCTAACTTTACATTTAATATTTTAGTTTTAAAATGTATTTCATTTTATGAAATACCAGCTTAAAAGCTCGATACTTGGTTATCAGTAGCTTTAAATATCAAAATATGTTGAGAAGGAAATTTTATTCTATTGCTAAAGATTTTGCTATTTAAATAAATTTGTGTCATCTTTTAAAGTGGACGTTTAAATTTAAAGTTTTAAATTTCTTGTTTATAGGTCTTTCAAGGGGGACGTGCCCAGTGTTAACTGTTTTAATATCACTTGTTCCCCTCTCCATCCCATTTTGTTCTCCTTGCCTAATGATTCTTTTCCACTCGTTCCCATTCCATTTATTTCCTCTCGTCGAATGCTTCATTTCATTCCATTTTATTTTTTACCCTATCAAGTGTATTGATTTCACTTGTTCCTCATTTCATTCTATTTCAATCCCCATGTCAAGTATTTTAATTCTACTCGTACCCCGTTTCATTCCATTTCGTACCCCTTGTCTAGTGTTTAAATTTTCTCGCACCCTTTCCATTCCATTTCTATTCCCTTCCAATTTGCAATTTTTCCTAGCAAATATTTCCCCATATACACCATAGCGGGCAAGCTGTTAAGGGGGCGACTTCCCGAAGGAATTTCCAAGAACCTCTTATTAGCGAATGTCTACGCCTCAATTTCAGCGTCCTACCTCCAGCGATTTGGGCTGGGCGATGTTGCATGAAATAAATAAATATTTACACATTTGGCCATTTGCACATTGGCACATGTGCATAGTTACACATTTGCATATTTGCACATTACATTACCATCAATCCATCAATCAAAATTTCACTTTTGCACATTTGCATATTTCAACATTTTCACTTTTTCAAATTTGCACATTTACACTTGCGAATTTGCACATATACACATTTGCAAATTTGCACTTTGAAATTTCGCACTTTTGTCAATTTGCACTTTCGCAAATTTGCACTTTTCGGTTTTTTGCAGAAAAAACTGGTCAACCGGTTTTTTCGGTTTGTTTTTAATTTGAATAAAAAGCTTATATAATTTGTTAATTGTTTTTATTATAAAAAAACAAATTTAATATATAAAGTAATAATAATAAAAAAAAATACATTCTTTGAAAAAAAAATAAATACCCAACAAACAATACGTACAGTTTACGTATCGGTTTCGGTCCGTCATAAACGGAATCCAACTCCGTTTACATACCGTTTTCTTTATCCGTAAACCAGAAAACGGATTATAAGGAACATTGAAACTGATTCGAATCCGTTCAAAAACCGTCAATGACGGACCGGATAAATAAAAGTCCGTCAATGACGGACCGTTTACGGACCGGATATATTGGATGAAAAACGGAGTTGTCCGTTAATAGTCCGTCAATATTATAAAACTATATTCATATCAAATGCTATTCATTAAGTTTGTAAATTGGTAAAATTAGGTACCTTAGTAATTTGAACGTTTAAAACGTTTGGCATTAAATAAGTTTTTTTATTATTACATTTTAAATATGTAAAAAGAAAATTTATTTTTCAGTTCTAAAAAAATATTTTATAAATAATATGCCATTTAAATGTTTCGTTTTAAGACGATTTTTTTGTTTGCTTTTGATAAAGCTAGAAGTGGAAAATACTCTTTCACTAATAGTAGATGTTGGACAAATAGTTAAAAGACAATTATATAAATTTTCCAACTTTTCAGTTCTTTTGTCGCATTTATCAAGATATATGAAATCATCATACACTCTTTTTTAGGATTTTGAATACTGTTTATTGTGTTATTTAGATCAGAAATTAAACTATTTGAATTTGGAATATCCAAAGTTAAGTCTTCATCGGAATCTATCAGACTTACATCTAAATCTTCATAACCAAACAAACGATTATAAAAGTGTTCGGAAAAATAAAGGAGCCAAGTAACCCAGTTGGTGATGTAATTAAAAAAACCTGTTAACCGAACAAAAAAGACCGGTTTTCGGTTTTCTTCGAATTTACAAAATATTCGAAACCGATCGGTTTTTAAAAATAAAGAAACCGTTTGACCGGTTTTCGGTTTTTGAATACTCTAGCCGTCGAGGAGGAGAATTTCACCCTTGTCTGTCCCTCCCTGTTGGATTTTGCAAAAATTACGTTTTAGCTGTTGCCTACACTGGAGAAGGAGCCTGCATACCAAATTTCAACTTCCAAAGTCCAATGGGGGCCCTTTAAGCCCCCGTTTTTACCTCATCCCTGGCCAAAATTTTAAAATGTACCTAATAAAGAAGTTAGCACATGCTCCCAGGAAGGCGTATATCTAATTTCAGGTTTTTAGCTGAAGGGGCTTAGGCAGGCCGTGAAAGAGGGTTTCCCCGTTTTTTGCCCCTCCCCGAAGGAATTTCCAAAAATGCCGTCTTAGCGGATGTCTACGCCGATACCTACATACCAAATTTCAGCTTCCTAGATCCATCAGTTTGGGCTGGGCGATGTTGAATGAGTGAGTGAGTGAGTCAGTCAGTAAGTCAATAACGTTATTCCTTTATATATAGAGATACCCTTATTCTATACTTTGTGCATTCGTACAGCGAGATTCTGTTAAATAAAAACTAAGAAAAATATAAAAATTTGTCAAATTTACTTGTATTTTATTAAAATATTTATATGAATAAGAGTAAATTATTAATCCAGTTATGAATTTAATGCGTTATTTGAATAGTTTTAGAAAAATTTAGAATCCTAAAACGAGTAAGAAAAAAGTGTTACACATAACGGCATTGAAAAAAAAAATCAATAAATTAATGAAGTGCAAAGAAAGTTGAATTTCATTAATACTTTTGCAATGATATTTTGGCCAAAAGATTAAGCTTTTATAAAGAAGTTTTTAGTATAAACAAAGAAATTATAAAAAAATACTTTAAAAATGATTGAAAAAAATCTTAATAAGATTAGAATACATAGGTACATAAGTATTAATGGCGATCTAATACAAGAGACAATATGTACATAACTAAATTATTAATTGGTTTTTATTGGAAACTATATAAGCAAGGAAATTAATGTGTTGGAAGTTTAAGGGTTGTTTACACACATTTTAATTAAGAATTGTTCTATAACTCAATTTTTCGTTCGTTGGTGATTCGTTAATGCCACCCAGACCGACGCTTGATATTGTCAAAGCTATATGATCAGATTTTTTTTATTTGAAGAAGAAGTAATAAACTAAAACTGTGTAGTCAGTTGTATGGTTAAAAATGGCTAGAAATTAATGAGAATTCTTCATACACTCTAAAATCCATTCATAAAATTACGAAAACTTTTGTAAAATGAACCAAAAAAAATTATTTATCTAACGAAAGTCATCTTAAATTTTTTTCATATTTTTAGACACGAATTTCGATGAGGGTTCTTTCTTTTCTTTCTTAGGGCTTTTTTATACCCTCCACCATATATATCAGTTTGTCATTCCGTTTGTAACATGTCGAAATATAGGTGTAGGTCGTTATTCTTATGCAATTTTAAGTCGATTTAGCGATGTCCGTCTGTCTGTTAAAATGGCGATCACAACGCGAAGACGCAAGTGGGGGTGCCTATTTTTACCCAGTTTATTTGACATCCTCCCGAGCAGTTTTGCATTGAAAATAAGAAAAATCGGTCTAGCGGTTAAAAAGTTATGTGAAAATGTGAAGGAACCTCTAAATTTTACATACAAATTGGTGTATTTTAGTACAATCTTTTTCTGTATCTTTTTTTTTCTGTTATTTTCCACTGATAAGCTTTGTTAGTTTTTCGTTTCATTCCATAAAATGTATTTTTGTTTTTGTTAAACTCATATTTTATATTTTTGTTAATGTTTTGTCAATAGCGCCACGCTACAATTACACATTAATTTTATCAAAGACATTAATTTCTTAAAAAAAGAACATGGGTTGTAACTATTTGTCAATAGGTGCATTCTCCCCATTAGCCATACTAGTCTACTTCAAAAGTTTTTTACATTATTTGTATCAGAAACAGTAGAGAAAATTTTTTAGGACATTGGTGGAGGGTATTCAAAGATTCGGCACAGCTGAATTTAAGCCTTTTTTTACTTGTTTCCTCTTACGATAAATATATATTTTAATTTATCTAAAACAAACATGGCATTTGCAACAAAATTTACAACAATAAAAAAAATATATATTATTTATGGCACAAAAGTCGAAAATTATTTATGGGAATTAGATTTTTTGTAAACAAAATTCAGTCAAATTTTTTTTTCGGTTTTAACGAATTATAAGCTAAAGGAAATCACTGGTAAATATAATTCACAACAACTTTATCTCTATTTTGATTTAGTTTTGCATTTGCTGGGTTAGAGGTTGAGTTTGTTGCTGTTGTTGCTGCTGTGTATGTTCTGACATTTGTTGCTGTTGTTGTTGCTGCTGATGAACGGTTGTGATCTGTTGCTAAGTCGAGGTGTAATACTTGTGTTGTTATGTTGAATTCCTTTTTGACTTTTTTTCGTTGCTTTATTGTTGTAGTTTTGTAATTCCGTTGTTCATTGCAGGGTTTTTGGATTTTGCTGTTCTTTGTTTTCTGTTTCTTTAATAATCCATTATAATTTTAAAATATTTCCACAAATTTATTTCGTTGTTGCAAAAATTCAAAATAAGTACATATTTCAATTAGTTTTAGGTTTTCTTGTTAACTAACTTTAGTCGCTGGTGTATTGTTGGCTTTGGGATTTTTATAAAATTAAAACTTATTATATATACAACGGTTTTGTTTTTTACTTTCAATTTTCTCTTCTTTTTCGACTCCATGTGTTTTCTTTTTTTCAACTTTTCCAGTTTTCTTTCGGTATCATAAATTTCTTTAAATAATTTTAATGATTATTTTTATTTAATTAAATATATTTATTTAATTCAAGAAAAAACTATTTAACAATTACACTTTTCCGAACGACATAAAACACGCGTCTAGGTCGCCATGTTATGCCCTCTTTTCTTAACTGTTCACCTTAGAATGAGCCTTAGCTTTATTTATTCTTCTGCGTATCCATTACGTATGTCTATTTCTTATATCTATGTAATTAAAAAGCAGGGATGCCACTATAGTCACCTGGGTCACGTAACTGGCACGCAAGAAAATAATCATTTATCTCACCAGGGTCGGATAAAGTTGAATATTCTTCAGACTCAAGACAACCATTATTCCTTAAAAATTACACATTTGTTTTGAACTAAAATTCTATAACCCTTTTCACCCTATTCCAGTTTGCACAGTAAATTGCCCAGTTATGTGGGGCCTTATACTGGAGGTAATGATTATACGACAAATCTCTCAACGAAACGTAATAACAAATTTCTCTGTCATAAAACCAATTATCCTTGACCAAACAAACCCCACGACGAACTTTTGGCACCAAAGCATGCAAGGCCTCCATATTAGACATAAGAATTTCGAGTTGCAAATTTACATTATCAGACCAGTATATTAAAGTGAAATCACAATTAATGACTGCAGCTTCCAAATAATCCATTTCTAATGAATTTTAATCCTAATACGATACAAAACGCTGTGTAGGTGGATTCGGAACGTCCACAGCTATAAAAATGAGCGAATGCCGCGAAACACTCGGGCATTGCATTTAACCAGATGTACCCAAAGTTAGTATGTTACTTATAAGAAAAAAATCAATAAGAGATGTACAGGTTGGTTGAAAAGTTCCTGCGCTCACCAAGAGATGGCACTGCTAGCTTCAATCTTTTTTTTTTCTCAAGTTGGTATAACTGTCCTGAGAACACATGCAAAGTTGCAAGTCATTGTGTCAATTCTTTCTTTGTTTACAAGCCATTTGAAGTTGACGTGTCATTGATTTTTTTTTAATGTGGAAAAAATTTAATATCGTGCAGTCATTAGATTCTTTGTTTTGAAGGGTTTAAAAGCAAAGGAAATTTATTAACAAGTGTTAGAAGTGTATAAGGAGTCCTCACCTTCAAAACGCACCTTTGAATTTTGGGCTGGTGAATTTAAACGTGGTCGTACCAGCCTTGAGGACGATCCACGCGAAGGATGACCAAAAACTGCAACCACAGCAGATATCATTGAGCAGGTACATAACATGGTTAGTGAAGATCCAAGTTTGACTAAGCGTGAAATTGCTAATGCCATAAGCATCTCAGACGAACGAGTACTCCATATTTTACATGAAGAATTACGTATGAAAAAACTTTTTGGAAAGTTAGTGCCGCACACATTAACAATTCAACAGAAACTGGATCGAGAACAAATTTCTCAGCGTAATTTGGAGCGTTTTAAGCCGAATAAAACCGACTTCTTGCGTCGTTTTATAACTATGGATGAGACTTGGATCTACCACCATGATCCTAAATTGAAACAAGAACGTTTACAGAAGATAATCAATCAACAAAATTCCTTTTGCATCCCAAAAAACTGATGCCATAACCTTCTTTGCTGATCGTTGTGACTTCACCTGCTTTGGAGCTAAACAACCAGCTTCAGTCCACTGTAAACGTTCTTGTTTCAATTTAGGATCATGGTGGTAGATCCAAGTCTCATCCATAGTTATAAAACGACGAAAGAAGTCGGTTTTATTTGGCTTAAAACGCTCCAAATTACGCTGAGAAATTTGTTTTCGATCCAGTTTTTGTTGAATTGTTAATGTGTGCGGCACTAACTTTCCAACCAGTTTTTTCATACGTAATTCTTCATATAAAATATGCAGTACTCGTTCGTCTGAGATGCCTATGGCATTAGCAATTTCACGCTTAGTCAAACTTGGATCTTCACTAACCATATTATGTACCTGCTCAATGATATCTGCTGTGGTTGCAGTTTTTGGTCGTCCTTCGCGTGGATCGTCCTCAAGGCTGGTACGACCACGTTTAAATTCACCTGCCCAAAACTCAACGGTGCGTTTTGAAGGTGAGGACGCCTTATACACTTCTAACACTTGTTCATAAATTTCCCTTGCTTTTAAACCCTTCAAAACAAAGAATCTAATAACTGCACGATATTCAATTTTTTCCATATTAAAAAAATCAATGACACGTCAACTTCTAATTGACAGAATGACTTGCAACTTTGCATGTGTTCTCAGGACAGTTATACCAACTTGAGAAAAAAAAAGATTGGAGCTAGCAGTGCCATCTCTTGGTGAGCGCAGGAACTTTTCAACCAACCTGTAGGTAATACAGTGGCATGTAAGCAAATCAAAAAAATATAATCCAAAAGAAACAACTAAGACAAATCGTGAGCAAATTTAAAAAAAAAAAATATATATAAAGCTCAAAAAGAGCACTGCAAAAGTGAACCAATTTAAAAAACCACTATATAAATCACAACAAGGCAGAAAAACAAGCAAAATGCCGGTTTAATAAAAATATATCTGTATGAGCTATAACGCATGGAAACAATTATGCTGGCATAACATGCCAGCTTGTAGGCAAGCGCGGCGAAGAGAATGGTTTTTGGTAGCGTAAAGTTTCAACCAGCTTCTACCCCGCATTAGCAGCACAAATTCAACACATGCACATTTTTAAAAAACGCCAAATGTTAAATGAAATGCAATTTCTTTCCGATTCCAATTGATTTTCTTTGTTAATACAATAAGCTTTTATCAGATTTCCCAATTGGATTTGAAAAAGGTTAAAAAACAGGGAAATTTCTAAAAATTTTAGAAAAATCAGGGAAATTTACTCAATTTTTCCCTGTTTTCTCTCAGCTTCTGAACCTTTGTATTCTGTATAATATTTTATTTGGCCACAGCCGACGTTGCAATCTCTACACTATTCTTACTCTTATGATTTTACCTTTGTGTTTTAGTTGTTTACATACATCAAAAATTTTTTTTTCAAAGCCTGAGACAAGTGATTATTTAAAAATATTTCTGACTCAGTGTTTCCTCCAATTACATCCTTAAGAATTATGGTTATTTTCTTATGGTAATAAATCATAATTTGGTCACGAACTTGCACACAGTAATATTTCACTAGAACCGCTTTTTACCTCTTAAGTATGTACATTGTTGAATGTCCGGATTGGACATTTCAACAGTTATTTATTTCAGACTTGAGGCTGTAATTTTAGATTTATATTCAAAAAATTTCTTAGTCATTTCATCCATTTGAAGTTGGAAAACCTTAGCTCATGAAACGTTTATTTTCCTGCAATTTCAATTCAAATTATTTTTCAACGACGCACAGTGTCGTGAGGGCGGCCAAAAATACAAAAGTCAACTATCGAATTTAAAAAAAAATTAATACGGTTTTTTAAGTACATTCCAATTAAAACAAATCTAAAAGAATTTTAAAAAAAGTTAATTTTTAAGGAAGTTCTGAGCATTCAAAGTTGAAAGTTATAAGTAAATTATTGAAAAAAATCTGAAAAAATGCTATAAGTTATAAGGGTTAATTGGTAATCAAAATGTCGATAAAACAGAATAATTTTAACTAAAATATAATTACAGTGATGTTAAAACACGACAACACTACTTTTTACTACAATGTGAATGTCACATGCGATGTACTGTTATTCTTAATATAAACAAAGAGAAATAATATTAGAAATTTTTAACTTCAGTGGACAATAAAAAAAATATAAAAAAGGTATTTTTTATACTTTAATACAACATTTCTACAAGTAAGTTTATTTCAAAAAACTTGGTTTTACTTCCACTTTCGTCCACCTCTTATTTCTTTTCGCAATTTTCAGTGGCTAATCAGGTTCAAATTCGTCAATTTTTTAACATTTGGCTAAAGCATAGTACACAAAGTGCAGCAGAGTGTAAAGTATATTATTTAGAAAAATTCTACAAAATAAAACTGAATAAAAAGAAAATTAACAAGTAAAAAAGGGCTAAATTCCACCAATATCCTAAAAAGATGTTCTTTTCTGTTTTTGATACAAATAATATAAAAAAAAACTTTTGAAGTAAAATTATGTAGGTGAAAAACTTTTTTAGATGTGAAAAGAACCTTTTTGGTGGAAAAAAAAATTTAGAGGTGAAAAAAAAAATTTTAAGGTGAAAAAATTTTTTGTGGTGAAAAAAAATTTGAGTGGGTAAGAAATGTTTAAGGTGAATACAAAATATTTACTGCTAAGCGACTGGTGAAAAAATATGAGTAAATATGTTATGTATCAGTCGCTACTATGAAATTGTACTAAATTTGTCTGGACAATTTAGAGGCACCTTAACATTTTCACTAGTTTTTTTAACCCTTCGTCAGGCACAGATTTTGAGCCCTTAGTTCTGGCACATGGTGTCTGACCAGACCCCTATACATTTACATGCATTTGTATGGAAATAAGGGCTGTTTGCCGTTAAATTTTTTACTAAGATAGGAAAATATTTGTTATATTTTGTGTTTCTATTTCTTTTTACTATGTTATTAGCTACCTGAGGAAGAAAAAATAGACCTGAAAAATTCTTTGGAATGAAAAGGGCAACAATTTTTTTGTTCTATATATATTTCTCTTTATTATGGGTAAAGTAATAAATGTTTATGACAAAATAGAAAATTATTATGAAGAATACATTGATTTTTTTATTCAGAACTTTGCGGAAGGCAACAAAAACATAAATAATCTACTTTTGAATGTTGCTGACAAACAGGATTGTTGCATTTGCAGCAAAAAAAGCGTGTCTTACGGCGTATTTTGTCACCTTGCTGCAGGCAAATTCTGCAATCTTTTTTGGCAGCTAGTGTGTCTGGACCACTGCGTGAAGCCACATTACGGTTTGCTATATTGAGAGGTCTCCCAAAGTACGCTTCAAATGCTATACGAGTTGTTGGTTGATCCACAATGTGCGGATTATTGATGCGATTTTCAACGTTGGCCAGTACCAATTGCTTTGCAAGTTTATATAAAAATATGCGTCTTCTTTCTTTTCTTGTATTTTCATCATTTATATAATGTAACTTGCCAATGCCATCACATCAATCATGTTGCAGAAAAACGCGTATGTCCAGCGTCTGGTTGACCGTTTTGTTGTGTAATGAGTTAGCATTTGATCCATCGTATCGACTCCGGCTTTAGTTGAATTATAAAATAAAATTGCTTCCGGTTTCATGGCTACGCCTTCAACATATTTCGTGTAATGCACGGTTGAAATTAAATTGACTGCCTTATATTTTTTGGGCACGTAGCTGCAAAGTGCAACAAGATTTTCATGAAAACCAAACACACTTGAAAGAATTGGTCGTCTGGTGCTCTTCATAACTTCCTTAGGAAGACATCTTTTGTTTGCTCGAATGGTGCCAACAAATGCCAGTCCCATAGCAGCCAGTCGTTTAGCGCCGTTCAATGAGGTGAAAAAATTATCAGAAATAATTGTTCTGTCGCTGTTTGCGTAACAATTTGCGAAATACATTAGAACTTTTTCACCTTGATTTATCTCCCGATTGTCTCCTTCCTTTCCAGTGTATAGTTTTCCTTTCAATGGAAATTTAGTCTTAGCATCGCATGCCCACCAAACTTTGATCCCATACCTTGCAGGTTTTGATGGGATATATTGGGTGAACTTTGTGCGCCCACGATACGGGAACAACTGCTCATCGATGGTGATATTTTCATAAGGTTCATAATAATTTTGCAGATTTTCATTGAGAAAATTCCAAAGGTCCCGGATAGGAGCTGCTTTATCTGTTTGCTGTCGGAATGCCCGCGTCGACTATTATCGACACGAATATATCTGGACAGAGTAATGAATCGTTTGTGCGACATAGCCGCACGGAATATGGGCAGCGAATCAGAACGCCACAATATACTGGAGTCTTGCATATTATTATGGCTGAGACCAGAAGCCAACAAAATCCCAATGAATGCATCTAGCTCAGAGCTTGTCAAATCAATCCATTTTCTTTGGGTAGACTCTGGATGTTCTTCATTCCATTTTCTAATTGATTCTCCCCCATGCCGATTTGTTTCACTAATGATGACGAACGTAATATTGGTTGAGAAAAATAGCTTAAATACCTCAACTGGATTGGTGAGCCTTGTTTTTGTTCCAGATCGAAAACGCATGATATTATGCTGGCGCAAACGAGATGCAGCGGGTTCAGTTTCGTTCCATTTAGTACCGTCTTTACCATAAAAACAGCCAGAGTCGACTTCATTTGCTGCTTCAGCATCATTTCCACTTTCTTCTTCTTCATCTACGTCTTCATTACTATCATAAAGTTCGTTAGGTTCAATTTCCAAATCATTTTCTATGTCTGATGCATCATCTTCTGGCACATAATCTGCAGTGTGGTCACCATCGTTTTCAAAAACATCATAATTTTCAGCTTCTACCTGACTTTGAAAATCACGCACTAATGCCTCTGACAATTGGGGTTGCAAATTCGCGCTACGCAAGCGTGTATTATAAATAAATTCCAGTTCATCAGCCATAATATACTAACAACGCAACAAATCTACCTGCGTAAAATTATTCACAAGTTCAAAATTACCGCACAAAAACTAGATTACTTCTTCACTGTTCAACGTTCAATGAATAACTAACCCACAAACAAAATCAGAAGAAAGAAAGAAGCATAAAAGAATAAAGTAAATACAAATTTCCAACTCGTGCCATGTGCTTTGCCTATGCGTTCATACAAAATGCATAGGGGTCTGGCCAGACACCATGTACCAAAAGTAAGGTGAAGATTTTTTATTTGGCTTTTTTGTCCTGTTCCAAGGACTTTTTTTCAATTATTAATTTATACATCGAAAGCCAACAATATTTTGGGAGATTACCTGAAATTACAGCCATGTACCTAAAATAGAAGTATGCTAAATTGAAGCATGAGAATTAAATATGTCTGGCCAGAACCATGTGCCACTTCGAGGGTTAAACATGGACTGCAAATACTCAATTTTGTTCCGGCTAATGGGGACTAGCTCTGCATCTGAATATGCCTAATGGAGAGAATGCACTTTCTGATCCGCCACGTATTGATAAATAGTTGCAACGAATGTTCTTTCTTTAAAAAATTGGAGTGTGTTTGTCTAATAGAGAGAATACAGCAAAGAAATTAATTTATTAAAGAAAGAACATGAGTTGTAACTATTTGTCAATTGATGGCCCATCAGAAGGTGCATTCTCCATTAGGAATATTTTGCTGCAGAGCTAGTCTCCATTAGCCATATTGTGCTACAATATGCAGTAGAGTATTATTGATTTTCTATTTTCTTCGTAACATAAATGAATATTTGCCAAAAAACTATACAAAATATATGTTTTATGTGCATATTATACCTTAATTTTTTAAATCAATATTCATTTAGATGTTTAAGAGCACAATATTGCACTTTATTCATGTGTATTTTTCTATAAAAGCAAAAATTAACATAAATATACATTTGCCTATCCCTCAATTCTCAAATATACAAATGGAATAAAAAAATTTTTTTTCCTCTATGAAAATTTCTCTTTTGGCATAAAAATGTGAAACAAATGCTTTTATTACGTCAAACATTCGAAAAATTGACTTTAAAATTATGTAATAAGTCTACTAGCAACATCTGAATGCATTATAATTTAAAGTATGTATTTCTGGTAAATAAATAAATGAATTAAATGCCAAATCCAAGGCTATATCGCCATGGGGCAGGATATAGTTTTAATGTGATTCTGCGCCACCTATTCAAAAGTTGCGGCACTAAAGCAATTATGCATTTTGCTCTTTCTTTATATATAAATTTCTTTGGACCTAGTTATGAGGCAGGGTATTGTTTTAGTTAATTCAGCGCCAACTATTCAAAAGTAACGGCACTAAAGCAATTATGTATTTTGCTATTTCTTTAGATATAAATGTCTTTGGTTACAAAAACAAAAAATACATTTTTTGGAATAAAACAAAAAACCAACAAAGCTTAACAGAAAAACCCAATCTGGTTTACTATATCTCTTATAGTAACCAAAGAATTGGAGATATTTGAACGGAAAATCCTAAGAAAATGCATCAGAAAAAATTATGAAAATTTCATAAATAGTTACGTCTATGAAAATGCCGATGTTGTACCCTTCTGTAGGTACTCCATGTCGTTGCACGCCAGATTTGTTGAGAAACTTGCGCTACACGATAATATGCTTGTCAGCCAAATATACGAAAGCGAGAAAAACACCATCTGGGCTGGATCTACATATCTTTCTCTTGTCGGTATAATTAATTCTATATGAGCCCAGCCTCCGGCAATCATAGGGGCTGAAGATGATATACGTATATACTAAATTTTGCATGAACTGTAATATGAATATGTTTTGTCAATTTATGTAACAGAACTTTTGTTATTTAGTTTTAGTAATGTTATTTATTTAGTTTTAGTAATGTTATTTACAGAGGTCTGATCTGTTAGCGACTTAAACATTGTTGCTTTTTACGTTAACATAGGTATTAGAGCAGTGATGTTCATTGCATGGGACAATTGTCCCCTGCCCAACTCACATGTATTCTTACGATCTTGCCTTTAGTCGTATGCTGACTTTTCTTTAATGCACTGAGAAAAATTAATAGCAATGTAAGAAAAATATTTTATGATAATACAAGATCTATAAAAATCTTTAATAAACCTAAAAAAAACGCATTTTTTAATATAAAAGTTGAAATGTTTTAAAAATTGGAGTCCGATCGTTCATTCATTTATTCCGATCGAATGTATTGTATTTTTTTTCCTTCCAAAAATAGCATTTTTTTAATAGAATATCATAATAAATCCATACACATTACAGATATTTTATTAATATGTAAATATAATGAAATCATTAATATTAATGGAAAAAATTTACAACTTTTTGTTTTTTATAAAATGAAAAAAAGGCACGCCAATGTATTTATTATTTTCCTTTCAAAAATTTACTTTTTGTTTAATTCATATTTCTTTAAAACTGTTTTACACAAAACATAACAGTTTCATATTTTCAATAAAAAATAAATTCATACAGATACTAAGACTGCTATTAACCCATTGAACATTTCTTGCAGTGCAATTCTCATTTTCTCACTAACACAACGACATATTTATTTTTGAACAGCACTGTATTAGAGTAACACACATATAGCTCTAAGAATGTTATTATTCTCATAGTATGTAAGACAATAAATGTAATCGAACAAGAAGAAGACTTAATAACATTTTTACTTACTTAACAGAAAAAAAAAATAGATACAGAAAAATTGTACAAATTTGTATGGAAAATTTAGAGGTACCTTCACATTTTCACTCATAACTTTTGAACCGCTGAACCGATTTTGCTCATTTTAAATACCAAACTGCTCGGGAGGATGTTCAATAATCTGGGTAAAAATAGGCACCCCTGCTTGTGTCTTCGCGTCGTGATCGCCATTTCAACAGACAGACATACAGACGGACATCGCTAAATCGACTTCAAATTTCATAAGGATCACGAATATATATACTTCTTGGGGTCTTAAACCTATATTTCGACATATTACAAACGGAATGACAAACTGATATATACCCTCACCATATATGGTGGAGGGTATAATGAAGTATATTATTAAAAATTCAAAAGTAGTGGAAAAAGTGTTATTATGTCAATGAACGATTTGAGAAGAAATTTTGTTCGTGGCTAGATCCCCCATTTGTTGTTACTGATAAAAACTTGAATTTTGTAAGTATTTAACATAACTTAAATTTCTTTGTACTAAAGTAATACCTTTTAAAGGAACCAATCACGAGTCGAAGAGGCAGACCTGCAGTAAACTTAGGTGCACAAAAAAATTTAAGTAGACTTGATAAATGTTAAATTTTTCAATTTTATTTTTTTTTTCAGGATATATGAGAGGTGGGTGTGTCCTTGCTCAAAATTGAAAAAAAAAAATTATAAATTCAGAATGATCTAAGTGTTTCATATACCAAAAAATACTAATTAATTTTATTTTGTTTACAATTTCTCTTAAATTTTTTAACTGTGCTTGTCTGTACTATGAATTGGACCAGATTTGGCCGAAACTTTAAACTTGTTTAAGGTAATCAGTGTACAAAATTTCAGAATGGTAAAAGTTTTTTTCCTTCTGTTATGACATTTATAATTTTCAGGATATATGGGAAGGATCCGAATCCTTGCTTCGAAATTTTCCATATTTGAGATTTGACTATCTTTCACCAAGTCAAACAAGCGTGCCAAATTTCGTAACTCTACGACAACTCCTTCCATTTTGGCCGCTCGTTATATGAAAACACGACACTGTGCGACGTTGTAAGTGCAAAAAAGCCTTTTCTGAACTCTTCTTGAATATTTGAAGGTAGAGATGAACGGACAACTGACACAAACGAACTTAACTACTTTTTGTCTTCCCATAAAATCAAATTCATCTGGCGTGACATTGGCATAACTTAAATTAAAAAATAAGCCACAACAAGCACATCCTACAGGTTTCTGTTACGTTTTTTTTTTTGCAAGTAGAGCATTTTGAAACTTCATGTTGCGGTGACATTATTAAAAGTGGGAACAATTAAATAGTACCAGTACTCGCAAGTATAAAAAAAAGGTAAATAAAAAAAGAGTCAGCTATAACGGGACAGTGATAAATTCCAAAGTATACAAGCGGGACTGAGTCCTGGTTACTAGGAAATTATTATTTATTTATTATTTTTTATTTATTTTACAAATTATATCCTAATACCCTAACCGAGCACTAGCTATAGGCTCGTTGTAGCGAAAACAGGCCGGAGCCTCTGGTGGGAATTGAACCCACGACCCCCGCACTGATAAGCAAGCACGCTACCAACTAGCCTACCGGGCGCTCTCTCTGCATTAATTTATTTGTATTTTGTCAAATAAAATAACACAATTTATATTAATTTTATATTTAAAAAAAATTTTCCTTTATTCTTGCATGTAGGTGATGCCAACTGTTCAATATATATATATGTTAGAGTTGTGCAAAAAAACATCAAAGGTGTAATTCGCAATCTCCACAAAGCTGCCCCTATTTCTCAATGTCTAAAAACTCTCTTTGCTAAGTTTCAGCAAAATTCGTTTATATTTGGAGGTAGCACAAGAAGTTAACTTTTAAAAATTAGTAATTTGTCGTTAGAGTAATTTATACAAATTGACTTTAAATTTAATTATTTTTTAAAATATACGCCATAATTTAAATAATTTGTTCAAAATTCGGGTAACCACGATTTGGAACAACTTGCCCATGAACTTGAAATCTTTTGCACTTTCATTCATGGGCTTTAGAAAAAATCTAGCGTCGTATTTCAAAAACATTGTGCTAAATTTTATTTTTAAATTTACATATCAATATTTTATCGCCAGTTTTAAAATATTTTAAATTTTTTATTTCATAGGAAAAGAGTGTATGGTAGTTAGGCAAATTTGCCAATTTTTCAAATTGTTTAGTATTTAAGATAATAGTTTAGTATTTTAAAAATAAGATTAATATTTTGTTATATTAAACAATGTTATATGCTTGTAATCAATCTATCTATCAATGTCTCCAATAATTGGAAAGTTTTTGATTAAATAAATGATAATAATAATAATAAAATTTTCCAATATTAATGTGCATAAAAGGAATATAAGATCAAAATTTAAAAAAAAAATTAGTAACTTTAAAATAGTTCGCAATTTTTTTTTTTAATATTTACATAACATTTATAATTTTCAGGATAACCATATTAAATTTTTTCACATCATCATTTTTTTATATAAACAAAGTTTTTCAGTTGTATAATATTATGAACTTATATTGTTTATGATCATAAAACATAATAACGGTTCATTTTATAAACAATTAGTTAAAATTGATAGAACATTTAAAAGCACAAATTGAAACGGACAAAACAATAGCACCCCCTTATATTATGTTTAAATATTTGAACACGTCGCTGCATATTTGGAATGCGAGTTAACGGTACTCACCTCAAATGCATGATAAATATCAGAAAATAGAAATAAAGGTTATTTAGTGTATATAATTTAATTTTTTTTGCAGTTTAGTATATAATAAGAACAATGGCAAGAAACAAGTACTCAAGTCAAATAAAAATTAAAATAATTGATGACTGGAAGACTGGTTTATCACGACATGAACTGAGTAAAAAATATTCAATAAACCGAACAGTAATTTCCAGGCTGATTTCAAGGTTTGTGCAGACTGGTCGAATATCACCGTTGCATTCGGGAGGACGTCCACGTAGAACCTCTCGATATGATGATTCCATGATTAAAAGACCTCTACAAAAAGATCCCACAGCGTCTGCTTGACAATTAAAAAAAAAGTTTTAACTTGTGCGTTAGTGAAAGGACTATCCGTAGAACAGCAGCAGAAGCAGGATTATTTAGCCGACGACCAGCAAAAAAACCATTCATATCAGCAAAGAATAGGAAAGCTAGACTTGAGTTTGCTAAGGCCCACATTGACTGGAGTGTCCAAAACTGGAAGACAGTGCTATTCTCTGACGAATCTAAATTTAATTTAAAAAATTCGGATGGAATAAGACGTGTACGCAGACCAAAGGGAGAAAGACTAAATCCTAAGTATTGCAAAGCAACAATTAATCACGGAGGAGGCAATGTAATGGTCTGGGGTTGCTTCTCTGGTCAAGGAATTGGCCCGATTCATAAAAGTGATGGTATTATGTATCGATTCATGTATCGTGACATTTTGAAAGAAGTTATGTTGCCATATGCTGAAGATGAAATGCCACTTCAATGGAGGTTCCAACAGGATAACGATCCTAAACACACCTCCAAAGTTTGTAAGGCGTGGCTACAAAGCAATAAGATTGAAGTTCTTGATTGACCTGCTCAATCGCCCAAACTCAATCCTATTATGGGAGATTGTTAATATATATATATATATATATATATATATATATATATATATATATATATATATATATATATATATATATATGTGCACGGCGCATGTTGCGGGGACGGTTTTTCGTTTCACAGGTTACTATGAAGACATTTTGATTCTTTGGAGACTGACCTCAAACTTTACATTAATCTACTATATACACTGAAGACATTTTACTGGATACAGCGCATATTATAGAGACTTTTTTGGCTGTATATATAGATATATATATATATATATATATATGTGCACAGCACATGTTGCGGGGACAGGTTTTCGTTCCACAAGTTACTATGAAGACATTTTGTTACTTTGGGGACTGTCCTTAAACTTTTCGTTATTCTAGTGTTTACTCTGAAGACATTTTAATGGACACAGCGCATTTTATAGGGACTTTTTTGGCTGTATATACAGATGTCTTCAAAGTATGGGCAAAAAAAAAACTATAACTATAAATTAAAGTATAAGACCTAAGCTTCCATAAGAGCAAAGACTTGGGAAAATCGAATTATCGGTTAGAGCAGTTTTTATATAAAGTATTTTTCTCAAGAGAACGAGAGAACTACACCGAATATAAAAAAAATTAAATACAGCACATATATCATAGAAACTTGTACTAACATTTTTGTTGGAATCAAAGCTACAATCAAGTGTTACTTAAGTCATGTTTTCCAATATTAAGCCTTAATTTATGCTTTAACTACACTTTAATTCAATATCATATTCTAGCAATTCCAGTCGAACATTACTGTGAGAATATACTTTAATTCAAGCCTTAAATCACAGTGCAATTTAAGTTCAAATATCATAATAATTACACTTGTTTTCGCCCTAACTTCAAGTTTAAAGAAAGCCATAAAACACGGTAATAATTGGTTTTGGTAGAATTTATTAAATCTTTTAAACACACATACATACAACTAAAACTAGTTTTGTGTATTTAATCTTGATTTTTTGATGTTTTTTTTTTTTTCACTAATCCTTTTTTATTTAGAAGCGTAGAAATTTGTAGAATCTTTCTGAAATAAGAAAAAAGATAATGTAAGGACACAGTTTAGCTCCAAATAAATGTGGTTTACCGTTAAAATCCATATTTAAAAGTTTTAGTGATATAGTTTACGATATTCACAAATGAAATCACATTTATTTTTAAAAACCGATAGAAAAAGGAAAAAGTATTGTTACAATTTTACCCTTTATAAAATCGTTGATTTATTTACCTTTTAAATAAATCGAGTTCTTTCTATATTGCAAATAATAAACACCGTTTGAAATTATTTATAGCTCTATTTATTTATAACCGTCACTAAAAATAACAGAAATACACTTTAATAGCAAACTTTATTTACACGATTTAGATAAACTAAACGTTAGCCACACTTTAGTTCTTCACACTTTGCGTTTTACTTATAAACTGAACTACTGCGTCACTGAGTACCAGTATTTATATGAGTAATCAGGTATTCTAGTTATTTCCAGTTTATTACGACACTAGAATCTTCCAGTTGTCAAAATTTGTGTAAAGAAATTTCTAGTGATAGAAATTTCTTGTAACACTGCCGCCCACTTAAGCCTGTTCGTCCCGAACAGACATAGATATTCCTTTTCCATAGTTGGCTAGTCGTTCTAGATGAACAACCTTCATTTTGGATCTTGGGCTCTGATCTTTCTGTATTCTGTATACCACATCATTCAATCTTTTAATAACTCTATAGGGTCCCCGTCCCAATGCGTTTGTAGTTTGGGAGATAATCCTTTCTTTCGTTGCGGGTTAAACAGCAGAACCAACTCGCCCTCATTAAATCCTTCAGAATTTGCTGCTCGATCGTACCTCGCCTTCATCTTATCGCTGACTATTTTAATTCGATTGCGCACAAACTCATGAAGCTCGTAAAGGTCTTCTTGTTCCCGGGAAGCGTTGTCGTTGTCTTTATCCATAGCGGCGGGCTTAACACCAAATTCCAAATCGCCAGGCAATTTGAGTTCCGTCCCGAAAATAATTTTTGCAGGTGTCCGGAAGGTGGAATCGTGAACAGCCGATCTATATGCCAGCAAAAATTCGGGGATGTGTTCGTCCCAGTCCTTCTGATGAGTACTGACCACTTTTCTTAAGTATTCCTCTAAAGTGCGATTGAATCTTTCGACCATACCATCAGATTGTGGATGCAGCGGGGTGGTTCTTGTCTTTCTTATTCCATACAACTCACACATTTTCTTGAAGATAGCAGATTCGAAATTCCTTCTCTGGTCAGAGTGCAATTCTAATGGAACAACGTAGCGGTTATTCACAAATGCGCTTATTATCGTTCCTACTTCCTGGTTCGGTATAGCGTATACCTCAGCCCATTTACTGAAATAGTCGATCACCACGAGAACGTAACGGTTTCCGGAGTCACTAGCGGGGAAAGGGCCTGCTACATCCATTGCTATCCGCTTAAATGGGGCACCCGAGCTGTATTGTTGAAGTTGCCCACGACTTCTCCTTACTGTCCTTTAGCTGCGATGCATTACGCGCAATTTGCTATCCAGTCGCTTACAGCTTGCTGGCAGCCGACCCAGTAGAATCGTTGTTTTAACTTCTCTAGGGTTTTCGTGACACCGAGATGTCCTCCACTGGGACCGTCATGGAACTCTTTTAACACTTCCTCTATTTTGCTTGACGGCACCACAATTAGCTTTGTCTCAGTTTTGCCGTCCACACTTTCCCATATACGGTATAAGCAGTGATCAATTACCCGTAGACTGTTCCACTGGGCCCAATACGCCTTCATTAGCGGGCTTTCAGCTGATATTTGTTCACGGGTAGGCCTTCTGTCCTCTGCTTTGGCTGACATAATTTTTGACAGTATGGGGTCATTTTGTTGCGCCGCTGACCAGGATTCACTTGACTCAATATGCGTTAGCCTTATATCAACGATGCACTCTTTTCCTTCAGCCCTCGAACAATGTTTGCACGCTAAATTACAGGGGCGTCTTGAAAGGGCGTCCGCATTGCAATGTTTTATGCCTTTCCTGTGCTCGATGCTGAAATCATAGCTTTGAAGTCGTTCAATCCAACGAGCTAGCTGCCCTTCTGGTTGTTTAAATTGCAGCAGCCACCTTAGTGCAGAATGGTCGGTTCTTAGTTGAAAGTGCTGACCGTACAGATAATACTTGTGGTAGTGCTTTACACATTCTACCGCCGCCAAGAGTTCCCGCCGTGTTACACAGTAGTTCCTTTCGGGTTTCGAAAGCACTCGACTGTAATAGCCTATGACTTTTTCGGTGCCATTTATCACCTGCGAAAGCACACCTCCTATTCCGTGTCCGCTTGCATCGCTATCCAGCACAAATTTTTCCCCGGCCACAGGATATCCAAGAAGCGGTGTCGTGCATAACTCCTTGAGCCTTAGGAATGTTTGTTATTGGGCTTCACCCCAATGAAATGGTCGCGCCTTCTTAGTCAGCTCATGTAGACTCGCAGCCACACTGGCAAAATTTGGTACAAATCGTAGGTAGTATGTGCAGGGCCTAGAAAGCTGCGCAACTCGTGCAGATTTTTCGGGCGAGGCCAATCTTTTACAGCCCGAATCTTATCTTCATCGGTTGATATACACTCTGCAGTTACGCGGTGCCCTAAATACTTGACTTCCCTCTGGAACAGTGTACATTTATTTGCGCTAAGCTTGAGTCCAGCCGCAGATATTCGCCTTAAAACTTCTGCTAAGTTCTTCAGGTGTTCATCAAAAGTTTTTCCCATGACAATTATGTCATCAAGGTACACTAGGCAAGTTTTCCAGTGGAGTCCTTTCAGCACATTTTCCATTAACCGCTCGAATGTTGCTGGAGCATTGCAGAGTCCAAAGGGCATCACATTAAACTGCCATAATCCGTCACTTGTGCTAAAGGCAGTTTTCTCCTTGTCTTGCTCACAAATTTCTACTTGCCAATAACCACTTTGCAAGTCCAATGTGGAGAACCATTTGGTTCCCGCTAGCGTGTCTAGAGTGTCGTCAATTCTCGGTAGTGGATAGCTGTCCTTCTTCGTGATATCGTTTAGTTTTCTGTAATCAACACAGAATCGGGTGCTGCCCTCTTTTTTCTTAACTAAAACTATAGGCGAGCTCCATGGGCTAGAAGATGGTTCGATTACTCCACTACGCTCCATTTCGTTGACCAACTCCTTTACTTCATTTCGTTTTGCTAGAGGAATACTTCTGGGCGCCTGCTTTATTGGCCTCGCTTCACCAGTATTAATTCGGTGTTTCACAATCGCCGTTCTTCCTTGACTTTGGGTTTTCATGGCGAAGACAGAGCTGTATTTCCTGATTAGCTGTTTGGCTTTATTTCTATCAGGCGGCGCCAGTTCTTTCACCCATTTTTCCACATATTCTGCAAGCATCTCTCGGTCTTCAACGGACGCACTGGAAGGTTCCTAGTTCTTTTCGCAACAGATTATTGCTTCTGGCGCAGTACATTTGGCTATTTCAGAGTTCGCTCGGACAAGTTTTTCAGTATTTGATAGGTTCAGTATTCTTACAGGAACTCTTTTGTCTTTGCTGGTTTTTACGAGGGCTTTCGCTGTTATAAGGTCACTTTTTATTTCTGATGGTTCTACCACCCACAAGCTGCTGTCCTCACAATCTCCCTCCATACGCACCCATACTAAAGTTTCAGCCCGTGCTGGTAGTTTTTGGTGGCTGATGGTAACTAGCTTCCTTACCTGATCCGCTTGCTCATATCCAACATCAAGAGGTATTTCAACATTGCGCCAAATCATAACTTTTGCCCCATATGCAGATTAATGCCGTGACGAATCATAAAATCTGCACCAATAATTACTTCGTCCACAATATCGGCAACAATAAATACGTGACTGACGCTTATGTTGGCAATTGTTAGTTTCACATTAACCTTACCATAGACAAAAGCCTGCTCTCCAGTAGCTGTTCGCAAACTTACCCCGTGCAATGGTTCAACTGGCTTTCTAATTATATCGGGCCTGATGATGGATTGTGATGCTCCTGTATCTATAGTTAAAATGTGCTTTTGTCCGTTGATGCACCCATAAGCAGTAAGATTGTTTTTCCCCTGCTGTGCTATTGATATGGAGATTGTGGGGCCATCGGTTGTGGGAGCTAGCTCATGCCCCGTAGTGCTGGCTCTTTTTAGTTTAACGGTGACTCTTGAGGTGATTGCTGATCGGCTCTGAGGCTTTTTCTGGGTGCTTTGCAGTTTCGCTGAAAGTGTCCCACTTTACCGCAGTTGTAGCATTTATCCTTCGGCTTGCTTCGCTTTTCACCTAATGCCTTCATAACTGCATCTGTTAACTCTGTTAACTTTGTGCTTATATCCTTTTCAGCAGTTACTTCGAGGTTACGCACCTTGAATATTTGTGGCTTGAAATCACCTTCGCAGTCTCTTGGGCCAGTTTCAGCGAAAGTCGATTTCTGCGTAGCACACACCGCATGTCTCACATCAGAATCCCGAATTCCATTCACAAATGCTTCAATTTTGAACTGATCTAAGAATGGATGATTTTCGCCCGGATAAGTCAACTGCACCAGCCGTTCAATTTCTGTTGCAAAATCTTGCAACGACTCATTTGCTTTCTGCAGTCTACCTCTTAGTTCCATTCGATAAATTTCTTTTTTGTGTTCGCCACCATACTTTCGCTGCAGTGCCACCATTATGTCGTCATAATTATTTCTGCAGGTGATTGGCACACTTTCTTGAATTTCTGCGGCATTTCCTTTTAAGGCCAGAATCAACTCTATAGCTTTTTCTTCGATGTTCCACATATTTCTGGCGGCAACGGTCTCGAACTGGAACTTGAAAACATTAAATGGTACGCTGCCGTCAAAAGTGGGGGCCTTTGCTCTGCCAGAAGTTTCCGAAATAATTCGTACCGGGCCCTCTTGACATTGAGAATTATTTATTTTACTTTCCAGATCTTGCAGTTTTTTCTCGACGTCATTCTCTAAGTCGGAAACTCGTTCTTCAACTACAGAAATTTTTTCATTAGTAGCTTTAGAAGTTTCCTGAAGCTTTTCTTCCACCTTAGCTAATAATTTCTTGTTGTCTGCTCTCGATGTTTCCAGCAGCTCTGTTTTCATCTTAGTTAGCAGTTTCTCGTTGTCTGCTCTAGAAGCTTCTAACATTTTCATGTTGTCTGCTCTAGAAGTTTCTAGCAGTTTCATTTCCATTTTAGTAAACAGTTTCTCGTTGTCCGCTCTAGAAGCTTCTAACATTTTCATGTTGTCTGCTCTAGAAGTTTCTAGCAGTTTCTTGTTGTTTTCCATCATAGCCGCCAACATTGCGCTTAACTCCATATTACCTTCTGTTTTACGGGTACTAACCTCCATTGCTTCTTCTTCATCAAATTCGTAAGTCGCAATGTCAATATTACGCCGCTCGAATTCCTCTATCAGCCGCTTTTGTAATTCGACTTTATTTCCTGCTGTCGGTAGCTCCAATTTGCTCAATTCTTTCTTGAGCTGTTCCACCTTAAGCTCCTCCAATTTCATGACTGCTTATTATTTTGCAATCCCACTTCTGACACCAATTGTTACAATTTTACCCTTTATAAAATCGTTGATTTATTTACCTTTTAAATAAATGGAGTTCTTTCTATATTGCAAATAATAAACACCGTTTGAAATTATTTATAGCTCTATTTATTTATAACCGTCACTAAAAATAACAGAAATACACTTTAATAGCAAACTTTATTTACACGATTTAGATAAACTAAACGTTAGCCACACTTTAGTTCTTCACACTTTGCGTTTTACTTATAAACTGAACTACTGCGTCACTGAGTACCAGTATTTATATGAGTAATCAGGTATTCTAGTTATTTCCAGTTTATTACGACACTAGAATCTTCCAGTTGTCAAAATTTGTGTAAAGAAATTTCTAGTGATAGAAATTTCTTGTAACAGTATTTTGATATTTCTTTTGTTTGAACAAAAAAAAACTTTAAAATTTTTCAAACAACAAATAAACTTGGTATAAAATGGATGGGTTTACTCAAATTAATAAGAAATTGGTCCAGCTAAATAATTAATGTTAAGTAAAAATATTTCGTTTGCAAAATGAGCAATATAGGAACATATTTTATATCTTTCAGTCCAAATCTGTGATTGTTTTTTACTGATAGAAAATGTATGACGTAAGTCAAATGAGAAAAAATTGTAAGTAATCCTCATTGAGTGCATATTTATTGTCATTATGAGATGAGACTTCAAAACAGCATTATTGACGTCCCACCAGCAGCAGCTTATCATATTTCGTCATCACTTGGTTACCAGAAAATATTTTATAAAAATAAAAATACAACAATAAATGGTTTAATAATGAACTTAGAGCAATGAGAAGAGAAAAAGTTTGTAAATATCAAAATTACTGAAAATAATACAACTTGGAATAGTTATAAATTAATAAGAAATTTGTATAAAGTTAAAATAGAAAATGAAAAAAATTAATATATAAATAATAAAATGTAACGGGGGAAAAGATTTAATTTTATTTATTTAAAAAAAATAATATTATTTCCCGGGCCAAAAGAGACGCAAAGGTCAGCTATTGTCCTCAGAATAAACAACAGCCTTAAAAAAGTCTTGTTGTTTTTATTATCTTATAATATTTTTATTTTATTTAGTAATGAAAACTTTTAATTTTTTGCGGTATGCTAGTCTTTATTGCTCGAAAGCAAAATGCAGAGTGATATGTTTTACAATGGTAAACTTAAAATAAAACTCTTATTAAAACAAAATGAAAAACAAAATAAAACATAAAAGTAACTTTCAATCTATATACATGTAAACGTCATAACTTTCTCATAGTTGTATTTTAAAAGTAATCGAAATCATTGATAACTATAAAGAATATCAATAAATATTTTAAAATGACCGTTAACTTGAATTTTGAATTTAACTTGAATTGGAAACAATTTCAAATAATTATCAATTTCAATGATTTAAATATAAAATAGTAATAATTACAAAACAAACAATAATTGCAAAATTTAAACATCTTTATATATATAATTCTACTGTACGTGTGTTGTGGCTGAACTCCTCCTAAACGGCTGGACCGATTTACATAAATTTTTTTGTATGCGTTTGGGTGGCGATTTACAATTCGGTCCAATTGGACAAAGAGGCGTGGTATCTCCCAAAAAACCACAAATTAAAAATCTATTATTTCTGCTCCTGATAACGGTATTTGAACAAAATTTGGTACGTCGGTTTGGTGTGCATTTTTTAAGTGCTGCTGCAAATATGGGCGGGATTGTACAAAGGGGCGTGGTACCTCCCATACAATCCACAAATTAAAAATCTATTATTTCTGCTCCTGATAACAGTATTTGAACAAAATTTGGTACGTCGGTTTGGTGTGCATTTTTTAAGTGCTGCTGCAAATATGGGCGGGATTGTGCAAAGGGGCGTGGTACCTCCCATACAAACCACAAATTAAAAATCTATTATTTCTGCTCCTGATAACGGTATTTGAACAAAATTTGGTAGGTCGGTTTGGTGTGCATTTTTTAAGTGCTGCTGCAAATATAGGCGGGATTGTACAAAGGGGCGTGGTACCTCCAATACAAACCACAAATTAAAAATCTATTATTTCTGCTCCTGATAACGGTATTTGAATAAAATTTGGTACGTCGGTTTGGTGTGCATTTTTTAAGTGCTGCTGCAAATATGGGCGGGATTGTACAAAGGGGTGTGGTACCTCCCATACAAATTACAAATTAAAAATCTATTATTTCTGCTCCTGATAACGGTATTTGAACAAAATTTGGTACGTCGGTTTGGTGTGCATTTTTTAAGTGCTGCTGCAAATATGGGCGGGATTGTACAAAGGGGCGTGGTACCTCCCATACAAACCACAAATTAAAAATCTATTATTTCTGCTCCTGATAACGGTATTTGAACAAAATTTGGCACGACGGTTTGGTGTGCATTTTTTAAGTGATGCTGCAAATATGGGCCGGATTGTACAAAGGGGCGTGGTAACTCCCATACATACCACAAATTAAAAATCTATTATTTCTGCTCCTGATAACGGTATTTGAACAAAATTTGATACGTCGGCTTTTAAGCCGACGTATCAAATATGGGCGGGATTGTACAAAGGGGCGTGGTACCTCCCATACAAACCACAAATTAAAAATCTATTATTTCTGCTCCTGATAACGGCATTTGAACAAAATTTGGTACGTCGGTTTGGTTTGCATTTTTTAAGTGCTGCTACAAATATGGGCGGGATTTGATAAAGACGCGTGGTACCTCCCCTACAAATCTTCTTTATGTATATAATTCTACTGTACGTGTGTATGTCACTGAATTGGTTTACATTCACAAACTAGCCCGGCAGATGGCGCTGCAGTCGGTATCTAGGTTATTCAACTACACTGCAACTACACGGCTGGATCGACTTGAATGAATTTTTGTGTATTCATAAATTCAATGCATTTAATAAAAGTTTAAGGCAAAGCAACGTTTGCCGGGTCAGCTAGTAAATTATATAATGATTATAACGATTGAAAATTAATACAAAATAATATATCAGCGCTACAAAAATTAATAATGCTAATAACCAAAAAGCATTGTAGAGTAAAATAAAAGAACTAGTAATAAAAAAAAAGAAAGGTGATAAAAAACTGTGATATTTAGCCAAATAATATATAATGACAACTACCAAATAGCTGAAAATTTGAATAATTATTTCGTTAAAAGTATTAAAGAAATATAAGAAATCATATGTAAGAATATAAAAAAGAAACCAGACTACATAGAATATCGAATGATATAATCTTTGCTAACTGGGACATAATAGGCAATATATTGCTTAATTATTGAAAAGATTGTATCCAAATATCAGTCTGGTTTTAGAAGAAATCATTCATGTGAAACGGCGGTCAATTACCCAGCAAAACCATGGTATCAACTAATTACCAGCCTATTTACTCGCTTAATTACTTTTGTTCGCGATAAGCCCAAAAGTAATGGGTACTCATTTTTTGGCTGTTCGTAAGCGGGATGGTAATGACCACCCATTACTTTGTGTCATTACTTTTGGGCTCATCGCGAACAAAAGTAATTAAGGTAGTAAATAGGCTGGTAAGTAGTCGATACCATGGTTTTGCTGGGTACGTTATAAATAGATGGAAATACATAAAGAAAAATAATTAAATTGTACCAATTTTTTTAGATTTTAAAAGAGCATTTAGGACAATAGATAGAGATATTCTAACAAAAAATTGTCAAAATATAGCATTCAAGACACTGAACTAAAATGGTTCCAATCCTACATAAGTAATCGTAAACAATTGTTCTATATGCTGATGATACTCTGATTTTCACAGAAGGATCGACGGAAGGACAATGTTATGAAAATCTATCAAATGATATGTGTAATATAAATAAATGGATAAAAATTAATAAATTGAAATTAATCGAAAATAAAACCAAAATAATGGAAATAAACATGAAAACGAACATAATATTTAAAATAAATAATGTAATCATAGAAAAAGTTGATAATATAAAATATCTTGGCTTTTTAATAGACAATGACTTAAAGTTCAAAGAACATATTGATTATATTGTAAAAAAACTTGGGAAAAAATCAGATTTTTTAAACGCATAAGAAACAAATAAATATTAAAGTGCACTAGATGTACCTCAATAAAATCTATGCTTGACACTCTAAATTGGATGAATATACACCAAAGACTGGAGCTGAATACAATGAAAAAGTCGCGTATAGTCAGTTGAAGAGTACAGACGTGATTTATCTTCGCTCGCAACATCAGTTATAAAAAAGTTTTGTAATAGGTTTAGTTTTTAATAGGTTTATTATATTTTAGTTTTTAATAGGTTTATTATATGGGAGTAGTGTTCAGTCTTTTAAATAGGTTTAGTTTTTAATAGGTTTATTATATTTTAGTTTTTAATAGGTTTCTGTCTGTCTGTGTTCTGTCTTTTAAACTGTCAACACGCATTTTGTCCGCATATATCGTTTATGTTTTTAGTGTCGTTAAATCGAATTTATACGCGCGGTTTTTTTGTCCAGTGTTGATATAATAATAATTACAATAAATCAATTAATAAAAAAATAAAAAAAACTGAAAGGGGCAAAGGGCTTTAATGTCTCTATTTGCCTGTGTTATTGTTGCTAGATTTTTTCCTTCCCTTTCCTCTCCCTTTTTTAATTTTTTTTTTTTCTCTATTTTGCATGGTACAACCGCCTTGTATTCTTTTTGTTGTTGGGCCAATTAGTGATGAAGGCATAGCACTGATCACTGAGTAACCAATTCAGCAACAAAGTGTGTACCCGGTTGTTGTACTATTGCAGATATATTGCATATTGTCTGTACTCTTCAACACTACTCCCTCTTTCCTCCCTCTCATAACATATTTTCCTAATTCTAACACAATGCACTGCATTAGTAGGGGACATCCCCTGAGTGTTAGTCTAACGTAAAAAAAAAAAAAAAAAAAAAAAAAAAAATTGTTTTTATCCGAAAAATGGGAGCTGCACCTCTTTTTCTAACTAAACATCTACTGTATGTTGGCGAGTTTCAACCTTACAGCCTAAGAAATGATCTAGACTTTAGGCTTCAACGAGCGGATACTAATGCTGTGCAAAGATCGTTATTCTATAAAGGATTGGGTGTATATAACATGATGCTAAATGATGTAAAGAATGAAATAAATACTTAGATTTTCTTTTTCTAAAAATACCCTATGGGTTATTGCGTTCAAATAAATAAAAATTAGTCACCAAAAATTTAATTATAGATAAATTTCAATAAACGTTAAAATAGGGGGAAAAAACGATACATTTTAGGGAATATAACGAAAATTTTATCGCGCTGCCTGAATTTTTCGATATTATTATGACATTGTTATTTTATGGAAAAACGATATCATTAACGAAGGTGCATTTTTCTTCGCTGTCCGTATCATATATGTATCGTTAATGATATCATTTCCGTGCAAACTTATCATCTAAATGCTTTCGTTATGGTTTCGAAACAATATTGATTGGTTTTTGGGATAATTTTGAAAAATAACGATAAAGTAACGAAAACTAGTTTTGAAAAATGTTTCAAAACAAACTTCCAAAAATTTTCAAAAAATAATCAAACTTTTTCGAATTGAATGATACAAATATGCGTTAATTAAATGATTGCAAACAAATTTATTTATTTATTTAATAAGTAAGCTCATTTTTTGCAAAAGCAATATATATTAAATATATTTTTGTAATTAGTCTGAAAAACTTGTATAATTATTTATAATCGGATATTTTCTGATAAAAACTACTTATCGTTAGCTGAAATGCAAAAGGGCGTAAATAACATAATTTTCAAAATCAGTTAATTTTCAAGTTTTTTGGTTGTCCTGTATAAATTTAAAATGGGATTGAGTAATTATGAAGTACTGCATTGAACTTAATCTCTTTACAAAATTTTACCGTTCTATAATTTAAACTGTCAGATTTATTTATGAATTTGTTAAATTGCCTATTGACGTTTTTTGCTTCTCCCGTAAAAAAATAAAATTGTTAGTTACGCCCTTTGCATTTCAGCTAACGACATAAAATTTAAATAACCGAAAACTATTACTAAATATTTTGCAAATTGTTCGGGATCCAAGAAGAAAAGTTATGTGGATTTTTTGGATATTTCGTGCGGACCTTCTAAATTTATTATTATTCCTCCAGGATAAATGATTTTGTTATTTTTACAAACACGTAGCCTTTTGATAGGTACGGGGCGAATAAGAAATATACATATTGCAAAGAAATTCTATTTTATATTTTTATTAAATATAAACAGCGGTATTCATAAAAAATCTTAATTCAAGTTTCAAATACATATTAGTTAAAAAACATGTTAAGCCCAAAACAGGTTTATTAAAAATTCGTATTCATAACCAGTATTTTAACTAATAAGTTTTTTAACTTGAGGATGGCAACACTGTAGGTTTTATTTGTCACATTTATCGTAATGATGCAAATAAATGATTACTAAACCATACGGTTCTCGTTTCTATGTATTTTTTTTTTTTGTCGTTTTTCAGAAAAATATTGTTTTTATAAAATAAAAAATTTATGAAAACTTGTTTATTAATTAAAAAACATAGATAATGATTTTATTGTAGATAAAAAAGTATTCAAATTACCGTTTTTATTTGTTTGTTTTGATTAAACAACACACCACTAGTTTACTTTCAATAAATAATATCAAAAAATAAATTATTATTTCTGCTTAAATTATTTATCCGTAATTGAAAACGGGTCGCTCCTATTTTTGTAAATTTTTGTCTGACGAATTTTTTCATTTTGAGCAATAGTTTCTATTATAAACAAAATACAATTAAAAATATAAACATTTTCAAATAAAAATGGTTCTTACAATTCTTTTGATCAAATATAGAATATCTATTATTTATTAAACAAAAACAAATAACTTCTATTGATTAAATGAAAATTTTTTGCAAAAATGTTTAACATGAAAATAAACACAAAGCAAAAATGTCATTTTAAAATAGGTTTAAAATAGGGTCGAAACAATTTTAAAATTCGTTTATTTACACAAGGTTAAAAAAGGTATTTTAAGCTAAAATTTGTTTATGAATACCATTTTAGCAAATTTTGCTTAAAATTGATTTGAAATGCTGTTTAAAATTTTTATTAATACCGCTGTAAAAATGCAAAAATATTGACTGCAATATTCTAAATATTACCATTTAGACATCGTTACCACCATTATTTTCGATATCGTTAAAGATATCATACCATTTTGTTTATTTCGATATCATTTATGATATCGTAATTTGATGGAATAGCGATAAAATAACGACAAAAATTCTGGAATTTGGCTAAAATATTATCGCGCTGCCTGATTTTTTCGATATTGCAATGATATCGCTATTTTATGGAATAACGATACTATTAACAAATGTGTATTTTTCTACACAATACAGGCAAACTTATCATCGAAATGATATCGTTATGTTATCGAAACGATATCGTTTGGTTTGTTGAGAAAACACACAGTTTTTAATTAAAACATTTTGTAAATGTTAATAAATTACTTTTAATAATAATTTTAAAATTTTTTCTGAATGAAGTGCAAATAAGTTTAAGTTCTGTTAAACAAAAGATCATTAAGTTCGTTTCTTTTAATTTGCCCAAGTTGTGACAGCAAGTTATCTCTTCTATCATCAGCCAAAGGCCCACTGTTAACGTTGGCAAATGCGGTGTCAGTAATTTCTTCATCATGAAAATCTCCTCTGTCTATGCATATACAGGTTGGTTGAAAAGTTCCTGCGCTCGAAATGAAAGAATACTGTTTTTGTTACGAAATATATTTTTTTATTCAATATAATCTCCTAGAAGCTCAATACACTCAATAATTTTATCCTTATAATGGTTTTCCGGAAGCTCTGCAAAATAACCGTCTACGGCTGCTATGGCCTCTTCATTAGACGAAAAATGCTTTCCACGAAGGAATTAATTGAGATTTGTGAAGAGATAGTAGTCACTGGGAGCCAAATCTGATGAATACGGTGGATGTTCAAGCAATTCGTACTTTAATTCTTTGAATTTAGCCATCGTCAAAACACTTTTGTGAGCAGGTGCATTGTCTTGATGAAAAATGATTTTTTTCTTCTTCAAACCAGGTCTTTTCTCACGAATTTTTTCATCCAGCTGATGCAAAAGGCTGAAATAATATTCAGAGTTGATTGTTTTACCTTTTTGAAGATAATCAATCAACAAAATTCCTTTTGCATCCCAAAAAACTGATGCCATAACCTTCTTTGCTGATCGTTGTGACTTCACCTGGTTTGGAGCTGAACAACCAGCTTCAGTCCACTGTAAACATTATTGTTTCAATTTAGCATCATGGTGGTAGATCCAAGTCTACATAGTTATAAAACGACGCAAGAAGTCGGTTTTATTCGGCTTAAAACGCTCCAAATTACGCTGAGAAATTTGTTTTCGATCCAGTTTTTGTTGAATTGTTAATGTGTGCGGCACTAACTTTCCAAACAGTTTTTTCATACGTAATTCTTCATGTAAAATATGGAGTAGTCGTTCGTCTGAGATGCCTATGGCATTAGCAATTTCACGCTTAGTCAAACTTGGATCTTCACTAACCATATTATGTACCTGCTCAATGATTTCTGCTGTGGTTGCAGTTTTTGGTCGTCCTTCGCGTGGATCGTCTTTAAGGCTGGTACGACCACGTTTAAATTCACCAGCCCAAAATTCAAAGGTGCGTTTTGAAGGTGAGGACTCCTTATACACTTCTAACAATTGTTCATAAATTATCTTTGCTTTTAAACCCTTCAAAACAAACAATCTAATGTATGCACATTATTCAATTTTTTCCATATTAAAAAAATCAATGACACGTCAACTTCAAATGGCTTGTAAACAAAGAAAGAATTGACAGAATGACTTGCAACTTTGCATGTGTTCTCAGGACATTTACAACAACTTGAGAAAAAAAAGTTTGGAGCTAGCAGTGCCATCTCTTGGTGAGCGCAGGAACTTTTCAACCAACCTGTATTATGACGAATACAACATGCAATTATAAATTGTGTCATTGTATCAACTTTATGAAAGTCAAGGCGCATCAACTGCCGGAAACAACATTTTAATACACCAAACGCGTTTTCGATTTTAATGCGTGTTCGATAACAGCAAATTATATATTTTTCTTGATTCACTTAAATTACTATAGACTCGAAATGGCGCCATAAGGTATTCCCTCAATGGGTAAGCAGAATCGCCCAGTTTGTGGTAATTAGGGAAGCAAATATAAAGATAACTTTAATATTCTTGAATATGGTACACAAGTAAATACACCAAAAAATCTCAACTTTGAATCACATATACCTTGTATGGTTTTTGATATACCATCGTGTCTGTTGGAATGTGTTGATCGAATTTTATTTTTTGGTGTTCTGGCTGAAATGTAGCTTCCATCTACACACCCCAAGACATTTGGGAATCCAAATATCTATAAAAAAAAATAAAAATATATAACAAATTTGATACGGAATGATAAAGGTTGATTTACTTCTGCAAATCCTTTAGCAACAGCTTCCTTTTCATCATTTGATTGTGGAAATTTTATAACTTTCGGAGCTACTATATCAACTAAAAACTGCAAAACTCTGTTTAAGGATGAGTGAGTGCTTAGCAGTGACATATCGAATAGATTTCTTACTGCTCGGAAGGAGGATTATTGCCACAAAATCTAATAAAAGGTATATAAAGAACATTACTAGCCTCTGCTGTTAAATGTTAATAGCATACCACATATGACAGAATCTGCTTTTCGCCCGTTGATTTTCTTCCTCCTGGATATGATCTTATAAAATACGTTACATTGTTACATATCTTTATTCTTGTTGCATATCTTTATTTTTTAACAATGGCTTACATCGATTTCCGTGTACTGATTAATAAGACTTTCCACAAAATTTGCTGCACGCGGTTAAACGCTATGTCCCACCAACACTGCATCATCATCAGATGATAAAGACGACTCTAACGATTCATAAAAGTGCGGCGGCAGTATTCATTTTAACAAATTTTAACTAAGATTTTAAGTTTTAAACACACAAAAAAAAAAAACATATAAAGTCAAATAATGTCAAATAAAAAAAAATATAAAAAGTTTAGCTGTTTTTCAGGGCATCATTTTCACCCTTTGATTTTTTTGACATCAAAAAATTAAACATTTTTGCACTTTATGAGGGCAATATAAGTAAGTAAAAATTTTATTAAGTCTTCTTCTTTTTCGATTACATTGATTGTTTTACATACTATGAGAATAATAACATTCTTAGAGCTATATGTGTCTTACTCTAATAACTAAGTTAACGTAAAAAGCAACATTGCTAAAGTGAGACATGTAAAAAAAGTACAAAATTAAAAGTTTGACAAGGCTTGCTTTCGGCCTTTAAAGTCGCTAACAGGGCAGACGTCTGTAAATAACAATACTAAAACTAAATAACATTACTAAAACTAAATAACAAAAGTTCTGTTACATAAATTGACAAAACATATTCATATTACAGTTCATGTAAAATTTAGTATATACGTATATCATCTTCAGCCCTCTATGGATTGCCGGAGGCTGGGCTCCTATAGAAAGAGGGAAGGTCCAGAGGACCTGGATCGTCGTCAATACGTCCATTGATTATACCGACAGGAGAATGATATGTAGATCCAGCCCAGATGGTGTTTTTCTCGCTTTCGTATATTTGGCTGACAAGCATATTATCGTGTAGCGCAAGTTTCTCAACAAATCTGGCTTGCAACGACATGGCGTACCTACAGAAGGGTAGAACATCGGCGTTTTCATAGACTATTTGAAAATCGTTTTATGAAATTTTCATAATTTTTTCCGATGCATTTTCTTAGTATTTTCCGTTCAAATATCTCCAATTTTTTGGCTACTATAGGAGATATAGTAAACCAGATTGGGAATCCATAAGACAGAACCGATCTTATGGCGACCTTGTAGAGTAAAAGCTTGGTGTTCTTAGGTAACTATGTGTTGTTCATTAGCGATGCAAACATTCCAGAAATCTTTTTCGCCTTTCCCGAGAGACTTCTAGCGTGAGCGTTAAATTTCAATAATTAATCAAAATGTATTCCGAGATATTTTATTGAATTTTTAAATGGGATATTTTCGCCGTCTACTATAAGTTGAAGGGATTTACTTTCCGGTACCACATATCTAGGACATTTACCCGAAGGGTTCCTAATACAGATAGCCTCAGACTTGGCCTCATTGATTTTAATGCCCCATTTCTTGTAATAGGCACTTATTTCTCCAAGATGAAATGCAGCAGAGTTCAGAGCTAGAATTGGTGATATATTGTGTGCATAAATAAGGCAATCATCAGCGTATAAAATAGCCTTTAAATTTCTGGATTGGTGAGGAAAATCATGCAGGAACATGTTAAATAGGAAGGGAGCCAAGACACTTCCCTGAGGTACCCCACATTTCACATGTCCTAGTTGTGAGGTAATGTTGTTGATTTGGACGCCAAACTTTCTATTAGTAAAGTATCCGCAAAATATTTTAACCAGAAATGGGTCAACGCCAAGATTTATCAGTTTGTAGAGGATTCCATTATGATATGGAATCAAACGCCTTTTCTATATCCAATGATATTGCCACCGTGCATATTTTATCCCTTAAGTTGCATGTTACATCATTGTGAAACTTCAACAATGCATGTTGTGTTGAGTGAGATCTTCTAAATCCAAATTGAAATTCTGATATTGGTTCCACAATGAACTCATTTTCTAGTTTTTCCTTAATTACGTGTTCCAATAATTTACCAATGTTGGATAAAAGGGATATTGGGCGAAAATCCTCAGGCTTTTTACTGTCCTGCTTTTTTTTAATTGGAAGTATTTTTGCGCTTTTCCAAGCCAATAGGGAATAGCCGTTATCAATGCAATTTTTAAAAATAGCTGCAAATAATTTTAGTGTTGTATCAGGAAATTTTTTAATTATAAAACTGGAAAAACGCCATCAAAGCCAAAAGACTTTTTGCTATTAATGTTGTTACTGTGCATTCTGATATTATCACGTTTGTAAAATGGTAATTATCAAGATTCCTATCAGACAGAAACGTGTCATCAAATGTATAGATATGTTGATATGTCTATCAACACATGATGAGATTTGATTCTCTATAGTTAACCGGTCTTTCAGGATTTACCTCTTGAAAAACAGCAGTATAATGAGTTCTAAATATCTCTGAAATTTGACAACTATTGGAAGTGATAGTATCATTGTGTATGAGTTGCTGGCAAAAGGGAGACTTCTTTTTACCAACGAACCGAAATACGTCTTTAAAGGCAGTAGGACCTGGTGTTATTTTTGAGAGTCTATGTTTCAAATTTTTAGCATCTTCAAGATTTATAAGCTGACTAATAATTGTTTTTAATAGTTGTATCTGTTTAGTGAGAATTTTATAATCGCTGCTAATTCTATTTCCAGTTCTGTGATATATTTTCTTTAGCTTCTTCTGCCATGCATACTCAACTTTAAAAAATTTCTTGATGTTATCAGTTTTTGGTCATTTATCTCCAGTTTGTTGGAGTGGCTTTCATTTATTGAGGTAAGTGTATTATTAAAAGTATTTATAAGCACATCTAATTCATCATTACTTAAATTGCAGTTGTTGGGAGGTAAAATGGCATCTGAGGCTGCATCTAAATCTCTACTGAATGCGTTTCAATTAGTGTTCATGTATGAAGTTATTACCAGGGGACTTCTTAATGTTAAACAGGCTGCATCACTTTCCAGTTTCAGTTCTAATGGGAAATGATCCGAGAAAGTTGATAAGCTTTCGATCTGATAATTAGGTTGGATACTGTTGATTATGCTGGGACTTAATAGAAAGTGGTCTAGAAAAGAAGACCCGTTAGGAAACGATGGAGATATATCGCAAACGCGTGTTACATCTAAACAGTTGTTTTGTAGCCAGCTATGTAGGACTTTTCCATTAGCGTTATCTGCAGTGTCTCCCAAATTTAAACTTTTGGCATTTAGGTCACCACCGAATATAAACCCATCATAATTGTTGCTCAGTTGGAGAATCTGGTTTAAGCTGTTGTTTAACTCATGTGAGTCATATACACAAGGAATATACAAAGACCCTAATAAATACTTTTTACTAATGCTGTTTGAAATCATTTCTATTTCAATAAAAACGTTATTAAATTGTGTTTTATTGCAAATAATTCTATTATAATCCACCGTGTTCTTAATAGCAATTGCTACTCCTAAAGCTGAATTGTCGTAAACGAAATTATATCTATTAAGATTTACTTTTCTATTTCCGCGAAGATTACATTCTTGTATGAATCCTACATCAATTTGGTTATGATGAAGGATATTTAACAGTTCAATTTGGCGACTGATGTTAACAACAGAGCGGACGTTTAAATTTAAGATATCTATGGGCCATATTTGTTATTCTTAAGAAGCCGCAGGAACTCTGCTTTAGCTTAATCTTTTGGCATGTTCTTAAAATCCTTAAGGAAGTTTGTAATTTGCTGTTCCAGCGACAATTCCTCAGGTAAAAGAAACATATTGGCAAGTTTCAAGAATTCCTCAATTACTGATAGTTTATGTGTTTGAGCTTGGGTAGCATTTAGCTGAAAAAGACTTGCAAATGATCTGCCTGGTGAACTAATAGATGGTTTACTTTTTCTTTGGCAACAAGCTTTTCTTCACTAGCCTTTTTTATGCGTTCCCTTCGAACGGCAAGGTATTTTCTATAGGCTGGGCAACCTCTCCAGTTTGTAGGATGACCACTTTATCCACAGTTCACGAAATGGGGTGCTGACGTCTCAGAATTTATGCGCTGGCATTCACCGGGGGTGCTTTTTATCGCATTTCACACATTGAAATTCAGAATTTAAATTTTTAGCAATGTGACCCCAACGTTGGCATCTGTGGCATTGTACCTCTTGTTCCTTGCTTTTAGGTTTCTTCCAAAGAATAGTTTGCCTTAAAAGATATTTAATGTGCGAAATATCTGAATTCCCTGTTTTTAGCGTAACCAGAAACAGGCCTGTGTCGTATGAGTTCTTTACGGAATACGGAGTTGTAAAACGTGTAATTTTGGACACAACGTTTGAAACCGACTTAACTTCCTCAATACTAGTACCGTGATAAAGACCTCTTAATACAAAAGAAGTCTGTCTAAGATCTTTAGGTGTGTATGAGTAAGAGTGAATATTCTTCTCCCTCAGGATGGCCATCATTTCAGAATGCACTGTAGCATCTGAAAGGTATAACTTACTTTTACGTTTATTAACGTTTCTTATTTTAAACATTATTTTGGTAGTTTTTGCCTCCAATTGATCAACTAAACGTTTAATGTTGACGTCAAATAAAAATATTGGAGGGCAAAAGGATTTGCCGGCATTTTCCTTTTTGACTCTAGCAGTTTTCTCCGCCTTTCTCTGTATGGTGGTGTCCTCTGTATTTTCAATCTCCAATCCATCAAGTAAATCTATTTTCACCCAAATTAGTTACGTAAATGTTTGCAGGTGACAATAATAAATCTGCTCTTCTTCGTTTTGAATGTTTGCTCTCTATAAATGAGTGCTGATCATCGTTGCTCAATTCCATGATTGCACCACGTTGCAACTAAATGCCAAATTCAGTATCTTTTTAGCAATATTTATATTTTTCAGTTTTTATAAAAACTTTTTGCAGTTTCAATAGTCCACTACACTTTCTCCTTTAAATATATTTATATTTTATTAATTTTCACACTCCGTTATTTTCTGTGCGTCTGTATCGTTCAAGATCAGAATCAAGATTCCTGATGGCAATGTAATAAGAATAAAATAACATGATACCCTTTCTAGGTGTTGCATTTATTTTAGAAAAGAAAAACGCAGAAAAAGACTTTTTGCCAGAAAAGAAAACGCCATTAGTTTTCGAGAAAAGCGTGATTTTAAAATCCAGTAATTTTTGGTCAATCGAGACTCGGTATTTATGTTTTGGAAGTGTATTAATACCCAAAGGGCAAAAATATAATCCGCTTCGCTCTACCTCGTTTTCGATATATGTTAACAAAATTAAGATATTCCAATTTATTTTTGTTAAATTGTTGTTTATGACTTTAATAGGCCAAAACTATTGTCAGTTTTCATTTAGTTCGCACAGTTTTTATTATACGTTCAATTTTCCCAATAAAACTCATTTTCGTTCTAGGAGACTTAGTTTTCGAGAAAACCGTGCAGTAGTCCAAAACGCGTACTATTAGTCCAAAACGCGTACTATTAGTCCAAAACGCGTACTATTAGTCCAAAACGCGTACTATTAGTCCAAAACGCGTACTATATTTTTTAAAAAAATCAATTTTTCTTGAAAAATATACTTTTTCGAAATTTTTTGAAAAATTTGTTTTCTATAAAAATTGTACTTGTTTTGAAAAATCGTGCTTTTTTAAAAATGGTACTTTTCGAAAAAAGTACTTTTTTAAAAAACATTTATTATTTTTAAAAATAGTACTTTTTTCGAAAAATGGTACATTTTTTGGAAATTTTTTTTTGAAAACGGAAAATTTTTTGGACAAAATTTACTTTTTTAAAATTTATAAAAAAAATATAATAATTTTTTATTTTAAAAATGTTTTTTTTTTGTTCAAAAATATTATGTATTTTCTAAATATTCTACTGTTTTTAGAATAAAGCACATTTTTTAAAAATAATTTATAACTCCATTAAAACCAGAGTTCAGAAAGTGTTAATGTGCAATTTATTACAGAATATTGTACTTTATTTAAATTAACTTTGTATTTTGAAATATTATAAAAACCAATTTGTGAACTTTGTCAAATGAAAAAATATATTGAAAATATTACTTCCATAAAAAAACTTAATACAATAAGACACTTTAAAAAAATCACTGCGCATTTTTCTTTCTTAATTAACTTTCTAATAGGTTATGGGCCTGCGTTTACGTGTTTTATATCGTGGTTATTAAGTTGTAGTGTAAAAATCGATTTACGTGATTTTAATCTCGTTTTATGTTCGAATTGTTGAAATCGTAAAGATTTGTTCGGACGGTAAAAATGAGTGGTACAAATGTGCAATTTCCCAAGCTCTCAAACAATAATTATCATATTTGGAAATTTAATATGGAGCTATTATTGTTGGAAAGAGAACTTTGGGATATTATCATTACAGAAACACCAAGTGTTCCTGACGAAAAATGGGTTACACGTGATGGAAAGGCAAAAGCTACTATTGGATTAGCAGTAGAAGAGTCTCAAAAGGTACACATCAAGAAATTGAAGACAGCAAAAGATTATTGGAACGCTTTAAAGAAGCATCATGAAAAAGCAAATCTTACAAATAAAGTAAGTCTTCTTCGTCAACTTTCTACAAAAAGGATGAATAGTAGTCAATCGATGGAAGAGCAAATAACCGAATTTTTAAATCTTGTGGATCGATTAAATAATTTGGGAGAGGAAATTGAAGAACACAAAACCTTTGCTTTTTTGCTTGGAAGCCTGCCAGAGGAATATAATTCATTGGTTTCGTCTAACTATAGATCTAGTAAAAGAAAAGTTGCTTCAAGAATTCAAACGAAAATCTGGTTGTGAGCGAGAAGCTGATATGGCGTTCAAAATTCAAAAGAAGAAATTTAATCCCAAATGTTTTTCTTGTGGTAAGCAAGGTCATATCAAGAAAAATTTTCCAAAAAGGAATTGTTATGGAAATCGTGCTAATATTGCAAAGAATAATAAAAATAAAAATATTTGTTTTGGTGTTACAACAATAAAAACAAATAAAGATTGGTTTGTTGATTCAGCTGCAACATGTCACATGTGCTGTGAAGAAAGCTTGTTCATAAAATTGAATAAGCAACATAATCAAAATGAAGTTATTTATTTGGCAGATGGAACTGAATTGAAAGTAAGTGGAACTGGTGATTGTTTATTGGTCTTTCAAAACAAGGAGATCCTTGTCTGTAATGTTTTGTATGTTCCGGAATTGGACGGAAGCTTGTTGTCCGTTAAAGTTTTGACTGATAAAGGTTTTGAAGTGTCTTTTATTGCAAATTGTTGTTCAATTTCTATGAAGGGGCAAATACATGCAACTGCATTTTTGAAAAATAATTTATATGTACTTAATCAAAGCAACAAAGCTAATAAAATTTCTGAAGGTAAAGAAGAATGTGTTCATGTGTGGCATCGTCGCTTGGGACATAGAAATATTCAAGCAATCAAATCAAGTGTAAATAAAGGTTTGATTTCTGGTGTTCATATAAGGAAATGTTCATGTTTTGATAAATGTGAAGTATGTTTCAAATCCAAGCTTTCAAGAAAACCATTTCCAAAAGTTTCGGAGTCTAGATCGGATGCTATTTTAGAATTAGTGCATGCTGACTTATGTGGCCCTATGCAGAATACAACACCTGGTGGTAACCGTTATTTTTTAACCATGATTGATGACTTCAGTCGTTATTGTTGTGTTTATTTTGTTAAAACAAAAGATATGGTTTTTGAAAAAATAAAAGAATTTATTGAACTAACTGAAAATCAATTTGGAAAGCGTTTCAAAGCTATAATAACTGACCGTGGTGGAGAATTTTGTAACAAAAGGATGGAAATTTATCTAAAAGCTAAAGGTATTAATCATCAACTGAGAGCTCCTTATACTCCTGGACAGAACGGAGTTGCAGAAAGGAAGAATCGAAGTTTAATGGAGATGGCCAGATGCATATTAAATGATGCTGTTAATAAAGCTAATTATCTTCAAGTATCACTCCGTATGAGTTATGGGTTAATAAAACTCCAAATCTAAATCATATTCGAGTCTTTGGGTCGATTGCATATGCACATATTAACAAGCAAAAGCGAAGAAAATTGGATGTTGCGGTAAAATGCAATTTGGTTGGCTATTGTGAAGAATCGAAGGCGTTTCGTTTGCTAAATATGAAATCTCATGCTATAATTATTAGTAGAGATGTTGAATTTATTGAATCTAGTATATCTCATAATAATGTTTCAATTAAAAAAGAATCTACAGACAACATGATAAATGTTTTTTTACAAAGTTCAAATGTCGATGCAGTTATACCACAAACATCGGAAAATATCCAAATATTAGACGATTGTGAATTATCAATTTCTAAATATTGTAATGGTTTTGAGTCGGCTGTAGAATCAGTTTTGTCATCATCTGATGAGTTACCGACTTCTGGTAATGAATTGCTGTCTGAAGAAGAAATTGAACAAGACAATATATCGGAGGCAGCTGTTGAACGAAGATTGTCATCAAGAGCTAACAAAGGGATTCCTCCTGTAAGGTATGGTTTTAAAGTTAGTTTTAATGAAGATCCTGTTACATATAAAGATGCTATGTCGACCAGATAAAAGGAAATGGCTTGGAGCTATGAAAGATGAAATTAAATCTATGTATGACAACGAAGCCTAGGAACTTGTGGAAATGTCCCAAGAACGCAAATTGGTTGTTTGCAAGTGGGTCTTCAAGATCAAGAAAACTGTTGATGGCGATCGTAAATACAAAGCAAGATTGGTTGCAAAGGGGTTTTCCCAAAAATATGGTGAAGATTATGATCAAGTATTCGCACTTGTTGTTAAGCAGACAACTTTAAGAACGATGTTAGCAATTTCGAGTTTCAAAAATATGAAGGTACAACATATAGACGTAAAAACTGCTTTTCTAAATGGTGAGTTGGAAAATGAAATTTATATACGACAACCTGAGGGGTTTATAGAACATGGTAAAGAAAAATTAGTTTATAAATTAAAACGAAGTATATATGGCTTAAAACAATCGGCTCGTAGTTGTAATCTGCGAATAAATGATGTTTTAATTAATTCTGGATTCAGAACGGGAAAAGCCGAACCATGTCTTTATGTAAGAGGTCAAAACGATTTGATGGTTTACGTTTTAATCTATGTAGATGATATTATCATAGCAAGTAAATACGAAGCTACAATTAAAGATGTTGTTAAAACTTAAATTTGAAAAATAAATTCGAAATAACCGAGTTAGGTGATTTAAAATGTACTTGGGTATTGAAATAAGTCGTAATGAAGATGGAGTTTTCTATTTATCGCAAGAAGATTATAATAATAAAATTCTAAACGAATTTGGTCTTGATGAAGCGAAATGTTCTAATATTCCCATGGATCCTGGGTATTTAAAAGAAAGTAAAGATAAAAATCCTTTAGATGACAACAATTTATACAGAAAAGCAATTGGATCGTTATTGTATCTTTCTAATAACATACGTCCTGATATATCAGTCGCTGTATCTATTCTGTCTCGCAAAGCCAGCAACCCATATCAAAGGGATTGGTCAGAAGTCAAGAGAGTTCTGAAATATCTCAAAGGAAGTAAAAATTTAAAATTATGTGTTGGCTCTAAAAATGCTTTAGAACTTAAAGGTTACGCTGATGCTGATTGGGCCGGAGATGCAAATGGTCGTAAGTCTACAAGGGGTTTTGTTTTTAAACTTGGAGATGCTACTATTAGTTATACAAGCCGAAAACAAACAAATGTTACGTTATCATCAACTGAAGCAGAATTAGTTGCCTTAGCAGAAGCTTCACAGGAAATGTTATGGATTTTACAACTTATGAACGAATTTGAAAATAAAATGTATAATCCTATAATGTTTGAGGATAACCAAAGCTGTCTCAAGATTATTCAAGAAGAAAAAATCAACCCAAGAAGCAAACATATTGATGTGAAATATTTTTTTATAAGAGATTTGATGAAGTCAAAACGAATTTGTTATGAATATTGCCCAACCGAGCATATGCTAGCTGATTTGTTTACTAAGCCGTTACAGAAAATTAAAATTTGTTAATTTAGGGAATTAGTTGGATTATGTAATTAACTTTATTTTTTTTTGTTTGCGTTTATATAATTGTTTTCCGCTTGTATAAAAACATTGTACAATATTTGTTATATTGAGAAGGGGTGTTAATGTACAATTTATAACAGAATATTGTACTTTGTTTAAATTAACTTTGTTTTTTGAAATATTATAAAAACCAATTTGTGAACTTTGTCAAATGAAAAAATATATTGAAAATATTACTTCCATACAAAAACTTAATACAATAAGACACTTTATAAAAATCACTGCGCATTTTTCTTTCTTAATTAACTTTCTAATAGAAAGTACACATCAGAGAACTGCAAATGCTGATTGCAAAACGTTCATAGACAATAATAAATATGTGTTTGCGTTCAAACATTGAATATACTCCAACACACATATTTGTTGATGATTTTAAATCAATCAAACGACGTGCAAATTGTTGTCACTGATTTATAATCATCGGTCGTTTTTATACCATTGATTTTATTCTGTTCGTTTGAGTCAACAATAATTATTTTGATGTAGAATAAATCAGAAAAAGCAATAAATAAAGCGTATGAGTGTGTTCATAATTAAAACAAAATAGTTTCTTATCTATAAAAAAAGGGGTGGTTTTGTAGAAACACATTTCATGAATTAGAGTGGGTCTAAAATCCGTTTTTTTAGAATTTTTATTAGTAATACCAAAAATATTGTTCTTTGTGAATTTTTTTTTTTTAACTTTAGGTCGATATCTCAGGCTCTCCCAATCCGTTTAAAGTTAAGTATTGCCTAATTTTCTGATCAAAATAGATGAAAAAAAAATTAAACAATATTTAAATTTTTCCTGATTAGGCAAGCCTGATTTATATACCTAAATTTTTTTCCAAAAAAATATTTTTATTTCACAAAGAAGAATATTTTTAGTATTGTATTACTAATAAAATTTCTAAAAAAGCGGATTTATGTCCCAGTTTAATGTACATTTGAAATGTGTTTTTATTTTGTTTTGATTATGATTACACTCATACGCGTTGTTTGTTGTTTTTTTCTGATTTATTCAACGCTGACGTTTTGTTGAGTGATTACATTTGCATAAAACTTAATCGACAGATGATTCACACTGATCCCAATCACGCGTTCAGTTACATGATGCTGATTTTATTCTACAGTGAATTTTGTTGAATTATTACTCGTGAACAATAATTTTTTTGTATGATTAAATCAAGAAAAAAGTTTATTTTGCTGTTCTCTGGTACACATACGATACACACAATGTACTGTGCAAAAGCAACATTCACATTGTTTTATTTTCATATCAATTATGCATGTATCTAAATTTTTAAAAATATAGAACACAAGCATGTATTGTGTATTATTTTAATATTTGCTTTCATACACGACATGTATAGTTCACCAATTGTTTAATTGGAACATAATTCAACCATACACGTTTGAGTGTAGGTATAATTAATGTTCGTGTACTTGTACGGGTACAGCTAAAAAAAAAGTACATGTACGATAGATATTATCGGAAAAATGTGATACACGTAAATAATTGATTCAACCAAATTTAAATTTTTATATTTTCATGACTATTTATCCGATTGTCACTATAGTTTATAATGCAATTTATATATATTTAAATTGCATTATAAAGGTACATACCTCTAGTTTTATAATAAATAATTGAAAAAAAAATGTCAAAAATAGCATTTTTTAATGCTATTTTTTGACATATTCGCTACGCATGAATATTAACATTGAATCAAATTCATTGGTTTCTCGATCCGCAAGTTCGATGAAAAAGAACCTTAAAATGATCACTTACTGACAGCTGTCAATGTTTCTGCGTGTATGCGCTACAACGTGTATTTACGTGTGTATGAAGTCAGCACACAGTATAGATACCGCACACGCTCATGGGCGCCTACGTATTTGTTGTTGTTTTTTTTTATATGGACAAATTCACATGTTGACATGAAAAGTCATAATACATAATACATAATAAACCATCTACACGACCAACGAAGTAGTCTGGCACAAACAAAATTTGAAAATTCCATGCATATGACAATCTGTTCCGATTTTCTATATCCCATACGTTTTCCACTCTTGGCTCCATACTTGGTATATTTATTTACATAAATATGATACAGAAATGTTTCCATCTTTTAGAAACAATCACCACTATTATATTTCAATCAAAAAATATAAAATACTATTAATATTTCAAATCATTTTCTTACTGTCCCTATTTTTATTCACATTCGACTATAGGAAATTATAATACTTTTTTATGTTGTTTTTTTCAATTGCAACAACAAAGTTTGAATTGTTGCATAAAATGAAGAATTATTGTTGTACTATAATCTAAAAAAAATATTGTTAGTTTCTTTCCAATATGTGTGTGTGTTTTTTTACTTTAAATTTGTTGCATGCAAGTGTCCCTATTTTTTCGCACATAACTGTATATGTACGTACCTTTTTTAGAATAAAATATTTTTAAATGACATTTTAAAATAACAAAAAACAACGTCAATTATTTTCGAATAGTTGCCTATTTTCAATAGCAGAAATAGCAATGCTAATAGGTAAAACATTTACTATTGGTATAGGCAATAAAACATTTTTTTAATTTCATACAAAAGTGTATACACACACGGAGGTTGAAAGCTCTATTTCAAATTTTTTGGATATTAAAATATAGTTTTATATCATTTCAAATTTATTTTTTAAAGGAATTGAAACAAAAATAAAAATTGTTTATCATTTTTCCTAAAACCTATATAATATTTGCTTTGTATTCAGTCGATTTAAAAATAATTTGATCGTTTTTTGGTTTATGGCCAAAAAAATTAGGAAGTTTTAAGACATATAACATAAAAGTTCATAGTAAAAATTAAACCGGTTAATCGACCTATTTTAATCGATTATTCGAGTCGAATAATTATTTGAGTTTTAAATTATTTGTTTCGACATTAGCCGAAATAGATGCGATTAATCGAGGGGTCGGTTAATCGATTAACCGAATTGAAAACACTAATATAATCCCTTTCGTTTTTTAATTTTTTTACATTTAATTTTTTTTCAATTTTTTATTATAAAACTAGAGTTATGTACCTTTATAATGCATTTTACATGGTGACAATCGGATAAAATACATGAAATAAATTTAAATTTACACACATTTTAATTTTTTCAACTTTTCAAGAAAACAAAATGGCGAATAAAACCGTTAGTTTTTTATTTCGAATAAATAAATTTGCCGATCTTTAATTGTCAGCATAGTTTCCTTGCGCAAAATATAATCAAAATCGGATGACCTAAGGTAAAATCAAAAACTTAAATTTTTACATAATTTATTTTTTATTGTTTTTAATGAATTCTTTTATTTTTTGGTTTTATTTTATTATTTTCAACAACTGATCTCAAAAGTATTTTTAACAAATATATTATGAGTATTTGTATTTGTATTTATTATTAAATTGGATTTCTAATACAACAAGACAAAATATCTTATAAATTACAGTATTAGAATCAGACTAGTTATAGATTGATTAGAAAAACAATTAAACTTAAATTAAATATAAAATAATACAAGTATAATTAATCAGAAAAGTAAAAGGAAAACAAATTTTACATATTTGTATAAAAAACATTTAAGAAAAATATTCGAAAAGTAATTTCCTAAACCTTATTGCGTTGACAGTAGTTTGCAAATTATTTGGGAGTTGGTTCCAGAGACGTATGGTGAATATGAAAAATTGACATTCGGAAGCATGATCACGATGCCGAAGTTGTGTTATTGCTTTGCCTCTTTGGGATCTCGAGAATTGTAAACGATTATAAAGATATGATGGCTGCTTTTTTATTATAATTTTATGAATAAAAATAATGTTTTAAATTTAAGGTAGTTAAAAAAAGACATATTAAATATACGACATGAATACTGGGTAACGTGGTCCATTCTTTTTAATCCGTAGATATAACGTATGATATTGTTGAAGGTTGTGGTAAGTTTTCTCATATCCTTAGAGTTGCAAGCTGTAAAAATTTCCGACGCATATAACAGTGTCGGTAACAGATATGTTTTCGCCAACAGGATTTTTACTTTTAAAGGCGTAAAATGTTGAGTTACCCATAGAATATGATCTGACCATGTTAACACCTAAGTTTTTAGCCGTGTCCACGATATCAATTTTGGTTCCTCCAAGAAGAATATTTATTTCATCATCAATTTGTAAATTTTTCCTCCTTATTATTATGCATTTTGATTTATTTGGATTGAGTCGCAAACCATTTAATGAAGCCCACGTGAAAATTTTATCAAGATCAGAATTTAATTCTTGAGTTTTTGGACAAATTAACTCCTTGAAGCAACTAAGGTATAACTGAACGTCATCAGCAAACATCTGTATGTTAGAATACTGAAGTTGTTGTGGAAGATCATAGGATATAAAGAGTATAGTAGTGGTCCAAGAATAGAGCCCTGTGGGACACCTCTTGTTACTTGTAAGGGGCGTGAAATAGATCCACCACTAGTAACAGATTGGGATCTATTTGACAGGTATGAGGACAGCAACCTTACAGAAAATCGAGAGAAGTAAAATAATTTGGATAGCTTCAGGCATAACATTGAATGGTGAACAGTATCAAAAGCCTTGGAGTGGTCTAATAATACCAAAAATGTTAATTTTTTCTCTTCCAAGTTACTTCGAATATCTTCTATTACATCGGATAGTGCTGTAATACAACTCCGTTGAGGTCTGAATCCAGATTGACGATCCGTAAAAAGGTGATTGTCATTAATATACTTATATATTTGTTTATGCAATAAGTGTTCAAAAACTTTAGAAAATAAGGAAGGATTGCAATTGGACGATATTCATTTCCTAGTTTTGGTACCGGGACAATTTTGGCGTGTTTCCACTTCATTGGAAAAATGTTGGTGGTAATAATAGTATTAAAAAGGTGTGTAATAACTCGTATTATCCAAGGCAAGATAATTTTAACAAATTTGGGGTTTCTATCATCCAGGCCTACTGAATAAGATTTTACTGCCTTAAAACCTTCAGCAACATAGATGGTGTAAGGTGGTCGTAAAGGTCAGGCTGAACCGTTGGCATAGGAATATTAGTAAAATTTTCATTAAGCGAATCTACATCATCAACAGTTGTATAATCAGCTGTCTTCCCAATGCCAATATCTCGTATTTGTTTCCAATTTTTTTTTGCTATCAATTGCTCCATTAAATTTTTCAAAATAGTAGGATGATTTATCGTGTTTTATTTTCGAAACAACAGCTTTTCTTGCCAAACGATACTCATTGTGTAATTCAGGTGTTTTATAACGTTTCCAAATGTGGTACATCTTATCACGATGCGATATCAACAGTTTAGTTTCATTTGTGAACCATGGTTTTACTCGTTTTTTAATTGTTCTTCTTTTTATTGGTACATGATTGTTATAAATTTCCAATATACGAGAATTTAACAAATTGAGCTGTTCGTCAACCGTTGATAAGTAGTAAATTTGATTCCACATAATATTTTCAAGATCTCTCTCTTAATCAATAGCACTAATATTGTTAAAGTCACGAAAGCTATTTGTTTGAGCACGACCTTCGATTGCAAAATTGTAAGAAATAAATATTAAATCATGTTTCGAGAACGAAGAAAGTGCTAACTGATCATAATGTAAAACATTTTGTTTATCGTTTACAAAGCAGATGTCAAGTAATGTGCTATTTGTGGATGAAAAATGTGTAGGACAAGAAGTATTGACAGCAGATAATCTAAAAGCAGACATTATAGTTGTCAGATTTCCATTCGCGAGCGTTAAATAAAGAGACAAGTTTGCATGATATATTGTTTCTAATGTATATTGCAACACCACCAGCATGAGTAATGAGTTATTTTTAAAAAACTATAATTTTTTTGTTTGATTTAAATTCGATATAACACCATATATCAAACTTTATTTTAGTGTTCTAGGATTAATAAATTCCGCATATAAGCTAATAAATTTTACATGTATCAAATTTTTCCGATCGTGAATAATTAATGACTATCGTATATGTACTATTTTTTTAGCTCTACTCGTACAAGTTCACGAACTTAAATTATACCTACACTAAAACGTGTGTGGTTGAAGTACGTTCCAATCAAACAATTGGTGAACTATACATGTCGTGTATACAAGCAAATATTAAAATAATACACACACATGCTTGTGTTCTATATTTTGCAAAATTTAAATACAAAAATAATTGATATGAAAATAAAAATATGTACATTTTGCTTTGAGCTGTTTTTTTACATTCATGTACAATTTTTTGTACAGTGTGTGTATTTTTCTGAACCCTGATTAAAACATTAAAATAATTAAATGTACCCCACATGCGCCCATCATGTGGCCACATGTGTGTTTGTTTTTTCGAATTTTATAGAAATATTCCATGCAAATTTATGTAGATAATCTTGCTAAGTAGTTATAAATATAGCTACTTGAGAATTAAGAATGTATAAAGGTGCTGTTTAGAAATTATTGGCTTTTCTGTTTTAGATCTAAACAAAAATATTTGTCATAAAAATATTTGAAATTTTTGTATTAGTAATGGTAGAGCTGGCAAAACATAAAGATAGTATGGAGATTGCAACGCAGGCAGCGGCCAAATAAAATTTTATACAGAATACAAAAGTTCGGAAGCTGAGAAAAAATAGGGGAAAATTGAGCAAATTTCCATGATTTTTGCAAAATTTTGAGAAATTTCCTTTTTTTAACCGTCTTTCAAGTCCAATTGGGAAATATGCTAAAAAGTAATTGGATTTGCAAAGATAATCAATTGGAATCGCAAAGAAATTGCAAAAGAACAATTAGAAAAGATGCCAAAACTTTGTAATCTGCCCATAAAAAACCAAGAGAACGTTTCTTTTTTCATTTTTCGTTTTGTTTTTCATTAATTTTAAACCAAATGTAACAGATTGGGATCTATTTGACAGGTATGAGGACAGCAACCTTACAGAAAATCGAGAGAACTAAAATAATTTGGATAGCTTCAGGCATAACATTAAATGGTGAACAGTATCAAAAGCCTTTGAGTGGTCTAATAATACCAAAAATGTTAATTTTTTCTCTTCCAAGTTACTTCAAATATCTTCTATTACATCGGATAGTGCTGTAATACAACTCCGTTGAGGTCTGAATCCAGATTGACGATCCGTAAGAAGGTGATTGTCATTAACATACTTATATATTTGTTTATGCGATAAGTGTTCAAAAACTTTAGAAAAATAAGGCAGGATTAGTAGTAGTAAAGGTAGAGCAGGGCAAAACATAAAGATAGTATGGAGATTGCAACGCCGGCAGCGGCCAAATAAAATTTTATACAGAATACAAAAGTTCGGAAGCTGAGAGAAAATAGGGGAAAATTAAGCAAATTTCCATGATTTTTGCAAAATTTTGAGAAATTTCCTTTTTTTTAACCGTCTTTCAAGTCCAATTGGGAAATATGCTAAAAACTAATTGGATTTGCAAAGATAATCAATTGGAATCGCAAAGAATTTGCAAAAGAACAATCAGAAAAGATGCCAAAACTTTGTAATCTGCCCATAAAAAACCAAGAGAACGTTTCTTTTTTCATTTTTCGTTTTGTTTTTCATTAATTTTAAACCAAATGTAAAAAGAAAAATTGTTGAAAAAAATTTCTCTGCATGAACATAAAGGCAACTTAAAAAGAGAATTGACAAGAATTGCCGTAACCAAAGTTGCTTTGTGTGTATTGCTTTAGAAGTATTGCATTCGAGACACGTTTTCTAGCAAATGGGTTGTCTTCTGCAATACGAAGGTGTTTGCTACTGCAATAAAATTTTTCTTACAGGCAATATGATTGTAGTATCGTATTGCAACGTATACTAGGTAATAGTTACTTTAGACTTCAAAGGGTCTAGTGGGTGACCGCACTGTGAATTACAAAATAAATAGCATTTTTGAAATCGTGAGAAATTTATTTTCATTTGGTTACCTATACTCATATCTTACTAGGCGTACCAGCACCAAGGCCTGGGAGCCCAGGTGCTCGATCCTTTATAACCAAATAGAAAAATAAAATTTAACATCCCGAGGAGGTTATACATATATTACATGTTTTTTTTATTTTTTTACGGGTGACCGAAAAAGTAACCTTTAGCCGGGAAATTGGCAAATGTTCTCCACTATATAGAACCATTGAGACCTCTTTTGAGGTTTTCTTCAATCGATTTTACATTAAGCATTTATTACATTTGAAGACATGGAGGAAGACGTCGTCGTGACAAAATTGAAGTTGTTTAAACATTATATTTATAAAATTTTATAGTTCATGTACTTTTTAATAAACATATTGAAAAAATTTAGTAAATGGTATTCTTACAGTAAATGGGATTCCTTCAACTGAACCAATTGCGAAACATCGATCCCCTGCATTGCAGGCCCCACTTAATATTTGATGACAATTCATTACTATAACATTTTTAACACATCACTTGATATAATTGTTTTTGTATTTATCGCTAAAAATCCCTTTTTTTCAAAACCTTTATAAAATACTAAGCTTTTTTCTTGTTATATGGTATGAATTAATTTATTCTCAATACTGAACTTGTGACTGAACCACATACAGAGTTGTCAATTTAAGGTATTTTTCCCCAAATTGGTGATTTTTTTGTGAACGGACAAAATTTCCATTTGTGGATACGGCATTTGATGGGTATGTAGAGTATTGAAAAAACCGGCCTTTTGAAGAAACCGGTTTCGGTTTTCTTCGAAAAATCGAATTTTAAAAAAACCGGTTTCGGTTTTTGCAAAAAAAACCAGTCGACCGGTTTTTTCGGTTTTTTTTTTAATTTGAATAAAAAGCTTATATAATTTGTTAATTGTTTTTATTACAAACAAAAAAAAAGAAATTTAATATATAAAGTAATAAAAATAACAAAATACATCCTTTAAAAAAAAATTTATATATATATATATATATATGTATGTATTTATATGTATATATATATATATATATATATATTAATTTTAATTTAATTTTTTTATTGTATTTGATTTCAAAATTTCATTTATTGGTTTTAATATATTTTTAATATAATATCTTAAAAATTAATATTATAAAAATATATTCATATCAAATGAATAGAGATCATTAAGTTTGTAAATTAGGAACGTTAGTAATTTTAACGTTTAAAACCTTTGGCATTAAAAAGTTTTTTAAATATTACATTTTAAATATGTAAAAAGAAAATCCATTTTTCACTTCTTAAATAATATTTTAGAAATAATATGCAATTTAAATGTTTCGTTTGCTTTTGATAAAGCTAAAAGTGGAAAATACTCTTTCACTAATAGTAGATGTTGGACAAATAGTCAAAAGACAATTATATAAATTTTCCAACCATTCAGTTCTTTTGTCGCATTTGTCAAGATATATGAAATCATCATATAATGATGAATGATTTTGTACAGTCACTTTTTTAGGATTTTGAATACTGTTTATTGTGTTATTTAGATCAGAAATTAAACTATTTGAATTTGGAATATCCAAAGTTAAGTCTTCATCGGGATCTATCAGGCTTACATTTAATCTTCATAACCAAACAAACGATTATAAAAGTGTTCGGAAAAAATAAAAGAGACCAAGTAACCCAGTTGGTGATGTAATTAAAAAAACCGGTTAACCGAACAAAAAAGACCGGTTTTCGGTTTCATTCGAATTTACAAAATATTCGAAACCGATCGGTTTTTAAAAATAAAGAAACCGGTTGACCGGTTTCGGTTTTTTAGTACTCTATGGGTATGACAACAAAATTTAACACTACATTCAGACTGCTTGATTTTTGTAACACTATTGCCTTGTTTTTAAGTTGACAATTAGTTATTTGCCATTTAAATTTAAGCTGTATTTAAAAACATATTCAATTTTTCAGTCTTAAATGATAATTGTTTTTTGCGAAAAAAAGTATGGTAGCATCATGAAATGTCAAAAATTTAATGATAATTATTCATGATAATTATTTGAAAAACAGCTGTAGAGGGAACAGAAAAGTAAAATAGTTATAAAATAATAAAGTATAGAAAAACAATATAATATAACAGAAAAAATGAAGAGAAGTGAAAATTTTAACGCTACCAATGTTTAATTTATATAGGTTGCAGTAAAAAAGTACAGCAGCGTTATTGAAAATTGTTTGGTTATTTTATATATATATATTATGTTTTTTATTATATTTATTAAATTAATCAAGCGAAAAAATAAACAAAACATCAAAATCATATGTTAAATTTGTGAAATTTAAATAAGACTTTAAATGCCCAGGATTGGCCACATAAATGTGATATAACTTTGAATTTAAAAACCTAAAGTCCAAATGACATTTAAATAATAAGTTAAAAATTAAATAAAATTAACTTTTTGTAGACTTTTTTTGTTCGGTTTATTAAACCTCGATTTATTAAACCTTGAAAGACGCTAATTTTTTTTTCGATCTTGTAAATGTAAATGTTACTTTTTTCGAATTTATCATTCTCCATGAATGGATAACACAGAGTTGTAAATATTTTCAAATTGAACACGTTGTTTTAGATGTTTTGCACACGTTTAGCTCGCATAAAATTATATGGTAAAATATGTACCAAAAAACGTATTTTGAGCAAAACATGTAATTTCGCTCCAAAAACGTATATGGAAATTCAGTTTTAGTGTTTTTTGTATTCATTTAACGTTGAGGGTTTTTCAAAAATGTGCATGCATTTGTTTTGTGCTGCTAATGTGGGATAGAAGCTGGTTTAAACTTTACGCCACCAAAAAATCATTCTCCTTGCCCCGTCTGGCAACAAGCTGACATGTTATTCAGGCACCATTGTACCAGTGTGTTGCTCAATTGCAACAAAATCATTATAAAAGTCAAGTATGTTCAGTGATTTCTTTTTTAAATTTATTTCATTTGCTTACATACTGAACATCCGATACTTTGACTTTTTTGTTTACTTGTATCAGCTGTTTGAATATCATGTTAAAAGAAATCACCATAATATGTAATGTAAAAGGTGATGTTAAATTTGAGATATTGTATAATCACGTTCAAAATCACATAATGTGAACATACTCTATACGGTGACTTGTTGCATGCAATTATAACGTGCATTTCTTGTTTAGTGGCGAACATCATTTACTTGACAATGTCAAATAAACGGACGCCAATAAAAATAAATACGAAAAAATTTTTAGAAAAACAAAAGAAACGTGCGTACCATTAGCCTGTCAGAGTTATCCTTGGATTGAAAAAATTAGGTGGCAACACTGTGTATGCAATATTAATAACAGCTATCGTTTCTAACAAGTTATCACTCCTCAGTGCATTTAATTTATGAAGAAGAGGAGATATAGCCAAATAGTCCTGAAGAAAATTGTAGATACACCAAATATTCTAGAAAAGATTCGGCACCAACAAGGACTTGTTCTAAAAATCGTGGTATGCGCGATGGTAGCTGATGTCATGAAGATGCTTAAAATCTTTATTGCAAATCCTCAAAAAGAACAGTTTTTGAGAAAATTACCTTTTTTATGAACATTTTTATTTTTTAGTTGTGGTACCAAGAATTCTTGGGGGAAGATTGTGCTACAATTAGGACCTTACCAATTGTATGGGCATGAGAATTTTTGACAGCTTAAAACGCTTTCCGTTCTTTTATATTAAGGCATGGCTGTTTAGCTAGTCGATGAGCGAACACACACGCGACAAATATTTAATCGCACTATTTTTGTTCTTTTCGTATCACACGAGAATGATATTAAGCTGGCATAAAATGTATACGTATACATACCCAACAAACAAAACGTACAGTTTACGTACCGGTTTCGGTCCGTCATAAACGGAATCCAACTCCGTTTACGTACCGTTTTCTTTATCCGTAAACGGAACAGAAAACGGATTTTAAGGAACATCGAAACTGATTCGAATCCGTTTAAAAACCGTCAATTACGGACCGTTTACGTACCGGATATATTGGATGAAAAACGGAGTTGTCCGTTAATAGTCCGTCAGTGACGGATCGTTTACGGATCCGTATTCGGTCCGCATTCGTACCGTTTTTCAACAAAAAACGGATTTGTGTAAAGGCATATTATTTTAATTGCTAATACCAAATTTTTATTTTTTTTCTTTAAATTTATTAACATATATATTTAAATTAAAATAACAAAACTTAATAAACTAAATACCAAACAAATACCATATTTATCTCCAGAACAATTACCATCCATCAATCACTGCGATTGTGACCCATTAAAAATCATGAAAAAAATAAAACAATTATTTAATTTTGGTTTTAAATTGTGTTACTTACGATATGATGAAGCAGACAATGCAAATTTGCAAATTTTTTTAAAAAAATTTTTTAAGCTGGCAATATTTTTATTTTCAAATCAACATAATATTGCACACATCATCGTAAAACTTGTTTTCAATATCATAAATATTTACCTAAGGGATATTTATGTATTCGTTTTTTATTACTAAGCAAATCCAAAAGCAACGGAAGAAAAACTGATCAAAAACAGTGGTCCGTATTTGACGGTACAGAAACGGATACACCAAAACGGAGTAAAAACGTATTGTTTTCGAAAAATCAATTATACGGTCCGTTAATGTTCCGTTTACGTACAAGCTTTGACGGATACGTATTTCCGGACCGTAAACGTACAGTAGAAGCAGGATTCATGAATCCGTACGTATCGGAGAGTCCGTAAAAATGTTTCTTGGGTAGCTTTCCCCCCGTTACCACATGCAAGTGCCAAAAACTAAATGTACTCATACTTTTTTACTACCACACTCACACTTATGCTACTTGCGACTCAGCTTGCAATGAAATATCGACGCAAGTGAATTTTTGACAGTTGATGCAAGTAGAATGACAAAACGAAAAACAGAGTTGCCGAGTTCTGAGTTATATATTAATTTATTTATTTGTTGTAATAGGAATAAATAATATAGCGGATTTTGTGCATATCTACAAGAAGGATAACGAGAAGGGATATAAAGTCGCCTTTTAAAAGTAAAATTTTAAAATAAATATAATAACATGATATATATTCCTACGTATCGCAGTGTTAAGTACTTGACAATACTGTAGTTCATTTAAGACAGCCATTTTGGATAGCACTTCTCCTGTCGACGACATTTTAAATATTAACTTGCACTTTACATTGTAACCACTATAGTATTCAAAAACCGAAAACCGGTCAACCGGTTTCTTTATTTTTAAAAACCGATCGGTTTCGAATATTTTGTAAATTAGAAGAAAATCGAAAAAAGTCTTTTTTGTTCGGTTAACCGGTTTTTTTAATTACATCACCAACTGGGTTACTTGGTCTCTTTTATTTTTTCCGAAGACTTTGGTTATGAAGATTTAGATGTAAGTCTGATAGATTCCGATGAAGACTTAATTTTGGATATTCCAAATTCAAATAGTTTAATTTCTGATCTAAATAACACAACAAACAGTATTTAAAATCCTAAAAAAACTTTACAAAATCATTCATCATTATATGATGATTCATATATCTTGATAAATGCGACAAAAGAACTAAAAAGTTGGAAAATTTATAATATTGTTTCTTGACTATTTGTCCAACATATACTATTAGTGAAAGAGTATTTTCCACTTCTAGCTTAATCAAAACAAAAAGATCGTCTTAAAACGAAACATTTAAATTGCATATTATTTCCAAAATATTATTTTAGAAGTGAAAAATAGATTTTCTTTTTCATATTTAAAATGTAAAATTAAAAAAAAACTTATTTAATGTCAAACGTTTTAAACGTTCAAATTACTAACGTACCTAATTTTACCCAATTTACAAACGTAATGATCTCTATTCATTTGATATGAATATAGTTTTATAATATTAATTTTTAAGATATTATATTAAAAAATATTGGTTTTAAGTTAATTTTTTGTTGAAATGAAATACAATAAAAAAATTAAATTTAAATGAATATATATGTATATATATTGAAGAAGCTTTTTTAAAACAAATTACTAAGTATTTTTTAATCTTGTTTGAAAAACTATTATCCTTCACAATATGTTTTTAAACATAGTATATAAAAAGCTTACTAATTGTAAAAATTGTAAGAGTTTTTCAATCTTGTTTGAGAAACTACAGTTCTTCTTACTATTTTCTTTAAAATACTTGTATATTTTTTCAATCTTTATATTATAATTTTATTTCAAATCTCATGTTCGTTAATATTTCCTCATCACTTCTCCGTTTTGCTTTTTTTTTCTATGTTTAAAAACTATTATTCAATATAAATGTATACGAGTATTAAACATGCTTGTATAATTTAGCATTTTCACAACAGCATTGTAAGTATGATTATAAAAGACTTATTGCAAACAAGAATTTCTAAACTCTTTGAAGTCTTGTTCCAGAAAAGTACCGGTAATTTTAGCGTAGGTTCTTTGTTGAATATTTTGTACCGCGTACATTGTCATCCTTTATTTTGCTTCAAGAGAGTGCATATACTCTGAAGATATGTTTTTGGTGTTTCTTTTTCAATTTTGTATTTTTTTAAAGTATTTTTTTATATTTTTAATTTAATGTTTTTTTTTTGATTTTTTTTCCATTTTGTATTTTGTTCAAATATTTTTTAATTTTAATAAAATTTAATTAAAAAATACAATAAAATGGTAATTTCCTATTTACAAACGTAAGCTAATTCTACAATTGTAGGCGTAAGCTTATTCTACGATTGCAAGAATAAGCTAATTCTAACATTGTAGGTAGTATAAGCTTATTATACTTTTACTTTAGTAATATTTTTACGAGGGTTCCTTTTTGATTTTACTGCAATAATTTTAATATTTTCTCAAGTCTTTTTAAAACTTAAAGCTTATACCATGTTTCCATTATGACCAAAAATGTTTTGAGGAAAACATTTCAAACTGTTTCCACTAACAAAAATGTGTTTTGAGTGTTCGAATTTTCGAAATTAATTTGATGTTTCATATTCATAACAGATAATTGAACACGTTGTTTGAGATGTTTTGCACATGTTTTGCTCGCATAAAAATATATGGGAAAATATGTACCAAAACACGTATTTTGAGCAAAACATGTAATTTCGCTCAAAATACGTGTATGGAAATGCAGTATTATGCTCGCAAGCTTATTAAAAATTATTTCTAAAGGGTTTTGGTCTATTGCGATAACATGCCAGTATATTGGCAAACGGGGCGCAGAGAATGGTTTTTTGGTGGCGTAAAGTATCAGTTCCTGCTAATGCGGGGTATAAGCTGGTTGAAACTTTACATCACCAAAAAACATTCTTTGTGCCCCGTTTGCCGATAACTGGCATCACAGGGTATACGAGTGTTGTCAGAAGTGATGGCTGTCAAACGAGTAAACAAAAACCGTATGGTGATGGTTGTTGTTATATTTCGGAACAAAGGCGAGAAAGAGATTTAAAAACAATGTATACAAAAAATAATGTGTAAAAGTGAACAAATACACAGCATGTTTTAAAACATAAGATCGCCAAAAGTATATAAAAGATACCACAGAAGTGCAACATTACTGTATTTACTAAGATTTTAACTATCTTGTTGTTTTACAAACTTAGTACAATCTCACAACAAATTTTATATTTGGGTTACATATTGTAATAACAAAAGACTGTTTTATATTTTTGTAACATTTTTGCACATAATTAATGTCTTTTTTTAAGTTTATTTAAAACAACAAAACTTACAACAATGTTTCACATTTTTATGATCTGTGAAATGTATAAGCAAACAAACACACTCACAAAACACATTTATTTAATCGTCAGCTTATTATTGCCCAAATATTTAAAAAAAAAACAATGAAAATGGTTTTCATTCTTAATTTTATATCAAAGATAATATTGGTTATCTCAGTTATGATGCCAGATCAGAATCACAAAGAGGATATTTATATTACATATAATCCATTCGCCTCTATTATTATTAGCAATTATTAGTGACAAACTAATAATAAGCTGACGAAGTGAAAAATCGGACGCAAGATAGAGAGACAGCATAATTTGTCATGCAGTTGTTTCTCCTGCAGTTTGTCGTAGATTGGCAAGGCGAATTCATACCAGGTGGTGTTATTAACACAGCTGATCTACTTTTTTTATTACCTAATTGGACACATAACTGTCAAAAGTTGTTTATGTTTACGTTTGTTTACAAGTGTATAATTTTTTTAGTTATCCTAGAATTTAGACTGAAAATTAAAAAAAAAAACAGTATGTTGTTTTGAAGTTAATTCATTTCAGCAATAGAAAATGCAACATTAACAAGTAGCAAACAACACCATTTAAGGTATAAAACTATAATAAATTAAGTACATAAGTAATAATTACAAACAAAATTTATTATCTAGAGTAATCCACATGCCTGTTTACAACCAGCGACACAATTTGTTGACACAAAAGAACCACAACATGATGTAAGTAAATTAGCGACGAATGTAATACTCGGGAACAATAATATTTTCTTTTCAGAAAAGCTGTGACAACAGTGTCTTTAGCCTGTGAGTTAAATTTACAATACATTAATAAACGTACCCGAAGTTCCGAATATACCCCCTCTCGTTTCCATGGTGTTGTAATGCGCCTGCGTGATCCACGCTGTACAGCTTTAATATTTTAAACTGGAAAAATTATTTGCACTGGAGCACGAAACGAAGCTCAAGCATCATTGGGTACACGAAAATTTGCCCGTATTTTACAAGAACTTGGTTAAACAGTTTTTCTAAAAACACATGATTCCTTAAGCAAAGTGCGGTCAGTTTCGCTGTTTGCTTAAGCAAATGACACTTGACGAAACTTAACGAAAAGTTTGCTAAGTACAATATAGCTATACACGTTTGATTACATGTATTCGCACATTTAGTTAAGCTAGCAAAAGTATAATATAGTTAGCTCTTAAGTCTTTTAAGGCTTGCAATATCAGTTGCCCATTTTGATTAGTCATTTCGTTATTAAAAATGTTTCCCGAAAGTTGAAAAAATATTAGAAAACTCCTTTGTTTCACTCAGCTGTTTTTGACATATAGATAAACCAAAGCAACAATAAAAAACCATGTTGTTTCTGTAATGTTGTACTTGTTGTAAAATCAACACCACCTGTAAAGTAAATTCGCTTTGGTAGATTAGTTGCTTTTATAGAAAATCAGAGTTGCTGATATAGTACTTTGCATGTAGTTTTCTAAAAGTCCATAATGAAATAAGGTGCGCTAAATATCGTGTCTCCACTGCATACATTGTTGATTAAACACATAGAAGACTGCGGCTAAACGACTACACATGCTACTGACTGCAATTGTAAACGTGTTTTTTTTTTTTGTTTAACAAAAAATATTTCATAGCACTAATTAATTTGTTTTACATATATTGTTACATTGTCAGCACTTTTTGTTTTCTAGCCAACAAAAATAGAAATTATCCTAAGTTGACTACAGCGGCAAAAGTCGTCGTGTAGCCGTGTAGGGGTCAAAATAATAATTTTCATATAAACGTGTGTATTTTATTTTTGACAGGCTGTAGAAGTGTAGCTGCTGTTGGTTATGTGTTTAATGCATGTGTCTGAAATGTTATGCTAGGATAATTGTCTCAGTGTGCGATAGCAGGCTTGTTTTTGCTTGTAGCCGGAATTAGGCCGCTAGCGCAAATTTTTGAAAAATACGCCGCTGCCTGTAAATTTGCTCGGCGCCGGTCTCTGGGAGGCCTCTTTTCAAACGCTTTCTTGGACGATACCACGTGTGGTTTTTTAAAGTTGCCAGGAAAAATCATAAAACATCTGAAATGGTATGTTAAATTAATGAAAATGTAACAAAAATTCGGAATAGTGTTTATCTGTTCTAAAAACATTAAAAATTAAATGTTTCACAAAAATTTTGAATTTCGGTAACATACGGAAATTCAACATTCTGTGTAAATCTATATGGATTTAAGAATATAAATTATTTAAAGATTAATTTATACGGTTAATTTTTTCTAGGTCAAAGTAAAGTGTTCAGATTTAAGAACTAAAGACAAGAAGGAGCTGACAAAACAACTCGATGAGCTAAAAAATGAGTTGCTCAATTTGCGTGTAGCCAAGGTTACTGGTGGAGCTCCTTCGAAGCTTTCGAAGATGTAAGTTTATTATCGAAAAATCATTTATAATATTTTTAATCACTTATTTTGCAGACGTGTTGTCCGCAAAGCTATTGCCCGTGTTTACATTGTAATGCACCAGAAGCAAAAAGAAAATTTGCGCAAGGTCTACAAAAATAAAAAATACAAGCCATTGGATTTGAGAAAAAAGAAGACTCGTGCTATGCGTAAAGCCTTGTCTCCCAGTGATGCCAACAGAAAGACTCTCAAGGAAATTCGCAAGAGGTCAATCTACCCTCAAAGAAAATATGCTGTTAAAGCATAATTTACACAATATACTAGCTATATTTGAATAAACACGTTTGTTTTTACGACAAATATGGATTTTTAATTCGATTAGTACAGTGATCAATATTTTTTTAAAAAATCTCCAATTTAAATTTAAGCAACGGTTAAGTTTAAATTTTAATGTCGTAGTTAGTGGATAATGGAAGATTAAAAACTGCGAAAGTTTAATGGACACAAAATTCTATTTGGGCCTTATACGATATTAATCAAATTCATATGGCGAGGATGAAGGAAACAATGATTCAAAATTTTCGGGGCCGACCAAAATATTAGTCAATCTGCACTTTAGCGGCCGTAGGAAAATTAAGTACATGGGCGTCTCTAGAATTAAAATTAGTGGCGCCGGCCCCTGGCTGCAAAAAATCGGTAGTAGAACTTTGCGAATTTGTCAAAATTTTATGTGGAGCTTTTTTCAACACGATTTTCATGTAAATAGCGTTCAGTTAACTGTGGTTACACCTGCAAGATTATTGCTTTCAATTTTTCTCATACTGTATGTCAAAATCTCGAATTGAAAGCTGTGACTATGTTGTATACAATCTTGTTTATAAAATGCCATCAAGGAAACAACTGAAGATTGTTTGTCAGTTTGCCTCACGGCTTGAATGAGAAATTTCGTTTATTTACGTCTATGGATATAAAAAAATCCTTGCAGACTAAGCTTACAACTAACAATATTTTCTTATTAAGTAATTCATTATGTTTTTAAAAATATCTTAGATTGCGTAAATTCTAATGCAAATAATGAATTTGGATTTATTGTTGATTTTATTAAATAAGTTAAGAACTCTGGTGATTGGTTGATTAGATGCATAATTCGTTCTATGGACTTTAACATAAAAATAATCATTTTGCCGTAAATGTATTAGTGGCATGTTCCAATTTATAAAGGACAGTCAACATTATAGTTGACAATATCATATACAATACCATCCAGTTTTCAATTTCAAAAAGTGTGTATTGCAAATTGAGAGAAATCGTATTTAAGAAATTGAACGTGTAACCTCCGGTAAATGCTGAACTGTTGAGTTTAAATTTACCATTTCAGCAATTTTTCGCTGAATGCATCCACTTTTAAAGTGGTTTAATGCTGGCCACAGACGATGCAACATTGGAGGAAACATGAGCATGTTCCATCGTGTGTAGCAATGTTACCTGTTGAAATTCATGTATCGTTTTTGGTTTCTCAAATGTCAAATTTGATATTTTATGTTTTCAAACACAAGTTCCATCGTCTGTATCGATGTTTACGGTTTTTTCTATCTTACTTCGTTGTGTGCGGTGCTTTTTACCCAATTCACACGATGACTCCACCATGTTTAAAAATAATGATTCTTTGAGTTTGTAGGCGAACGGTGCTGAGAAGCAATCGGGGTAGAGAAAAAATCACGTTTTCTGTTTTCGGTGATTGTTTTCATATTTTTCTTTACATACATTCGTTTTTTTGTTATGTTGCTTCATTTAATTTTCTCTTTCAATCTGTCAACAGCTTTACAAAATGGATGGAAAACTAGATTTTTTCGGTATAAAAAAAAAAAATTCAAAAGTACTTTTTTGACGCTGAGAGTACTAAATTTTTTTTAACAAAAAAGTTACATAAAATTAATATACATAAAAATTATCACAAAACGTATAAAATTCGTTTTTACATAAAATTTACAAACGTTAAAAATATACAGCTATGGACAGACAAATAGCTCACTATTCAATAGTTTTTTTTACATTTTAATTTTTTTTTTGTTTATTAAAGTAAAAAACATATTTTCTAATTAAAAGGTTTAAAAAAAATTAAAAACTTAAATATTTGAACTCCACGTTGTTATGTTTGAGCTATATTAGCCAACGCTGGTAGGTATTAGGTTGGACACTGAAATAGCACACATGAAAGACATTTAAAAAAGAACAACAGTTTATTGAAAATTTTCTCTATTACATCTTATATTAAATTACCTTTTTAGTATTTTGTTGTGTGACCACGATTTTTGATAGTTTCTTGGCATCTACTCTGTGGGATGGAGAACCAATCTTCTTGGATACCCCTCCAAAGATCATCAGCATTTTTATATTTTTTCTGCCCGATCTTAACCTTAACATCATTCCAAAGATTTTCTATTGGGTTAAGATCGGGACTTTGAACTGGCCAGCTCAATTTTTTAAGCCATTATCCAATTCTTGACAACCTTAGCTGTATGTTTCGGATCATTATCATGCATAAATATGCAGTTTACTGACATGGATTTAAACACAAATGTTTCCATGGTATTCTGGAGTATGTTTAAATATACCTTTTTTGTCCATCCTACCATCAATTCTAAACAAAGGCCCAACTCCATGCCAAGAAAATGCACCCCATACCATGAGGCTTCCTCCCCCATGCTTAACAGTTTTGGTGGTGTATTTCGAATTGAGTTCTTGACTTTTTGGACGGCGCACAAATGTTTTTCCATCAGGTCCAATTCGATTAATCTTCGTTTCGTCACTCCAAAGTACTCTTTTTCCAAAATTTAACATCCTTACTTAAATGAGCCTTTGCAAAATTAAGCCGGTCTTTTATATTTTTTTTGACAGTAGCGTTTTTTTCTGCTGGTGCGCCCAAACAGTCCAGCATCGTTAAGTCGTCTTCTTACAAGTCTACTCGAAACGTTTATGCCATATTCCTCATTTATTTCGGTTATTATTATACGCGAAGACTTGAAAGGGTCGACGGTGGATTTTCTGACAATGGCTCTGTCGACTCGGTTCGTGGTTTTACGTGGGGGTGCTTTACGATCTTTATTTACATTAATTAAATCTGGGTTTCTCTTTATCGATTGGATGGCATTGTACACCATTTTTCTGGAACAATTCACTATTTTTGCCCTTTTAAAATAGTGCGAATATAACCTTTCTTTTTTCAAGGGTGACGACCTCTACCCATTTTTGTAAAAAAAAAATTGTTATTAAAGAAAACACTAAAACTGTATCAAATACACTTTCAATGTTTAATGGAAGAAGAAGTACTCATCATTAAAACAAATTGTCCTATTTCTCTGTCCAACTGCAAAACCCTCTTTAATCAGTTAAATGACCAACAACAAAAAACTATAAATGATAACGGTAAATATTTTGTCTCATTGCTTTAAAAATAATTTTACAGTCCTCATTCAAATTAATAAAGAATATTTCTGTTCCTTTTTTTGTTTAAAGTGTGCTATTTCTCTGTCCATAGCTGTATATATAATTTATATTAAACAAAAAATTTTGCTAATTTGAGCTGCTCATTTCTTATGGAATTGCCTTACGAATTTGAATATACAAATTATATATTTTTAATTTTATTTATTTTGTATTAACTTTTCCATCCCTGCTTTACAATACAAAAGCACTGTGTATTGGGGACAGACAAAATCATTGTATGAAAGTGTTAAGTTTTTGGAAGTTACTTTAAAGGATAATTAAAAAAAGTCATGATTTTAAAATCGTCGTGTGAATTGTGTTTTTGTAATTTGCGGAGTAAATGAAATAAAAAAAAAGAGACGAAAATGTTCACAATTTAAAATAATGAAAATTGGATAAATTTTATAAAGGAATGCAAAAATTATTATTTTGAGAATTATGGGACATAAAATGTGATATATGTAAAAATAATAACAGCAGCATATAAAAATAAATCACTTAATTTTTTTAATACTTATGCCAGGTTTTCATTGTCATATGAAACTGACAACAAAAACTGACTCAAATGAATTCTCGTCATTTTGTGTCAAATGCGTTTTCATTACATTTTAAAAACTGACAATTAATCGATAAAGCAGAGCGTGTCAAAGACATGTCAAATTTTGGTGTCAGTTGACTGATACGCCGTTTTCATTACAAAGGTCAAATGTGATGAGGTGAGCGAACAGCTGATTTGAAAATATTAATTTGTGTTTAATAAAAAGTGGAAAAAATTTAAAAATGATACAAAAGAAAAAAATGGCTATAGCTAGTGCGGCGTTTTGTGTTATTACATTACCATTTCTTTCTTTATTTAAACAATTTCCATTGCAATTTATTTTTCCAGCAAAAAAATAAAAAATAACAGCTTTGCGATCTCCAAACAAAAAAAATTGATAACTTGTTGTCAATTTTTATTTAGATAAAAAATGCTGCCATATCTGCTGACAAACTGAAATTTGACGTTTTTACTTGTATGTCATTTTAGAAGGCAGTTTGTGTGCATAACTGAGTGCAAATTCATATGACAACCCGTTTTCATACAATTGCCAACAATTTGGACAAATTGACATTAAAAATGACAGTGAAAACCATGCATTAGTATGCCTGGTTATCATTATGTCATATGAACTGACAACAAAAACTGACTCAAATGAATTCTCGTCATTTTGTGTCAAATGCGTTTTCATTACTGTTGATGTAAATGTTTAATTTGTATATACTGTATTACTTGTTTGTTTTAATGTTAAAAAATATTGTAAAAACCAACACAACATGATTATTATTGTCAATCAAAAATTTTCATTTAACTTCACTTATGCCTGGTTATCATTATGTCATATGAACTGACTCAAATGAATTCTCGTCATTTTGTGTCAAATGCGTTTTCATTACTGTTGATGTAAATGTTTAATTTGTATATACTGTATTGCTTGTTTGTTTTAATGTTGAAAAATATTGTAAAAAACAACACAACATGATTCTTATTGTCAATCAAAAATTTTCATTTAACTTTACTTATGCCTGGTTTTCATTATGTCATATGTACTGACAACAAAAACTGACTCAAATGAATTCTCGTCATTTTGTGTCAAATGCGTTTTCATTACTGTTGATATAAATGTTTAATTTGTATATACTGTATTACTTCTTTGTTTTAATGTTGAAAAATATTGTAAAAAACAACACAACATGATTATTATTGTCAATCAAAAATTTTCATTTAACTTCAGTTATGCCTGGTTTTCATTATGTCATTTGAACTGACAACAAAAACCGACTTAAATCAATTCTCGTCATTTTGTGTCAAATGCGTTTTTATTACATCTTAAAAACTGACAATAAGTCGATAAAGCAGAGCGTGTCAAAGACATGTCAAATTTTGGTGTCAGTTGACTGAGACTCTGTTTTCATTACAAAGGTCAAATGTGATGTGTAAACTTTTGGCGAGCGAAAAGCTGATTAGAAAATATTAATTTGTGTTCAATAAAAAGTGAAAAAAATTTAAAAATGATAAAGAAACAAATGGCTATAGCTAGTGCGGCGTTTTGTGTTATTACATTACCATTTCTTTCTTTATTTAAAAAATTACCATTGAAATTTATTTTTCCAACAAAAAAAAAAAAAAAAGAAAAAATATCCAATATTTAAGCGCACAATTTTTGTTCTTTTTGTAACACACGGGAATGATATTCAACTGGCATAAAATGTATACGTATACATAGCTTTGTGTGCGATCGTGGGTACGTTCGTAAATGCAGAAAACTTGCTCATCACTGCAGCAGTTATGCAAATTTATGTTGCTGATGCGTGATCATCTGTTGCAGCTGCTTTGCTCAACAACTGTACAGTTTACTTTTTAGAACTTTTTGCAAAAGATAAAAATATGTTCACCACAATAAAATTAACAAATATTATTGAAAATTTTGATGGTAAGATGAAAACTTTTTGTTAACTTATAATAAAAAAAAATTAATAGAAAGATGAAACGACTTTTGATTATTTAAAATCAATTTAAATGAAAATAAAGACTGATTTCACAATATTGCATCAGAAACTTTAATGATGCGGCAGCACTGTCAATTGTTTGCATAAAAAAAGTTCGACGTAAATCAGTGCTGTCAAGTGATGCTTTTTTGATCGTTTTACTTTTATTATGCTGCAGTGACGCACAACTACTGCATTTACGAACGTACCCTGTTTTTTGTATTCATTTAACGTTTGGGGTTTTTTAAAAGTGTGCATGTGTTGGTTTTGTGCTGCTAATGCGGGGTAGAAGCTGGTAGTAACTTTATACCACCAAAAAAACATTCTCTTCGCCCCGCTTGCATACAAGCTGGCATGTTATGCTAGCACAATTGTTCTAATGTGTGATAGCTCTATCAGTCGAAAACACAATTGGAAATGAATGCAGACAATAATTTTCATATTTTAAGCTGAAGTCAGCCACAAATGTAACGGTAAAACTGCATGATTTAAGCTGTGGGGAGAAATTATGTACATCATTTTGTTATTTTACATTCAAGGGAGTTCAGTGCCCATTTTTGTTGTTTTTTTTATTGAATATGAATAAAACAAATATTACAAACCTACATACTTTTAATATATGTTTTTAAAAAACTTCAGCAAATAATAGGCTTTTCCCAACATACCAAATGACTTGAGAAAAATATTATTATAACCTTACAAACACAAGCATTAAGCTTAAAAAAGACTTGAGAATGAAAAAGGCTATCGTAACAATTGTATATAAATCAAAACGGAACCCTCGTGAAAATATTATGAGTGTGTGATTACTATAAGCTTATTCTTGCAATTGTAGAATAAGCTTACAAAAATAATATTGTATTAACTTGCGTAAAGAAAAGCTTATTTGACTCAATATATTTATAAGCTTTTTTCATAACTGTGGAATAAGCTTCACATATAATATATTATTAAGTGTTGAAAAAGAGAAATAATAATTATTTTCTTTAATTTCATTTATTTTTTATTTTAATTTTAAATATAAATAGTAATAGTTCATTTTAAATATAGAAAATAATAATTAATTTTAACCATAAATAAAAATTACAAAAATAATTTAATTTAATATGTAAGTTGTAAATTTTATAAAGTAAACGTTAGACCGTACCACCTTACAGGCAAAAAAAAAAAGTTCACCGTACACCCTCAAATATAAAGTATTTTAACAAGAAAATTTCGAAAATGTTTTTTTTTTTTTTGGCCGAACGTAGGGGTCGCCATTTTATATTTTTCTTTATATCTTCGCCATTTACCGTCGGATCTTAAAGTGTTGTATATCAATGTTTTTTGTCTCGCGGAGACCGATGTTTTCCTCGAAGGAGCCATTGACCTCAAGTAACCCGTTCTAGTATTAACCCACCAGATCTCAGTTGCTACAACCTTAATGAACTACCCTAATATTTTAAAATGAAAGCTCGCAAAAAAGCAATAAACTTTTGCTAGGAAAGTATTCCAATAATTCCAGCGGAACTATTATTTTATTTTTTTTTTAATTTTTTTTGTTGCCGAATGTAGGGCATTTTTAATTTTTTTGTCATGTCTTCTGTATTTACAGTCGGATCTTAAAGGGTTATATATCAATGTTTTTGTCGCAATGATACCAATTTGTTACATCGAAAATCATTGACCTCAAGCACCCTTTTATACTACTTAAGGGGTAAAACCTACGTAAAAAGCCTATATATAAAAACTTCCTTTTTTTATTTTCTTTATTTACGGAGATGTGTTAACAAAGATTGGTTTTCACAAGATTTATGAAGGAGTACAAAAAAATATTTGTTTTACACAAAGTTTTACAAAATGATAGTATATTTACAAAAGAGGTCCACGGCACGCAGCATTACTTAATCAATTTTTGATGGATTTCTCTGAAATTTATAATGCATATGGAAAACTAAATTATCTATGGATGCGCGTAGGAGTTTTTGATAGGTCAAATACTTTTTGACTTAGAGCTGTTTCTTTACGAGTATAAAAAATAGATATTTTGACTTTAACACTTCGCTGTTTTGTCAAAAATTAATATACCCAAAAACTCATATGCTTTTCTTTAGATAATTTAGTTTTCTATATAAAGTGTATGTTTCAGAGCGATCCACCTAAAATTGGTTAAATTATGCTGAGTGCCGTGGATCACTTATAAAATAACACAAATTTTAATCGATCATATTTTGGCGTGATTGAAGTTGGCTGTATTATTTGAGTCAAGAGAACTTCAATATGGACTTCTTAATAGCTATTAGTTGCGATGGAACTCCTACCAACACTGGCTACAAAAATGGAGTCATTGTAAGAATGCAACGCCATTTACAGAGGATCGTATGCCTATAATTTAACCAAATTATCTAAAGAAAAGCGTATGAGTTTTTGGGTATATTAATTTTTGACGAAACAGCGAAGTGTTAAAGTCAAAATATCTATTTTTTATACTCGTAAAGAAACAGCTCTAAGTCAAAAAGTATTTGACCTATCAAAAACTCCTACGCGCATCCAAAGATAATTTAGTTTTCCATATGCATTATAAATTTCAGAGAAATCCACCAAAAATTTATTAAGTAATGATGCGTGCCATGGACCTCTATACTAAATATACTATCATTTTGTAAAACTTTGTGTAAAACAAATTATTTTTTGTACTCCTTCATAAATCTTGCGAAAACCAATCTTTGTTTTTACATCTCCGTAAATAAAGAAAATAAAAAAAGGAAGTTTTTATATAAAGGCTTTTTACGTAGGTTTTACCCCTTAAGTGGTGGTATAAAAGGGTGCTTGAGGTCAATGATTTTTGATGTAAAAAATTGGTATCATTGCGACAAAAACATTGATATATAACCCTTTAAGATCCGACTGTAAATACAGAAGATATGACAAAAAAATTAAAAATGCCCTACATTTGGCAACAAAGAAATTAAAAAAAATAAAATAATAGTTCCGCTGGAATTATTGGAATACTTTCCTAGCAAAAGTTTATTGCTTTTTTGCGAGCTTTCATTTTAAAATATAAGGGTGGTTCATTAAGGTGGTAGCAACTGAGATCTGGTGCGTTAATACTAGAACGGGTTACTTGAGGTCAATGGCTCCTTCGAGGAAAACATCGGTCTCCGCGAGACAAAAAACATTGATATACAACACTTTAAGATCCGACGGTAAATGGCGAAGATATAAAGAAAAATATAAAATGGCGACCCCTACGTTCGGCCAAAAAAAAAAAAAAAAAAACATTTTCGAAATTTTCTTGTTAAAATACTTTATATTTGAGGGTGTACGGTGAACTTTTTTTTTGAGGTACGGTCTAGTGAACGTGCAACTATTAAAATTTACAACTAAATGTACACGCAAAACATGTTTGACAAATAAAAAAAAAATAGTAATGGCACTTGTTGTATGCATTATAAGCGTAGAACAAAGACAACAAGACTAGAATGTATTGACAAATATTTCTATTTCAATCGTCATATTGCGTTGTTTAATATGTGTATGTTGTTAATATGCATACTTTAGAAAAAGTTATGTATAATAATCTTTTCTCAAGCATTGTTAAATACTGCTTGTGAATTCACATTTTATAAATATTATAATAAACGAAATTAAGAAAAGCTTAAAACACACTATTTATATAAGCTTATTCTCAATTTGTATTGCAGTTTGATTGCTATATGGCATATTGGGTTTACACTGAACATCTTTGTGAAACGCGTGGAAGAAGTTGAAAATGTGAAACAAGTGTTTACATTGGCAACATCTTTCATCTGCCATTTATTCAGCTGTCAAAAAATAAAAGAAAAGGACGCATATTTTTTGTTAAAAATAAAAAATGGATGATTAATGCAATCATTGGAGTAGTTGTTGCTTTGCAAGAACAAACCCGAATTTTAATGCAGTACATTGAAATATTAAAGGTCATTCTGGAAGAAGATGATGATGAAGAAGAATTTTTGGTAGACATAATAAAATTCTTTCTTAGTGATGACACTTAAAATAACGAAAGATGTAAGATGGAACAAAATGAGAAAGGATCATCTTTTGTAGATGTAGAAAGATTAGAATTTTTAGCCTGTATAATTCTTATGGGAAGATGTTAACATCTTTGCAAATAGATGAAAGATGTAGTTCAGTGGAAAAAGGCTATAAGCTGTGAGCCACTGTATATATTGATTCTAGAATACAATTATTCTTAATACGTGTTATGTTCGTTTTGACTTGATTATCTATACATTTTAAATGATGATTAATCAACTCAGTCTGACGTGATTCACTTTTAATCAGAACATGGATAGGAATGATGCGTTAAGTACCCAGCAAAAATGAAGCTGCCAAAGAAGCAATAAAAGCATCACTACTATGGCAAAGTCATCACTTCTTTTCTAATGGTTTCATCGATGAATTTAACATTAGTGTGTCATAGGATGGAAGTATTCAAATGTAGCTACTAGCATTACTCATACTTTACTCTTAGGAAGCAATGATAATACAATGATTAGGTATTCTGATGCATGAGTGGAAAATGTTCCTATACTTTGTAGTATTTAAGCTTTGATGAAATTTGTATATCAAATACAAACTCTCTTTATTAAAACAAATAAATAATTCTGCATTAGTGAAAAAGCATTTTTGAAACATTTTTCAAATATTTTAATGAATTTTTACACAAATTCTAAAATATTTTTGGATAATTTAAAAACTGGTTGTAGAATTTGGAAACATCTTTAGACAATTTTGAAATATTTTTGAACAATTTTAAATAATTTTTGTACAATTTAAAAACATTTTTGGGCAATTTGAAATAATTTTTACACAATTTTAAAATAATTTTGATGATTTTTTGACATATGCTTCGGGTTTATATCCAGATCACTGCATTTGAAATATGAACACATGAATTCTTTTGGAAGTGCCTTAGAATAACACCAAAAAATCATAAAAGAATGTCAACTGAAGTTTAGGGGGCAATGAAAGAAGTTATAGTCACAGAATGACTACCACTTTTTTTTGCTGGGTATCCCAGCAAAAATGAAGCTGCCAAAGAAGCAATAAAAGCATTACTACTATGGCAAAGGCATTACTTCTTTTCTAATGGTTTCATCGATGAATTTAACATTAGCGTGTCATAGGATGGAAGTATTCAAATAGAGCTACTAGCATTACTCATACTTTACTCTAAGGAAGCAATGATAATACAATGATTATGTATTCTGCTGCATGAGTGGAAAATGTTCATATACTTTCTAGTATTTAAGCTTTGATAAAAATTTAATTCATAAGAATGCAGAAAATTAAGTTTAAAGAAGCGACATTTATGCATTGATATACAAATACTCTTTACTAAAACAAATAACAAAATCCTGCATTAGTGAAAAAGCATTTTTTAAACATTTTTCAAAAATTTTAATGAATTTTTAGACAAATTTTAAAATACTTTTGGATAATATAAAAACTGGTTGTACAATTTTGAAACATTTTTAGACAATTTTAAAATATTTTTGAACAATTTTTTGAAATAATTTTTACACAATTTTAAAATTATTTTGGTAAATTCTGAATTAAAACTGGGAATGATGTAGTGTTAAATAAAATACATAATGCAAAAATGCACAGATTGCGTCGTCATAGATATTTGAGGCTGATAAATGCAAAGGACAGGCCAGCTAATTTCAAATAAATGTCAAAAAAAATTTGTTTTTCTTGATTTTTCAAAACTTCTATAAAAATTTGCAAAACTGCATAGATTCTAACCCTCATGAAATTTTAAACTAAAATATAAAAAAATGATTTAATAAAAAAATTAAAAAAGTTTATCAGAACTATTTTCTCAATTTTAATAAATGCTTTAGATTCAAAAAATATATACGATATACTATAACTTATGCTTTAGAAGTAATGAAGAGTGATATTTTAAGATATGCATCGGGTTTATATCCAGATCACTGCATTTAAAATATGAACACATGAATTCTTTTGGAAGTGCCTTAGAATAACACCAAAAAATCATAAAAGAATGTCAACTGAAGTTTAGGAAGCAATGAAAGAAGTTATAGTCACAGAATGACTACCATTTTTTTTTGCTGGGTATGTTCGGTGTTTTTTAAACTTTATTACATTTGCGGACATACTGAACATACTATACTTTGACCTTTTCGTTTACTTGTATCAGCTGTTTGAATAACATGTCAAAAAAAATTTAATATAATTTGTAATGTGAACGGTGATGTTAAATTTAAGATGATATTGTAAAATCACATAATGTGAACATATAAAACGGAACATGTCCTAGGATAATATTGTATTCTTTTTATGTGTATATAAATTAAATTCGTGTTTCGAATTTTTTATAAAAAAATATTTTTTTATTGTGTGTTTTTTAGACACACAACATGTCTTTATTAAATGAAAGTAAAATTACAAGTAATTATTCCTAAATACATTTTACTTAAACTACCCTAGCATTCAGCCGATCACGTCACCTCTTCATGTTGGCTCGTGTACTCGCCAGACGCATACTCAGCATAATCTTTGTGAACAGCATAGTCATCAATATTAATGGGAACAAAGCTACGTTGCTGTTGGAATGTGTTGTAATTGGAGATGTAACGTAATCTTTGTTAATATGGGAATTATTTTTATATTTTTGGAGTTTCTGTGTTAACTTATAGCATAACCCTGCCTTTACACATGCAAGAAATGGCATGCAAATGTTGTAACGTATTATCAAAGAAAATTTCTTCGAAACCCAGCGTTTAAAAATGCCACTTGGTGTTCGAAAAACTCAAGACACTCACATTTTTTGAAATGGCAGCTCCAGTGGCAGAAAAATTTGCATGCGAGTAAAATTTGGCATTTGCATGCTACTAAATATCAAAACGATGAACAATTTTACCTTCTTAAGATATAAATGCAAACTGGATTACTGTAAAATTGTTATTTAAAATATTAACTTGTTAAATGTATTATAATCATTTATTTCTTGAAATGTGCATAAAACGCAAGTTTGTTAATAGAGCATTAATATTATTAAAATAATAATTAATGTTTCACGAAAACAAAAAATGTGCCTATATGATGAACTCGGTAATGCATAGTTTTCACTATGTCATTTTTAATGTCAATTTATCCAAATTATTGGCAATTGTATGAAAACGGGTTGTCATATGCTGTCATCTGAGTTTGCAGTCAGTTATGCACACGAACTGCCGTCTAAAATGACAGACAAGTCAATTTTTTTTGTTTGGCGATCGCAAAGATGTTATTTTTTTCTTTTTTGCTGGAAAAATAAATTTCAATAGTAATTTTTTAAAGAAAGAAAGAAATGGTAATGTAATAACACAAAGCGCCGCACTAGCTATAGCCATTTGTTTCTTTTTTATAATTTTTAAAAATTTTCCACTTTTAATTGAACACAAATTAATATTTTCTAATCAGCTGTTCGCTCGCCAAAAGTTTAAACATCACATTTTACCTTTGTAATGAAAACGGCGTGTCAGTCAGCTCACACCAAAATTTGACGTAAGTCTTTGACACGCTCTGCTTTATCGATTTATTGTCAGTTTTAAGATGTAATGGAAACGCATTTGACACAAAATGACGAGAATTCATTTGAGTCAGTTTTAGTTGTCAGTTCATATGACATAATGAAAACCAGGCATAATGCATGGTTTTCACCATGTCATTTTTAATGTCAATTTGTCCAAATTATTGGTAATTGTGTGAAAACGGGTTGTCATATGGTGTCATCTGAGTTTGCAGTCAGTTATGCACACGAACTACCGTCTAAAATGACAGACAAGTGAAAACGTCAAATTTCAGTTTGTCAACAGATATGGCAGCACTTTTTATCTAAAATAAAATTGACAAGTTGTCAATTTTTTTTGTTTGGCGATCGCAAAGCTGTTATTTTTTTGCTGGAAACAAAATTGCAATGGAAATTTTTTAAATAAAGAAACAAATGGTAATGTAATAACACAAAATGCCGCACTAGCTAAAGCCATTTGTTTCTTTTTTATCTTGTTTAATTTTTTTCCACTTCTTATTAAACACAAATTAATATTTTCTAATCAGCTCTTCGCTCGCCAAAAGTTTACACATCACATTTGACCTTTGTAATGAAAACGGCGTGTCAGTCAACTGACACCAAAATTTGACATAAGTGTTTGACACGCTCTGCTTTATCGACTTATTGTCAGTTTTAAGATGTAATGAAAACGCATTTGACACAAAATGACGAGAATTCATTTGAGTCAGTTTTTGTTGTCAGTTCATATGACATAATGAAAACCAGGCATAATGGCATGTTTCTAGATAACAAGTTTCTCAAAAATGTTGCCCAATTGTGTATTAAAAATTAGTTTGCGGTTCTATAATACAAATGTCACGTTTTGTTGAGTGGAAACGTAAGTGTAACTCTTTTTGCGGTTTCTACATAACAATTTCAATTGTCAATACTGTCAAAAACATACAAGTAACAAAAAGTAACTGTGTGTATCACAAAAGAATATTTTATTAGTTTTTTTGTTGTTTTCTTCATCTACATTTCCTTTCAGGAGCTGGTATGCGAGTGGTTCGATATGCTGCTTTTAATCTTGGCTGTATTTCATTAAGAATCATTGAAAAAACTTCCTTGTTAATGCGAAATGTAGCAATGAAACTGAAAAATCACACAAATGAAAAGAACTTAAATTTTGTTTTGTTTTTACTCACCGCTCTTCCGGTAGATCCATAACATTTAAGGCATCTCGGATATTTCTGCGGCATAAACGAATCTCTACACCATCACCGTCACTTGAATCACTATCACAAAATGTAATTCAATAGATGGAACCATTTTTTTCCTTTATTTTTTTTTTAATAAAAAACAAATTTTATTCACAAATAATTATTCATATAAATTAACTTTGTTTTGTAAATAAAAAACAGCTGTTCGTTTATATTTGTACTAGAGTTACCATTTAGTAATGAAAGAGTTGTATTTTAGCATAAAAAAAGTAAACAAAATACAAAACTATATACTATGGCAATAATGTAATTTGACAAAATAAAAAAAAAACGTAACAAAACGTAAGTAAGACAAGTGTACTATAAAAACTCATTAGCTTACGTACTTGTTTGTGTACAGCTTGTGTGTTTGAGAAATTACTTGTTATGTAGAAACATGGTATAACTCTTTTTAACATTTGTATGTGTAAGCACAAAAGCAAATGGCAAGGGATTCGACTATTTAATACGTACACAACACTTGCATGCTACTAATTGCATGTGTAAAGGCAGGGAAATAGTCGAATCTTTTGCCATTTGATATTCAGTTTACACATGCCGGTGTTAAATAGAGTTATCATGTGCATCATATAGGCTCATTTTTGGGGAAACGTTTATTTGTTTATTTTTTTGCGGACTTAAAGTTATTTTTTTTGCGGATTTGAAGTTGTGCGGTTTTAATTTCGATTTTTTTTTACTCACAATCATTTTTAACTGATTGTGAGTAAAAAAAAAACAGTACAACTCAAAAATTATTGACCAATTATTTTGAAAAAAAAAACAGATTAAAATCTTCCAAATGAAGACAGTATGAATGCTCCGACCTTATCTGATAATGTTTATGTTATTTAATCTAGCGAAGATAACTGTGATGATTTGATTGGTTCATTGAGCGAGCCTTATCATATATTATGTAATGCAAAATATAAATTAAATTAATTGCGTTTTTGGTTTCTAGTTTGTACTTATTTATTTATTTATTTAAATTTATTTTTTACTTTCATCAAACTTCTTACTGTTTTTTTTTCTTTTTAAAATAACTTTATTGTTTTTGTTGTTTTTATTTCATAATTCTTTTGTTTTTAGTATGTAATTATTTAATTTTTTTATTTCAATATATTTTTACCCTCGCCTGGGTAACTCTGTGCACTCTGTGGTTATTTTCCTCTGTGTTGATGTATGGTTCTCAGTACATCTTCACATTGGATCATGAACTTTAAAGGAGTGCGCGACCAAAGGTTTTTTTTTGTCGAGATATTGGGGCGACGGTGAAATCATCAGCGGTATGTCTTCTTATTTGACATAGATTTTTGGCGCATCAGCCATCAATAACTACAGAGGTGTCTCTCGATTCCCCATGAGTTTCCCTGGTAGTTAGGATGGCACATTGCAGTATTGGTTCATATTCAAAATAGACCCCCCTAACTTCCGAGTGTTATGCGACCCGTGCTCAGGAACTTTATGGTTTGCAGTCAGGGGTTACCAAAGACTGTGTTCTAACGCGAGCCTAACAGAAACCTGGAGTAAATAGTCTTTGTCACATTAACGGGAGCTATGATGTGATCGACCTTCATACCCCTACACTCGTTGGACCAACATGAACAACGAACAAACAAACGGACAACGAGGACATCAGAAACTGTGCCTGACAACAGGTCTAGTGATCACAGTTAAAAAATTTTAAATTAATTTTATTTTAAAAGTTGATTCGAAATACCAATAATTGGATAATAGGATAGTTTTTAGTTTCTTTTCCCTCTTTTTATTTCTTAATGCAATATTTAAGCATTATTAATTGATTATAGGTAATTCTAAATAAGAAATATATTTTAATGGTCTTAATCGAATTCCAACCAATCTTTTCTCCGGGTGTTTAATTAAATTTGACATTGAATATCTATGATTTAGTTTTAGAAATATCAATTTGGAAAACAAATTAATTTTAATTTAGACCTTAATTTTGTGTTTTACATTAAATTTTACAAGTGCATAATTTAGCTACGAAGAAAAAATTGAAATTGAAAATAAGTGTGTATCACGAAGTGTATCATGAAAAAAGTATCACGAAGCGTATCATGAAAATTTTCACCACCAGTCTTATTAATTTTTTTCATTTCGTGGTATATGAAAATAAAATATTCACCTCTCAGTATCCACCAATTTTACCAACATTGGGCCCATCGACCTGTTAACCCTTTCGACCTGACCATTCGCCTGAGGTGAATCAGTCGTCACCAAAACATGAGCAGCATTATTTCTCGTCGAAAAATCGGCAAAATCTTTCGATGTGAAACAAGTTTCTCAGCCACTTATAACACACCTAGGATGACTTTAAGATCTAAAATAATCCTTTAACGCTACAATTGTCTTCTTAGTGCTAGTAATTTTAGTAGGGTACAACCTAACAAACTAAGTACATGCATCAATCACCACAAGAATATGCTTCATCGATCAGCCATCAAACGGTGTATCTGACTTTGGCATGCTTTTCAAAAAACCTTTCCTACCATGTTAAGAAGAATATACAATACAATTTTCTGTATGCCTAGTAGCTTTTGCCCTGACTTTCAGAAACCAATAACTCTTTAGAATAAGCACCGTCATTTTATAAATACCAACGTGCCTCATTTTGTTGTGATACTTGTACAAAATGGGAACGTAGAACAACAAATTACCATCATTTGTTGTCCTATACAACACCGTTTCTCATTTCATACAAATTACGCTCAACTTTCTGAAGCATATTCTTCATAGGCTTTAATCTATTGCGCCTATTTTGACAAATTATCAAGTTCTCCTTAAACGTATTTGATTCAATCATCATAATATTAGTACTCCTTCTCAACGCATCAAGAAGTTGCATCTGCCTGCCCGACCGATGTTTCAGCTCATATTCATAATTCTGGAGTTTCAGAGAACACCTTGCCATTCTTGATTTTAGTTCCTTTCTGTTCAGTGTCATAGTTAAGAAATTACAATCGGTTATGATTTTAAATTTCCTTTCCTTAATTTCAATGCATAAATTATGGCCAACGTCTCAAGTTCAAAACTGTGGAACTTTAATTCCATATTCATTGCCCTCTTTAAAAAATAGAAAATCGGATGGAATTTATCAACACTTTTCTTTTGCAGTAACACAAAATGAAGTTCAGTCTCATCTTTGGGTTCGTATAACTTGACTTCCCCAAAAACAATACTTTTTGACCTTCTTTGTCAGATCATATAAGTGTTTCGCAATTAGTGAAAAGTCATTGACAGATCTACGAAAAGCTTTGTACAGCATGCTGTTTATTAGGTATCAGGAAATCCATTACAGCCTGCAGTCCCTTATAACGCCACTTCCATCAATTGTGTACCCTAAATATTTCACCGACGTTTGCAAGAAAGCTCCAAATTATTCTCATTCGAAAACCTCCTTTAAAATTCTAAAATGATCCTCAATATAACCGTCGCAATCATGATGTCATCCAAACAAATTATAATCCTATCATCCTTGACATATCAGCAAAAACCCTATTCACAAATCTCTGAAATACAGACGGATCACTTTTCAAACCAAACGACATTCCCAAAAATGCAAATTGGCCCAAAGGTGTCACAAATGATGTATATATAACAGAATCAGGATAAACAAAAGCATGAAAAATCCATTCTTCAAATCCAATTTTGTAAAAAAAAATTCCCAGAAAGCCTATCTATAAGTCATCGATCAAAGGAATAGGATAAATATCGTTCACAGTTACCTTGTTTAAGATCTGAATAGTAATCTACGTACATTCACCAGTATTTTTTCGTACCAATACGATTGGTGATACAAATATTCGTCTAACAGTCCATGCAATTCAGTTTTCTCCGCGTAAGACAGTCTCCTTGGACTGCAACTAAAGCATTTATCATAATTTACCCTTAATTTTATTTTTCTATACACCTTTTGTTTAGACGGACGCTCAGGTCGTACATAGTAATCATTATATAATCTACTTGATTTACATTTATCTTCGTAATCAACATCCTATCTATAAGGTCCGCCAAATAACTTTTTTTTTTGAAAATGCTATAAAAAAACTACTGAATATTTTCTCAAATTTCAAATAAAAAAATGTATATATAACAGAAGGACGCTTTAAAGGAAGCCATTGGTGAAATACAGCTGCACACAATCGATAATGTGCTTAAAAATTGGACCGATCGTGTAGGCTACTGCATGGCCAGCCGAGGCAGCCATTTGAATGAAATTATTTTCCATTATTAACGGGAAGGATTGTACTTTCAAATAAAAAAAGAAATTGAGAAAATATTCAGCAGTTTTTTTATAGCATTTTCAAAAAAAAAAAAAAAGTTATTTGGCGGACCCTATAGAATACAATCAAACCCGTTATTATTTTCCACATCAGGATAGTGCTGCCAACATCTAAACAATATTTTTAAAAAATAGGTGGAAAAGAACAGTAAGAATTAGTTAAGGAAATTTAGGTTATAATTATTTTTATGCATGATATTAAATTTATATTTCTAATTTATGGACGGACTAGATTGAAAGTTGAAATAACCCAAAACATAAAAAATTATACTTATTTCCATTTTTTGAGGTAGGTTCACAATAGTACGGTGTAGAAATCTAAGGGGAAAATATTGAGAACAAAACTTAGCACCAAAGGTTTCAGTCAGCTTCTTCAGGCCTAGGAATAGGTGGTTTAAAAAATCCGTATCCCGAAAATAGGGTAACAATATATTATTGTGGATCGAAAAGCAGAAAAAGGTATTGCCAGTGTACAAATATTGCGAAGTGTAAAAGTATTGGGTATTAATTTTCTTTTTTTAATTTTGTAGTGCGTTTGAGTGTTTTTTTTTTGTTTTTCTTTTAATTTTCTTATATTTACTATTTCTGCTCTTTTAAATAAAAAATACGTATTTTTTTTGATATTAAAATATTTTATTTATTTTTATACCCTCCACCATATACGGTGAAGGGGGTATATATCAGTTTGTCATTCCGTTTGTAACATGTCGAAATAAAGGTTTAGGACCCTATAAAGTATATATATTCGTCATCCTTTTGACATTTTAAGCCGATCCAGCGATATCCGTCTGTTTGTCTGTTGAAATGGCGTTCACAGCGCGAAGACGCTTATTTTTACCTAGATTAATGTACATCCCCCCCAGTAGTTTGGTATTGAAAATGAGCAAAATAGGTCCATCGGTTTAAAAGTTATGAGTGAAAATATGAAGGAACCTCTAAATTTTCCATACAAGTAAAATATTTTCTCTTGATTTTTAACCAGTCCCTATGAACAATATTTTATACTCACCTCAATCAAATTTTTCACCACTAAAATTTTTTTTCTGTGCAAAAATTTTTTTTAAGCTTAAAATTTTTTTCCAAGCACAAAATTTTTTTCTAAATCCAAAAAAGTTTCTCAACTCAAAAAATTGTTTCACCTCCATAATTTCACCTTTAAAGTTTTTACATTGGTTGTATCAAAAACAGTGAGAACATTTTTTTAGGACATTGGTGGAGCCTTTCTTTACTTGTTTTTATTATTATCATAAATTTTTGACATCAAATTTTATTCAAATTTATTTTTTTGTCTTAACAATTTTCTGCCGTTTTGGACATTCGTTAAATTACATATACACATACTACCCAGACAGGAAACACCTGATTGAATCAAAATGGCGACTACAAAATGTGTTTTTGTCCGTAAAATAATATTCAAAAATTATTGTTAAAAAGAAAGAAAAAAGCGGGTTATTAATTTTTTCTAAAAACGTTATAAACTTTATTTTTGTCTTGTTGTCAAGCAAAACTAACGTACCTTTCTTGCGGGTGGTTACAATAGTAAAAAACAGTAGCTTAACAAAACAAGATCTCTAAGGCCAAAGAGAGCAAGAGAAAAGTTTCGTTAAGCTAAATAATAGGCGTATTCATGCACTCTACGCGTAAACATTCCGCCCCCTTGCACGGGTGCAACAAGAGGAGCTAAGGAATAAGTGCGTTCGGGAAATTTATAACGGGTAAGTTCAATAAAATACTTAAAACTAATTCATTTAAAATATTTAAATATTTACAAAATTATTTTATAATTCATTTAAGAAGCCCAAAATCGGCTAAAACAGCTCCCTATCCTAAGCTTAGTAGAGGTGAAATAAATGTCACTCAATCCCAAAACCGTTTTGCCATACTGGAAAGCGAAGATAATGATGCCCCGGTGATACCTAAACCACAAAGACCTCCCCCTATCTATCTAAGAGAGCAAAATTCAAATGAATTTGTTAAAACCCTAGTCAGCCTTATTGGGGAAAACTCTTTTTATATTGTTCCAATAAAAAATTGCAAAACTGTTGAAACTAAGATTCAAGTTCAATGTGAATCCAATTTCAGAAAATTAGTATCATTTCTTGAATCCAGAAAAAAAAATTTTTATACTTACCAGTTGAAGAGCAGCAAAGGTCTTCAGATAGTCATTAAGGGTATTGAATCATACAATGACCCACTTGAAGTAAAGAAGGCACTCGAAATCAACGGCTTTAAAGTTAAGTCCGTTGTTAATATTAGAAACCGGGATAAGCTCCCCCAACCCCTTTTCCGAGTTGAATTAGAGCCTGGCGATATCAAGTTGAAGAAAAATGAAACACACCCTATTTATTAACTTAGGTACTTGCTACACTATAGAGTTACAGTTGAAGCACCACATAAGCGACGAGGACCTGCTCAGTGTACGAACTGCCAGGAGTATGGTCACACTAGGTCTTATTGTAGACTACATGCAGTTTGCGTAGTTTGCGGTGAGCTGCATAGCACAGCTGACTGCACCAAACCAAAGTCAGTAAATACTGAAAAGAAATGTAGCAATTGCGGTAACCCCCATACTGCTAATTACAGAGGTTGTGAGGTATATTTAAAATTAAAAAACTCAAATTTAAACAGAACCCGAAACCCCCGAATGAAATCACAGTTGGAACCCGAATTTTATATTCCACAATACCCACAAATTATCAGTTCTAAGAGGACAACCACAGCCCCCAAAAACTCCACAAGCCGCACAAGTCAATCCAAATGCTCCACTTTCTCAATCTGAACCCCAGATACAAAATTTCAGCAGACTTGAAGCATCCATTGAATCCCTGGTTCAAACTGTTACTAACTTTACAAACTCAATGAGTAATATGATGCAAGAGATGATGAGAAATCAGTCTATTTTTATGCAAGCTTTGTTAACTAAACCATGAACAGTTTGAAAATATGTTACTGGAATGCTAACGGCATATGCCAACATAAAGAAGAGCTCGAGTATTTTCTCAGAAATCAGCAAATTGACGTAATGCTTATTTCTGAGACCCATTTAACCCTGAGAAGTTCATTTTCAATTCGCGGGTACACAATGTATGATACTAAGGACCCAAGAGGCAGGTCATGTGGAGGATCAGCTATTCTCATTAAATCTAGATTAAAACATTTTCTTATGTGTGATCTTTGCGAAAATTATCTTCAGGCCACTACTATATGTTTTGAAGAATTCGATAGGGACTTGGTGATTTCGTCAATTTATTCTCCCCCCAGATTCTCCATAACGGAGGATCAGTACACAGTCTTTTTCGAATCATTAGGACCGCGTTTTCTGGCAGCTGGAGACTATAATGCCAAGCATACATTCTGGGGGTCACGGCTTGTTACCCCTAAGGGCCGTGTTTTGTTTAATACAATTTCTAAGCTGGGTATGGATGTGATCTCTAGTGGAGAACCCACGTACTGGCCAACGGATCGTCGAAAAATACCCGATCTGATAGACTTTGGAATAACAATGTCTATTGCGAGAGAATTGGTCCATGTAGAACCATTATTGGATCTCTCATCTGATCACACACCTACAGTTGTTACTATTTTAAACCCCCGAGGAATTGTACCCCCCTCTGGTGACTTAGCACTGACAGGCAAAACAACAGATTGGTTGAAGTATAAAAAATTTATCAGTACACATTGCTCGGAAAACATACCGCTAAGAACACCGGAAGATATCGACCTCTCGATTCAAAATTTTGAACTAAATCTCAAACTTGCTGCTCAACTTGCTACCAAACCCCCCGACACAACAGACAAAATATTATTTTGCCTGCCGATGTCGAACGACTCTTAAATGAAAAAAGAAGAGCTCGAAGAGAGTGGCAACAGCACAGATCTCCTCAACTTAAGGAACGGTTGAAAGAATGCACTAAAAAATTAAGAAAGCTACTTGAACATAAGAGAACTGCTTCATTAAACAGATATCTTGAAAATTTAGATCCAACATCAAGAACTGATTACTCATTATGGCGTGCAACGAAAAATTTAAAAAGACCTGTCTTATGTAAGCCTCCTTTGAGAAAATTAGACGGAGGTTGGGCTAGAAATGATACTGAAAAAGGAGATCTGTTTGTAGAACATTTAAGAAAAGTATTCACGCCAAATATAACAAGTTCTGTAACAGAGTTGCCACCGATTTTACCCCAGCACCGAGCAGCTACCCGATTAACGTTTGAGATGAGAGAGGTCGAAAAGGCTATTTTTGAACTAAACCCCAAAAAAGCTCCTGGTATCGATGGAATCGGTAACAGGATGCTCTTGGAGTTACCCCGTATAGCATTAAAGATAATTCTCTTTATTTTTAATGCTATTATACGCCTTGAATACTATCCCCCAGAATGGAAAGTTTCACTCGTTAAAATGATACCCAAGCCAGGCAAAGATTACACAAAAGTGGAATCGTATAGGCCTATAAGCCTATTATCCAATTTGTCAAAGCTCTTCGAGAAAATCCTAATGGAAAAGATAACTGTTTATGTGGAACAAAACAACTGTATTCCATCACACCAATTTGGCTTCAGGAGAAAACACAGCACCATTGAGCAAGCCCACAGGCTGGTTACTGTTGTCAGAAAAACGTTCGAGGACAAAAAATACTGCTCTGCCCTTTTTATCGACGTTTCACAGGCTTTCGATAAGGTTTGGCATGAAGGTCTACTGTTTAAAATAAAACTTTTGTTACCAACAAATACTCACAAGCTACTCAAAAGCTATATAACAAATCGAAAATTCACTCTTGCTGAAAAAAGTTTTGTCAGCTCTCCTCAAGATATACAAGCCGGAGTTCCACAAGGTAGCATTTTGGGTCCTCTGTTATATATCATTTATACTTCAGACATGCCATTAGATATTAATACCCACACATCGACTTTCGCTGACGATACTGCAATCTTAAGCGTCCACGATGACTCAAAAATAGCGTCTAGAATGTTACAGACTCACATTTCACAATTGGAAGCTTGGTTGGATAAGTGGAGAATTAAGGCGAATGAACAGAAATGTATCCACATTACTTTCACACTGAGAAAAGAGACGTGTCCACCCATTAAAATTAATAATGTGAATATACCCCAACACACATGTGTGAAATATCTAGGTATTCACCTTGACCGTCGACTCACGTGGAAAAATCATATAGATGCGAAAATAACTCAGATGAGGCTAAAACCTGCTCAACTCGCTTGGCTTACTGGCAAAAACTCTAAACTAGGCCTGGACTGCAAATTACTCATTTACAATTCGATCATGAAACCCATATGGTGCTACGGAATTCAGCTCTGGGGTACTGCCTCTGCGTCCAATATAGGGAAAATTCAGAGAATGCAAAATAAATTCTTGAGGACGATCACGAACGCACCCTGGTATGTTAGGAATTACAACATACATAAAGACCTGAATGTACCCCTGGTCAAAGATGAAATTATTAGACACTGTCAACGCTATTTAACAAAACTGGAAACACACCCCAACATACTAGCCCGTAACTTAACTGATAATCACGGCCACCAGCGTCTTAGGAGGAGGGACACTGCGGATCTGGTCCGCTAATAATAAAGGGAAATAATGGTCCCAGTTGAACCACACAACATCAGTCTGGCTGGACTTAACAATTAATATTTAGTTTTAAGATTTGGATAATTATTGTTAGTTCACAGTTTTTTAAAAGTGAAGATTCAATAAATAATATAAAATATGGAAAAAAAAAAAAAAAATTTCTTTGTAAAAAAAAATAAAAATTTTAATGAAAATTAAAAAAAAAAAATAAAATTGGGAAAACAAAATTGAAAAAAAAAAATTAAAAAACCAAAAAATGAAAAAATTAAATCAGAAAAATATGTACATAGTACAAAAAAGAAATAAAAATCAAACAATTTGTCCCGAATGGACGTTGATGATGATGGTGGCTGGCTGTCCATTATTGTTGATTGGACCTGATCGGGGGTTACGGGTGCAGCAATTATATGAATGCTGTTGGGTTTGCTGTTGTTGACGCTTATGTTGACGTTGTTGATTTTTATGTTGATGTTTATGTTGTTTCTTCGGTTTTCTCCGTTGTGACTGTTTTTTATTTGCCAAATGGTGGGATCTGTGCAACAGGGTATGGTGCTCCTCCAGACACTCCAAACATCGATCACGGCTCTCACAGACCCTTAGGAGGTGGGTGGTTGCCAGACAATTAAAACAATATTTATGCCGTTTTACAGTCTTTATACGGTCAACTACCGACATCTGCTTAAAACGGATGATCCTTTTTGCATAACTTACAGGCCGGTCCTTTTTCGGGCGTCTCTTTGGACTCTTCGACCGTGGCCTGGTTACCTGTGGGGCGGTGAACTTGCAGACGTCGCGATATGTCTGACATTTTACCTGTGAAGAAAAACAAGAAAAATAAACGGGTTAATTTTGTTCGGATATGGGTAGAACAACGAGCTTCACAATTGGCCGAGTGAAAATGCCAGAAGCTGTCTTTATATCGCAGACGCGTACTTTTTCATCGGGGCCATTATAAACTTTTTCTACGCGCCCTAACCTCCATTAATTTGGAGGGAGATTATCCTGACGGATAACAACAATATCTCCTATCTGGAATTCCCTCTTTGAATATTTCCACTTCACACGCCTGTGAAGTTCCTTCAAATATTCTTCTTTCCAACGCAGAGCAAGTTGGTGGTGAAGAATTTTGAGTTTTTGCCACCTATTGGCACGACTGAGGGATAAATCTGATAAGTTGGGTTCGGGGGGAGCTAATAAGGGGCCACCTATTAAGAAATGACCGGGTGTTAAGGGGGCTATGTCAAGAGGGTTTTCATTCATCGGGGATAAAGGTCGTGAATTAAGATAAGATTCTATTCGGGTGAGCATCGTAGAAAACTCTTCGTATGTATATTTCTGCGCGTTAGAAATCTTTTTTAAATGAGTTTTAAAACTTTTAACTCCCGCTTCCCAAAGTCCGCCCATATGAGGGGCACCGGGGGTATAAAATGCCATTGTACAATGTGCAGGCTGCTTTGGGAGAGGAGTTGGCGTTTCAAGTCGGAAAGAAAATGTCTTCTATCGACTTCTAACAAATTCGAGGCACCAACAAAAGCCGTTCCATTATCGGAATATAAATGAGACGGACAACCTCGTCGAGAGAAAAAACGAACAAACGCCGCTAAAAAGGTTTCAGATGACATGTCACCGGTTGCCTCTAAATGTATTGCTTTCGTAGCAAAACATACAAAAACTACGACATAGCCCTTAGTGGTTCTACAATCCCGGCCGCTGTAGGATTTTATGTCAAAGGGGCCAGCGAAATCTAGCCCAGTGTGAGTGAATGGTCTTGAAAAAGTCGACCTTTCAGGGGGTAAAGCTGCCATAAGCTGCTGACCAGACTTCTTCTGGTGTAAAGCGCACACAGTGCAACTACGAATAGCTCCACGCACCAGATTCTTCAGGTTTGGAACCCAGAACTCCATTCGTATTACCCGAAGCATCAAAGACTGTCCGCCATGTATCGTACACTTATGGACGTGCTTCACGAATAATTTCGTAAAAGTGCAGGAGTAAGGTAAAATCTTCGGGTATCTTTCATCATGTGTCAAACCAGGGGCATGAACAAGTCGGCCGTTCATTCGAACGAATCCATTCAAATTAATAAAAGGATTTAAAGCCAACAAGTTACTTTTCGGGGGTAAAGGAAGATTCTTCGATAAAAACGAATATTCCGGAAGATAAAAGCGCTGACACACGAGAACTAAACGGTTTCGAACAAATTCCATTTTGGAATGTGTAATATCAAGGGTATGATATGATTGGGAACGAGTTTTCAGAAAATCAAAGCAACGGAATAAATAGGCAATAATACGCATTGCCCGGGGTAAATCAGAGAACTTTCCGAGAATATCAAATGGTTTCTCTAGGATCTGATGTGTTTTAACACATTCTAAATATGAATAAATATTCACCGATTTCGAAGGCCATTTATCCCTTGGTTGAGCCAACCATTTAGGACCGTGCCACCACAAAGGGTTATCGATCAAATCACGAGCAAGTGATCCATGACTGGCCAAATCGGCGGGGTTATCCTTGGAAACGACATGGGACTATTTATCATTTCCAACTTTACGTTCAATTAATGCAACTCTATTCGCTACAAAAGTTGGCAAATGGCACGGGGGTTTTTGAAGCCAAGTCAAAACAATGGTAGTCAGTCCAAAGATGAATCTTATCTCTGTTCAAATTCAGTTGACTACTCAAAGATTCTAACATGTTTGCCATAAGTGCTGCTCCACAGAGTTCTAAACGGGGTAAAGTCTCATATTTAACTGGAGCTACTTTTGTTTTTGACGCTAGCAAGTGCGAGGTTATCTCAATCGGGGAAGAGATTGTGCGAACATAGATCGTTGCAGCATAGGCTTTTTCTGAGGCATCACAAAAGCCATGAATTTCGAAACCACCACTTGGATCGTACTTGACCCATCTGGGTATTTGAATTTTTTTAATATTCGGGTAATCATCGAGAAAGGCGTGCCATTGAGTCAAAGTGGTAGAACTCAAGCACTCATCCCAATCTGTTTGGTCTTTCCATATCTGTTGCATAATCATTTTAGCAACGATAATCTTCGGGGAAAGCCAGCCAGCGGGATCAAATAATCTGGCTATTTTAGACAAAACAGCACGTTTTGTGACCACATTACGACCTGGTTGCGAAACGAGTTTAAAATAATAGCTGTCTTAACCAGCGTTCCATCGCAAACCCAGGGTTTTTGTAGTGCTCGCATCTGAGAATTTTAAGAAATCTGCATCGAGCAGATTGCGGTCCATTTTCGGAGAATAAAACCAGCAGATTCAAGAACTCGGATAAGTTCGTCTCTTTTCCTCAAACCATCTTCCAGTTCATGAGAACCGGCAAGCACGTCATCGACATAGGCATGATCTTTTGAAATCTCAGATGCAGCAGGACTCTGAGCTTCACAATCACTGACCAATTGAAGTAGTGTCCGTAATGCGAGGTAAGGAGCACAATTCACCCCAAAGGTTACAGCCTTTAGCTCATAGTCCTTAATTTCATCATCAGGATTACGACGGAAAAGAATCCATTGAAATGTGGTTTGATTGGGATTTACGAGTATTTGCCGATACATTTTTTCAATGGCAGCATTAAATACGAAACGATAAAATCGCCAACGGAGAATCGAAAATGTCAGGTCCGCTTGAAGTATTGGACCGGGGTACAAAATACCATTCAAACTTACTCCATTCGAGGAAGAGTTTGAAGCGTTAAATACTACACGGAGTTTTGTAGTAACGCTATCGGGTTTAATGACTGCATGATGCGGCATTTAATAATTAAATGTCTCCGAAGTCGGTGGTTCGACCTCACGCATATGGCCCAAAACCATATATTCATCGATCACTTTATCGTATTGCGACTTCAATTCGGATTTTTCAGAAGTCTATTTTCGTTTCTCTTAAACTGAGAAAGAGCCAAATCACGGGAATTGCCCAAAGATAAATATTTCGGAAAATCGGGTTTAAATGGGAGTGAAACCACATATCGACCGTTGGAGTCCCTGTGAGTAGTGGTTCGGAAAAGTTCCTCACAAAACTCTTCAGTTTCTGTTAACCCATTAATGCCTGACCCCCGATTCCGTTGTCCGATTTCGATAAAATTTCACACAGTTAGTATTTAGGGCATTTATATTGACGTGGTATTTTTTTTTTTTATCTGTCGCACACGAACCTGTGGCCTTTGGGTATTTTTCTACCCACTTAGGCATTAACGTGTTCTAAAATATATATTTTTTGTAAAATATAATAACATAAAAATGGTAGCAATAAACATATTTATTGTATGTTTTGATGAAAATCTGGTGTGTTAATCTATTTGAACTATAACAGTTGAATTGCTGGCATGAAAACAAAGTAGGTGGTGTGTGGTATGTATAGTGTGTGTGGTGTGATTTTTAAAATATAGTTTGGGACTTCCCCGTTTATGCATAGAGAAAAAATAATTAAAAGCAAGTAAAAGTGTTTGATATAGTTTATTGTGTTTTTTGATACATGCATTTTATTGTGTGTTGTGTTTGTGTGTGGTATGTATGTGGTGTGTTTGTTGTGATTTTTAAAAAATAATTTGGGACTTCACCGTTTTTTGGCTAGAGAAAGAGAAGTTCAATGCAAAAGAAAGTTTTTGCTACAGTTCATTGTGTGTCGTGATTGCGATATATATTCAGTAAATCTTTGAAAAAGTAATAGTGTCGTGTTTTAAAGTTTGTGAAAATGTTTCGAAATCGTAAATTTTTAACTGTAACTGAATTACAAGCAGAAATAGATGGATGGACCAGTGACGAGGAAGAAAATGTCTTGAACCATAAAGCAGATAAAATAAATTTTTTGATTACACCGCCGGATAAGGTTGATGAGATTAGCGACAATGAAGATATAGATGATAATCTTCAAATACTATATGATAAAACTCAATTTCCTAATGAAATGCCTGGCCAGTTTGAGATTGAGTAACACTATAATGATGATAATAAAAACCTTCCAGTGGTTTCTGAGTTAGTGGAAGAAATCTCTGATACATTAGATACAGACAATGAACCCCAGCCACCTACATCAAAAAAAACAGTTGTGTCTCTGTGGGAAATAAACCTAAATGGAGTAAAGCGCATAATTACAAATTTGATAAACAGCCTTTTGACAATGAGGAAAATGCTCAAAAAGCATTGTATAAGAAAATTGGTAAGTTTTGTGCCATAATTTTGTTGTTTGCAAATCCTTAGTTCTTTTTTTTTTTGGATTTGATAGGTTCGTTCACACCACTACAATTATGGGAATGTTTTTTCGATGACGAAGTCATGAATATGATCGTCGAAAGAACAATTGAATATGCTGGACAAAAAAATGTTCCTGGTTTCATTACTTCAATTTCGGAAATAAAAACATTTTTTGGAATCTTGTATCTTACAGGATATAATACTTTACCAAGCACCAGATCATACTGGTCAAATCAAGCATCTTTAGGATGTCAGATTGTAAAAGATGCAATGAGTCGAGATAGGTTCGAACAAATAAAACAAAATATACACGTTTGTGATAATAAAACTCTGGATGCAAATGATAAATTTGCCAAAATTTCTACATTGAATGATATCTTAAATAAAAAATTTATGCAATATGGTGTATTTGCTCACAACCTTTCAGTGGATGAACAGATGATTGCATACTACGGTCGTCACTCTTTAAAAATGTTTATAAGAGGTAAACCGATAAGATTTGGCTACAAATATTGGGTCTTAGCTTCTTCGTTCTTAGCGACTGGATACTGTTTTTTTTTATTCCGTATACTGGCGCTTCTGCCAACAATAACGCCGATTGTGGTCTAGGAGAAAATTTAGTATTACGATTGTTGGACAATTTATCAAACCCAAACCAACACAATGTTGCATTTGACAACTTTTTTACTAGCCATAAGTTGCTATGCAAATTGACTCAAAAAGGATATGGTCAATGGTACCGTTCGTGACAATCGCACCAATAATGCTACATTGGATGATTTAAAATTGATGAAAAAAAAAAGCCCCGAGGTTCATCAGATTTTTGTTTTGACAAAAACAACAAAATAATCGCTGTTCGTTGGAATGATAATTCGGTTAATATATTTAATTCTACTTTATTTTTCCAAAACTAACTACTTTTGTTTTAGGTGGTCACTGTGATGTCCAATTTCTTGGGTGTAGAGCCGATGTGCCGAGCCAAGAGATTTGATCGGAAAAATCGGAAGATGGCAACGATTGAGCAACCGAATCTCATACACCAATACAATCAGCGAATGGGTGGAGTTGATTTGTTTGATAATGCAATGAATAACTATCGCATTCAAATTCGGGGCAAGAAATGGTACTGGCCGTTAATTACTAATGCTATGGATGCTGCTATGGTAAATGCTTGGAAGCTACACTGCATCTGCAGAAAACTTGAAGGCGTGCCAGTCCTAAGTCAACTTGATTTTCGCATAAGTGTCGTAGAAGCTTTGATAACAGTACCTGAAATTCGTTGCCGTGGTTATAAAAGAATGGCCACGAACGCCCAAGTAATGGCAAAGCGGATGGATAAGTTTGATCATATCATTGAAAAGATTGGCCGCTGTGGACAATGTGGAGGTAAAACTGAATATGGATGCACCAAATGCCACGCAAACTTACATCCAAAGGAGTGTTTTGCATCGTTTCATGCCGGTACTCCAAAAAATATTGAAAAAATAAAAAAAATCTAAATAATAATTTTTTCTTATATTACATGTAATTTTAATACAAATAAAATATAATAAAACAATTTTTTTATGAATTCCTAAAAAACATTACAAGAAACACATTTTTACTTGCAATTAATTTAAATAAATAAGAAAAATAAAAATTTGTTTTAGAACCCTTTTATGCCTAAGTGGGTATTTTAATACCCATGCCATAAAATTTAACCTGGAGCCCAGAGGAGTGAACCTATCCCGCTGCTTTTTATTTTTTAGATACAAGACATGTTATGCGATCAGGCCACAAAATAATTTTCGTAAAGTCCACTCCCAAAACATTCCAGATCCATTTATGTCAAAATTTTTCAACTTTGTAAAATTAGTGACCTTTGACCCGCTAATTTTTCCCCAAGTCATGGTCCCATGTGACTCCAAAAATTTTTTTTAATAGCTTTATCTTCTATCAATTCGGGAAAACAGATTTGCAATACCTTTCGCCTAGCTCTAGTTAGAATTTTTCGTTTCAAAAACGCGCGAGTTGGGCGTTTAATCATATATGGTTACAAAAAGTAGTAATCGATCGTGATGGTTCGGGGTAAGGCACCTCACCGGTGAGAATCCAACCAAAAACGGTCTCTTGTGCGACCAGGTTGCCATTCGGATTAATTCGCACACATGGTTTCAAAATTCGGGGATAGACCTCCCCCCAAGGAGAAGAACCATTCGGGTGCAATCAATGTTAGATAATGTAACATCGGGGAAATCATTATCTAAGCCATTCGCAAGTGAACCGGAGGGTATACGGCCTGTAACCCTTCCGACTACATAGACCCTCGTCTGAAGTGCGAAATCAGGGTAAATTGGAGAACCAATTGTAAAACAGCACATTCTCGATGGTGGTGACGTCAAATTGTCCTCTACACCTGAAACTTCAGTAACCGGAACAGAAAAAGTAGGTATACCGAGTTTTTCCTGTAACCTTTTCGAAATAAAGGAAACTTGAGAACATGGATCGATCAAAGCTCGAGCCGAGCTAAAAATGTCACGATTATGCACTTTGCACACCACAGACTCCAGCAACACGGTTGTATTCGAGTCAGAGGATAACCTCGTGGCATATGTTTGATGGGATCGCACTCCCGTCGAAGTAGACGGGCCATCATCGGCGTTTGTCGGAGTCCGAGAGCTATTGGGAGCTGGGAAAACACGATTGCCAGTGATTTGGACAGATGTACTTGAGTCCCTCGGTGGTGCAATACCACCTGAATTTGTCGCAGTGGGATTATTGCTCCTGTGAAGCAACGAGTGATGCTTTTGCTTACACATAAAGCAAACGTGAATGCTTTTACAAGCTTTGAATTCATGGGAGGTAGCAAGGCAATTCGTACAACACTTAAGCCTTCTCACTTCTGCGCTAAAAATGTAGCACATAGTCGTAACGGGTGCTGTTCTTGGCATAGAACACAACGACTAACGGGTTGACTAGATTTAGTCTTGGTAACAAAACTGTTAACCTTTTTCGGGTTACCAAAAGACCTATTCGAGGTATTTGGATTTGTGGACTGAGTCCTAGCTGGTTGGTGCCGAATAGGATTTCCAACCTGCTTTTGTTCCAATTGGGAGCGTCGTATATCGGTAACGGATTCCAGGGTATGATACCGCGACGCTTGGAATTTATCCATTTCTTCCCATTTCGGAGTATCGGGATTACTTTTGACTGACTCTTGCCAAAGTGTCAAAGTATTTTCGGGTAATATAAACAAAGATTACGTGAAAAAATAATTCCGGGGTAACCTTTAATAATTCGAGATTTTAAATAATATCATTTATAGTTCGTTGCAACTCTTTTATCTTGGGGCCGGTTTCCCGGTCTATCGGGGGAATATTTAAAAGAGTTGCCATTTGAGCATTTATGAGACTTTTCTTATTCTCTTAAGTGTCGACCAAATTCTTCCACGCGAGGTCAAAGCCTTCGTTGGTCAAAGGACACTTACTAATTACCTTATGAACATCTTCGGATACCAATCCCAAAAGATGAAGTAATTTCTCAACGGGACTTATCGGGCGGTTTATATACATCGCGGCGAATAAATCGCGAAAAGTTGGCCACATCGTGTAAGTGCCATCAAAAGGTTTAATCTTACAAGGAGGTAGATTAATAGAAGGAGCTGGTATTAGGGTAAGATCCTTCACCTTTTCCGCCCGAAGTCGTTCTAAATGTTCGGTAACGTTGGAAATAGCTCGGATGTAGGTCTTGTACGAAGACGCGTACCTATGCTTTATTTAATAAGCATCTTTTTTTCCGTTTCCGATTCCATTTTCAAAGAATCGTATGATGCTCGAATTGACTCCCATAAACGGTTTAGTTCCCTTTCGTGAACAATAAAGGAACCGATTCTATGATCCGCTGGAGGTATTGCGGCAATAATCGCCTCAAATTAGCTCAATCGATCGGAACATTTAATTAATTCAGAAATATCTGACATTTTCGGGGATATTATTTTCAAATAATTACGTAAAAACGAGAAAAATTATAGTTAATTTCCGTAAAGGATGCAAAAAGTATTGAAAAGATTAAATGATTAAATGAATATCGAAAAAGATTCAATAGAATATTTACTCGGGTATTTAAAACGGGATTAACTTTGAATAAAAATTACTTTCACTCGAGTGGAAGTCGGTTTAATTAAAAAATAAAAAATCACGATGTAAATATTTTATCGCAAACCGAAAAAATTAATAAAAATACCGAGAAAAATCGTTAAATATTCGATAAAGTTAAATAAATTATCAAAAAAAAAAAACACAATAATGCCGAAAAAATATTGGTAAAATTTGATATTTTAAGTGATCTTACACTGTTTCACGATTATTCGGGTTAAAACCTGCAAAAAACAGGGAAAATTTTCCAATTTTTAATCAAAATCGATCACAAAACAATTCGGGACAATGTTTTGTCTCAGTGTAAAATCACTTTAATGTATAAAAAGGTTCAAAATGTTTATATAATTCACAAAAGTGGTGCAAAGTTTCACTTCGAGTTTACACGGGTATAAAAAATTTAAAAAAAATCGAGAAATTTAAAAAATATTCGAAAATTATTCCAAAATTATTGACCGAGATTATATTTCACACCGAATTAATGCGAAAAATATTAGTTTTTATCACAAATCACTATAAAAACCTTTTTATTCGAATATTCGTTCGAATCGAAAACTTTGCAACACTATTATGTTGTGTATAATAACATATACATACACGCAGAGAAAAAACTGGTGTATATTCATAAAAGCTTGGTAAGTTATAATTTATATATTAATAAAAAAACATAAATTTTAATATTATTGTTCCTTTGGGATGTGATACCGCTTATGACGCCGTATTTAGAGGACGAAAAAAAAAACGTGTAAAGGAATCTAGGTATTTATGATTAAGTGTATTTAAAAATGTAATTTAGTTTTAAATAAATTAGAAATCTTAATAAAAAAATATTATTTTCAATAAAAAACACGCATTTTTATTTACAAAGAAAAATAGTTTATTGAACCTGGAAAATATAATAATATTAACTAAAAGCTTCGACTGATTTGTATTTAAATCTCTTTGATGATTTTACAAAGCTCTTGACAAATTTGTTGAAAATTTTATGTAGTTGTAATATTACCAAGTTTCTTCAACAACTTTACTATAATTTTTGTAAATGTTACACCTTTTTTTTCTCTGCGTGTATGAACCCAACAACAACAATAAAAAAAACAACTGTTTTGCTTTGTTCACTTTGAATATAAAAAACACAATGTAAAACATGTTCACAACACACTAATATATTTAATTTAAAAATCTAGAGTTATTTTAAATTATTTATTATTTTTTTTAACGAAAAACAAAAAAATAATAATTAACACCAACTTTTTGTATATATTTAATTGTTCGTCCGATTGTTTACAAAACAACAACAAGTTAATGTTATTTTGTCTTCTCTTTTATCTTTTATTCGTACTAGTTAAAACGCACTTTCGAGAGCAATGCTTTATTATTATATTATTTTTTTTGTTTTACAATAAAAGAGAATTAACACGGAACTTTATTTAAGAGAAGGAAAAAAAACGGAGTTTATTTATTCCCTTTCTTTTTATATTTATTAAAAAAAGTACACAAATTAATAATTGTTATTACAACAAAGTTATTAACGTGTCTGCCAATTTTCTTTTCAATCAAGGAAGGAATCGCTTACCTGTCATATATCCTTTTTTAAAAAAATTACATAAAATCTGTAAAAGTTAACCGATTACATTCAAACTAATCAAATTAATTTAAATAAAACATAAAAAACATGTATACTAAAATTAGTTGAATTCGGTTTTGTAACTAAAAAGTCATTTTGTATATAATTTTTTTTAAGTCCTTATAATCCCTAAAAATATTTTTAAAAAATATAAAAAAATTTACTTACAAAAAAATAAAATATTTTTAATGTAATAACAAATAACTAAATACTATATTTAAGAAAATAAGTTTTTATTGAAATCTGACTTTTATAAAAATCGAACTTGAATTTCAAAATTTCTTTTGTATATTCACAACTTGGGAAGTTTTTAAAATAAAACCTTAAAACGATAAAAAACTACACTTCGAACTAACTATCATCGGTAGTTGAGTCTTCGCTCAACGAAGCCATGTAGAATATTTATTTCCAAAAAAACTTCTTTATTATATTTGCTTATATTCCAGTACTTTTTCATTTTAACATTAAAAAAATGAACACTTTGTATTAAGGTGTTCTTGTCGGAATATGAATCTCCTATCTTTTGTGTTACAAATTTGTAAATGTTTGCTGCTTTGTTATTTGAAGGTGCAGAAAGCCAAAAATCAATTAAATCTGAATTTATTAAAATAGAAGCCATCACAAAAAAATTAAAAATTTTAAATACAGTGTTTTTATTTGATATTTTGTTTATATTAACAATAGAGATAGACCCGTGAGAAGTTTTTACATTTACGTTCAATGTACTTAGGAAATTTTAAGTTCACCCACAATTATAAAACAAACTATTTAAAAATATTTTTGATAAACAATAGATTTATTGTAATTATTTTAAATGGCATTACCCTTAAAATACAGTTACATTACACGTCATTGAAATTAATTTTTACCAAACAAGTTGAATAAATTTAATTACCATGCATGATTTCGTTTACCACGCATGTTAGAAATCCGTAATTAAATTTTTAAAACTTTTTATTAAATAAAAACTATGTCACGTTCTCATCCCTAACTTAATAAATTTTAATAACGGTAGATAATATGTCAATATGTATGATAAAACAAAAGAAAGAATGCGACAAATATTATCAGGGATGAAACCTTTTAAATAATACGAAAAATTAAATTAAATAAGCGAAAATGAGCGAAATAGTTACAGTCGAAAACGTTTATTTGTTGCCTAATTCCGAATTTTTTGGATGTATATTATCTTTAAACTCAGTTTATCGCAGCTTGTAACTTGAATACTGATTTTGAAATTTGTTTTAATTTTTTTTATTTCAATGAAGACCAAAATTTTATGTAACGAAAAGTTGTTCCGACAAATTTTTGTTAATAAACATGGAAATGGCAGACAAAATTCGTTTTCGGTTTAACTAAACCAAGTTTAACTCACATCCCAAAAACTCGGCCTAGGTGTGTGTAATCATTTTATTAAGAAAATTGCACTTTTTATTCGGAATTTGGTTCTTTTTTTATTCGGCCGAATATTCGGTATTCGGTTCGAACCGTATGCCGAATATTAGGTATTTTGAATACACTATTTGTGACGATACACTCGAATAAAATATTCGTGATATCTCTAATTAAAACCGATTTCTTGTTAACAAGTTTTCCTTAAAATTCCACGTATTTAGCGCCCTCTAGTAGTACAAATAAGAGTCAAATCTAAATTATTTTCACACAACGCTTTATAATCTTTCTAAAAATATGTGTTTTTAAAAATATATTATCGGGGAACTTTATTTTATTTGACTTAATTTTAATTTTTAACTCTTCAAAATTGCATCAAATTTATGAAAAAATCATGAAAATAGACATTTTTAAAAACATAATTTTTTATAATTTCTGGTAAAATATTTGTTCCATTCTTTTCATTATCTTTGAGATAATAGTATAAACTTGGAAAAACTACAAAAAATAACTCTTATTTCGTATTTTTTTTTTTTTACTCCATCAAAGTTTTGCAAATTTGGGTTTTTAACAAAACAAAATCTATAAATTAAAGCCACAAAAAAAATTTAAAAGATTTGCATTTAAACTTAATTTATATTTTTAGTTTATTACAAATATACTAGAACAATTAAATAAAAAACTTTAAGCCACTTTTTGAAAAACTTAATTTTTTTGTGTTTAATTATTTTTGCTTCAAATTCTCTAAGTTTAGCGCCCTCTCGTGGCTCTAAAAAAGGTAAAACCAAAATATTCTCTTACACGATTTTAAGCTACTTTATAATCTTTCCAAAAATATATTGTTCATCCATATTTATGGTAAATATTTATTAATTTTTACGTCATTTCAAATTTTGGCACTTAAGAACAACAAATTTTAGTATAAATTAAGAAAATGGACAGACATATATAAAAACATGTTTTTTTGTAATTTGTGGCAAAATATTGGTTCAATTCTTTTCATTATCTTTGAGATAATAGTATAAACTTTGAAAAACAACAAAAAAAAAATAACCCTTTTTTCGTATTTTATTTTTTGACTCCATCAAAGTTTTGTAAATTTAGATTTTTTAACACAAAAAAAAAGGAATTTCCAGATCCATAAAAATAATTGTACTAAAGATTTATACTGTACAGTATATTTTTAGTCGATTACAAATATATTAAGACAAAACAAAAACCAAACTTTAAATTAATTTTTTTAAAAATTAATTTTATATATTTTTTCGTGAAACAACTAAAAGCCATATTTATTGTTAAAATTGTCCAAGTTTAGCGCCCTCTTATGGCGCTAAAAAGAGTTAAACCAAAAAAATTTTTTTTCATATCTTTTAGTTGCTTTATAATCTTTCCAAAAATATATTATTTATCAATATTCATGAACAACATTTTATTTTTGATTTTTGTCTATGGAACAAAGCACTGTGGGGCGGTTGGAGAACTACACCTTCCTTCTACTCCAGATGTGTTTTGTGTGTTGAAGAAATTTGTGTTTATTATTTTACAATTGGTATGGTCATGGGCTAGGGTCGAGGGATGGGAACACATCCAGAGGACTCTGACATGAGCTAGTTGGCAACATCCCCTAGCGCCATCTAGAGGGAGCATAACAATATGGTGCGCTATCGGAAGAATCTCGGAACGTTATGATTTCTTTCTGTGTAAAAGACCTACACACAGTAATATAGACCACTTGAATTCTAGAGGAGCAAGGATATTCGTTCAATTCCAGTGGGAGCATTGATTGTTTATATGAGATCGGAGGCAAGCGGCCCTGTTAGTACACAATGTCCTCCATCTATTTAATATTTCACATTTATAAGTTTGAGCTTGACGTTTTGTTTATGAAGCAGTATTTAAACTGATATCCGCTCAGGACTTGGGCTTAGAGGTCTGGAGTATTGCAAATCGACAATAACTGGTTGTTGATATGATTTTGAGAGTTGAGGAATGATGCCCGGACATGAACTAGACCGTTTTTTATATTATACCCTTCACCACAGGTGGAAGGGTGTATATAAGTTTGTCATTACGTTTGTAATTTCTACAATATTGATCTTAGACCCTATAAAGTATATATATTCTGGGTCCTTATGAAGAGCGAAGTTGATTTAACGGTGTCCGTCTGTCCGTCTGTGTGTTGAAATGATTGTTTTTTTTTCTGTTACATGTGATCCATTTCTGTTTGCTATTAAAAATCAGACAGATCGGTTAATAAATGGCTGAGATATTAGCAAAAAACCAGCAATACCTCTAATTTTTTCGGTAAAATCCCTTTGTTTAATATGTATGTAGAATTTTACGCTTAACAAACACATCCATGTGTTAAAATTCTTTTCTTTCATCTCCATACACAAGCAACACACATACAAAGATTTGTCATTTAAATAAAAACTAAACAAATCTCTAATGAACGAAGACTTTTATATATGTACCTCTATTGACGATGATTTTGTGTGAGCTTCAATAGCTCAGTTGCCTAGACGCTATGTCACAAATACTTTTTTCTCTAAGGCCGCGGGTTCGAATACCGGACAACTAATTTTTTTTGTACATTTTCGGTTTTTTTTTAACATTTAGTAATTAATTTATATAAAATTTTATATTAATAATTAAATAATCCATAAATAGGATAAAAACATCAAAATTTTTATAAAAACCCTCTGATACAAACAAAATACAAACGTTTTTATACCCTTCACCACAGGTGGAAGGGTCGCGGGTTCGAATCCCGGTCAATTCACTTTTTTTTTGTACATTTTTTTTATTTTCTTAAGATTTTTTTTTTTATTATTTTTTGTTTTTGTTTTAACATTTAATAATTAATTTAAATAAAATTTTATATTAATAATTAAATAATCCATAAATAGGCTAAAAACGTCAACATTTTTATAAAAACCCTCTGATACAAACAAAATACAAACGGTTTTATTCCTATTTTTTTGCTTCGATTTAAAAGAATTTATAAAAAGATTTTTAAACCATTTTATTTCTCATATATTAAGAAAATTTTATACATAATTTTCCTTTGAGTGCAACTATTTTAGGTCATAACTTATAATAATTTATAAAATTATAAACTATTTTCCTTCAAATTTTTAAAATTAAGCTAAAGAAATTAAAAATATTTTTAGTAAAAAAGCGAAATAAAATCCCAAATGCAAATTTGCCAGCTAAATCAAACGTCTTTGTAGAAATAAAATACATGCAGTTCTAGTGATTTCTTTTAACGATTTGCTAAAATTTTTTTCTTTCACCTCTTCACCTTTTATACACAAACAACAAACACTATTCTAGAGCTATGGATACGTCTTATATAGCAAAAAATCGAAAATCTTTAGTATAACATATTTGCTGAAAAACTCGGAAATATCGGTTCAGATACAAAAAAGTTATGCCCAAAACATAAATTTTTTTTAAATACCTATTTTCTGGAACCATAAATCTTCCCGAGTCCAAGTTTTATCACCAAACTAAATGGTTAATTTCCTCTTAAAGGCGTCCGTATATAAATCTGTCCATTCCATATATGTCCATATATAAACTTCAGTTTTTTCCCAACCATGGTGAAAGGTATATAAGATTCGGCATAGCCGAATTTAGCCGCTCTTACTTGTTTTTTTTTATTAATATTAAGTTGCACATCATTGGAGAATCTCTCAAAAGGGAGAGCCGAATTGAAAGTAAATCGCACACACCACCACTTCTTATAAACAACTCCTACTATATTTATTGCGTCAACACATTTGTTCTTGACAATTTTTTGATCAAATATAGAATGCCTATTATTTATTAAACAAAAACAAATAACTTCTTTTGATAAGATGACAATTTTTTGCAAAAATGTTTAAAATAAAAATAAACACAAAGCAAAAATGTCATTTTAAAATAGGGCCGAACCAATTTTAAAGTTAGTTTATTTACAAGGTTTTAAGCAATAATTCGTTTATGAATACAATTTTAGCAAATTTTGCTTAAAATTGATTTGAAATGCTGTTTAAAATTTTTATGAATACCTCTGTAAGTATTTTTACGTTATAAGTTAGTGCATGTGTTAATTTTTTTATAACTCTAAATAATTCCCAATTCGTTCCCAAAAATGGAAACATGAACAGTTGGAATGAGGGTTGCCATTGCAATTTGTGCTTATGGTTGCCAAGGGTAATTCTATAAATAGATGGAAAAAGGCTCATTTGTACGGGTAATCATTCACTAACTGTGAAAAAGGAATTTCGCATAGTCATTTTCCTTAGAGTGTGTGATATATAAGCCTGTTCAAAGTCATGAGTTGTTTGTGGGTTGGGTGGTTCATAAGGAGGCTGACGATGACCAGTTCGAAAGTGTGCACTTCCTCTAGCGCTGATCCTTACAATTGTTTCCATTTAATAAAAAAAAGTGTTTACTATTCGTTAGTAACATTAAATTTTAATCTCGGGCCTGATAAAATATAAAAAATATATAAATAAAACAGATATCCAAAGACACCATGTTAAACAAACCATTAAACATGGTAGTACCAACATCATGGTATGGAGTTGCTTTATTTGGTGGCATGTTATCCCTGGTTTTTTGAAGTCTATTTGAAAATTTTACCCGATTTTGTCGACAAGAGCGCATATCCTGAGGAAGAAGTTATATTTCAACAGAATGGCGACCAAAAACTCACCTCCAAAATGGTTAATTGGGAAAATTTCCAATTAATACTTAATTTTAATAATTAATTTTAATAAATCCCTAATAAAAAGGTATTTTTATTGATCGTTGGAAATATACTACAATTTCTCCAATAACGTAAGGAAGATGTAGCTAGTCACAGATCAATTGATCAAAATGAGCAGTGGTTTCAATGATTTTTGAACATATTGTTTATAATAAGTTATACTTTGCCACTAAATCCGTTATAATTTCGCAACAGCATGGGTTTCGTAGTGGAAGATCTACAATTTCAAATCTAACTGTGTTTACTGATTATTGTTTTACTCAATTTGAAGCTGCTTTACAAGATGTCATTTATATGGATTTGTCAAAAGCATTTGATAAATTATCAGATTTTTAATGATTGGTTTTCATCTTATTTACAAAATAGAAAATGTGTAGTTAAGATAGAAGACTATGAATCATCTCCATATATACAAAATTCTGGTGTATATCAAGGGAGTATATTGGGGCATTTGTTGTTTAATATCTTTATAAATGATGTATATACATGTTTAAGGAATTCACAGTTTCTTCTTTATGCTGATGATTTGAAAGTATTTTCTAAAATTGAAAGCTTGGATGATGCTTTTAAGTTACAAAGTGACCTTAATAATCTTAATATATGGTGTGCTAATAACACTATGGAACATTTTTGGGATTATTGTCTGGGGGGTGAGAAATTCCAAGTCAGGGTGATGGTACTAGGTCAGTATAGTAAAACCCTCAAAGGGTTTGGCGTTCGTATGTGTCAGTTTTTTTTTATGACCTTTTAAATTTTTTCCTTATCTTGATGTTTTTTCGCTTAGTTGTAACATTTTGGCAAAAACGTAGTTTAACATAACTCGAGAACCACTTGTCCGATTTTGCTAAAACAAATTTAGAATTACAATTTCTTTAATCCGTTCATATAACGTTTTTCTTTATAATCAACAGTTTTGCCGGTAAAAATAAATTTGTGGAGAAAAAAAAATATTTTTTTGCCTAAAAATTAAATTTTTTTTTTTTTTAAATTCATAAAAAATCCAAAACGGAAAAAACAAAATGCGACATAGATCATAGAAATCGATTAACGCGTTCTGCTTTTATTTACAATTAAGTGAAGGTATAACATTTTGACAAGAATATTGATATTTGTTTTGATTCAAAAAAGTGTCATTTATCGCCTTTTTTATAAATTTTCCCCAATAACTCCAGACTTCTGGCCATAAACTACTGAAAAATTAAGTAAACTACTAAAAAATTAAGTAAGACTAGTGGCATCGCATTCATCGCTATCATCAGTTTCTGAACCACACATAATGTCAATGTGTGACTCCACTGTTGGCCCTTCTGCATCTCCTGAAAATTCTTTATCATCAAGATCATCCTTCTCTTGCCACACAAGCTTACTCCACCAGCAAATTTCCGCAATTATTGCACTCGGCGACTTTTTGCCTCTATATCTGTAAGTTTTTGTTTTATTAAAATGAGTTTGAAAAAATAAAAAATCAGTATTACCTCATTTCAAATGGCATAGCAACTTGATGATAGCGTTCACCTTGTTCATCAGATTCGGTAGCCAATTGTTTGCTGAAGTAGTCCAGATGATGATGTAAATAATTGATTTTCAAGGACATGTGGACACCAATTTCCGAGAATGCTCTTAACATCCTTGCGACAGAAACATCGTAGTTGTTAGAACGATGCTTTCCCAACAAGCCTTCTATTACTTCTTTGATTGCCTGCCATGCATTCAATTCAGCGTCAATCAAAATATTGTTGAATGCGTCACTTTTAATCAGCTTTTGTGCCAACAAATTGTTTGATTTCAAAATGGAAGCCAGCTCTTCCGATTTATGCTGTGTTAATTCCAACTTGACAACAATTGAATCAAGCTTATTTTGATTTATTAAAATTGGCTCATTGGATACTGATGGCTCATATGGGGGATCATCACGTGCATGATATGTCGGAGCAGTCGTAGAAGAGAAAATATCTGGGCTAGAAGCTTTTGGCACAGGAATGTGGTCCGAATGAGGCAATGGTGTTGCGGCACTTGCAACACCAACGTAACATGCATAGCAATTCAATGGATTGTGACCTTCGCCAGGATTAGTCCAAGTCATTGGGATACCGAATGGCATACTTTCACGTCTTCTATTTTTCCAATCCATTAGACGGTTGTAGCAGCTTTTACACACTATATTTGGTACCCAATTTTCGTTCACTATAACATTTTGGTTGAAGTACATCTCGTATGTTTGAACAAAATCAGTACTGAAATTTCCTCTTTTTTTATGTGTTGAGACATATTGACCACAGCAGTAGCAAAAGCTATTTATATCTGGCTTGCGCAGTTCCATATTCTGTTCAGTTTTGTTCACTTTTAAAAACCGGAGAAAAATCACTTTTACTGTTCGCGTTCGTCGGCACTTGTTGAATGACAAAAATCACAGAACCAGTGTGAGAAAGAGAAGAAGTATAATGACAATGCATGTTTTATGTGAACATTACAGAACCACTGTTGCCACATCAATATTTCTCTTTTAGTACAGTAGAAAAATATGAGAGAGTTCGGCTTGTGAGTGTCAATGTTTTCTCCAAATAATGTTGTGCATATCTGGAGCAAATTTTTGAAATTCATACATTTACCTAATTGTGAATAAATGAGAAACGCGTGCATCGATTTTCATGATCTATGCCTTTTTTTGCTCATGAGTATGAGACTACGCGAAAGTAATTAGTTTTGGCACTTTTTTCCATTTTGGATTTTTTATGAATTTAAAAAAAAAAAATATATTTATATTTTTAGGCAAAAAATACTTTTTTCCCTTCATACATTCATTTTTAACTTCGAAAGTGTTGCACATATAGGAAAACGGTATAGAAACAGATTAAAGAAATTGTAATTCTTAATTTTTCTAAATTTGTTTCATCAAAATCGGACAAGTGGTTCTCGAGTTATGTTAAACTACGTTTTTGCCAAAATGTTACAACTAAGCGAAAAAACATCAAGATAAGGAAAAAATTTAAAAGGTCATAAAAAAAACTGACACATAAGAACGCCAAACCCTTTGAGGGTTTTACTATACTGACCTAGTACCATCACCCTGACTTGGAATTTATCAACCCCCAGATTGGCTGTTGTACTGTGTAATCAATTGAATTTTAATATGAATAAGTGTTTTCATGTGTCATATATAGTTAGTCAATAATGTTGATGTATATTTGAGAATTGTATTTCCTCATTTGGAAAAAATTATTCCAAATGTTTACTCCACCCTTGCATTTATTAGAAGAAATTGTAGTGATTTTTCTGATCCCTATACATTAAAATTATTATATACATCATATGTCAGATCTAAATTAGAGTATGGTGCAATAATTTGGAGCCCTCATGCTGATATTCATATTGGACGTATTGAAAGAATACAAAGGAAATTTATTAAGTATTCATTACCTCATTTGAATTATGTTTTTCCTATTCCTACATATAAAGTTCGTTGTATGCATTTAGGATTAGAAATGTTGAAAACTCGACGCAAAATACAATCAATGTTATTTGTATTTGATTTAATTAATGGTAAGAAAATTTCTTTTAATGTACCTTGTAGAAATCTTCGTAATAATGATTTGTTTTTTGAAAAATGTCATCGTTTTAATTATATCCTGAATTGTTCCCTAATAAGGACATTTAAAGATTATAACTTATTAAATTTTAATTATGTCATTGAATTTAATACATCAAAATCTAGCTTTAACAACTTTTTGTTATACAATTTTTTTTTAAATCATAGTTGTTATTTTAGAAATAAATAAATTAATTTTTATTTAAAATTTCATGTATTTATAGTCTTTAAGGAATATTGTTCTATAGACTTTATGAAATAAATAATAAAGTTGCCACCGTAAGTCCCGACCTCAATCCAATTAAGAACTTGTGGTCAATTGTGAAAAGACCGTTGGCACAATACGCAACAGCCCCATAGAATTTAAACGAGCTGTGGCAACGTGTGCAGTGGGAGTGGCAGCGTATTCCAGATCAAGTAATTCAGCATTTTCTCGAAAGTTTGCAAATCGCTTACAAAGTGTATTAAACAACAAAGGGCTTTGAACTAAGTACTCACATATAATCCATTATTATTATTATTGCTAGTAGGTGCAAAGTGGAGTACATAAGAGTTTTTTTAGTTTTTCCTATGAATTTGTTGCTTTTTAATTTGTTTTAAATACAGTGTTGTTAAGAATTAAAAGATAAATAAAATAAAAAATATTCTATTTTATGCGCCTATTAGTGCGAGAATTTTAAACATGCACTCACCTCTGCTACACACTGTAAGTGCAATTTCTGATATACCAACAAAAATTTCAAGATTTTTGCGTTTCCGCTTTGATGCAACAGCTGGACTGGGGTTTGCTGCAATATGCGTTAAATCATGTGCATGTGGAATCAGCTTAGTATGGATTGATGGCGTTGATGCAATGAATGGTGAATTATCCATTTCTGAAGATTGTGTGAAGATGATGCAATGTATGTGGTACTGAAGGTTCTGTGATAATAGGTGATGTAAATATTCGCCCTTATTCCATTTGGCATCGTTAACACAAGACGACGTCGTTTTTTAGTCTGTTGTTAATTGATATTTCCATTGTCAATATTGACTACTATCGATAACTGTCAACATGTTTTTTATATTTTGTTAGAAAATGTGACGACGTTGCTTAGAATTGACTCTGTTTTTGTCGTTAATGTTTTTGCCGTCGAGTTGAATTTTTTTTAGTGCTTTTTTACAAAATAAAACAAAAATGGAAAATAAGAAAATGAAAGTAATAAACTCATGCCAATTTGAAAAATTGGTGGAGGAATTGAAAAAATACCCCACTTGCAAGAGGATTTCGCAGGGGCACTGTTCCAAATAATTTTAAAGATCAGTGGGAAAGTGTTTCCAAAGTGCCAGTCAGGTATAATGGTCACCAGTATTATATCGTTCTTGTAATACATACTCTTTTTGCATGACTTACGTTCAAGATTAATGAGTCATGACAAGAACCTGCTTATCGCGCATCTAAAAACCGTGTTCTCATTTTGTGAACACAAATCTACCATGATGTGAAATATTTATGAATAAACACAAAAAAAATTTACAAAATTCTGTTTGTATTACATTAAACATCTTTCGTATAACATTTTTGTAAATTCAAATAATTTTTATTTTAAAAGGCACCAAAAATCGAATTTATTTACAAATTCCATTTTACTTTTTATTCATATTTTATAATTTATTAGGTTCGAGATATTAATTAAATGTCACTAAGGAATAGTAAACAATAATTTTTTAAATGGAAACGATGTATTTTATAACATAAGAAACAATATTAGTATGCCAGATTCCCAATTCGTTCTATAAATAGATGGAAAAGGCTCATTTTGTACGAGTAATCATTGACTAACTGTGAAAATCAATTTCGCATAGTAATTTTCTTAGTGTGTGATGTATAAGCCTTTTCAAAACCATGAGTTGTTCGTGGGTTGGGAGGTTCATAAAGGAGGCTCTTGAACCTAATAAATTATAAAATATGAATAAAAACAGAGATCGAATAATATATACAGAATTTACAGAAAAAACTTTTTGTTATTTTTTTTTGTAACTTCTCATTTTATTTTTAAAGAACTTTTATATGAAAAATAACAATTTACAAAGATTTCAAACAAAAATTTGTAAGAAATCGAATTAAAATTTTTACAAATATTTTTAATTACTTACAGTTTAAGTTTAAAATTGTTATGAATACAACAATTTTAAACAACATTTCAAAGCAATTTTAAGCAAAATTTGTTAAAATTGTATTCGTAAACGAATTTTAGCTTAAAATACATATTTCAAACCTTGTGTAAATAAACGAATTTTAAAATTGGTTCGACCCTATTTTAAAATTACATCTTTGCTTTGTGTTTATTTTGATTTAAATATTTTTGCGAAGAATTGTCATTTAATCAAAAGAAGTTATTTGTAGTTGTTTAATAAATAAGAGACACTCTATATTTGATCGAAAGGATTGGTAAAAAACATTTTTATTTGAAAAATTTGATATTTTTAATTGTATTTTGTTTGTAATAGAAACTATTGCCCAAATTTAAAAAAAATCGTCAGACGAAAAAGTACAAAAAGAGAAGTGACCTGTTTTCAATTTCGAATAAAGAATTTAAGCAGAAATAATAATATTTTTTGATATAATTTATTGAAAGTAAACTAGTGGTGTGTTCTTTAATCCAAACAAAGAAAATAAAACCGGTTATTTGGATTCCTTTTTAACTAGAAAAAGATCATTATATATGTTACACTTTAACTGGGCATTTTATTTTTACTCTTTTTAATTAATAACAATATTTTTCTGAAAAATTACAAAAAAAAAAAAATACATAGAAACGAGTACTGTATGGTTTATTAATCATTGATTTGCATCATTACGATTCATGTGACAAATAAAAAATACAGCGATGCCATCCTCAAGTTAAAAAAATATTAAGTCGTTTATTACTTAAAATACTGATTATGAATACAAATTTTTAATAAAAAAATGTTTTTTATGAATACCGCTGATAGCATTTAAGCATGGTTAGCATTCAATACCTTTTCATAATAACGGTAGTTGTCTACCACAGACACTTTTACGTACGATTTACTTACGTAAAGATGTGAGATATCTTCTTTGCACTATCAATTATCTTCGGGTACAATGGTGATGACGTACCAGATGACGGTATGATAAGATATTCTTGAAAGAACTTGGACTTGTCATCTCTTGTGCAATTTGTGCCCAAGTACCATTTTTCTTGTCTCTGTTTTTGTAATTTGGATTGTGAAGGGTGATTTTTTAACCCTTTGGGTTTTGAAATTAAAAAAAAAAAAAAACAGAAAATTTTGAATAAAAAATGGCGATAATTGAATGCCTGCCATTTACTTTTTAAATATTATTTCATGTAAATGTTGCCCGCCGCTACGCCTTTGGTGGTCCATCCGTAAACTTCAATTTTGGTATACTTTTTCCAGAACTTTGGCCGGTATCTTTCCAATGGCAGCTGTAATGTTTTCTTCCAGTGCTGGAATTGTAGCTAGCTTGTCCCTGTACACTAGAGACTTCACGTATCCCCACAAATAATCTAGTGGAATCAAATCGCATAATCTTAGTGGCCAATAATCGGCTCCAATAAAGGGTTTTTCAACAGGGACGCTACAAAAGTACAGCGACAGGGACAGCAAACGACGCCATATTTCTTGCCGCTCTTTTGACATTTCTCTTCAGTAAGGTTCGCCATTATACGAGCCAATAACGAATCGAAATTATTAAAATTGAAGAAAGCCCAAATGTGTCTCTCACGCGTCGTTCTCAAGCGTTGGGCATCTCTGTAACGTCGTTGTGGCGAATTTTGCGAAAAGTTCTTGGCCTACATCCTTAAAAGATCAAATTGACGCAAGAACTGAAGCCGCTTGACCACCAGAAGCGTCGTATGTTCGTGAATTGGGATGAGCAACAACTTGAAAATAATTCGGATTTTCACCGAAAAATCATCTTCAGCGATGAGGCTCATTTCTGGCTGAATGGCTTCGTCAATAAACAAAATATGCGATATTGGTCAGACAGAAATCCACACGTACTCCATGAGTCATCATTGCATCCCGAAAAAATTACGGTTTGGTGCGGTTTATGGGCCGGCGCACAGTGCTTTGTCCCCATATAGTAAATCGGCATAATTAGAGGAGTTGTCGCAGAAACTTGAAATTCGGTATGCTGGCTCAGAATATCTAAATTAAGAAAAATTTGAAGTTTCGAAAAAATCGGCCCAAGGACACGCCTACTTCCGATACATCCTTAAATTTAAAAGTTTAATTCCAGCTACTATTATGAGCAGAATGAAGCAAAAATTGGTAAATCTCTGTTAAATTATGTCATTTAGCTAAGTGCTTAATTTTGTTTCATTCGGAGCAGGACATAACAACCTCTCATATATCCTTTTTCTTAAAATCTACATTTTGGCTACATTAATGATAAGAATACAGTAAGAATTCGGAATAGTTTATGAAATTATACTTTTTTGCTCTGTGACAATTTTCGTTTCATTCGGTGCAAGGACATTACTACCTCCCATATATCCTTTTCCTCAAAAACTGAATTTTAGCTACATTAATGATCAGAATGCACTAAAAACGGATAATAAGTTTTAAAAAGATACTTTTTAGATCTCTGGAGATTTTTTTTTTATTCGGTACAAGTACTTGACTTTCTCCCACATGTCCTTTTTCTCAAAAACTAAGTTTTTCCCAATTTTGCCATTTATTAATACAGATATATACTTCTGGGATTTTATTTTTTTACACACATATCCAAAAAGCAACTATACACAATTTTAAATACAATTTACCATTATCGAAAAATATAACTTTACAATTATAAAATAAATTTTACAAAATGGCTTCATTATGTATATACATATGTATAGAGAAAATATGTCAAAAATTGATAATTTTAAAAAGGGCTACACTTATTCCTTCAAATTTTGTAAAATAACTTCAAAATAATGTTAAATTTGTTTAAGAACGATAGCAGACATTTTCAATGCAATTTTATAATTTTTTGGAAATGCACTCTACATGAAGCATTGTCCGAATTGATACATTTTTTTAAAATGTTTGCAAGTTTCGATTGTGTGAAAAAATGTCAAAACTATTCTTTGCTTTAAAAACATGTTATTCGACCAATAAATGCGGTTACCTATGCTGATTTTTGTAAAAAAAATATAGAATACTAGGTAATCGGGATATGCAAAATTTTGTATCCAATTCGGATAAAACTAGGTACAAGAGATTTTATCCGATACGGAAAAAATTTCCAAATTATAGACTTAGAAAAGCCGAAATAAAAAGTTGTGTAATTTTATATAATTTTTTTTTATACTCAATCAAAGATAATAAATTTTTTCAAACAAATGCGGTAAAAATCACAAATTTAGCCATTTTTACAAAAGCCAATATTTTGATTTTTTGTGAAAAACCGGCACTTTTTTTTTAATAATATGTTAGATAATATTATAGACTTACAAAAACCGAAATAAAAAATTATTTAATTTTATATAATTTTTTATTATACTCAATCAAAGATAATACATTTTTTCAAACAAATGCGGTAAAAATTACAAATTTAGCCATTTTTACAAAAGCCAATATTTTGATTTTTTGTGAAAAACCGGCACTTTTTTTTAAATAATATGTTAGTTAATATTATAGACTTACAAAAACCGAAATAAAAAATTATTTAATTTTATATAATTTTTTTTTATACTCAATCAAAATAATAAATTTTTTCAAACAAATGCGGTAAAAATCACAAATTTAGCCATTTTTACAAAAGCCAATATTTTGATTTTTTGTGAAAAACCGGCACTTTTTTTTTTAATAATATGTTAGTTAATATTATAGACTTACAAAAACCGAAATAAAAAATTATTTAATTTTATATAATTTTTTTTTATACTCAATCAAAGATAATAAATTTTTTCAAACAAATGCGGTAAAAATCACAAATTTAGCCATTTTTACAAAAGCCAATATTTTGATTTTTTGTGAAAAACCGGCACTTTTTTTTAATAATATGTTAGATAATATTATAGACTTACAAAAACCGAAATAAAAAATGATTTAATTTTATATAATTTTTTATTATACTCAATCAAAGATAATACATTTTTTCAAACAAATGCGGTAAAAATTACAAATTTAGCCATTTTTACAAAAGCCAATATTTTGATTTTTTGTGAAAAACCGGCACTTTTTTTTTAATAATATGTTAGTTAATATTATAGACTTACAAAAACCGAAATAAAAAATTATTTAATTTTATATAATTTTTTTTTATACTCAATCAAAGATAATAAATTTTTTCAAACAAATGCGGTAAAAATCACAAATTTAGCCATTTTTATAAAAGCCAATATTTTGATTTTTTGTGAAAAACCGGCACTTTTTTTTTAATAATATGTTAGTTAATATTATAGACTTACAAAAACCGAAATAAAAAATTATTTAATTTTATATATTTTTTTTTATACTCAATCAAAGATAATAAATTTTTTCAAACAAATGCGGTAAAAATCACAAATTTAGCCATTTTTACAAAAGCCAATATTTTGATTTTTTGTGAAAAACCGGCACTTCTTTTTAATAATATGTTAGATAATATTATAGACTTACAAAAACCGAAATAAAAAATTATTTAATTTTATATAATTTTTTATTATACTCAATCAAAGATAATACATTTTTTCAAACAAATGCGGTAAAAATTACAAATTTAGCCATTTTTACAAAAGCCAATATTTTGATTTTTTGTGAAAAACCGGCATTTTTTTTTTAATAATATGTTAGATAATATTATAGACTTACAAAAACCGAAATAAAAAATTATTTAATTTTATATAATTTTTTATTATACTCAATCAAAGATAATAAATTTTTTCAAACAAATGCGGTAAAAATTACAAATTTAGCCATTTTTACAAAAGCCAATATTTTGATTTTTTGTGAAAAACCGGCACTTTTTTTTTAATAATATGTTAGTTAATATTATAGACTTACAAAAACCGAAATAAAAAATTATTTAATTTTATATAATTTTTTTTTTATACGCAATCAAAGATAATACATTTTTTCCATATTCCTAGTATGTTCTTCTAATTCATTGGGAGCTAAAGGAATAGTTTGTAAGTAGACTATTCAAAATTTTCATCCGATTCGAATGAAATTTGGTACATGATGATTGTGACTAATTCTTTTTACTGATATTTGTACATATATCCAATTTGCTGAAAATTGGTCAATATTCAATTATATAAGTCAAAAAAATGCGGTAAAAATCACAAATTTAGCCATTTTTACAAAAGCCAATATTTTGATTTTTTGTGAAAAACCGGCACTTTTTTTTTAATAATATGTTAGATAATATTATAGACTTAGAAAAACCGAAATAAAAATTATTTAATTTTATATAATTTTTTTTATACTCCATCAAACTTAAGAAATTTTCGAATTTTCACCAAAAAAAACCTATTTTTTGGAGTTGTAAAAAATATTTGTTTTCAAATATATATTAAATAGTGTATTAAAGGTTTACTACAAATATATCTAAGTATTCAAAAAATAAAACTTTAAATCAGTATTTAAAAAAATATATTTTTGAGAATTATTTTCGTGAAACAACTGAAAACAATATTTTTTGCTCAGTAATTTTTGCTTAATATTTTCAAACTTTGGCGCCCTCTACTGACGGCGAAAGCAATCAGACTAAATTTTTTTGCATATTTATTTCAGTTAACTTCTTGTCTTTCAAAAAATGTACTTTTAAGAACAATTTGAGCCCATGCTTAATTTTTGATTTTTGCCTATGGGACAAAGCACCGTGCGGCGGCGTCATTGGGCCGTACTTCTTCCGTGATCAAGACCGGCACGCTACTGTGAATGGGAATCGCTACCGTTCAATTATAACCGAATATTTTTGGCCCCAATTAGATGATATGGACTTGGAGGACATGTGGTTCCAACAGGACGGCGCCACAAGCCACACAGCGAATGTCACAATCAATTTATTGGAAACCAAGTTTGGAAAACATGTTATCTCACGAAATGGTCCAGTCGATTGGCCGCTTTGGTCGTGCGATTTGACGCCGTTAGACTATTTCCTGTGGGGCTACGTCAAGTCTATGGTCTATGCCAACAAGCCAGCGACGATTGATGAACTTCGTACGAATATCGAACGTGAAATTGCAGCAGTACCGGCTGATTTATGCTTGAAAACTGTCGAAAATTGGGTTCAGCGTCTGGACTTCTGCAAGCGTGCCTGTGGTGGCAATGCAAAAGAAATCGAGTTCCATACATAATGGCATCGAACGTACTTTTACAGGAATAAAGAATTTCATTAATATCCAAAACAGTTTTTATTTTATTTAAAAAAAACTTTTGTAGCGCTCTTATTGAAAAACCCTTTACGTGAAATAAATTGCTCACCAAACTCGGCTCTTAATAGATTCATGGTATCGTGAACCTATTGTCACGTGCCGTGTGGCATCGTCCAAAAAAAAAGTCGGTAATCATTGCACGTCAAAAAAATCGGTGATCATTGCAGGACGACGAGTTGACATATCGCGATCTTCATTGACACTAGCCGACAGTAATATTCTCCTCGTTGCGCACTCTTCGCGTTGGATTATGTCAAATAAAGTGAAACTGGTGCTAAATTTGGCAGCAACTGCTTGAATAGCCTGTGGGTGGGTCGAATATGACGACCATAAGAAGGACGTAATTAACGAAACATATTTCTCACACAGCCCAAATTTTGATAATAAAATTCAAAAATTTGCAAGTGTTGTTCGTTTGTTAGTCTATTTATGGTAACATAGCAAACGTTACTGAGCGTTACTGAAAAAAATTACACAAAAAATCAAATAGCAAAAAATCACCCTTTATTTATCATAGATAATGATTTTAATTCAGAAATTTCAATTTAATAATATTTTAATTTGTCATGTTTTCCACGTTTAATGTTTTTTGTTTGACATCAAAAATAGCTGATTGGCAACTGTCACGTATTTTCAAGAGAATTGTACGTGCCGTTACGAATCGTTTTCGTCCAGTAATCAGTACTGTGTTTCTCGATAACCAAGTTTAATCAGCTGATTCGTGGCGTTACCTTTACGCTCGAGTAATTTCAGCTTTAGAAAAGAAAAATTGTATACAAAATTGAATATCAAATGAAGGGTATTTTGAAGATCTATCCTATGGAGTACTAAAAAGATTCGAACAACTTTGAAACTAATTTTTACCTTCTAAAGCTAACTACAGCCACTATATTTATTACAAAAAGCTTTTTAGTTTCGTCCCCTTTATCACATATCAAAATGTTATAGACATCTGAAGAAACCTTGAAGGCTCTCCTTTTGAGTATAGTTCAATAAATAAGTAATTATGGGTATAAAAATTTATTAAATTTAAAATTTAAATTTTTTGAGCTACATTTAGGGCGTTTTTTAGATCATTGATTAGATCTTCAGAGTCTTCAAGACCAACAGATAAACGGATCAAAGAATCGGTTATGCCTAATTTTTTCCTGTCTTCAGCGGGAACAGAAGCATGAGTCATTACGGATCTAAAAAGAAACAAAATGAAATATACAATTTAACACATATAACCGTTATCAATTAATTTATATATATAAATATTTTTTAATTATTTGCTTTCATTTATTAACTTACGGCAATTCAGCCAAACTCTCATATCCTCCAAGACTTTCAGCCAATGTAAACATTTTGAGAGCCTTTAGAAATGCATTAGAATTTTCTAATTTACCTCTCAGGTAAAAAGAGAAAACACCACTGTAACCATATGTTTGTTTTAGTGCAATTTCATGTTGAGGATGGGATGGAAGACCGGGATGCAATACCTTTTCAACAAAACCATGACTCTCCAAAAACTTTGCAACAGCAATAGAGTTCGCTTGATGTTGCTCCATACGCAGTGCTAGCGTTTTAAGAGAACGATTTACTTGATAGCAATCAAAAGGTGAAGGGACAATGCCAACAGCTGTAATAAAAATGATAGGAATTTGTTTGTGAGAATAAAATTAAGTCTTAACTTTTTACGAAAGGTCTGCATGGATGCATTTAAAACAGAAGAAAAAATATATCTTTTTTATTTTTTCATTTATTAAGCTACTTTAAACAAAAAATATTTCTACAGCATTACAGCACACGCCAAAAAGAAAAATGTCATGAACAATATTAAAATGGCGGACTTACAGCTTTTAAGCAATATTCCAAAATCAGCACGCAATAACTCAAAAAGTTTTTGATTTGAAATTTATACAGTATTTAGAACACTAACTTAAGCGGGGACGTAGGGTTTTTAAAATTTTAAAGTTTTTGATTTAGAGCTTTTTTATACGAGTTTATTTTGCGAAAAAACAAATTTAGACTCACTCTAGTTTTTTAGGGGCTAAATAAAATTTAAATTAAAATCAGATTTCCAAATTTGTATGAAATTTTAAAATTTTTCTCGCAGGGCCTAAATACTGTATCAATTTCAGAAAGATCTGTGGATGACTGCCACAATAGCGGATCCTACGCCGTAATCCTGAATAAACGATTCATAAATAAAAGACGAAAATTTCAAATTACAATATAATGATTCAAATATTTATTTGATGATTACTATTTTCAAAATTATGTGAAATCTGTTTATTCTATATTGATTTTTTTTAATACTTGATATTTTAGCACAGAACAACGTTTTTATAAAAATTAAAATATTTTTGGCTTAATCCTGAGCAAAAACTACTAAAAACTAAGATCCGAAAAAATTATTACATACATTAAAACAAAATGTTACTAAAGGTACGGTCACATTAGGCAAATATTTGACGAAAAACGTCAAATATTTCTTTGCCGTAGTCTGACCACAATATATTTTTGAGGGGCAAACAACAAAACAGCTGATTTTGGGGAAACAAAAATATTTGCCATCAAACAATAATTTGCTAATGTGAACACTAAAGGAAAAATATTTTCCTCATTTTTGGGCAAACAAGTAGTTGGTCTTACAAAATTTTTGTAAGAGCAAACAATGTCAAATAACAGCTGTCTCAACAGTGTTGTCAGATATTAATACTAAAATCATTAAAATCTACGAAAAACGCCTAAATATTAAAATCATTAAACTGAAATGATTTTATTTGTTTGAAACTTGTATATTTATCAGTGTTTCAAATTCGGTGAACAAATTAGCCGATTCATCGATTATTTGGCTCTATTTTGGTTAATGCTAAAACAAAAAATGTAAAACTCAAATAATTTTTATTTCTTTTTAATATTGGACACAAAATGGTAAGAGAGCTTTAAAAATATACTAACTAAAATACAATCAAATTCTTTTAAAATCGAAAGAGAATCTTAAGGAATAGATAACTTTTTTAAGCAACTTAAATCAAGGGCTGTATATTCTAAAGGATAGGAGATAGACAATTTATAATTTTTGTTGTTTTGAAGCCACGTCGTATAACAGACAATTGACAATGTAATTATATGGGAATTCTGTATTTTCATACATATCCCAAGAATTACAATCGGTACACAAACACACCGATTCTACATAATTATCCACTAGAACAAATTAAATGGAACCCGAACTCGTTTTCCTAAATTTAAATGTGATATCTGTGGACATTTGATAAAAGCACTTGCTTAAAGAACACTCATTTTGCAGAAGAGCTAAAAAACCTTTATCGATGCAAGGAACTGTTTGAAAAAATTTTCCCACAATTTCCTTTCAAGCATTATGAAGGAACTTATGTTAAAAAATAATGATAAAAATTGCTTTCAAGTCGAAATTTTTTCTTAAAAACAGTTTCATTAAGCAAAATTAATAAAAATTTAAAAACATAACTTTGAATTTTGTAACTCTTTGACTTAAATTGATATGACAAATAGTTGGTAAACTTAACTAGAAACTAGTGTCAAAAATATTTAAGAATTCGCGTATTCGCATCACAGAAAAAATTGTTCTAATTTACTAGATGAAGACCAAAAAGGAATGTGCGTATTAAAAAGATTTAATAACTACAAAAATCTTGGAAAATTTTCGACTTAATTGCTTTTTGTGCAAAAATCAAACTTGGATATTTTGAAAATAGAAACACTGGCATATAGTGAAATTTCCAGTGAACAGTGGGAGTGCTGTCAAACTTAGTTCGTGAATTTCGCAAAAACTGTATAATATTTTAAAGAACTCCTTATTGAATTTAGTTTGAAAGCTGCTTTTGTTTATTTAGAAAACTTTCTATATTCACGACAGTGACAAATAAGGAAAATAAAAACCAGTTATATCGGCAAAATGTTACCATGCAGCTATACACTGACTACACTGAATTTATCAGTTCTAGGCTTAAGGTTTTATTTCTGATCATGTCTGACAATATTTTCTGCCAAAAAATACCAAGATTCTATGGCAATATTTCTTCAGAATACTTTAAACGTAACTTGATCTTTTACAAAAAGCAGCTCTGTGTTGTTATTGCAAATTTTCCGATTAATCGACCCGAATAACCGATTATTCAATTTTCTTAATTTTTCGAATAATGCCCTAACCGGTTAACCGGCAGTGAGTTTTTTTAAAACCTATCTGATTTAAAAAAAGAAAATATTTCGATTTAAAATCAAAAGAATAAGAAAAAAGTGAGGTGAATTTTAAAATTTTTGTGGATTTTTTTATTAAAGTTAATTGTATTAAATCATTTTCATTCAAGTTCGGTTAACTTAATTTTTGATAGATAAACCTGTTTTCTGTGACCAATTTTCCGAATTAAAAAATCTGTTTTTTTTGCAAGTAAAATCGTATGCTTTTGAGACAATCAACAAAATCAGATAGAAAAGTTTTCATCAAATTAAAAAATATTATGACCAACTTGATTAAAAGCAAATAACACAAAATCCAAACATTTTTGAAACATTTAAATTATTTCATCGTATGCAATTGTATGTAAACTATAACAGATAATACAAAGAAAAAATCCTTTTATGTATATTACCCAGTTAATAAAAATGTCTGCTAAGTAAATTTCTGCGTTGATATACTTCCTAGTAATCGGTAATGCAGATCAAGCGCAAAACCTATAATATCATTAATCTCTCCCACGTTTCCCCAATCGTTATGAGTAGTACCAACTTATTTAACTAGTATTTGTTGCTACAATAAAAATATTATTCGCCATCTTTCTAAAAAGAAAATCTACAGTTAAAGTTAAGCCAGCAAAAATTAGCCATTATGGTTTTGTCGTCAGCAAGTTAAGTCGTCCAACAACAAGTAAATTACTATTGACTTTGTACCTTTTTTAATTTATACTTATTTATATTTTTTATACTTTATAGAAAATAAATTCTCCTTTTTTTAATCATACAATTGAACAAGAGTTTTTAGTTTTTAAACCGACGACAATAAGAATTTTCCAAAGATAACATTACATGATTTTGCAATAGCTGTGTTTATGCGGCAAGCTATCAACGTTGGTTTGTGTCATTCTATACAAATTTGACATAAGTAACGTTAAGCATTAACACTAAACGTTGGCTTATGTCAAATTTATATGGTAGTGACTTAAGCCAAATTCAAAAAGAAAATTTATTTGTTCTATGGTTTTAAGGTAACCGGAGCCCCTAGGTCCAAAAAACCGAGACACCCGAAATGGTTAGTGCGATTCAAGATCCAGGGAATAGAATTCGCGTTAGGTCCATTTTATTAAATTTTATGTGGTATAAAAAGGGAAAAGTGAATTTTTCGCTTAGAAATAAACTGAAATTTATTGTTCACATTGAACGGAATGGAAATTAGTAAAAAAAAAAAAATTAAAAGTGTTGAGAAATAATCGCGCTGTGTACCTAAAATTTAAATTTTGTAAAAAAATCGCGCGATTTAAAAATAAAATTTCGACTGCGGCGCTATTTTCCACAATGTACCAAAACATTCAATTTTTTTTTTTAATTAGGCGGTTTTCAATTTCTACTATCACCATCGCGAGGTAATCCCTGGGTAACGCCAATGATACGTTGTCAAATTTATATAGTAGTGACTTAAGCCAAATTCAAAAAGAAAATTTATTTGTTCTATGGTTTTAAGGTAACCGGAGCCCCTAGGTCCAAAAAACCGAGACACCCGAAATGGTTAGTGCGATTCAAGATCCAGGGAATAGAATTCGCGTTAGGTCCATTTTATTAAATTTTATGTGGTATAAAAAGGGAAAAGTGAATTTTTCGCTTAGAAATAAACTGAAATTTATTGTTCACATTGAACGGAATGGAAATTAGTAAAAAAAAAAAAATTAAAAGTGTTGAGAAATAATCGCGCTGTGTACCTAAAATTTAAATTTTGTAAAAAAATCGCGCGATTTAAAAATAAAATTTCGACTGCGGCGCTATTTTCCACAATGTACCAAAACATTCAATTTTTTTTTTTAATTAGGCGGTTTTCAATTTCTACTATCACCTAAAAACCCAACGCGGATTCTGTTTCACGGATTTTGAAGAAAATTTCCTTTAATTCGAGTCATTACACTTATCATTTTTATGTATGTGAACCACACTTATGTTGTATGTGAACCACACTTAAACATCAAGTTTTTTTCTGCATTTCATTTGGCAATTCTCAATTTCAGACTAACTCAATTTTAACCATGGAAAGATACACAATCGAACTACGCGTTAAAAGTTATTCAGGCTTATTATGAAAATGGGCGTTTAAATCAAAATGCATTTCGTGCACTTCGTGATTTTTTTGGTCAGCATAATCAACCAAATGTGTCCACAATCGGGAGAATTGTGGGCAAATTTCAGCAAACCGGTTCTGTGAAAACACCTGTGCATGCTCGCCCTGTTCGTTCTGCGGAAAACATTGCTGTTGTTCGCGATAGTGTGTCATGAGGTCGGCCAAGCATTTACCGTGAATGATGTTAGCTATCGCAAGATGATAACGAACTTATTGTGGCCAGGAATTGAGGATATGACCCTGGACGATATTTGGTTTTAACAGGACGGTGCCACTTGCTACACAGCTAACGAAACAATGGCTCTTTTGCGCGACAAATTCAATGGCCGTGTTATCTCACGTGGTGGCGATGTCAATTGGCCGCCAAGATCATGTGATTTGACACCGTTGGACTTTTTTCTTTGGGGTTATTTGAAAGAAAAGATGTACGTCGATAAGCCATCGGATGGAGGTGTGCCGCCGAGGTCGCGGCGGCCATTTGGCCCATATTTTGTTTCATACATAATGGAAAATTCGCACTCATCGAGTCTTCCGATTCAAAAACCAAACTCAAAACTCCTGTATTTGTGGTAATACCAGTTAGATCTTAGTAAATTAGGGTCGCAATTTAGAACAAGGTTTCCTGAGTACATAGATTTCGTGTGCAAGTACCACTTTGTACGTCGAGTAAGCTCGGACAAGTATTCTTGTTTGCACAAACAATTAAGTCTACACTCAAGAAAAAACTATAATGGAATCTGTGGGTTTATATGGCGTTGGTTTTTGCGTCCACTTCGGGCGTGGTGGGTTCCGGCTTGACGGGTTATACAATAGGCAGGTGCGTTTTTGGGCGAGAATTCACAATGATTCAGCCTCAAGAAGCAAGCAGTGTGTCAATTTGGACCTTGAAGTTTTTTCATAAATTTCTAAAGATTATATCGGTAATTTGAACGCCGCCGTTGTTGATGGCCATTTGGGCTCTTTTTAATGCATTTTCCATCGTTTTGGAGAGAACTTCGGGCGATAAGTTCTCGAATCTTGTCGGATATTATCTGTGAGCTTCCAGAGTCTGTGGCTTGTTCACATAGACCCGAGACTTTAAAACCCTAAAGAAAAAGTCTGGAGTAGTTAAATCGGGCGATTGGGCTCGCCACTGCAAATCGGCAAAACGAGACATTAAGCAACCCGGAAACGCATACTTCAAAATGTCCATTGTCGCGCGAGCTGTGTGCCCGGCACACGGCGTTCTTTAAAAAATAAGGTCCGATGAAATTTAGGAAGTGTAGCAGAAATTTATTAAATTTTTAAAATACATAAAATGGAGATTATTAATTTTTTCGGAAGCTTAGCATCCCACCTTAAAAACCTCATACTCAGTTTGGAAAATAACCCCGCGAATCAACTGCAAAATGCAACAAAAAGTTGTATTACATACTTAGTCATGCTTTATGCCTATAGAAAGCTTTTCGATTTGATTAAGTTATTAGAGTTGTGCATACAAACGGCAAGCCAGTAGCCCATGAATTTTTCTTTGTTTGTTTTTTGACAAAATTGTCAATCATTGGCGTTTAATAATTGCAAAATATTTTCTTACTCGTGTGAGATTTTTTTAACTAAAAACTTTTATATATAGGTACTCTCTAGATATTTTATTAATATCTGAGACACACTTCACACAAAAAAGTTACTTAAGTATACCTAACTTTACAATATTTAACACAAATCATCCTGACAATACCGCCCATGGGGGTACAGCAATAATTATCAAAAACTCAATTAAATGTACTGAACTTGAAAAGATTACCTCCAAGCTACCTCAATATTAATTGAAGACTTGTTCAGCCCACTCGTGTTGTCTGTTGTGTATTGTCCTCCCAAACACAATAACACTAAAATTTAATACATTAATTTTTTAAAATCAATTGGTAATCGTTTTATTGCTGGAGGAGACTTCAACTCCAAAAACACTTTCTGGGGCTCGAAAATAACTATTACAAAGGGCCGACACTTACTTGAAGCTGAATAAGAGAAACAAATAGCAAATTTGTAAGCACTGGAGAGCCTACTTACTGGCCAACTAACTTAAACAAAAAACCTGATTTAATTGACTTCTTTATCACGAAAAATATAAAACATGAACATTTAAAGATAGAATCGTGCTTCGAACTATCCTCCACCCATAATACTCAAATTCGAAAGTAATGTTCTTCTTGCGACCCATAACAAATTTTCTTACAACAAGAAGTGCTTTAGAGAAATAGTTGAAAATAAACTTGATATCAAATATCACTAAAAACCAAAGATGAAGTGGACAGTTCAATAGCATATTTTAATGACACACTTTTGTATGCTGCGATTGATTCTACACCCATAATAACCCACAAATCAAACAAATATAGTATACCACCATTCATCAAAGAAAAGATTAAGGCAAAGCGAAAACAAAGAAAAAAATGGCAATCAACAAGATCACCCTTTGATAAAACAATCCTTAACAAACTAACCAAGGAATTAAAGGATCTTTTGAAAAAGTACAAACAGGTTAAACTGAAAAGTTATCTTGAAAACCTTGATTCAACCATGATAACAAACTACTCATTATGGAAAGCCACAAGAAAAATTAACAATGCTAGTATTCATCAACCTCCAATCCAAAAATCTGACTTAACGTGGGCCAATAATCATAACGAAAAGGCTCAAGTATTAGCTGATCATTTTTACAGAACTTTCTCTAATGAAATGGACAAACAAAATATTACTCTGCCAAATATAATTTCATCCACAAACTGCCACATCAAAAATGTTTCTCTACATGAAGTTAAAACTACTATTAAAACAAGAATTGATGCTAAAAAATCCCCTGGCTATGACAGAGTAACGGGCAAACTATTAAAAGAACTACCAATGAAGGGACTTATCTACATAAGAAATATCTTTAACGTTATAATAGCAATGAAATATTTTCCTAAAGTATGGAAAGTTGCAGAAATAATCGCTATTGCAAAGCCCAACAAGGACGCCACAAGGGCTACTTCATACAGGCCAATAAGTCTATTACCACTTTTATCTATATTATTCGAAAAACTTATTTTTGATCGACTAGAACCAATACTTATAGCAAGAAATCTTATACCAGCGCATCAGTTTGGTTTAAGACCCATGCACTCTACGATCCAACAAACACATATCTTTCTGTAGCGAAAGCGTTTGACAGTGTGTTGCATGCTGGCTTACTTTATAAATTGGAAAAAAACCTACCAATGGACAGTTTTCTTATTCTACAAAGTTATTTAACTGACAGGCAGTTTTATGTTAAATATAAAGATGAATGCTCAAGCATAATTAAAATGGAAGCGGGAGTTCCGCAAGGCCCTATCCTACACCTTCTGTACACAGCAGACATTCCTACTCCAACAACAAACACAGATTGCAACATTTGCAGACGACACTATCCTTTTGTAATCAAATTAAGATATAACTTTGGCCATATCAAACCTTCAACAATTGCTGGACAATACTCTAAACTGGTTTAAAACCTGGGGTATTTTAGTAAATAGTGAAAAAACAGTACAAGTGACTTACACTAATAGGAAGATAAACAACACTCCGATTCAAAATTATAATAAAGCAAAATATCTTGGTATGATAATCGACTCTAAATTAATCTGGAAAGATCATATCATCCGTAAAAAAAACGAAATAAAGTACAAATTTGGACAACTTTACTGGCTCTTAGGATAGGATTCAACTTTATCCTTACAAAACAAATTGCTTATATACAAAACAATAATAGCTCCTATTTGGAAATATGGCGCAGAGCTCTGGGGTACTGCAAGGCACTCTAATATAAAAATCATCCAACGAGTTCAATAAAAAATACTGAGAACTATTATAAACGCCGAATGGTACATATCCAATGAAAATATACATCGTGATCTCAACGTCAGCACAGTCCAAGAAGTCACAAGGAATTCCAGCTTAAAACATACATTTAAACTTACATCTCATTCTAACAATGAAATTAGACAACTACCCTATAACGAGCTCTCAGGTTCAAGAAGACTTAAGCGATGCACTCCATCGGAGCTATTTGTCCGATTCTTATAATTGATAATTTGGCAAAATGTATTTTATATAATTTAATAAAAATGTTTACTTACACTAAATATAAGTTATCTTTAGTGTTGATTTAAGTTAATTAATACCAAAACCTCAAAACTAATTACTAATTGTCATATAAAGACAGGTATAAATAAAATGGGATGTTAAAAAAAAACTAGTGTGGGATTTTTTGTGAAAATAGTTCTTTTTAAGAAGCGAGTAAAATTTAAATTTTTAACATCAGGTAAGGCTTTTAAATGTGATACTACAAGATGCGTTATTAAAACACACAAATTTTGAAAGGAAGGTCTTTCCTGAATATGCAAAATATTTTCCGCGATATTTTGCGATCTTTTAAATAAAAGCTTTTCCAGAATGATTTTGCAAGTTTCATATAATTGCGTTTTTAAAAAGTGTCAGGAAGAACCGACATCGGACGCCATCTTTTGTTTTGGACAAAATAGGCTCACCAAAACTAACACCTGCCGCTCTCCGCAGTTTTAAGGCAACTCTTCGTGCACTGGTTTGAAAAAAAACCAAAAAAGGTGGAGGGAATTAAGTATCATTTTTGAAATAATGTAAAAAATTTAAATGTTGTAATGGAGGCCTAGTGCATCGAAGCACAATGCAGGTAGTCCAAAAAAATTTAGAAAGTGCAGCATCTTGAAATCAGACGAGTTAGTTAAAGCAACTGCAACAAAGCTTTATCAATCTCGAAAACGAAACTGCACAGATTGTCAAAGAACTGTAATCTTGCTCTCCAGAAAGTGGTACTAAAATCAAAAAGGTTCGTATATCAATAAGTAGCGCTGAAGTATCAGTTCAATCGCTTATAAATCATACCGTAGCAAGACGTTGTGCAGCGCAAGAAGGGTTTCTTAGAACTTTGTCAATTATCGACAAAATTTTATAGACAAACAGCACTAATGACAATATGTTTAGTGCATTAATATGTATCAATCCATATGTGCTCCGTAAATGATAATGGTGATAGTTAGTCAGTACTTTAAAAAATTCTGCTCTTTCTTCAACACGGTATTGTCAACCCATGAAGTTCGTTTTCGTAGATGGCAAGCAATTTCAGTTTACAACAAATATTATCTTTTGTATGATTCACAGTTATCAATACTATGTCATCCTGTGCTTCATGCTATTATGTGACGCTAAGCCTAGGAAAATGAACAACATCTTCGATATATCTCAAAAAAATATTAATGAATCCTTTTTATCCCTTGGAATATAACCTCTCCATACATGGAACAAATTTTTAGAATGTATTTTAGATATAGCTCACAAACTCACAAGGTATGGCAAGCTCCTGGAGCAGAAAGTAAAAGAAGAGAAGAAAAAGTACGTTTAACAAAAATATAACTGGCGTTAATTTGGATTTAATTAAGCGTTTTGATGTTCTGGTAGAGTGATTTAATTGTGGTATTTAAATTGATTCAGAAAAGTTCGACGATTATGTACGAAAAACTTTGGAATTGTACTTGGGAGAATATTCCTGGTACCCACCCAAAGCCCGTAAGTGTGCATAGAATCCTTTCGTATGGAAAGGATATTATAGCCTCTTGAATTCTTCCGCTCGAACAATTTTCTGAAGAATCTCAGGACGCAAGCAACAAAGGTAGCATAAAATATCGCGGGCTTTTTACAAGGAAAACATTCCGACTTGATGCTGATATGGATTTATGTAATCGACTGCTTATTTCATTGTATCCGTACATCGTTAGTCTTCATAAATCTCTTAAAACCAAATCGTGCCATAGGTTTTAGAGTTGTTAAAACCATTTGCAGACCCATGTAACGATTATGAGTCTTAAGATGATTGCAATGAATCGAGTTCTCCAAATTTTGTTACGAAAAAGGTGCACCAGACATTGACTTTGAGTAGATGTAATGGCTCGTCTTAAATGATACATGGACAGATAATCGTCCACGTTCGTGCCTTATCTATGTGTACTCTGTATCGTTTACTCCACAAATATAAAAACAATACTTATAGCATCTTCCAACGAGGGTCACATTCGACAAAATTATTTTTTTAATGTTGCAGCACCCGGTGGGTTAGACTGAATCTTCTGCTAGGTAAGCTTTTAAAAAAAGTTAGCAGGATGAAAAATTTTAGTTTTTATAATAACCAGACGAAACTTGGTATATAAGCTTGCATTGGACAATTGCGGCTCAAATTAAGTTATTTTACATTTTTTTGTAATCCCTATTTTTGAACCTAAGCCATATAAAACATTCCAACAAAATTACTTTTAAAAGTCTAAGAAATCGTTAAAAATCTGCTTCAAATTCGGTTAATTTCTTTACTTTTTTTTTTTTGCAAAAACACAATTTTTTTAAATTTTTTTCAACAAATAAATGTAAAGCAGGAATGGATGGATCTCAATATTTATGGGTGGATCTCAATATTTATTGGATGGATGGATCTCAATATTTATTTCATCTAACGGACTTAGCCCTTACAGAATACTATTAAAATACATGACAACAATTAAAAAATAAAAAAAAAAATTTTAAATCTCAAGAAAGATAACAGCTAACTATGATTCACTTTCATCCAGCATGTTGGTGATTAACCTCTTAAATGGTTGCCTGCCAATATTGAAATCAATTCGGTTTGATACCGAATTGTACAAGACGACACATCATTTAGCCCATAGTTAGTTCCATGGAAAGGTGTTTCAAATAAATGTAATTCTCATTATGCCCTAACGGGAGCATGAAATGGTAAAATGGATAACAAAGGAGAGCAATCAATTTTGTTATCTATTAAATCTTTTATAAAAGTAATGCTCTGGATCTTTCTGCGAGCTATTAATGATTGGATACCGAGATTCTGCAATCGCTCCTGGTAATTAGATATTTTCATATGAAATTGCTTTTTAAAGCAAAACTTGAAAATCGTTTTTGGATTTTTTCAATCCGGTTAACATCGTTGTCATAAAAAGGGGTTCCAAATAATACTCAAGTATTCAAGATGAGACCAGACTTAAGAACTAAAAGAATTTAGGAATTAAGAAATATTTTCGAATTCCTATTTAAAAAACCAAATTGTGAGTTGGATTTGGAAATAATCACCCTTATTCTAGTTGTCGTCATCGACACAAGACAATGTCGTCTTGGGATTTTTTTTTGAAATTGGTATTCCCGTTGTCGTTATCGAAAATATTTGGTATTCTGTAAGAAAATGTGACGACGATATTGTCTTGAAACGACTCTGATTTTGTCGACACAATTTTTAGTAACGATTTGAGGAAAAGTAATGACTGAAAAAAAAAAACGGAAAAAATGGGAAGAAATATCAAATTTATTAAATTCACTTGGCCCACCGAGAATAATGTGAGATGGATGACAGAAGGTAAAGAAAGCATGTACGTATAAAGTACATTATAAAAGTATAACAAAATTTATTCATAGGTTTGGCGAGACTTAAAATTTAAAGTTAAAAAGAAAATGGTAGCCAACAAGGCTTAGTGTAATGCTACAGGTGGCGGAAGATTCAAGCAATTTATATTGATCCCGCTGGAGGAAGCTGTGGCAAATCTTCTACAGTTTCAGAAACAGCTGAACCCTAAGTTAAAGTCGTTTCCAACACTGAGCTGGTACGACCCCTGGGCTAAAAATCTTAATGTAGCTGCCAACTTTATTGTTTTGGAAATAAATGTGGACTTGATTCCGGTTTTCAAATTAGGTGCTATTGTTTCCAGCACATCTTTGAAGGCTGTTTTATTCAGCCGAAAGTAACTTTCAAACCTTTTAAAAAAATTAGAATATTAGCATTCTTTTAAGTAACAGACTTTGATTTTGCTACTCACTTGTTATCCGGCAGATAAAAGATATTGGATTTCTGTATGAGAAGTCTTTTTTCCAATACTAGATTTTCTTTATTTTCTTCATCACTGGTATCAGAATTTAAATTACACAAAAAAAACATTTTTTCGCAAAAATAAATAACAAAATAAATCTGCCGACTCAATTTTTAGAGATGTGTTTAAATCGATAAACTGTCGACGTCGTTACAACACTGTTTTAGAATACCAATTTGGTGTCGAAGTGATGTCGACGTCGAAGCAAAGTGATGTTGACTCAAAAACGACGACGACATTGATAACGACAACTAGAATAAGGGTGAATATAATTTATATGATCATTAAATGATAAAAAAAATATTCAAATCTTTTATTTCTGGCGTAAAAAAATAGAATTATTCTCACCTAAATAATCAAAAGTTATAGGAAAATTTTTAGCTTACTTTACATTTAAAAAAATTCAGAAAATATGGCGCTGAAAGTTTAAACATTCAGCTATCGACAAAATGTTATAAAAAGGTAAAGAGGTTTTATCTATTTTTGATCTGTTATTTTGGTAAATGAATGGTATTAATAGGATTTTAGATCATATAATCATATTCGTTTTTTTTATAAATTGTTTTATTTCCAAATTCAACATAAAACTTCTTTACATTAAACACAATGATACAGTGCAAAATAGAATTTAAAAATATTGTCTAATCGACTGATTAAAGTTTTTTGTTAATGCTATGCATAGCGAATATGCAAAATTTTTAAGAAAAACTGGTGGCATAAGATCAAATCCAGCACTTTTGTTTGTATTCAGATGTATTAAAGATTCAAAAACATAAATTTTTTCCAGTTGCAAATGTCCAATATTAACGATGTCATTAATATTAAATAGTTCGAAGCAATATTGGATATATTGATAAAGAGAAGAAAAATATTTATCAAATAAAGTTCCAACTTCATATTCGCCACAGGCTAGTGTGTTTCCGAAGTACAAAGTTCGAGGTATTCCGTTGAAATCCCTTTTGCTATTAAAAAATACCCAAAAAAAATTTAGGGTTATCCATAATACGTAGTTCCATATTAGCAACGTATCTCTTATACAAAAAGTTAGATAAAAATTAATATTCGCGCCTAAGGCGATTAAAACTTTCCTTGTCGGTAGATGAGTTTGTTAATTTATATTTGTTTTAGAGCTTTATACTAACGGGCTTATGAAGTTGTACTTTTTCGAACCCGATTTTACTTTTTGTTTGTGTGTTATTACAGAAAGTTTGTAAATTGTACCAAATTAGTCATTGGTTAACCATTGTACTTTTTAAAATGGTACAATTGTACCAACCTTTGCATCCCTGATCGAAACAAAGTTTGGCATTTGCGATACACGCAAACATAAAAAAATATGTATTAACTTTAAAGTCTTTGACACTTGTCTCAAATCAGTTATACTAAAATATTTAAGATGGAGGCATGTAAGAAGTTTAATTACTATGTGTGACAGATAAAAAATTATGCCCAGTCGCCGTAAAATCACTATTAAAATAATTAACTTTCATGACACTTTTTTTTTTGAAGGGGTATTTCACAGAGGTTGCAAGCTCTGTCGGAAATTTCCCAGAATATCACAACTTCCGGTCTTAGACCAAGTGTTCCCTAGTAATGTCAGTCAGGCACCCGTCTGATGACAGCCAATGTAAGAAGGCATACTGTATTGAGTATCCAGAGTGCATGCTTATATCGATGCGTTTTTGGAAACTAGATGCCAATCGATAACAATTTAGCCAGTAAAAATCAACTGTATTCTGCTGGCCTAGCAATATTGGCAGCGAAGAAAGCCATTGTCCGATAAAATTATTACTGCAAGATTGCGGAACAGAGCTCAAAATCTTACAATAATACAATGCTCCGACGGAAACATCCGAAACGGAAGGAGAGGAAGCATTTTATAATCTTCTCGACAGCGTTTTTGACACCGTTCACCTAGGCGATATAATTATAATGATGGGAGATTTTGATGCCCAAATGGGAGACAACAACGCGAATGTCGAAAACACAATGGTAGGCATGGGTTTTCTGACAGAGATTGGGGAGATGCTGTTGGACACATGTAGGATGAACACCCTTGTTATAGGTGGCACACTATTCCAACACCCAAGGATTTATAAAGTTACTTGGGTATCCCCAGAAACAAAACTGAAAACCAGATTGACCACATTACTATCAGCAAAAAATGGCTCACTATTGGACGTGCGTAACAAGAGGGACTAACATCGCAAGCGATCACCATCTAGTTTTTGCAACGCTCTGCAAAAAAAATTGCGGCTATTAAAAACAACAACCTAACCCCAGCAAGGAAGTTTAATGTAAAGAAGAAACTTAAAAATAAAGTAGACCCAAACTCTTTCACCACTGCACTTAAAACATAACTAGATCTGATTAACAACTTGTTACATCGAAGGAACAAGAATTAAATCTTTGGGAAGTATTTAAATTATGCTTTCCATGGCCTAACCGACGCAACAAACCACATGCAACTGCGCTACAAATATTTCTAATTCAAATATTACCACCGACAGCCCTGATATTACAGATATCCGAGGCAATAAAACTGCTAAGAAATAACAAATCTCCAGGCTCAGATAACATCTCACCGGAGCTGGTTTTAATTGACCTAGTAACCAGTGCCCACTTACTGGCTCCCGTTATAAAAAATTTTTAGATGAATGAAACTCTTCCAGAGGAACTTGCGGAGGAACTGCCTAAAAAAGGTGATCTAACAGCGGGCATAAATTGGAGAGGCATAACACTACTTAATATGGCCAACAAAGTGATTGCAAATATAATAAATAGAAGATTATCCACAACTGTTTTTCCTAAGCTCAGAAAGGAACAGGCCAGCTTTCGTGCACATAAATTATGTACCTATCATGTAAACAGCTTAAGGATAATTGTAGAACATTCAATGGAGTTCACCGTTATGTCTAATGGATTTTGAGAAGGCATTTGACATCATAAATCACCCTGCTATATGGAAAGCATAAGTTTGCAAAGGGGTTCCCAGTAAATTAATACATCTCATCAAGAGTCTATACGTAAATTCCACTTGTCGCATATTACATGAGAGTCAACTGATTAATAAAGTTTTGTTAATTGTGTCCTCGACATAGTAATGGAAAAAGCCACAAACCATAGAAGTTGAATCACGTAGGGTTTGCAAGGTCGATTAGAGGATCTTGCCTACGCAGATGACATCTGTTTGCTAACACACTCATTTTCTTATATGCATGCAAAGTTGACAATGGTTTATGAATCCGCACTATTCGTTGGTCTGAAGATAAACATGGGTAAAACATAAACAATGTGCATTAATGCAAACAACGAGCAAAGGTTAACCATTCAAGCCCTCTAACTTAAGGATGTAGAGACCTTCTGCTTCTTAGGAAGCATACTCGAAAAAGTTGTGGCTCTACCGCAGATATCTTCAGTCGTATAAATAAAGTTCGACAAGCTTTTGGGCAATTTAATCCTGTGTGAAACTCGTAGAATAATTCTCTCTCGACATCCGTGGCTTGGTTTTAACAAAGCGAAATAAATATAATCCTGGAGATTGGCGATTATTCACTACTTCGTCCAAAAGTACCTTAAAGCAGTTTTACTACATGTCACTAATTTGAAAAATTATATTCCTATACTAAATACAAAAGAGACTGTTTGTGTGAAAGTAGAAATATACCGTAATGGAGAATGGACTGCTTGGAAACCTGGAGTAAATGATTTACACTCTGAGTACAAATAAAATCACCAATTGATTTTATTTCTCAGAAATAACAAAAGTATCCCAAATGAAAATAAAAGAATAGGAAAAAATGAAAACAAAACGAATTAGAATTTTGGAATAAATTTATTTACAAAGTTTATGTAGTACATACAACCTTCACAGTATGAACCTACGAATAACAAGAAAGAAAATTTCTATGGTATCGACGGAAATAGTATCCACGACATTTTTAGGACTTTTGACATCAGTTTTCGGACTAATATTTAAAAAGAGATAGATACTTTGTATCTTTTATGCGGTCGAATATCAAGCTACAAAACGTTTTAGGAATTTAGGGTTTCCCAATCGGATTTAATGTCAAAGATGTTTTTTTTTTGACATTAACATTACCGCCCGCCTTGCAGTGTATGTGCAAACAAGTCAAATATCGTAATAATAAAGGATATACATACATATGGGCTTTTAAAATAAAAATTTTAGAATTCAAAAGTATATTCATTTCAAATTATTATTAATTTATGTAGTTAAATTTCAATTCAAGTAGTTTACTTATAGATATATATATATATATATATACTAGTATCTTAAAGATACAGGAGGGTTAAATTTTTGCTTATATCTGTGTTTGATAGAGCGTTATTTTCAAATTGAACAGGAGCCATAGATGGTCCATCCAAATATGGTACTCTGTGCCATATAACCCTGGGATAAAGATCCACCCCTATAACAGCATCGATAACGGCTGACTCATAGAACTTGGAGTCAGCGAGAAATATATCGCGGAAATTTTTCTTGAAAGACTCTGGCAGTGACTGAGTCGGAGTGAGCAGAGTGAGACGATTGTCAACCCGAAAAGTTCCTTCTATTCTCGAATTGGAATCAAACCTTGATTTCATGGTCAATGGACATATAGTCTCATCCTGTAACGTCAACGTGGTTAAACGAAGTTTTTCCACAAATCGCTTGGAAATTCAACTTATAGGCGAGCCAGAGTCCAGAAGCACAGTAGGAAGCAAAATCACGCTATTCTGACGCAAAATAGCTGTGAGTGATGATAGTTTCGATGTTAGTGCTACTGAAGGCGCACGATTCTTTGGCCGGACGCTTCTAGATGACTAGGGCTGTGGCGATGGAGAACGAGAATGCGTTGACGAAGTTGAAGATTCTGGAATCAATCTTGGATTTATAAGTGTGTGGTGAAACTTTCTACACCTCTTACAGCCGTGTTTGGTAAAACATATTCCCTTAGAATGATCGTGCGCCAAGCAATTAATGTAATATTTATGAGCCTGAACAGCTCGTATACGTTCCGTAATATTCATGGATAAAAATTTTTTGCAAGTTCTCAGAGGATGAGGTCTATTGCAGATATGAGTTGTAGTTTAGAGGGAGGTTTGATTGTGGGGTATGTCGACGATTTTTGTCATGTTTACTAGTGGACCTTTTAGGCATTATAAGCTAAAAGAAGTAAAGGTAGGAAATAAAGCGACAAATAAACGTAAAGTAGAGAAATGTACTTTTATTCTAATTTAGTAATTGACCTCGTTATTCGCCCCCTTTGGGTGAAAACGTCAGCGACACGAACGCGTTTATCGGAACCGTAGGAAATCTTCTCAACTCTGCCAAGACGCCAAGAATTTGGAGGAAGGTTCTCATCTTTTATAACGACCAGAGCGTTCTTGGTGAGATTATTCCCCGGATTTTGCCACTTAACCCTCTTTTGTAATTTTTTTAAGTACTCGTTTTTCCAACGAGTACAAAAGTTCTGGTGGAAAAATTTTAAGTGATGCCAACGATTGATTATAGATCTCGCTGGCTCATTGATCTTTGGATCTATAAGGGCTAATATCGGGGATCCTATAAGAAAGTGCCCGGGAGTTAAATCTGACAAATCAGAAGGATCCTGAGAAAGCGGAGACAAGGGCCTAGAGTTCAGACACGCATCAATCTTGATTAAAAAGGTTGAGAATTCCTCGAACGTATACTTGAAACATCCTGATATCTTACGAACGTGAGCTTTAAAGCTTTTTACTCCTGCCTCCCATAATCCCCCCATATGTGGAGCCCCTGGAGGAATGAAATGCCAGGTTATATTCTGATGCGCATAGTCAGCAGTAATTGTCTTGTGTGAAGTACGAATAAATTCCCTTGCTAGAATTCTGGAAGCTCCTACAAAGGTCGTACCATTGTCGGAATGTAAATGGAGCGGACACCCGCAGCGGGATATGAATCAGTTAAAAGAAGCTAGGAATACAGCAGTGGACAAATCGGATGTAGCCTCCAAGTGTATTGGCTTTGTGCAGAAACAAACAAATACACAAGCGTATTCCTTTGTAACACGACAAGCTCTGCCGGAGTAACTTTTAATGTCGAAGGGGCCCGCAAAGTCAAGTCCTGTGTGAGTAAAGGGACGTGATAGTTCGGACCTTTCAGGTGGTAGCGCCGCCATTATCTGCTTTTGACACCTCCTTTTGTACAGTATACATACAAGGCTTACATTTATTTATGGTAGTCTTTAGAGTATTTAAAAACCGGTTTCGGTTGTCTTCGAAAAATAGAATTTTAAGAAAACCGGTTTCGGTTTTTGCAGAAAAAACCGGTCAACCGGTTTTTTCGTTTTTTTTTTTTAATTTGAATAAAAAGCTTATATAATTTGTTAATTGTTTTTATAACAAAAAAAAAAAAACAAATTTAATATGTATATAAAGTAATAAAAATAAAAAATACATTCTTTGAAAAAACCAAAAAAAATATATATAAGTTAAGGTATGAAGTTTTCATAACTTAATATTTTTTTTTATATTCCCACGAAAAGACTAAATGAACTAATATTGCGAAATCAAAGTTACAGGCGCCAGTATTTTGTGCTGACACCGATGTCAGCGAAAATATTATTTTTTTTTTTGAATTCTTTAATCGAACCATTTTTACCTTTTACTAAATTATGCTGACGCTATGTCTGCAAAATTATTGAAAAAGTCGTTATTATGATTTATGCTAGAAAGGAAAGTCAGTTCGAATTGATCCACAAGAGTGGAAATAACATAAATAATTAAAGAAATAAAATTTTTATTTTTTTAAAATGTAAAAAGGACAGTTTTTAATTGGGGGCTCAACCGGGATCGCCTATCGAAAACAAAGTTCTGAAAAAAACAAGTAAGAACATCGATAGTGCGTCCGCCAACCAAACAAAAAAGTATCCTTATGAAAAGGAGAAAATAATAAAAAAAACAGTGACAATAAAAAGTATCCTTATGAAAAGGAGAAAATAATAAAAAACAGTGACAATAAAAAAGTATCCTTACAAAGAGGAGAAAATATAAAAAAAAACAGTGACAGTTAAAAAGTATCCTTATTAAAAGGATAAAATAAAAAACACAGTGACAATTAAAGAAAAAGTGTCCTACAAAAAGGAGAAAATATAAAAATAGTGACAAACAGAAAAAACCCTTTTTAATAAGAGTGTTTAAACAAATAAACTAAGTGATTTAAAATAAATCAAGTGTCAAAAAAACTCTATGTTCCCGGCAAAAAAAAGTGGTAGTCATTCTGTGACTATAATTTCTTTCATTGCTTCCAAAACTTCAGTTGACATTCTTTTATGATTTTTTGGTGTTATTCTAAGGCACTTCCAAAAGAATTCATGTGTTCATATTTCAAATGCAGTGATCTGGATATAAACCCGAAGCATATGTCAAAAAATCATCAAAATTATTTTAAAATTGTGTAAAAATTATTTCAAATTGCCCAAAAATGTTTTTAAATTGTTCAAAAATATTTCAAAATTGTCTAAAGATGTTTCCAAATTCTACAACCAGTTTTTAAATTATCCAAAAATATTTTAGAATTTGTCTAAAAATTCATTAAAATATTTGAAAAATGTTTCAAAAATGCTTTTTCACTAATGCAGAATTATTTATTTGTTTTAATAAAGAGAGTTTGTATTTGATATACAAATTTCATCAAAGCTTAAATACTACAAAGTATAGGAACATTTTCCACTCATGCATCAGAATACCTAATCATTGTATTATCATTGCTTCCTAAGAGTAAAGTATGAGTAATGCTAGTAGCTACATTTGAATACTTCCATCCTATGACACACTAATGTTAAATTCATCGATGAAACCATTAGAAAAGAAGTGATGACTTTGCCATAGTAGTGATGCTTTTATTGCTTCTTTGGCAGCTTCATTTTTGCTGGGTTCATCAACAACATTTTTAAAAAAAAAACTTATTAGGAAAAATATATAAAAAAAAAAACAATTTCGTGAACAATATTTTTTATAAAAAAGTAGATAACAAAAAATATACAGTTGTATAACAAAAACAAAAGTTTAAAAAAAAAAAAACATAATTAAAAAAAAAAAAAAAATGACAAAAAACATATAACAAAAAGAAAAAACAAAAATATATAACGATTGGCCTAACTAACTGTCCACTCCGAGACAGCAACACCCCAGAACGAGTGTAATCTGGGACAGCTTTAAAGCGGTGGTACAATAACAGTGACAACTTGCAGCGGCAGATATTACAAATAACAAATTATTGTAAGTTTAGAAAATAAGTTAAATTAAATTGTAAATCCGAAAATTCTTTACAAACTGGCTAATATAGTAGAAGATATAGTAGAAAATCTCACTGCAGAGGAGATCAAATTTCTAATTAAACGTAGAGAGTAAGATACAATTGACGAAGAACTAGAAAGAGAATACGAAACGGACTCAATAGACAATCTTTCAAATCTATTTAATAACATGACAACAAGTGATCCCAACATGAACAATGAGCAAATAATTAGGATAGTGACGCAGACCACAGCACCACTCCTAAGGGAATTGGAAGTGCTAAAGGCAAATTCTGACAGACTGTCAATTGCAATTACTGTTACAGAATACAAACAACAAACTATTGACGAAACCAAACGATGTGACGAAAGCTTGGATGTTATAAAATCCCTTCCAAACTTTAACGGAAAAGATACCTCTTATGCAAGCTGGCGAGAAGCCGCAAACAACTCCATGAGTCTATATGCCAAAGGTAGTCGCAGGTATTTCGCTGCATTGACCATTTTACGGAACAAAGTAACAGATGAGGCAAATGACACTCTAACGAACCACGCTACGGTACTGAATCTTGACGCTATTATGGCCCGACTGGACTTTGCTTATGCCGACAAACGACCAATCCATATCATTGAACAAGAACTCAGTATAATGAGGCAAGGTTCTTTGACAATTTTGGATTATTATAACGAAGTTAACAAGAAACTGACTTTACTAATAAACAAAACGATAATGACCTATGGATCAAATTCCTCTCTATCGAATGAACTAAACTGTAAAAATCGACAATATGCACTTAGATTTTTTGTCACCGGTCTAAACCCACCACTGGCGAATATTCTTTTCTAACTTTCACCTTCCGATTTACCGAATGCCTTAGCCAAAGCTCAGGAGCTAGAAGCGAATAATGTAAGAGCTAATTTTGCTGTACAATTTAATAGAAATCAGGGCAGCAATCAAAACCTAAGGAATACCCAAAATGTTTTACGATTTCCTCATAGAAATCGCTTTAACAATTTTCAACATGGCCAAAACCTTCCCATTATCCATCGCCAACCTAAGCCCGAACCGATGGAAATAGGAAGCTCATTAAATATTCCGGTCGCTGCGATGAATAATAACGTTCGACAGATTGGACAATCACTAAATTATGGACTAGGACCACAAATTAGTCAGTGGCAACAACGGCCACAAAATACAAATCAATTTGGCCAAAGGCCACAATTTAATTATCCCATAAAAAGGCAACATCCTAGCGGACAATTTAGTTCCCATCCAATAAACAAGGCCCAGAGAGTAAATAATTTCAATGAAACAGCTTTTTTAGACACGACCCCGGACTGCCATACATTATTAGGGCAGGAGCATCCGGGAGAACTTTCAGAATTTTAATTGACAGTGGAGCAACCAGTTGTTACTGTAGCCCCAATGTCCTTACTAACAGACAGGAATTAGATATTAAGAAAATAATAAAAACCATAAATGGTTTTACCATTATCAAACACTGCTACGAGGCAAGACTGTTTGGTATTAGAGAAAGATTCTATGAGATTCCCAACTTAGAATCCGATATTTTAATAGGTTATAATTTTTTGGAAAAAAGCTAACATAAAACTTGATTTCGAAAACGGCACAATTACGTGTGGCGATAAAATTGATAAATTTATAAATTTTAATAAACCAGCATCAACGAGTAGTGCTGTTAATGAAAATAAGGAAAACGAGGAAAATATTATAAATAACTTGAGAAATGATCTTGAGTGCGAAAATTATGACGAGAACGATATCAATCGTAGTTATGGAAGAACCATAATTGATGAATTAGATAATGAAATTCGAAATGAAATAGAAAATTTACACTCGAAAATTGATACTGTTCTGCCATTCAGAACGGATATAAAAGCTGAGATACGTACAATTTCTGAAACTCCTATATGGAGTAAGCAATATCCCTATCCACTCTCAGTAAACTCATTTGTAAATAAGGAAATAGAAAAACTATTAAGCGACGGAATTATACGTCCCAGTAAAAGCCCTTACAACTCCCCAATATGGGTAGTGCCCAAAAAAAGGAACTAACGAAGACGGAACGCAAAAATCTCGAATGGTAATTGATTATAAGAAACTAAATGGAAACACTATATCATATAAGTATCCGATACCGGATTGCAGTGTTATCCTATCAAATTTGGGAAAAGCGAAGTACTTTTCCACCATCGACCTCGAATCCGGATTCCATCAAATTTTAATGAAGCCGGAAGATATTGAAAAAACAGCGTTTTCTGTGAACAACGGAAAATATGAATTTATTAGACCCCAGTATCTTCCAAAGTGCCATGGATGATATTTTAAGGGACTATTATAGGAAAATTTTGCCACGTCTATATAGACGATATAATAGTATATTCGGAAAATTTGCAAGAACATAGGAAACATTTGAAAATGGTAGTTCAAAGACTTAAGGATTCCAATATGAAAATTTCTTTGGAAAAATCAAATTTTTTCAAAAAAAAGGGTTGAATTTTTGGGTTATATTGTTGCCCATGGTATTATAAAAACCGATCCAAAGAAAATAGAGACGATAAATAGTTACCCTGAACCTAAAACTCTCAGACAATTGAGAGGCTTCCTCGGCATAACGGGATACTATAGAAAATTCATTAGAGATAACGCAAAAATCTCAAAACCATTGACAAAATATCTTACAGGAGAGAATGGCAAAGTTTCACAATACATGTCCAAAAAAATTGCAGTAGAATTTGATTCGGAAGCCCAATCAGCTTTCAATAGACTAAAAAATTTATTAACTGACCAGGTTGAACTTGCACAACCTGATTTCAATAAGAAATTTACTCTGACAACTGACGCATCAAATGCAGCAGTTGGCGCTGTCCTAACCCAGGATGGCAAACCCATAATTTTTATTTCCAAGACACTTCTGCCGAACGAAACTACGCTACAAACGAGAAGGAATTATTTGAGATAGTTTGGTCTTTAAAAACACTGAGGAATTATCTATACGGAGTGGCAGATTTGGAAATCCATACCGACCATCAGCCACTCACTTTTGCAATATCTTCTAGAAATCCAAACGCGAAACTAAAAAGATGGATGTCCTTTATAGAGGAATATTCTTCGAAATTTGTCTATAAACCGGGCGCAACAAACGTCGTGGCCGATGCACTTTCTAGGCAAATATTAAATAATATATCAGATGATGAATCTTTACACAGCACACAACACTCCGCTGAAAGTAGTGAAGAATTTACAATTAAAGAAACTTCCAAACCACTCAATGAATTTAAACAGCAAATTCTTCTAAGCAAAACCGACTTTACAAGTTATCAATCAGTTAGTAACTTCAATAGAACTAGACACATCATTGAATTTGATACAAGAGAGAGTCTTAAAAACATGTTAAAAGAATTTATACGGCCCAATTTGGTGACAGCAGTACATTGTTGCCTAGAAGATCTTTATGAATTTAAGGAAACAGTAAAAGAAACTTTTACTAACAAATTTGTTTTTACTAAAATCTTTGCAATCGATATTGTTAATGTCGATGACCAAAAAGCCATAATTGAGGAAACTCACACTAGGGCACATAGGAATTCTAAAGAAAATCACAAACAAGTTTGTAAACAATATTATTGGCCAAAGATGATCGACCACTTCAAGGAATTTATCAGACATTGTAATATCTGCAGTAAAGCGAAATATGATAGGAAACCAACTAAGATTCCAATTGGAGAGGCTCCAATTCCTAGTAAGGAGGGGGAGTTCCTACACATCGATATTTTTTATGCCCAACATTTAAAATTCCTTACCTGCATCGACGCCTATTCAAAATTTCTTATAATAAAACAAATAGAAGATAAAACAAACTTAGGTGAAAAAGTCTTGGATATATTACAAACTTTTCCTGCAGCAAAAAAATTAACGTTAGACAATGAACCAGGCTTTAAAACTCCTACTTTCCGATCTTTGATGCAAAGATTAAAAATTCAACTGTATTTTTGTGATCCTAGACATAGCACAACTAATGGACAGGTAGAAAGAGCACACTCTACTTTGATTGAAATAGCAAGATGCTTAAAAGAAGAATTTCATTTACTAGATACCACTGAAATATTTCATAGGGCAGCTCAACAGTATAACTTCAGTATTCACTCAGTTACAAATGAAAAACCATTTAATGTATTTCATAATAAAGTCAATCATGAAAAATAGGGCAAAGAGATAAATTACTTCCTCGCTACAAGAAACAGAAACTAAAGGAAGACTTAGGGAATAAGATTAAAGTTCATAGTAGAAATAGAATAATTCACAAAGAGAACATAAAAACCTAATAAGATTTCATTTTATAGAAAATGTTAAAACTATTGATTTTACTGACGATATTCACCAACTGTAAATTAGAAGTACAGATACTGGACTACTCCAATTCTCAGATGATTTCGATTCACGCTGGACAAACACTAATACAGGACGGGAATTTCAAATTAATACACTCCACAGATTTGGACAACTATGAAAACGTAATTGCTGACTTGAGACAGGAAATACGAAACAAAATGTCTTCGGACAATTCAATCTTTCCAATGCTTAATCATGAAATATATAAAAACTAGAAAGAAAAGATCGCTTGATTTTCTGGGGACTGCTTGGAAATGGTTAGCGGAAACACCAGACCATAACGACCATCAGATACTACTCGATAAAACGAACAATATTTTTGAAAACACCAAATACCAACGAATAATTAATAGAGACACCATCACGAGAATGAACCAACTGACTAACATAACAAACGTCATTTTAAGGAAAATACAGACAGAAGACAATTTTAAGAAAGAATTTGAACAAAATTTAATTTATAAACTAAAATTAATAAAAGAAGAAATATTAAATATAGAGTATGCCTTACAGTGGGCCAAAGCAGGAATTATAAATACTTTTATATTATCAGAAGAGGAAATAAGTGAAATCAAGAAACAGTTAGACTATGAAGAGTTCCCATTCTCCAATATGGAAGAAGCATTAGAATTTTCGGATATAAGAATAGCTGTAAACAATATGTCAATTATTTATATCGTAAATTTGCCTACTATTAGTACAAATATTTGTGAAAATATATTAATTAAACCATTAAAAATATACAAAACTATAATAAAAATTCAAAATGAAAATATTGTAAAATGTAAAAATAGAATTTTTGAAATGAAAACTGAATGTAAAACTTTTAATAAATTCTCAAATTTGTAATAATCAAAACCTTTTAGAAATAAGTAATACAAACTGTATTCCAAAATTGTTATCTAGCGGTAATCATAATTGTGCTATGGTAAATAACCAACACGTCCCAACTATTGAGGAAATAAAACCGGGAATAATTTTGTTAAACCAATACAATGGTTCAGTAAGTATTCCAGACGCTAAATCCTGGAATCTATCGGGAAACTTTTTAATCAAATTTCATAACGCTTCATTAAATTTAAACGGTGTTAACTATTTCGCAAGAGAATTACACGATTGGAAACCGCTTCCAGCCATTTTTCAGTTCTCCTCTAACAAAACAGAAATGGAAGAAATTCTTTCTCTGCAAATGATGAAGAAATCGGTTGACTCGTCAACCGAGGGAAGAATTGAATTTTCTTTCAATATGGTACTTTCAATTTCATTGGTCGCAATTATAATTTTTGTCATCTGGAAATTGAGGCAAAAGGACAGAATGAATCTGACAATAAACAACCAAGGCTCTACGCCGACAATTCCAGATCCTGAAAGCTCGTCTCCAGAAAGGAGACAAGTTCTTAAGATATTAAGACAAGTCTTTCAAAATGATTCAATCGGGACGATTGATCTTACAGAGAGGGGAGTTAAGGTATGAAGTTTTCATAACTTAATATTTTTTTTTATATTCCCACGAAAAGACTAAATGAACTAATATTGCGAAATCAAAGTTACACGCGCCAATATTTTGTGCTGACACCGATGTCAGCGAAAATTTTATTTTTTTGAATTCTTTAATCGAACCATTTTTACCTTTTACTAAATTATGCTGACGCTATGTCTGCAAAATTATTGAAAAAGTCGTTATTATGATTTATGCTAGAAAGGAAAGTCAGTTCGAATTGATCCACAAGAGTGGAAATAACATAAATAATTAAAGAAATAAAATTTTTATTTTATAAAATGTAAAAAGGACAGTTTTATATATATATATATATATATATATATATATGCACAGCGCATGTTGCGGGGACGGGTTTTCGTTCCACAAGTTACTATGAAGACATTTTGGTACTTTGGGGACCGTCCTCAAACTTTTAATTATTCTACTGTTTACACTGAAGATATTTTACTGGATACGGCGCATGTTATAGGGACTTTTTTGGCTGTATATACATATGTCTTCAAAGTATGTGCAATGCACATATATAAATTAAGTTTTTTAAAAAATGTTTTTAAAAAAAAATTATTTTTTTAGTTACCTTTCGGTAACGTTCTTTATTTAATGAGTTCACGAAACTGACTGCAAAGCTTTACAATAATTAAACTTAATTTATTAAACTAAACTGTTGAATTTGCATTCCCACCAAACCATAGGCTTATGGCTGCGCGTGTAGCGTTTTTGTTGAGTTTGCATTTCCCATCAATGAATTTACTTTGGCAACGTATTTGCTGATTCCGCATTTCCCATCGATTCATTATTGTGGCCTGTGTGGCTCTGGTTACTTTTATGGAATTTGCCAGCATTGCACTTTTAATGTTGGCACGTTTGTTGGTTGCTGAACTCTTACTTCTGTTGACGTGACGATTATAGTTGTTGTTGTTATAACTGTGTTGAATGGCGTGTGCAGTAATTGTAGTCGTTGTTGTTGTTACCGTGTTAGAAAAAAGGAGGGTTATGGATTTTTTGATTTTTCCCGCTAGCTGCTGGTATTGATGATGAAATTTTCGGCTTCACTCTTAGATTGACATCTTCTGCTGTTTCTTCTTTTCTTCCCACTTCCGATGATTGTTTATTTAATTCGGGTAATTTGTTTTCTATTTCGGTAGTTACCCTTTTGTTTTTATCCAATATACAAACAATAATAACCAGTAATGTTATGGCGATTATCAATCTGAGGTTAATGGATAGGTTGATTTTATTCTCGACTTGTAATATTTCGATTAGTTGAGAATTGTTAACATTAACAGCCTCCAATCTTTCTAGCGTTATTACTTGTTCTTGGAGACTCATATTACTTGGCTGCAACAATGCGGGTAATGGTTTAGTAAGAGTAGCTTGCGTTGTTAAATATGTCTTGCTTCCGATTCGTACCGTGGAATTTAGGTGGTGAATTATGAAGGTTCCATTTAAGTCTACTGTTGAGTTGTCTATCTCGATTTGTCCTTTGAATTCGTTCAGCAGAATAATACTTTCATCTATTTCCTCTACCTGTGCCACATGCTCGTCATTTGTTGTTGTGCAGCGAGATGGTTTACTCTTCAGGAGGTTTGGGATGCAATCTGTTTCAGTTATGTCTATAATGTTATCTATTTCACAAGTACTTAGTTTATTATAGCTTTTGCAGTCATTCTCAATGCCAAATATCTTATTGTAACATTTCAAAATTTTTTTAAAATTTGTCTTAATTACTACATTATTTCTTTTTACAGGTCTAATCGAAAAATGATCGCAGGTTTCACTATTGGTTGTTGGAATATTTACTATGTAAACAATTTCTTTGTCTTTTGAAGCAACTTTAATCTTAGAAAAATTTAGCAATTCATCCATATTACCAAATGGAATGTTATCATTATACAAAATATCTCTCAAAACATCAATTTCAGTATTAGAAAAGATAAATGAATTTACAATATTTGCTTTAGCCCAATGAATGGCATATTCGATATTCGATAATTCTTCTTTAATAATTTCTAATTTATACTTAAAGTCTAACAAATTTTCTTCGTTGAATTTATTCTCTAATAATTTAGAAATATTGTTGGTCACATTTGCTAGTCTGTTAATCTTTTCAATGGTAAGTTGGTTAATTACAATTTGATTATTAGTATTTTCCAAGACATTATTCATTTTATCCTCTATAATCTCGAAATCATGGCGGTCTGGACTACCAGCTAACCATTTCCAAGCGCTCCCAATAAAGTCCAGGGACCTTTTCGTCTTTGTCTTAGACCTCAGTCTGGATAGGCATGATTTCATCTGGGATATGGAGTAGGATAGATAAGGTAATAGTCGATTGTCAGTATTATTGTTAAGGTAAATGCCGTTCTCCACGTTACTTATCAAGTCTTCGTATTCCCCCAAATCGATTATGTGGACAAGTTTAAATACGCCAGTCTGGATCTTCGCTGAACCCGTACTGATCACGACCAATCTAGAATTTGAGTAATCCATTATCTGGAACTCACTCCTAGAGAATGCGAACATCCAAATAAACCTGTAAAAAATTCTCCCGCCTTCAGTTACTACGGTAGTGTGTCTGTCTTCCCTCACTATTTCCCGTTTGAATCTTTCGGTCAATTTTGTACCAAGTCTCCTGTTAACCCTTACGAAAATTTCCTGTCCAGGAATGTATTGTTTTATCTCCTTCTTGTTTCTATTATGGTATTCCAAATCCTTTTCCTGTTTCCTTTTCCGTTTCGCCATGTTGTCATCCCTTGTTTTTTAATAGCTTCCTGGTGAAAAATCTACAGTTCTGCCAAAAAACATATCGACTGGTTTCCTCATTATCGTTGAGTGAATAGAATGGTTGTATTCGTTCACTGATCGTTCCAGGAGTTCCTCGAAATCTCTACAAATTCCCTCGTCTCGCCAATGTCGAGTGGAATCTTTCGATTTGTCCGTTGGCCTCGCTTCTATACGGTGGTGTTGTAAATACCTCTATTCCCAGTTCGTCTTTCATCATAAAAAGTATTGAGGCAGAATTCAGGGATTTCTCGTTGTCCATAACAATGGTTTTGGGAACCCCGTAGAAGAAAAGAATATCCCTTAGCGGTCTTCTCACGTCTTCTATCGATTTTCCTTGTAATATCTTGGTTTGTGCATATTTCTAGAATTTATCGAGTGCTGTTAGGACCTTTTTCCTGTCAGTTGAAAAAATGTCGATGTGGACGACTTGACCGGGGTAACTTGGTATTGGTGTAGCGTTTTATTCCGGTTGATTAGGGTGTCTTTCGTACTTATTTTTCTTACATGTGGAGCAAAGTTTCACTATCCTCTTAATTTTAGAGAACATGCTAGGAAAGTAAGATTTTTCCAGTATCTGGGATTTGTTTTCCACAGCGTTTCTCTGCGCGCGATTATGGGTTTCTATAATTAGTTTCCTGATCTGATTCCGACAAAATATCCTCGACAAATTTTTGTGTAAAACGAACTTTGTAAGAGCTAAAATGATTGGGGTAAACTTCCTGGATTCTCCCCATTATAAACTCTGGTGTAGTGCAACCCTGTACACTACTCATCTATATACTACCTTATTAACCTACGCTCTAAGTTTTTATCTATTCTAGTTTTACATTTATGAGAATAAAGTATACAGTCAGTCTGGTAAGAAAAATTGAACAAACAACTTGTGTTTTCATCATCGATGGTTTAGGTAAGGGATTTCCTTCACATGGCGACCGTGAAAAAAAGGCAAAAAAACTAAATAAATATTATTGACATAAAGTGTTAAGTGCTATAAGAAAAAAAAAACACGAGACAAACAATAAATTAAAAAAAAAAACGCAAGTGAAAAAAAAACTCACAGTGAGAAAAACAAAATTTAAAAGCATAAAATTAAATTAAAATTAAATTAAAAATATTAAAAATGGATGCTAAAAAAAAAAAAAAAACCCCATGGAAAATATGAAAGTAAAACCTTTTGATTAATAAAAAAACAAAGCTAAAAAACAAAAATTATTATACACATTAGCGTTAAAGAATACAAAAAAAAATCCATTACAGTTAACCAACAAAGTGAAATTTTATTAACAGTGTGAAAAAAACTGAATTCCGTTGGACAACGAAGAACATCTCATATTAGTGTAAAATGAAAAATAAAACAATAAAACATAAGTGCTAAAACAGAAAAATTCTGGAAAGATCAAAAAAAAAAAAAGTACATCCAACACAAAACATCAAAAATTAATGACAGAAAAAAGACCAGTTTTTAAATGTAAGAGTCTATACTACAAAAACAATAAAAAGAAAAAAAACAAAATTTTAAAACATAGACATGCAAGTGCATAGCAACACAAAAAAAACAACCCCAAAGAGAAACAAAAAAAAAGTACATCGGTTGAGTGCAGTGAAGAGAGGAAAAAGCTTTTAAAATAAAATTAGTGTCAGTGAAAAACAATATCTGCAAACCAAAACAAAAAAAAAGCTTTATACCAAAAAAAAAAAAACACGCAAACGTACGAAGAAAACAAAGAGAAAAACAACACTCAACGATCATCTGTAATCAGCTACAATTAACAACAAATCATCTTTAAAAAAAAAAAAAAAACAGCGGTGTTGTCAACCACAACGTCAGCGGCGGCGGCTTTCCGTAAATATGGAAAACTGGTATATATATATATAAGACGAAATTGTCATATTATATCATTAATTATTTAATATTTATTAATATTATTATAAATATCACAATGTATTATTGTATATAACTATTATCAAATGATACTTTTAAACATTAAAAAAAAACAAAATTAAAAATGAAAAAAATTTTCAAAATTCTAACAATTCCTTTACAAATAATAAACATATGATACTTGACATAATTTCAAGAAAATTATTTCAATATTAGAAAAAATTCTTTTCTTAACACGTTTAATCAACAAATTTTTTTTTTGGTAATAAGTCTTTTAACAATTTTAATTAAATATACTACAAAGAAAAAGTGATAAAAAGTGTATTTTTATAACAAATGTCTGATCCTGAATTTGAAAATGAAAAATTAATTGAATTAATTAACAGATTTTACAATGTTAAGAAAAGAATATTGCAAAGCCGACCCATTTCCACTAAGGAAACTAAGAAATGCGAATATGTAAATTTGTTGATAGAAACTTATAACTCAATATTATTTTACACAGAACAAAATACTAAAAATTTAGCATTAGTTGCAAAAACACAAATTTTTTCAAAAATAAGACACTGTAGTGAGCTCTTAGTGAGATGCTTTGGTAAGCTTAATTGCAAAATAAGGGTCCCAGAAAAAATTGAATTATTTGAAATCGTAGATAAAAACGTTTTAACGGACAACGAAAGTGATTCAGAAAATAACGAATCGGAAAGTGAGTCATATATAGACAAAAAAGATAGTTTAAATTTTGAAAGCAAAATGGCAACAGTAGAAGCGAAAAAATCTTATATTGGCATGTGCGCCTCAATTATAAGAGAGAACTATGATGGTAATCCATTAACGTTAGAATCTTTTTTGGATAAAATAGAATTGATTGAAGATTTAACTGAACCAAATTTAGAAGCAACATTTTTTTCATTTATAAAATCAAAATTAGAGTCGAAAGCTCGTGAAGCTTTACCGGAAAACATCAGTTCAGTAGCCGAGATAAAAACTGCTCTAAGAAACGGAATAAAACACGTTAACTCGAAGGTCATTGCGGGCAAAATTGCTGCACTTAGCGTAAAGAACAATAATTTATCTGATTTTTCCAAACAGGCAGAAGATCTTGCTGATGCGTTGAAACGTTCATTAGTGGTTGAAGGTATTACAAAAAAGAAAGCACACGAAATGGCAATCGAGCAAACAGTAAGTGTTTGTCGGCTAAATGCAAAATCCAATTTAGTTAAGTCAATATTAGCATCGTCTACATTTTCAGATCCAAAAGAAGTCATTGCTAAGTTAGTAGTTGAGCAGACAACTGAATTAAAAGAACAACAGGTTTTATCATTTAGAACTCATACCAGAAGGAGGAATAATGATTTTCGTTCTCGTAACAATTCTTATCGAGGAAATAATTATAATCGGTATCGGAATAATTCCTATCGCGGAAACAATCGTGGAAACGGAAATGGTCAATATTACCAAAAACTAAACAATAACACCAATAGTAATCATTTTCAAAACAATTATCGCGGAAATTCCAGAAATCACTCTTCTCAGAGTTACAATCAAAGGGCATCAGTTAGGGCTTTAAACTCGGAAGCCCCTCAACATTTAGTGTTGAGGGAAGAAGGGGATTAACACAAAACAAAAACATTTTTAAACCAGCTTTTCTAATTAAACAAATTTCTCAAAAATCAGTCTATAGTCTAAACCTTAACTTTACTGACTTTATCAAGTTAAATTCAGTCGATACAATCCAATCATGTACTTTTCTTGTAGATACGCAAGCAGACATTTCTTTAATAAAAATTTCAAGTTTACATCCAGATATCATTTTAAATCAAAATGAAATCATAAATATCACCGGCATTACGACAAATACAATAACCACATTAGGAACATTTTACACAAATTTAATCATTTCGAATTATTTAATTCAACAAGTTTTTCATGTCGTCGATGATGATTTCAATATTCCAGTTAATGGCATTTTAGGTAAAGATTTTCTCAAAACAATAGGTGTCACATCAATTACGAAAATATGACTTTGACAATTTCTATGCGGAATACAAGATTGCGAATACCCATACTACATGGAACAAGCAATTTTACTTGTATAATACCACCAAGGTGTGAGGTATTTCGAATTTTTAACTTACACAATATTGAAGAACCCATGTTTGTCGATTCCCAAGAAATTTCAAAAGGAGTTTTTATAGGTAAAGGAATTATAGATTCAAAGGATCCAGTTTTACGAATAGTTAATACCACTGAAAAATTTCAGTGCATTCAAAACGATAAAGTTAAAATGGAAACATTAAAAAATTTTAATATATATTCGATCAATGATCAAGATGCTAACACCGAACGTATAAACACACTGAAGGATATACTTCAAAATCAAATGCCAAGTGATGTTCAAAGTGATCTAATGCCTTTATGCGAATCATTTTCAGATATTTTTGCCTTAAAGGAAGACAAAATGTCAATGAACAACTTTTACGAACAAAAATTCAGATTAATAGACCCAACACCAGTCTATATAAAAAATTATAGACTTGCCCATACACAAAAAGACGAGATAAATAAACAGGTTAACAATTTATTAGAAAACGACTTGATTGAACCAAGCAGTTCGAACTTCAACAGTCCGTTAATCCTAGTACCTAAAAAGAGTCCAGATAACCAAAAATCATATCGTATGTGTGTTGATTATCGTGCTGTGAACAAAAAGCTTATTGCAGATAAATTTCCTTTGCCCCGTATCGATGATATTTTAGATAATTTAGGCCGTGCAAAACATTTCTCGATCATAGATCTATTTTCCGGATTTCATCAAATCCCTATACATCCCGATTCACGAGATATCACAGCATTTAGCACTGATAAAGGTATTTTTCGTTGGAAAGTTCTTCCATTCGGATTAAATGTTGCGCCTAACTCATTTTCAAGAATGATATCAATTGCATTCTCTGGTCTTACACCAAACAAAGCTTTCTTATATGTCGATGACATTATCATTACCGGTTGTAGTAAAAACCATCATTTAACTAACTTGAAAGATGTTTTTGAAATCTTGAGAAAACATAACTTGAAAATAAACCCATATAAGTGTAATTTTTTCCGTTCTGAGGTCACTTTTCTAGGACATAAATGTACATCAAAAGGTCTTTTACCAGATGGCAGAAAAATTGAAGCAATAAAAAATTACACCACTCCCTTTGACAAGGACTCTGTCAGACGTTTCGTGGCATTTGCAAACTATTATAGACGTTTTATTCCCAATTTTGCTACTATTGCAGCCCCTTTAAATTATTTAACAAGAAAGAATATAAATTTCAATTGGAGTAACCAATGTCAAGAATCTTTCGAAAAAATTAAAGATGCTTTGATATCTCCAAAAATTTTACAATACCCGGACCTTACAAAAAAGTTTTTAATAACGGTTGATGCGTCCAAACTTGGTTGTGGTGCTATATTAAGCCAAAACTTTAACGGTAACGACTTACCAATCTATTTTGCTTCAAAATCATTTACAAAATCTGAACAAAAGAAACTTATAATTGAATTAGAGTTATTAGCAATACACTTTGCCATAACACAATTTCGCCCTTATGTTTACGGAACATCCTTTACAGTTAGATCAGATCACCACCCATTAGTTTACCTTTTTAATATAAAAGACCCATCATCAAAATTAACTCGAATTCGGTTAGAACTTTCCGAATATAATTTTAATGTTGAGTATATTAAAGGTAAGGATATTGTCGGTGCTGACGCACTATCCAGACTTTCAATTGACGAATTGAAAGAGGAAAATAATAAAGTATTAGCCGTGACGACACGTGCGATGTCAAGCAAAACCGAAACCAATGAAATTGATCTGAACGAACCATTTACCAACAATAATAACTTTAAATTACACGTATACGACAAATTTGCTCACAACTTCAGCAAAGATATAGCGAGAATCAAAACAGAAATTATTAATAATGATGAAAACTTTAAGAAATTGCGCATCAATATATACAAAAAATTTAAAAAACTGTTATCTGTAGAAATTGAATTTGTTAACGAAACTACAAGTCTAGACTTTATGCTTTCGAGGCTCGAAAATGAAGCCAACAAAAACAACATTTACAGTGCAGAATGGCCTAAAAATGATTTATTTTTTACGATATTTACAATACAAAACTTAAAAACTTGCGGCAATAAAACGCTGAAAAATTTAGAAATTATTCTAACAGAACCAATCGCTATAGTGTTTACAGAAGACGAAAAACAAAAACTGATGCAAATTTATCATAATGACCCTTTACTAGGAGGGCATTGTGGACAAAAGAAACTATATGCAAAAATCAGAACGAAATATTATTGGAAAAGGATGACAAAAGATATTGCAGATTATGTAAAGAATTGTACAAAATGTAATTTAAACAAAGTTAAACCAGCAAACATTGAAGAATTAGTTCTTACGCCAACACCTAGCAAAGCATTCGACGTAGTAGTGTTAGATACAATAGGCCCATTACCTCAAACTAGCTACGGAAATAAATATGCATTAACGCTAATGTGTGATTTATCAAAATATTTAGTTTCCATATCAATACCGGACAAATCAGCAGCTACAGTAGCTCGAACAATTTTCGAAAATTTTATATTAATTTATGGTAAAATGCATACAATAAAATCTGATTTAGGAACAGAATTTAAAAACGAACTTTTTTGCGAAATTTGTAAATTTTTAAAAATTGAAATAAAATTTTCAACGAGTTATCACCACCAAACCATAGGTACAGTGGAGCGTTACCATCGTGTATTCAATGAATACATTCGAGCATATTTAAATGAAAACTTAAATGATTGGGATACATATCTCAAATACTTTACTTATTACCATAACACCACATCAAATTCAGTTTTCGACAACAAATTTACCCCATTCGAATTAGTTTTCGGGAAAAAGGTAACAATGCCAAACGAAGCAAATACAAATTTAGATCCTATTTACAATATTGAAAATTATAGTAAAGAAATAAAATACCGATTACAAAAAACCAATATTCTTGCAAAACAACTAATAAATAAACACAAAGAAAAAAACAAAGAATTTTATGATAAATCTAGTAAACCAATTAAATTACAAATAAATGATAAAGTTTTATTACAGAAACAACCATATGATAAACATAAAAATATCTACGATGGTCCATTTATTATAACCAAGCTAAAGGGAGCAAATGTAACGATTTTTAATGATAAAACAAAACAAGAAAAAACCGTACACAAAAACCGAATCAGAAAAGTATAAAAAAAAACAAGTAAGAGCGGCTAAATTCGGCTATGCCGAATCTTATATTCCCTTCACCATGGTTGGGAAAAAACTGAAGTTTATATATGGACATATATGGAATGGACAGATTTATATACGGACGCCTTTAAGAGGAAATTAACCATTTAGTTTAGAGATAAAACTTGGACTCGGGAAAATAGGTACTTTAAAAAAATTTATGTTTTGGGCATAACTTTTTTGTATCTGAACCGATATTTCCGATTTTTTCAGCAAATATGTTATACTAAAGATTTTCGATCTTTTGCTATATAAGACGTATCCATAGGTCATAATACAGCTCTAGAATAGTGTTTGTTGTTTGTGTATAAAAGGTGAAGAGGTGAAAGAAAAGAATTTCAACAAATCGTTAAAAGAAATCACTACAACTGCATGTGTTTTATTTCTACAAAATAGTTTGATTTAGCTGGCAAATTTGCATTTGGGATTTTATTTCTCTTTTTTATTAGAAATATTTGTAATTTCTTTAGCTTAATTTTAAAAATTTGAAGGAAAATAGTTTATAATTTTTTTTATAAATTATTATAAGTTATGACCTAAAATAGTTGCACTCAAAGGTAAATTATGTATAAAATTTTCTTAATATGTGAGAAATAAAATGGTTTAAAAATCTTTTTATAAATTCTTTTAAATCGGAGCAAAAAAAAGAAATAAAACCGTTTGTATTTTGTTTGTATCAGAGGGTTTTTATAAAAATTTTGATGTTTTTAGCCTATTTATGGATTATTTAATTATTAATATAAAATTTTATTTAAATTAATTATTAAATGTAAAAAAAAACAAAAAATAAACAAAAAAAATCTTAAGAAAATAAAAAAAAAATGTACAAAAAAAAGTGAATTGACCGGGATCCGAACCCGCGACCCTTCCACCTGTGGTGAAAGGTATAAAAACGTTTGTATTTTGTTTGTATCAGAGGGTTTTTATAAAAATGTTGATGTTTTTAGCCTATTTATGGATTATTTAATTATTAATATAAAATTTTATATAAATTAATTATTAAAAAAAAACCAAAAATAAGCAAAAAAAGTCTTAAGAAAATAATAAAAAAAATGTACAAAAAAAAAGTGAATTGACCTGACCGAGATTTGAACCTTGAACCCCGCGGGCTTAGAGAAAAAAAGTATTTGTGACATAGCGTCTAGACAACTGAGCTATTGAAACTCACACAAAATCATCGTCAACAGAGGTACATATATAAAAGTCTTCGTTCATTAGAGATTTGTTTAGTTTTTATTTAAATGACAAATCTTTGTATGTGTGTTGTTTGTGTATAAAAGGTGGAGATGAAAGAAAAGAATTTTAATAATTAATATAAAATTTTATATAAATGAATTATTAAATGTTAAAAAAAAAACAAAAAAAAATCTTAAGAAAATAATAAAAAAAAATGTACAAAAAAAAGTGAATTGACCCTGACCGAGATTTGAACCTCGAACTCCGCGGGCTTAGAGAAAAAGAGTATTTGTGACATAGCGTCTAGACAAATGAGCCATTGAAGCTCACACAAAATCATCGTCAATAGATGTACATATATAAAAGTCTTCGTTCATTAGGGATTTGTTTAGTTTTTATTTAAATGACAAATCTTTGTATGTGTGTTGTTTGTGTATAAATGGTGGAGATGAAAGAAAAGAATTTTAACACATGGATGTGTTGTTATGCTCAAAATTCTACATACATATTAAACAAAGGGATTTTACTGGAAAAATTAGAGGTAGTCCTGGTTTTTTGCTAATATCTCAGCCATTTATTAACCGATCTGTCTGATTTTTAATAGCAAACAGAAATGGATCACATGTAACAGAAATAAAAAACAATCAAGTCCTCATCATGTCTGGGTTCTTCGGAAAACCCATTTCAACACACAGACGGACAGACGGACATCGTTAAATCAACTTCGCTCTTTATAAGGACCCAGAATATATATACTTTATAGGGTCTAAGATCAATATTGTAGAAATTACAAACGGAATGACAAACTTATATATACCCTTCCACCTGTGGTGAAGAGTATAATAAATAAATAAATTTGTATACTTTTATATTTTTACATTTATTTTATATTTAAATAAAAAGAATATATTGTAATTAGTTACGACAAATTATAAAAATATATTTTATAAATATTCAAAACAATTACAATAAAATGTAAACAATTATTATTGAAAAAAAAACATATTTATTGTAATCAAAAACAACAATTACAAAAAATAATTTATATGAAATTAATGGAAAATAATTTTACAAAAAAAAGGGAGGTATAGTACCCAACCTTAATATTAATACTATAATATTTTTAAAAAACCTACAATATTTGATTTTATAAATTTTAGTTATAAATTGAAGTTAGTTTTAAGTTTAGGAAAAAAAAAGCAAGAACTAAACAAGCTCGGTACCCCTTGTTTAATTCTTTCTTTTTTTTAATAAAAAAAGGAGGTGTAGTGCAACCCTGTACACTACTCATCTATATACTACCTTATTAACCTACGCTGTAAGTTTTTATTTATTCTAGTTTTACATTTATGAGAATAAAGTATACAGTCAGTCTGGTAAGAAAAATTGAACAAACAACTTGTGTTTTCATCATCGATGGTTTAGGTAAGGGATTTCCTTCACACTGGTGTCTTTACACAATTTATGACAGAAGGATTTAAATACGTTTTAAGAACCGATATTAGTTTCTCCGAATTGTAGTCAGGTTCTGTCAAAGTATGGCTGTTGTATCCCGGAAACACAACTTCAAATTGGTAGTTCGATGATTCTCCCAAGGACAGAAAGATTTGGTTCTTAAATACATTTATTGGTACTTCACGCTTGGTATAAGATCCTGTGGTGAGCTATCACTACTATGAACTGTACCCGTTAGAGAATTGATATTCGTTGTTGGAGGCCTGGAGAGTGCGTCAGCTACTACGTTACTCCTACCTGGTTTATACTGGATCTCGTAATTGTATTCCTCCAGTATCGCTTTCCATCTCTTCATTTTGGAATTACTATTTTTGTTGCTAAGTGCATATCTTAACGGTTGATGGTCGGTATAAATTACGACTTTTGCCGATCCATATAAGTAATTCCTCAGGTTCGTCAGGGCCCAAATTATAGCTAACATTTCTTTCTCATTTGCTGCATAATTTTCTTCGGTCTCTGTTAATGTCCTTGAGATGAAAGATATCGGTCTATTGACCTGGCTTAATACGGCTCCTATTGCCACGTTGGATGCGTCCGTGGTTAGCTGGAATTCCTTTTCGAAGTTTGGGTATGATAATATCACCTCATGAGACACTAATGCATTTTTCAATTTGTCGATAGCGAGTCTTGCCTGATCGTCTAAATCTATTCGTCTTTTACCCGATTCGGATTTGGAAATCATCCCTCCGTCTCCACGTAGGAGTTTGGTCAATGGTTTTGCAATATCTGCGTAACCTTTTATAAATCTTCTATAATATCCGGAGAGGCCGAGGAAAGAACGAAGCTCCTTAATAGTGTTAGGATAAGGAAATTTCACAATGGCGTCCAACTTCTTTGGGTTAGCTTTTATCCCGTTACGTGAAACGATGAATCCTAGGAATTCGACTTCTTCTTTGAAAAATTCGCACTTGTCCAACTGTACCTTCATGTTGGCTGCGTTTAATGTTCCGAAGACGTCATTTAAGTGTTTCAAGTGTGAGGCTTCATCTTGGCTGAATATAATAATGTCGTCTATGTAGACGTAGCATATCCGCCCGATATGCTCCCTTAAAATGTCGTCGAGGGCGCGCTGGAATATAGATGGGGCATTCCTTAATCCGAACGGTAAGCGCGTAAATTCGTATTTTCCGTTGTTAACGGAAAAAGCTGTTTTCTCTATATCCTCCTCCTTAAGGGGTATCTGGTGGAATCCGCTTTTCAAGTCGATCACCGTGAAATATTTGTTCCCTCCGAGATGTGAAAGAACGTCGTTTATCTCAGGTATGGGATACTTATGGGGGATAGTTATTGAATTGAGTTTCCTAAAATCTACTACAATTCTGTATTTTTCTCTTCCGGATGCGTCTTGTTTCTTTGGGACGACCCAAATAGGTGAATTATATGGGGAACGTGATGGCCTAATTATATTATCCCTCAGCAAACTGGTAATTTCCTCCTCTACAACTCCTCTTAGAGCCATTAAATAGGGGTAATTTTTCGAATATGTAGGTGTGTTGGTCGTCGTTCTTATTTCGCCCACAACCGTAGTCGTGTACGTAAGATTTTCGTCCGGATCCGCGAATCATTTTCCATGGCTGTCCACTAAGTGTTCCAGAGAGTGTCTCTGATATTCGGACAGGTGTTCGGTTCTCAATTCAATATTATTAACGTCCTGTGCAATATGCTGGAAAAGCTTAATCTTATTGTCGCCTTGCACAGTCATGTAGTTCTCGGATGTGTAAATTACCGCTGATAATTGTTTTAGACAGTCGTGACCCAAAATTGCATCGAAGGTCTTTAGTCCCGGTAAGACGTAAAATGTTATTGGAATACTGTCTATTCCGAACATGCAACCTACTACATGATGAGTTATTTGGACATTTCCAGCGATTGAGTTGGCACTAAATTTCTCCTGGTTTAATCTTGGGTTAATGGTTAGGCAGAAAATATTGCAACGAGGAACTGTTTAACCAAAAAAAATTAAGGTCTACAAGGGCATCATTCTGTGAACCCTCCGAAGGATCATATTCGGGAAGTTCGCCTGCGTTGTCCCTATAAATTTGTTCGTTGTCCTCAATTTCCCTGTAATATTCCTCCATGTCGGGTATCCCCTCAATAGCACCTTCCTCATTGTAGCCATTAATAAATTCCTGGGGTGGCTGTTGGTCCCCATTTTCAATATCAGATGTTACATGGAAGTTCCTCTGCATTTTATTTTGTGGGGCTTGGATAGATGCTGTAGGTGGTCTCTTGAATGCTGTATTCTGTGGCCTGTTCATGTAATTCACCTGACGTGTCTGGATTGATCGGTCCACGTCCATTGGTTCGTATCCTGACGATGTCTGTTGATTACTCATGGGTTGACCTGGATATTGTTTTTAGGGATATTGATTCGGAAATCTTTGTTGATTTGTCTGATTCGGCTGGGGTCTTGGTGTCCAATTTTGGTTATTCATTGGTCGCCAGTTGGTATTTTGAGTATAGTTTGGTGTCATCATATTCCGGGGTGGTAGTGGTGGTCTAGGAGGAATTTTGCCACCGATATGTGCCAATTCTGGATAAAATCTGGTTTTATTTCCCAGGTATGCGTTTGTACCAATGCGATCTTTTTGGACGTTATTCCTAACTAGCTGACCGTTAGCGTAGTTTCGCCGGAATGTCATATTTTCCAATTTTAAACAGATGTGTAATGCCTGGGGAAGCGATAATGGTTCTCTGACACTAAGAAGTCTCGGTAAATCCCCGTTTAGGCCCCTTACAAAGGTGTCCAGTGCCTTATCCCTATAGGTATTGGTCATTACTCTCAGGCTTCTTTCATCAATATCTAGGCAGGCGACTTTATCCAAAATCAGGGAGAGATGTTGGTAAACTACTTGGTAAAATTCCGTTATCGATTTATAGCCTTGACAGAGGGCAGTCATTTGGTACTCTAATGTGCCAATATCCCTCTTGTCCGAATAATGCATCATAAGGCATTTTTTTATTTTCAGCCAATCTAGTGGTGTCCTGTAAGACTCGAGCGCCGTGTCCGCTTCTCCGGTAATCTTTGTCCGTATCGTGTGAAGATTTGCATAGTATCGTCCTGTTCCTTTTAGCGAGTGATATAATTCCAAAACTCTGTCCAATGATTTCCTCCAAGAGTTGAATTCTCCAATGGCACCGGAGAATTCCCTTAAGGATCTTACAATGTCGGGTACTTTATCTAGTTCCTCCAATCTCGACGTCAACTGCCCTATTGGCTGGTCTACATCTTCGTCCGGGTCACTGTCCCGTGGTGTCTGTAAAGTTTCCCTAATAATTTCCCTTATCTCCTTCTTCTGTAGTGCGGTCAGTCCCGATGGTGTAGTCTGTGTCATCGTGAGCGTCCTACTAAGTCTGTCTGTTAGTTCGTCGATGGTTTCGTCAGGCATTTGGAAATGGTTAATTATGACCAAAATTGGAGAGTTTAGACAATAATGTCAAGGGTGAATTATGAAAATTTAATAAATTTCTTTAAAAAAATTTTTTTTTCTCTCCTTTTTCTTTTTGAAAAAAATGGAAAGTTAAACGAAATATTTGTATAAAAAGTTAATAAATTTCTTTTTTTTTCTTTTAGACAAAAATAGAATTTCTATCACTAATAATTACAGATAAAATAAAAATAATCTTACATAAATATCAGGAACATGCTGGGCTGCCTTGTAATAATTCTCCACCTTCGTTTATTCACCTCGATGTTTGCTTATTATTGTATTTTAATGTTCACTTATCTTGACTGTTTCTTTTTTTCCCCAATGTTCGCTTTCAAAATTTCGCTTGTTTTCCAGGTTTTTTCTTTAGTTTATTAAAAAAGTCTTTTCAATGTTTGCTTATTTAGATTTTTTTTTTGTTTAAGAAAAAAATGTTCACTTATTTAGACTGTCTCCTTTTTTTTCTCAATGTTCGCTTTAAAATTTTCGCTTATTTTCTAGGTTTTTTTCTTTAGTTAAATTTTATTAACATTTTTCAATGTTCACTTATTTAGATTTCTTTTTGTTCAATGTTAAAAAAAATGTTCACTTGTTTAGATTTTTTTTCTTTAGTTAAATTTTATTAAAATTTTTCAATGTTCACTTATTTAGATTTCTTTTTTGTTTAATGTTAAAAAAATGTTCACTTATTTGTATTTTTTTTCTTTAGTTAAATTTTATTAAAATTTTTTAATGTTCACTTATTTAGATTTCTTTTTTGTTCAATGTTAAAAAATGTTCACTTATTTAGATTTTTTTTTCTTTAGTTAAATTTTATTAAAATTTTTCAATGTTCACTTATTTAGATTTCTTTTTGTTCAATGTTAAAAAAATTTTCACTTATTTAGATTTTTTTTTTGCATTCAAACGCGGCCGCTGATCCTTAAGAGGATCTCCGTTTTGTCTTTTAAGAAAGACTTCTTCGGCGCACCTTTTCCGCGATCTATAAATTTTTACGACAAAGGACTCCTTTCTTTTCTAAGTGTCCCTGCTCGGGCGCCAATTAAGTTTTAAAAAAAAAATTATTTTTTTAAAAACATTTCGGTAACGTTCTTTATTTAATGAGTTCACGAAACTGACTGCAAAGCTTTACAATAATAAAACTTAATTTATTAAACTAAACTGTTGAATTTGCATTCCCACCAAGCCATAGGCTTATGGCTGCGCGTGTAGCGTTTTTGTTGAGTTTGCATTTCCCATCAATGAATTTACTTTGGCAACGTATTTGCTGATTCCGCATTTCCCATCGATTCATTATTGTGGCCTGTGTGGCTCTGGTTACTTTTATGGAATTTGCCAGCATTGCACTTTTAATGTTGGCACGTTTGTTGGTTGCTGAACTCTTACTTCTGTTGACGTGACGATTATAGTTTTTGTTGTTATAACTGTGTTGAATGACGTGTGCAGTAATTGTAGTCGTTGTTGTTGTTGTTACCGCGTTAACTTATATATATATATATATGTATATATATCTTTATCAAAAAATAGAAGATATATTTTAAAAATATATAATAAATACTTCAAAATGTAGAAATAAAATCTTTTAATAATTTGGATACTGAATAAAGTTCAACAACGATCTGCTCAAATATAAATGTATTAACAGTATAGAAGTATATTCTAAAAATGTACCTTTCTTCTTTAAGTTTCGAAAAAAAAAATTACATTGGGCCCCTTAGTATTTCAGCAAACGATATGCACTCTGAACTTAAAAGTATCTAGAACCGAAAAATCAAAACCTGAAGTTCGTTTAATACAATTTTGCAAATCTTTTGAGGAATTTTCTCACTTTGCTTTATCTCGAAAAATATCAATGAGCGCCTGGAAAAAATGTAAACAAAATGTCATAAAAAACGCTAGTCTATATCAGGGATGGAAAATCTGAATTCATAAAATTTATCAAACTGAAGAAAATAAGTTTCTTGGATCCCAATAATTAGCATTATTCTACGATCCTTTTAAATACTGGTACTAATTTCCCCTTTCCGGTTAAATTTTATAATTATAGTGGATAAAAATTAAATTTTTGTTGGATAATAATTTTCCCGTTCAAAATCACACTTATTCTAGTTGTCGTTATCAATGTCGTCTTCGTTTTTGAGTCAACATCACTTTGCTTCGACGTCGACATCAAATTGGTATTCTAAAACAGTGTTGTAACGACGTTGACAGTTTATCGATTTAAACAAAAACACAACTCTAAAAATTGAGTCGGCAGATTTATTTTGTTTATTATTTTTGCGAAAAAATATTTTTTATATGTAATTTAAATTCTGATACCAGTGATAAAGAAAATAAAGAAAATCTAGTATTGGAAAGAAGACTACTCATACAGAAATCCAATATCTTTAATCTGTCGGATAACAAGTGAGTAGCAAAATCAAAGTCTGTTACTTTAAAGAATGTTAATCTTCTAATTTTTTTAAAAGGTTTGAGTTACTTTCGGCTGAATAAAACAGCCTTCAAAGATGTGCTGGAAACAATAGCACCTAATTTGAAAACCGGAATCAAGTCCACATTTATTTCCAAAACAATAAAGTAAGCAGCTACATTAAGATTTTTAGCCCAGGGGTCGTACCAGCTCAGTGTTGGAAACGACTTTAACTTAGGGTTCAGCTGTTTATGAAACTGTAGAAGATTTGCCACAGCTACCTCCAGCGGGCTCAATATAAATTGCTTGAATCTTCCGCCACCTGTAGCATTACACTCGGCTTTGTTGGCTACCATTTTCTTTTTAACTTTAAATTTTAAGTCTCGCCAAACCTATAAATAAATTTTGTTATATTTTTATAATGCACTTTATATAATCATGCTTTCTTTACCTTCTGCTATCCATCTCACATTATTCTCGGTGGGCCAAGTGTATTTAATAAATTTGATATTTCTTCCCATTTTTTCCGTTTTTTTTTTCAGTCATTACTTTTGCTCAAGTCGTTACTAAAATTTGTGTCGACAAAATCAGAGTCGTTTCAAGACAATATCGTCGTCACATTTTCTTACAGAATACCAAATACTTGTCGACAGTTATCAATTATTTTCGATAACGACAACGGGAATACCAATTTCAAAAAAAAAATTCCAAGACAACATTTTGTGTCGATGACGACAACTAGAATAAGGGTGAATATTCCAGCGCTCGTTTAATGTACACAAAAAACAATTTAAGATGCACGAAAATGTGTGTTTGTAGTAAAACCAAATCAACTGAAACGTAAGAGAAGCAAAATCAAGTTGTAAAATAAAGTGATCAACAGAAGTAAGAGAATATATTTTATTAAGGAGATGGAAATTTTTAAGGAGGAGTCAAATCATAAGAGTAAAACTTTTAAAGAGATCTTAAATATCCCACGTATTGTATTAGAGAGGAAGTTTAACGAAAGCTTGTAGTAAAGTATGTGCGTGAACAAATTTTAAGGCATAACGAAGATCTGGAAAAAGAGAAAATATTCTTCACGCATTTATTCTATTATGCATGATCTGGAAAAAACGCAAAGTTTGATCATACATGTTCGAAGCGTGAATGCAGGCTCTTGTCCGAAGAAACCTGTGTAACAAAAGTATCACGTGCTTACGACAACAATTTTGACAATGCAACTTTAAAAATAAAAGCAGCTTGTTGTAATGTATGACAATTGTAACAACTCACAAACTTAAATTCTTATTAAGTATCCTTAATTTTCCGTTTTAGCTCCACTAAAATTTCCTTTGATTCCTTGATGGCACAAATTCCCGTAGAGATAAAAACCTTCCCATCCTCTTGGCACACTTTCGTTGGATTATTTAATTTTGATTAAATTTGTTCGGATTCAACAAAAAAAAATCCCGTTTCCCCTTTCAACCTTGTATATATTTATTTTAATTACATGGAAATATATTTTTTTCGGCCATAACGGATTATATAATTTTTTTTGTATATATTATATTTATATATTTTTCCTTAGTATTTGGATGTTGTAATATTTCCAAAAAAAAATAGCTTTGGTGGCTACACGTGGTGTACCGTTTTAGCAAATAAAAGGGAATGACATTGTAGGAAAAAAAACCAACTAATCGCGCTATCAAACACAATATATGGAAAAAGCAAAATTTAACGAACCTGTTTTTACTGTTGTTGTGGTGTAAGCAATTAGATGATGACGTTGACTGGTATGTATGTACTCCAATAAAGGTAGAATCTCAGAGAGTATCCAATTACAAAAACAATCCGGCTCGAAGGACCAAATGTTTGTGTGAAAGTAGAAATATACCGCAATGGAGAATGGACTGCTTGGAAACCTGGAGTAAATAATTAACACTCTGAGTACAAATAAAATCACCAATTGATTTTATTTCTCAGAAATAACAAAAGTATCCCAAATGAAAATAAAAGAATAGGAAAAAATTAAAACAAAACGAATTAGAATTTTGGAATAAATTTATTTACAAAGTTTATGTAGTACATACAACCTTCACAGTATGAACCTAGGAATAACAAGAAAGAAAATTTCTATGGTATCGACGGAAATAGTATCCACGACATTTTTAGGACTTTTGACATCAGTTTTCGGACTAATATTTAGAAAGAGATAGATACTTTGTATCTTTTATGCGGTTGAATATCAAGCTACAAAACGTTTTAGGAATTTAGGGTTTCTCAATCGGATTTAATGTCAAAGAAGTTTTTTTCGACATTAACAGCGACATATGCATCAATGAAAAAATAATAGAGTTAATTAAATATGAAGGTAACAAGTGGAAAATATGCGCACATTTAAAAGTTGTGGCTCTTTTAAGAGGCATGAAATTGGGCTATACAAAGAATATTATTCATTTATTAATAATACATAAGCCTTCCAGGCCAAATAATTGTATTACATAGAAATGCTCTTGAGAAAGAATTTTAAAATTAATAACATATATACCTGTATATATACATACAGGTTGGTTGAAAAGTTCCTGTGCTCACCAAGAAATGGCACTGCTAGCTCCAAACTTTTTTTTTCTCAAGTTGGTATAACTGTCCTGAGAACACGTGCAAAGTCGCAAGTCATTCTGTCAATTCTTTCTTTGTTTACAAGCCATTTGAAGTTGACGTGTCATTGATTTTTTTTAATATGGAAAAAATTGAATATCGTGCAGTCATTAGATTCTTTGTTTCGAAGGGTTTAAAAGCAAAGGAAATTTATGAACAATTATTAGAAGTGTATAAGGAGTCCTCACCTTCAAAACGCACCGTTGAATTTTGGGCTGGTGAATTTAAACGTGGTCGTACCAGCCTTAAAGACGATCCACGCAAAGGACGAAAACTGCAACCACAGCAGAAATCATTGAGCAGGTACATAATATGGTTAGTGAAGATCCAAGTTGACTAAGCGTGAAATTGCTGATGCCATAGGCATCTCAGACGAACGAGTACTCCATATTTTACAGGAAGAATTACATATGAAACAACTGTTTGGAAAGTTAGTGCCGCACCCATTAACAATTAAACAAAAACTGGATCGAAAACAAATTTCTCAGCGTAATTTGGAGCGTTTTAAGCCGAAAAAACCGACTTCTTGTGTAGTTTTATAACTATGGGTGAGACTTGGATCTACCACCATGATCCTAAATTGGAACAAGAACGTTTACAGTGGACTGAAGCTGGTTGTTCAGCTCCAAAGCAGGTGAAGTCACAACGATCAGCAAAGTAGGTTATGGCATCAGTTTTTTTGGGATGCAAAAGGAATTTTGTTGATTGATTATCTTCAGAAAGGTAAAACAATCAACTCTGAATATTATTGCAGCCTTTTGGATCAGCTGGATGAAAAAATTCGTGAGAAAAGACCTGGTTTAAAGAAGAAAAAAAATCATTTTTCATCAAGACAATGCACCTGCTCACAAAAGTGTTTTGACAATAGCTAAATTTAAAGAATTAAAGTACGAATTGCTTGAACATCCACCGTATTCACCAGATTTGGCTCCCAGTGACTACTATCTCTTCAGAAATCTCAAACAATTCCTTCGTGGAAAGCATTTTTCGTCGAATGAAGAGGCCATAGCAGCCGTAGACGGTTATTTTGCAGAGCTTCCGGAAAACCATTATAAGGATGGGATAAAATTATTGGAAGATCATTGGAACAAGTGTATTGAGCTTCTAGGAGATTATATTGAATAAAAAATATATTTCGTAACAAAAACAGTATTCTTTCATTTCGAGCGCAGGAACTTTTCAACTAACCTGTATAAGGCACTTTATATACAGCACTAAATATAATAAATCAGTTTTTTAATAATGAAAAATACATTCATAAACCATTGGCTCCCCAGCCATAACACATTAAAATTTAGCAATTATAGCAAAAATATTAAAGAAAGTAAACCCAATTAGTAGTAGCAAAGCACACAATAACCAAAACTTATTATAATGTTAGAAACAGCCTATAATGACTAAAAGAGAAAATATGTTCAAGCTTAAAATAAACATAAAATTAGAGGCTATTAATATATATTAAAAGATTTTTAATCTAAATACATTGTTCGAATGCGAGAAAACACGCAAAAAAAGGGCAAGTAATTCCAGCACCGAGCAATTCAAAAGATCTCTCAAAGATAGTATTCCCAATTCTAGGAATAAATATCTGGGGATTCCGAGTTGATATTGTAAATACAAAGTTTCTGTGTAAGGGCAAAGGCCTTCGACTTTTAATTACCCTATGGAAAAAAGAATCAAACGACATTTTACAAAATCTTCGAACGAGCATCCAAGGAAACATTTCACAAAACCTGAGATGTGATCACGACGACGAACATTATAAAAAAAGCGTACAACGTTATTTACTATTCGCTTAAATCTCGTAAAGTTTATACCAATAGTACCAGATACCACCTCAAGGCCATAAAGAACCTGAGACATTAATAAAGCATGTGCTAGCTTTTGCCTAACAAACAACATGTACATGTTTGACGAATAAAACTTTCTTAAGGCTCCCCAAACTCGACCACATAAGTAGTCAATGTGAGGCCCAAATGACAGTCCTCTATCAAACACCACGCCCAAACATCTTAGCTGAGTAACAAGGTCAATCACCTCATCACTCAGAAAAATATTCCAATCAAAATTGTAGCAATTAGAAAGACCAAAAATAATAGCTTTAGATTTAGAGAAGTTAATAGCAAGGGAATTGGCAGAAGTCCATTCCAAAACACGTTCCAAGGAATCATTGATATCCTTTCGAGTAAATCAGAAAACCTTCGATTACGATTAAAAAAACATAATCTGCATATAAAAAAGACCTACAATTTCGCGAGTTCACAAATTCCCGTAGATTATTTATGTAAAGAATGAACAGAAACGACCTAACACAAATCCCTGGGGAACACCATAAAAAAGAGAGACCAAGTTTGACATAACACCATAACGAATTGAGACCTACCACTTAAATATGACAAAATTAATCGACAAGCCAATCTAGAAAAATTAAATTCGTTAGTTTAGTAATCATCTTTACATAGTCAATCGAATTAAAAGCCTTAGATAAATCTAGGGAAACGAGAACACTCAATTTATTACTATTTAAATCCTCTCTAGTAGCATCGGAAAGTTTTAATAGTAATGACGAAAAGCATACTTAGACTCATAAATCCTTAATGTGGTAGAGTGAAGTATTTGATATTTAAGAAGATGTTCAACAAGCTTTGACAACACAGGGAGTATTGAAATAGGACTGAAATCTTTAAAACCATGCACTACCCACGATTTAGGAATTGGAACAACTCGAGCCGTCTTCCAAGCCATAGGAAATTCAGAGGTTGTTAAAATGGAGTTAATAAGGTTTAAAACTAGATCTGAAATGTAAGGAAAGATATTTTTTACAAATTTTACTTAAATGACATTGCATAAGCAATGTCCCTAGAACTCATCCAAGTATCACCATGTCGAATTCTTTTTCTAACCAGAGGTACATAAGAAAGAAGATTTTTAAAAAGACTCATAAATCCTTAATGTGATAGAGTGAAGTATTTGATCCTTAAGTAGATGTTCAACAACCTTTGACAACACAGGGAGTATTGAAATAGGTCTGAAATCTTTAAAACCATGCACTACCCACGATTTAGGAATTGGAACAACTCGAGCCGTCTTCCCAACCATAGGAAATTCAGAACTTGTTAAAATGGAGTTAATAAGGTTTAAAATTAGATCTGAAATGTAAGGAAAGACAATTTTTCGAAATTTTACTTAAATGACATTGCATAAGCAATTCCCTAGAATTCATTGAAGTATCACCATGTCGAATTATTTTTCTAACCATAGGAAAGAAGACTTTCAAAAAGATTACAAATAATAGAGCATTTTATATTCCCATCACCGGTATTTAAAATAAGAGAATAATCAAAATCACCCAAAAACAGTCCATCCCAGTCTATGTCATTAAAGTTATGAAACTCAATAAATTCCTGTAAACACTCCATAACAAGATTAAAGGATACAAAAATAAAGGCAAGATCAGATACAGCTGGGCATTGTACTTCATCAGAGCAAGAAACCATATCCAAAAAATGCATACTTTATAGGATTGAACAAATTACAGTTAAAGTCTCCAACTACTATAATGTTGGAATATTAAAGAAAAAGATGATCAGATTATCACTAGGCAGGTAAACAACACAAAGCAAAAGTATCACGTGCTTACGACAACAATTTTGACAATGCAACTTTAAAAATAAAAGCAGCTTGTTGTAATGTATGACAATTGTAACAACTCACAAACTTAAATTCTTATTAAGTATCCTTAATTTTCCGTTTTAGCTCCACTAAAATTTCCTTTGATTCCTTGATGGCACAAATTCCCGTAGAGATAAAAACCTTCCCATCCTCTTGGCACACTTTCGTTGGATTATTTAATTTTGATTAAATTTGTTCGGATTCAACAAAAAAAAATCCCGTTTCCCCTTTCAACCTTGTATATATTTATTTTAATTACATGGAAATATATTTTTTTCGGCCATAACGGATTATATAATTTTTTTTGTATATATTATATTTATATATTTTTCCTTAGTATTTGGATGTTGTAATATTTCCAAAAAAAAATAGCTTTGGTGGCTACACGTGGTGTACCGTTTTAGCAAATAAAAGGGAATGACATTGTAGGAAAAAAAACCAACTAATCGCGCTATCAAACACAATATATGGAAAAAGCAAAATTTAACGAACCTGTTTTTACTGTTGTTGTGGTGTAAGCAATTAGATGATGACGTTGACTGGTATGTATGTACTCCAATAAAGGTAGAATCTCAGAGAGTATCCAATTACAAAAACAATCCGGCTCGAAGGACCAAATGTTTGTGTGAAAGTAGAAATATACCGCAATGGAGAATGGACTGCTTGGAAACCTGGAGTAAATAATTAACACTCTGAGTACAAATAAAATCACCAATTGATTTTATTTCTCAGAAATAACAAAAGTATCCCAAATGAAAATAAAAGAATAGGAAAAAATTAAAACAAAACGAATTAGAATTTTGGAATAAATTTATTTACAAAGTTTATGTAGTACATACAACCTTCACAGTATGAACCTAGGAATAACAAGAAAGAAAATTTCTATGGTATCGACGGAAATAGTATCCACGACATTTTTAGGACTTTTGACATCAGTTTTCGGACTAATATTTAGAAAGAGATAGATACTTTGTATCTTTTATGCGGTTGAATATCAAGCTACAAAACGTTTTAGGAATTTAGGGTTTCTCAATCGGATTTAATGTCAAAGAAGTTTTTTTCGACATTAACAGCGACATATGCATCAATGAAAAAATAATAGAGTTAATTAAATATGAAGGTAACAAGTGGAAAATATGCGCACATTTAAAAGTTGTGGCTCTTTTAAGAGGCATGAAATTGGGCTATACAAAGAATATTATTCATTTATTAATAATACATAAGCCTTCCAGGCCAAATAATTGTATTACATAGAAATGCTCTTGAGAAAGAATTTTAAAATTAATAACATATATACCTGTATATATACATACAGGTTGGTTGAAAAGTTCCTGTGCTCACCAAGAAATGGCACTGCTAGCTCCAAACTTTTTTTTTCTCAAGTTGGTATAACTGTCCTGAGAACACGTGCAAAGTCGCAAGTCATTCTGTCAATTCTTTCTTTGTTTACAAGCCATTTGAAGTTGACGTGTCATTGATTTTTTTTAATATGGAAAAAATTGAATATCGTGCAGTCATTAGATTCTTTGTTTCGAAGGGTTTAAAAGCAAAGGAAATTTATGAACAATTATTAGAAGTGTATAAGGAGTCCTCACCTTCAAAACGCACCGTTGAATTTTGGGCTGGTGAATTTAAACGTGGTCGTACCAGCCTTAAAGACGATCCACGCAAAGGACGAAAACTGCAACCACAGCAGAAATCATTGAGCAGGTACATAATATGGTTAGTGAAGATCCAAGTTGACTAAGCGTGAAATTGCTGATGCCATAGGCATCTCAGACGAACGAGTACTCCATATTTTACAGGAAGAATTACATATGAAACAACTGTTTGGAAAGTTAGTGCCGCACCCATTAACAATTAAACAAAAACTGGATCGAAAACAAATTTCTCAGCGTAATTTGGAGCGTTTTAAGCCGAAAAAACCGACTTCTTGTGTAGTTTTATAACTATGGGTGAGACTTGGATCTACCACCATGATCCTAAATTGGAACAAGAACGTTTACAGTGGACTGAAGCTGGTTGTTCAGCTCCAAAGCAGGTGAAGTCACAACGATCAGCAAAGTAGGTTATGGCATCAGTTTTTTTGGGATGCAAAAGGAATTTTGTTGATTGATTATCTTCAGAAAGGTAAAACAATCAACTCTGAATATTATTGCAGCCTTTTGGATCAGCTGGATGAAAAAATTCGTGAGAAAAGACCTGGTTTAAAGAAGAAAAAAAATCATTTTTCATCAAGACAATGCACCTGCTCACAAAAGTGTTTTGACAATAGCTAAATTTAAAGAATTAAAGTACGAATTGCTTGAACATCCACCGTATTCACCAGATTTGGCTCCCAGTGACTACTATCTCTTCAGAAATCTCAAACAATTCCTTCGTGGAAAGCATTTTTCGTCGAATGAAGAGGCCATAGCAGCCGTAGACGGTTATTTTGCAGAGCTTCCGGAAAACCATTATAAGGATGGGATAAAATTATTGGAAGATCATTGGAACAAGTGTATTGAGCTTCTAGGAGATTATATTGAATAAAAAATATATTTCGTAACAAAAACAGTATTCTTTCATTTCGAGCGCAGGAACTTTTCAACTAACCTGTATAAGGCACTTTATATACAGCACTAAATATAATAAATCAGTTTTTTAATAATGAAAAATACATTCATAAACCATTGGCTCCCCAGCCATAACACATTAAAATTTAGCAATTATAGCAAAAATATTAAAGAAAGTAAACCCAATTAGTAGTAGCAAAGCACACAATAACCAAAACTTATTATAATGTTAGAAACAGCCTATAATGACTAAAAGAGAAAATATGTTCAAGCTTAAAATAAACATAAAATTAGAGGCTATTAATATATATTAAAAGATTTTTAATCTAAATACATTGTTCGAATGCGAGAAAACACGCAAAAAAAGGGCAAGTAATTCCAGCACCGAGCAATTCAAAAGATCTCTCAAAGATAGTATTCCCAATTCTAGGAATAAATATCTGGGGATTCCGAGTTGATATTGTAAATACAAAGTTTCTGTGTAAGGGCAAAGGCCTTCGACTTTTAATTACCCTATGGAAAAAAGAATCAAACGACATTTTACAAAATCTTCGAACGAGCATCCAAGGAAACATTTCACAAAACCTGAGATGTGATCACGACGACGAACATTATAAAAAAAGCGTACAACGTTATTTACTATTCGCTTAAATCTCGTAAAGTTTATACCAATAGTACCAGATACCACCTCAAGGCCATAAAGAACCTGAGACATTAATAAAGCATGTGCTAGCTTTTGCCTAACAAACAACATGTACATGTTTGACGAATAAAACTTTCTTAAGGCTCCCCAAACTCGACCACATAAGTAGTCAATGTGAGGCCCAAATGACAGTCCTCTATCAAACACCACGCCCAAACATCTTAGCTGAGTAACAAGGTCAATCACCTCATCACTCAGAAAAATATTCCAATCAAAATTGTAGCAATTAGAAAGACCAAAAATAATAGCTTTAGATTTAGAGAAGTTAATAGCAAGGGAATTGGCAGAAGTCCATTCCAAAACACGTTCCAAGGAATCATTGATATCCTTTCGAGTAAATCAGAAAACCTTCGATTACGATTAAAAAAACATAATCTGCATATAAAAAAGACCTACAATTTCGCGAGTTCACAAATTCCCGTAGATTATTTATGTAAAGAATGAACAGAAACGACCTAACACAAATCCCTGGGGAACACCATAAAAAAGAGAGACCAAGTTTGACATAACACCATAACGAATTGAGACCTACCACTTAAATATGACAAAATTAATCGACAAGCCAATCTAGAAAAATTAAATTCGTTAGTTTAGTAATCATCTTTACATAGTCAATCGAATTAAAAGCCTTAGATAAATCTAGGGAAACGAGAACACTCAATTTATTACTATTTAAATCCTCTCTAGTAGCATCGGAAAGTTTTAATAGTAATGACGAAAAGCATACTTAGACTCATAAATCCTTAATGTGGTAGAGTGAAGTATTTGATATTTAAGAAGATGTTCAACAAGCTTTGACAACACAGGGAGTATTGAAATAGGACTGAAATCTTTAAAACCATGCACTACCCACGATTTAGGAATTGGAACAACTCGAGCCGTCTTCCAAGCCATAGGAAATTCAGAGGTTGTTAAAATGGAGTTAATAAGGTTTAAAACTAGATCTGAAATGTAAGGAAAGATATTTTTTACAAATTTTACTTAAATGACATTGCATAAGCAATGTCCCTAGAACTCATCCAAGTATCACCATGTCGAATTCTTTTTCTAACCAGAGGTACATAAGAAAGAAGATTTTTAAAAAGACTCATAAATCCTTAATGTGATAGAGTGAAGTATTTGATCCTTAAGTAGATGTTCAACAACCTTTGACAACACAGGGAGTATTGAAATAGGTCTGAAATCTTTAAAACCATGCACTACCCACGATTTAGGAATTGGAACAACTCGAGCCGTCTTCCCAACCATAGGAAATTCAGAACTTGTTAAAATGGAGTTAATAAGGTTTAAAATTAGATCTGAAATGTAAGGAAAGACAATTTTTCGAAATTTTACTTAAATGACATTGCATAAGCAATTCCCTAGAATTCATTGAAGTATCACCATGTCGAATTATTTTTCTAACCATAGGAAAGAAGACTTTCAAAAAGATTACAAATAATAGAGCATTTTATATTCCCATCACCGGTATTTAAAATAAGAGAATAATCAAAATCACCCAAAAACAGTCCATCCCAGTCTATGTCATTAAAGTTATGAAACTCAATAAATTCCTGTAAACACTCCATAACAAGATTAAAGGATACAAAAATAAAGGCAAGATCAGATACAGCTGGGCATTGTACTTCATCAGAGCAAGAAACCATATCCAAAAAATGCATACTTTATAGGATTGAACAAATTACAGTTAAAGTCTCCAACTACTATAATGTTGGAATATTAAAGAAAAATATGATCAGATTATCACTAGGCAGGTAAACAACACAAAGCAAAAGGTTGATATTTCCTAAAAAACAACTTAATGAAGAGAGATTCACAAGCAGTAGATTCCGAGATTTTCAAAACAGGTTTATATTTAAGTCTAGTGGAAATATATAAACATACACCACCGCCTCTAGAAGAATGATCATTACGGCAGATCCTGTAGCCAGGAATATCAACAGTCTGAGACTTGAATGTCCAGCCAAGTCTCTGAAACAGCAAATGCATCAAAAACATTATCTCTGAGAGAAAATCTAATTTCATCAAGCTTAAGTTTTATACTGCAGTTGAAGTGTGCTAACTTGAATTACATAGAATACGCTTCGAAGGTAGTATTAATATACGATCCACTACTAATTAAGGTTCCAAGATAATTATGTGTTTCATGTACACACAAGATTCGCTTTTACGTGAAAAAATCCGAATGCAAAGAATTTCTACTTGTGCCGATAGAAAAGGTCTTGCTCCACATCAAACTGGGAATTGTGAACAATTTTATAAAAGCATTGAATCCTGATGGGAATGCTTTTACCGAATTTGTCCACGGTTAAAAGGCATGCATGTAAAAGAAGGTATGAACTCTTAACTGCTTTATTAAATTAAGTTTATATATCCTATCATGTTTTTATTTAACATTAATACCTAATGGACCGGACATTTGTCGTCTAATGAAGGAACAACAATTTGAAGTTGTATTGAATGATATCGAGCTATTGGCCTGGAATTGTGTGAAATTTAATAATTGAAAATGTTTTAGGAAATCATCGGTCTGAAAATTGGCGAATATTAATTGAAATTGTGCTAACCGTATTTCAAAAATTCAACGTCAGAATGTCATTAAAAGTACATTTTTTGCATTGTCGTGCAGAAAAATTTAATGAACATGAACATGGCGAGAGATTTTACCACCTGACAGCGGTATTTAATTTTTCTAAGATTTCATTCGATTGAATTAAAAAGAAGAAAGCCGACAGGGGAAACCACAACCAAATCATTGTATCGGAGCAACCCGGTGCACTAGCTGATATAACCGGAAAACTTACTGTTGGCGTTGCAAGCAACCTAGCCACTTCCGAAGGCAATGTCGAAATCCGTCACGGGATTGTTCGTGCAGTCTTCCTACTAACGAAGTTCGCACTACATTGCGGTCCGAATTTACAACATTTTCAAACTTGCACTAGTAGATACAGGGTCCACCTTGACATATATTGGTGAATCAGTTCGACAAAAACTTACGTTAAATCCCTCCGAATCATTTCCACCTGAATCACCTACTACCTCGCTTCACACCATTGTTAGCAGAGAGTTTCTGCCAAAATCAATGGAGAAAAATATTCAGATATTGTTAACCACCACGAAGGATGTTTTTGAATCCACACCAATAATAAGGAAAGTGGTAGCAGCCGAAGTGGCTCAGTCGAGGAATCACGAGGTAGACAAAATCGCCAGCGAAAATTGCTATCGGAAGAACATTCCCAAATTACAAGTTTTAACCACCCCACCGCCACTACCAGCACTTTCAGTGGACACCTCGGGAGCTAACGCCAAAAATTCGACTCTATTGGCTAGTCATGCCACCACTGGCACCCTTGTCTCCGTTACAAATAGACACAAAGGACATGCCTCTGCAATGCTTGGAACCGCCCTCATCTCCAAACGAGCGCAAGAGGACAGATGGAATGACGTCCTGAATTTGAACATCTCAGTGAGACTGAGGAAGAAACGCAAAGCGATAGTCCACGATAAAATCAACAGGCACCTAACGCAGGAGAAGATTTTTTCACTGGCATAATTGTTCGGGATCCAGGTACAACGAAACGGAAGACCAGGATGGTATACCCGAAAGGTCGACCAAAGGTGGAAGTAATGGTGAAGGCGGGTTTTGTACGCCTCAGATGTTGTCGACAGGTGAAGGAGTACAAATTGGAATAATTTCCGTTTTGCTTTATTGTTAAGTTGAATTTATTATAATATTCTAAATTTATATAATATTCCTTATTGAGCTTAAGATACTTTATTTATAAAAAATGTAATTATAAATATTTATTTATCCCAATATTTCGTCACCACATTGGGTGACTTCTTCAGGGGAAATTGTCTTTTTTTATAATTAATAAATTAAAATTATAAACTGAAAACTTATATATAACATTTTTTTAAAAAAGACGGTAAATCAAAAATTATTTTTTGTCAATATTAAAAAATAAAAATATCACAGAAAACAAAAATAACAATATTTGAAAAATTAAAATATTACATGAACAAAAATATTTTATATACATTTCATTTAACATAATAATATTTATCCTAGTTTTTATTAACTAAATGTCTGTAATTTTGTGCAATATTTGCTATGTCTGTTTTATAATTAATTCGTTGTGTAGATGGTACCTTCATAATTTGTAACATTTCTAACATATATCTACGTCTGAAATTATTTTCCGTGTTTAAAATTGACGTCCTATCAAAATCAGGATAATGATTAAAATTCGTGCAATGTAATGATAATGCTGTTTTCTGTGTGGAAGTAGTGTTCCTGTATTTTTGATCAGATCTGTGTCCTGCAATTCTTGTTTTTAATTTATTCTTTGTTGTACCTACATATACGTTACCACAATTCTCATTATCATTTCCACTACAAGGTATTTTATAAACTAAATTGGACATTTCAGGTTTATCTATTTTATCTTTTGTTTTGCTAAATAATCTACCTAATGTGTAATATGTTCTATGTGCTACTATATATTTCTTATTATCACAAATTTTCGATTTTTCTAATCTTTCAGATAATAGAGGAACATAAGTTAGAGATTTATAAATTTTAGGTTCAGTAACCGTTCTCGTAACTAAATTTTTCTGTTTTTTACATTGTCTTATCAATCTATAGATTAATTGAATTGGGTAATTATTATTTAACAAAATATTTTTAATCTTTTCTCTTTTTAGTTGAAGACTATGATTTCGAGCATAGTGTTAATTTGCTTTAACTCATTTTTGATTTCCTAGTTTTGTCTTCCAAGTAGAAGTGTTTGATTACAGCAGGTATTTATTTTTTATATTTTTCAAAATAACAAAAAATTGGTCAAACAATCGATTGTAAGAAAAGAACTGAATTAGGTAATTTTCAAACACCTACTTTGTTTTAAATTCTTAGTGCTCCTTGCATAATTTTGTAGAGGCTTATTGACTTGCTTTCGAATTTTCTAGTCATAAAGCACCCGAAAAATCTAAATTTATTAACAAGACAAAATTCCCACATAAAATTTGCTTGTTGTTAGCCATTAGTGAACGTGGTATCAGCGGACCAGTGCTTTTAAGGAGCATTGCTGTCAATGTCCAAATTTATAATGAAAAATGTATACCAAAATAGTATTCGCATGATAAAACATTTTTTGACCCAATTTGGCATCCTCATATTACGCCAAAACAAATGAACCCCAAATGTGCCACAACTGAAACCGATTAAAACTTTATGGGCTAATTTGAAAAAAAAAAAAAAAAAATGCTTACGAAAATAGATTTGAAACCAAACATGTTAATGTTGAGTGAACTACCACAAAAAATTAGGAAAGCAAGCCGCTAATGCCAAAAATGCTTCCCTGTTTAACTTCAATTTGTATGTATTCGAGGAATTTACAATCTTTTATATAGCTTTCTAGCATATTTTTAATCTTGTAAAGTAAATGATAGCGCCAAACTTTCTCAAATGCTTGTGAGACATCCATAAAATGTGCAGAATAATATTGTTACGGAAATTCGATTAATCAATTTCCACTTACCCACGGAAACAGGAATACCCATATGGCAGCCTTAAAGTTTAAGCCTAAGACATTTATCTGCACTCAAATCTCGTAAAAATGAGATTTCGGCACAAATTTCATAAAAATCTCGAGATTTCCCATACAAATGGAAAATCTAATGAAAATGCCACTAATCAACACTGTGTTTGAGACAATCGGCATGTTTTGTTTTGTTTTTGGCACTGTTTGACGTTTCAAGAATAAAACGAAAACACGTGAAGAAAATAATTAAACTTTATTTTTATTAGGACATTAGGGGAACGTTTTTCTATCAAAAAGAACCATGACGAATATTTAAAACATAATTTGTAATGAAAAATGTACCTACTTGCACCCATCCTGTTTTGTAATATTTGCGAATAATAAATTTGCATTTGTTTTTAAATAAGAACATTAACTAAATGAACTTTTTTCAGCAGGTATTCTACTTTAGATTGTGTTGTCTTAACACTAGATGGATAATACATTAATAAAAATCTTCTTTTTTTTAAATATTCATATTTTTTATTACTTTTATTAATTTTTTCAATTTCTGCCATATTTTTTTATAAAGTAGCTGTGGTAGCCAACTACCGTTAGTATGAAAGGTATTGAATTTCAACTATAAAATGTTTTGATAATGAATATTTGTTAATCAGATTTTATAAAACAGTTATATATGTTATTTAAATGCGTTAAACAGGACCAGATGTAAAAAAATTTAAAATAGTGGGTTTTATGTAATATTATCTCAATATATAATGGAATAACGTTACTGACTGATTGACTGACTCATTCAACATCGCCCAGCCCCAACCGCTGGAGCTAGAAGACTGAAATTTTGTATGTAGGTTCCCCTTCCGGCTTAAAGATCAGCTAAGATGGGACAAAAACTCTGCTTTGATCAAACCCCTTTGGCAAGAAACCTGAAATTTGAAATATGTTTTCCCTGGAGTATGTGCTTACTTATTGATGAGAGAATTTTGGGCAGGGATATGGTAAAAACGGTGTTCAAAGGACGAAAAGGTTTCCCTTTAAGAGCCTGACCAAACTGAAGTTGAAATTTGGTATGCAGGTTCGGAAATTCCTACGGAGAGGTGTAAAAAGTCTCCCCCTTAACGGATTGTCCAAACCGACTAAGTTTGAAACACTTAATCTGAAATATGTGTTACCTGCAGTACGGCCAACTCATTGACATTTTAGAATTTTGACGAGGGACTTTGTAAAAATAGGGGTTCAAAGGGAAAAAGTCTCCCCTCCCCCCCAACGGCCTAACCAAACCACTGAACCAAGGAAGTTGAAATTTGGTATGCACGTTACTTTTTCCCGTTGGATTTTAAAGAGAGGAGCTGGGAAGTTGAATTTTGGTGCATAGATTCGTCCTCCGGCGCAGACGGAGAGGCAAAAAGTAGAAAAGTAGACATCAACTAAGCCGGAATATTTGGAATATCCTACGGGGAAATTTTGCATGCATGATTCTCTTACTGCTTAAACATCATCGTTTATATATCTATTTGATTTAGTGTACCGTTTTAAGATTTTAAAAAATATTTTAATTCTGTATAAAAATTACGCATTTTTTAACATTTAACCTTTTATTACCCTTTAGCTGCCTCTAAATAATAACTTCCCCGGGATTTAGCCCGTGCAACATTTTTCTACGCAAACAACATAGCGTGCTTTGCCCGCTAGTATTATCATATATAAATACATGTGCCGGTGTTGATTTATCATTGCTTTTTAAAGGAAAAAACACCGTTTAAGAAAAAAGCTGGGCTTGATAAGTGTTATTAATACTCTAATACATCGAGACAATAGGTAGAAAAGTGGTTTGCTGACTTTAAACGTGGTCGTACAAATTCCGATGACGCCGAACGCCTAAATCGTTCTAAAAAACATACTGAAATGTTAAAAAGGCGTTGGAGTGATTGTATCACTCTTGAAGGAGACTATGATGATGAATAAAGTCGAATTTTGCCAAAAAATTGTTGTTTTATTGGTTATCTTACGGAATTTTTAGCCGATGTGTTATATTGATGCCGTGTAATAAAGACGGATATGACTATTTCATTCCTTCTGTGGAAATAAAGCCATATGGCATTATTTCTCAATGATGTGTGAAATAAGGCCATATGGCTTTAATGCATATGGCTTTATTACACGGCACCGTTGTATTACATGAATTTTTTAACATTATCTTATATTGTGTCATATATAATCATATAGTTGTGGGACACTAACAAAGGGTGGCCCAAAATTACCAAAGAGGTTTGAATTCCTTATAACTTTTTTATTATAATTTTTTTTATTTCTTTTCTGTATTTTGTAAAGACTTGAGAAATTTGAAAACAATGTGGCCAAATCGTTAAACTTTTTTTTCTCAAACCAACGGTCCATTGTTTTGACTCAGCGTGTATATCATCGTTATTTTAATGTACGGGTTGGACCCTCAATCTATTTTGAGTTTAATAAATATATTTTTTTTTGTATTCATTTTATGCGAAAATTTCCATTTGTGTGAATCTAGGCGTTTTTATACAATTTTTAAAAACTTGTGGTACAAACTGGAATTGTTTACTCCAAACAAGATCTAATTTCTCTATTTAGGCACATGATTTTAATGATTAAATATAATATTTTTAGTAAAATTGTAAACCATTTGATTGACGGGATTTAAGATACTTTCGAACCTGTTGATCAACGGTTCCCAAATGGGGGTCCCGACCCCCTTGGGGCATCCAAAAGGGCTCGGGAAGAGTTCGCAAAAAATTCTTTAAATATATGAAGGTAATAATAAATTATTATCTGTCGTTTGCCACAATTGTATTTAAAAAATCAAAAAAAGGAAACTGATAAAAAGTTGTGGTTTTCTAATTCTTAAGACATTGGGCATTCTTTTTGTTTATTTGAATACACATTATTTTTTATTTATTCTATAGAACACGTTCTAAGATGCAAAAAAAAATTATCAGAATGTGCTTAAGAATCTATTTTTCCAAATTGAAATATCACAGATACTAAGCTTTTTTTAAAATCCTAGAGTTTTTAAGTTTTTCTATGGTAATTTAATTGAAAGATTCTTCCAAAAATTTTGTCTGGTAAAACTCTTAAATTATGAAAATTCTACAATTCCATCTGTCGTATTTTTTATGAAAATCTTCGGATTAAATGTTTTTATTTAAATATAAAACAAAAATAAAATTTGGGGGTCCGTCAGCCAGTAAAAATGCCTCAAGGGGACCGTGAAGTCAAAGTTAGTGGGAACCACTGCTGTAGATCATATTTGTGGGATGAATTTTAAAAATGTTTATCTTTAAATGTGTTTTAGGTGTCTAATTAAAAATTCTATTCACAACAAAATTAGATTCCCATTCGTCTGGAGCCAATAGTACCCCACACTGTTTTACTTTCATATGACTTTTCAAATATTTTTCATATAACTGCTACCCAATTCGGAATTTATGTATTTTTATAAAACGTAATGACTAGGGAAACCGTAAATATGCAATATCATGTTTTTTCCTGTGCATCGTATGGACCCATAGATAAACTATTTATCCGATTCAGAACAATTTAAGAATTCTGGCATCGATTAGTTAGAGCAAATTTTAGCATATTTTATCCTTAAGAGCATATTTCAGCATTAAGAACATATTTTGAGATAAAAGCATATGTTTAGGGCATATTTCTACATTTTAAGAGCAAATTTGTGTCTTTTAGGGCATATTTTGACTTCTTTATGCATACTTTTCTTATTTTAATGTACGATAAACTAATATTTGTTAGCGCTCCCCCTCCACTCCCAAACCACCATTTGTTGAGCAATATGGGTTAGTAACAGCAACTGGATCTTCAATAAAATCAGTGTTGGCATATGATGTTAAAGAAGTAATTGCTTTTAAATTCGTCCCCATTACATCAGTTGATGTTGAAAGAACTTTTTCAATGTACAAAAATATGATTAGATGTAACAGGCTTTTTTTTTTGAAAATTTAAGTCAAAATTTTTATAAAAAAAAAAAACGTCCAAAAATTTAAAAGCTGGTATGATGTCATTTTCAAACATTTTCCTGTTCTTTTATTCTACTTATTGTTTTATTGAAAAAGAAGAAACCGTTTAAAAATGGATTTTTAAAAAAACAAGTAAAAAAGGCTAAATTCGGCTGTGCCGAATCTTTGAATACCCTCCACCAATATCCTAAAAAGATGTTCTCTACTGTTTTTGATACAAATATATAAAAAAAATTTTAAAATTATGTAGGTGAAAAAAGTTTTTGAGGTGTAGAACTTGTTTAGATGTCAAAAGAACTTTTTGGTGAAAAAAAAAATTTAGAGGTGAAAAATATTTTTTGAGGTGAACAAATTTTTTGTGGTGAAAAAAATTTTAGTGGTAAAAAAATTGTTTGAGGTGAATACAAAATATTCACTTTAAGCGACTGGTGAAAAAATATGAGAAAATATATTATGTAACAGTCGCTACTATAAAATTGTACTAAAATTTTTATGGAAAATTTAGAGGCACCTTCACATTCTCACTAGTTTTTTAACCACTGGACTGCACAAAAAACACTTTCTAAAGCATAGTTTTTGGGCAAATACTCATTTTTTGTTACTTGCTAATGGGGACTAGCTCTGCAGCAGAATATGCCTAATGGAGAGAATGCACTTTCTGATGAGCCACGTATTGACAAATAGTTGCAACGAATGTTCTTTCTTTAAAAAATTAATGAAGGATAATATGCCTAATGGAGAGAATAAAGTTTCTCATGCGCCTCCTCTTGACAAACTAATATTTTTTTCTTCAAAAAATAATGTCATTGATTGGCTTAATTTCAATTGGTAGAAAAACAAAAACAAAAATATATAAATTGGAAGTTTTACAAAAACAAAAATACTTTTTATGGAATGAAACGAAAACCCAACAAAGCTTATCAATTGAAAATAACCATGGTTGGCAATATCTTTGTATTATAACGGTAGTTGTCTATCACGCTCTTCAAAATTTAACCACCCATCTAAAAATCGAAATATATATGAGCATACATGATCATACATGGGCCTGTATATGATCATACATGGGCATACATTGTCATATACGTCCATACATTGTTCAATATATGACCATACATGATCTCATATATGATCATATATCTTCGGATCCGAAATTTGAGGGTATATGGACGTATATGATCATATACGAGCATACATGAATAATATATGAGCATGTATGATAATATATGCACATATATCACCATATACCCTCAAATTTCGGATCCGAAGATATATTGTCATATATGGGATCATGTATGGACGTATATGACCATGTATGCCATGTATGATCATATACAAGCCCATGTATGATCATGTATGTTCATATATATTTCGATTTTTAGATGGGTGGCCATTTTAATATTTTCATATCTAAAGTAGCTGTGCTAGCCAACTACCGTTATTATGAAAATGTATTGAATGCCAAATATGAAAATAACAGAAGAAAAAAAAAATAGAAAAATATAGAGCCATTTAGAAGTTATCTATTGTAACATACAGATTTTCTAATAAATATGAGCAATTGTTTGTTTGTTTGTTTTCAATATTAATGAGATGAGATGAATTGATTTGATTTAAACTATTTTATTTAGACAAAAATATTAAAAAATACTTCCACTTTAAATTAAATGACCAAAAAACTTGAACGAATGTTCTCAATTGTCAGTTTTGACAAGCAGTAGTGTCAATTAATAGCTATGTTATAAATATAAACGATTAAAGTTGTTAACAGCAGGTCCATCTAGGTGTCACGCAATTATTGTAATTAGATTTATATAAATAGGAAAAAACAACAACAACTCAACAATTTATACGGTGACTTTTTGCATGTAATTATTGCATGAAATTCTTGTTTGGATGGCGAACGGTGTAAAGAAGCAAGCGGGGCAACAAAACAAGCACGGTTTTAATTTTTCGCATGTTTTTGTGATTTCTCTTTCGCACTCATATGTATTCTTCTTTTGTTGCTTTATAGTACATACAGGTTGGTTGAAAAGTTCCTGCGCTCACCAAGAGATGGCACTGCTAGCTCCAAACTTTTTTTTCTCAAGTTGGTATAACTGTCCTGAGAACACATGCAAAGTTGCAAGTCATTCTGTAAATTCTTTCTTTGTTTACAAGCCATTTGAAGTTGACGTCATTGATTTTTTTTTAATATGTAAAAAATTTAATATTGTGCAGTCATTAGATTCTTTGTTTTGAAAGTTTAAAAGCAAAGGAAATTTATGAAGAATTGTTAAAGTGTATAAGGAGTACTCACCTTCAAAACGCACCGTTGAATATTGGGCTGGTGAATTTAAACGTGGTCGTATCAGCCTTAAAGACGATCCACGCGAAGGACGACCATAAACTGCAACCACAGCAGAAATCATTGAGCAGGTACATAATATGGTTAGTGAAGATCCAAGTTTGACTAAGCGTGAAATTGCTAATGCCATAGGCATCTCAGACGAATGAGTACTCCATATTTTACAGGAAGAATTACGTATGAAAAAACTGTTTGGAAAGTTAGTGCCGCACACATTAACAATTCAACAAAAACTGGATCGAAAACAAATTTCTCAGCGTAATTTGGAGCGTTTTAAGCCGAATAAAACCGATTTCTTGCGTCGTTTTATAACTATGGATGAGATTTGGATCTACCACCATGATCCTAAATTGAAAAAAGAACGACTGAAGCTGGTTGTTCAGCTCCAAAGCAGGTGAAGTCACAACGATGAGCAAAGAAGGTTATGGCATCAGTTTTTTGGGATGCAAAAGGAATTTTGTTGATTGATTATCTTCAGAAAGGTAAAACAATCAACTCTGAATATTATTGCAGCCTTTTGGATCAGCTGGATGAAAAAATTCGTGAAAAAAGACCTGGTTTAAAGAAGAAAAAAAAATCATTTTTCATCAAGACAATGCACCTGCTCACAAAAGTGTTTTGACGATGGCTAAATTCAGAGAATTAAAGTACGAATTGCTGAACATCCACCGTATTCACCAGATTTGGCTCCCAGTGACTACTATCTCTTCAGAAATCTCAAACAATTCCTTTGTGGAAAGCATTTTTCGTCGAATGAAGAGTCCATAGCAGCCGTAGACAGTTATTTTGCAGAGCTTTTGGAAAGCCATTATAAGGATGGGATAAAATTATTGGAAGATCATTGGAACAAGTGTATTGAGCTTCTATTAGATTTTATTGAATAAAAAAATATATTTCGTAACAAAAACAGTATTCTTTCATTTCGAGCGCAGGAACTTTTCAACCAACCTGTATTCGGACAAAACTTAGCAAGCAACTTTTAAAAGGGAATTGAGAAAAAAGCATGCAATCAATTGCATAATACCGTAGTACCAAAAATAAAATAAAAAACAATAAACAAAAAAAAAATATATAAAAAAGAAATAAATAAATTAGTACTTCTAAGGCTCTAATAGAGCGGTTCCCACTAACTTTTACTTCACGGACCCCTTGAGATATTTTTACTGGCTGACGGACCCCAAATTTTTAAATTTTATATTTACATAAAAACATTTACATCCAAAGATTTTCAGAAAATAGTAGTAGTAAATTATACGAAAGATGGAAAAACGTTTTTATTATTGTCAAATTTACGAATCTGAGAACGTTTTCTATATCAGAAATAAAAAATAGTGTATTTTCAAAATCACGCTATATTCATTATTTTTTGATCGGATTTTTTTAAATACAATTGGGGTAACTGACATTGGATGACTATTTATTATTACCTTCTTATTTTTAAACAATTTTTTACGAACTTCTCTCGGATGCAGCTACGGATCACCAGTGGGTCACAACCCCCTACTTGGGAACCGTTGCTCTAATAGTACCGCAAAAAGTACTAAAGAATAATATCATTTATTTGTTGAATTTGTCAATTAAAAAAAATTTAGATATAAAATTATGAATTTGAAAAAATTTATTTGGAAGCGAAAACAACTTTTCTGGTGAAATTGTTTTTGTGGTACAAACAAATTTTTTGGTGAAAACAATTTTGAGGTGAAAAATATTTGATGTGAAAATAAAAGCGACTGGTGGGAAATATTGAGAAAATATATTATGTACCAGTCGCTACTATGAAATTGTATTAAAATACAGCAATTTGTATGGAAAATTACCATTTCAACAGGCAGACGGACATCGCTAAATCGATTTAGATCAATATTTCGACATGTCACCATATATGGTTTTACAAAAAGAAATTTTCATATAAGAAGATAGTGTTTTCATTAAATTTTATAATTTTCGAGTATTGAGACATTGGCATATATATATTTATGTTCATTTTTTCTTTCACAAAAAAAAAAACAAATCCACGTGAAGAAATTGCAATATTGTGCTCTTTAACATCTAACAGCCAAATGCATAAACATTTTTTTGATTCTTTTAACAGTCTTATAAAGAGAACTTATTGTTGTTTTACATGTTAATTTGATTTATAAGTGTGTAATAAAAATCAATAAAATGTCTATGCATATAACAGTAAATAAATATTGAATTGAAAAATTAAAGTATAATATGCACATAAAACACATTTTTTGCATAGTTTTAGGCAAATATTCATTTATGTTACGAGGGAAATAGAAAATTAATAATACTCTATTGAATATTGGTAACACAATATGTTTAATGAAGACTACCTGTACGGCAGAATATGTCTAATGAAGGGAATACAATTTCTATTGACTAATAGCGAGAATTTATATTTCTTGCGCCACCTATTGACAAATGGTAAGAACTAAATTTTTTTGGCACAACCTAAATTGGGAGAAAAACAAAAATATTAAATATGAGTTTTACAAAAACAAAAAATACATTTTATGGAATGAAACGAAAGACCAACAAAGCTTAACAGAAAAAAAAATAGATACAAAAAAATTGTACAAATTTGTATGGAAAATTTTGAGGTATCTACACATTTTCACCCATAACTTTTTAACCGCTGGACCGATTTTGCTCATTTTCAATACCAAACTGCTAGGGAGGATGTTCGATAATCTGAGTAACTATAGGCGTCCTCGCGTCGTGATTGCCATTTCAACAGACAGACGGACATCGCTTAATCGACTTCAAATTGATTAAGGATCACGAATATATATGTATACTTTATGGGGTCTTAAACCTATATTTCGACATATTACAAACGGAATGACAAACTGATATATACCCTCACCATATGTGGTGGAGGGTATAAAAAATAAAAACGCGAAAATCAGACACGAAAGAGTTCGGAAGAGAAATCTAACCAAATAAAAAAATTATTTATATTTTTTTTACTAAATGTAGAATTTACTATAATATGGAAAAATTTACAGTTTTTCGTAATACCTTTTATAAACTAAAGTTCCTATTGTTTTGCATTCCTTTATTTTTTCGTTTTAGTTGTTGTGTTTATCATATTTTTTTAATACGCAAATTTTTTGTGTATATTAAATTGAATTCTTTTAATTTTTTAATAAAAAATATTTTTTGTTTAAAATAATATATAAAACTTTTTTAATTTTAGAGCATATTTTTAAATTTTAAGGGCATATTTCTATGTTTTTAGTGTTGAAGTGTTCAAAAATACTTTAACTTAATACTACTGAATAATTGTTCATTGAAATTAGATTTAATAATTTTCATTTTATTTCAAAATATTTTTTGTAACTTGTAATAAAACAATTGGCTATGGAGCTTCTTTTAATAAAGGAAGATCTTTGGGAAACGGTATTAAACCCAAAACCAACATCACCGGATGCAAATTGGCTCAAGAAGGATGGAAAAGCTAGAGCTTGCAGAGGGCTGATGGTTGAAGATGACCAGTTAATTCATTTTAAGAGTGCAACTACAGCTAAGGAATATTGGACCAGTTTAAGCGAATTTTACGAAAAGCCATCATTAAGTAGTCTTGTTTTTATAATGAAGTCTATATGCAAGATGCAACTTCATGGCGACGAGAAAATGGAAATTGGAGATCCTCTTGGCGAATCCTGGATTATAGCTATGTTATTGAGAAAATTGCCCGATTCCTATGATCCATTAATTGTGGCGCTGGAAGCACAAGATGACAGTCAAATGAATATCAATGTTATAAGATATAAGTTAATAGAAGAAGCCAAACGGCGAAAGCAATTTACTGAAAAATAAAATTGAATGTTTTTTCTGCAAAAACAAAGGTCACATAAAAAAACACTGTAAGTTTTACAAGGATTTTCTGAAGAAAAGCTTTCAAGTCAATATGACGGGATGTGAAGGTAAGAATACAAATAATTCAGAACACTGTTTTATACTTGGTGGATTTATTAAAGAAAAAGTTGTGGCAATTGCAGAACTACGAAACGATTTATACAAGTTAAAAGCGAGTTGTCAGAAAATTAATGCAGTTGAAAATGAAAAAAAGCATGAAGATGTATACATGAATGGCATCGACGGATGGGACATCGCGACGCAAATATTATAGAAAGGCTTTTAAAAGAAAAGAACGTAAAAGTGCGCAAATATGAAAATGATATCCAGTGTGAAACCTGTCTATCAAGCAAAATGGTCAGAAAACCAATTCCAAAAGCTTCAAGTGAACAGTCGAAGACTATTCTTGATTTAATACACTCTGATCTAGCTGAAATGAACGTCACAACACCAAGTGGATATCGATAGTTTGTAACCTTTATCGATGATTTCAGGTATTGCGTTTTGTATTTATTAAAACATAAATCCGATGTTTCCGATCGATTGAGAATATATTAGAGATCAAGTGAAATCATATTTATTAAGATTAGGAATTAGACAGCAATTTATTAACCCCTATACTCCACAGCAGAATGGAGTCTCTGAAAGAAGAAATCGCTATCTAGAGGAAATGGTGCGATGTATGCTTGCAGACGCAGTGATGCAAGATGAATTTTAAGGGGAAAAGCTGTAGTAATAGCAAACTATGTATATGCAAAATCGTTTACCAACCAGATCTAAGAATGTAACTCATTTTGAAATATGGGAAGGAAAAGAGGCTGATGTTACAAAATTTGAAATTTTTGGTTGTGATGCTCACGTTCTCATACCGGCTCAAATACGAAAAAAGCTAGATCAGAAAACCAATAAATTAGTTTTTGTTGGATATTCCGAGGAGTCAAAAGCGTTACGATCGCCATCAGTCGCGACAATACGATTCTGAAAAACAAGACAGAAGAACAAAAATCAACCAAAAATAAAGAGAACTCAAAAGAAACGGTCGCCATATCTTTAGAAAGCAATCACGAAGATATAAATAAAATTCCATTTGAAGAAGAAGAGTATTTGTCAGCGGATGAAGATCAGTATGTTTGTAATATTGCTGCAGCTAATGACGAATTTAATGATATGGTTGCAAATGATATTATATTAGAAGTATCATCGGAATCTAATGATACTCTTGTTCCCAATAATCATTGAAGAATTATCGCGTACTAATAAAGGTCAGTTACCAAAAAGATACATTAATATTCTGTGTGAGGAACCAAGGAATGTTAAAGAAATTGCTAATCGTGAAGATATGTCACAGTGGATGGAAGCCATGAATGATGAAATGAACTCGCTTCAGAAGAACAAAACCTGGGAAATTGTTTCACTCCCCGTTGGATGAAAACCAATTGGATGCAAATGGATTTTTAAACTAAAAAAAGACAAAAACGGACGTTTAGTATAAGGCCCGTTTGGTTGCTCAAGGTTTTACACAAAAATTCGGCATTGACTACGATGAAGTCTTTGCTCCTGTGGTTCGGCAAACGACATTCCGTACATTTTTAACTTACGCAGGATCTCTTAAATACAGTGTTAAACATTATGATGTAAAAACTGCATTTCTAAATGGTGATTTCAATGAAGAAATCTTTATGCGACAGACTTCTGGTTACGAAATTACTTCAAAGGATAATTATGTGCTAGTTTACAAACTTAAAAAAGGTTTGTACGGTCTTAAGCAGTCGGGAAGATGCTGGAATTTAAAGCTGTTTAATGTTCTTCAAGGTACACGTTTTATACAAGGTAAAGCGGATCCCTGTCTATTTAAGAAGAAAGTAGGAAACAATTTTATATATACTTGTATACGTTGATGACATATTAGTTGCTGCAAATGAAGATGAGGAGTTTAAATTAATCGAATATTTACTTCAAAGCAATTTTGAAATTTCAAAACTTGGAGAAGTAAAGTTTTACCTTGGTATCAAAATTGAAAGAGGGGTTGACGGTTATTTCAAAATTAGCCAAGAAAATTATATACAACAAATAGTAACAAAAGCAGGACTCTAGGATTCTAAAGTGTCAAAAATTCCAATGGACATTGGCTACCTTAATAACAATCATGGAGAATCTAATGTTTTGAAAATAATTTTTTATACCACGAATTAATTGGTTGTTTATTATATTTACGCGTAAATACTCGTCCTGATATAGCGGCTGTAGTCTCTATTTTAAGTCGCAAAGTATGCAATCTTACTGAACTTGATTTGATTGATTTAAAGAAACTTATTAAATATATCAAAGGTGCAAAGAATCTTAAGCTTATTATTGGAAATGAATTTTGTAATGGTTTAGTTCAGGGATCCCAAAAGTTCCTTATGGAAGAGCGAACACCAATACATTTAAAGAATAACTAATTTTGATTCAACATTTTTTATTGTAAAAACTAATACATACAAAGAAAAAAGAAAAATAAATATTTCATGTCATACGTTAAACAAAAACAAAATCTACATTGATGATCGCTTTCGTCAATGTTTACCAGCAAAGCATACGAAAGTGTTGTTGCTTTGCACTTGCGTGTATATAGTGAAGAACGACAAAAAAAACTAATAAGGCAAAGTTGTTTGTGTATTTCGTATTGCTATTGCTGAGTGCTCTATGTGTATTAAAACACAGCCTATAGCTACGAGCATTTACAAAAACAAATGAGCATCAAGAGCATAGGGCTTGGACACCCTTGGTTTAGTTGGTTCTGCAGACGCAGATTGGGCTCAAAACAGAGAAGATCGAAAATCTAATAGCGGATATGTTTTTAAATTTAATAGCGCTTGTAAATATAAGCTGGTGCTACCGCAAACAAGATTGCGTATCACTTTCTTCAACTGAAGCTGAATATATAGCCTTAGCAAAGGCATCTCAAGAGGCATTATGGATTCAGAAATTGTTTGCAGATTTTAATATTCCAATCAGTTCTGATTCAAAAAAAGGTATGGAAAAAAGTACTATCGTTTTAAATTCATTAACTCTGGTATGTTTATTTTTTTTTGTTATTAATACTGGTAACAATATGAATTTATATCCATCAATTAGTCTGTTGCTGATGTATAAAATCAGTTGACGATTATCTTTATTATCAAAAGTTATTTTTAATGCTGCTGAGTTGTGGCTCAAACTTAACATTTATAAGAAATAATAAGTTGTTTGTTTAATAGTTTTTGAAAATATTATAGAAAGATTTCTTTAATTTTGTAATTATTGAAATTATTTTTATATTGTAGTTTAAAAAATATTTGTTTTTTTTTTTGTTTATTTACACGTCAAAATTAATTTGTTGTTTGTTAACAAATTATAAGGGTTTTCACTCTTGGTAGTATATTTACAACCCTTGTATATTTACAACGATTTTATACTACAAAACGTGAACTAATTTTTCGTGTATTTACTTTCCGCATAAACACAGCTATTGTAAATTAATCAATCAGGTGATTTTTGTTTTGTTTTTCATCAATTTAAAAACTTAAAATATCAAAAAGAATGAATTTGTTTACAAAAATGCCTATAATTACGGAAAAGTATAAAATTATAAATTTTTTAGAGCAAAATGCAATTAACCAAATACAATTTGCAGAGATTCTGGGTTTGAAGATACGGTATTACTAGTAATCATAAAAACCAATAGCTACTAAATTTCGCTATCTGTCCACCTTTTATTACTTATTTTTTCACGCTTTTGCTTTTAGTTGGGTTTTTCATTATTTCGATCCATTATTCAACACAAAATTTAGTCTTGTAAATGTACAACATGTATTTACTTTACCTTTTGGTCTTGTATTTTACCCACACCCTAGTAAATTTTAGTTCTATACATTTTGTTGTTGTGGTGTAGTAAATGGTAGTACTTTTACTATATGTATAACTTCTAAAAGATCTACAAGGGTAGTTTACTACCAAGAGTGAATACCCTCTATATTTTAAGTTTGATAAAAACTTACTATAGAATTAAAAAACCAAAAATTAAATATTTTTATTAAAAAAATGTTATGATATTTTTTGTGAAACAACTAAAACTAGAGATTTCACGAATATTCGGTCCCTATTCGGTATTCGGCATGTTTTGCCTATTTACCGAATATTGCTACTATTCATCCAAATACCGAATATTGCCACTATTTCGCCGAACTATTTATTTTATAAAAATGTGCTAAAATCAATGATTTTTATTTAAAAGAATTCGAAACAAGTCCGAAATTTAAAAAATATATAAAAAATTTGTTTAAGGTTATAGTTGACTTGAAAATGAATTTAGATTTGCTATTGCAGGCTGGTACATTAAATTCTTTCTTTTTGCAATGTTAGGGTATGGTTTGTGCAAATATCAGGGACTTCATACATGTGTTTTCTTCATGGATGGTAACCGAAACAAATGCGGTTAGCGGTAGGGGTAACGCTATTTTCTACTATTTCGGTAACGTTTTTTTAAGGGTAACGTTATTTTCTATTATTTCGGTAACGTTATTTTAAGGATAACGGTTTTTTCAGTTATTTCGGTAACGGTATTTTGGGGATAAAGATTTTTTCAGTTATTTCGGTAACGGTATTTTAGGGATAAAGATTTTTTCTGTTATTTCGGTATCGGTATTTTTGCGATAATTTTATTTTAGTTATTTCGTTAACGATATTTTAAGGGTAACGTTATTTTTGTTATTGCGTTATGGGTATTTTAGTGATAAAGCTAGTTTCAATGTACACCGATATAAATATTTAACCCCATCATGATCAGACTTTTGGAAGATAAATATATGTATGTACAGAGAATATATTTTTGAATCTTGTTACTTCACAGCGGCCCCTTTCAGAAATATCTATAACTAACACAAACATTTTTACACAATGAACCACAGATGGTTTTAAATTAATTGGCAAAAAGTAAGTAGGTCCGAGTAAAAAAAAATTATCTAGCACAATATTTAATCATTTTCAATTTTATATTCCTTAATATCTTATTTGATCGGAAAAATGGCAGATCAAATTAGATCCAGATATATATTTGAGAATTTAGAAGGATCTAAATTGATCCGAAAAATGGCAGATTAAATTAGACCCAACAATATATTACTAAAGTAATATCCAAATTTATCCAAAAAAAAGTCAGACCGAATTGTATCAGAGTAGATTCAACAATATAATATACACGAAAAATTCCCCTTTTTCAATTGTATTTCAGAAATAGTCAATTGTATTTCAGAAATTGTCAATTGTATTTCAGAATAGTCAATTGTATTTCAGAAATAATCAATTGTATTTCAGAGTAGTCAATTGTATTTCAGAAATAGTCAATTGTATTTCAGAAATAGTTAATTGTATTTCAGAAATAGTCAATTGTATTTCGGAAGTTATCAATTGTATTTCAAAAAAGTCAATTGTATTTTAGAAATAGTCAATTGTATTGCAGAAATAGTCAATTGTATTTTAGAGTAGTCAATTGTATTTCAGAAATAGTCAATTGTATTTCAGAAATAGTTAATTGTATTTCAAAAATAGTCAATTGTATTTTAGAAATTGTCAATTGTATTTCAGAAATAGTCAATTGCATTTCAGAAATAGTGAATTCTATTTCAAAAAAAAAAAATGGTCAATTGTATTTCAGAAATAGTCAATTGTATTTCAGAAATTGTCACTTGTATTTCAGAAATAGTCAATTGTATTTCAGAAATAGTCAATTATATTTCAGAAATTGTCAATTGAATTTCAGAAATAGTCAATTGAATTTCAGAAATAGTCAATTGTATTTTAGATATTTTCAATTGTATTTCAGAAATAGTCAATTGCATTTCAGAAATAGTCAGTTGTATTTCAGAAATAGTTAATTGTATTTTAGAAATTGTCAATTGTATTTCAGAAATTGTCAATTTTATTTCAGAAATAGTCAATTGCATTTCAGTAATAGTCAATTGTATTGCAGAAATAGTCAGTTGTATTTCAGAAATAGTCAATTGAATATCAGAAATAGTCAATTGCATTTCAGAAATAATCAATTGCATTTCAGAAATAGTCAATTGTATTTCAGAAATTATCAATTTTTTTTTTTTTTTTACGTTAGACTAACACTCAGGGGATGTCCCCTACTAATGCAGTGCATTGTGTTAGAATTAGGAGAATATGTTATGAGAGGAAGGAAAGAGGGAGTAGTGTTTGTGGATATTTGCCTTGAACTTCTCTAAATTGTAAGTGACAGGGAAGACCTCTGCGGGGAGTTTATTCCACATACGGCTTGTACGACTGATAATAGTGAATTCTATTTCAAAAAAAAATATGGTCAATTGTATTTCAGAAATAGTCAATTGTATTTCAGAAATTGTCACTTGTATTTCAGAAATAGTCAATTGTATTTCAGAAATAGTCAATTCTATTTCAGAAATTGTCAATTGAATTTCAGAAATAGTCGATTGTATTTCAGAAATAGTCAATTGTTTTTCTGAAATAATCAATCGTATTTCAAAAATTGTTAATTGCGTTTCAGAAATTGTCAATTATATTTCAGAAATAAGAAAACAATACACCTTACGATTTGGAGTTGTTATATTTAATTTCGTTATTGTCTTATATTTTAATAATTTTTGTATTTTCAAATGCTGAAACTAGAAAGTTTAAATTTGGTACTCAGGTTCCTTCTCCAGTGCAGATAACAGCTATGGCGTGGAGGAGCAAAAAAGCGGAAAATTCTCCCCCTTGACGGCCTGCCAAAACCGTTGGAGCTGCGAAGTTAAAATTTGGTACATAAATTTCTCATCCAATATAAATGTGAAATAATGTAGATGTGCAATTATGCTTATGTGCAAAAGTGCAAATTTGTAAATGTGCAAAAGTGTGCAAATTTGCACAAGTCCACATATGCTAATGTGAAAATGTGCAAATTTGCAAAAGTGCAAATTTACAAAAGTGCAAATGTGCAAAAGTAAAAATTTGATTGATTGTTTGATAGATTGATGGTTTGATGGATCAAAGGTTTAATGGTTTGATGGTAATGTAAATGTGCAAATGTTTACATGTGCAAATAGGCAAATGGGCAAATGTGAAAATGTGTAACTGTGTAAATATTTATTTCTTTATTTCATTCAACAACGCCCAGCCAAAGCGCAGGAGGTAGGACGCTGGAGTTTTGTATGTAGGTTCCCCCTACGGCGTAGACATTCGCTAAGACGAGGTCCTTGGAAACTCCTTTGGGGAAAAACTCCTCTTTCACGGTGTGCCCAAACTCTGTAGCTAGAAACCGGAAGTTTGAAATATGCTTTAACAGCCTGCATAAACCTATAAAGTTAAAATCCAAAGGGCAGGGGCAGAAAAGGGAAAAATTCTCACCCTTGACGTCCTGCCAAAAACGCTGGAGTTGGGAAGTTGAAATTTGGTGTAGACATTCACCTACGTCGGATTTTTGTAAATGTCTACGAAGAGGGGCAAAAAAGGTGAACAGTCTCCCCCTTATAGGCTTTTTACACTGAACAACATCTTTGCGAAACGCGTGGAATATGTTAAAAATATGAAACAAGTGTTTACATTGGCAACATCTTTCATCTGCCATTTATTCAGCTGTCAAAAAATAAAAAAAAACACGCATATTTTTTGTTAAAAATAAAAAATGCATTTAGAGAAAGCATTAATCATTGGAGTAGTTGTTGCTTTGCAAGAACAACCCCGAATTTTAATGCAGTACATTGAAATATTAAAGGTCATTCTGGAAGAAGATGATGATGAAGAAAAATTAAATTCTTACATGAAATTCTTACATGTGCCGCTCATTTTCCTTTGTTGAATAATTTTTTGTTTGTTTTGTTTATTTTCTGCAATGTGGGTTTGCTAGTGATGGCACTTAAAATAACGAAAGATGTAAGATGGAACAAAATGAGAAAATATCATCTTTTGTAGATGTAGAAAGATGTAGAATTTTTGGCCTGTATAATTCTTATGGGAAGATGTAAACATCTTTGCAAATTGATGAAAGATGTAGCTCAGTGGAAAAAGGCTATTAACGGGCTCCCACCCTGATTTAGCTATTTTACGCTATTTTAAGGGTAACGTTATTTTCTTTTATTTCGGTAATGTTATTTTAAGGATAACGATTTTTTCAGTTATTTCGGTAACGGTATTTTAGGCATAACGATTTTTTCAATTATTTCGGTAACGGTATTTTAAGGATAACGATTTTTTAAGTTATTTCGGTAACGGTATTGGTTCTATTCTTCTTATTGTCTTTGAGATAATAGTATAAACTTTGAAAAACTTAAAAAATACACTTGTCTCGTATTTTTGTTTTACTCCATCAAAGTTATGTAAATTTTGGGTTTTCAACAAAATAATATATATAAAATAAGCCACAAAAAAAATATTTAAAAGATTTATATTAAAATTTACAAAAAAAAATATATTTTTAGTTTATTGCAAATATTCTAAAACAATTAAATAAAAAAACGAAGAAATTTTTTGAAAAATTTGTGGCTCCAAAAAAAGGTAAAACCAAAATATTCTCTTACACTATTTTAAGCTGACTTTATAATCTTTCTAAAAATATATATTTTATCCATATTTATGGTAAATATTTATTATTTTTAAAGTGGAACAATGTTTAGTACAAATTCAGAAGTAGACAGGGGCCAAGTGTTCCGTTGCTTGATTCCTAAAGTTCGGCGCAGTAATTATTACTAAATCGAAATTTAGGAGACAGGCAGCAAGAACACAGGGGGTCCTTGAAGCGTATACACAGCACATCGAACGATGGTGCCTTAGCCTATCAGGACCCAAATGACCGTCCATGCGTGGACGAGGAGGATGAGCTGTTAAGCTCCCAGCCTGTAAGTGCCGTCACAGTCCCAGGCGATCGGTCGAAACCGAAGACTGAGCGCGTGAAGCTCTGCGGAGCGGCTCGCAAACGCTTGCGGACGTACCTGGATGAAGGTATTGACCTAGAGGTTGCGCAGCGGCTTTGTCAGTTGCCAATGCGCGAGGCCCGTAAGGAGGTCAAAGAGCTCACAGGTAGCAGGAAAAGGGTGCGCTCAGATGGCTCGACACCACCTGAAACTAGACATCCTGCAAAGCGGACAGCTGATATGGCTGCAGATGGCACACCTTGCAAGACTGTAGGCGCTATACTGCCGAAACCAGCCTTGCCAGTTCCGGCCAACCAGCGGAAACAAGAGGTATCCTACAAGGATGCAGTTGCCACCGTGAAGATTGGTGTTATTCAGTAAGGGAACAATTAAGCCCAGTTTCTCGAGTTGCTCCTTTAAGCCAGGGTGGCTCAGTTTTGTTTGCCGCGACAAGGACACGGCGCAGTGGCTGGAGACTCATGTCCCCACTCTAAAGCCATGGAGCGACGCTGTGTTGAAGGTGGTTGCGGAGGAAAAAGTGCCGAAGGCCCAAGTGTTCGTGGGTTATTTTCCCGAGAAGGTGGACACGTCTAATGATCTAATTCTTAGACTAGTTGAGGGCCAGAACTGCGAGCTTTCGGTTGGGTATTGGAAGGTGTTGAATAGGGTTATCAAGGGTGGCATAGTTGGGCTCACCCTGTCTATTGACCCTATCTCAGCTGATATACTCAAGCTTACTCAAGCAAGGCTTCCGAAAGGCGGAAAAAGGGTGAGCGGCACTCGGCAGAAGAAGTTGTGCTGCTTAACTCAAATCGTGGCAAAAAGGTGGCAAAGCGTGCTGCCAAACGCAAATAATGGCTGCCAAAAAAGCTGGAGCACCAAAGCACCTCAGGTGCTTACAGGTGAACCTTCACCATGCAAAGGCGGCATCGGACATCGCCAGCAGAAGGTTCACAACGGATGTCCTGGATGTAATGTTCATCCAGGAGCCTTGGGTGCACAATGGAGTCATAAAAGGGCTCAATGCAAGTCAAGGTAAGCTGATCTATAATTCTCAATTAACTAGGCCCAGAGCGGCCATCTTTGTGAGGAATAGTCTAACCTTTCTTCCAATTTCAGAATTTGTCTTGGGAGATTTGGTAGCAATCTCCGCAATGTTACCCTCCCTATCCGGGGTACATGAGGTAGTACTCGCCTCCGCGTACTTGCCTGGCGACGCAGAAGCGGCACCAACAGCTGAGGTTTCGGCCTTGGTTAAATATTGCCGAAAGAGGTTAGTGAGCTGGATCCTAGCATGCAACGCCAACGCACATCACACGGTATGGGGGAGTAAGGATGTCAACAAACGTGGTGAGTACCTGCTAGAATTTATATGTAGGAATAATATAAACATAGCGAACAGGGGTGACGTACCGACTTTTAGGAATGCAATTAGGTCAGAGGTCTTGGATCTCACTCTTACGAGCTCCAATTTGTCTTTTGCCATCTCTAACTGGCATGTCTCCAACGAACTATTAATGTCTGACCATCAGCACCTGGTCTTTGATGTTATCGGTTCATTGGATTCCAATCAGGTTTATCGCAATCCTAGACGTACGAACTGGGAAAACTTCCGCCATCACTTGGGGGGTGACACCAACTTTTCCAAGGGGTTGATTCTGAGCTCAGGGGAAATTGATTATGAGGCGGCGGAAATTCAAGGGAATTTGACTTCTGCTTACGCTGCGAGCTGCCCACTAAAGACCAGGAGGACAAAGAGGGATTTTCCATGGTGGAACAGTGGTTTGGAGGAGCTCAAAAGTAAGGCCAGAAAGCTCTTTAATAATGCCAAACGAACAGGTGACTGGGTCACCTATAGGGCTGCACTCACTGCATATAACAAGGAACTACGCAGATCCAAAAGGTCCACGTGGCGCAGTTACTGTGAGAGGATCTCGAATCTTCCAGAAGCTGTGCGACTTCAAAAGGCCCTATCACAGGATCATACGAATGGTATCTGTACTCTGAGGAGACCAGATGGTTCCTACACTGAATCTCCCGTCGAAACCTGCAAACTCCTGCTAGATACGCACTTCCCGGGTTGCGTAGTCTCCGGCGGGTCGGATGCCACTTGGGGAATCTCAAACCTAACGGGGAGGAATGTACGTCTATCGGGGTCTATCTTTCAGGAGAGCAGGGTAAGGTGGGCGGTGAATGAGTTTTCTCCATACAAATCTCCAGGTCCGGACGGGGTCTATCCATGCCTTTTGCAGCAGGGGTTGTACGCAATTATCCCAAGGCTGGTTAGGATATTTAGATCCAGTCTGCTATTTGGTCATGTACCATCACCTTGGAGAGAGGTGAAAGTGGTCTTCATACCAAAGGCAGGGAGAAAGTCCGAACAGTTGCCTAAATCGTATAGACCAATTAGCCTCAGCTCGTTTCTCTTTAAGACTATGGAGAAAGTCTTGGATCGCTATATTAGGGACACTTACCTCGCACGGAGACCGATACACCGTCTTCAGTTCGCGTATCAGCGGGGAAAGTCTACCGAAACAGCTGTTCATCACGTTGTCGATATGGTTGAGAGGGCACTAGGGGCAAAGCACATTGCCCTTTGTGCCTTTATAGATATACAGGGCGCTTTTGACAACACGTCCTACGGTGCGATTAAAGGGGCCATGCTGCGTAAGGGTATCTCTCCAATCATTGTGGGCTGGACTCTAGAGATGCTAAGGTCCAGGGTAATCACCGTTGGTATAGGGTCTGCACTCAGGACTGTGAATGCGACCAGAGGGTGTCCTCAGGGGGGTGTTTTATCGCCATTATTATGGACACTGGTCATAGATGAGTTGCTCGAGGGTCTAAACGACCAGGGCTTCAAGACCTACGGCTATGCAGATGATCTTGTCATATCCGTCGTTGGATGGGATGACAGGACGATCTCAGAGCGCATGCAAGAGGCTCTGAACTTAACTATTTCATGGTGCCAGGGAAAGGGCTTATCCATCAACCCGTCGAAGACGATACTGGTACCATTTACAAATAGAAGGAAGGTTAATCTATCTAGGCCCGTTGTGGGGGGCATGGTGATAGATTACTCTGATAAGGTTAGGTATTTGGGGGTTACTCTTGACAAATCTCTAACCTGAAATGATCATATTGACTCGCTGTCCAAAAAGGCCACCAGAGCTCTTTATGCCTGCCAAAGGCTCTTTGGGAAGACATGGGGTCTGAGTCCGCGGATGGTGTATTGGTCATTCATTACCATTGTCAGACCTATGATCACCTATGCGGCCATCGCATGGTGGCCTAAGGTCGAGCAGTCGAAAACGATGAGTGCTCTTAAGAGGATCTACCGTCTGGCGTGCATTGGTATAACGGACGCCAGCGGGACGTGTCCTACGGATGCCATCGGGGCCATGCTGGGAATTCCTCCGTTGCATATCTCTGTAATGGAGGCGGCCGTCATGGGCTCAACTAGACTTAGGGAATTCGGTAGCATGAGAGGCGGCGACCTAAGGGGTCACATGAGGATCGCCAAGATTCTTATGGACGACCCAATCAGGAAGGTCACAGATAAGATGCTGCCGGAACAGATTTTGGTCAGGTATTTTGACGCTATGTCTTTTGATAGGAGCATGTGGACCAACCGGACTTGGGAACCTGAAGTTGGGGCCCAGTTATGGTTCACAGATGGCTCGAAACAGCTGAATAAGGATACGGGTGCGGGGGTTTTAGGACCCGGTTTCCAGCGCGCCCTTCCCATTGGCAAATATCCCTCCATTTTTCAGGCGGAAATCTACGCCATATGTGTGTGTGTGGAGGAATGCCTACGGAGGCGTGTGGTCAGATCTCGTATCTATATTCTCTCTGACAGTCAGGCGGCACTCAGGGCTCTTATGTCCCATGAGTGTCATCTAAACTTGTCATGGAATGTATTACGGCACTCAACCGACTCGGTAGGAGCAACTCCCTTACCCTGGGATGGATTCCGGGCCATGAGGGGCATGAGGGCAACGAAAGGGCGGACTGTCTGGCCAACCGTGGTGCCCGCCGGCCCTTCATAGGCCCTGAACCTTTCTGCGGAGAGGCTCAGGTTGTGGAGAGAGTCGAAATTCTACGATTATTGGCAAACATCTCGTGGCCAACGACAGGCTAAGAGATTTATATCTATGCCCAGTGGTGGGTCTGGGCGACTACTGGCCCTTGGTCGAAGGGACCTAGGCACCCTGACTGGATACTTTACTGGACATTGCAACCTTAGGTACCATAAGCACAAGAAGGGTCAATCGGACACTGAACTGTGCAGGTTTTGCGGGTTGGAATCGGAGACGTCAGAGCATATCCTCTGCGATTGTCCTGGGCTTTGTGTCAGGAGGATCAAGTTTCTGGGTGACCGTTTCTTGTCGCCTTCCGACATTTGGAACGCTTCACCCGGCAAGGTTCTTGGCTTCATCAATAGCTTGAACCTTTAGGGTGATTCTGGGCAGCACAAAAGACCTACTATGGTCGCGGTACGTAGTGCCATTTGAAATAATAATAAGAAGTAGACATATCTAAAAACATGTTTTTTATGGCAAAAACTTGGTTCTATTCTTCTTATAATCTTTAATTGTACAAACTTTAAAAAACGTCAAAAAAATTCTCTTTTTTCTTATTTTATTTTTTTTTTTGTAAATTTCGATTTTTTAACACAAAAAAGTGATTTTTTTAACACAAAAAAGTGATTTTTAGTATTTGTACTAAAGATTTATACTGAACGGTATATTTTTAGTCGATTAAAAATATATTAAGACAAAATAAAAATTAAACTTTAAATTAATTTTATACAAAATGAATTTTATATATATTTTTCCGTGAAACAACTGAAAGCCATATTTTTGTTATACCATTATTGCTTAAAATTGTCCAAGTTTAGTGCCCTCTCTTGGCGCCATAACTTTTAGTTGCTTTATAATCTTTTCAAAAAATATATTATTTATCAATATTTATGACCATTTAATTTTTGATTTTTGTCTATGGAACAAAGCACTGAGCGTCTGGTCTAGCCTAGAGTTTGTAATTCATAAAAAGTCCATAAATTTTTTCCAGGCATATCATTTTAAAATGCTAACTATTGCATTTAAATTTCCTACCGTTTTGTAGAAACTTTAATCGTTGATACAAATCGTCAGAATTCATGGTTACTGCACCCATAACAACATCTGTATGACCATTCATATATTTTGTTAATGAGTAGCAAACCAAATCAGCTCCCAATTCCAAGGGACGTTGGAAATATGATGTTAAAAATGTGTTATCAACAGCAAATATAATGTCTCTGCCCTTATTATGTATGACTTCGCTAAGGGCTAGAATGTCCGCTACTTTGGTTAATGGGTTTGTTGGTGTTTCCACCCATACCAACTAGAAAAAAACATCATTGTTACTTTAAGCACACAATAAGTCTGTTTACCGTACCTTTGTATTTGGTTTTATTGCAGCTTTGAATTCTTCTAAATTGGTGGGGTCAGCAAACGTTGCTTCTATACCCAATCTAGAGGCCACTTGCCTATAAAAAAATCACAATGTTTTTGATTGAACATTATTTAGTAAGTATAAGTTATGTTTAAGTTTTTTTATTTTTTTACCTGATCAAACGGTTTGTACCTCCATAAATATCGTCACAAACAACCATATGATCTCCATTAGAAAGCATAGTTATAACAGCAGTGGATGCGCCTAAACCCGATGAAAATGCCAGTCCATATTTAGCATTATCTAATGAAGCTAAACATTGTTCCAACACATTACGAGTAGGATTTCCACTTCGTGAATATTCGAACCCCTAAAATAAGACAAAATGTTTGGCACACATAAACACATATATTTTTAAAAATTTGTAAACACTAAAACGTATCAAATTAAAATTTTAAATAAAAAAAATCAGATTGACTATTTGCTGGTATTTCTTGACAAAAAGTAAAATAACCAAGAAATTATTACAATTTGCTGGTATAGATAAAAGCTGTGTTACACGTAGAATTATGCCTGGTTTCCATTATGTCATATGAACTGACAACAAAAACTGACTCAAATGAATTCTCGTCATTTTGTGTCATATGCGTTTTCATTACCTCTTAAAAACTGACAATAAGTCGATAAAGCAGAGCGTGTCAAAGACTTATGCCAAATTTTGGTGTCAGTTGACTGACACGCCGTTTTCATTACAAAGGTCAAATATGATGAGGCGAGCGAACAGCTGATTAGAAAATATTAATTTGTGTTCAATAAAAGAGGAAAAAATTTAAAAATGATGAAAAAGAAACAAATGGCTGTAGCTAGTGCGGCGTTTTGTGTAATTACATTACCATTTCTTTCATTATTTGAAAAATTTCCATTTCAATTAATTATTCCAGCAAAAGAAAAAAATAACAGCTTTGCGATCGTCAAACAAACAAAAATTGACAACTTGTTGTCAATTTTATTTTAGATAAAAAATGCTGCCATATCTGTTCACAAACTGAAATTTGATGTTTTCACTTGTCTGTCATTTTAGACGGCAGTTCGTGTGCATAACTGACTGCAAACTTAGATGACACCATATGACAACCCGTTTTCATACAATTGCCAATAATTTGGACAAATTGACATTTAAAATGACATTATTGCAAATTTTCTGTTGGCGTACCATATGACAACCCGTTTTCATACAACTGCCAATAATTTGGACAAATTGACATTTAAAATGACATTATTGCAAATTTTCTGTTGGCGTACTTCTTTAGAAAATTTTTATTTTGAGAGTAAATTTATCTTACTCTCTGTAAATTTGTTATTGAGTAAATCTTACTGGACTTGACTGAGTAAAGTAAACGAATGAACCTAATATCGCAGCCATAAAGAAAAATTGACATTAAAAAAAACTTGTAGTTATTCAGTGTTATAAGAAATTTTAAAAACAATCACTAATGAATACTCTTTAATAACAAAATAATCTATTAGTGATTATTCAGCAAATTCCTTATTATCCCATACTTATGTCTTTTTTAATGTCAATCAAATTATTGGCAATTGTATGAAAACGGGTTGTCAAATGGTGTCATCTGAGTTTGCAGTCAGTTATGCACACGAACTGCCGTCTAACTTGACAGACAAGTGAAAACGTCAAATTTCAGTTTGTCAACAGATATGGCAGCATTTTTTATCTAAAATAAAATTGACAAGTCAATTTTTTTTGTTTGGCGGTCGCAAAGCTGTTATTTTTTTTTTTTTCTGGAAAAATAAATTTCAATGCTTCCTTTTATTTTTCCAAACCCTTATGCTATTTTATAGAGAAGAGTCTGGCAAACAAAAATATGCATTTCTTTTAAGATATATCGCACTTGATCAACAACTTGAACAAGATCGTAATAACTCAAAATTTGTAAAATGTTCAGTAGAGGCGAACAACTGTTTGTGGTTTCATTTTAGGATAATTTAAAAATCCAAATACACCATAGTAAGCAAATTCCATTTGAAAATATATTTACATTGTTTTTTTTTAATTTTTGCACATATTGCAATAAAAAATCAATTTTTTACTTAATACAATTTTTCTGAAAATTCTCTACATTTTTTTTTGTATTATTTTGAGTTGTGACGCTTAAGTTAAAATTTAATTAATGTTTCCAATTTTTTTTTCAACAAAAGGGTATTAACTGAAAAAAATGTTATCTTACCTTGTTATGATATTCTATGAACTCCACATTTTTTTATATCTTGAATACATGTTCTTAATTTCAGATATACTACGAGTAGTCTTTATTAAATGATAATATAGTTTAAATGATAATATACATATTATGTATAAAGTTAACAACAATTATTAAGTGTTTAAATTAAGTATCTATTAAATTTTTGTAATACAACTCATAAATATGTTTTGGGATTATTTTTTTTTTTTTACAAGTTCCTTAAGATCCTTTTTCTTATTTTCCGACAGAGGAAGCCTTTCCGAATAAATAGAGGATAAACTAAATAAAACCGCTTTATGCATTTCTATGTCCGAAGAACTGCTTTGACTTACCAGCGACGGATTGAAATCGTCATTCGAATCATCGCTGAATGGATCTGCAGAGCTATAACTATTATTGTCACTATGTATATCCTCTAAAAGTAAAGACGCAGAATAGTGTTGCATGTTTGGACACGTCATATTAAATTTTAAGTAACTATTGCTTGTTCGTACAATATAAAATAGAATATTTTTTTATGTTTCAATATTTTCATTATTACTGCAATGAGCAATTGATTTCGTTATCAGAAAGTAGTTATGCTAAAGTAAATTTATTATAAACACGATATCATGAAAATTGTTATAACTAATAGATTGAAATATTTCATGAAAAGGGTCACAACTCAAAAAAAGTCACATTTCGAGTTAAAATCATACAGTTAAACAAATTTTATCAATAAAACAGTATCAACTCAAAATACAACAAAATTTAAATGAAACAGTTTGATTTTGTTTTTCATTAATAAAGGCTCAAATCAAAATAATACCTTTTATGAATAAATACGATTCATTTCTATTTCAATTTTTGTTTTTAACTCAAAATAATACCTTTTTGTTGATATAAAGTTAGTCTCTACATTATCAAGAAAATGGTCTTAAATGTGCTTTTCGAGATGAAGGAGTAATCGCAACTAGTTGAAATTTTTACAGTAGATAGATATTGATGTTTTTAATTGATTTCTTGCAAAAAGTGAAATTTTGAGTTATTACTCTCTTGTTGATCAAGTGCGATATGTATATATATTCTTAGAAAAAATCGTTTGTAATCAGGTTAATGTTGTGAAAAGGATATAAATGGTAGTTTTGTTCAAATTCAGAGATTTATATATCGAAGATGTTTCGAGCGGAAACATCTGAGTGTCGATTTTATTTAAATCCGAAGGCTTGTTTTTAATTTAAAGGAAAAGAAAAAGTTCTTGCGTACATAGTTTGGGAGATATGATTGCATCAAAATTGTCCTTAAAAATTTAGCATTGGCTGTTTTCGTTGGAGAAAAAGTCAGTTAGCTCGGTTTACCTCCGTGCTCTCAGTATAACGAAATGAAAGGTAAAAGGCTCTTCTTTCGAATTAGTCAAAAAAATTCACCAACTTTTGTCAATCTTTTAAGAAAATCCAAATTTAGTAAAAAAAAAAGTCACGCATATTGCACATTAGTATTTGTAATAAAAAAGTTTTGAATACCTTTAGGCTTAACGTTTTAAAGAAATTTGAGTTATTAATTATAACAACAATTTGTTAATAAATTGTTGACAGCTGTTTTTAAAAGTGAATAAGAATAAAAAAAAATAAACAAAATCATATGTTTTAATAAAAGAAAATGTATAGAAGAAACCCGCTTAAATTGAAAGCAAAATTTGCAACGAATAAATAGTTAACGTTAATAAATATTGTAATAAAATTTGAAGTATAATTCTAAAAATGATTTTATTTTCCGTGTCATATAGTAAATTGTGCTAGGAACTTATTGATTGTGGTAGCAATGTCGATTTGTTAACAAATTTTATAAAACAGGAAAATTCGGTGCTTACTATTGATGAAATTGAAATAGTAAAAAACGCAGTTCAAAAGCGTTTTTTGATCATTTTTTAAATCGTTGGGGAGAAGCGCACAAAATTAAATCTTATTTCTTTCGGAAAAATGCGACTTGGTTAGAAGTAAATACATCTTTAAAAAATAAATTAATTAAAAATAATTCATTTTGAATATTATGAAATTTTTTTTAGATATATTCGAAGTATCACTAACCTAGCTGTTTAATGAAAAAAGGAAGACCAGTTAAGGAATTCGATGACTGCAAGTACCATAGTAAAAGGTACAAAGCAGCTGATTTAGCATCTCAGTACACACAAGAGCAACACCTGCACTTGCCTTAATGCTGGATGCAGAATTATCAAAACATCAGTACGAAACAATAAAGTACGTTTTGCATTTTGCCTCCTTATAAAAAAGTGATTGATGAAAAGAAGAAATGTTATCTAGATAAAATTCAAGTGTCAGAAAAAAAAGCCTCTGTGAGTTTACAAAGTCTGATGGACCATACGACAAAGCGCCTTTTTGAAAGTTTTTCGCAGGAACGAATTTATGCAACAAATTTTGAATTTACTCTTACGTCGAAGTGGGGTTGTGATGGGTCATCTGGACATTCAGAATACAATCAAAGCTTGCCAAGTGATATAAGTGACAGGAGTCTACTTTAAGCATCGATGGTGCCTCTAAGTCTAAAAACAGACCCTGGCTCGGAATTTTGGTGTAATAAAAGCCCATCGTCAACAAGGTACTGTCGTCCAATTTTTTTCGAATTTGCTAAGGAGACAAAAGAAAAAGTCCTGACAGTTGTCGATAACATGAGGATAAATATAGATGCTTTAGAAAAAACTAATGTTTCAGTTAATTACAAACATTTCAACGTAAAACATAATTTGGTGTTTACGATGTTTGATGGTAAAACGGCTCAGACCGTTACAAATTCTAGTTCAGCAGCTGTGTGTTACATTTGTAAAGCTAAACCCTCAGAAATGAATGATTTGGAAGCGGTTTCAAGAAAAAACATCGATAATGAAGCTTGTAAATTAGGAATTTCTTCATTACACGCTAGGATAAAGTTTATGGAGTGCATACTTCATATAGCATCAATAAGCCCTTCGAAAAGTGGTCTGCAATCGATGTACACAATAAAATTTTAAAACAAGAGAACAAGCAACGAATTCAGACTGAATTTAGAGAACGTATAAGCTAACGCGTAGATGCTGAAAAGCAAGGATCTGGGACATCAAATGATGGAAATTCCTCAAGGCGGTTTTTCCAACCCTGCACTTGTTGCAGATATAACTGGGGTAAATGAAGAACTAGTAGATCGTTTTCGTATCATTCTTCAAATAATGACGTGTGGGCAGAAAATTGATACTATGAAGTTTAAGAAATTTGCATAGGAAACAGCTGAACTATTTATTAAAAAATATAAATGGTACTTCATGCCTGTTACTGTCCACAAAATTCTTATTCATGGAAAGGACATAATAGATGCAGCAGTACTCCCAATTGGTATGCTCTCTGAGGAAGCAGAAGAAGCGCGTAATAAAGATTACAGGAAGTATAGATTAATGTTTTCTAGAAAGTGCAGTAGAACTGCAACGAATACTTATGTTTTTCATCGTTTGCTTGAGTCGTCCGATCCATATATTAGTAGCTTAAGACGTCAACCTCATAAGAATATTTTAGAATTGGATGATGTAGTTAAAGAAATGATAGTTGATAAATAAAATGCTTAAATATTATTTACGCATTTCAACCAAAATTGTTAGTTTTATCTTTTATCGATTAATAGGCGTGTGCCAAATTTAATCAAATTCTATTGAGAATTGCGCCCTATACATTGAAAAGAAAAATACGTGGAAAAATGGGAGTCCAAGTGAGGTACCCTAGGATTTCAACCAAAATTTGTAGTGCTCTTTTTTAGATTAACTTATGGACATCTGCTAAATTTTATCAAATTCCGTTGCGAATTGCGGCCCATACGTTGAGAAGAAAAATAAGCGAAAAAATGGGGGTCCAAGGGAGGTACCCCTAATAGTAGACGGATTTCAACTAAAATTAGCAGAACTATCTCTTGAATAAATTTATAGATGTGTGACAAATTTCATCAGATTATATTAAGTATTACGGCCTATACATTCAAAAGAAAAATAAGTGAAAAAATTGGCGGTCCAAGGGAGGTACCCCTAGGAGTCGACAGATTCCAAAATTAGTCGAGCTCTTTCTTGGATCAACTAATAGACGTGTGCCAAATTTCGTCAAATTCTATGAAGAATTGTGACCTATACATTGAGGACAAAAATTCGTGGAAAAATGGCGGTCCAAGGGAGGTACCCCAAAGAGTAGACGGATTTTAATTTTGCTTTTCTACTTAAAATTGAACAAGTGTAGGATCACTCCTTCTATTTTTAGCAGTTAGATGTATGAAGAAATACCACTGTGCGCCGTTTTCATTACAAATGTCAAATGTGATGCGTAAACTTTTGGCAAGCGAACAGCTGATTAGAAAATATTAATTTGAGTTAAATAAAAAGTGGAAAAAATTAAAAATAATAAAAAAGAAAAAAATGGCTATAGCTAGTGCGGCGTTTTGTGTTATTACATTACCATTTCTTTCTTTATTTAAAAAATTACAATTGAAATTTATTTTTCCAGCAAAAAAAAGAAAAAAATAACAGCTTTGCGATCGCCAAACAAAAAAAGATTGACAACTTGTTGTCAATTTTATTTTAGATAAAAAATGCTGCCATATCTGCTAAAAACTGAAATTTGACGTTTTCACTTGTCTGTCATTTTAGACGGCAGTTCGTGTGTATTATAACTGAATGCAAACTCAGATGACACCATATGACAACCCGTTTTCATACAATTGCCAATAATTTGGACAAACTTACATTAAAAATGACATAGTGAAAACCATGCATAAGTCTTTTACACGACTTATTGTCAGTTTTTAAGATGTAATGAAAACGCATTTGACACAAAATGACGAGAAGTCATTTGAGTCTGTTTTTGTTGACAGTTCATATGACATAATGAAAACCAGGCATTAGACGTTCTACATTTTTCATTCAATGTCAGAGTCAATTGTCTCGCAAGAATTAAACATTATGTGGTTGAAGTTACTGTGCAATAGGTAAGTAGAATGTCTATGATGTAGGTTGTAAATTATTTTTAGAATTTTATTCTGAATTATCTGTAATTTCCTTGCGTACGTTTTAGAAGCTTTTTGAAACCAGACCTGGGATCCAAAGGTCATAATTGGCCGAATGCACATTTTGTAAAGAAGGATTTTGTTTTTTAAATTAAGTTGAGATCTTCTGTTAAGGAGTAGAGGGCACGACCGCATTAAATCGCCTTTTCGCAAACATATTTTATGTGTTCTTTGTATGACAATTTTGTATCTACTATAATGAATAAACATTTGATACTATTTTGCAGTGGAATTACAGTTCCATTAGAAAGAAATTGCTTCGTGGGAATAGGTTTTCTTAAATTATTATATGGGAAAATAATGGTTTAGGCTTTGCTGACATTAACTTTAATCCTCATTTATCAAAGTATTTGTGGGTGAATTTTAAACTATAATCCATCAATAATTGCACTATCATCTGCATAAAACGCTTTATGATTTCTTCGAACAGGAATATCGGAAGTATATACCGAATATAGTGTGGGAGATAAAACAGACCCTTGCGGCAGAGTATAACAGATTTTATGACTCTTATGCCGTTTTATAACAGATAACAAATCTGCAAAATCAACTTTTTTCTTGATTTATCATACACAAAAATGCTTGTTCACTTTTAATAATTCAACAAAATTCACTGTAGAATAAAATCAGCATCATGTTACTGAACATAAAACATAAACGACAGATGATTCACATATATATATATATATATATATATATATATATATATATATTTCCCTATGATTTCCGTATTCTATGGGTTATTCCATGAAAATTTGCCGAAGGAACCATACCTCTATCGTTAAAATCGAGTCCCCTACTTTTTGTTGGTAGATTTTTTCCCAAATTGACGTTCGTATGAAATATTACCTACACGTTCACATCCATAACTCAAAAACTATCAAATCGCTAGTAGGCGCGTTGGAAAGGTGAGCTCATTTTGATAAATTTACAAAAAAAAATCTCCAACATTGGTCCAATGGTTCAAAAGTTACGGGCATTTTTGTCCAAATTTTGGAGGCTTTTTCCATTTTTTTCATGATTTTGTCCAAGAATATTACTTTCATGGCCATTTTTTTGGATCAATCCATTATTTAATTCAATTTACAATTCAAAACGAAGAGTTTAAGCCCAAATTTATCGAATTCGGTTGATTAATTCAAGCGATATTGCTAAAACAAAATAACACATAAAACCAACTTTTTGATTTTTTTTCCCTTTTTATTTTTGCTCTCTTTTTTGGGTTTGCATACGATTTATAAAGAATAATTCTTCGCTGACGTCATTTTGACAACAACAAATACACAGCAATTCTAATTGGACGAAACAATCAGCTGTAGTTGGCGGGGTGGGGATTCCAGTGTATGCTAGTTTTGTTTGAGCGTCATTTCAGTGAAGTGTTACTTGAAATAACTAACAAATAATCAAACTATTTTGAAATTTAGAAAAGATTTAAAGGTAAGTGTAAAAACATTGCTAACTATTATAGTTAATAGTTATATTATTATTCTATGAAAAACATATATAATTCTTTTAGTGACGGTTTAAAAAATGGATTCAGAGCCTGGTTCATCGCAAAATCCAACAGATACCCAACGCAGTAGTTTACAACATTTGGTCTCTCATGATGTTTTTTCTTTTGGCATGGGCTGTGAATTACCTGATATTAATCTGTCAACTAAACGAGATATATTGAAGTACTATTTTTTCTTGGCCGAACGTTCAAAAGCCCAAAGCAAAATGTTTTCGTATAAAAGATTTACTCCCCAAGTAGCAGACAGATTGTTAGAAATTTGGAATCAACTTAATATTGAACTTATACTCAAAGGTAGCATCATTAGAAAATTGAATAATTTGCTTGACGCATATAGTAATGCAGATAAACAACGAGTAAAACGCGCAACAGAATTCAAAAAATTCGTAGAATCAACAAACCAATTATTCAACATTGGAAAATGTAAATGCAACTTGAAAGAAAACGACTGCTTATGTGGATCTATCCCAGAAAACTTAAAAGATTTCATGCGCGATCAATATAATGACAGAATACAAACGATACCGGAACACGATAGTGGAAGTGAAGAGACGATACCAACGACTATACCAACAATCCCAGTGAGCAACGATCCTACATACGAACCACATTATGACGAAATGGAAGTTGATGTGAGAGGAGGTTCAGAATTAGTTCTACCACCACAAACATACACTCCCAGATACAATACTAAAAACTATGCAATGATGTGTGACAGATTTGGTGTGCATGATAGAATGGGATCAGCATTGGCAACAGCTCTGATGGAAGACCTGGGCGTAAAAGATGCTCATGGCAATCTTGTCATCATGGATAAAAGTAAACTTCGTAAAGAGAAAAATGGAGACAAGACGCACTTCGTAAGCGGTATGATGGCTCGAATTTGATATCATTTTCATTCGACGGCAGGAAAAATGATGCTCTAACTGTAGAAAAAATTGATGAGAAGTTGCATCCAAGGATGGTTAAAGAACCTCATCTAGTTGTTTTGAGGGAAACAAATTCTCAATTGATAGGCTACACAAAACTAGAAAGTGAAACTGCGGCAAGCAAAGTCAACAAATTGATCGAATTCTTCCAAGAAAAACAATTGTCTCTCGATTCATTAATTGCCATATGCGCTGATGGTGAACCAACAAATACTGGCGTACACGGTGGAATTTTGCGACTATTCGAAAAACAGTTAAAGAGACCACTGCACTGGTTTGTGTGTCTTCTGCACTTTAACGAGCTTCCGTTTAGACATTTGTTTGACACTTTAGACAAATCAACCACCACTGGACCACGATCAACTACCGGAAAGTTAAGCTCAAAAATTGCTGATTGTGAAAATCTTCCGGTATGTAATTTTTATAGCTAGTTCTTTACCATTTTTTATTCTATTTTTTAGCTTTTATGTTTTCTTTTCAGGTGGTAACCGATTTTGAGGAAATCGCTTTGGAAAATATGCCTCCTGGTGATTTAAATCCAGAAGAATTATCTACTGATTCGAGGTACTTGATGTTAATGGCCAATGCAATTTCTAATGGTGTGGTTCCTGCGGATTTATCTCACATAAAACCAGGGCCAATTGCACATTCTCGTTGGCTGACCAAAGCCAATAGATTATTACGGTTGTATGTGACAACTAATAATCCAACTGAAAATTTAAAAATTCTGGCTAACTATATAATAAAAGTATACACGCCAATGTATTTCAATGTTAAGTATTATAGCTCTGCCGCATACGGTAGTACATTACTTTTTAAATTTATTACTTGGACACGATTTTTACCACGGAATTTACTTGGAGTTGTAAATACAGTAATTCAAGATAATCCATATTTTGCACACTCAGAAATATCTTGCTATCTATGTTGTTTGATGATAGAATGGAAAAACGAAACATTGCTATAAAGAAGATTTTACATTACCGAAGAGATATTGTCGATCCAACGGAACTTAGAGTTTATAAAAAATCTCTTATAAACTTTAATTGTACGGAATATACAAATATGATTGATTTAAATGACGATACCATTTTATTCGAACCACCGTTTACGCAAAGTTATTCGTATGAACATTTGGAGGGATATTTAAATTACGAAGTGCCACCGTTCGATGATCCACAAATTCCTTTACACATTCAAGGAACGGAAAGACATGTCCAATTGCTGGCTGCCACTGCTAAACGAGTTGCAGGAAAGAATGTAGAAGGCGCTATGGCGACGACATTAGAGAGCCGTACGAAAACACCCAGACTTGAAAGCAAACAAGACTTTCAGAAAAAATAATGTTTTTTTTCACATTTTGTCTTTTACTACACTCAAATTGAATATTTTTTTTTGATAATAGGTTGATAGATACTTTATTATCTCTTAATTTGAATTTTTGTAGAAAAAAAAATAAAAAGGGAAAAAAAATCAAAAAGTTGGTTTTATGTGTTATTTTGTTTTAGCAATATCGCATGAATTAATCAACCGAATTCGATAAATTTGGACTTAAACTCTTCGTTTTGAATTGTAAATTGAATTAAATAATGGATTGAGCCAAAAAAATGGCCATGAAAGTAATATTCTTGGACAAAATCATGAAAAAAATGGAAAAAGGCTCCAAAATTTGGACAAAAATGCCCGTAACTTTTGAACCGTTGGACCAATGTTGGAGATTTTTTTTTGTAAATTTATCAAAATGAGCTCACCTTTCCAACGCGATTAAACCCGATCGATAGTTTTTGAGTTATGGATGTTAACGTGTAGGTAATATTTCATACGAACGTCAATTTGGGAAAAAATCTACCAACAAAAAGTAGGGGACTCGATTTTAACGATAGAGGTATGGTTCCTTCGGCAAAGTTTCATGGAATAACCCATAGAATACGGAAATCATAGGGAAATTGGTGAATTTTTTCACTCCCTACAAATCGACCCGCCCTAATATATATATATATATATATATATATATATCAGAATCTCTTTTTCAGAACATCCAAAGTGCAAATTTTTCGATTTGTAAGAAGTTATTTTAAAGAACCCCAAAATGTTGATATTAACCCCTACTAGTAAAAAAACAATTATTTAGTTGCTCCATAAATGGTTAATTCCTGCAGTCATTAAATGCCTTATTGAAAACATATTTTGCATACCAGTGGTATTCACTTTGTCCTGATCGGAATAATAATTCTTGACGTGTTTAAAATCACATTTTTAACTGAAAAAAAGCCACTCCCTATATTTATTTTATAGTACCTATATTTAACAACTTCCCTTAACTAATGAAAAAGAGCATCTGATCATCGATTTTTCATAGCACCGAAACAAAATACTTCCTCCCAATGACACTCCAATGTTAAAATCATTAATGTTAACCGAAATTTTCACAACTTCGGGTTGAGTAGATGTAGTGTTTAACTACTTCTTCCTCAGCTCTTATTTTGCCTTGTATATATATATATATAAAATCTTCGCTGTACACTTAAAAGATTAAGGTCTGCAATGGATATATTTTCGTTAGATATCAGGTAAATTTATGAAAAAAGTTTAAACTGGTTTATTTATAAACAAAAAAGATTTTATCAAAACTGGAAAATTAAATTACAGCACTGTCGCGAGTAGGGTGCTTACGCCCAATTTACAAGTTAGCAGCATGCTTGCCATTTTTTGCTGAAGGAAATTACCAGTATTGAGTTCGAAAGGACTGGCACATATTTCGCAATCAACATTTCCAAAATTTTGTATTTGAAAAACTTCTGTCCTCTTAATGGATTTATATCAAGATATATGAGCGAAAGAAGATCCTAAAATTTATTTTTCCAAAAATCGACAAAACCAGGAGTTACAATGGCTGGTTAAAATTTTTACACGATCAAAGGACCGGCATTTATTTTATAACAGAAAAGGATATCACTGCCTTCATGTGATGATAGTAAGTATATTTTTGTTAAGATATCAACATAAATTTGAAAAGTTTTAGTTTTGCTTTAAAAGGGGTGTGATCATCCTAATCGTATGCGATTTGTAAATGGGGCTTATCCTGGTAGCTGTCACGAAACTATCAAACATAAAAAGGTATTTTGAATGCCAGTATAATCTCGTAGACAATCTACATCTTTTGGGAGACGGTGGATACCCCTTAGAGCCATGGCTCTTAACACTATTTAGAACGGCACGTGTTGGAAGTAAAGAGTCAAAATACAATATAGCACATGCTAAAGGAAGAAATATAATCGAAAGAACAATTGGAATTTTAAAAAATTATTTTATGTGCCTCATAACTAATGTCCAGAAAAAGCAGCGTATAGTAAATGTACATTGACAGATGATTCACATATATATATATATATATATATATATATATATATATATATATATATATATATATATATATATATATATATATATATATATTTCCCTATGATTTCCGTATTCTATGGGTTATTCCATGAAAATTTGCCGAAGGAACCATACCTCTATCGTTAAAATCGAGTCCCCTACTTTTTGTTGGTAGATTTTTTCCCAAATTGACGTTCGTATGAAATATTACCTACACGTTCACATCCATAACTCAAAAACTATCAAATCGCTAGTAGGCGCGTTGGAAAGGTGAGCTCATTTTGATAAATTTACAAAAAAAAATCTCCAACATTGGTCCAATGGTTCAAAAGTTACGGGCATTTTTGTCCAAATTTTGGAGGCTTTTTCCATTTTTTTCATGATTTTGTCCAAGAATATTACTTTCATGGCCATTTTTTTGGATCAATCCATTATTTAATTCAATTTACAATTCAAAACGAAGAGTTTAAGCCCAAATTTATCGAATTCGGTTGATTAATTCAAGCGATATTGCTAAAACAAAATAACACATAAAACCAACTTTTTGATTTTTTTTCCCTTTTTATTTTTGCTCTCTTTTTTGGGTTTGCATACGATTTATAAAGAATAATTCTTCGCTGACGTCATTTTGACAACAACAAATACACAGCAATTCTAATTGGACGAAACAATCAGCTGTAGTTGGCGGGGTGGGGATTCCAGTGTATGCTAGTTTTGTTTGAGCGTCATTTCAGTGAAGTGTTACTTGAAATAACTAACAAATAATCAAACTATTTTGAAATTTAGAAAAGATTTAAAGGTAAGTGTAAAAACATTGCTAACTATTATAGTTAATAGTTATATTATTATTCTATGAAAAACATATATAATTCTTTTAGTGACGGTTTAAAAAATGGATTCAGAGCCTGGTTCATCGCAAAATCCAACAGATACCCAACGCAGTAGTTTACAACATTTGGTCTCTCATGATGTTTTTTCTTTTGGCATGGGCTGTGAATTACCTGATATTAATCTGTCAACTAAACGAGATATATTGAAGTACTATTTTTTCTTGGCCGAACGTTCAAAAGCCCAAAGCAAAATGTTTTCGTATAAAAGATTTACTCCCCAAGTAGCAGACAGATTGTTAGAAATTTGGAATCAACTTAATATTGAACTTATACTCAAAGGTAGCATCATTAGAAAATTGAATAATTTGCTTGACGCATATAGTAATGCAGATAAACAACGAGTAAAACGCGCAACAGAATTCAAAAAATTCGTAGAATCAACAAACCAATTATTCAACATTGGAAAATGTAAATGCAACTTGAAAGAAAACGACTGCTTATGTGGATCTATCCCAGAAAACTTAAAAGATTTCATGCGCGATCAATATAATGACAGAATACAAACGATACCGGAACACGATAGTGGAAGTGAAGAGACGATACCAACGACTATACCAACAATCCCAGTGAGCAACGATCCTACATACGAACCACATTATGACGAAATGGAAGTTGATGTGAGAGGAGGTTCAGAATTAGTTCTACCACCACAAACATACACTCCCAGATACAATACTAAAAACTATGCAATGATGTGTGACAGATTTGGTGTGCATGATAGAATGGGATCAGCATTGGCAACAGCTCTGATGGAAGACCTGGGCGTAAAAGATGCTCATGGCAATCTTGTCATCATGGATAAAAGTAAACTTCGTAAAGAGAAAAATGGAGACAAGACGCACTTCGTAAGCGGTATGATGGCTCGAATTTGATATCATTTTCATTCGACGGCAGGAAAAATGATGCTCTAACTGTAGAAAAAATTGATGAGAAGTTGCATCCAAGGATGGTTAAAGAACCTCATCTAGTTGTTTTGAGGGAAACAAATTCTCAATTGATAGGCTACACAAAACTAGAAAGTGAAACTGCGGCAAGCAAAGTCAACAAATTGATCGAATTCTTCCAAGAAAAACAATTGTCTCTCGATTCATTAATTGCCATATGCGCTGATGGTGAACCAACAAATACTGGCGTACACGGTGGAATTTTGCGACTATTCGAAAAACAGTTAAAGAGACCACTGCACTGGTTTGTGTGTCTTCTGCACTTTAACGAGCTTCCGTTTAGACATTTGTTTGACACTTTAGACAAATCAACCACCACTGGACCACGATCAACTACCGGAAAGTTGAGCTCAAAAATTGCTGATTGTGAAAATCTTCCGGTATGTAATTTTTATAGCTAGTTCTTTACCATTTTTTATTCTATTTTTTAGCTTTTAGCTTTTCAGGTGGTAACCGATTTTGAGGAAATCGCTTTGGAAAATATGCCTCCTGGTGATTTAAATCCAGAAGAATTATCTACTGATTCGAGGTACTTGATGTTAATGGCCAATGCAATTTCTAATGGTGTGGTTCCTGCGGATTTATCTCACATAAAACCAGGGCCAATTGCACATTCTCGTTGGCTGACCAAAGCCAATAGATTATTACGGTTGTATGTGACAACTAATAATCCAACTGAAAATTTAAAAATTCTGGCTAACTATATAATAAAAGTATACACGCCAATGTATTTCAATGTTAAGTATTATAGCTCTGCCGCATACGGTAGTACATTACTTTTTAAATTTATTACTTGGACACGATTTTTACCACGGAATTTACTTGGAGTTGTAAATACAGTAATTCAAGATAATCCATATTTTGCACACTCAGAAATATCTTGCTATCTATGTTGTTTGATGATAGAATGGAAAAACGAAACATTGCTATAAAGAAGATTTTACATTACCGAAGAGATATTGTCGATCCAACGGAACTTAGAGTTTATAAAAAATCTCTTATAAACTTTAATTGTACGGAATATACAAATATGATTGATTTAAATGACGATACCATTTTATTCGAACCACCGTTTACGCAAAGTTATTCGTATGAACATTTGGAGGGATATTTAAATTACGAAGTGCCACCGTTCGATGATCCACAAATTCCTTTACACATTCAAGGAACGGAAAGACATGTCCAATTGCTGGCTGCCACTGCTAAACGAGTTGCAGGAAAGAATGTAGAAGGCGCTATGGCGACGACATTAGAGAGCCGTACGAAAACACCCAGACTTGAAAGCAAACAAGACTTTCAGAAAAAATAATGTTTTTTTTCACATTTTGTCTTTTACTACACTCAAATTGAATATTTTTTTTTGATAATAGGTTGATAGATACTTTATTATCTCTTAATTTGAATTTTTGTAGAAAAAAAAATAAAAAGGGAAAAAAAATCAAAAAGTTGGTTTTATGTGTTATTTTGTTTTAGCAATATCGCATGAATTAATCAACCGAATTCGATAAATTTGGACTTAAACTCTTCGTTTTGAATTGTAAATTGAATTAAATAATGGATTGAGCCAAAAAAATGGCCATGAAAGTAATATTCTTGGACAAAATCATGAAAAAAATGGAAAAAGGCTCCAAAATTTGGACAAAAATGCCCGTAACTTTTGAACCGTTGGACCAATGTTGGAGATTTTTTTTTTGTAAATTTATCAAAATGAGCTCACCTTTCCAACGCGATTAAACCCGATCGATAGTTTTTGAGTTATGGATGTTAACGTGTAGGTAATATTTCATACGAACGTCAATTTGGGAAAAAATCTACCAACAAAAAGTAGGGGACTCGATTTTAACGATAGAGGTATGGTTCCTTCGGCAAAGTTTCATGGAATAACCCATAGAATACGGAAATCATAGGGAAATTGGTGAATTTTTTCACTCCCTACAAATCGACCCGCCCTAATATATATATATATATATATATATATATATATATATATATATATATATATATCAGAATCTCTTTTTCAGAACATCCAAAGTGCAAATTTTTCGATTTGTAAGAAGTTATTTTAAAGAACCCCAAAATGTTGATATTAACCCCTACTAGTAAAAAAACAATTATTTAGTTGCTCCATAAATGGTTAATTCCTGCAGTCATTAAATGCCTTATTGAAAACATATTTTGCATACCAGTGGTATTCACTTTGTCCTGATCGGAATAATAATTCTTGACGTGTTTAAAATCACATTTTTAACTGAAAAAAAGCCACTCCCTATATTTATTTTATAGTACCTATATTTAACAACTTCCCTTAACTAATGAAAAAGAGCATCTGATCATCGATTTTTCATAGCACCGAAACAAAATACTTCCTCCCAATGACACTCCAATGTTAAAATCATTAATGTTAACCGAAATTTTCACAACTTCGGGTTGAGTAGATGTAGTGTTTAACTACTTCTTCCTCAGCTCTTATTTTGCCTTGTATATATATATATATAAAATCTTCGCTGTACACTTAAAAGATTAAGGTCTGCAATGGATATATTTTCGTTAGATATCAGGTAAATTTATGAAAAAAGTTTAAACTGGTTTATTTATAAACAAAAAAGATTTTATCAAAACTGGAAAATTAAATTACAGCACTGTCGCGAGTAGGGTGCTTACGCCCAATTTACAAGTTAGCAGCATGCTTGCCATTTTTTGCTGAAGGAAATTACCAGTATTGAGTTCGAAAGGACTGGCACATATTTCGCAATCAACATTTCCAAAATTTTGTATTTGAAAAACTTCTGTCCTCTTAATGGATTTATATCAAGATATATGAGCGAAAGAAGATCCTAAAATTTATTTTTCCAAAAATCGACAAAACCAGGAGTTACAATGGCTGGTTAAAATTTTTACACGATCAAAGGACCGGCATTTATTTTATAACAGAAAAGGATATCACTGCCTTCATGTGATGATAGTAAGTATATTTTTGTTAAGATATCAACATAAATTTGAAAAGTTTTAGTTTTGCTTTAAAAGGGGTGTGATCATCCTAATCGTATGCGATTTGTAAATGGGGCTTATCCTGGTAGCTGTCACGAAACTATCAAACATAAAAAGGTATTTTGAATGCCAGTATAATCTCGTAGACAATCTACATCTTTTGGGAGACGGTGGATACCCCTTAGAGCCATGGCTCTTAACACTATTTAGAACGGCACGTGTTGGAAGTAAAGAGTCAAAATACAATATAGCACATGCTAAAGGAAGAAATATAATCGAAAGAACAATTGGAATTTTAAAAAATTATTTTATGTGCCTCATAACTAATGTCCAGAAAAAGCAGCGTATAGTAAATGTACATTGACAGATGATTCACATATATATATATATATATATATATATATATATATATATATATATATATATATATATATATTTCCCTATGATTTCCGTATTCTATGGGTTATTCCATGAAAATTTGCCGAAGGAACCATACCTCTATCGTTAAAATCGAGTCCCCTACTTTTTGTTGGTAGATTTTTTCCCAAATTGACGTTCGTATGAAATATTACCTACACGTTCACATCCATAACTCAAAAACTATCAAATCGCTAGTAGGCGCGTTGGAAAGGTGAGCTCATTTTGATAAATTTACAAAAAAAAATCTCCAACATTGGTCCAATGGTTCAAAAGTTACGGGCATTTTTGTCCAAATTTTGGAGGCTTTTTCCATTTTTTTCATGATTTTGTCCAAGAATATTACTTTCATGGCCATTTTTTTGGATCAATCCATTATTTAATTCAATTTACAATTCAAAACGAAGAGTTTAAGCCCAAATTTATCGAATTCGGTTGATTAATTCAAGCGATATTGCTAAAACAAAATAACACATAAAACCAACTTTTTGATTTTTTTTCCCTTTTTATTTTTGCTCTCTTTTTTGGGTTTGCATACGATTTATAAAGAATAATTCTTCGCTGACGTCATTTTGACAACAACAAATACACAGCAATTCTAATTGGACGAAACAATCAGCTGTAGTTGGCGGGGTGGGGATTCCAGTGTATGCTAGTTTTGTTTGAGCGTCATTTCAGTGAAGTGTTACTTGAAATAACTAACAAATAATCAAACTATTTTGAAATTTAGAAAAGATTTAAAGGTAAGTGTAAAAACATTGCTAACTATTATAGTTAATAGTTATATTATTATTCTATGAAAAACATATATAATTCTTTTAGTGACGGTTTAAAAAATGGATTCAGAGCCTGGTTCATCGCAAAATCCAACAGATACCCAACGCAGTAGTTTACAACATTTGGTCTCTCATGATGTTTTTTCTTTTGGCATGGGCTGTGAATTACCTGATATTAATCTGTCAACTAAACGAGATATATTGAAGTACTATTTTTTCTTGGCCGAACGTTCAAAAGCCAAAAGCAAAATGTTTTCGTATAAAAGATTTACTCCCCAAGTAGCAGACAGATTGTTAGAAATTTGGAATCAACTTAATATTGAACTTATAATCAAAGGTAGCATCATTAGAAAATTGAATAATTTGCTTGACGCATATAGTAATGCAGATAAACAACGAGTAAAACGCGCAACAGAATTCAAAAAATTCGTAGAATCAACAAACCAATTATTCAACATTGGAAAATGTAAATGCAACTTGAAAGAAAACGACTGCTTATGTGGATCTATCCCAGAAAACTTAAAAGATTTCATGCGCGATCAATATAATGACAGAATACAAACGATACCGGAACACGATAGTGGAAGTGAAGAGACGATACCAACGACTATACCAACAATCCCAGTGAGCAACGATCCTACATACGAACCACATTATGACGAAATGGAAGTTGATGTGAGAGGAGGTTCAGAATTAGTTCTACCACCACAAACATACACTCCCAGATACAATACTAAAAACTATGCAATGATGTGTGACAGATTTGGTGTGCATGATAGAATGGGATCAGCATTGGCAACAGCTCTGATGGAAGACCTGGGCGTAAAAGATGCTCATGGCAATCTTGTCATCATGGATAAAAGTAAACTTCGTAAAGAGAAAAATGGAGACAAGACGCACTTCGTAAGCGGTATGATGGCTCGAATTTGATATCATTTTCATTCGACGGCAGGAAAAATGATGCTCTAACTGTAGAAAAAATTGATGAGAAGTTGCATCCAAGGATGGTTAAAGAACCTCATCTAGTTGTTTTGAGGGAAACAAATTCTCAATTGATAGGCTACACAAAACTAGAAAGTGAAACTGCGGCAAGCAAAGTCAACAAATTGATCGAATTCTTCCAAGAAAAACAATTGTCTCTCGATTCATTAATTGCCATATGCGCTGATGGTGAACCAACAAATACTGGCGTACACGGTGGAATTTTGCGACTATTCGAAAAACAGTTAAAGAGACCACTGCACTGGTTTGTGTGTCTTCTGCACTTTAACGAGCTTCCGTTTAGACATTTGTTTGACACTTTAGACAAATCAACCACCACTGGACCACGATCAACTACCGGAAAGTTGAGCTCAAAAATTGCTGATTGTGAAAATCTTCCGGTATGTAATTTTTATAGCTAGTTCTTTACCATTTTTTATTCTATTTTTTAGCTTTTAGCTTTTCAGGTGGTAACCGATTTTGAGGAAATCGCTTTGGAAAATATGCCTCCTGGTGATTTAAATCCAGAAGAATTATCTACTGATTCGAGGTACTTGATGTTAATGGCCAATGCAATTTCTAATGGTGTGGTTCCTGCGGATTTATCTCACATAAAACCAGGGCCAATTGCACATTCTCGTTGGCTGACCAAAGCCAATAGATTATTACGGTTGTATGTGACAACTAATAATCCAACTGAAAATTTAAAAATTCTGGCTAACTATATAATAAAAGTATACACGCCAATGTATTTCAATGTTAAGTATTATAGCTCTGCCGCATACGGTAGTACATTACTTTTTAAATTTATTACTTGGACACGATTTTTACCACGGAATTTACTTGGAGTTGTAAATACAGTAATTCAAGATAATCCATATTTTGCACACTCAGAAATATCTTGCTATCTATGTTGTTTGATGATAGAATGGAAAAACGAAACATTGCTATAAAGAAGATTTTACATTACCGAAGAGATATTGTCGATCCAACGGAACTTAGAGTTTATAAAAAATCTCTTATAAACTTTAATTGTACGGAATATACAAATATGATTGATTTAAATGACGATACCATTTTATTCGAACCACCGTTTACGCAAAGTTATTCGTATGAACATTTGGAGGGATATTTAAATTACGAAGTGCCACCGTTCGATGATCCACAAATTCCTTTACACATTCAAGGAACGGAAAGACATGTCCAATTGCTGGCTGCCACTGCTAAACGAGTTGCAGGAAAGAATGTAGAAGGCGCTATGGCGACGACATTAGAGAGCCGTACGAAAACACCCAGACTTGAAAGCAAACAAGACTTTCAGAAAAAATAATGTTTTTTTTCACATTTTGTCTTTTACTACACACAAATTGAATATTTTTTTTTGATAATAGGTTGATAGATACTTTATTATCTCTTAATTTGAATTTTTGTAGAAAAAAAAATAAAAAGGGAAAAAAAATCAAAAAGTTGGTTTTATGTGTTATTTTGTTTTAGCAATATCGCATGAATTAATCAACCGAATTCGATAAATTTGGACTTAAACTCTTCGTTTTGAATTGTAAATTGAATTAAATAATGGATTGAGCCAAAAAAATGGCCATGAAAGTAATATTCTTGGACAAAATCATGAAAAAAATGGAAAAAGGCTCCAAAATTTGGACAAAAATGCCCGTAACTTTTGAACCGTTGGACCAATGTTGGAGATTTTTTTTTGTAAATTTATCAAAATGAGCTCACCTTTCCAACGCGATTAAACCCGATCGATAGTTTTTGAGTTATGGATGTTAACGTGTAGGTAATATTTCATACGAACGTCAATTTGGGAAAAAATCTACCAACAAAAAGTAGGGGACTCGATTTTAACGATAGAGGTATGGTTCCTTCGGCAAAGTTTCATGGAATAACCCATAGAATACGGAAATCATAGGGAAATTGGTGAATTTTTTCACTCCCTACAAATCGACCCGCCCTAATATATATATATATATATATATATATATATATATATATATATATATCAGAATCTCTTTTTCAGAACATCCAAAGTGCAAATTTTTCGATTTGTAAGAAGTTATTTTAAAGAACCCCAAAATGTTGATATTAACCCCTACTAGTAAAAAAACAATTATTTAGTTGCTCCATAAATGGTTAATTCCTGCAGTCATTAAATGCCTTATTGAAAACATATTTTGCATACCAGTGGTATTCACTTTGTCCTGATCGGAATAATAATTCTTGACGTGTTTAAAATCACATTTTTAACTGAAAAAAAGCCACTCCCTATATTTATTTTATAGTACCTATATTTAACAACTTCCCTTAACTAATGAAAAAGAGCATCTGATCATCGATTTTTCATAGCACCGAAACAAAATACTTCCTCCCAATGACACTCCAATGTTAAAATCATTAATGTTAACCGAAATTTTCACAACTTCGGGTTGAGTAGATGTAGTGTTTAACTACTTCTTCCTCAGCTCTTATTTTGCCTTGTATATATATATATATAAAATCTTCGCTGTACACTTAAAAGATTAAGGTCTGCAATGGATATATTTTCGTTAGATATCAGGTAAATTTATGAAAAAAGTTTAAACTGGTTTATTTATAAACAAAAAAGATTTTATCAAAACTGGAAAATTAAATTACAGCACTGTCGCGAGTAGGGTGCTTACGCCCAATTTACAAGTTAGCAGCATGCTTGCCATTTTTTGCTGAAGGAAATTACCAGTATTGAGTTCGAAAGGACTGGCACATATTTCGCAATCAACATTTCCAAAATTTTGTATTTGAAAAACTTCTGTCCTCTTAATGGATTTATATCAAGATATATGAGCGAAAGAAGATCCTAAAATTTATTTTTCCAAAAATCGACAAAACCAGGAGTTACAATGGCTGGTTAAAATTTTTACACGATCAAAGGACCGGCATTTATTTTATAACAGAAAAGGATATCACTGCCTTCATGTGATGATAGTAAGTATATTTTTGTTAAGATATCAACATAAATTTGAAAAGTTTTAGTTTTGCTTTAAAAGGGGTGTGATCATCCTAATCGTATGCGATTTGTAAATGGGGCTTATCCTGGTAGCTGTCACGAAACTATCAAACATAAAAAGGTATTTTGAATGCCAGTATAATCTCGTAGACAATCTACATCTTTTGGGAGACGGTGGATACCCCTTAGAGCCATGGCTCTTAACACTATTTAGAACGGCACGTGTTGGAAGTAAAGAGTCAAAATACAATATAGCACATGCTAAAGGAAGAAATATAATCGAAAGAACAATTGGAATTTTAAAAAATTATTTTATGTGCCTCATAACTAATGTCCAGAAAAAGCAGCGTATAGTAAATGTACATTGAGCTTTATCCCATGTTTCCATTATGACCAAAACAACGTTTTGGGGAAAACATTTCAAACTGTTTCCACTAGCAAAAATGTGTTTTTCGTGTTCGAATTTTCGAAATTAATTTGACATTTCATATTCATAACAAATAAAATAAAAAAATTACTTTTTGTTGACATTTTTTTCGTTCGATTTATTAAATTTTCTTTTTTATATATATTTAAACTTTTTTACATTTATTACTACCACCTTGAATGACGCTTAAAATTTTTTTTCGACCTTGTCAAATGCAAATGCCATTAGTATAGACACAATTCAGTGTTGATCAGACTATTTTCGATATGTTTTGAAATTGAACACGTTATAAAGAAGTTTTGTTCGCATAAAAATATATGGGAAAATATGTACCAAAACACGTATTTTGAACAAAACATGTAATTTTTATCAACGTCTATGGAAATGCAGTATTACACAACATACGAATTCATTTTTGTCGACCTTACGAACATCTAGATCAGGGGTGCCCAAAAGTTCCTTATGGAAGAGCAAACACCAATACATTTAAAGAATAACTAATTTTTATTAAATATTTTTTATTGTAAAAACCAATCCATACAAAGAAAAAAGAAAAAAAATATTTCATATCATACGTTAAACAAAACCAAAATCTACATTGATTGTCGCTGTCGTCAATGTTTACCAGCAAAGCATACGAAAGTTTTGTTGCTTTGCACTTGCGTGTATACAGTGAAGAACGACAAAAAAACTAATAAAGCAAATGAGCATAAAGTGTATTTACCTTGGACACCCTTGATCTGGATAATCTTCAAGAAATGTCAGCTTCTGATGACGTAAATAATAATGACTACAAAAATGTTTTCAATGAAGCAATTTTAATTAGAAATAAAAATAATCGGAATACTTTTTAAATTTTTCCCCATTTACACTTTGTTTTAAAAAATGTTATTAGTTAAAAAAAATAAAAACTCTTGAAAAATAAAAAATTTACAATATTTTTTTTTCTTCTTAATAATGAAAACTACATTTAAAAATGTAAGTAGTTATTTGCCATTTAAAATTTTTTTAAAGCTGTTTTCTAATAGGTTCATTCGTTTACTTTTCTCAGTCAAGTACAGTAAGATTTACTCAGTAACAAACTTACAGAGAGTAAGACAAATTTACTCTCAAAATGAAAATATTCTAAAAAAGTACGCGAACGGAAAATTTGCAATAATTTACAAGTTTGTTAAACAGCTGATTGTAAACCAAATGCAAAAATAAATATAACTGGTCGCTATGAAAAAAAAGGATTCCTGTTGTAAAATCTTGAGCAAAAACATTTTAGAAGATTTTCCAATCTTTTCTATAATTCATTTAACAATATTTGTTGCTTTGCATTTGCATAAAACAACGTAGTTGTGAAACATTTTTTTTTTGTATTACAAATATTTAAACACATTTTTTTCAATCATAAAAATTTGCAGAAAGAAGAACTCTCAACATCAAACTGTCACTTTATTCACTCTATGTTTACTGAGTATTTGTGTAAACGAACGACATCCAGTAAAAGTTTTTACAAATTATTGGGTAAACGAACATACTTAATATTAATAAATTTGAAGTTTCTTTTTAGGTATGAAATGTGGTTTTGTGCGTTGGCAGTGTTTTGGGATTTTTATGTTATTGTGAGAGAATTTGCTTACTCTCATTTTACCAGACTTTACCCAAAATTACCTTGTCAGACCTATTATTTGTATCTAAAACAGTAGAAAACATTACGACATAGCCGAATTTAATAGCCTGTGCCTCTGTTTTGAAAGAACACGTTCGTTCGCTTTTTAAGCGAAAGAAAACTGATTTGCGTTTTACTAACTCTACTTCCCTGCGAACAATGACTCGAAAGACAAGTCGAGTGAAAACGTAACTGTTTTCATACAAAATTTGGTTTCTCCATTTCGAAGTGCGAACGCAGATTTCAAAATCAGTCACTTGCTATTTTTTGTCCAGTGAATATATATTTGATATTTTTGAAAATAAAATAAATTGAAAAAAGCAATAAATAACAAAAGGTAAGTGCAAAATAATACAAATATTTATAGTTTATTACGAACTTAAAACTTTAGTTTGTAAAAATCAATTAGACGTAGAAGCTTGTGTTTTACATGGACAAAAAGGCCTGATTTTGCCAGAGGGACTCCGGTGTTCGGAGCAAACAAATTTTTCGCACAGGAGGAAAATTTTACCAGAAAACTTAACTTGGTTTTACCCCCTATAACGCTGTTGCTGAGTGGTAAACGGTGTGTTTAAATTTTTGTTTGGGTTTTACGTTTGCCCAAGCAGCTTATATTTACATTTGTTATTTTACAAGAACTGTAGCAGTGACCACACCGAACAGGCAACAGAAAAACCCTCCGAACAACAATCCCACCCACAACCAATCCTTAACAAAAAATTTCACAAATAAACACTTTCTCACATAAAAATTGATTTGAGCTGATTAAATATGGTTGTTTTTATCCTTAAGTAGTTTAGTAGTATTTTTGGTACTGTGATTTGTAAATCCGTACCCCCCCCCCCCTTGTCACATGCAAGTAATTACTTGCAAGTAGTGTATACGTGTTATCAACGAAAAGCAATACAATTGTTTAAGTGGCTACACTGTACAGTGCAAGTTAATTTTTAAAATGGCTGTGATAAAGGAATCACAGTACTGCCAAGTACCTAACACTCTGCGGTACCTAGGGATATATATCATGTTATTATATTTTATTTATAAAAATGTAAATTTATTATTTAAACTTACCTTTAAAAGGCGACTTTATATTCTTTCTCGTTATGCTTTTTATATATGTGCACAAAACCCGCTATAATATTAAATCCTATTGCAACAAATAATTAAATTAATATAAAACTCAGTATTCGGCAACTATGTTGTTCGTTTTGTCATTCTAGTTGCATCAACTGTCAAAAATTCACTTGCTTCAATATTTCATTGCAAGCTTAGTCGCAAGTAGCATAAGTGTGGGTGTGGTAATAAAAATGTATGAGTTTTTTTTTGACTTGCATGTGGAAACGGAGGTAGAAACAAAAGTCACTTTACAGGAGATGTTAATATTACAACAAGTACAACATACAATATTACAACAAGTACAACATAACATGGTTTTTTATTGTTGCTTTAATTTATCTATATGTCAAAAACAGCTGAGTGAAACAAAGCAGTTTTCTAATATTTGTTCAACTTTCGGAAAACATTTTTAATAACGAAATTTAATAATATGACTTATCAAAATGGGCAACTGATATTGCAAGCTTTAGAAGATTTAGGTGAGCCCGTAACATTAGCGGAAATTAGGGCATACATACTGGATGCTGGTAAGGTAAAATTAGTTATATTTAAGTTGTTTTTTTTCAAAAAATTTTATGTTTTACAGGTTCATGAAGATGCTCTAAAAAAAGATTCGTGAAATGGAAGATAAAAGATAAGAGATGTTGGTCGTAGACGTAAAGGCAGTAGAGGTCGCTTTAGCAATAGTAGTCCTCGCCGCAGCAGCAGTAGTCGCCGTAGCAGTAGAAGTAAACGTCGTTAAATAGATACGCCAAAATTTTAAAGTTCTATTTGTTAGCTTTTGTAATTAATAAAATTTTTTCAATATTTTAAATGGGTTTTATGCAAATTCTTGAACATTTTTTTTTTTGGTAAAATTGTAAAATCACCTTAATTATTTAAGGCGTTGGCGTATTTAGTAAAAACGCCTCTATAGAAATCGTTTTCATAACCAAAATTAAAAACTAAAAAAAATTATTGGAAAATCTAAGCTGTAAGTATGACAGAATAATTAGTTTAGTTTCAATTTTGCCAGTACGCAAGCAGCCTAAATAGTTGATTTAGATGCTAAATATTTAAAAAATATTGGTTTTAGGCCTTATATATTTAAGGGAATAATGCCATGTAATAATTCAAGCTACAAAATAAAACGGGTTCATAATTAGATCTTAAACATTGATCGTCCATTTATTTCCACAAATCCTTTAAAAGCATTATCCTTGCCAAAAATATCTTTAAAATAGAATTACATTGTTTAAATGTATAAAAATTAATTTTTACGAAAACTAAGCAAAATTGGATAAATAAAATCTCAACATTCTAAAATGTCCTTGCTTTAGCACCAGTAAAAATATTTTACCATTAACAAAAATTAGCAAAACCATATGTGGTTTTATCATACGATATATAAGTCCGGGAAATAATTCCGGCTCATACAAACTAAATTGACAATGAACTTGATTCAGATTTTCCAAGCGTATGGGAAAACGTAAATCGACAGTGGCAACAATATTTTGTAAAAGATATTTCGTAAACTTTACGGAATATATATATTCCGTAAACTTTACGGCAAATTTTCGTGTTCTCAATGATGCTTGAGCTTCGTTTCGTGCTCCAGTACAAATAATTTTTCCAGTTTCAAATATTAAAGCTGTACAGCGTACATTACAACACCATGGAAACGAGAGGGGGTACATTCGGAATTTCGGGTACGATTATTAATGTCTTGTAAATTTAACTCACAGAATAAAGAAACTGTTGTCACAACATTTCTGAAAAGAAAATATAAATATTTTTGTTCCTATTACATTCGTCGCCAATTTACTTACTGCAATTTTACATCATGTTGTGGTTCACTTGTCAACATATTGTGTCGCTGGTTGTAAACTGGCATGTGGATAACTCTAGATCAGGGGTGCCCAAAAGTTCCTTATGGAAAAGCAAACACCAATACATTTAAAGATTAACTAATATTTATTCAATATTTTTTATTGTAAAAACCAATACATACAAAGAAAAAAGAAAAAAAATATTTCATATCATACGTTAAACAAAAACAAAATCTACATTGATGATCGCTGTCGTCAATGTTTACGAGCAAAGCATACGAAAGTGTTGTTGCTTTGCACTTGCGTGTATACAGTGAAGAACGACAAAAAACTAATAAGGCAAAGTTGTTTGTGTATTTCGTATTGCTATTGCTGAGTGCTCTGTGTATTAAAACACACAGCCTATAGCTAAGAGCATTTACAAAAACAAATGAGCATAAAGAGTATAGCCCTTGGACACCCTTGCTCTAGATCATAAATTTTGTTTGTAATAATTACGTATGTACTTAATATATTATAGTTTTTACCAGAGAACTGCAAAATCAACTTTTTTCTTGATTTAATCATACACAAAAATTCTTGTTTACATTTAATAATTCAACAAAATTCACTGTAGAATAAAATCTTCATCATGTTACTGAACGCGTAATTCGGATCAGTTTGAATCATATGTCGATTATCTTTACTGCAAATTTAATCACTCAACAAAAAGTCAGCGTTGAATAAATCAGAAAAAACAACAAACAACGCGTATGAGTTTATTCATAATTAAAACAAAATAGAAACACATTTCATAAATTATATTGTTTACATTAGGGTGGGACTTAAATCCGCTTTTTTAGAATTTTTATTAGTAATAAAAATATTCTTCTTTGTGAAATATAAATATTTTTTTTGGAAAAAAATTTAGGTCGATATCTCAGGCTTGCCTAATCCGGAAAAATTTTAATATTGTCTAAATTTTTTTTCATATAATTTGAAATGATTTATTTAACTTTAACCGGATTGGGCGAGCCTGAGATGTCGAAATAAATAAAAAAAAATTTTTCACAAAGAACAATATTTTTGGTATTTTTAATAAAAATTCTAAAAAAACGTATTTTTGACCAACCCTAATATACATATAACATTTATGAAATGTGTTTCTACAAATCCACCCCCTTTTTATAGATAAGAAACTATTTTGTTTTAATTATGATTACACACATACACGTTGTTTGTTGTTTTTTCTGATTTATTCTACATCAAAATAATTATTGTTGGCTCGAATGAACATAATAAAATCAATGATTTAACAACGACCGATGATTATAAAACAAAACAATTTGCACGTCGTTTGATTGATTTAAAATCATCAACAAATATGTGTGTTGGAGTATATTCAGCGTTTGAACGCAATCAGCAAATGCAGTTCTCTGGTTCTAGGATAAATAAAAATATTATTCACTTCTAAACATAAACAACTTTTGACAGTTATGTGTCCAATTAGGTAATAAAAAAAGTAGCTCAGCTGTGTTAATTCTAAAAAAAACAATTCCCTGGGAATTTTTTCCCTATTCCCCGTTCCCGATTCTAGATAAAATCTCCCCAGGAAATTTGTCTCTGTTCCCTTTTCCCTTATTCTAAATGAACATTAAAAATGGGAAACTCTTCCCTGAAAAAAAGTAGGTATTACGAATATCAAAAAAGGGGAAAAACAGTTAACAGTTTTTCCGAGTTTTTTCCTCAAATATTTTAAAGGGAGCTAAAATAAAAATGTAAGTTTTAAATAAAAAAAAAATTGAAATAATTTTAAAGCTTTTCTTTAGGTCAAAAAGTAAAAATAAAGTTCAACAGCAACAATTGCTCTCCTTAATGGAGCAGAATCCTGCAATAGTTCGTGGGTTTTTTAAAGGAGATAAGCAGGATGTTGAACGATTCTGGCGAAAAGCTGAACAGGAATTAAATTCTCTAGGTCCACCTGAAAAAAATACCACTGAATGGAAAAAGGTAAATTTAATGGTAAAAAAAAAAAATCATTAAAATTTTAGGTGTGGACTGCCCAAAAAAAATACGTGCGGCAGAAAGCAGCACAAAATTTGCAGCACAAGAAAGACACAGATGGAGAACCAAATAAAGAGTATAAGTTGTCACCAAGAGAGCAAACCATTTATGATTTAATTGCAATAAAGTAACGTGAATGAAATTCCATAAATACCGCCTGAGACAGATATTTTAGATGTTTCAATGCAAGACGCCTCTATGAACGAAATACCAGATACTTCGGTGAAGGCATCATTTAGTTCTTCAGCAAGCATACGAAAAGCTACACTAAACACTTCACTCTAAATTTATTTTTTATTATACTTCTTTTAAATAAAAAAAAAAAACAAAATTTATTATTTTTCTTCACTTTTAAAAACTAGAGTTTGCAGAAAATAAAATGTCAAAATAAAAACAGCTGATTCTTATTTTCCCCTTTTCCCTTTTTTCTTATTCCCAGGGAGATTAGAATAAGGGACTTTTTTTCCTGGGAACAAGTTGTTGGGAAGGGAAAATATTCCCCCGAAATTTCATAATTAGGCTGAATAACACCACCTGAGGGTCAATTCTCGTTCTGTGATAATGTGAAGTGAAAAAAAACTTTTCGTTTTCAAAAGCAATTTTCACTCGAACTTTTCACAAACACATGAATTGCGATTCTCGTATGTATTATGAAAAAAATGTTTCATTCGCACTGTACCCATGAAACTTTTGTAACTGTGTTATCCAAAATTCAAAGCAAATGTCAAAACAGAGAAAAACGTAAACAAAAGTGAATCAAGTTCGTAAAATGTATTTTAAAAAATTATATAAAAATATCTGGATTAATTGTATTATTGGATATTACTCAAAGAATTCCGGATGAACAAAGGTAAGACAATGATGTTACAAGCATTTCATTGCAGTAAATAATTTATAGGAATTTTTTGAGAGTGCTGAAACGCATACTTCATGATGGCCAAAACCTATTCGAGAAGGCAACCGACGAGCACTTCATGGATTTACATCGGCTTGATTAGGTGAACTATTTTACTTAAAGAAAAAAAAATTCGTAAAGAATGTAAATAAACTATAAATAAATAAACCTTAAGTCGCTCCAATTCGTTTTCCATTTTTCACCCTCCTTTTACACTGTTAAGGCTCGCCGCTAATTCGTTACACTTTTCGTCTCAAAATTTGGCACCATCTGCAGTTACAAATCTGTAAATATGGGGTTTATAAAAGTGTGCTTATGGTAAATAACTTACTTATCCTTTGCAATGTCAACATGCTTTTCTATATAATTAATTTAATACTCCTTTTGGCTTTCGGAGGCGTGCTTTCCTCTTACAACTTTTCCATGTTTATTTCACTTACAAATAGTCTGTGAAAATTTTTTGACAGTTTTTTGCACTGTTACACAAAACAAGAATCGCCAGTGCTGTGCAATCGTGAAAAAATCTTGTTTCGTTCCACTTTTTTTCTATATGAAAAAGTTTTGATATTTCTTTACATTTTTTCACAGAACGCGAATCAAAAGTACTATGAAAACGTGAAAAAACTTTTCATTTCACCGTTTCACAAAACGAGAATTGACCCTCTGGTATGAATTCGCCATGGTAAAGACGATCGAAGGTTTTCGAATTAGAGAAACCCAAATTGATTGGAATTCGAGTGACTTGCTTTCGTTCGATTAGTTTTTTGTTCGAAATCGAGGAACAGGCTATAAGCCTTTTTTACTTTTTTTGTTTGAGAAAAGTTCAATAAAACCCACTTCTGCCGAAAACTTAAAAAAAAAATTATTTTATCACTTGAAAAATCAGTCTTGCTACATTACATATAAAAAACTTGAAAAAATAAAAAAAAAATCGAAAAAATAACGGATAATCACAACAAAATTATTTTAAAATTTTGGGTCACGCTCAGGCGTAATTCACAAAATTTCGTGTCACGTGCCCAACTCAATCTGCGATAACGCATGCCAAAGTTAAAAATATATGTACATTAAATTTCCAAAATTTAGAGGCCTATAACTCGGATATGTAATTTGCGATGGTACATACATATGAATTCACATTTTAGAAATTCTCATATTTTGTATCTTACCCTGTGCTCTCCCGGTCCATCTTGTTTATATGTCGTACTAAGACATATTGGAGGGATAACACACATGCTTTTCCATTGTTCAGGATTCTGACCAACGTGTATAGCTTTTGTGGCAAATCCCTTAGGTTGCTTTCTAAATCCTGTACTCATTTTAAGATCAATATTAAAACAACTTGATAAACAAATAGATAAAAACTTGTAATTCTGGTCGTTGGTACTCGATGTCTTCACATAAAATAAAATGATAGCAAACAATAGTCAAAAAAATTGCGTTTCAACTAAACACAATTTCAATGTTGTCGCAATGTTATCAAATTGTTGCCATGCAAATGGCTCTTGGCACAGGTTACACAGTTGAGATACGATCTTAGCTCCCCTTTTCTAAACGGACTTTTTAGAAAACTACGTGAAAACCACTATTTCAGCAACCTTGTTATCTATAAAAGCAACTAATCTGCGAACTACAGTGCGAGAGAAACAACTGCATGACAAATAATTCTATCTCATTCTTGCGCGTAATTTTCGACTTCGTCAGCTTATTATTGGTTTGGCCCAATGACCATTTTTGTAATATAGGGTCCGCCAAATAAAAATTTCATTCAAATGGCTGCTTCGACTGGCCATGCAGTAGCCTACACGATCGGTCCAATTTTTAAGCACATTATCGATTGTGTGCAGCTGTATTTCACCAATGGCTTCACGAATATTGTCCTTTAAAGCGTCAATTGTCTCTGGCTTGTCGGCGTAACTCTTATCTTTGACGGCACCCCACAAATAATACCCCAACGGTGTCAAATCTCAGCTCCGAGGTGGCCAAACGACATCATCTCTGCGGCTGATAATGCGATCTTCAAAAACAGAGCGCAAAACAGCGAGTGTAGCTTCGGCTGTGTGGCACGTAGCGCCGTCCTGTTGAAACCTAATTGTTGCCAATATCCTCCTCTTCAATCTTTGTGAACAAAAATTCGTTCAACATGGCCCGATAACGATCGCCATTGACTGTAACGGCCAGCCGAGGCAGCCATTTGAATGAAATTATTTTCCATTATTAACCGGAAGGATTGTACTTTCAAATAAAAAAAGAAATTTGAGAAAATATTCAGTAGTTTTTTTTATAGCATTTTCAAAAAAAAAGAGTTATTTGGCGGACCCTATAATAGAGGCAAATGGATTATATATAATATAAATATCATGTTCCGGATTCTGAAACTCGTTTCTCGATATCTCGCATTACAACTGAGATATCTAATATCGACTTTGATATTTTTGCAAACTAAATAATAAGCTGACGATTAATTAAATGTGTTTTGTGAGTGGGTTTGCATGTACATTTCACAGATCACATAAATTAAAAACATTATTCTATGTTTTGTTCTTTTGAATACTCAGATAAAATTGAAAAAACATTAATTATGTGCAAAAATGTTATAAAAACATAAAACAGTATTTTGTTATTACATTATATGTAACCCAAATATAAAATTTGTTGGATGTACTAAGTTTGTTGAACAACAGGATAGTTAACTTGGTGTCTACACCTGCGATAGATATAATATTTTTCTGTTTGCAAACGTCATATCCGCGCTGTGGTCATATCCAATCGCAGAGAGAATTATATTTGCGTGTAGACTCCATATTAATGTTGCTCTTAGTGTTATATTTATATTATAACAGAGTTATCATAATAAATATTATAACAACTATATCATAACATCAGCTGTCAAAATCACGACAGATACACATACATAAATGCCACCAAGAGTGCAGCAGTTGTTTTTCATGTTTGTTTTACTACACCTTTTTAATTTAAAACACTTAGAGAACAATTTTTTTTATTCCAATAAACACTTTTTTTGTTATATTAAAAATTACAAGCAAAACAACGCGAATAAATACTAGTAAACAAACGACTTTACTACACGGCTGACCTTAATATTAATATAGATAATTTAGTCCCGTTATTCTGTGATAGAAAGTGACGTTTGCAAATAGAAAAATATATATAATAATGTCAGGTGTAGACACCAAGTTAGTAAAGGAAATAGATGAAGGAAAAGATATAGGTAGATAGGGAGAAAGAGAAGGATATATAATTGGCGGTCTGTGGAAAATGATAGGCGGAGTTTAATTTTGGGAAAATGACTTGGTTTGGCGGTTCTAAGATGGTGTCGGTAGCAAGATTGCTGTTAGAATCCTTCATCGCGAAGTTTGTGTACTGTGGTACAAAAAAATAAAAAGATATACATATATTTAAAATATATAGTGGGAATAGACATTTTTTTTTGGTTGTGAAGCCGCCAAACCAAGGATAAAAAAAAGGAATTTCTACATCCGGAGTCACCAGATCGTAGCGGCCGTTTTTGATACTATTATCCCAGGTCTACAGTTTTTTTTGATTGGCGGAAGTAGCGGCACTTTAGTGATCCGTTTGGCTGTAATCCACCGAGTGATATAATTTCTTTTGGATTTTTGGTGGAATTTGGGAGAAAAAATAATCCTTTTTGGCCAAAGTGCAGCAAACCGAAAATTGGTATCAGGTACCCCAGTGTTTTTTTTTTGTGTAACCAGTACTCTGGTGAGCTTATGAAAAATTTAAGGAGCATTTAGAAAATTTTAGAGTACGGAGCCCAAAACTCACGTTCCCAGTATGAGCCGATATACGGGCGATTAATTTTGTTGTCCCCGGAAGAAAATAGGTAACCTGTTTTAGAGAGCTCTCTCAATTAGGGCAACCAATCGGAATTTTTTTTTTTTGTTGTGCAGTCAGTTGTGCACACGAACTGCCTTCTAAAATGACATACAAGTGAAAACGTCAAATTTCAGTTTGTCAGCAGATATGGCAGCATTTTTTATCTAAAACAAAATTGACAAGTTGTAATTTTTTTTTTGTTTGGCGATCGCAAAGCTATTTTTTTTTCCTTGAAAAATAAATTTCAATGCTTCCTTTTATTTTTCCAAGCGCTTTAGTGTTTTAATAACTCAAAGCGCCGCACTAGCTACATCCATTTGTTTCTTTTTTATTATTTTTAATTTTTTTCCACTTTTAATTTACCTCAAATTAATATTTCCTAATCAGCTGTTCGCTCGCCAAAAGTTTATGCATCGCATTTGACCTTTGTAATGAAAACGGCGTGTCAGTCAACTGACACCAAAATTTCACATAAGTCTTTGACACGCTCTGCTTTATCGACTTATTGTCAGTTTTTAAGAGGTAATGAAAACGCATTTGACACAAAATGACGAGAATTCATTTAAGTCAGTTTTTGTTGTCATTATATATATTTTATTATTTTTTTTATTTTTTATTATTACTTTTTTTTTTGATTATTGATAAGCTTTATTAAATAAAACGTTTGTAAAATTGTTTTTTCGAATTCAAATGTTTCCTTTTGGCTGAACATTAAGTAAGTTCGTTTACCCAATAATTTGTACAAATTTTTACTGGATGTCATTCGTTTACACAAATACCCAGTAAACATAAAGAAAAAAAGAGACAATAAATTGACAGTTTGATGTTGAGAGTTCTTCTTCTTTCTGCAAATTATTGCCAGCAAGAATTTACAAACAGAAAAAACATTTGACTGAAAAAAATGTGTTAAAATTTTTGTAAATACAAAAAAAAATATTTTACAACTACGTTGTTTTATGCAAATACAAAGCAACAAATATTGTTAAATGAATTATAGAAAAGATATGAAAACCTTCTAAAATGCTTCTGCTTATGATTTCACAACAATAATACTTTTTTTCATATTGACCAGTTATATTTATTTTTGCATTTGGTTTTACAATCAGCTGTTTAACAAACTTGTAAATTATTGCAAATTTTCTGTTCGCGTCCTTTTTTAGAAAATTTTTATTTTGAGAGTAAATTTGTCTTACTCTCTGTAAATTTGTTACTGAGTAATTCTTACTGGACTTGACGGAGAAAAGTAAACGAATGAACCTATTAAGTAAGATGATGTCAGGCAAAAAGTATATAATATTCTATAGAGTATGTTCTCTCACGAACTTTTTAGTAATCTCTTAGAACACGAACATAGTTTTGGTCGGCAACTTTTAGTAATGTTTAGCGGTGCTGCCATATAACCAATTTTAACTATTTTTTTGCCGTTTTTTGGGATGCTAGAAATTTTTGAGATTATTTCATAAAAAAAATGTTTTTTTATTTTATTCGTTTATTTTTTTAGATTTTTCATATAAAATAATATAATATTTGATCAATATACTATTTTTTTTACTAAAATTAGACATGTCTAATAAAGTAAAAAATACAACAAAAATTTGCAATTGTGTTAACAAATAGTTACGAATGCAAACATAACATTGTGACTAGAGTATTCAAAAACCGAAACCGAAAACCGGTTTCTTTATTTTTAAAAACCGATCGGTTTCGAATATTTTTTAAATTCGAAGAAAACAGAAAACCGGTCTTTTTTGTACGGTTATCCGGTTGTTTTAATTACATCACCAACTGGGTTACTTGGTCTCTTTTATTTTTTCCGAACACTTATAATCGTTTGTTTGGTTATGAAGATTTTAATGTACGTCTGATAGATTCCGATAAAGACTTAACTTTGGATATTCCAAATTCAAATAGTTTAATTTCTCATCTAAATATTGTGTATTTAAAATCCTAAAAAAGAGACTACAAAATCATTCATCATATATAAAATATAAATATAAATTCGACAAAAGAACTGAAAAGTTGGAAAATTTATATAATTGCCTATTGACTATTTGTCCAACATTATTAGTAATAGAGTATTTTCCACTTCTAGCTTTATCAAAAGCAAACAAAAAAATCGTCTTAAAACGAAACATTTAAATTACATATTATTTCTAAAATATTATTTAAGAACTGAAAAATAGATTTTCTTTTTACATATTTAAAATGTAATATTAAAAAAACTTATTTAATGCCAAACGTTTTAAACGTTCAAATTACTAACGTACCTAATTTTACCAATTTACAAACTCAATGATCTCTATTCATTTGATATGAATATAGTTTTATAATATTAATTTTTAAGATATTATATTACAAAATATTGGTTTTAAGTTAATTTTTTGTTGAAATGAAATACGATTAAAAATTAAATTTAAATGAATATATATGCATATATTTTTTTTTTCAAAGAATATATTTTTTTATTTTTATTACTTTATATATTAAATTTGTTTTTTTGATAAAAATAACAAATTATATAAGCTTTTTTACAAATTAAAAAAAACCGAAAAAACCGGTTGACCGGTTTTTTCTGCAAAAACCGAAACCAGTTTTTTTAAAATTCTATTTTTCGAAGAAAACCGAAACCGGTGTTTTCAAACGGCCGGTTTTTTGAATACTCTAATTGTGATATGAAAAGTATTAAAGTGTGTACACACACATTGACCAACTATGTCTACTCATATCCATTATTTCCCATTTCTATGGTAAAAATATATAATAAAGAGAATAAATATGCTATTAATTGTTGCAACATATAACTAAAAACCTATAAAAAATGCAATAATTTGAAAAAAAAAATGGTTTTCATGAAAAAACTGGTAAACAGTTAAGAATCCCAAAAACTGGGATAAAAAATTACACTGTTTATGTGGCAGCACTGCATACACCAAATTTAATGTTTTTCAACACTATAGCAACTTTGAAAATGTTGCCCTCTCATTTAAAAATGTTGCCGCTGAACTCTGTACCATGATGAATTTCTGGTAGAGCGGGAAAAATACTCTATAGAAAAGTATATACTTTTTGCTTAAAATAACAAAATTTATAAAAACATTCAAAACAAGGTGTGAAAGACCCTTTTGTGGCTGGCAACGGAAATGGCACGCTGGTGTTCGCTGCGGCTGTAGCTCGCCGGGAATGGGGGGGTTCTTTTTCCGTTAAGTCTTCACATTTAAAAAGTTCGTGCCGAAAAGGAAATAACATGAAACACTAGACAAGTAAACAAATAAGATTGGCAGCGGGAAACTCGAACATACAAACAGACGGACTTTTTACAAAATCAATACCCAATTGCTTTGACAAAACTCAGGATCACGGGTTTACTTCCAGGACATGAAGATGTCAAAATATCCTGGCCAGGCGGCCCTCCCCTCATGACTCTTTCGGTCATCCTTGACACTACGATCGCCTGGAAAAGAAACAAGTTATAGTGTCCCTAAAATCACTCGCCAAACTCTTTGTCGCGCTACATTTCAACCGTTAAAATAAACTTAGTACATGGTTAAATTCATTTAGAAAAATAGAAAAATTACTTTATTTAAAATAATATAATTATAATATAGGTATATGTTATAAGCTGAAAAAAAAGAATAATTATACTTAGAATTACCAAAATATGATTATAAGTTTATAACAACCTTAATAATATATATGTATAATTACTGATGTAAATGTTTTTATAATTTCGTGTTAATAAATATGAATAATGAAATATACTCGTAAATCATTATTTATATTTATGAGTATCTTATTTTGGGATTTTTCTTTTGTTTTATGAAGTTAAACTCTGTTGTCATTGTCATTTTGTTCAATTTTTATACTTCTATTTATTTTAATTTCATTCTTATATTTTTTTAGTTATTTTTTTTCTTTTTAGTTATTTTTATTCGTTTTCATTTTATTTTATTTTTATTTTTATGTTATCTTATTTTATCCTTTTTTTTTATTCTTATGTTATCTTATTTTATTATAATTTTATTTTATGTTATCTATTTTATTACATTATTATTTTATGTTATCTTATTTGATTGTATTTATATTTTATGTTCTCTTATTTTATTATATTCTTAGTTACTTTTATTCGTTATTATTTTATATTATTTTATTTTATTTGTATTTCGTGTTATCTTATTTGATTATATTTTTATTTTATGTTATTTTATTTTATTCCATTATTATTTTATGTTATCTATTTTATTTCATTCTTACTATTATTCGTTATTATTTTATTTTATTATATTTGTATTTTATGTTATCTTATTTGATTATATTTTTATTTTATGTTATTTTATTTTATTCCATTATTATTTTATGTTATCTATTTTATTTCATTCTTACTATTCTTCGTTATTATTTTATTTTATTATATTTGTATTTTATGTTATCTTATTTGATTATATTTATACCCTTCACCATAGGTGGAAGGGTATATATAAGTTTGTCATTCCGTTTGTAATTTCTACAATATTGATCTTAGACCCTATAAAGTATATATATTCTGGGTCCATATGAAGAGCGAAGTTGATTTAACGATGTCCGTCTGTCCGTCTGTCCGTCTGTGTGTTGAAATGGGTTTTCCGAAGAACCCAGACATGATGAGGACTTGATTCTTTTTTATTTCTGTTACATGTGATCCATTTCTGTTTGCTATTAAAAATCAGACAGATCGGTTAATAAATGGCTGAGATATTAGCAAAAAACCAGGACTACCTCTAATTTTTCCAGTAAAATCCCTTTGTTTAATAAGAGTGTGAAGATAAATACGTAGGTTAAATACGTTTCACAACTATTGTGAATGATATAAATAAAAAATAAATAGTAGTGTCGCCAACTTTTTTTTGCCTAGAAAATGCCAAATTTGACAAGAAAAGCGCTGAAACATATGGAAAAATATAAATTTGAGATTTTACATGACATATTATTTTGGATTAAAATTTTTGGACATTTAAGAAAAAATAAATGGGGATACCGCTTGTTTGTGGAGAGCTATGAGGTAGTAGATTCCAACGATGTATTCATCTCCTTCAGAATACCATGGTGAAGGGTATATAAGATTCGGCATAGCCGAATTTAGCCGCTCTTACTTGTTTTATTTTATTTTATGTTATTTTATTTTATTACATTCTTACTATTATTCGTTATTATTTTATGTTAAGTAGTTTTAGCCAAAATTTATAAATTTACAATCAAAGGTTTTCGAAGGAAATAATTAAATACAAAAAAAACATTACTAATAATTTGAGTCATACTTGAATCTAATTTAGTTGATATGCAAACAAGAGCGAATATTTAAAAGAATTGCCCGAATTGCAATTTAAACGTTTGACATTGTTTCACATGCAATTAGTTATTCCATTATTATTTTATGTTATCTATTTTATTTCATTCTTACTATTCTTCGTTATTATTTTATTTTATTATATTTGTATTTTATGTTATCTTATTTGATTATATTTTTATTTTATTTTATGTTATTTTATTTTATTACATTCTTACTATTATTCGTTATTATTTTATGTTAAGTAGTTTTAGCCAAAATTTATAAATTTACAATCAAAGGTTTTCGAAGGAAATAATTAAATACAAAAAAAACATTACTAATAATTTGAGTCATACTTGAATCTAATTTAGTTGATATGCAAACAAGAGCGAATATTTAAAAGAATTGCCCGAATTGCAATTTAAACGTTTGACATTGTTTCACATGCAATTAGAATAATATTTTATTTTTTTTTTATGCATCTATATAAATTTTATAATCACTTAATTATTTCCTGTAATAATTCTAAATTATCCTTTCAAATTGTAAAATATGTAAGTAAAATTTAGCATGCACTAGATATAATTTAGAAAACTATAAGTTAGATTAAGATAGTAAATTTTTTAATTAAGTTATATAGTATGTCGCGTCTGCAGCTTAGTACTTATTTCCTCTAGAGGTCATTGCGGACATAGCACGAGGTATTAAAGGTCAAAAAGGGCAAATTGGGCATACGGTACAACGATTATAATGGAATATTTTGTATCTTGAGGCTTACCGACCACTGCATATAATACTTCCAAGACGTATACTACCAGGTTGCGGGTTACATATATATATAATATGGCCCAGAGTTATATATGGGGTTAAGCTTTTCCTTTCTTTTTAATTTTTCAACCTAGGTGTGTGGCGTACAATATCTCTGTCGGTGGTATATTTATAGCAAGTCGCAATCTGTTGTAGTCGCTGCTCCTTAGCGTTGACTTCGGGTGAAACCGTTGTATTATTCCTACCAATATTGCCTACAGTGGTCCAAAGGGATATGAAAAATTTTTGTAATAAATTTCACTCTTTCCTTTTCTTTCTTTAGCAGATTCTTACCCTTTTCGTTGTGCAAAAGTCCAAAGCAAATATGGCGTCTCCACAATTTTAAGATTTAATTATTGCCTTCGCGTAAATTCGTTATTCACTTTTTTAATTGTTTCGCTCATACACTTTTTTATAAAAAAACGTGTGGGAAATTAAATGGATAATTGTTGATGTCGTATAACGTCCACTCTTATTGAAAGAAACAAACCATGTGGTTTTCTAACTTGAAGTCTAATGCTTTCAGGTTTTCGGTTTTTTTTCAACCTGTCGTGATGTGCGTTATTCGGACACGAATGACTATCCATACATGGGTACCCACAATTCGGTTCTTTGTCAGTCCCTAACGATCTGGCAAGGATAAGCAGCTATCAAAGGATGTTAAAAACAACCCATTTAAGTTTACATTTGACAAACAGGTGAAAGTAAAAAAATAATGATTTACGAAAAAAATTAAAGTTTCGGTGAAAAAAAAAAATGTCATTAGAGTGAATAAGTAAACGTGACCGTCACAAAGCCGGCTCTTTACATGCAATGTGTGAAATGTAAAGAGTTGGGAAAACAAGATGGTAAACTGCAGTGCTCCACTGATGACAGTATTGTAAACGATGATCTTAAAAAGTCAAATTGACAACCTTTTGACCTACATTTTATTGTCATTCTTGCTTAACAGATGGTGAAGTGCAATGAACTTTGGTGTATACGATTGGTAGTAAAAACTAAATTACAAATAATTTCGCCTCATTTGGTAAGCAAAGATGAAAAATTGTAAAGAAAGAAAAGTTTACTGATTTCCCTTTTTTTTTTTTACTAGATCGTCTGCTGTCAAAGTGCTACCGGGGCTACTAAAACTGCATTAAACAATGATATCAATATCTTTGGATTGTGACCAACTAACAGACTATTATAACTGCTGAAGAAAAAGATAGTAGTTTGTTCCCAATGAGAGGCAATCAACCCCCAACTTAACTTATTTTTGGGTCCTGATGAAATATCCGAGCGTAATCATCTAAACGTGTCCTCGTCTCCTAGACGGTTATTCTCTTTAACATCAATGCGAAACATCCTGCTTACCGTTTATGGTCGTTCGTATCTCGGCTGTAGATGACAAACCGTAACGTACTTTAATGACCACTTAAAATTACAACATACTACTACACCAGTAGAGATCTTTTAAATTAGTCACAACTTGCTGAGAAACGTCTGTAGAGATACATAAACACTGTATGAAGTAGTTTGGAGCAGATAAGTTATATTGTATTTAACGATGTATACTGTTTCAATAATGTCCTTTCCTTTTATTTCAGGTATGCTGAACCTCTTGCTAGATTTTAACAAAATTTTTGTTATTCTGTCTCAGATATTTTCCAGCAACACCAACAAATGTTATAAGCTGCTAAACAAAAAAAAAATTAGACAAGCCGATTAAGAGAATCTTCTGCAAAGAAAAATTTGTGATTTGGTTGCCATGGTTAACATCGGCTGACTGGACAAGAAACGCGTCCGTAAACTAAAAACGGGTTAATTTTTTTTTTTTTTTTTTTAAGTAGAAAAGCAATTTCGCATAGAAGTGATATAACCAGGTGACTCAGATCAAGTACAAGGATAAATTGATATTGGTTCGAAACGTATTTTCTTATGCCAAAAAGGAAACAGATTCATTAAGTTTCAACCAGTGATAAAGATAAGTCAAATCTTTAATTAATTTTATCTTTACGTGGGCGTTTAAACGACTGATTTCTTTTATTTTTTTTTTGTTACAGGTATTTTTCTTTTCCGTTTTCCTTTATTCAAATCTTCTTTTTCTTTCAGGACTAAGTATCAAAGCTGTTTCAGTGGAAAATTATAAAGACGTTTGACAACACTTTTAGGCAGTTAAGTAGATGGATGTTTTTTCGAAAAATTTGCCATAAAAACGGGTAACTTTTTTTTTGTGTGTATATCTTTAAGCGTAGTTGTAGTTATTTTATTAAATAGTTAAAGTTGTATAGGGATTACTGTTTTAAATGTTGGGCATGTATTATTCCAATTAGTTGTCCCTTTAAGTTTTCCACTTCGTATTGGCTATTTCCTACCGCTTTGCGTATGCGACACTTTAACCATGGTCTACAGAGCTTGCCGTTTATGCCCTTTGTAAAATTACTTTGCACAAAGTTTTTTCTAAAAACCTCCTGCCCAGGTTTAAAAATTACGTTTCTGCTTCTCTTATTATACGATCTTACGTTTCTTTCATAAGCGTCGTGTAGTTTTTCTTTTATTCGTTGATGTATTAGTTGCATTTGCGCGGATTTAGGCAATATCAAATTTTCTCCATCATCTATAGATCCTATTTTTCTGAGTATCTCATAGGCTTTGGCGTGTGTTATCATGTTGTATCCGGTAAGGGCAAAATAGGGTGTTACACCTGTTGATGCATGAACGGTAGACCTAAGTGAGCATTCAATTTTTGATATGTTTTCATCCCATTTTGAGTGGTCCGATTGAAGATAGCTTCTTATTGAGCTTAAAATTGTTTGGTTGACCCTTTCACTAGCATTAGCTTGCGGTGAGTGAATAGGTGTTCGAATATGTCTTACGCCAAACAATTTTAGGTGTTCTTGAAATGCTTCGGCGGTAAATTGTTTACCATTATCCGAGTGTATGAACTCTGGTACACCGAATTTGAAGAATATTTCGTCTCTTAAAAATTTGTTTACTAATTTTGTTGATGCCTTTGGCATAGCCTTCAGTAGTACAAATTTAGTTTTATGATCTAACACGATAAATATATAAACATTACCTGATTTTGTTCTTGGGTAAGGTCCAAGGAAATCAATGTAAATTTTCTGAAATGGTCTCTGTGTTTGAACTTCTTTTCCCATTTGTGGCCGCAATATCCGTTTTGGATGTTTAATTTCCTTACATACATCACATTGTTGAATGAATTTTTTGATTTGTTGAACCATTGAGGGCCAGTAGAAAAATTCTCTGATATTGTACAAAGTTTTCCCAGTACCGCCATGCGATGTATTGTGGATATGTGACTTTTTAATAATCTCATTTGTTAATTCTGTTGGTACCCAAATTTTCCAGCAGTTGTCTTCATTTTCAACTTCATCTCTATTAAAATTTGTACGTTTGTAGACGATTTTATCTACAACTTTTAAATCTGGTAGCGTATCTAGATTTTGTTCTACTGTATTTATGAGAGACAAATATTCATTATTTTTGAATTCGTTGGAGTTAAAATCTATCAGACTCTGGTGCTCCGTCGTGATTTCTTCCATGTCCAGTCTAGAGAGCATATCAGGTACGACGTTTTTCGATCCTTTTCTGTGCTCGATGTCGAATTTAAACCCTTGCAACTTTAAACTCCATCGAGCCAGTCGTCCATTTAAATCCTGTTGCCTCATCAGCCACTTTAAGCTGGAATGGTCGGTTATCACGGTGAAGTCCATTAATTCAATATACTGTCGAAACTTCTCGATCGCTAAAACCACAGCGAGGCACTCCTTTTCAGTGGTCGAATAATTTTTCTGTGCACTATTTAATTTTCTCGAAAAATACTCTATTGGGTGCTCTCCGCCTTCGTCGTCCTTCTGAAATAAGACAGCGCCGATTCCAACATTGGAAGCATCGCATTGTACGAAAAATGGTTTTTCAAAATCGGGGCTTGTTAAAATAGGACTGGAAACCATTCGACGTTTAAGCTCTCCAAATGATTTTAATGCTTCTGGTGTCAGCTTGAATTATGCTGATTTCTTTAAGGTATCTGTGAGAGGTGCTGTTAAGGTTGAAAAATCATGGATGAATCTTCGATACCATCCAACTGTACCTAGAAATTTTCTGACGTCTTTAGGGGTTTTTGGAGGTCTGATATTCACTATGGCGTGGACTTTATTCTCATCTGGTTTTATTTTACCACCCCCTACGATGTAGCCTAAGTATTTTAGCTCTTTATAACAAAACTTGGATTTTTGCATATTAATGGTTAAACCGGCAGCTGTTAGTTTTTCACCTACAGTTTTAAGGATCTCCATGTGATCTGTAAAATTCGATGATACGACCAAAAGGTCATCGAGATATACAAACACACGATCTTTCATCTCCGATGGAACCACTTTATCCATAAGGCGGCAAAGTCTTTGGGCAGCGTTGCATAGTCCAAATGGCATCACTTTAAATTGATATTGAGGTCTTCCAGGTACTGTGAACGCTGTCTTTGGCCTGCTGGCTTCCTCCAATGGAATTTGCCAAAACGCATCCTTTAAATCTATAGCCGAAATAAAATGTGTATCACCTAGTCTTGCGAGTAAACCATCGATGTTTGGGAGTGGATATGCATCCTTCTTTGTAACTTTATTAAGCTCCCTGGCGTCTAGACATAGGCGATTTTTATTAGGTTTTATCACAAGGGTGGTACGGTTATTCCACTCAGCTCCAGTTGCCACTTCAATTGCATCCAGCTGCAGCATTCTGTCGATTTCTGCGAAGATTAGTTTTTGAACTGCTGGGCTTACTGGATAATGTCTCATCTTTTTTGCTGGCGCATCTCCAGTATCAATGTTGTGTGTTTCCAACTGGGTTTTACCAAGGCCATATTTGGTGTAACATTTGAAAGAAAGTTTTACGTTTTCTAAGGTAAATTGCTGTTCAGCCGATAACTCATGTGTTTTTGAATCTTCTCTTTCCGCCAGTGCAATTTCATTTATTGAATTATTTTGCAAAAAAATTTTGAGACCTATCTTTTCAAAAAAGTCGTAGCCTAAATACAACTCCTGCCTTAAATTTGGAACTAAATATAAAATTATTTGTACGGACTTATCACCATATTCAACGTCGGTTTTGATTTTGCCGATAATTGCATGCTTTTTCCCATCAGCCGTTTTCAAAGAAGATCTATAGTCTAAGACTTTACTATTCATTCTTTTTATATTATCTAAACAATTTCTGCCAAGGCAGCTTATGGAGGCACCACTGTCTAAAAGGCCTTTAAGTTTGAAACCGGCAACGTTGACATCCATATATGGTCTGATGTCACCTTCACGACTTATAGTAGTTGACGCAATCACCTTTCTCTCAGTTTTCCTCTCAATATGTCTTCTTCGTGTTTTAGCTATCCTTTTACTGACAATCGGGTTAAAACCATTGAAAATCTCTCCTCTTATCCTAGTATAATTTTTCATTCGTTCTTCATATGGCAATTTGTACTGAAATCCTACTTTTCGATAAACTTTAGTTTCCTCTGAGCCCTTGGAATTTTGAATTCGATCAGGATTTTCCAAGAGTTTGACATTTAGAAACTGCTCCTTAATCGGTAAATCTGAAATTCTGTTAATATTTTTATCTAAATTTATTCGACATAACAATTTTTTTGTTTTTGCCGTTTCGTCCGTTCTACCGAACATATACTGTAAAAAATTGTCTCCTACTGGGCTGTATTCGGCCCTGAACATGTTGGCCCAGTTCGCGGCATGTTCGGCTTTTTGTTTCCCTGGCATTTCGGGCATGTAGGGCTGGTGACGTTCTCGAACCCACATTTGTAGCAGAATACACTTCGTTGGACTACTGGACATTCTATAAAAGAGTGGCCGTTTGCCTTGCAATTCCAACAGACTAACTGCTTTGCTGGCAATTTATCCTGATTAAATGCTTCGACCTTGTGTAATTCGTCTTCTTCTAAATATTCGTTATAGTCTATTTCGTTTATCCTTCTATAATTTGGCATGAGAGGTCGATTAGTAGATCGCTTAGCAATATTTCTCTCTGCTCGTTTACATTCTTCTAGAAGTTGGTCGATTGAATCTATTTTGATCGGAAAAATGAGCTGTGACAGGCCGTCTTTTAAGTTGTCTTTGACAATTCTTACCAACTCATATTCAGCCACGTGAATCCGCATTTGATTCTTAAGTTTTACTATTTCAGAAATATATGTGTCAGCCGATTTATTTGGTAATTGTCTTCGCTCCATAATCCTTCTTTGAATTTCGAAATCACTTTCGAAATTTCGGAATTTTCTGCTGATATGTTTCTTAAAAGCATGCCATTCGCAAACAGGATATTTCATCCGAAAAGACCAAAACCAGTCACTCGCATCTCCGGTTACCAAATGATGAAAGCCTTTCATAACAACGTCCCATGAGCAGTTGTAGTTGTTTTTAAGGGTTTCGACCCGAAAAACAAAGTCTTCCACGGTGTATGATTTGTTAGTTCCATCATACTGAAGTCCCCATTTTTGTAATTGATTTGGATGCATTAACTGCTCCCTAAATGAATAATTTTGGTTAGTAGACCGATGTGGTTCTATGTTTTGGAATAATGGTGGTTGATTTAGAAATGGAGGGTACATATTTTGAGGGTTATTAACGTCCGAAAGTCGTTGTTGGTTAAGATAGGGTTGATATTGTTGTGGGTCCATTAAAAACAATTGTTGTTGGTTCATATGTGGTTGTTGTTGGTTCGTATATTGTTGTTGTTGAACATTTGGGTTTCTAGGTGGTTGATAAGATTGGTCGGCAACATAAGGTCTTTCTTGAGAGTTTCGATTTTCTATTGTTGAACTTCGTTCAACGTGACGTCGAATTTCTTGTAAATTTTCTTGCACCTCTCTCATAATCGACGCTTGTGCCGCTCCCACTAAAGCACTTACATACTGTTCTAAAGTTAAACCATCTCTATTCACTGCCATATTTGGATCAACTTCTTCGCCGAGTCTAGGTAGGCTTGAATTTCCCCTACTCATATTTATACTGGGAGTTCCTCTACTCCTGCTAGATCGTTGTTCGTTTTTACCTCGAGCCGTTATACTACTGTATGTCGGCGTAACTATAGTACAATCTGTTCCAGGAGACGATGTTGTGCGTGGTCCGAAACCGGGGGGAAAACTTATGTTTAATAAAGGGGTTACGACGTTATTGGTCACCGGAACGTTCGGAACCTGTGGCGTCGTTGGTTGAGTTGATATTGGAACGATTGGTATATTATTATTGTTATTGGCCGTGTTTCTAGATGAGGATCTGAGTCTCCTCTGATTCATTATCGATTAAAATAGTACAATTTGGCCTATAAAATTTTTTCCACAATTTCGTCTCAAAAAAAAAACAAAAAAAAAAAACGCAGATCCGAATTAGGAAATTAATTTGTGAAGAAATTTAAACGAGAAACTATGTTTATCTTGCGAAAGTAAAGAAAAAAAACGAATTTCCTACTTTTCTTTGAATTCTAAATTTTCGTCTTCTAAACTAACGTGAGCCAAAATTCTGATTGTGACCTGAGATGTTTACTTTAAGTGTCTGTGTAAACCGAATGTGTTGCAAAAACGGTCTAAAAGTAGTCTATGGTTTGTAAAAATAAAATCTATGGTTTGTAAAAATAAAATCTGATGATTATATTAGCCAAGCATGAAAAAAAAATGATGGAGGGAATTTGGAAAACGTAATATGACAAAGTTTAAATTTCGGGAAACAAATTTTAATTTGGGAAATAAAAAACTCAATTTTAATTTGGGTTGACTAAATTTAGAAAAGAATTGATAAATTAGCGAGAAAGAAAATTAAACAAACGGGGTAGATAAGCGTGAATGTTGAAGCTAACAATAAGGTGTGGTAGTTTATGTATGAATTTGAAAGAAAAAAAAATAATAAATGTTAGTTAAAATAAAATATTTTGAGTGTGATAATCCTAATATAAGGTTTAAGATTAATTGATGATTAAATATTAGTAACTACCAATAATAATTAGTTTTAACTAAAAAACACAAATCTATACAAAACTTGTACTCTCATATATCGAAACTACTTTCTTTTCAGATGAATCTAAATTATTGAACATAGGGGTTGAAATTTTGTAGCATATCACAAAAAGTTGGCGAAACATAACTTTAATAAATCCGATAAAAGTTATCCTGATCTCCAATAATTTTATGTATATTCATGACATTACTTTTATTCTAAGTTCAATTAGAATAGAGAATATCTAGAATACCATTATTGCATATTTTTAAATATTCAATGTTTCTTTTTTTTTCATTAAAAACAAAATAAATTTAATTTATGTCAAAAGATAAAAACGTTGTGGTTTATTTATAAACATTTAGTTTAGTGGTACTGATCTTATTAAATCGAAAATTGACAAAACACAGGACATAATAACAAAAACTGAGCCGTATGGAATCGCATCTCCTTACATCACAAAACAGCAACAAATGAACTCTATGCTCTTAGGCCATTCGGATCATGATTTCTGTTTGGGATATGATTTGAATTGAGACCAGTTAGCTCCCCAGTACTCAGATTATTTCCCGATGCCGTCGCAACTCAGGCATGGTAAAATGTGTACCTTCCAGGACATACGTAATCGCAAAAATTAATCTAACACTGAGCTTAAGCATTTTTTTAAAATGCTCGTACGCTGGGCGCCAAAATGTGAAAGACCCTTTTGTGGCTGGCAACGGAAATGGCACGCTGGTGTTCGCTGCGGCTGTAGCTCGCCGGGAATGGGGGGGGGTTCCTTTTCCGTTAAGTCTTCACATTTAAAAAGTTCGTGCCGAAAAGGAAATAACATGAAACACTAGACAAGTAAACAAATAAGATTGGCAGCGGGAAACTCGAACATACAAACAGACGGACTTTTAACAAAATCAATACCCAATTGCTTTGACAAAACTCAGGATCACGGGTTTACTTCCAGGACATGAAGATGTCAAAATATCCTGGCCAGGCGGCCCTCCCCTCATGACTCTTTCGGTCATCCTTGACACTACGATCGCCTGGAAAAGAAACAAGTTATAGTGTCCCTAAAATCACTCGCCAAACTCTTTGTCGCGCTACATTTCAACCGTTAAAATAAACTTAGTACATGGTTAAATTCATTTAGAAAAATAGAAAAATTACTTTATTTAAAATAATATAATTATAATATAGGTATATGTTATAAGCTGAAAAAAAAGAATAATTATACTTAGAATTACCAAAATATGATTATAAGTTTATAACAACCTTAATAATATATATGTATAATTACTGATGTAAATGTTTTTATAATTTCGTGTTAATAAATATGAATAATGAAATATACTCGTAAATCATTATTTATATTTATGAGTATCTTATTTTGGGATTTTTCTTTTGTTTTATGAAGTTAAACTCTGTTGTCATTGTCATTTTGTTCAATTTTTATACTTCTATTTATTTTAATTTCATTCTTATATTTTTTTAGTTATTTTTTCTTTTTAGTTATTTTTATTCGTTTTCATTTTATTTTATTTTTATTTTTATGTTATCTTATTTTATTCTTTTTTTTTATTCTTATGTTATCTTATTTTATTATAATTTTATTTTATGTTATCTATTTTATTACATTATTATTTTATGTTATCTTATTTGATTGTATTTATATTTTATGTTCTCTTATTTTATTATATTCTTAGTTACTTTTATTCGTTATTATTTTATATTATTTTATTTTATTATATTTGTATTTCGTGTTATCTTATTTGATTATATTTTTATTTTATGTTATTTTATTTTATTCCATTATTATTTTATGTTATCTATTTTATTTCATTCTTACTATTATTCGTTATTATTTTATTTTATTATATTTGTATTTTATGTTATCTTATTTGATTATATTTTTATTTGATGTTATTTTATTTTATTCCATTATTATTTTATGTTATCTATTTTATTTCATTCTTACTATTATTCGTTATTATTTTATTTTATTATATTTGTATTTTATGTTATCTTATTTGATTATATTTTTATTTTATTTTATGTTATTTTATTTTATTACATTCTTACTATTATTCGTTATTATTTTATGTTAAGTAGTTTTAACCAAAATTTATAAATTTACAATCAAAGGTTTTCGAAGGAAATAATTAAATACAAAAAAACATTACTAATAATTTGAGTCATACTTGAATCTAATTTAGTTGATATGCAAACAAGAGCGAATATTTAAAAGAATTACCCGAATTGCAATTTAAACGTTTGACATTGTTTCACATGCAATTAGAATAATATTTTATTTTTTTTTTATGCATCTATATAAATTTTATAATCACTTAATTATTTCCTGTAATAATTCTAAATTATCCTTTCAAATTGTAAAATATGTAAGTAAAATTTAGCATGCACTAGATATAATTTAGAAAACTATAAGTTAGATTAAGATAGTAAATTTTTTAATTAAGTTATATAGTATGTCGCGTCTGCAGCTTAGTACTTATTTCCTCTAGAGGTCATTGCGGACATAGCACGAGGTATTAAAGGTCAAAAAGGGCAAATTGGGCATACGGTACAACGATTATAATGGAATATTTTGTATCTTGAGGCTTACCGACCACTGCATATAATACTTCCAAGACGTATACTACCAGGTTGCGGGTTACATATATATATAAAAATGGCCCAGAGTTATATATGGGGTTAAGCTTTTCCTTTCTTTTTAATTTTTCAACCTAGGTGTGTGGCGTACAATATCTCTGTCGGTGGTATATTTATAGCAAGTCGCAATCTGTTGTAGTCGCTGCTCCTTAGCGTTGACTTCGGGTGAAACCGTTGTATTATTCCTACCAATATTGCCTACAGTGGTCCAAAGGGATATGAAAAATTTTTGTAATAAATTTCACTCTTTCCTTTTCTTTCTTTAGCAGATTCTTACCCTTTTCGTTGTGCAAAAGTCCAAAGCCAATATGGCGTCTCCACAATTTTAAGATTTAATTATTGCCTTCGCGTAAATTCGTTATTCACTTTTTTAATTGTTTCGCTCATACACGTGTGGGAAATTAAATGGATAATTGTTGATGTCGTATAACGTCCACTCTTATTGAAAGAAACAAACCATGTGGTTTTCTAACTTCAAGTCTAATGCTTTCAGGTTTTCGGTTTTTTTTTCAACCTGTCGTGATATGCGTTATTCGGACACGAATGACTATCCATACATGGGTACCCACAGTTCGGTTCTTTGTCAGTCCCTAACGATCTGGCAAGGATAAGCAGCTATCAAAGGATGTTATTGTGAATAACAACCCATTTAAGTTTACATTTGACAAACAGGTGAAAGTACAAAAAATAATGATTTACGAAAAAAATTAAAGTTTCGGTGAAAAAAAAAAATTGTCATTAGAGTGAATAAGTAAACGTGACCGTCACAAAGGTTACAGAACACGAAATATTAAATTATTCTTATTCATTAATAAACCAAAATAAATTATATTAAACAGTCAAAAAGTAGTTAACATCACAAATATCTTAAAGTTATTCATAAAATTATTAGTCCAGCTAAAACATAAAATTACTTGCTGCATTTTCTAAGCAATTATTTTATAAACGAAGCCATTTTTTGAGATACTTTTTTTTGAGAAACTTGATAAGCGTTTTTGGTTTTTTATAAACCAACCACACCAGGTGGCATAGAATACGAGTATTACCAATTTGTCACCAGCAGTGTCTAATTTAGTTTGGAAGTGATCAACACTTTTAATAATGGAAACCATGTTGTTAACAGTTGCTTTCAAATTTAATATTATAATGGTTAATGTAAGTTTTCTTTATTATTAGGAGTGTTTATTTTATTTGTAATTTTGAGTGTTATGCATGGTTTTCACTATGTCATTTTTAATGTCAATTTGTCCAAATTATTGGCAATTGTATGAAAACGGGTTGTCATATGGTGTCATCTGAGTTTGCAGTCAGTTAAGCACACGAACAGCCGTCTAAAATGACAGACAAGTGAAAACGTCAAATTTCAGTTTGTCAACAGATATGGCAGCATTTTTTATCTAAAATAAAATTGACAACAAGTTGTCAATTTTTTTTGTTTGACGATCGCCAAGCTGTTTTTTTTGCTGGAAAAATTAATTGCAATGGAAATTTTTTAAATAAGAATGAAATGGTAATGTAATAACACAAAACGCCGCACTAGCTATAGCCATTTGTTTCTTTTTTATCATTTTTAATTTTTTTTGAACACAAATTAATATTTTCTAATCAGCTGTTCGCTCGCCTCATCATATTTGACCTTTGTAATGAAAACGGCGTGTCAGTCAACTGACACCAAAATTTGACATAAGTCTTTGTCACGCTCTGCTTTATCGACTTATTGTCAGTTTTTAAGATGTAATGAAAACGCATATGACACAAAATGACGAGAATTCATTTGAGTCAGTTTTTGTTGTCAGTTCATATGACATAATGAAAACCAGGCATTAGTTTTTTGTTGTTTTGTTTGTTAGTATTGAAATTTAATTACATAGGGGTTAGAGTTAATTTAGAAATTTCATTGTTTGGCCCTCTGCCGGAAGTAACAGGTCTTACCCCATTGACATCGGTGAGCTAGACGGACACAATGGTTACTTCCGGTACGTTAAGGTAAGGGAAATGCAACACCACTCAAAAATTGTGTTGTTTTTCGTTGATAACACGTATACACTACTTGCATGTGACAACGGGGGGTTAGTAAATACAGTCATGTTGCACTTCTTTGGTGTCTTTTATATACTTTTGGCGATCATATGTTCGAAAGCATGATGTGTACTTAATCATTTTTACACATTATTTTTTGTATACATTGTTTACAAAATTTCTTTCGCAATTAGAACAATCCTCACCATAAGTTTTCGTTTACTCGTTTGACAGCTGTCATTTCCGACAACACTGGAATACCCTGTGCGGCTGGTGATTGTATTGGGCCAAACGCAGTGTTGCCAGTTTTGTTTCAAGACCTTATCCCCAAGTATCGATTTTTCGTCCCCAAATTGTTATTTTCTGGTTCCCGAAAATCCCAAATCCCCATCCAAAAAATTCATGTGATTGTGAAATATGGGAATAACGTTAATTTAAAAAAAATTAAAAATTAACAATTATATTATTACAGTAAATTATACAATTTCTTACAAATACAAGAACAAAACAATAAAAAGAAATTATTCAACTCAGTCTTAAATCATCAATTTGTAAAAAATATATTACATCGGCATTTTCATACACGTAACTATTTGAAAATCGTTTTATGAAATTTTCATAATTTTTTCCGATGCATTTTTCGTTCAAATGTCTCAAATTTTTTGCCTACTATAGGAGATATATTAAACCAGATTGGAAATTCATACGACAGCACCGATCTTACGGTGACCTTGTAGAGTAAAAGCTTGGTGTTCTTAGGTAAGTATGTGTTGTTCATTAGTGATGCAAACATTCCAGAAATCTTTTTCGCCTTTCCCAAGAACCTTCTAGCGTGGGCGTTAAATTTCAATAATTAATCAATAATTTTATTGAATTTTGAAGAGGAATATTTTCGCCGTCTAGTATAAGTTGAAGGGATTTACTTTCCGGCTCCACATATCTAGGACATTTACCCGAAGGGTTCCAAATGCTGATAGCCTCAGATTTGGCTGCGTTGATTTTAATGCCTCATTTCTTGTAATAGGCGCTTATTTCTCCAAGATGAAATGCAGCAGAGTTCAGAGCTAGTATTGGTGATATATTGTGTGCATAAATAAGGCAATATTTTTATCAGAAATGGGTCAACGACAAGATTTATCAGTTTGTAGAGGATTCCATTATGATAAACCGAATCAAACGCCTTTTGTATATCCAATGATATTGCCACCGGGCATATTTTATCCCTTAAGTTGCAAATTACATCACTGTGAAATTTCAACAATGCATGTTGTGTTGAGTGAGATCTAAATCCAAATTAAAATTCCGATATTGCTTCCTCAATGAACTCATTTTCTAGTTTTTCCTTAATTGCGTGTTCAAATAATTTACCAATGTTGGATAAAAGGGATATTGTGCGAAAATCCTCAGGCTTTTTACTGTCCTGCTTTTTTTTATTGGAAATATTTTTGCGCTTTTTCAAGCTGATGGGAAATAGCCGTTATTAATGCAATTGTTAAAAATAGCAGCCAATAATTTTAATGTTGTATCAGGAAATATTTTAATTATAAAATTGGAAACGCCTTCAAAGCCAAATGACTTTTTGCTGTTAATCTTGTTTATGTGCATTGTGATATTATCAGGATTTCCATCGGCCAGAAACGTGTCATCAAATTTACAAATATGTTGCGGTAGTCTATCAACACATGATGAGATTTGATTCTCTATATTGTTAAACGGTCTTTCAGGATTTACCTCTTGAAAAACAGCAGTATAATGAGTTCTAAATATCTCTGAAATTTGACAACTATTGGAAGTGAGACTTCTTTTTACCAACAAACCGAAATACGTTTTTAAAAGCATCTTCAAGATTTATAAGCTCATTAATAATTGTATTAGTTTAGTGAGAATTTTATACTCGCTGCTAATTCTATTTCCAGTTCTGTGATATATTTTCTTTAGGTTATTTTAACATGCATACTTAACTTTAAAAAATTTCTTGATGTTATCAGGATACTGACGTGTTTGTTGAAGTGGCCTTCATGTATTGAGGTAAGTGTATTAGTAAATGTATTTATAAGTACATCTAATTCATCATTATTTAAATTGCAGATGTTGGGAGGTATGAAGTTATTACCAGGGGAATTCTTAGTGGTAAACAGACTGCATCACTTTCCAGTTTCAGTACTAATGGGAAATGTTCCGAGAATGTTAATAAGCTTTTGATCCGATAATTAGGTTGGATACTGTTGATTATTCTGGGACTCAATAGAAAGAAGTCTAGAAAAGAAGACAAGTTAGGAAACGATGGAGATATATCGCAAACGCGTATTACATCTAAGCAGTTGTTTTGTAGCCAGCTATATAGAACTTCTCCCCAATTTAAATCATAATTGTTAGTCAGTTCGAGAATCTGGTTTAAGCTGTTGTTATACTCATGTAAGTCTTATACACAAGGAATTTACAAAGACCCTAATAAATATTTTTTACTAATACTGTTTAAAACCATTTCTATTTCAATAAAAACGTTATTAAATTGTGTTTTATTGCAAATAATTCTATTATAATGTACAGTGTTTTTAATAGCAAACTATATCCATTAAAATTTACTTTTCTATTCCCGCGAAGATGACATTCTTGAATGAATCCTACATCAATTTGGTTATGATGAAGGATATTTGACAGTTCAATTTGGCGACTGATGTTAACAAGTGTCATACATTTTAGAGATCTATGGTCCATATTTGTTATTCACATTCTTAAGAAGTCGCAGGAACTCTGCTTTAGCTTCATTTTTTGGCATGTTTTTAAAATCTTTAAGGAAGTTTGTTATTTGTTGTTCCAGCGACAATTCCTCAGGTAAAAGAAACATGTTGGCAAGTTTTAAAAATTCTTCAATTACTGATGGTTTATGTGTGAGCTTGAGTAGCATTTACCTGAAAAAGACTGGCAAATGATCTGCCTGTTAAACGAATAGATTGGTTTATTATATTGTTTACTTTATCTTTGGCAACAAGCTTTTTTACTAGCTTTTTTTATGCGTTCCCTTCGTACGGCAAGGTATTTTTTATATGCTGTGCAACCTCTCCAGTTTGCAGGATGACCACTTACTCCACAGTTCACGCAGTGGAGTGCTCACGTCTCAGAATTTATGCGCTGGTATTCACCCGGGGGTGCTTTTAATCGCATTTCACACATTGGGATTCGGAATTGCAATTTTTAGCAATGTGACCGCAACATTGGCATCTGTGGCATTGTACCTCTTGTTCCTTCCTTTTAGGTTTCTCCCAAAGAATAGTTTGCCTTAAAAGATATTTAATGTGCGCAATATCTGATAGTGAATTTCCTTCGTCTAGCGTAACCAGAAACATGCCTGTGTCGTATGAGTTCTTTACGAAGTTGTAAAACGTGTAATTTTGGACACAACGTTTGGAACCGATTTGTTAAGGGTAGACTTAACTTCCTCAACACTAGTACCGTGATAAAGACCACTTAATACAAAAGAAGTCTGTCTACGCTCTTTAGGTGTGTATGAGTAAGAGTGAACATTCTTCTCCTTCAGGATGGCCATCATTTCAGAATGCACTGTAGCATCTGAAAGGTATAACTTACTTTTCGTTTATTAACGTTTCTTATTTTAAACGTTATTTTTGGTGTTTTTGCCTCCAATTGGTCAACTAAACGTTTAATGTTGACATCAAATAAAAATATTGGAGGGCAAAAGGATTTGCCGGCATTTTCCTTTTTGGCTCTAGCCAAGTAAAGCAAATCTATTTTCACCCAAAGGAGTTACGTCAATGTTCGCAGGTGACAATTATACATCCGCTCTTCTTCTCTTTGATTGTTTGCTCTCTATAAATGGTTGGTAAGCACTACCTTTTCATTATAAGGGCAGTTGTCTACCACGCTCTGATCACTACCGATACGAAAATTTTAAAACTACGATTCCAATAGTGACATGTGTCTTCTAATATCACGGCGTTTATTTCATAATATTACCTGTTACATTGGGTTATATCTGCGAAATACCGTTATAAATCGGTTAGTTTAGTAGTTTAGCGTTATTTTAAAGGTAGTTTAAGATATTTCAAAATTAAGCCGATAAAATAGCGCAATAAACCCGATTATACAAAAAGACAAAAGCCTTTAATGGAATCGCCATTTTAAATTTTCATATCAGTCTTAAAGTGGCTGTGGTAGCCAACTACCGTTATTATGAAAAGGTATTGAATGCCAACCATGCCAAATTCAGTATCTATTCAGGTATATATATTTTTTATAAATATAGCAATATTATATATATTTTACATTTTTATAAAAACTTTTTGCAGTTTCAATAGTCTACTTTACTTTCTCCGTTAAATATATTTATATTTTAATAAATTTTCACACTCCGTTATTTTATGTGCGTCTGTATCGTTCAAGATCAGAATCAAGACTCATAAACACAATAAATGAAATTATAAAGTTGTACAAAACTCCCGCGAAAAATAAAAAAGTTATAACAAAAGCAGCTGTTATGAGGACCGATTCTGAATGTGTGAAACTGTGAAGATAAAAATGTTCACTACTTCGCAAAGAATCCGATTCTTGATATAACTTTTGCGAAAAATTTCATGATGATTTTTTTCTTCACCAAATAAAAGTGCATGAAAAAAATAGGGCGTTGCAATATTTTACAAACATTGTTAGCGACTTTTTTTTAAATTTATTTTTTAACATTTTATACTTACAAAACCAAATTTCATACCCAAAAAAAGAATTTGAGAATTTATAAAAACAAGAATAAAATTTTTATTATAAAAACCAAAAACGCCCAAATCGCGTTCAAAAAATCCATGTTTGAAACACTACAAAAAAATTTTGGAAGTAAAATTATGTAGGTGAAAAAAATTTTTTTGTGGTGTAAAAAAATTTTAGGGGAAAAATATTTTTGGTGGTGAAAAAATTGTTTGTGGTGAAAAAAATGTTTGAGATGAAAAATATTTGAGAGGAATATAAATTATTATTCAATTCTAAGAGTCTGATGAAAAAATAAGAAGAAATATTTTACTTGCCGGTCCCTAATATGAAATTGTACTAAAATACACCAATTTGTATGGAAAATTAAGAGGTAGCTTCACATTTTCACTCATAACTTTTTAACTGCTGGGGCGATTTTGCTCATTACAAAAGCACCACACACAACGACTGCTCTCAACGAAGATAGAAAAAACAGTAAACATCGATACAGATGATAGAACATATTGTGTTTGGAAACATGAAAATAACAAAAAAAATTTATATTTGAGGAACCAAAAACGAAACATGAATTTCAACAGGAAACATTCCTACACACGATGGAGCATTCTCATGTTTCCTCTGTTGTATCTTGCGTGGCCAGCATAAAATACAAAACGGTTGTTCACGGTAGGCTCGTTATCAGGTTATGTGATTAAATGCTTATATGAACAACAACAAAATACATTAAAAGAAAATAACCAACTTTGTTATGTTTCTACATAACAAGTAATTTCTCAAACAGACAAGCTGTACACAAACAAGTACGTAAGCGAATGAGTTTTTATAGTACACTTGTCTTACTTACGTTTTGTTACGTTGTTTTTTTTTTATATTGTCAAATTACATTATTGCCATAGTATATAGTTTTGTATTTTGTTTACTTTTTTATGCTAAAATACAACTCTTTCATTACTAAATGGTAACTCTAGTACAAATATAAACGAACAGCTGTTTTTTATTTACAAAACAAAGTTAATTTATATGAATAATTATTTGTGAATAAAATTTATTTATTAAAAAAAAAAAAATAAAGGAAAAAAATGTTTCCATCTATTGAATTAAATTTTGACAGTGATTCAAGTGACGGTGATGGTGTAGACGAAGTAAAACGGTGAGTAAAAACAAAATTTAAGTTCTTTTCATTTATGTAATTTTTCAGTTTCATTGCTTCATTTTGCATCAACAAGGAAGTTTTTTCAATGATTCTTAATGAAATACAGCCAAGATTAGATGAAGAAAACAAAACAAAAGAAAACAACAAAAAAAACTAATAAAATACTCTTTTGTGATACACACAATTACTTTTTTTTTACTTGTATGTTTTTGACAGTATTGACAGTTGAAAATGTTATGTAGGAACCGTAAAAAGAGTTACAGTTACGTTTTCACTCAACAAAACTTGACATTTGTATTATAGAACCTCAAACTAATTTTTAATACTCAATTGGGCAACATTTTGAGAAACTTGATATCGAGAAACATGCCATTATTCTGGTGTGTGTTGGCTGATTGGCATTCACATCTAGTTTTTATCTATAAAAATGAGAACATTTTATTACACTCATAACTTGGTGTCTACACTTGCGATTGATATAATATTTTTCTGTTTGTAAACGTCATATCCAATCGCAGAGAGAATTATGTTCGCGTGTAGACTCCAAATTAAGGTGCTCTTAGTGTTATATTTATATTATAACAGAGTTATCATAATAAATATTATAACAACTATATTATAATATCAGCTGTCAAAATCACGCCAGATACACATACATAAATGGCACCAAGAGTGCAGCAGTTGTTTTTAATGACATTTTGTTGGTTTTACTACACCTTTTTTGTTTAAAACACTTTGAGCACAATTTTTTTTATTATATTTTTGTTATATCAAAAATGACAAGCAAAACAACGCGAATAAACACTAGTAAACAAACGACTTTACTACACGGCTGACTGTAAATTGTGAGTAGATTTAAATATTAACATAAATATGTGTTCTCCACCCTTAATATTAATATAGATAATTTAGTCCCGTTACTCTGCGATTGAAAGTGACGTTTGCAAATGGAAAAATATTTATAATAATGTCAGGTGTAGACACCAATTAGAATGTGAATTGAAAAACCCCAAAAAACAAAATTTAACTTTCGCTGCTCTTAAAAATTTGTAAATAATTTCCGATTTTCGGTAGGAAATCAGCTTTCTAAGGACTTAATAGTGATCAGGTCTTCTTTTGTTTGGCTTAGATATTATAAACAATTCCAACGAAGTAGTCTGGCACAAACAAAATTTGAAAATTCCATGCATATGGCAATCTGTTTCGATTTTCTGTATCCCATACATTTTTCACCCTTGGCTCCATACTTGGTACACTTATTTACATAAATATGGTACATATATGGGTACATCTATTATATACTATGACCACTATTATATTTCAATAAAAAAAAATATAAAATACTAATAATATTTCAAACCATTTTCTTACTGTCCCTATTTTTGTTCACATTCGACTGTAGGAAATTATAATACTTTTTAATGTTGTTTTTTTCAATTGCAACAACAAAGTTTGAATTGTTGCTTAAAATAAAGAGTTGTTGTTGTACTATAATCTAAAAATAGTATTGTTAGTGTCTTCCCAAAATATATGTGTGTTTTTTACTTCAAATTTGTTGCATGCAAGTGCCTATTTTTTCGCATATCACTATATATGGACTTTGTGTTAGAGATCATGTTGCTGAATATCGAAGACAGGTTTTGGGATGTGAGTTTAGCATGGTTGGTAAGCAATAACTTTCCATTATAACGGTAGTTGTCTACTACGCCCTGATCAATGCCGACACGAAAATTTTAAAACTGCGATTACAATAGTGACATGTGTCTTCTAATATCACGGGGTTTATTTCATAATATTTCCTTTTACATTTTGTTATATCTGCAAAATACCGTTATAAATCGGTGTTTCGGTAGTTTAGCGTTATTTTAAATATAGTTTAAGATATTTCAAAATTAAACCGGTAAAATAGCGCAATAAACCCATTTATACAAAAAGACACATGCCTTTTATGGAATCGCCATTTTAAAATTTTCATATCGGTCTTAAAGTGGCAGTAGTAGCCAAATACCGTTATTATAAAAAGATGTTGAATGCCAACCATGGAATTTAGTCAATATATAGACCTAAGGCAAACTTTTTTTTTTATAAAGCTGGAAAATATAGTAATCCGCCATACTTGTTACACTAAAAAAAAAGACATGAACTAAAATGTTATACAAAATTTCCTTCAAAATAGTTTAAAAATTGTCCTCAATTTAAGTAAAATTTTATTAAAAAGAATACAAATTTCTAAGTTTGAGGAAAAACGAAATAGTTTATATACTCAGAAATAGTTTATATTTTTCCTAAGTAATATTTCTTGATTTTAGAAAAAAAAACAAGTCAATTAAATAACAATTTATTAATTTTGTGATAAAAATCTTATTTTTAAGAAAATTGCATACTTAAATGTAATAAAATTAAGTTTAATTCAAAATAAAAATTAAGACATAATTTACTCCCATTAAGTTCAAAAGTACTTGAACTTAATGTGTGTTCATTTTTTGTTCGCGAGTAGTAAAATCATCTACATTTTAGAAAGCCATTTCCAAATTTAGTTTTTAAGTGTACCACTTATTAATTTCGAATAATTGTTTTCTAAAAATTAGTTCAGACAATTAAAAACAAAAAGTAATAAATTTTTTCCTATGTAATAATAAAAATTTACTTGATTTTAGAAACTGATGAACTATTTCTAAGGAAAATTTTCATGCAACTTAGTTCGGATAAATTTTAAAAATTTAAATAAAATATTCTATTTTTCAAGTAAAAGCTTTCTAATTTTAAAAAAATAAAATTTGGTATAGGATTTTTTTTTGATGGAAAACTCTTAAATTATTTTTAATATTCTATTCCAACAAAACAATCAATTAAAAACAAACTAGTTTTCAAGAAAAAATATTATTAAATAAAAGAAATTAAAGTTACCATTTAAAAAAACTATCGTGCATGATTGTAATTTTTGGTACGTGTACATCTCTAATCTTAACAGTCTAAAATATTTAACTTAAAATAATTTAAAATATATTTTAAAATTTTGTTAGCAAAGGGTAAAAAATTTCGAATTTGCGCTGTTATGTAATAAATTTGTTTGTTGACTACAATACAAAATATCGCAGGCACATTTTATATATTACGGCATAATGGCTTTCCTATAATTGACGTAGCGCTTATTAAACTTTATATTTATCGAAATATTTTTTTCACTTAATAATAAAAAAGTTTAAATTTGTATATGTCAAATAAAGTTTAAGCTAAAAATCCCATAAAATAAACTTATGACTGTGTTATTTTGTATTTTTGCAACAATTTCCTTAAATTAGTTAATTTAAGAAGACAAAGGACCCCCAGTGTTCCTAGCCATATATGCCGTGTGTCACGTAGGGCGTCCCTTTTTGTAGTTCTCTGAAGCAGAACCGTTACTAACTTCGAAAAGGATCTGACTTTGTCACAATTTATTACGTTTCAGGATATCCTGCAGTACATTTTTTACCTTTTTGCTAATAAAATTCAATTTATATTTTAAATACATGAAATTTGTATAATTCAATTTAGTTTTAAGACAAAATTGTATATCAAAAAGCTTGTTAAGAGCAGTGTCCTCACAAAGCGGAAGTCCTCCGAAAGTGGGAAAATACCTACTCAATGAGTGTAAAGAACTTTTAAATATATGGTAAAATATATTACTTTTACAATATAAGCAGGATAAGGATCATTTTCACTTAAAAGAAGTGCAATTTAACTTGATGTTAGAAAATATTTTCTTATTTTTAGGGAGTTAAGTCCTAGTATTTGGTAAAAAATAATTATCTAATGAACTTAAATAAAATTTTTCTTAAAACCAAGGAAACATTTACAAACTAACAGTACAATTTTAGATGATGTATGAACTAATTAGGAGGAAATTTTACTGTTTTCTAATAAAAATTTACTTCTCAGTAGTAAAATTTTTCTATAATTTAGAAATTTTGACCAAATTTTAAGTAAAATTTGTTTCTTAATTTCAAGGAAAATTTTATTAAATATTGGTAAAAAGTGTCTTTGGCGCCGTTTTCATTTCAATTTTTCCTCTAAATAAGGTGCTTCTACTAAAACGCATCGTTTAATTTTCCCCAGAAATTTCTCACTCATAATGAGATGGTCATTTTGTGTTAATACCACTAGATTGTGGAATTCTACGATACCTTACCAGGATCGCAAATTTTCACACTCTTTACCGAGTTTTAAAGCCATTTTCTTGTCGATTTGTAGATTTGCTATTGCAGGCTGGTATCATTCAGTTCATTTTTTTTTTGCCTTATTAGGGTATGCTTTGTGAAAATATCAGGGACTTCATACTTGTGTTTTTTTATAATAATTATGATTTTTAATTATTTTATGAATTGTTGAAATCGTACTGCCAACTTTGGCCCTATGGGCTTGCGGCATTTTACCATAAATAAATAAATAAAAAATAAAATAAATAATTTAATTAATTTTTATTTTAAATATAAATAATAATAATTCATTTTAACCATAAATAAAAATTATTATAAAAATAATTAAATTTAATTTGCAATTGCACGTTCACTTTATAAAATTTACAACCAAATGTCAAACACGTTTGACAAATTTAAAAAAAAGTAACGACACTTGTATGAATTATAAGCGTAGAAAAAAGACAGCAAGGCTAAAATGTATTGAAAAATATTTCTATTTCAATCGTCATATTGCGTTGTTCAATATGTGTATGTTGTTTATAAGCATACTTAGAAAAAGTTGTGCATAATAATCGTTTCTTAAGCATTGTTAAATACTGCTTGTGAATTCACATTTTATAAATATTATAATTAACGAAATTAAGAAAAGCTTAAAACACACTATGTATATAAGTTTATTCCCAAGTTGTATTGCAGTTTGATTTCTATATGGTATATTGGGTTCGTTCATATGACCACCGCAAGCACGTCGGCAGCGGTCGATTCGTTGAACCCAATTTTCGATGACTCGGTCACACATTTCGATAACGCCATAACGATCGTTATTGTCAACGAAAAAATATGGCCCAATGACGCCGCCGGCATGCTAACCGCACCAAACAGTTATTTTTTGTGGATGAATTGGTGATTCATGAAGCACATGTGGATTTTCACCAAACCAATAACGCATGTTTTAGTTATTGACGAAGCCATTGGGCTAAACATGAGCTTCGTCACTGATTTTGATTTTGCTCTTAAAGTTGCGGTCACCGCCTCCGAATTTCGGTAGTTCATTTTTATAATTTGCATACGTTCGTGAACTTTACCAAGATGAAAATGTTGAGTTTACTGAAAAAAGGAATGTATCAGTGTAATAGTGCGTTCACAAATTACATTCAAAGTTGTCAAGGACCTATTGGAAAACCCTTTATTCATAAAAATACAAATATTTTGCTAAAATGCTAAGTAATTTTGTGCAAAAACAAAACTTTGTTTGCATTATTAACGAAATCTGTAAACTTAAGAAAGTTATTACCATCAGCTGAGTTCGAAAATTTTGTGATGCTACAAATTTTACTAAAAATAATTTACGATATCATTGTATTATTTACAAAATTTATAAATTTATGAAATTTGGAATATACGAAAGTTTTGTAATATTTATATACAAAATATTTGTATATTGTACGAAAAATATATTTGTATTTTTAAGCATGGAATATTATGAGTGTAAGCCAGTGATCGGCACTCATAGCACACAGAGGCCGAACACAACACAAATGTCAACAAATCTCACAGCTAAGAGTACAAAAAATAAAATTATTTCATTCAATAGCATGAGCGAAAATAAAGTAAGAGTCTTGATTCTGATCTTGAACGATACAGACGCACAGAAAATAACGGAGTGTGAAAATTTATTAAAATATAAATGTATTTAAAGGAGAAAGTGAAGTAGACTATTGAAACTGCAAAAAGTTTTTATAAAAACTGGAAAATATAAATATTGCTATATTTATTAAAAACATATATACCTGAAAAGATACTAAATTTGCTACCACGTGTGCATTCAGTTGCAACGTGGTGCAAGCATGAAATTGAGCAACGATGATCAACACTCATTTGTGGAGAGCAAACATTCAAAGCTAAGAAGAACATATGTATTATTGTCACCTGTAAACACTGACGTAACTCATTTGGGTGAAAACAGATTTGCTTTTCTTGATCGATTGGAGATTGAAAATACAGAGGACACCACCATACAGAGAAATGCAGAGAAAACTGCTAGAGCCAAGAAAGAAAATGCCGGTAAATCCTTTTGTCCTCCAATATATATATTTGATGTCAACATTAAACGTTTAGTTGCCCAATTGGAGGCAAAAATAAGAAACGTAAAAGTAAGTTATACCTTTCAGATGCTACAGTGCATTCTGAAATGATGGCCATCCTGAGGGAGAAGAATATTCACTCTTACTCATACACACCTAAAGAGCTTAGACAGACTTCTTTTCTATTAAGAGGTATTTATCACGGTACTAGTGTTGAGGAAGTTAAGTCTGCCCTTGACAAATCGGTTCCATACGTTGTGTCCAAAATTACACGTTTTACAACTCCGTATGCCGTGAAGAACTCATACGACACAGGCCTGTTTCTGGTTACGCTAAACGCAGGGAATTCACTATCAGATATTGCGCCATTAAATATCTTTTAAGGCAAACTATTCTTTGGGAGAAACCTAAAAGGAAAAAACAAGAGGTACAATGCCACAGATGCCAACGTTGGGGTCACATTGCTAAAAATTGCAATTCCGATTTCCAATGTGTGAAATGCGATAAATTCTGAGATGTCAGCACCACACTGAACTATAGAAAATACCTTGCTGTACGAAGGGAACGCATGAAAAGGCTAGTGAAGAAAAGCTTGTTGCCAAAGATAAAGTAAGCAATATAATAAACCAATCTATTCGTTTAACAGGCAGATCATTTGCAAGTCTTTTTCAGGTAAATGCTTCTCAAGATCAAACACATAAAGCATCAGTAATTGAAGAATTCTTTAAACTTGTCAATATGTTTCTTTTACCTGAGGAATTGTCACTGGAACAGCAAATTACAAACTTCCTTAAAGATTTTAAAAACATGTCAAAAATGAAGCTAAAGCAGAGTTCCTGCGGCTTCTTAAGAATATGAATACCAAATATGGACCGTAGATCTCTAAAATTTATGACATTTAATGTCCGCTCTCTTGTTAACATCAGTCGCAAAATTGAACTGTCAAATATCCTTCATCATAACCAAATCGATTTAGGATTCATAGCAATAGCAATTACTATTAAAAACACTGTACATTATAATATAACTATTTACAATAAAACACAATTTAATATTGTTTTTATTGAAATAGAAATGGTTTCAAACAGCATTAGTAAAAAATATTTATTAGGGTCTTTGTATATTCCTTGTGTATATGACTCACATGAGTTAAACAACATGAGATAACGCTAATGGAAAAGTTCTACATAACTGGCTACAAAACAACTGTTTAGATATAACACGCGTTTGCGATATATCTCCACCGTTTCCTAACGGGTTTTCCTAGACCACTTTCTATTATCCAACCTAATTATCAGATCAAAAGCTTATCAACTTTCTCGGATCATTTCCCATTAGTACTGAAACTGGAAAGTGATGCAGCCTGTTTAACATTAAGAAGTCCCCTGGTAATAACGTCATACAAGAACACTAATTGGAACGCATTAAGTAGAGATTTAGATGCGGCCTCAGATGCCATTTTACCTCCCAACAACTGCAATTTAAGTAATGATGAATTTTATGTGCTTATAAATACTTTTAATAATACACTTACCTCAATACATTAAAGCCACTCCAACAAACTGGAGATAAATGACCAAAAACGTCAGTATCAGGATACTGATACATCAAGAAATTGTTTAAAGTTAAGTATGCATGGCAGAAGAACCTAAAGAAAATATATCACAGAACTGGAAATAGAATTAGCAGCGAGTATAAAATTCTCACTAAACAGATACAACTATTAAGAACAATTATTAGTGAGCTTATAAATCTTGAAGATGCTAAAAATTTGAGACATAGACTCTCAAAAATAACACCAGGTCCTACTGCCTTTAAAGACGTATTTCGGTTCGGTAAAAAGAAGTCTCCTTTTTGCCAGCAGCTCATATATATATGACTCATATATATCACTCATATATATCACTCACATATATACTCAGCTCATGATACTATCACTTCCAAATTTTTGTCAAATTTCAGAGATATTTAGAACTCATTATACTGCTGTTTTTCAAGAGGTAAATCCTGAAAGACCGGTTAACAATATAGAGAATCAAATCTCACCATGTGTTGATAAATTACCGCGACATATCTATACATTTCTGGCCGATGGGAATCTTGATAATTACTGTTTAATCCAAAAACCTTTATTTTGGTTAATTCTGTTATCGGTGCCCTTTTGGTACCATCTACTCTATGTGGGTTAATACTACGTTATGACATATTAATTGCTCCCCTATTTAACAACATTGGTGGCAGTATTTACATAGATTCCCTTTTTTCCATTGTCCGCCGCTTTTTGCTTCTTTTACTAGTTACAATCTTGTTAACTATATACACGCGAATCCCTTTGCAAAGGTAATATATTTTTTATACTAATAAATAGAGATTTTATCTCTACTAAAAAACAAACCTTTTTGTCTTTTTTGATTTCTATTGGAACCTTTTCTCGGCATTTACGGCAAACAATTACCATTTAACAAACGTGAATAATATCAGAACGCACATTAACAACATTAATAGCAAAAAGTCTTTTGGCTTTGATGGCGTTTCCAATTTTATAATTAAAAAATTTCCTGATACAACACTAAATTTATTAGCTGCTATTTTTAACAATTGTATTAATAACGGCTGTTTCCCATCGGCTTGGAAAAGCGCAAAAATACTTACAATTAAAAAAAAGCAGGACAGTAGAAAGCCTGAGGATTTACGCACAATATCACTTTTATCAAACATTGGTAAATTATTTGAACGTGTAATTAAGGTAAAACTAGAAAATGAGTTCATTGTGGAACCAATATCGGAATTTCAATATGGATTTAGAAGATCTCACTCAACACAACATGCATTGTTGAAATTTTACAATGATTTAACTTGCAACTAAAGAGATAAAACATGCACGGCGGCAGTATCATTGGATATAGAAAAAGTGTTTGATTCGGTTTATAATAATGGAATCGTCTACAAACTGATAAATCTTGGCATTTACCCATTTCTAGTAAAAATATTTTACAGCTTCTTTACTAATAGAAAGTTTGGCGTCCAAATAAACAACATTACCTCAGAACTTGGACGTGTGAAAAGTGGGGTACCTCAGGGAAGTGTCTTGGCTCCCTTCCTACTTAACATTTTCCTGCATGATTTTCCTCACCAATCTAGAAATTCAAAGGCTATTTTATACGCTGATGATTGCCTTATTTATGCACACAATATATCACCAATACTAGCTCTGAACTCTGCTGCATTTCATCTTGGGGAAATTAGAGCTCATTACAAGAAATGGAGCATTAAAATTAACGCATCCAAATCTGAGGCTATCTGTATTAGGAACCCTTCGGGTAAATGTCCTAGATATGTGGTGCCGGAAAGTAAATCCCTTCACTTATACTAGACGGCGAAAATATTCCATTTAAAAATTCAATAAAATATCTCAGAATACATTTTTATAAATTATTGAAATTTAACGCCCACGCTAGAAGTCTCTTGGAAAGTCGAAAAAGATTTCTGCAATGTTTGCATCACTAATAAACAACACATACTTACCTAAGAACACCAAGCTTTTACTCCACAAGGTCGCCATAAGATCGGTTCTGTCTTATGGATTCCCAATCTGGTTTATTATATCTCCTATATAAGCCTAAAAATTTGAGATATTTGAACGGAAAATCCTATGAAAGTGCATCGGAAAAAATTATGAAAATTTCATAAAACGATTTTCAAATAGTTACGTCTATGAAAATGCCGATGTTCTACCCTTCTGTAGGTACGCCAGATTTGTTGAGAAACTTGCGCTACACGATAATATGCTTGACAGCCAAATAAGAAAGCGAGAAAAACACCATCTGGGCTGGATCTACATATCTTTCTCCTGTCGGTATAATCAATGGACGTATTGACGACGATCCAGCTCCTCTGGACCTTCCCTCATTCTATATGAGTCCATCCTCAGGCAATCATAGGGGCTGAAGATTTTACATTTTATATGAATATGTTTTGACAATTTATGTAACAGAACTTTTGTTATTTAGTTTTAGTTATGTTATTTATTTAATTTTAGTAATGTTATTTACGGACGCCTGCTCTGTTTGCGACTTCAAAGGCCGAAAGCAAGTCTTGCCAAACTTTTAATTTTGTACTTTTTTACATATTCTATCTCACTTTAGCAATGTTGCTTTTTACGTTAACTTAGTTATTAGAGTAAGACACATATAGCTCTAAGAATGTTATAATTCTCATAGTATGTAAAACAATCAATGTAATCGAAAAACAAGAAGAAGTCTTAATAAACAGGGTATTCACTCTTGGTAGTAAACTACCCTTGTAGACCTTGTATAGGTTGTATAGTAAAAGTACTACCATTTACTACACCACAACAACAAAATGTATAGAACTAAAATTTACTAGGCTGTGGTTAAAATACAAGACCAAAAGGTATAGTAAATACATGTTGTACATTTACAAGACTAAAACAGCTGATCGTTTAGCCGCCAAAACTATTGGTTGATTTTTTAATTTTTCATTTTGTGGTCCTTATAAAAATAAAGTTGAATAATGGATCAAAATAATGAAAAACCCAACTTAAAATAAAAGCGTAAAAAAATAATTAACAACAGATGGACAGATAGTGAAATTAAGCAGCTATTTGTTTTTATTATTACAACTAATATCGTATCTTCAAACCCAGATTCGATTTAGTCAATTGCATTTTGCTTTAAAGAATTTATGATTTTATATTTTTCCGCAATTATAGGCATTTTTGTTAACTTCAAATTGTTTTTGATATTTTAAGTTTTTAAATTGATGAACAACAAAACAAAAATCAGCTGATTGATTAATTTACAATAGCTGTGTTTATGCGGGAAGTAAATACACGCAAAGGTCGTTCACGCTTTGTAGTATAAAATCGGTGTAAATATACAAGGGTTGTAAATATATTACCAAGGCCGGCAACTCACGTACAGTTTTAACTGTCAGTTGCAACTGTTCAGTTATAACTGACAGACTTAACTGTAAACTGAGATGTACACACACGTGCAGTTCAATACTTCAGTTTTTAACATGGATTGGAACGAGCAGGACGGTTTGGCCGCTCTCGGTGTACTTTTTGTAATCTTACCAAAAAAAAACAGCGTAAACAGTGGTGCAAGAAGTGGTTATTACAACGAAATTTATCTTCCCACATTAGTTTATTAAAAGAATTAAGTGAAGAACCATTAGATTTCCTCAATTCTGTTTACTGATACGCACTCTCGATCGACACAAATTGAACTGGTTCAGTTGAACCCCCACACACTTTCACTTCAGTTGAAACTGTCAGTTAAAAATATAAAAATTATAAATTTCTCAGTTAAACTGAACAGTTGAGTTGAACTGTCAGTTATTACCCACATACGTACAGTTTTAACTGAACAGTTAAAACTGTACGTGAGTGGCTGGCCCAAGAGTGAAAACCCTTAAAATTTTTACTTATAGGCTTTTTACACTGAAACGCGTGGAAGATGTTGAAAATGTGAAACAAGTGTTTACATTGGCAACATCTTTAATATGCCATTTACTCAGCTGTCAAAAAATAAAAGAAAAGGACGCATATTTTTTGTTAAAAATAAAAAATGGATTAAGAGAAAGCATTAATCATTGGAGTAGTTGCATTGCAAGAACAAGCCCGAATTTTAATGCAGTATATTGAAATATTAAGGGTCATTCTGGAAGATGATGATGAAGAAGGATTTTTGGTAGACATAAGAATGAAATTCTTACATGTACCGCTCATTTTTTTTGTTTATTTTGTGCAATGTCAGTTTGCTAATGATGGCACAAACAAAATCGATTTTGTGATGACACTTAAAATAACGAAAGATGTAAGATGGAACAAAATGAGGAAGGATCATCTTTTGTAGATGTAGAATTTTTGGCCTGTAGAATTCTTAAGGGAAAATGATAACATCTTTGCAAATTGATGAAAGATGTAGCTCAGTGGAAAAAGGCTATTACTTACTTACTTAAATAAAGTATACTATAAAAATTTGTTTTTTTTATTGATTAAATTTATTATTAATAATTAAAATTAAAATGTATTTGACTTAATGTTGAAATGACAAATGCAACTTGCTATCACTGTAATTTATAAGATTTATTATTGTTGTGACAGTAATTCAACCAATAAATAAATAAAAAAATAAGGTATTTATTTTGTTTTTCGTTTACATTTTAAATAAAAAATGTGGAACGTTGAGTGGGAAGAATAATTTTTATTTTTTTTAAATATATTAAATGAGGTAGAGTGCCTTGTATGCAATCAAAAAATTATTGTTATTATGAATTATTTTTATTTTTTATAATAGAGAAAAGAAAACATGAACTTTTTTAATTATTTTAATTCAATGAATACGGATATTCCGTATTCATTGCCGTAAAGGCTTAAACGGTTTTTCATCCCCGGATTTAAGGGCTTTTTGAATATGTCTGCCTTTAAGCGTTTACTTATATGCGTTTATTTAGATGCACAACTACGGTGAAGCTCTGAATAGGTTCCTTGGCAATTTCCTTAAAAAGTACGTCTCTCGTGTGACCTAATCCTTTTTTATAAGGATCACGTGGTTAACCTTAATTGGGCCGAATGATGCCACACTCGAGAGACGAAAAACTAATATGTCTAATTTAGTATTTCCCAAAGTCCTATTAATAAAACAAAAAAAAAAAAACAGCACTGTTGTAGAGTTTAAAGGACATTTTGACTCAAATTTAACTTTACCTTTTTTTCGATTTGGATGCACCAAATATTGGCAAAAATTACTTCCTTGTAATTAAATTTCCGGAAAACTTGCCAGAAAATATTTTCAATATGATGTGTGACCAAAATTATTTTAAATAGATTTTACATTAATTTTTAAGTTAATTTTAAGATCACAGACTTAAAGAAAAAAAATCAATTATTTGAAAACCACGTTTTTACTACAAAAAATATTCACACTGTACTTTTAATAACTTTGTAAATTCACTGTATTCTTTACGCAGCACCAGTTTAAAAGGCAGGCTTTATTGAAATGGCTTCGCATTAAACCTCCGTTATTTTTAATTTTAGACCCAAACAAGCTCATTACCAACCTACCTTGAAAAACCTCAAAGAGTCAATTTAGATGGTGACTTTGTTGCATGCAATTATTGCGTGCAATTTTTGTTTGTCGCCGAACGAGGTAGAGAAGCAAGACAAACTAGATTTGACTCCATTTCAAACGAGATTTCGGTATACTAACTACGTTTATGAGGCAAGCTATCAAAGTTGGCTTATGTATATAAATTTGACATAAGCCAATGTATAGTGAACAAACACGTCTATTAGAAAGGAATTGTCTGTCCAGGATGAAGGAAATGTTCGATTGAAGAAAATATTGATTTGTTAAGTTTAATATGATGCTATTAATTTAGTAACTCAACTGAACTAGTTCGTTTACAAATTTTATTTGTAGCAATTTTTTTATTTTTGTCAAAATTTCGTCCCTTAAATCGATTATAGATCCTGCTAGGAAGGATTCAACTCCTCCTTATTTGTCGAACTCGAAACAAGATGGATTGGCTACCCACACACTTTATAATGGATCTAAATTCCAGGGTTTTCAAAAATCCCAAGGAAATTCCTATGATGTAGAAGTCATTTTACAGGTATTTATACCATGATATTACAAAAAAGAACAGGATATAACAGGTTTTTCGAATTATATATCTATAACTACTTGTTTAAAAAAACCACTATCCCTTCCTACCTGACTTCTTTATTTTTTGTAAACAAATTTAAACTTTTGGGGCCGCCTTGTACGAAAGCTGTTTTCGTATATGGACTTCACGGGAACGCGAAATAGTGCAATTTTATTTTTTGCCCCGCTCTACTTTTACTTAGAAACGCATAATTCATTTGTTAGCTTTTGTTGTTTTTAATATTTTATCCAATTTAAAATACAAAAGTTTTATTTTTATTTATTTAGCAGTTTTTAAAATACTTTAATTTACTATAATATTTATCCTTTACTTTTAGTAGTCTTTTAGCTCTTTTACTTGTCATTATTTTTTTTTACAAATTCTACAATGTCTTTTAGATCTGTTTGGGTTATATTCTGTTTTTACATCGTTCGGCATTATTTTTTTTTACAAATTCTACAATGTCTTTTAGATCTGTTTGGGTTATATTCTGTTTTTACATCGTTCGGCAAAGAGTCATAAAGTTGTAATCATTTGTAGAACAGCGTTGCATTGCAGTTGTTGGTGCCCTTTGTAGCCTAGAATTATTCATATTCCTTAATTGGTATAGTTGAGCCTCTCTAACGTATATTATTTGTTCCTTTGGATATTCTAATGCTGCTCCATTTTTTATCTTCTGAATAAACTTTAAAGTATTTAATTCAAGCCGTTGATTAATATTTAACCATTTTAGAGATTCTAACATAAAATTAATAGGTGTGTACCGATTGCCTTTTAAAATCGCTTAAAGTCGTTCAATTTGGGTAATTGTACAGCACGAATATAAAATTGTTGACCCAAATTCAAAGTGTGGTTTAACGATCATGTTATATAAGTTTATTGCTGTCAACATTTAAAAAAGCCAATTTTTTTTACAAATAAAATAAATATGGCTTCTAAAATTTAAGTTTTTGTCGATTACAAAGCCTAAATACTTAATTTGTTCTACTTTTTCAATTATTTCGTTATTAATTTTAAAGATTATATCCCTATTTGTTTTTGTTTCCATAATTTTTGTTTTACTTTCGTTTAGCTTCAGTTTATTAATTTTTAACCAATTGTTCACATTATTCATGTCGTGGTTTTGATGCTCATAACATTGACAGTCCGAGGACTGTCATCTGCATATAGTATTATTTCACATTTGTCTACTACATTGGGCATATCATGTATATATATAATAAAAAGTAAGGCTCCCAATATTGATCCCTGTGGTACTCCAAATTCATTATCTATTTTATTAGATTTTATATTATTAACTTTTGTAATTTGCTTTCCATTTGTTAATTATGATTTGAACCATTTTAATTCGATATCCTGGATGCCGTAGTTATATATTTTTTGCAGTAGTATAGTTCGGTTTATAGTTTTAAATGCTTGTTTGAAATCTAACAATATAGCAATAATTTTTCTATTTCTTTATATTTGTTATGTAATTTACTGTTGTTTCACATGAATATTTTTGCCTGAATCCCGATTAATATTTTAATAATAAATATTTTGATTCTATATAATACTCCAATTGATCTTGTACCACTTCTTCGATAATTTTCTCGCATAACTTTAGGGCGTTTATTGGTCTTAATTCTTCACAATTTCTTGTTTTGGCAATCTTCTCAATAGGTGTTACCATCGACTCTTTCCATTTTTCAGGAAATATTCCATTTTTCACGAAATTTAAATTTGGAGTTTATCACAGGCATTCTGTTTATACATTGCACATTGTTTATATTATCTTATTATTATTTTAATACTATTAACAAAGTACTTGTTGAAATTATTGGCTATATCAAAATTATCTTTATATTCTACTTGGTCAAATATCACAGTTTGAAGCACACTTTGTTTTTTTAAGTATCAGGTTCTTTATTTCCCTTTTATTTCACATTTCTTTTTTTTTTCATTTCCAATTTTATAAAAATTTCTAATTGTTTTGTTTGCCCATGCCTCGCAAGTATTTTCCATTATTGCTATTTGATATTTATCAATTTTATCTTTTTTTAACTGCCTTATTTCGTTATTGAACCAATTGTTTTTATTGTTGTTTCTAATTATCTTTTTGAACTAAAATTACTAGCGTTTGGTAAAGTACCCTTGTAGACCTTGTAAAGGTTGTATATATAGTAAAAGTACTACCACTTACTAAACCACAGCAACAAAATGTACAGAACTAAAATTTATTAGGCTGTGTTTAAAATACAAGGCAAGTACAGTAAATACATGTACATTTGCAAGACTAAAAGAGCTGATCGTTTAGCCGCCAAAACAATTGTTTGATATTTTTATTTTGTGTTCACTAGTTAAAAGTTAAATAATGGATCAAAATATTACTTAAAACAATAACTTTAAAATTTAGCAGTTATTGATTTTTATTATTACAAATATTACAGTATCTTCAAACCTAGAATCTATGTAAATTCTGTATGGCATTTTGCTCTAAAAAATTTATAATTTTATCTTTCTCCGTAAATGGGCATTTTTGTTAACTTCAATTTCTTTTTGATATTTTAGGTTACAGATGAAAAACAAAACAAGTCTATATATACTTAAATTTGTATGGAATATATAGAATTTCAAAAAAAAAAACCGAACCGAACACTTAATTGGTTAAAATTTTCAAAGATGTCAATCTTCATTCATAGATCTCAATTGCTGCTAAAGCCCTCAAGCAAAAATAACACTCCTTTGCAATTTAAATTTTGTTTCGTCAGTAAAGCTATCCATAAAAAACCTATCTATAGATTTTTGTATAAAGTTTTACATAGATTTTTGTCGTTTGGATCTTAAGTCGTACATAAGTTTGTTGGAAAAACAAATTTTGCTGCCCATAGACGAAGGCACATCAGTAGAAACATGAGCATATTCCACTTATACCATGTTTCCATTATGAGCAAAATAACATGTTTTGAAGAAAACATTTCAAACTAATTCCACTAGCAAAAACTTGATGTTTCATATTCATAACAAATAAAATTATTGAGCTGTTTGTAGTAATTTTTTTCGTTCGATTGATTAAATTTTCTTTTTTATATATATTTAAACTTTTCAAGGTGGTAGTATAATATATATATTACCACCTTGAATGACGCATAAAATATCTTTTTCGAAGTTGTCAAATGCAAATGTAAATTTTTCGAATTTATAATTCTCCATGAATGGTGATATCCATTGCATATACACAATTGAGTGTTGATCAGACTATTTTCGGTATGGTTTGAAATTGAACACGTTGTTAAAGATGTTTTGCACATGTTTTGTTCGCATAAAAATATATAGGAAAATATGTACCAAAACTCGTATTTTTAGAAAAACATGTAATTTCAAAACAAGTATTGGAAATGCAGTATTAATGTTCCATCGTGTGAAGCAATATTTCCTGTTGAAATTCATTTTTGGTTCCTCAAATATATATATATACTTATATATACTTTTTTTTATATTTTATGTTTCCGCACAATGTTCCATCGTCTGTATCAATGTTTACGGTTTTTCTATATTATTTCGTTGAGAGCAGTCATTGTGTGTGGTGCTTTTGCAATTTGCGGAGTAAGTAAAAGAAAAGAGAGACGAAAATGTTGACAATTTAAATAAAAAAATTGTATAAGTTTTAAAAATAAAAGTAAAAAATAGCAGCATATGAAAAATTAATAAAAGAATATAAAAACATTTTGGAAAACAAATTTCAAAAATTAGCTTTTCTTCCGTGTATATTTGTTTAGTAGTTGTACATATATTCGATAATACCGAACTGATATTTGCTTTATGGTTTCGTTTTTGGTTCCATCGTCTGTACTAAAAAACGCAACAAAAGAAACACATGTTTCTTCTAATGTTCCTTCGTCTGTGGGCAACATAAAAAAATCAGATTTTTTTAATAAGTTCCATTCGTTTACTCAATAATTTGTACAAATTTTTACTGGATGTCATTCGTTTACACAAATACTCAGTTAACATAAAGAAAAACGAGAGAATAAAGTGATAGTTTGATGTTGAGAGTTCTTCTTCTTCTTTCTGCAAATTTTTACTGGGCAAATTATTGCCAGCAAGAATTTACAAAGAATTTTAAATTTTTGTAAATACAAAAAAATGTTGTAGTTGTACGTTGTTTTATGCAAAGCAAAAAAATATTGTTAAATGAATTATAGTAAAGATAAGAAAACATATTAAAATGTTTCAACTTAAGATTTTACAACAAGAATCCTTTTTTTTTCATAGCGACCGGTTATATTTATTTTTGCATTTGTTTTTACAATCAGCTGTTTAACAAACTTTTTTGGAAAATTTTCATTTTGAGAGTAAATTTGTCTTACCTAGAGTATTCAGAAACAAAAAACCGGTGAACCGGTTTCTTTATTTTTAAAAACCGGTTTCGAATATTTTGTAAATTCGCAGAAAACCGAAAGCCGGTCTTTTTTGTTCGGTTAACCGGTTTTTTTAATTAGATCACCAACTGGGTTACTTGGTCTCTTTTTTTTCCGAACACTTTTATATCGTTTGTTTGGTTATGAAGATTTAGATGTAAGTCTGATAGATTCCGATGAAGACTTAACTTTGGATATTCCAAATTCAAATAGTTTAATTTCTGATCTAAATAACACAATAAACAGTATTCAAAATCCTAAAAAAGAGACTGTACAGAATCATTCATTATATGATGATATCATATATCTTGATAAATGCGACAAATGAACTGAAAAGTTGGAAAATTTATATAATTGTCTTTTAACTATTTGTCCAACATCCACTATAAGTGAAAGAGTATTTCCAGTTCTAGCTTTATCAAAAGCAAACAAAAAAAAATCGTCTTAAAACGAAACATTTAAATTGCATATTATTTCTAAAATATTATTTTAGAACTGAAAAATAGATTTTCTTTTTACATATTTAAAATGTAATATTAAAAAAACTTATTTAATGCCAAACGTTTTAAACGTTCAAGTTACTAACGTACCTAATTTTACCAATTTACAAACTTAATGATCTCTATTCATTTGATATGAATATAGTTTTATAATATTAATTTTTAAGATATTATATTAAAAAATATTGGTTTTAAGTTAATTTTTTGTTGAAATGAAATACAATAAAAAAATTAAATTTAAATGAATATATATGTATATATATTTTTTTTCAAAGAATGTATTTTTTAATTTTTATTACTATATTATTAAAATTGTTTTTTTTTGTAATAAAAACAATTAACAAATTATATAAGCTTTTTATTCAAATTAAAAAAACCGAAGAAACCGGTTGACCGGTTTTTTCTGCAAAAACCGAAACCGGTTTTTTTAAAATTCTATTTTTCGAAGAAAACCGAAACCGGGGTTTTCAAAAGGCCGCTTTTTTGAATACTCTAGTCTTACCCTATAAGTTTGTTACTGAGTAAATCTTACTGGACTTGACTGAGAAAAGTAAACGAACGACCTTAATAGCGGTTTTCACTCTTGGTGGTATATTTACAACCTCTGTATATTTACAACATCTGTATAGTTACAACTCTTGTATATTTACTACAAATGAGTCTTGATTCTGATCACAGGGTACACAGTGGAGACACCATGATTAGCGTACCTTATTTCTTTACGGACTTTTAAAAACTATGTGGAAACTACTAATTCGGCCACTCTGATTTTCTATAAAAGCAACTAAAATATAACTAATTGCGAGCGAAACAACTGCATGACAAATTATTTTGTCTCTATCTTGCGTCTGATTTTCCACTTCGTCAGCTTATTATTGGCGAATGGATTATACATAATATAAATATCCTCTTTCTAATTCTGAAACTCAATTTTCGATATCTGGCATCATAACTGAGATAACTAATATCAACTTTGATATAAAATTAAGAATGAAAACCATTTTCATTGTTTTTCTTTTAAATGTTTGGTCAAACTAATAATAAGCTGACGATTAATTAAAGGTGTTTTGTGAGTGTGTTTCTTTGCTTATACATTTCACAGATCATGGTCTTGATTCTGATCTTGAACGATACAGACGCACAGAAAATAACGGAGTGTGAAAATTTATTAAAATATAAATATATTTAACGGAGAAAGTGAAATAGACTATTTAAACTGCAAAAAGTTTTTATAAAAACTGTAAAATATAAATATTGATATATTTATAAAAAAAATATATACCTGAAAGGAAACTGAATTTGGCTACCACGTGTGCATTTAGTTGCAACGTGGTGCAAGCATGGAATTGAGCAACGATGATCAGCACTCATTTATAGAGAGCAAACATTCAAAGCGAAGAAGAGCAGATGTATCATTCTCACTTGCAAACATTGACGTAACTCATTTGGGTGAAAATATATTTGCTTTACTTGATGGATTAGTGATTGAAAATAGAGAGGACACCACCATATAGAGAAAGGCAGAGAAAACTGCTAAAGCCAAAAAGGAAAATGCCGGCAAATCATTTTGCCCTCCAATATTTTATTTGATGTCAACATTAAATGCTTAGTTGACCAATTGGAGGCAAAAACAACAAAAATAACGTTTAAAATAAGAAACGTTAATAAGATGCTACAGTGCATTCTGAAATGATGGTCATCCTGGAGGAGAAGAATATTCACTCTTACTCATACACACCTAAAGAGCTTAGACAGACTTCTTTTGTATTAAGAGGTCTTTATCACGGTACTAGTGTTGAGGAAGTTAAGTCTGCCCTTGACAAATCGGTTCCATACGTTGTGTCCAAAATTACGTGTTTTACAACTCCCTATGCCGTAAAGAACTCATACGACACAGGCCTGTTTCTGGTTACGCTAAACGCAGGGAATTCACTATCAGATATTGCGCCATTAAATATCTTTTAAGGCAAACTATTCTTTGGGAGAAACCTAAAAGGAAAGAACAAGAGGTACAATGCCACAGATGCCAACGTTGGGGTCACATTGCTAAAAATTGCAATTCCGAATTCCAATGTGTGACATGCGCTAAAAACCACCCCCGGGTGAATGCCAGCGCATAAATTCTGAGACGTGAGCACTCCACTGCGTGAATTGTGGAGTATGTGGTCATCCTGCGAACTGGAGAGGTTGCACAGCCTGTAGAAAATACCTTGCCGTACGAAGGGAACGCATAAAAAAGGCTAGTGAAGAAAAGCTTGTTGCCAAAGATAAAGTAAACAATATAATAAACCAATCTATTCGTTCACCGGGCAGATCATTTGCCAGTCTTTTTCAGGTAAATGCTATTCAAGATCAAACACATAAACCATCAGTAATTGAAGAATTCTTAAAACTTGCCAAAATGTTTCTTTTACCTGAGGAATTGCAAATTACAAACTTCCTTAAAGATTTTAAAAACATGTCAAAAAATGAAGCTGAAGCAGAGTTCTTGCGGCTTCTTAAGAATGTGAATAACAAATATGGCCCATAGAACTCTTAAATTTATGACATTTAACGTCCGCTCTCTTGTTAACATCAGTCGCCAAATTGAACTGTCAAATATCCTTTATCATAATCAAATGGATGTAGGATTCATACAAGAATGTCATCTTCGCGGGAATAGAAAAGTAAATCTTAATGGATATAATTTCGTTTACAACAATTCAGCTTTAGGAGTAGCAATTGCGCTTACACTGGACATTATAATAGAATTATTTGCAATAAAACACAATTTAATAATGTTTTTATTGAAATAGAAATGGGTTTATATTTGGTGGTGACCTAAATGCGAAAAGTTTAAATTGGGGAGACACTGCAGATAACACTAATGAAAAAGTTCTACATAGCTGGCTACAAAACAATTGTTTTGATGTAACACGCGTTTGCGATATATCTCCATCGTTTCCTAACGGGTCTTCTTTTCTAGACCACATTCTATTAAGTCCCAGCATAATCAGCATTATCCAACCTAATTGTCAGATCAAAAGTTTATCAACTTTCTCGGATCATTTCCCATTAGTACTGAAATTGGAAAGTGATGCAGCCTATTAAACATTAAGAAGTCCCCTGGTAATAACTTATACAAGAACACTAATTGGAACGCATTCCGTAGAGATTTAGATACAGCCTCAGATACCATTTTACCTCCCAAAAACTGCAATTTAAATAATGATGAATTAGATGTGCTTATAAATACATTTAATAATACACTTACCTCAATACATGAAAGCCACTCCAAGAAACTGGAAATAAATTATCAAAAACGTCAGTATCCTGATAACATCAAGAAATTTTTTAAAGTTAAGTATGCATGGCAGAAGAACCTAAAGAAAATTTATCACAGACTGGAAATAGAATTAGCAGCGAGTATAAAACTCTCACTAAACAAATACAACTATTAATAAAAACAATTATTAGTGAGCTTATAAATCCTGAAGATGCTAAAAATTTGAGACATAGACTCTCAAAAATAACACCAGGTCCTACTGCCTTTAAAGACGTATTTCGATTCGTTAGTAAAAAGAAGTCTCTTTTTTGCCAGCAGCTCATACGCAATGATACTATCACTTCCAATAGTTGCCAAATTTCAAAGATATTTAGAACTTATTATACTACTGTTTTTTAAAAGGTAAATCCTGAAAGACCGGTTCACAATATAGAGAATCAAATCTCATCATGTGTTCATAGACAACTGCAACATATCTATACATGGAATCTTGATAATTACCATTTTAAAAACCTGAATAATATCAGAATGCACATTAACAACATTAATAGCAAAAAGTCTTTTGGCTTTGATGGCGTTTCCAATTTTATAATTAATAAATTTCCTGACACAACACTAAAATTATTAGCTGCTATTTTTAACAATTGCATTAATAGCGGCTATTTCCCTTCGGTTTGGAAAGCCAAAAATACTTCCAATTAAAAAAAACAGGACAGTAAAAAGCCTGAGGATTTTCGCCCAATATCCCTTTTATCCAGCATTGGTAAATTATTTGAACACGTAATTAAGGAAAAACTAGAAAATGAGTTCATTGTGGAACCAATATCGGAATTTCAATTTGGATTTAGAAGATCTCACTCAACACAATATGCATGGTTGAAATTTCACAATCATGTAACTTGCAACTAAAGGGATAAAATATGCATGGTGGCAATATCATTGGATATAGAAAAGGCGTTTGATTCGGTATATCATAATGGAATCCTCTACAAACTGATAAATCTTGGCGTTGACCCATTTCTAGAAAAATATTTTGCATCTACTTTACTAATAGAAAGTTTGGCGGCCGAATCAACAACATTACCTCAGAACTAGGACATGTGAAAAGTGGAGTACCTCAGGGAAGTGTCTTGGCTCCCTTGCTATTTAACATTTTCCTGCATGCCTTATTTATGCATACAATATATCACCAGTACTAGCTCTGAACTCCGCTGCATTTCATATTGGAGAAATAAGCGCTTATTACAAAAAATGGGGCATTAAAATTAACGCAGCCAAATCTGGCTCAGCCAAATCTGGCTCAGCCAAATCTGTCCTAGTTATGTGGTACCGGACAGTAAAGCCCTTCAACTTATACTAGACGGCGAAAATATTCCATTTGAAAATTCAATAAAATATCTCAGAATACATTTTGATAAATTATTTAAATTTAACGCCCACGCTAGAAGTCTCTTGAGAAAGGCGAAAAAGATTTCTTGAATGTTTGCATCACTAATGAACAACACATACTTACCTAATAACACCAAGCTTTTACTCTACAAGGTCGCCATAAGATCGGTTCTGTCTTATGGATTCCCAATCTGGTTTACTATATCTCCTATAGTAGCCAAAGAATTGTAGATGTTTGAACGGAAAATCTTAAGAAATGCATCGGAAAAAACTATAGAAATTTCATAAATGGTTACGTACGAAAGTGAGAAAAACACCATCTGTAACAGAACTTTTGCTATTTAGTTTTAGTAATGTTATTTATTTAGTTTTAGTATTGTTATTTACAGACGTCTGCTCTGTTAGCGACTTTAAAGGCCGAAAGCAAGCCTTGTCAAACTTTTAATTTTGTACTTTTTTTAAATATTCTATCTCACTTTAGCAATGTTGCTTTTTACGTTAACTTAGTTATTAGAGTCAGACACATATAGAATGTTATTATTCTCATAGTATGTAAGACAATCAATATAATCGAAAAATAAGAAGACTTAATAAAATTTGTACTTACTTATTTACTTGGTGTATGCAGTGCTGCCACATAAAAAGTTTAATTTTTTATCGCAGTTTTTGGGATTCTTAACTGTTTACCAGTTTTTTCATGAAAACAATTTTTTTTTCAAATTATTGCATTTTTTATAGGTTTTTTAATTATATGTTGCAACAATTAATAGCATATTTATGAATAGACAGAGTTGGTCAATGTGTGCACACACTTTAATACTTTTCATGTCACAATGTTATGTTTGAATTCGTAACTATTTGTCATGTCCCCCCCGCAAGGGGTTAAATGCTTGTAAGAAAGTTAAGAAAAAAGAAGAAGAGAAAAAAAAGGACAAAAGTGTAGGGAATATGCAACGCTGAACTGCAGATAATCCAGTGACAGACAGTTCTTGTCAGATTCTTATTAGAAGTCTGAAGGAAAAATTTCTTCCTTTTCCTTTTGGTTTTTCACGTCAGGCAGGTGGTGCAGCAATTTTTATGCCGTTTCTTTTTTTTTTTATGTTAGAAAAAGGCAAGAGGAAATGGAATAACCTCTTAAAAATTTATTGAATATTTTTACAAAAAAATTTTTTACAAAAAAAAATAAATAAATTTGTTTAGAAAAAAAATTGTTGTCAAGGAAAATTTTAATCGGGAATCAAACACCCCACCACTGCCTGACGCAGCGTTCAGCAACGAGCCACCATCGCTAAGCAGCAACAGCAGGAGCAGCAGCAACGGAAACAGCAACGGCAGCGGCAACAATATCAGGTATTTCCCTAGGGGTTAGGACGAATAGGACTTTTTTTTGTGACCCGGAAATAGACGAACGTGACCCCCTCTGAAAAGAGATAGATATATATATTGCCCTTAGTAGGGAAGAAAAATTAAGGAAAACGGTAGGGGTTTCTAGTCCCTGTAGGGTGAGCTCATTCCTATTAGGAATTAGGTGTACTGGCTCAGTAGCCCAAAACGACCTCAATTGTTTCGCCGGAAATCGTCCCGAAAGGGAGAATAAATATATTTTAGGAGTGATTTTTTTATTGGAAGGATACTTACCTGTAGGACTGAAAACGGACGGACAAACCTCTGAGGAACCTGTAAGGAGAAGAAGCCCACTGGGGCAGCAACACCCATAGCCATCTTGAAGTTTTTATATTTTTTTTTTTTACATGTTAAATTATTCCTAAAGTCATATTGATTTAGTTATTCGATACATTTCTTTTAATTCCATCTTTATATTTCCCTTTAATTAAATTTTATACTTTTTTTATTATTCAATTTTATATAAAACAAATTTTCTTTTAATAATGAGTCACGAATGGGAATGAAATTTTGTAAATAAAGTAAGAATTCACATTGAAAATGAGTGAGTAAATTTTCTTCCTGAAGTGGTAGTAGGGTAACCAGGGTAACCAGGGTATTTTTTTTATCTTTGAAAGAACACACCACTTCGGGCCCAACTTTAATATCTGTTGATTTGTTTAGAACACCCCATCTCCGTTCTGCAAAACTGGCATGTATTTCTTTTTCTATTTGTTGCTGCCAAATCGAGCCGAGGTTGACAAAGTACCACCTCCAAAACCGGCGATCTCTAGCCGAGCTTAAACGCGGGCATGCCAGCAAACGTCGACCATCTGGCCACATCAACCTTTCCGATTACACCGGGGCGGCGCCCAACGTGGGGCCCGAAGTGGTGTCATTTTCAATGGTTGTATAATTTGTTTCTTTTGAAAGGTTTAAATTGTCCATAGTCTATGTAAGTCCCGCCTGAGTATAATCAAGAGTCCTCGGCGAGTTGCGACATTAGACACTGGGCAATTGAAACAATTCAAAGGGAACAGAGTATCCAATTAAAACACAAAAAAATATACATATAAAATTCTAAATTAGTTTAAATTTTAATTAAAAGTTAAATGTTTTATTTTGGAGTTAACTTGGTGGATATTAAACCAGTAAAAAGTATTAATGAAAACTAATACTAATAAGTATATTTCGATTTACCGCCAACAAGCTAATTTTAATTTTAAAACCAGTCAACAGACTACCATCAAAAGAAAATATAGATATATATATAGTTTTATAAAATATTTAAATGAAAATATTAGTGGATGCAGGAAATCCGTAATTTGGTTTTTTTGAAATCAAGATTTTCTTTCCTTTTTTTCAACAAATCAAATTACGGATAACTTTTTAGATGGGCTATCGTGAAGCACAGTGAAAATACCTTGAGTGTAACATTAAATAGCCCGGAACCAGTTCTCCAAGGCGAGATAACCTTGTAAGAGTTTTTTTAAGTTTATGATATAATACTTCGTCTGGATTAAGTCGGTGGTTGGTCCTGAGGTTACGCGGTCACAGAACCAAGGCCTCAGTTGTAGCGCTACTTGACCCAGACACAGCTTTGTGAGACTGGATATAATATTACACTAATTATAGCACATTTTTATTGCACCAATATACCCACGTAAACCCTGTAAGAGAACATTTTTTTATTAGTGGAGCTCGAAGACAAATATTTGGGGTATTTGAAGTTATTTCATATACTCATTTTTTACTCCACGTACTTTCGGTTACCTGAAAACACTACCACCTATGATATTTATGATTTTTTTTTGATATTTCATTTGTTTTTGGTAAATTCTTTTATATTGCCAATATTTTTTTTTCACATTATTATTCGCATGTTTTGATTTTTTCACTTTATCATTCGCATGTTTTGATTTTTTTTCGTTTTTGCATTTTTCAAATTTTACGTATGGCCAGCAATTAGAATTTATTTTTTTTTTAATAGCAGAAATTTTGCATTTTCGGGCTGAAGTTCAGTTTAGTGAATCCGTTTTTTTGAAAATCAGAATTCCGATTAAACCCTTTTTCTTTATAACCCAAAGTTGAATATTTATCAAACAACTTTTTATTTCTTTGGAAAGCTTCGGCGAGGAATGGTTTGGACCCGTTTCCAGAGGTTAAAACATATAGCTGAGGGTTCTGATATAGGAAATTTTGTAGAGATGAATGACGAATCTCCCAACACCACACCAGCCAATAATTCGGGGTTGTCCCGGACATTACCACCGGCAACCTCAAGGGCAACATATACGCCAACTACTACAACGGTATCGCTAACAGCACCTTTAACGACCACATCCACCACCGCGGTTTTAATAGCTCCGTCGGTGCAAGAATTTATGGCCAGGGCTCACAATAGTCCATCGGTTTCGCAGGAATCAAGTTTGTCAAATACCAGCTGTACCCCACCGGAGTATAGCAGTATTACAGCCCAAAACGTGAGAATCAGGTATCAACAACTGCAGCAGCAGATACAACAGCAACAGCAGGTACATCAGCAGCAGGTAGAGCTCTTACTGTCAAATAGTCCGAAAATTAGAGAAATTATCGATTTAGGCCGAGGGGAGTTTGTGAGGCCATTACAAGAGATGCATCAGGCGATAATCCACACAGTAACCGGTAATGGGCTGCAAGGTACTCAGGCTGATGCGGGCTCAATTGCTCAGCCACGAGCACCACCACACTCAGCTGCATCGCAGGCATGGATGGCTCCAATTTCGCAGCAAAATCAGTAACTTGCCACTGTCGCAACCACACGTTGTAACCACAGCAACACAACTAGAGCAACCAAATGTTTCAGGGGCGCTGCAGCCACAAAGTGTTGGGCCGACAACGCAGCAAGGCTTACAGCTGCGCAGTCGCAGCAAGTGCCAAATTACCCACAGCAGCAGATTTTGAATCAGCATCGACCATCGGACGCAAGTCAGCAACAACAGCCGGTTTATCCGCCTGATGCGCCGATGCAGCAAAATACGCAACAATCTCAACAACAGCAACAACCAATCTTCTTGCCACATTTCGGAGTTCCTACGCAATATTTTTGGCCACTGCCGCCATCGGCGTATGGGGTGTCAGCGGCTAATATGCCGCAACAACAGGGCAGCTACAATTGCGCTAAGCCAGCACCGATTTATCCAAGGGCAGCGCCACGTAAACTAGATGTGTCAAAGTGGAACGTTCGATTTGACGGTTCCGATAAAATAGATGCCGAAGATTTTGTTTTTAGCGTAAACACGCTCCGGCGTGATTACAACTGCACAGATGATGACATACTGCACAATTTTCACCATCTCCTTACTGGTCAAGCACACGACTGGTATTGGAATCACCGCAAGTTAGTGCACATCGAAAAATGGAGCGATTTGCAAGCAGCATTTTTGACTCGGTATCGAGGCATGAAGAGTGAATTCCAAAAACAAAAGAAAATAATGGATCGCCGTCAGCAGCAGCATGAAACTTTTGAAGATTTCAATAACGTTGTTATCAAATTAAGAAATCGTTTATCGAATCCGTATTCAGAGCTGGATTTAGTGGAAATCATGAAGAGCAATTTAAAGCCAGCCTTAGCTCAATTAATTTTTCCAATCAAAATAACTGGATTAGCTCATTTTTGCGAAGAAGTTAAGAGAGACAAGATTTTGTTGGTAAATCAGAGGCAAGCATATCAACAACGCACAAATGTGCCTCAACACATTCATGAAATTACGTGTGAAGAGGAAATGCCGATTCCCAATTTAGACGTAGAAGCCATAAACGCCAACAGCCGTTATACATGCTGGAATTGCCGCCAAGTCGGTCATAGCTTTGTGGATTGTTCGGTGGTGCCCCGCAGAATATTCTGATATAGGTGTGGTAGAGATAATGTCATTACACCCGAATGCCCGAAATGTCAGGGAAACCAGAACAGAAACCAGTCTCAAACTGGGGAGACGCGTTTGAACCAGTCGTAGACCCAGTTGTTAAGAATTTTAATCATGATTCTGCAGAAAGACAATTAAAAGTATTAGAAAACGTGCATAGGTTAAGAAATAAAGTAGAGATACAACCAAATTAATGGTGTTGAAACCACTACATATTAGAATTAAGGAATACAAGGAAGCTAGGAACAGGATTTTTGGAGAGGTTTCAAATAGGATAAAAAAGGCAAGAGATAGATATAAAAAACGTAAGCGCATTAGGCAGGAAATTTCCTCTGCGAAGTTATATGAGGGTGAGGATACGCGGTTTTATACGCGTTTAAGTATTAATGGCCAGGAAATTGAAGGTTTGTTGGATAGTGGCGCAACTATCACTATTCTGGGTAAAAGTTGCTTCGATTTTGTCGAAAAAGCTCAGCTCCAAGTCCATCCATATAGCTCGATGATTGGAACAGCCGACGGAACGTTGCATAGAATAGTAGATCGGGTGAGGGCAAATATAAAATTTAACAAACTGGAAAATTGTATCACGTTTTATCTCATTCCAACGTTGAAAGCACAGCTTTACCTAGGGGCTGATTTTGTTAAAATTTTTAGGCTATTGGCCAGTGTAGACAGTTTGACTACCAATGGAGTTAGTCTGTGCGAGGAAACGGAACCAGGAACGCCCGAGATAAAAACGCATTTACTCCCGCCGCACCAGGAACAACGGTTGGACGAGGCTATCGCAAGGTTCCCGTGTTATAGTAAAAAGGGCCTTGGTAAAACACCGCTAGAAACTCAGGTAATTGACACCCGAGATGCAACTCCAGTGAAAGACAGACATTATCCGGTCTCCCCGGCTGTGCAGAAATTGATGTATGCCGAGCTGGATAGAATGCTTGAACTAGGTGTCATTGCGCCTAGCGAAAGTCCCTGGAGTCACCCTGTAACCTTAGTCCGAAAGGGCGAGAAAAATCGGTTGTGCTTGGATGCGCGCAAGCTTAACGCTCTGACGGTAAAAGACGCCTATCCGCTTCCGCATATCGAGGGTCTGCTCAGTCGTTTAGGAGATACGTACTTCATTTCAAGCGTAGATCTCAAAGACGCTTTCTGGCAGATACCCCTTGATCAGTCTAGCAGAGAAAAAATTGCATTCACGGTACCAGGAAGACCACTGTACCATTTTACGGTCATGCCTATTGGATTGTGTAATGCAGCCCAAAGGTTATGCCGTTTAATATACAGAGTGATTCCCGCGGCACTTCGCGATAGAGTTTTTGTCTATCTAGACAATCTATTGGTGGTATCTCCAGATTTTAATACACATTTAGAGTTGCTGAACCGGGTATCGGATTGCCTAGAGAGAGCTGGTTTGACCATTAATTTGGCCAAATCGAAATTTTGCTTTAGGGAGCTGCGTTACCTTGGTTATGTTGTGGGCGGTGGGGAATTAAAGCCTGACCCCGAAAAGATAGAGAGCATTTTAAGATATTCGTATCCTAAAACGGCAAAACAGGTTAGAAGTTTTATGGGCGCAACTGGTTGGTATATGAGGTTTATCCCCGAATATGCAACCATTGCAGCACCAATTTTCGATACCCTGAAGAAAGCAAAAACTTTCACGTTTTCAGATGAAATAGCTTTTGACCGTTTAAAGGCCGCGTTGACCACTAGTCCCGTAATAACACCCTGATTTTTCAAAGCATTTTTATGTGCAGTGCGATGCTTCAGATATTGGCATAGGGGCAGTTCTATTTCAAAGGGATGACTCCGAAGGGGAGCACCCCATAGCGTATTTTCCCAAAAATTATCTTCTGCCCAAAGAAATTACTCGGTCACGGAGAGGGAATGTTTGGCCGTGGTTATGGCAATAAAGAAATTTAGACCATATATTGAATTGCTACCTTTTACTATCATCACAGATCATAGTAGTTTAAAGTGGCTGATGTCCCACAAGGACCTCAGTGGTCGCTTAGCCAGGTGGAGTTTACACCTACAGTCGTTTGAATTTTCGGTAGAGCATAGACAGGGGAAGCAAAATGTAGTACCTGACACGCTATCTAGATACGATATGGAGGAAATTTCCACCGAGGTATATAATTTTGTTGACCTAGAATCTGAATCCTTTAACTCCGAAGAGTATCGCGAGGGTAGAAAAAAATTCGTCACAATTGCCTGATACAAAAATCGTTGACAATTATTTATACAAAAGAATGTTACCATACGATGGCGTTTCTATAAACGAGGATTTTTGTTGGAAGCTGTGGGTTCCTTTGGAACTAACAGGACATAATTCGGAAGGCCCATGAGCCACCGCAATCGGCTCATGGAGGCTTTCATAAAACCCTTCGCCGAGTTAGGGAATATTTTTATTGGCCTAATCAGGTTTCGCATGTCCGCAGTTTTGTACAAAATTGTCAGGTTTGTAAGGAAACAAAACCCGCGAATATTACTCTTCGACCACCGATGGGCACTGAAAGCATCGCTGAAAGACCCTTCCAACGCCTGTATATTGATTTTCTAGGACCTTATCCTCGTTCAAAATCAGGAAATAGTTTTATTTTTATAGTATTAGATCACCTAACAAAATTTTTACTTTTAAAGGCTATGGCAAAAGCCAACGCAAAAAACGTTGTGAAATTTTTAATTTGTGAGGTTTTTCATAAATTCGGTACACCGGAAGTTATTATGTCGGACAATGGAAAGCAATTTGTCAGTAGACAATTTGCAGATGCCATTAAAGCATTTGGAATTCACCATGTTAAAACAGCAACCCATTTACCGCAGGCTAATGCCTCGGAAAGGGTGAACCAGTCCATATTGGCTGCCATTCGATCCTACCTCGAAAAGGATCACTGCGATTGGGACAAATATTTATCGGAAATTGAATGTTCCCTTAGATCGTCTTTGCATAATTCTATTGGAGTTACACCGTATTTCGCGTTGTTCGGCATGAACATGATATGCCGTGGCGGTGTATATAAAATAGCCCGAAAACTACAATTGTTAAGCGATCCCGAGAATAACCTTATACCTAAATCTGTTCAAATGAACCTCATAAGGGAAAAGATTCGTAAAAACTTGCATAAAGCTCATTTGAAAAATGAAAAAACATACAATGTCAGAAGCCGTGATGTGAAATTTATTCCAGGTCAGGAAGTTTACCGCCGAAATTTTCAGCAAAGCGATTTTAAAAACAATTTTAACGCCAAATTCGCAAGAAAATTTTTAAAATGTAGAATTGTACGCCCGGTCGGTAATAGCTTATAGAAGATTTTAAAGGAAAGTCTTTACGAGCGTTTCATGCCAAGGACCTTAAGCAGTAACTCTGGAAGTTTTTACGTTTTTTTTTATTTATTTTGTTTTTTTTGGAATTCTAAATGCTCGTTCCTTTTTTGAAGGAGAAATTTTTAAGGGTAAATATCTCCTAAACACCGAATGGGGAGTAAAACAAATTTCTTTTATTTTAGGGCGGTAAAGAAAATAATTTTTATTTGGCAGAAGTTTCATTAAATATAAATACAATAAGGGATACTCTAATCTAATTCGTAAATAAGCCTTAAATTATATTAGTTCAAATAAAAAAAAAAAATAAAAACTGGTAACCTAGCGTCGTGGTCAAGGGGAGACCCAAATCCGATTTCTTATTGGACACAATTGTGCAACAACGTTGTAAGAATTTTGTTTTATATTTAAATGAACAATCCTTTGTTTTGGTCAGATAAAAAGCTAACGTTTCTAAGCAGGTTACACGTATAACCGTCACGGCACCATTAGTGCAACTCCGTATAAATCTGCGTTACCACAGATTAACACCCTGGGGAACTATGCCATTAAGGGCTAGGAGTCGTTATCACCCAGTGCAATGAGCATATCTGAGTCCGTATTTACAGCAATCTGAACCAAATTTAAAGGATAAAACATTAAATATGTGCTCAAAGTACATATTGAATGTGCTCACTTATAAAGTTTGTGTCTCCGTTGACAATTGAGTTCAACCCGAATGGATCAACCTTTTGATTAAGAAGGAAGGTCCAGTTTGGAAGACCCTAAAAATATATATATATCATGCTAGGTAAAAGGGCCATGCATATCGATTTTTCCTTTAAACCTAGCACTAATCTTATAAAATACTTATACTATTATTTTTAATACTCTACTTTATAACTTAATCTAGCACTTACGGGAGTCTTAAAATAATGCAAATCGTGTTGTGGAGGTGTAGATAAACGTCTCGATTTTTTTTATTTTTGCTTCTTTATCCGTTACCAAAACCTGTAGAAATAGTACAAATTGAATTAATTTTGAAGAATATAATAAATTGAATTAGTATTATTATAAGAAATAGGTTTTTTTTTTAAATACATCTTCCTACGTGGTTGATTTTACTTAATATATATTTTAGAGCATGGAGCTCACCGTTTTAAAAACTATTAGTTCAAGTCGTCAGAAGCAGGATACTGTGGCCTTACATTAATTCTCTAAATTATATGAATTAAAATGGAAGTACAAATGGGAACTAATATAGGGCGCAGGGATTATACCTGTGTATATTTTATTCCTTTTTATTTATTTTTATTATGTAAGCTTCTTTTCTTATTTTTTTTTATTGAGGAATTGAATAAGTGAAAGAGATCATTTGTCTGTGATTAATGGAAAATAAAGACAAAACAAAGTCTAAAATTCGAATTCAAAATATGCCACTATATTATGAACGAAAACTAAAAATTTTCTTTCTCGCAAATACAATAGGCCATAATTATTAGACCCGGGCAAGGAAAACTTGGTTGTGTTGTGAATACTGAGAGCGGTTTTTCTTTTTGGGTTGATTTGCATCCAAAGCACCAAATAAGTTATATACAATTTTTGTATTGGAATATGTGACAGGGACCAGATGCAGCAATAATGCTTTTCAGTAAGGCTGGTATTAGTGTTTCCCATTTGGTTAATCGATCAACCGATTCCTCGATTATTTTAAGAATTGTTTTAAAACCCAATTGTTCGACCCGAAAGAAGAAAACCGATCAAAATAGCTCGTTTAACCGTTGAAATATTTGGTATGTTTTTATGGTTATGGTTATTGTTATTATATTTTTTTTTAACAAAAAAAAGCTCGTGGTCTTTTGTTTATGAAAGAAATACCTTTGTTAGCATCAAACGGATAATCGATTGATCAGTTTTTATAATCCTACAAAAAAAAAAACAATGTGTTAGAGATTGTCCGCAGGGGAGCAATTCCGAATAAAGTTGCCTTGCGAAGTAAAAAACAATTTATCATTGTCACTTCACAGTTATTTTTCACTTCAGGATTTCATTTTGAGCGATTCCCATTACCGCTATGAAAAAAAAACATGTTCGGATGACTGTCTGTCAATTTTGTTTCATTCCACTCGAAGGAAAAGTTTATTGATAAACTTCAATTAATTTTTATTTCTTTGTTTTTTCAAAAATAAACATTCAATATAAAGAAATATCTTGATATGCGTTTTTGCTTCCGGGAGGGGAATAAGAGGAAGTCTTCTCGTTTTGGCAAACATGGAATTTCGAATGCGATTGCAGCGCTTCTTTGTTGTTATAATAGAAATGCAATTATTGTTTTTATAATTTTTTAGTTTGAAAACTAAAAAGTTTGTAATTAAATTGCAAAATTAATGTTAGAAAGAAATATAACATTTTTTAAAAATAAACAATTTAGGAAAAAAAGTTCGTTAACAATGTTTGTAAAATAGTGCAACATTAAAATTTTCCATGAACCTTTGTTCGTTGAAGAGAAAAAAATCCATATAATGAAATTCTGACAGATAGTTTTCGCAAGAGTTAAATCAATAATCGTATTCTTAAGCAAAGTAGTGAAAATTTGTATCACTGAACAGCTTTACACATTCGAAATCGGTACCTAGGGCCGAATATATGGTATACACTCACAATATGTTTACAGTTACGACTATAATATAGTTAAAGATTCATACGTAGTTGGTTTTTAAATGAAGAATCAATTGAAATTCCTAGAAACATATTTTTTTTAGCTGTTTGAATAAGTTATTTAAAAAAATAGGAAAAGAAAAATTCTTACAGACATCCGTCAGGAGGTGATAGCTTCCGTTAAAAGTGAAATCTTTGCCCTGTTTCTAACGCAATGGCAATACAGGCAATTCCCTTTTGAGTTTACATTTGAATTTAATTTCCAACTAAAATTCGGTTAACACAGTCTACTTTAGAATATCCAAAATAGTCAGCAATCACATTTGAAAAAAAGTGGTGCCAACCGAATTATTGGTTGCCGCAACCAAAACGCATTTCTTTATTTTGGATGGCACTTTATTTTTCCGCGTGCAGAATATATGAATGTATATATATACATATATAGGTATATATTAGAGTATTTAAAAACCGAAAACCGGTTTTTTTAATTACATCACCAACTGGGTTACTTGGTCTCTTTTATTTTTTTGAACACTCCTATAATCGTTTGTTTGGTTATGAAGATGTAGATGTAAGTCGGATAGATTCCGATGAAGACTTAACTTTGGATATTCCAAATTCAAATAGTTTAATTTCTGATCTAAATAACACAATAAACAGTATTCAAAATCCTAAAAAAGAGACTGTACCAAAATCATTCATCATTATATGATGATTTCATATATCTTGATAAATGCGACAACAGAACTAAAAAGTTGAACAATTTATATAATTGTCTTTAAACTATTCGTCCAACATCTAGCTTTATCAAAAGTAAACAAAAAAAAAATCGTCGTAAAATAAAACATTTAAATTGCATATTATCTCTAAAATATTATTTTAGAAGTGAAAAATAAGTTTCCTTTTTACATATTTAAAATGTAATAATAAAACAAAACTTTTTAATGCCAAAGGTTTCAAACGTTCAAAGTACTAACGTACCTAATTTTGCCCAATTTACAAACTTTATGATCCCTATTCATTTGATATGAATATAGTTTTATAATATAAATTTTTAAGGTATCATATTAAAAAAAAATATTGGTTTTAAGTTAATTTATTTTGTTGAAATGAAGTACAATAAAAAAAAATAAATTTAAAGATTTTGGACTCACCATCTTGAATTACCGCCCTGATGCAGGATTAAGGTGAAGCTTGAAACCCGGGTTAACTTCGGGTCTGGATGGCTGGAAACCCTGCAGAAGAACAAAGGGAAAAACGGTAATGTCAGGAAAAAAACCGGAGGGGTTCACTTACCTTAAGGGGGAAAAAGAGATCCAAAATGGTGATCTCTTCGTATCGCCATCCATCCAAGCGCCATTGGGGAAAATCGTCAGAATATCTATTAAAAGAAAAAAAAATGGCGTTGTTTGAAAAAAAAAAACACTAACCTTAAAGAAATTGAGTTGAACACAAAAGGCTGCCACCTTCATTACCGCCGCCGGAACAGAATACCGTCACGGACCTTTGTGTTATTCTTTTATGTTAGAAGTTAATGTCGTTTTATTTAGGGTTCACATTTTCACTATTCTACTTACCTGTTAGCCGCTACTGGGATGACACACTTTTCTTCATTTTTTTTATTTTAAGTTACATCTTTTTTTTATATTTAATTTTTCTTTATTGGCCAGCAACATACGTCGTTGCTAGCGTCACTTTTCAATATAAAAATGACAACCGGTAACAAGTGCTGCCAAGTCTCGCTTTTGGGGATACAACCGTGTGGAACGCTTACACCACGTTGTATGACAATTGGTTAGGTGATGCCAGATCAATATTTTTGTTTATCCCACTAAAATTACCAGGGGGTCATAATTGGCACACTGAGGAAAGTAGGCTCCATTAACTCCCTCCCATCCTTTTTACTAAGGGTAGAGCAGGATGGTGGGGTTTGTCATGTCCACCCCGCAAGGGGTTAAATGCTTGTAAGAAAGTTAAGAAAAAAGAAGAAAAAAAAGGGCAAACGTGTAGGGAATATGCAACGCTGAACTGCAGATAATCTAGTGACATACAGTTCTTGTCAGATTCTTATTAGAATTCCGAAGGAAAAATTTCTTCCTTTTCCTTTTGGATTTTCACGTCAGGCAGGTGGTGCAGCAATTTTTATGCCGTTTTTTTTTTTTTGTTAGAAAAAGGCAAGAGGAAATGGAATAACCTCTTAAAAATTTATTGAATAATATTTTTAGAAAAAAAATTTTTACAAAAAAAAATAAATAAATTTGTTTAGAAAAAAAAATTTTGTCAAGGAAAATTTTAATCGGGAATCAAACACCCCACCACTGCCTGACGCAGCGTTCAGCAATGAGCCACCATCGCTAAGCAGCAACGGAAACAGCAGGAGCAGCAGCAACGGAAACAGCAACGGCAGCGGCAACAATATCAGGTATTTCCCTAGGGGTTAGGACGAATAGGACTTTTTTTGTGACCCGGAAATAGACGAACGTGACCCCCCTCTGAAAAGAGATAGATATATATATTGCCCTTAGTAGGGAAGAAAAATTAATGAAAACGGTAGGGGTTTCTAGTCCTTGTAGGGTGAGCTCATTCCTATTAGGAATTAGGTGTACTGGCTCAGTAGCCCGAAACGACCTCAATTGTTTCCCCGGAAATCCTCCCGAAAGGGAGAATAAATATATTTTAGGAGTGATTTTTTTTTTTTTTGGAAGGATACTTACCTGTAGGACTGAAAACGGACGGACAAACCTCTGAGGAACCTGTAAGGAGAAGAAGCCCACTGGAGCAGCAACATCCATAGCCATCTTGAAGTTTTTATATTTTTTTTTTACATGTTAAATTATTCCTAAAGTCATATTGATTTAGTTATTCGACACCTTTCTTTTAATTCCATCTTTATATTTCCCTTTAGTTCAATTTTATACTTTTTTTATTATTCAATTTTATATAAAACAAATTTTATATTTCACATATTTTCTTTTAATAATGAGTCACGAATGGGAATGAAATTTTGTAAATAAAGTAAGAATTCACATTGAAAATGAGTGAGTAAATTTTCTTCATGAAGTGGTAGTAGGGTAACCAGGGTAAGTGGAGGCAATATTGGGATGACCGAAACCTGGCAAAAGGTCATCATGGAGAGGTTCCCATGGATCTCGTGAGGGAGGGCCGCCTAAGTTGGCAGAACACCAGCCAACCATTTTGTTTTGTAAGTATATTGGTGCAATTCCGTGTGATTTCATAATTTCCCTTTTTATTTTTTTTTATCTTTGAAAGAACACACCACTTCGGGCCCAACTTTAATATCTGTTGATTTGTTTAGAACACCCCATCTCCGTTCTGCAAGACTGGCATGTATTTTTTTTTTTTTTTTTGTTGCTGCCAAATCAAGCCGAGGTTGACAAAGTACCACCCCCAAAACCGGCGAGCTCTAGCCGAGCTTAAACGCGGGCATGCCAGCAAACGTCAACCATCTGGCCACATCAACCTTTCCGATTACACCGGGGCGGCGACATATTTTTTAACACAATTGCAAAGTTTGTTTGTATTTTTTTACTTTATAAGAAATGTCTAATTTTATTAAAATAAATAGTATATTGAACAAATATTATAATTTTATATGAAAAGTCTAAAAAATACATGAATAAAATAAAAAAACATTTTTTTTATGAAATAATCTGAAAAATCTCTAGCATCCCAAAAAACGGCAAAAAAATAGTTAAAATTGGTTATATGGCAGCACCGCTAAACACTACTAAAAGTTACCGACAAAAACTCACCTTTGTTGCCCCCAAACTATGTTCGTGTTCTAGGAGAGTACTAAAAAGCGTGAGAGAGAGCTATACTCTTGAGAGTTATATACTTATAGCTTCTTGTGTTTTTTTTTGTATGAGACACTGGATTTTGCTTTGTTGTACTCTTGTGGATTTATATTCTTCTTATATTTTCTTCTCTTAAATTCACCAATCTACCCTTTGATTTTCTGTTGTTTTTTTTTTTTTTGTTTAGTTAAATTGGTGATCTTTTTGCTAAAAACTGGGAGTCTTGATTCTGATCTTGAACGATACAGACGCACAGAAAATAACGGAGTGTGAAAATTTATGAAAATATAAATATATTTAACGGAGAAAGTAAATTAGACTATTAAAACTGCAAAAAGTTTTTATAAAAACTGGAAAATATAAATATTGCTGTATTTATAAAAAAAATATATATACCTGAAAAGATACTTAATTTGGCTACCACGTGTGCATTTAGTTGCAACGTGGTGCAAGCATGAAATTGAGCAACGATGATAAACACTCATTTGTGGAGAGCAAACATTCAAAGCTAAGAAGAACATATGTATTATTGTCACCTACAAAAGTTGACGTAACTCATTTGGGTGAAAATAGATTTGCTTTACTTGATGGATTGGAGATTGAAAATACAGAGGACACCACTATACAGAGAAAGGCAGAGAAAACTGCTAAAGCCAAAAAGGAAAATGCCGGCAAATCATTTTGCCCTCCAATATTTTATTTGATGTCAACATTAAATGTTTAGTTGACCAATTGGAGGCAAAAACACCAAAAATAACGTTTAAAATAAGAAACGTTAATAAACGTAAAAGTAAGTTATACCTTTCAGATGCTACAGTGCATTCTGAAATGATGGACACCCTGAGGGAAAAGAATATTCACTCTTACTCATTCAAACCTAAGGAGCTTAGACAGACTTCTTTTGTATTAAGAGGTCTTTATCACGGTACTAGTGTTGAGGAGGTTAAGTCTGCCCTTGACAAATTGGTTCCAAACGTTTTGTCCAAAATTACACGTTTTACAACTCCGTATTCCGTAAAGAAGTCATACGACACAGGCCTGCTTCTGGTTACGCTGAACGCAGGGAATTCACTATCAGATATTTCGCACATTATATATCTTTTGAGGCAAACTATTCTCTGAGAGAAACCTAAAAGGAAGGAACAAGAGGTACAATGCCACAGATGCCAACGTTGGGGTCACATTGCTTAAAATTGCAATTCTGAATCCCAATGTGTGAAATGCGATAAAAAGCACCCCCGGGTGAATGCCATCGCATAAATTCTGAGACGTCAGCACCCCATTGCGTGAACTGTGGAGTAAGTGGTCATCCTGCAAACTGGAGAGGTTGTCCAGCCTATAGAAAATACCTTGACGTACGAAGGGAACGCATAAAAAGGCTAGCGTAGAAAAGTTTGTTGCCAAAGATAAAGTGAACATTATAGTAAACCAATCTATTCGTTTACCAGGCAGATCATTTGCTACCCACGCTCAAACACATAAACCATCAGTAATTGAGAAATTCTTGAAACTTGCCAATATGTTCCTTTTACCTGAGGAATTGTCGCTAGAACAGCAAATTACAAACTTCCTTAAGGATTTTAAAAACATGCCAAAAAATTAAGCTGAAGCAGAGTTCCTGCGGCTTCTTAAGAGTGTGAATAACAAATATGGCCCATAGATCTCTTAAATTTATGACATTTAACGTCCGCTGTCTTGTTAACATCAGTCGCCAAATTGAACTGTCAAATATCCTTCATCATGATCAAATTGATGTAGGATTCATACAAGAATGTCATCTTCGCGGAAATAGAAAAGTAAATCTTAATGGATATAATTTCGTTTACAACAATTCAGCTTTAGGAGTAGCAATTGCTATTAAAAACACTGTAGATTAGAATAGAATTATTTGCAATAAAACACAATTCAATAACGTTTTTATTGAAATAGAAATGGTTTCAAACAGCATCAGTAAAAAATATTTATTAGGGTCTTTGTATATTCCTTGTGTATATGACTCACATGAGTTAAACAACTGCTTAAACCAGATTCTCCAACTGAGCAACAATTATGATGGGCTTATATTCGGTGGTGACCTAAATGCGAAAAGTTTAAATTGGGGCGACACTGCAGATAACGCTAATGGAAAAGTTCTACATAGCTGGCTGCAAAATAACTGTTTAGATGTAACACGATATATCTCCATCGTTTCCTAACGGCTCTTCTTTTCTAGACCACTTTCTATTAAGTCCCAGCATAATCAACAGCATCCAACCTAATTATCAGATCGGAAGCTCATCAACTTTCTTGGATCATTTCCCATTAGTACTGAAACTGGAAAGTGATGCAGCCTGTTTAACATTAAGAAGTCCCCTGGTAATAATGTCGTAGAAGAACACTAATTGGAACGCATTCAGTAGAGATTTAGAAGCAGCCTCAGATGCCATTTTACCTCCCAACAACTGCAATTTAAGTAATGATGAATTAGATGTGCTTATAAATACTTTTAATAATACACTTACCTCAATATATGAAAGCCACTCCAACAAACTGGAGATAAATGAACAAAAACGTTAGTATCCTGATAACATCAAGAAATTTTTTAAAGTTAAGTATGCATGGCAGAAGAACCTTAAGAAAATATATCACAGAACTGGAAATAGAATTAGCAGCGAGTATAAAATTCTCACTAAATAGATACAACTATTAAGAACAATTATTAGTGAGCTTATAAATCTTGAAGATGCTGAAAATTTGACACATAAACTCTCAAAAATAACACCAGGTCCTACTGCCTTTAAAGACGTATTTCGGTTCGTTGGTAAAAAGAAGTCTCCTTTTTGCCAGCAGCTCCTACACAATGATACTATCACTTCCAATAGTTGTGAAATTTCAGAGATATTAGAACTCATTATATTGCTGTTTTTCAAGAGGTAAATCCTGAAAGACCGGTTAACAATATAGAGAATCAAATCTTATCATGTGTTGATAGACTACAGCAACATATTTATACATTTGATGACATGTTTCTGGCCGATGGGAATCTTGATAATTACTGTTTAATCCAAAAACCTTTATTTTGGTTAATTTTGTTATCGGTGCCCTTTTGGTACCATCTACTCTATGTGGGTTAATACTACGTTATGATATATTAATTGCTCCCCTCTTTAACAACATTGGTGGCAGTGTTTACATAGATTCCCTTTTTTCCATTGTCCGCCGCCTTTTGCTTCGTTTACTAGTTACAATCTTACTTGTTAACTATATACACGCGAATCCCTTTGCAAAGGTAATATATTTTTATACTAATAAATAGAGACCTTACCTCTACTAAAAAACAAACCTTTTTGTCTTTTTTTATTTCTATTGGAACCTTTTCTCGGCATTTACGGCAAACATTGGTCCATACGAACCGGATTTCGAAGTGAAAAAGGACAAAAAGTGGAAAAAATTTTTCTATATTTCCAGACTTCATGTTTTTTTGTGGCATCATCGCAACAACAACATAGTTTTGGTAAAAAAAAATCTTATATTTTCTACAGAAAACATTTGATGACACGTTTCTGGCCGATGGGAATCTTGATAATTACCATTTTACAAACGTGAATAATGTCAGAATGCACATAAACAACATTAATATCAAAAAGTCTTTTGGCTTTGATGACATTTCCAATTTTATAATTATAAAATTTCTTGATACAACACTAAAATTATTAGCTGCAATTTTTAACAATTGCATTAATAACGGCTATTTCCCATCGGCTTGGAAAAGCGCAAAAATACTTCAAATTAGATAAAGGCAGGATATTAAAAAGCCTGACGATTTTCGCCCAATATCCCTTTTATCCAACTTTGGTAAAGTATTTGAACACGTAATTAAGGAACAACTAGAAAATGAGTTCATTGTGGAACCAATATCGGAATTTCAATTTGGATTTATAAGATCTCACTCAACACAAAATGCATTGTTGAAATTTCACAATGATGTAACTTGCAACTTAAGGGATAAAATATGCACGGTGGCACTATCATTGGATATAGAAAAGGCGTTTGTTTCGGTTTATCATAATGGAATCCTCTACAAACTGATAAATCTTGGCGTTGACCCATTTCTGGTAAAAATATTTTGCAGCTACTTTACTAATAGAAAGTTTGGCGTCCAAATCAACAACATTACCTCAGAACTAGGACATGTGAAAAGTGGAGATATTTGAACGGAAAATCCTGAGAAAATGCATCGGAAAGAATTATGAAAATTTCATAAAACGATTTTTAAATATTTATGTGTATGAAAATGCCGATGTTCTACCCTTCTGTAGGTACGCCATGTCGTTACAATCCAGATTTGTTGAAAAACTTGCGCTACACGATAATATGCTTGTCAGCCAAATAAACGAAAATGAGAAAAACACCATCTGGGCTTTATCTACATATTCTTCTGTCGGTATAATCAATAGACGTATTGACGACGATCCAGCTCCTCCTGACCTTCCCTCTATATGAGCCCAGCCTCCGGCAATCATAGGGGCTGAAGATGATATACGTATATACTAAATTTAATTTTGTTAATTTTACATGAACTGTAATATGAATATGTTTTGTCAATTTATGTAACAAAACACTTGTTATTTAGTTTTAGTAATGTTATTTATTTAGTTTTAGTAATGTTATTTACTCTGTTAGCGACTTTAAAGGCCGAAATCAAGCCTTGTCAAACTTTTCATTTTGTACTTTTTTACATATTCTATCTCACTTTAGAAATGTTGCTTTTTACGTAAACTTAGTTATAAGCGTAAGACACATATAGCTCTAAGTATGTTATTATTCTCATAGTATGTAAGACAATCAATGTAATCGAAAAAGAAAAAGACTTAATAAAATGTTTACTTAATTTACTTATACTACAAAGCGTGACTTTTTCGTGTATTTACTTCCCGCATAAGCACAGCTATTGTAAATTAATAAATCAGCTGATTTTCGTTTTGTTTTTTTATCAATTTGAAAATTTAAAATATCTAAAAGAATTTGAAGTTAACAAAAATGCCCATAATTATGGAAAAAAAAAATACAAATTTCGTTTCGCTTTCCATTTTGTGCGTATAAATATGGGTCAAGCATTTTGTTCGAGATACCAGCCATTTTAAAAAATTACCATTTTACAAAATGGCGAATATCTAAAAAATAAGCGAGATTTGCAAGTCAATTTTAATGTTTTTCTATTTTGTTTTAATTAAGTTAAATCAATCATAGAATTATGTTTGAAATGATTTGATTCAATGGAATCAATAAAGATTCAAATGAAATTGATTAATCAATTATGATTTTAAATATGATTTAATGAATTGATCAAGTCGCTGATTTACAAAGAGTTATTTTATTCGCGAATTAATTCAATAAAGATTTGTCTTTTTACAGGCCTGCATGACAGTGCTGTGATTATTATTTGGATCTACTTAAGTACACAAATAAATAAATTCATAAAAAAACTTTTTACTACTCTCAACAAAGGGCCCCTGTCGGCCATAGGCCCTTGTGCAGTGCACCACCCAGCGACTATTAACTTACGCCACTGTATTATAAAGATCAATATATAACTAGGTGTGGTTATATATGGCACAATATAAGATAATGTTAAAAACATTAATGTGATATATAATTATATATGGCAATGCGTGCTAGCATATGTAAATATATATTGTTACAAGAAATTTCTACAACTAGAAATTTCTTCACACGAATTTTGACAGCTGGAAAAATCTAGTGTCGTAATAAACTGGAAATAACTAGAATACCTGACTACTCATATAAATACTGGTACTTAGTGACTCAGTAGTTCAGTTGATAAGTAAAACGTTTAGTCTGTCTACACCGTGTAAATAAAGTGTGCTATTAAAGTGTATTTCTGTAATTTTTAGTGACGGTTATAAATAAATAGAGCTATAAACAATTTCAAACACTGTTTATTATTTGCAATATAGAAAGAACTCGATTTATTTAAAAGGCAAATAAATCAACGATTTTATAAAGGGTAAAATCGTAACAATATATTATATTATTAGATAACGCCACATATGATTATATCTAAAGAGCTAACTATATTATACTTTTGCTAGCTAAAGCAAATGTGCGAATACATGTAATCAAATGTGTATGACTATATTGTACTTAACAAACTTTTCGTTAAGTTTCTTCACAGCGAAACTGACCGCACTTTACTTAAGGAATCATGTGTTTTTAAAAAAACTGTTTATGAAAAAAACAAAAACAAACGTGCATGTATAACAAAAGGGGTGGGTTTTGTATTTGTTTTTCGATTGAGATGCAAGCACTGTGCATTTTTAATACTTTTTATTTATGTTTTCATTTGTTTCTTTAAATTATTTAAAATTAATATAGATTTACTCGTTAATTGTAAAATATTTATAAATTGAACACATTAAATAATATTTTTCGAAAAGACACATATATTTTGGAAATATAAGAAGAAAACAGTTTTTGCAAAAGTACAAATATTTGCAACTAAGTGTAGTAAGTATTTAAGTTTAAAAAGTACATTGTAGCCACCAAAAAGTCTTCAATAAGTTGATTAAGCATTTGACAGACTTTTCGTTGATTTTTGACAGTAGCTTAAGTTAGCAAAAGTATAATATAGTTAGCCCTTAAATTTTTTAACAAGGGTGGTACTTAATAAGCCATATATAACTATAATTTTATATGGTTCTGTAAAAGTCATATATAGAGCAATTCCATATGAAAACGATCAAAATTGGCAAATTTTTGGACGACCCCTCTCCGATTTTAAAATAAATAGTCTCAATCGATTGCCCAGCAAAAAATAATGTACCTACATATTTTTTTTTTTTTTATAGTGACTGGTTTGTCACTGTCATGTGACAAAATTGAAGAATTCTTCATAAGGGACCTCATTGAAAGTTGTTTTAAAAAAAACTACTAAAGCGATCGCAACGAGTGATAGCTCGTTGGAATCAGGCTTTAATTGAAAAATAAAATTTTCCTAATTTTTCTCAGAAATTTACCTTTTTTCCAATGAAAATTAAATTTTCCGATTTTCCACAGAAGCTCCTAAATTTTCCGGCTAATTTTATTTTTTTTGGATTCCTCATAATTTTTGCTTTAAGAATCAGCAATAAAAAAATGGGCCCCGACTCCTTGTTTGGACAGGAGAAGAGCATTTAAGAGACCACCTTGTTCTCATTGTTTTTATATTTTTTATAATTGAATTATTTTTAATTATTTAACATTATTTTATTTTATTATTAAAAATACATTTTAAAAATTATTTTACAGTTAAAAATACATTTATGAAGAAAAAATCTTTCTTATTTTGCTGCTTATACTTAATTACAATATTTATTAAAAATTTCAATTGTCTTGGCATCATTATAAAATTAAAGTAACTTTTAATTTAGCACGTCGGCAGACGAAGAGTACCGCTTTACATTAATTGACATATCAGAAATATTTGGTATGAAGCAATGAAACTTTTGCGTTCCAGTTATAGTTTTGACATTATTATATCTGTTTTGAAGTCGTCGCTACATGGCATCGTGTTCTTTTTGAGTGCATAAAACTGTGTTAATGGCAATTTCCTTGCTTTGAATCCACGAAAACAAATGTTGTACATTTAAGATCTGGTCAGTATATGACCTTTGCAAACTTGCCTTAGTCGCCATGCGTTTTAGGGTTCCCCCTAACGCATCGCATGGGCCCTTACCGTGGGACGTCGCAAAAAAGTGCCACTCGACCTTGCAGTTTTGTTCTTCTTCAATTATGCAAAGATTGTAAAAATTTTTTTTATTCTTGTACTGAGAAGCCGCGCCGTCTGAGAAAAACGTTACTTTGTCGATTGCATCGAATTTTGATCTTAAGAATTCAAACAGTTTCATTTGAAATAAATAAACGGACACATAATTATGAGCTAAACTCTCCGCGACAACAACAAGGCTTACGGTCTGTAGTTCGTTATCTTCGTTTTTGAAATAAATGCAAAAAGGATGCACCGTGCACTGTTCGTTTGCCCAGTGATAAGCCTGAATTTCATCCTGAACGAGAAAAGTGTAATTCTCGGCAAAGTCGCTTATCACAATGAATTAATTTTGGGCTAATTTCTCCTTACTTTCCTTTAGAAATTTCGATTGCATCTCGGATATGAAATGGTGCGCCTTCAGTTCATTCAACTTGAATCCGAATTCCTCGATGAATTCCGGAATCTGCTTTACCACGGTCTCAAGGGAACATCTGCCGCTGCTAATTATCCACTGTTTGAAATGCACCTCCTGAATTAACAGCTGTTCAAACTTTTCCGCCAAATATTGCTCTAGCTCGTCAATCTTCGAACAATTGTCGCATTTGGACAGATGACAATTTTCCGTGGGGTATGCGCACAACGACTTCGATAGGATGTCCCTATATGTTTCAATTTCACCGTGAAATACTTTCAATTTCTTGCATGGAAAGATCATTAATTTGATGTTTTGATGAAACATGCAAACGCACACTGAATGCGTTCCGTGCCTGTCTAATGCCAGCACGCATTCTTTTGGTCGTAGGATGGCAAACTTAGAAAATCCCACTTTTTCTGCTGGGTATTTCCACAGCATGACAGTGCTGTGATTATTATTTGGATCTACTTAAGTACACAAATAAATAAATTCATAAAAAAACTTTTTACTACTCTCAACAAAGGGCCCCTGTCGGCCATAGGCCCTTGTGCAGTGCACCACCCAGCGACTATTAACTTACGCCACTGTATTATAAAGATCAATATATAACTAGGTGTGGTTATATATGGCACAATATAAGATAATGTTAAAAACATTAATGTGATATATAATTATATATGGCAATGCGTGCTAGCATATGTAAATATATATTGTTACAAGAAATTTCTACAACTAGAAATTTCTTCACACGAATTTTGACAGCTGGAAAAATCTAGTGTCGTAATAAACTGGAAATAACTAGAATACCTGACTACTCATATAAATACTGGTACTTAGTGACTCAGTAGTTCAGTTGATAAGTAAAACGTTTAGTCTGTCTACACCGTGTAAATAAAGTGTGCTATTAAAGTGTATTTCTGTAATTTTTAGTGACGGTTATAAATAAATAGAGCTATAAACAATTTCAAACACTGTTTATTATTTGCAATATAGAAAGAACTCGATTTATTTAAAAGGCAAATAAATCAACGATTTTATAAAGGGTAAAATCGTAACAATATATTATATTATTAGATAATGCCACATATGATTATATCTAAAGAGCTAACTATATTATACTTTTGCTAGCTAAAGCAAATGTGCGAATACATGTAATCAAATGTGTATGACTATATTGTACTTAACAAACTTTTCGTTAAGTTTCTTCACAGCGAAACTGACCGCACTTTACTTAAGGAATCATGTGTTTTTAAAAAAACTGTTTATGAAAAAAACAAAAACAAACGTGCATGTATAACAAAAGGGGTGGGTTTTGTATTTGTTTTTCGATTGAGATGCAAGCACTGTGCATTTTTTAATACTTTTTATTTATGTTTTCATTTGTTTCTTTAAATTATTTAAAATTAATATAGATTTACTCGTTAATTGTAAAAATTTATAAATTGAACACATTAAATAATATTTTTCGAAAAGACACATATATTTTGGAAATATAAGAGGAAAACAGTTTTTGCAAAAGTACAAATATTTGCAACTAAGTGTAGTAAGTATTTAAGTTTAAAAAGTACATTGTAGCCACCAAAAAGTCTTCAATAAGTTGATTAAGCATTTGACAGACTTTTCGTTGATTTTTGACAGTAGCTTAAGTTAGCAAAAGTATAATATAGTTAGCCCTTAAATTTTTTAACAAGGGTGGTACTTAATAAGCCATATATAACTATAATTTTATATGGTTCTGTAAAAGTCATATATAGAGCAATTCCATATGAAAACGATCAAAATTGGCAAATTTTTGGACGACCCCTCTCCGATTTTAAAATAAATAGTCTCAATCGATTGCCCAGCAAAAAATAATGTACCTACATATTTTTTTTTTTTATAGTGACTGGTTTGTCACTGTCATGTGACAAAATTGAAGAATTATTCATAAGGGACCTCATTGAAAGTTGTTTTAAAAAAAACTACTAAAGCGATCGCAACGAGTGATAGCTCGTTGGAATCAGACTTTAATTGAAAAATAAAATTTTCCTAATTTTTCTCAGAAATTTACCTTTTTTCCAATGAAAATTAAATTTTCCGATTTTCCACAGAAGCTCCTAAATTTTCCGGCTAATTTTATTTTTTTTGGATTCCTCATAATTTTTGCTTTAAGAATCAGCAATAAAAAAATGGGCCCCGACTCCTTGTTTGGACAGGAGAAGAGCATTTAAGAGACCACCTTGTTCTCATTGTTTTTATATTTTTTATAATTGAATTATTTTTAATTATTTAACATTATTTTATTTTATTATTAAAAATACATTTTAAAAATTATTTTACAGTTAAAAATACATTTATGAAGAAAAAATCTTTCTTATTTTGCTGCTTATACTTAATTACAATATTTATTAAAAATTTCAATTGTCTTGGCATCATTATAAAATTAAAGTAACTTTTAATTTAGCACGTCGGCAGACGAAGAGTACCGCTTTACATTAATTGACATATCAGAAATATTTGGTATGAAGCAATGAAACTTTTGCGTTCCAGTTATAGTTTTGACATTATTATATCTGTTTTGAAGTCGTCGCTACATGGCATCGTGTTCTTTTTGAGTGCATAAAACTGTGTTAATGGCAATTTCCTTGCTTTGAATCCACGAAAACAAATGTTGTACATTTAAGATCTGGTCAGTATATGACCTTTGCAAACTTGCCTTAGTCGCCATGCGTTTTAGGGTTCCCCCTAACGCATCGCATGGGCCCTTACCGTGGGACGTCGCAAAAAAGTGCCACTCGACCTTGCAGTTTTGTTCTTCTTCAATTATGCAAAGATTGTAAAAATTTTTTTTATTCTTGTACTGAGAAGCCGCGCCGTCTGAGAAAAACGTTACTTTGTCGATTGCATCGAATTTTGATCTTAAGAATTCAAACAGTTTCATTTGAAATAAATAAACGGACACATAATTATGAGCTAAACTCTCCGCGACAACAACAAGGCTTACGGTCTGTAGTTCGTTATCTTCGTTTTTGAAATAAATGCAAAAAGGATGCACCGTGCACTGTTCGTTTGCCCAGTGATAAGCCTGAATTTCATCCTGAACGAGAAAAGTGTAATTCTCGGCAAAGTCGCTTATCACAATGAATTCATTTTGGGCTAATTTCTCCTTACTTTCCTTTAGAAATTTCGATTGCATCTCGGATATGAAATGGTGCGCCTTCAGTTCATTCAACTTGAATCCGAATTCCTCGATGAATTCCGGAATCTGCTTTACCACGGTCTCAAAGGAACATCTGGCGCTGCTAATTATCCACTGTTTGAAATGCACCTTCTGAATTAACAGCTGTTCAAACTTTTCCGCCAAATATTGCTCTAGCTCGTCAATCTTCGAACAATTGTCGCATTTGGACAGATGACAATTTTCCGTGGGGTATGCGCACAACGACTTCGACAGGATGTCCCTATATGTTTCAATTTCACCGTGAAATACTTTCAATTTCTTGCATGGAAAGATCATTAATTTGATGTTTTGATGAAACATGCAAACGCACACTGAATGCGTTCCGTGCCTGTCTAATGCCAGCACGCATTCTTTTGGTCGTAGGATGGCAAACTTAGAAAATACCACTTTTTCTGCTGGGTATTTCTCTTTGAACTGATGGTATGCTTCGGATAGATTACATAATAATAATCTGCGCTGCTTGTGTACTTTTTCTCCATCTTCACTTGTGATAACATAGTCACGTGTACCTGGGCAGGCGCGGCTGTTGTCATCATTTCAGTAAAAATCTTGAATCAATTTCACCGTTGCTTCGCTGAGGGTCCTTGAGCCAAATTTCTTGGTGGGAGTCGCCAATATGCCCTTCTGTCGAACTAATTCTTTGCTTCTTCTCGCGATGTAAAAAGATGTTTGAAACTGTTCAGAAATCTTGCGTATAGACCATGATTGAGGCAGCACAGATAAAATGAGATATTTCTCCGGAAAAGTGGTCGCTAAATTGAATTTTCTTTTCAACTGCTCAATCATTTGTTTGCCGTCATCAACGTCATCTGCTTGACTGCATTCGTTATCAGAGCCTTCATCAAATATTGTCGCGATTGCACTCATAACCTTGCCTTTTTTATCTTTCCTGTATTTTTCACTTCGCAACTTTCCTTTTCTAATAGGCGTTTCACCTAAAGTGGTAATAGCCTCATTCAAAGGACTCAAAGACATATTGACCATCGGAATGTCTGCCTCACTATCAGATGAAACATTTTGTTCAATTGTCATTTCACTCTCGGATTGTGGTTGAATTTGTTTCAATGCATTTGCTTGTTGAGACAAATCGATTTTACACTTGGGGCAAATGAATTGTGCTTCTTCACCGTATTTTATATTTAATTCATTCATGTATCGCTTCGAAACACCAGTTAATTTTAATACTTTTATCTTTTTCGAACGATGTCCACTCTTGTTAAACGGATTGCAGCAAAATTTATTCATTTTACTTTAAATTGTCTTTACAGCTTCACTCTTTACTTTACAAAAAAAACACTTTAACACTTTCACGTTTAGTATTCAACTGAAATTTGACTCAGAGTGTGTGAAGTATTTATATTTATTTTTTGGTAAAAAATAGGTAAAAAATAAGCGATATTTGCTTTTCTTTAATTGGAAAATTTGCGTGAACTACTGGTCATAAAATGTTTTTTAAAGAGGGACTTAATTGGTTACTGCCAATAAGCCGACCACAGGTCATAAAATGTTTTGTAAATTTTTTAAATTACCAGGTAATAAATATTTCGCCATATTTATGGAAAATCCGTGTTTTATGACTTGTTTCTGCACGTGTCATTTTAGGCGAAATATTTATTACCTGGTAATTTAAAAAATTTACAAAACATTTTATGACCTGTAGCCTCAGTCGGGTTTGGTGTGCCATTACATGCCACTGCTGCTATTATCCATGGATTTATGGCCGATCTTGTGAAGGCAGGCAGACCATATTCACTACACACTCAACTTGGGGCTCTTAAAAAAAATTGATTTTTTCTTCATAAATGTATTTTTAACTGTAAAATAATTTTTAAAATGTATTTTTAATAATAAAATAAAATAATGTTAAATAATTAAAAATAATTCAATTATAAACAAGGAGTCGGGGCCCATTTTTTTATTGCTGATTCTTAAAGCAAAAATTATGAGGAATCCAAAAAAATAAAATTAGCCGGAAAATTTAGGAGCTTCTGTGGAAAATCGGAAAATTTAATTTTCATGGGAAAATTTAATTTTCATGGGAAAAAAGGTAAATTTCTGAGAAAAATTAGGAAAATTTTATTTTTCAATTAAAGCCTGATTCCAACGAGCTATCACTCGTTGCGATCGCTTTAGTAGTTTTTTTTTAAAACAACTTTTAATGAGGTCCCTTATGAAGAATTCTTCAATTTTGTCACATGACAGTGGTGTACACCACCACTAAACCAGTCACTATAAAAAAAAAAAAAAATATGTAGGTACATTATTTTTTGCTGGGCAATCGATTGAGACTATTTATTTTAAAATCGGAGAGGGGTCGTCCAAAAGGTGATCGCTTTCATATGGAATTGCTCTATAAGTAAATATGGTCCCGTGAAAACCATATGAAGTTATGTGGTGATTTCTTTTTGAAAGGCAATATTTTTAACGAAATTTGATAAAAATAAATTTGAAATAAATATCCACGTTAGGGTGCGCCTTATATGTATGGGCCAAATTTTTTTTTCAAAGTTTGGATTGTAACTCCCCCCAGAAATGTTCTCTGTACCAAGAAGATACTTTGTGGAAAGTTATAGGCAGATTGCAAAAGGAGAAGACACGCCTTCTCCTTTTGCAACCGCCCACAAGTTGTCAAAATTTTTTAAATTCATATAAAAGAACTACAAATGCTGATTTGAGGGTTGGCTTACGAAATATTCTGACAATTTTTAGGTGGATTATAGTAAATTTATTTGTTCTGAGTGTAAAAACGTCCTTAAAATTATAATAAGACTGCAGTTTTTAAAGTTATGACATTTTCCTATACACATGCTCAGCCATATATTGATTTTAACAGTTATTATCAAAATGAGTAAAGTTTTTCGATTGTAAGGTAAGACAACGGATAAAAAGTGCATATTAAATAAAATCTGGCAGCTCTAGAACTTAAATAATGGATAGTTGTGTAATCTCGCTACAATTTTGAAACAAAACGGTGAGTACCCAAATTAAAGCGTTCTTTGATTAAATCATTTTTTCACTTGAGAAATAGTACTGGTGTTATAAAGTTAAAAAGTAAAATTGTTTATTAAACAAATAAAAAAAATTAAAACAAATAAGTTTGTGAAATTAAAGGAAAAATAAATAAAATGAACACAAGAGCAAAAGGACGAGTGTATATTCTCGGCTATGATGCCAGCCAAATAATAAGTGCCAAGCTGCCTTCTAATGCTCAAGTTTTGCATGTATTGTTTTATAACATGAGGAAGGTAAAGCTAGAACTTTGTGCAAGTGCTTCTCTTGTAGTAAAAGAAGTAGAAGTTTTATGGAACAAAGCACGAATCCCAATAAGATCTTATTATAAATTTGTTTTAAAGGTAGAAAGTTTATATTTAGAATGGAGAAATTTACAGAAAAGCTCGAAACGCCAAACATTACTACAGAAGAAACGAGAGAAGGATTTTGTTGATAAATTTGACGATTTGTTTGACGTTGCTAATTTTAATGCTTGGATATGATCTCTATAGCAGAAGATAAGATTTTTTAACCAATCAAAGAAAAAAGGGAAGACCTGGAGCAATGGTAAGTAGTGACTGCAAATTGGCAAAAAAAAAATAAAAAGCCAAATCCATTCTAGAAAAAAATAAACAACGTTTTCAAGACAAACATACCGTCGTATTGCAAGGTAAATATTAAAGTTAAAGCGTGCTTTGTACTTATTTATATTTTAAATAATAAAAATGATAATACTATATTTTTGTAAAACTATATTATGTGTTCCCATATTTCTTAAACAATTTTGTAGGCGAATATGACAACTTTGAATCCCAGTCAAGTGACGGAGAGGCTATTGACAATTACGAAATTGAAAAAAATTCCAGACCCAATGTATGAAATAGGTGCCAGTACTTCAAGAAAAAAAGAGGTCGACAAAATTTTATAACACCAAAGCAAGTATCAGTTTTAGATAAGTGTAAAGTAAGTGATCGCGATGCCGTTCGAGTTCTAATAGCAACTGCTCAAGCTTTGCACCATGACGTAAATGATTTAGTAATAAATGCCACTTCAATCCACCGGTCACGTACGAAGTTTCGTTTTGATGCAGGCACGAAAATTCGTGAAATGTTTCAAAAGAAACGTATTACAGCAGTAACTGTTCATTGGGATGGTAAAATGTTGCCATCATTAATGGGCAGGGAACGAGTCGATCGTCTTCCTGTAATTATATCTTTTGATGGAACTCAGCAGTTACTCGGGACTTCAGCGATAAGTTCATGTACGGGAAAACAGAAAGCAGCGGCCGTCTTTGATTTACTTAAACAATGGGAGGTTGTTAACGATACTGCAGAAAGGGCTGTAAAGCTTATGGAAGAATTTAATTAAGTTTTATCACATGATGAAGAAAAAAAACAATTTATAATGAAAATTATAGCTGATTATAGGAAACAATATCCTAACGCAAACAAATCAGTTTTAATAAGTGAATAAATTGTTTCGTGAGTAAATGTGAGTAAATGTAAATAGCTAAATAATATAATATAATTAAAAACCACAATCAATTAAACACAACAGAGACTTATTTGTTATTTTTTTTTTTTTATAAAAAAAGAATTAATTTCATATAAACTATCAAAATCGTACTGTTTGGAGAAAAAATGGCATAACTTAAAATAACAGTGTTTGAACACTATTCCTTATGGAACACATATATAGAAGGAATAGATTCATTATAATCTTTCCAAAACTATATTAGATTTTAACACGAACTTACATTTAAACAACATCTGTGGCAATTTTGTATTTTAAAATTTATTTTGATAATATTACCATTTTGTGGGCGGATGCGGCACGCCTTCTCCTATTCCAATGTGGCTAAAATTTTCAACAACATATTTTTTGGCTACAGAGAACATTTCTAGGGGGAGTTAAGGTGCACTTGTTCACTTTTAAAAATAAGGAGCACCCTAATCCACAGAGTAGGTTTTAAATGTATTAAGTATTAAGTTAAAAAAAAATCATTAGAAATAGAAACGAAATTTGATGAAAATAAATTTGAAATAAATATCCACATAGTAGGTTTTAAATGTACTCTTACAGAATTTTGTAACAAAAAATAACTATAACTGTTTTAGACCTGGGTAGTTTTTGTCAGTAATGCAAAACTTAAAATTTCTACAAATTTAGAACTCGGGATTTTAGTGAATTCTTCAATAATATTTTTAATTATGGTGTGGACTGAAATGTTTCTAAAAAGTTAAAACTCGTATTAAGGTTAAACGAAATCATTAGAAATAGTAACCCTTATTGTCTCAAAAACATTTAGTTTTATTTTGTGTCAAAAATGATAAATTTCGCACAAATGTTCGAAATACATTTGTAAAAAAAAGAAGTTTTGGATTTCAAATTGTAAAGCAGACAACTGCTAAATAAGTCAATATACTTTAGAAATTATGGCTCTTCAAAGTTCAGTACTATTAGCATTTTAAGAATCTAGTAAGTTTTTTTTTAAAAACAATTGGAAAGAGTTAAACTTATAGTCTCAAAAAATTTTTAATTTTACATCAAAAATTTTTAATTTTGCAAACTTTTTTTGCAGACTTTACTTATTATTTTGAGTGTATAAAAATACTTATACCCTGTCTGTTTTAATTAAATAAAAGTTATTATTTGTATCTTCTTTCATAGCATATTGATTTGGAAAATTCGGTTCTATGTGGTTATTTAAAAATAAATGGGCTCACATTTGAATTTCCCACATTAACAACTTTTTTTGATGGAGAAATAATATCAAAAAAATACCCATTTCTGACGAGGAAGTGGGAAGCGGATGAAGAAACGGATAAAGCACATTGGGTAATGTATTATATTTTATTGTAGTTTATTAAAATTTTATAGATTAATCAGTATTTCATTTATTATGAAATAAAGCAATTCAGATAAGCTTTTCTGTTCTGACTTAAACATGGCTTATGCCAAACCATAAATACTTTAATGGAAATTCGATTCTTCAATTTCAAATTACTCGTAGAAACATAAATTCTTATATGTCAGCCCTAAATTAAAATAATTGCCATTAATCGCAACCCTTGTTTTAGGTAACTTCAGAAGCATCAAAGAATAAAAAACACTCGACACGTTGTCACATTAACGCTTCACCAAAGATCCATATAGCGACAAATATTTAAAACTAATAATTCTAGCAAAGACTAGAATTAGAAAACGCTCGTATGTTCTAGTTATTCTCATCACCTATATAAATAAGAACGCGATGTGGCATATGAATCAGTTTAAATATAACGTTGATTACGGCAATATAACAAAGCAAAGTAACATTGGTGATTAATTTAATAAATTATGTAATCTTTAAATACAGGTTTAACGAAGTCTCTTGTGTAATTGATTTTAAGTTTTTGTGAAAATAAAGAGTTGCTAAAGAAAATTTTAAATATGTTTATTATTTGCAACATAAAAAGTACTCGAGCTATTAAAATTAAAGAAATCAACGATTTTACCTTAGCAATTAGTATCAGAAGTGGGATTGCATTATAATAAGCCTTCATGGTATTTGGAGAAGCTTAAAGTAGAACAGCTCAAGAAGGAATTGAGTGAGTTGGCGCTACCGACAGTGAGAAAAAAGTCGGCATTGCAAAAGAGGATGATAGAGAAATTCGAGCGGCGTACCATTAACGTCGGAATTTATGAACTTGATGAAAAAGAAATAACGGAGCGAAACGCAATAATCGAGCCATCCTCCATCCCATGGAACTCGCTAATAGTTTTAGGTAAAAAGAAGGATAGCAGCACCTGACTCCGGTGGATTATAGAAAGCAGAACGACGTCACCAAAAAGGACAGCCAGTAAGGGCAGAATCAAAAATCGTGGACAACTTCAGCAATACAACTCTGTCAGCGAAGCCGGAAACCGTTATGTTCTCGTGGTTTCTTAAAAAATAATCTAAAATACATTGTAGTGTTTTTGATAAGTGTATATTGCAATGCACCAGACATGCATGCAATATTACACCCATACGTTGTGTGTATATTAGAGTGATCAAAAAAAAAAGTTCGAATCCACGAGCTCCATATGATCTGCCATTGAAGTTTCAAAGTTGTTCTTGTTCCATTATTTTAAATATTAGGTTTGTTTTTTTCGAATTTTTATTATTATTATTTATTGAATTCATTTATAACACTGTGCTACACTAAAAAAGAACTTGCGAAATGGCCTTGTGTAGGTTGTAGGTCTAGTTGAGTGTATTATATAACCGGTTTTATAAGTTACAATATACCCTCAAACTTTCAAAATATGGTGAAAAGGGTATTTTTTTGGGACTGGCGCACTGAAACTTTTCTAACTCAGTAATTTTTTAACCGATTTAGATACGGTCAACGGCAGTATTTAGAAATGAACGTGCTCTTTCCAAGTATATATACTTCCCGTATAATGTGTAGAGATTTTTTCAATAATATAAAAGTTTTTCATTTTTTTTTAAACTTTTTCATTTTCTACAAAAGTGTTTTTCGAATCTTCTTTTAAAACAACAATAATCTCAAAGTCTTTCTGAGTAAAACAAGCTTTTATTTGTGTAAATCGGTTAAAAAATGACAATGTTATAGTACTTTTTCTAATCAAGAGATATTAAATTCTTTAAACATTTTTTTTTTATTTTTGTTAATGAATCGCCGTTAAAGCCCAATTAAAATTCGATTTTGTTTTATTTTTTGCGTTTTAATTAACAAAGAAATTAAAAATTTTTTGTTTTTTACTTTAGATTGTTACTCAAGTTCGGCGTATGCCAAAGCCAACTTAAGGAACTTAGGTCAATTACAGTTCTAGCTTTAGGACTTATTATACGAGTATGATACAAACAAGACATAAGTGCGAAGGAGAAATAAAGAAAATCCACCCTGTATAGTTTAGTACGCTATTATTGTAAATAAGGCATTATTTAAATTATTTTTGTATTAATACCGTTACTTTTTTTTCATACTTTCAAAAAAGTTGTTTACTAGTTAGTATTAGTGTTGCAAGTGTGTTAGTGAATTTCTAGAGGCGTATGGAGAAATGGGATGCAGAATGTCAATCAAAACACATTTTTTGTATTCTCACTTGGAATTCTTCCCAGAAAATCTGGGTCAATTTAGAGACGAGCATGGCGAACGCTTCCACCAAGAGCTATCAACAATGACTATCCCACAATGTAGAAACTGTCAATCCTTTGGTCATACGAAAAATTACTGCAATAAACAACCACGCTGCGTAAAATGTTCTGGCAACCATAGTACCATTGAATGTGACAAACAAATTGAAAACCCGAAATGCTGCAACTGTGATGGTGATCACCCAGCAACTTATAGAGGTTGCATTGTAGCAAAAGATCTTCAAAAATTCCGAAACAATGCCATTAAAAGCCGCAATACTCTAAACAAAGAAACTCGTGAAGATTTTAAAGTAAACACACCATTTAGAAACTACGCTTCGCAAGAAAATACTGTTAAAAAAGCCCAAAGCTCAAGAAATTTCATTATCCAAAACAATAAAAATGGTCAAGAACCTAATATTTATCAGTCAAAACCCAAACCAAATACTTTTAAAAAATCAAAATAACGACTGTACAAATAATGGTGCTTTTTTAAATCTATAGAGTTTCGTTTAACTCAATTAGAACAAATAACCTAACAATATTAAAACAAAAAAAAACAAAAATGGCTCTGAAGATAAAGCTGTGGAATGCCAATGGTCTAATGATACATCAGCGAGAACTTGAATTAGTTCTAAACAACGAGAAAATAGATGTGTGCCTTATCTCTGAAACACATTTAACAAAGGAATCTTTTATTAGGTTCAGAAACTACGAAGTGTATCATACTATTCATCTTCAAAATACCGCAAGAGGAGGAAGTGCTGTCATCTTACGTAAGAGTATAAGACATTATGAAGAAGATAAGCTCAGTTCAGGAGAATTTCAAACGACTACAGTTAGGTTGACTACAAATTCACAAAATCTGCTAATAACATCAGTTTACAGTCCGCCGCGACATACAATAAAATCCAACGAATATAAAAACCTAATAACAAAACATACATCAAAGTTTATCATGGGCGGGGACTTCAATGCAAAAAATACTTTTTGGGGCTCCCGTTTAAATACTCCAAAAGGCAACGAGCTTTATAAGGCAATTGTAGAAACCGGATGTGAAGTTGCTTCAACCGGAAGTCCAACATATCGGCCGACAAAAACAAAACACCAGACCTTATAGATTTTTTCATCATAAATAAGTTATCAAAGTCGTGTATTAAGCTAGAAAATGGATTTGATCTTAACTCCGATCATTCCCCAATTTTTATGACTCTTTTCAAAAAAGCTATTCTTAAGGATAAACCACCATTTTTAACAAATAATCTTACAGATTGGCAGTACTTCCAATCAGTGCTTGAAAATTCAAACTTAACTATTGTTGAACCTCAAACAACCGATGAAATTGAAGAAGATGTTGAGTTAGTTACAAAGCTTATTCAATCTGCAGCATGGGAGAGCACACCAAATCTACCCAACAAACAAAATGTGACTTTGTATCCAGCGAATATAAGAGATATGATATTATATAAACGAAGATTGAGAAAAACATGGCAACAATATAGATCTCCAGTAGACAAAGCAAGGCTTAATAGAATCACATATGAGTTGAGCTTAGAGATTAAGAGATATAAAAACGAATCCTTTAACAGTTATCTAGAAGGACTGAATAATGAAAAACCTCAGATTACTCATTATGGGAATCAACAAAAAACTTGAAAAGACCAATTATACAAAACTCTCCAATCCACATGACAAATAGAAATTGGGCCAAGACCAACAGCCAAAAAGCTGAATTGTTTTCAAGCCATCTGGCTTATGTTTTTTTTCCACGAAGACAACACAATGCCTATAGTAACCCAAGACCTAGATATGGGTAACAATGATGATGATGTTATCGTAAGAGAAGTAACGCCAAATGAAGTTTTATATCATATTCATACTAATCTTAAAATGAAAAAATGTTCTGGTTTCGACCTTATAACTACTGAAGTGCTTAGACATCTGCCATATAATATTTTAATAAAAATTTTACAGATTATTAATGCATCATTTAGACTACTATACGTACCATCATTCTGGAAAGTAGCTGAAGTAATAATGATACCAAAGCCTGGAAAACCTTTAACCGATGTTAAGTCATACAGACCAATATCGCTTTTGCCTATACTGTCAAAACTATACGAAAAGATATTGAAAGATCGCATTAAACCAATTATAGAACACAAAAACATAATTCCTAAACATCAATTTGGCTTTAGAAACGCACATTCGACTATTGATCAAGTTCATCGTATTACTAATGTAATCGAAAATGTTCTAGAAGAAAAAAAGGTTTGTTCCGCAGTGCTATTAGATGTTTAGCAGGCTTTTGACAAAGTCTGTCATAGGGGTCTCCTAGCAAAACTCACAACACAACTGCCCAAGGCTTATTGCAAGTTATTAAAATCATATCTGGAAAACAGATTATTCCGCATAAAATACGAAGATGAATATTCAAAACTAAAAGAAATAAAAGCAGGAGTTTCACAGGGGAGTATATTGGGTCCTCTTTTTTATATTTTATACACCAGTGATATACCAGAATTCCCTGAAACGACTATGGCTACTTTTGCTGATGACACAGCTATTCTATCAATTGCAAGAACTGAGAATGAAGCAAAACAGAAATTACAACAGGCTTTGAATTCGGTCTTAGATTGGACCAAAAAATGGCGTATTAATTTAAACAGTTCTAAATCAACGCATGTTGACTTTACAAACAAATCTTTGCTATGTACTCCTATATATATATAGACAATACACAGGTGCCTTACGCAAACACAGCTAAATACCTTGGTATGACACTTGATGCGAAATTAAAAATGTAGAACTGCAACTGAAGTGGAAAAAGCTAAACTGGTTGATAGCAAGGAAATCAAATCTTTCAATTGAAAATAAACTAATGTTATATAATCAAATGTTAAGACCAATATGGACATATGGTGCACAATTGTGGGGATGCACAAGCAAGAAAAATATAAACATAATACAACGTTTTCAAAATAAAGTACTTAGAAGTATCGTAAACGCACCATGGTATATCCGAAATGCAGATCTTCATCGTGATCTTGAAGTGAATACCGTAATGCAAGAAATTGCGAATATTGCAAACAAACACAACCGATTGAGAGGCCTTGTTAATCCGGAAGCATCATCCCTTGCTGATCCCATTGGTGTGGAGCGCAGACTCAGAAGAAGGAAGCCATCCGACCTAATTGCAAATTCTAATGTCGTGTAACAACTTCATATATTTAATATACTTAAAATATATATTCTTTTTTTTTTAATAATATATATTGTACTAAATTGCTTGTTAGTTATTATAACTAGTTGCAGTAAATAAATAAATAAAAAAAAAAAAAAAACTTGGAATTCTTCCCAGAAAATCTGGGTCAATTTAGAGACGAGCAAGGCGAACGCTTCCACCAAGAGCTATCAACAATGGAAAAGCGGTTCGAAGGAGCAATTCAGATCATAATGCTAGCGAATTACTGCTGGTTGCCTTACAAACGTAGTAGATTAAGTAAAGATTTTAAAAAAATAAAGGTAATTAAAAAAAAATAGTTCGTACTTTAAATTATTTCTTTTGTTGAATCATATAATCGAAATCGGGGTTTCGTTGTTTAGAAAAAGTACTATAGCATTGTCATTTTTTAACCGATTTACACGAATAAAAGCTTGTTTTACTCAGAAGGACACTGACTTTGAGATTATTGTAGTTTTTAAAGAAGATTCGAAAAACCCTTGTAGAAAATGAAAAAGTTAAAAAATGAAAATTTTTTATATTATTGAAAAAATCTCTACATATTAATATTAATAGTATACGGGAAGTAAATATACTTGGAAAGAGCACGTTCATTATACCCTCCACCATATATGGTGAGGGTATATATCAGTTTGTCATTCCGTTTGTAACATGACGAAATATAGGTTTAAGACCCCATAAAGTATATATATTCGTGATGCTTATGCAATTTTAAGTCGATTTAGCGATGTCCGTCTGTCTATTGAAATGGCGATCACGACGCAAAGACGCAAGCGGGGGTGCCTATTTTTACCCAGATCATTGAACATCCTCCCGAGCAGTTTGGTACTGAAAATGAGCAAAATCGGTTCAGCGGTTCAAAAGTTATGAGTAAAAATGTGAAGGTACCTCTAAATTTTCATACAAATTTGTACAATTTTTCTGTATCTATTTTTTTTTCTTCTGTTAAGTAAGTAAAAATGTTATTAAGTCTTCTTCGTGTTCGATTACATTTATTGTATTACATACTATAAGAATAATAACATTCTTAGAGCTATATGCGTCTTACTCTAATAACTAAGTTAACGTAAAAAGCAACATTGTTAAAGTCGCTAACGTAGCAGACCTCTTTAAATAACATTACTAAAACTAAATAAATAACATTACTAAAACTAAATAACAAAAGTTCTGTTACATAAATTGACAAAACATATTCATATAACAGTTCATGCAAAATTTAGAATATACGTTTATCATCTTCAGCCCCTATGATTGCCGTAGGCTGGGCTCATATAGAATGAGGTAAGGTCCAGAAGAGCTGGCTTGTCATTAATAGGTCCATTAATTATACTGACAGGAGAAAGATATGTAGATTCAGCTCAGATGGTGTTTTTCTCGCTTTCGTATATTTGGCTGACAAACATATTATCGTGTAGCGCAAGTTTCTCAACAAATCTGGCTTGCAAGGACATGGTGCACCCACAGAAGGGTAGAACATCGGCATTTTCATAGACGTAACTATTTGAATATCGTTTTATGAAATTTTAATAATTTTTTTCCGATGCATCTTCTTAGGATTTTCCGTTCAAATATCTCCAATTCTTTGTCTACTATAGGAGATATAGTAAGCCAGATTGGGGTTTTCTATTAAGCTTTGTTGGATTTTCGTTTCATTCCATAAAATGTATTTTTTGTTTTTGTAACCAAAGACATTTATATCTAAAGAAAGAGCAAAATACATAATTGCTTTAGTGCTGCTGCTTTTGAATAGGTGGCGCTGAATTAACTAAAACAATACCCTGCCTCATGGCTAGGTCCTAAGAAATTTATATATAAAGAAAGAGCAAAATGCATAATTGCTTTAGTGCCGCTGCTTTTGAATAGGTGGCGCAAAATCACATTAAAACTATATCCTGCCTCATGGCAATATAGCCTTGGATTAGGCTTTCAATTAATTTATTTACCAAAAATATTAAATTAACTACATACTTTAAATTCTAAAGCATTCAGATGTTACTAGTAGACTTATTACATAATTTTAAAGTCAATTTTTCAAATGTTTGACGTAATAAAAGCATTTGTTTCACACTTTTGTCAAAAAAGAAATTTTCATAGAGGAAAATAGTATTTTTTTTATTCCATTTGTATTTTTGAGAATTGAGGGATTGGCAAATGTATATTTATGTTAATTTTTTCTTTTATAAAAAAATACACATGAATAAAGTGCAAAATTGTGCTCTTAAACATCTAAATGAATATTGATTTAAAAATTAAGGTATAATATGCACATAAAACATATATTTTTCATGTTTTTTGGCAAATATTCATTTATGTTACGAAGAAAATAGAAAATCAATAATATGCTACTGCATATTGTAGCACAATATGGCTAATGGAGACTAGCTTTGCAGCAAAATATGCCTAATGGAGAATGCACCTTCTGATGGGCCATCTATTGACAAATAGTTAGAACTCATGTTCTTTCTTTAATAAATTGATTTCTTTGCTGTATTCTCTCTATTAGACAAACACACTTCAATTTTTTAAAGAAAGAATATTCGTTGCAACTATTTATCAATACGTGGCGCATCAGAAAGTGCATTCTATCCATTAGGCATATTCAGCTGCAGAGTTAGTTCCCATTAGCCGGAATAAAATTGAGTATTTGACAAAAACTATGCTTTAAAAGTTTTTTTTATATTATTTGTATCAAAAATAGAAGAGAACATCTTTTTAGGATATTGGTGGAGGGTATTCAAAGATTCGGAACAGCCGAATTTATCCCTTTTTTACTTATTTTTAATTGATGCCGTTGACCGTTTCTAAATCGGTTAAAAAATTACTGAGTTAGAAAAGTGCGCCAGTCCAAAAAAAATACTCTTTTCCCCATATCTCGAAATTTCGAGGGTATACTGCAACTTATAAAACCGGTTATATAATACACTCAGCTAGGCCTACAACCTACACTAGGTCATTTCAAAATTTCTTGCAATTTTTTTTGTAGCAGCGTGTAATCAATAGCCCAAAGGCCTAAACAATTACATAGTATATTATGAGTAGGTTCTATATTACTTAAAATAATTTAAAAATAAAATTTATCAACTACACTTATACACTGTTCATTATTTATAGCACGAATATGTAATACCAAAATTATTTATAACAACTAAAAATAGCAGATGGGCAGTAACCAGCCTCAATATTAAATTTGCTCTACAAAAAGATTCCTGAAATCATTAATGAGAAATTATGTGTACTGTACGGTAAAACCGTGCTCCAAAGTCTGTAAATTCTTGCAACGAACGAACGATGCATAAAAAGTGTATGTATTGGTGTACAGTTAACAATGGCTATTCGAACTGAATGTGAATATTCAAATAGGTCCGGCAAGTAATGAGGATTTCCAAATTTCACAGTTTTATAGAAAAGCATCATCACCTTCAAGCTAATAAAATCCTCAAAATTCAAACCCAGAAAATTGCTCACTTCAGTTGAAACATGTGCGTTAAACCCTAAACATATCTCTGTTAAAACATTTTCTCAGCCTAACAACATTTGTGTCCGACGTAGGAGTAAAAATTTGCAACCCATAAAGAAATATCGGCATGAAGAAAGATTTCGCGATCAGCTTGTATGTAAATGAAAATGATAACCTAAATTATTTACCTTTCTAAGGGTAAACGAAACTCTAGATATGACCATATTAAAGTGATGATTAAATGAAAGTTTATCGTCCAAATAAATGTCCAAAACTTATGATAAGACACATACACTGTATTTAAACCATTTAATATTAACGGAGGAAAGTTCGCCGTGTTATTACCAAATCTCATCGCATACGTCTTCAGGGGATTAAGCACCAGTCTGTTTTCTTCCGATCATTGGGCAACTTTGTTTAATTCATTGTTAAATAAAAGGAACAAATCAATTTTTCAATAAATATTTTTTTCATAAATTAGCTGTTATTTTTGGCAAACATGGCTGATGTCAGACAAAGAAAAAACATGGTTGATACAATCACAATCGCAAACTATCATTAATGTTTGTGGTTATGATTGTGTCAAACACGTCTTTAGTAACAATATACAGGTTGGTTGAAAAGTTTCTGCGCTCACCAAGTGATGGCACTGCTAGCTCCAAACTTTTTTTTTTCTCAAGTTGGTATAACTGTCCTTTCTTTTTTTACAAGCCATTTGAAGTTGACGTGTCATTGATTTTTTTTTAATGAAAAAAATTGAATATCGTGCAGTCATTAGATTGTTTGTTCTGAAGGGTTTAAAAGCAAAGGAAATTTATGAACAATTGTTAGAAGTGTATGAGGAGTCTGTAATAAGTCAGGATTTATGGCTTGTAAATGAAACTCAATTGTTTAGTGCTTATTACATGAGTTTTATTAATTCCACAAAATTTTTGTTTTAATTGCCGATGATTGACTGCGATTATCTTTTATCTGTACTTCAATAAATGTTGCCACCTGTTTGAAGTTATTACAATGCTTTTACACAGTCAAACATTCAAACATACGACACTTATTACACGCTTCTTTTTTTTTATCTTACTTTACTTATTTTAACTAATATAAATTATAATAGTAATGTGTACATTTATTTTAAATTATGAAGAGTTTAGGATTTAAACCAAGGCTTACAGTATTTAATGTCTAAAGATTCATCCGACAGACAGGACGACTCACCCGACCACTACGTGTCCTATAATCCTGGGAATCCGGTGTAAGCGAATCACCATTCGATATAGCGCCTTCACTTACAGATGCTTCTGAATCTTCACTACTAGGAGTTACATACTCATCCTGTGACAAGTCACCACCATCATAAACCACTGGTAGTTTAGGTTCATCCACATGTACAGTGTCCATATCAGGAGTTGGTACTATTTGAATCTCATCCAAATTTGGATTATCATCCCCAAACACGACCCTTCGCAGAGGCACTATATTATCCCTTTACCCCATTGTTTAAAGTTTTTGCAATAAATCTACGATTCCTTCTAAAATGTCTGTTAAAATTATCCCTTATAATATACGATATATCATCAACAATCCCTACAATAGCCCCATAATGCCATTCCTTACCGTTCTTCCTGAAAATAATCCGATCACCTATTCGCAAAACTGGCAATTCCCTTGCATTTCGATTGTAGTAGTACTGTTGTCTTATCATCTTCCTGTTTAATTTATCCTGGACCTGACTTTCATCCATGTTGTTCCTGCATAATAAAGACTCGCCAATTGGGAGCCTCATCTTAATCATTCTCCCAAAAAATAATTCCACCGGTGCCAACTGCATACTGGCCACCGGTGTAGCATTATTCCAGAATACGATATTCAAATTGATCTACCTCATTTGCTTCATAACAACGTTTTAGAATATTTTTGGCAATCGCGACGCCCTTCTCCGCTAATCCGTTACTTTGGGGGTATCTGGGACTCGAAAATTTAATCGCACAATTGTGACTGTTCGCAAATTCCCTAAACTCACGTGACACACTTTATAATTGTCGGATATCCCAATCTGTTGAATGATCTTGATATTGTCTCAATAATATGAGTCGACGTTTTATCCTGAAGCCGATCAGCAATCAAAAACCCCGAATACGAGTCGATTATTGCCACGAAATCGCGACCTGCATATTCAAACAAATCCATGCCCACCCTATAAAACGGATACTTTGGTGCCTCGTCCTGAACCAGTGTCTCCCTCATACAATTACGAGTGAATTTCTCACAAATACTGCAAGTTCTTACGATTTCCTTTATCATCTTATTCATTCCAGGCCAAAAATATAACATTCTTGCTCGAGCTAAGGTCTTTTCTCTTCCTAGATGAGACGTGTGTACCCATTTTGCCATTTTCATCTGTAGTTTTGTTGGTATTATAAGTCTATGGTCTGATTTGTATTTAAAAAATTCTTGACCCAAATCGTCAAGCTTATGAAAAGTTGGCAAGCCATCCTTGACATACTTACACAACCGGCGATACGCTTTATCATTTTCAATTATCGTACGGTAATTTTCATAATTTGCCTCTGATAAACAAACAGATTTTGTTATCGAGTGAATAATTGCCTCCATTTCTTTATTTTCCGTTACCTCAGGAAGCTGAGCACGCGAAAGACAATCGGCCACAAGCATTTCCTTTCCCGGTTTATACAGAATTTTAATTTTTGGATATTTCAACAAAATCATTAACATTCTCTGCAACCGAGCAGTTACATCATCAATATCCCTTTTGATAAGAGTTTCTAATGGCTTGTGATCGCTTTCAACAACAAATTCTCTACCATACAAATAAAAATGAAATCTTTCACATGCAAAAACTATTGCCAACAATTCTTTTTCTATTTGTGCCCATTTCTGTTCATTTTTACTCATAGCGCGTGAAGCATAAGCCACAGGCTGCCCATTCTGCATTAACACGCATCCGAGTCCGTCTTTTGACGCATCAGTTTGCACCACAACAGGTTTCCTCGGATCATATGCTACCAATACAGGATCTGCACTAATAATTTCCAACAACGTACGAAATTCACTCTCATGTTCGGCGTTCCATTAAAATTTTTCATTATTATGAGTTAATTTGCGTAATGCAGCAGACCTCTTTGACAAATTTGGAATATATTTAGCGAGATATTTAAATAAACCCAAAAGGCACAAAACATCACCTTTGTTTTCCGGTTTTTTTATGCTTAAAATCGCCTCACGATATTTTTCATTTGGTCTTATAGAACCATTTATTATAACACTTCCCATGAACTTAATTTCCGATTTCCTATATTGGATCTTATCCGGATTGAATTTTATACCGTTTGCACGAGCACGTTCAATGACTATTGATAATATCTTGTCATGTTCTTTTTCGGTTTCGGCTACGATAGCCATATCATCAAAATATATTAGTACACCTGGTATGTCACCAAAAATTCGAACCATCGTATGCTGAAACTTCTCCGGCGCATTGCTAAGGCCAAATGGTACTCACAAAAATTTAAATCTACCAAACGGTGTCATAAAAGTTGTTAAATCCGAACTAATGTCGTCCAACTCCATGTGCCAAAATCCACGCGATAGATCCAAAACAGTAAAAACTTTTTTGTCAACCAACCTAGTAGTAAAATCATCAATTGTAGGGATAAGAAAATGTTCGCGTTGTATTTGCTGATTTTCTTTTTCGGTTTCGGCTACAATAGCCATATCATCAAAATATATTAGTACACCTGGTATGTCACCAAAAATTCGAACTATCGTATGCTGAAACATCTCCGGCGCATTGCTAAGGCCAAATGGCACTCGCAAAAATTTAAATCTACCAAACGGTGTCATAAAAGTTGTTAAATCCGAACTAATGTCATCCAACTCCATGTGCCAAAATCCACGCGATAGATCCTAAACAGTAAAAACTTTTTTGTCAACCAACCTAGTAGTAAAATCATCAATTGTAGGGATAAGAAAATGTTCGCGTTGTATTTGCAGTTTCGGGTCTAAGCAAATTCTTAAATCACCATTCGGTTTTTCGACCACCTGAATGATGTTTGCCCTCTGTGTACAGGCGAAATTATCCCCTCGTCCACCATCTTCCCAATCTCCGATTTAACTCTATCAACCAAACTAAATGGAATTCTTTTCCTATAATGCAATGCAGGTTTAGCACCCTCTCTTAGAGTATAAGAAAATTTTCCGGGAAATTTACATAATCCACCAAAAACATCACCATACATTTCCACAAGCTCCCCGCCAGTCCTAGGTACACACTCAACTGACTGTACATCAACCCTCTTAACCAATCCAAATTCAATAGAAGTCCCTAAACTAAGAAACAAATGGCTGTAGCTAGTGCGGAGCTTTGAGTTATTAAAACACTAAAGGGCTTGGAAAAATAAAAGAAAGCATTGAAATTTATTTTTCCAGAAAAACAATAACAGCTTTGCGCTCGCCAAACAAAAAAAATTGACAACTTGTTGTCAATTTTATTTTGGATAAAAAATGCTGCCTTATCTGCTGACAAACTGAAATTTGACGTTTTCACTTATATGTCATTTTAGAAGGCAGTTCGTGTGCATAACTGACTGCAAATTCATATGACACCATATGACAACCCGTTTTCATACAATTGCCAACAATTTGGACAAATTGACATTGAAGGACGACCAAAAACTGCAACCACAGCAGAAATCATTGAGCAGGTACATGATATGGTTAGTAAAGATCCAAGTGAAATTGCTGATGCCATAGGCATCTCAGACGAACGAGTACTCCATATTTTACATGAAGAATTACGTATGAAAAAACTGTTTGGAAAGTTAGTGCTGCACACATTAACAATTCAACAAAAACTGGATCGAAAACGAATTTTTAGCGTAATTTGGAGCGTTTTAAGCCGAATAAAACCGACTTCTTGCGTCGTTTTATTACTATGGATGAGACTTGGATCTACCACCATGATCCTAAATTGAAACAAGAACGTTTACAGTGGACTGAAGCTGGTTATTCAGCTCCAAAGCAGGTGAAGTCACAACGATCAGCAAAGAAGGTTATGGCATCAGTTTTTTGGGATGCAAAAGGAATCTTGTTGATTGATTATCTTCAGAAAGGTAAAACAATCAACTCTGAATATTATTGCAGCCTTTTGGGTCAGCTGGATGAAAAAATTCGTGAGAAATGACCTGGTTTAAAGACGAAAAAAATCATTTTTCATCAAGACAATGCACCTGCTCACAAAAGTGTTTTGACGATGGCTTAATTCAAAGAATTAAAGTACGAATTGCTTGAACATCCACCGTATTCACCAGATTTGGCTCCCAGTGACAACTATCTGTTTAGAAATCTCAAACAATTCCTTCGTGGAAAGCATTTTTCGTCGAATGAAGAGGCCATAGCAGCCGTAGACGGTTATTATGCAGAGCTTCCGGAAAACCATTATAAGGATGGGATAAAATTATTGGAAGATCATTGGAACAAGTGTATTGAGCTTCTAGGAGATTATATTGAATAAAAAAATATATTTCGTAACAAAAACAGTATTCTTTCATTTCGAGTGCAGGAACTTTTCAACCAACCTGTATGTTCAGATATAATATTTATAGCTAATTATCTCAAACATATTATTATGTTCACAAGAAAAACGCAAACGATCTTTCAAACCATGTTTCTATATTTCCCAATACCATTCAAAATGTCTATGTCAACATTTTATATGGTTCTCACAATAGAACAAATAGAAAATGTAATTTCAAAGATTTATTTTTTATTAAAAAGGTATACATATATACATTAAAATATAAATTAAATAACTGCATTTATATATGCACACGTACCTTTAATTTCTATTATGAAATCGACTGTATCAATATATTGTTGAACTGTTGAAAAAAATTCGGGGCTTATCACAAAATTCTGCGTCAAAATTTCAATGGCGTTTTTAATGTTGTATGTTTTTTTGGCTGCAAGAAAGACAATGTAGTTTATACGTATTTATACATGTATGAATTTAGGTATGTATTTTTCTGATTATATGTATATAAATTACTTACCTGTTTCAACGTATAATAATTTATATCATTAAATTTGCAAGGCAGCATGGCCTTTTGCTCCCCGAAAATTTTTTTTATTATTTTATACTCACTCATGTTATTAACTATCGCTGGCGAACGGAAAATGACGCGGCAGAAAATTTTATTTGTTTTATAAACACACACTGTTTATTTTGACAATAAATGTTTGCTCATTTAGAGAATGTGTTTAAAGGCAAACATAATTTTTTGTAATAAACATACACTTTTGTGTGCAACTAATATTGATTTTAATTGTATAGTTGAAAACATATATATTATAGTAGCAAACATTTCACATAAATTAATATTTATGGTGTAAAACACCATAAAATATTATTATGGTGAATTTAAAAATGCTTAAGACATTATTCTAGGGCTATAATAAATTAGTGTAAACATATGAGGCTAATATGAATAAATATGGTGACCATTCACTAATCATGTTTTTTCTCTGCGTGTGGTACGTGTGGACGCAAAAATTATAAATCGTCTGTCAAACACCAATTTTGACATACAGTCTGTTTTAAGTATTTTACGAATATTTGACAAGTCAAATGACAAAAACATGCCGTGTAATTGGGTCTTAACATGCGTACTTTATATAGGGCGAATGTCTTGGATTTCGTTTGAAATCAAAAAAAAGCTATACTTTAGAAATTAATTTTCGATACTTGAGTTGCACTCAATGCTTGAAAGTGCGCTCAATATCTAATTAATGTTATTTTAACTTGCTGACAATAATGGGATATTGATACAAAAGCATGTAAACGTATGGTTTCAAATCTAGATCAGTTGCGTTTGAACACTAATACTATGATATTTGCGTTTGTAGTAAAGGGCTTTTTTTTTCAGGGACGGAAAATTCAGTACGTTAGTACTTTTCCATCAACTTGAAAATAACTTTTCACACATACAACGATCAGTCTTATGTTCACTAAAAAAAAATACATTTAATAAAGCGTGGGAAGAGTTGTTTTTGTTTATTGAAAACAATGACGGCGATCCCGTATGTTTGGTTTGTGGTTATAATGCTAAACTCAATCACAAACATACCATTGAAAGGCATTATAATACATCCCAAAATATATTTTTGAATTAAAATTTAGATAGGTCCAAATTAGTAGATGAACTAAAATTAAAGTTTCAAAAGAAAAATTTGCCAATCGACCAATTTCAATATGAAAAAAATATCAAATAAAAGATTCCTTTTGTTGTTGCTCTATCCTTAGCAAAGCACAGCAACCTTTTGAAGATGGGGTTTTTTTAAGATCTTTCAAAAGAAGTATAAAAGTGTTTTGGCTTAAATAAATTATACAACTTATTACATTTCGAAATTCAAAATTTGCATCCTTGTATTGTGCCCTCATATATGTAAAAGCTCTCTGTAGGTGAAAAAGCTCCTTTGTAAAAGCTTGCACATTGTGCATATGAATTGGACGCAACTGATCTAGGTGTATGTTATCGACTGACCTTAGCAAGTAACTTACTTCTAGGTAAAGCATGATTCTCATGTTAACTGTATAAGGAGAAAGAATTTTAAATAAAATAAGACTTGATTATCAATCTTCGAACTGGAAACATCGATTATAATTTTATAATTAAATGGCGAACCGCCTCATAATGGGAAACTATTACATGGCGATCTAGCAGCCCCGTAATTTGAAACTGGATTTAACTAAATGTGTTTTATACAGGTTTTCTATTGATTACCAACAGTCTTTTTTAATTAAAGTGCAAGTTCCTAAAAGTAACGAATTTAAAATATGCATGTTAAAAAATTTACTCTACTTTTTTCTATAAAAAAATTATACAAAATTAATATAAAAATACGTTCATATTGAATGCATTTTATGCAAGTCGAAAATTTGAAAATAAAAGAAAATACGTATTTTGAGGTTCAATATGAACGTACGTACCCTGCGGGAAAAAAGACCTATCCCAGGACACGTCACGTAACCGGTCACTTTAACATGGGCTTGTCCTAGGAGGGGATCAATTTTCCTCTGTGGCATGTCACAGAACTGGTCTAAAAGAACATGTCACACAACTAACCCCAAAGAACATATCACACAACGAATGCATAAGAACATGTCATGACTTTTAAACAGCTCACGCGGAAGGACTTTAGGAACAGGTTCTCTTTTCACCTATCTCGTGATATGTATTTCAGGAACCGGTCCAGTTTTCACCTTTCACGGGACAGGTCCCAATTCCCAATTGATTCCTTTTTCCAGCAGGGAACAAAAAAGTTGTAAAGTTTGTATTTTAGATTGAATTTTCTGCAACTTTCGATGTAAAAGCTATGATCCTTTTGATGAAATTAATTAATCAGATAATAAACTAACGGTGTGTCTTAAAATTTTGTAAATCCTACTATGGGGTTTTATAAGAATTACAAATGAGAAAAAAGTGAAAATTTCATTTTAATTGCAAAAATATCCTACATCCTTTACTAATTGTCATTCTTTAAACAAATATTAGAAATTCTTCGTAGTTTACTAAGGTATATTAATTAAAAACAAGTAAGAGCGGCTAAATTCGGCTATGCCGAATCTTATATACCTCTCACCATGGTTGGGAAAAAACTGAAGTTTATATATGGACATATATGGAATAGACAGATTTATATTCGGACGCCTTTAAGAGGAAATTAACCATTTAGTTTGGTGATAAAACTTGGACTCGGGAAGATTATGGTTCCAGAAAATAGGTATTTAAAAAAATTTATGTTTTAGACATAACTTTTTTGTATCTGAACCGATATTTCCGAGTTTTTTCAGCAAATATGTTATACTAAAGATTTTCGATCTTTTGCTATATAAGACGTATCCGTAGGTCATATTACAGCTCTAGAATAGTGTTTGTTGTTTGTGTATAAAAGATGAAGAGGTGAAAGAAAAGTATTTCAACAAATCGTTAAAAGAAATCACTAGAACTGCATGTGTTTTATTTCTACAAAAACGTTTGATTTAGCTGGCAAATTTGCACTTGGGAGTTTACTTCGCTTTTTTATTAAAAAATATTTTTAATTTCTTTAGCTTCATTTTAAAAATTTGAAGGAAAATAGTTTATAATTTTTTTTTATAAATTATTATAATTTATGACCTAAAATAGTTACACTCAAAGGGAAATTATGTATAAAATTTTCCTAATATATGAGAAATAAAATGGTTTAAAAATCTTTTTATAAATTTTTTTAAATCAGAGCAAAAAAATAGAAATAAAACCGTTTGTATTTTGTTTGTATCAGAGGGTTTTTATAAAAATGTTGATGTTTTTAGCCTATTTATGGATTATTTAATTATTAATATAAAATTGTATTTAAAATAATTATTAAATGTTAAAAAAAAAAACAAAAAATAAACAAAAAAAAAATCTTAAGATAATAAAAAAAAAAAATGTACAAAAAAAAAGTGAATTGACCGGGATTCGAATCCACGGCCTTAGGGAAAAAAAGTATTTGTGACATAGCGTCTAGACAACTGAGCTATTGAAGCTCACACAAAATCATCGTCAATAGAGGTACATATATAAAAGTCTTCGTTCATTAGAGATTTGTTTAGTTTTTATTTAAATGACAAATCTTTGTATGTGTGTTGTTTGTGTATAAAAGGTGGAGATGAAAGAAAAGAATTTTAACACATGGATGTGTTTGTTATGCGTAAAATTTTACATACATATTAACAATGGGATTTTACGGAAAAAATTAGAGGTAGTCCTGGTTTTTTGCTAATATCTCAGCCATTTATCAACCGATCTGGCTGATTTTCAATAGCAAACAGAAATGGATCACATGTAACCGAAATATATAACAATGAAGTCCTCATCATGTCTGGGGTCTTCGGAAAACCCATTTCAACACACAGACGGACATCGTTAAATCAACTTCGCTCTTTATAAGGACCCAGAATATATATACTTTATAGGGTCTAAAGTCAATATTGTAGAAATTACAAACGAAATGACAAACTTATATATACCCTTCCACCTGTGGTGAAGGGTATAACAAATGTTAAAGGAATAACTTGTTTTTCGGTAAAAGTCAAATTTAAAAGTCTTAACTATTTGTTAAATTTTGTGTTCATATTCGTGATATTACATTCTAAAACTTATGAGAATTTATGGGTCGCAAGTTCGATGCATTATTAGTGTTTACATGTGTTATTTTTTTTATTACCATGAAAGTAATTTTATTACAAATAACTTTGCAAATACACGTAAAGAAAAAACATAGTTGGGTCAATCATATTCGAAGAGCATCATGTATTGTTGTGTTTATGTTTGTATCAACTATAATTGAACTATATTATGGTTATCATATTATGATAATAAAATAATCATATTTTTACCATAATATGGTCCCTACAGTTATATTATGATTCAAAAATTACAATATTATTGTCCTAAATAAACATTTTATAATGAATTTATCATAATTTGATCGTAAATTGAACGTAATCATAGTATGCTCAAAATGTTATCATATTATGACCCCTCATAATCCATAATCTAAGAAAATTTTTTAAAGGAAAAGTTCTTAGAAACTATGAAAAAGCTCTTTAAATTTTAGAATATTTCCTTTAGAAGTTTTTTTTCTAAAAAAACTTAATATTAAGTACTTTTTGAAGAAAAATTGTTAAGGAAAAAATCATAGACTTTGACAACTTTGTTTTCTTTGATTGTATACTTATTTATTGATTGTTCCAGCATTTTATCGTTGCATAATTATCATATTTTTTTCATAGTCAGAATTTTTGTTACCACAGTATGGTTACAGCCAATCATGATATAAAATTGAAGGTGCCAATCATAAAATAGTAAAATATTTACTAAATAATGATAATAGCGACCATGTTGATGGTTAGAAAACCAATAACTTGGTTGTGACCACCATACCCGATTGCAGCAAGCACAATATAGTAGCAGTGATCATATTGCAACCATGTTTTTTTTCTGCGTGTAATTTGGTATATTTCATTTGTAATAAAAATTACATGTCTAAATTTTCTGCGTATCTAATTTTTCTTTAAATTATTATATTTTCAGGGAAAATTTAAGGCATTTGAGGAATACCAAGATACATTTAATTCCGATAACTTTGATTACAGCAAACTTGCAAGTAGTGATTATGTGTTTATGCGATGGAAAGAGCATTTTCTTGTACCTGATCATACCATAAGAGACATAAATGGAGCATCCTTTGCTGGTTTTTATTACATTTGCTTTACAAAATCAACTGGAAAAGTAGAAGGCTACTATTATCACAGATCGTCAGAACTGTATCAATCGATTGAACTTAAACATGTTCCCCAAAAATGTACTCAAGTATTTGAATTTAGATAAATACAATTAAATTTTTAAATTAACTCTAAAACATTACTCTCAAAAAATAAGCATTTTTTTCCTGAAATTGTGCTCTCAGCAAAAACTTTAGTTATATTTTTTTTAACAATTGTGAGGTCGACCATTATCTTGATTTTTGGAATACCCTATTTTACTTGAAGACTTACAAATATTTGAAATTTCTTGAATCAAATTTGTTATGGAATTTATTGTATACAACTACCAAAAACTTTATTTTTGAATGGTACAGAAGAAAAAATGAAGCAATACAAATTTTAGGTTGAAAAGGTAATATCTTGCCAATATCTTTTACATAAAAATGGAATAAAACGTCTTTATTTAAAATATTGATTCCATAATCTATTCAACACCACAACTATCAAATTTAAATCCAGATCATAGTTATCGATAAAATACTAAAATCATTGTCATAGACAGTGATATGGCAGTGAGATTTTAAAGTGCTGAATATTCCGGAACCACAGTTTTTGTCGATAACAATAAGAACATATTCAAAAAGTTACAAGTGCGATAACGATAACCTTTCTAAATCTTTAAATTTTTCGGCATCGATCATTATAATAAATTGATAAATGTATATTACATTTATTTTTATGATTAATGTATTCGTGAATTTTATTAATTTATTTGTATTTCGCGTAATTAATTAAATTGTTTCGGGTAATTTTTTTTATTTTTACTTTGAATTTGATGATTTTAGTATTTGTTATTAAAATAAAACAACTTCAATCATATTTAGACAATCTCAAGACACGTGACGTGACCAGTTAACTGTGATAGAGACCGGTCACTGGACCCGTTTTTTTATATGAAGAGGACCGGTCACTTTAACATGGGCTTGTCCTATGAGGGGATCAATTGAACTCTGTAATATGTCACAAGACAGGTCTAAAATAATCTGTCGTACAGCTAACCCCAAAGAACATATCACAGAACCAACGTAAAAGAACATTGCATGACTTTTAAATCGGTCACGTGGTAGGACCTTTGTAACCGGTCCTCTTTTCACATATCTCGTGATATATTATATATATATATCAAGGTAAAAGAACTGCTGCCCATGTTGTGCGGTTAGCTGTATCATCTTGCCAAAAAACTATTAATAAAATGAAGAAAGCTCCATCGACATTTTCGATAATCACACCTATCACATCAGACTTGTCTGAAAATGGCTTAATAAATATTTAAACCGGAGCAAGAGCTAAGAACCAAAATATTTATCCTTCTTTCCTCGTACTTTCTGAGAAAAACCGCCGCAAGATTTGTTAGACTACATTGTCAGACGTTTAGCTTAAGTACAATCTGAGGTTTTAGTACAGCATTTATCAGACGAAATTGATACAACTAATGCCATTTATAAATGGGAGTGGAGGTCATACGATGACGCATTAATAAATTCGCGAAAAAAAAAATTTTTTTTTCAACATAATCTCCTTTTAGCTCAATACACTTAGTCTAACGTTTCTCCAATTTTTGTATCCCTTCCAAAAAATAGGATTTTTCGAGGTCCATAAAATAGGCAATTCTTTGATCAATAATTTCATGGTTGGAGCTAAATCTCTTTCCGCCTAGCAATTTCTTTAGGTTTGGAAATAGTCACTGGGGCTAAATCCGGAGAATACGGCGGATGAGGTTCCAATTCATGGATTTTTGCCATTGAGACTACACACGTGTGCACCCGTGTATTATCTTGATGAAAAATTACCTTTTTCTAGGCCATATGAGGTCGTTTTTTTAAATCCTCGTTAAATCGGTCCAAGAAGTTGCCACAATATTTGCCGTTTATTGTTTTTCCCTTTTGAAGGTAATCGATGTGGATTATCCCGCGTGCATCCCAAAAAACTGTTGCTATCACCTTATTGGCCAACAAACTTACCTTGGCCTTCTTCGGAGCCGGTTCACCCGGAAAAACCCATTGTTTTAACTGCTGTTTGGTCTCCGGAGTGTTTTTATGGATCCATGTTTCATCCACAATTACAAAACGCTGCAAAAACTCATTCGAATTGCGGTTAAACAACTCCAAACAAGCCACACTGCCATATGAAATGCCTATGGTATCAACAATCTCACAACAATCTTACTCTTCGATCGGCCAACACCATATCGTGGGTTTTTTCGACATTTTCGGGTGTATTGACCTCGATTGGCCATCCAGAACGGTCAGCGTCATTTGTACTTGTGCGACCATAACGAGTCAGTTAACCACTTTTTTACCATTGAAAACAATGGTGCAGAGTCCCCTTAGTATTTATCAAGCTTTTCCTTGGTTTAATTGACGTTTTTTTCCATTTTTAAAAAAATCCACGAGGTTGTATGGTTTGAATAGCTGTTAAACGCAAAGTAAATGACGGAACTTGCTCTAAATTTGACAGTAGTCTATTAACAGGTGGTTCTTGATGGGAGCAGTGTTGCATTTCATAAAACTACGGGGGAAGTTTGAAAAGTCACGGACTTATTGATCCGCCCTCGTAGTACTTACAAACAAAACTTTTCTGGAGATTAACTTTATGGAGAGTCTAATATTATTCTATGTACTCTTCTCCCGTTAGATATATCTGCCGGTGAGAAAGACAATAGAAAAATATATTGAGAAAATTTTAGCTCTTCCAGTTTGAAATATTGCAGAATATTTGAATATGTTTCAAATTAGCGAAAGAAACACCACATACCGTTAAAGAAGTCAGCAAAATCGATGAACAAATTGTTAATTTAAATCTAACGCCAGTCAAAGTATGTAACGACAATATGTTTTAAGCATAAATGTTATTATTATAAATTATTATGGTCGATGGAAAAACTGTAAATATATTAACAGAAACAGCAATAGTTGCAATATTTGCAAAGAAACTCCAAAAGACATGAATAACCTAGAAGTGTTCAAATATGTTATTTAAATTTTGCATGCCTATTTGAGATGTTTCGAATATCTTCTTAATATTTTCTATAAACTTTTCATAAAACAATCGCAAGCATGAAGTAAAAACTTCAAATACAGCGTAAGTTTGAGAAAATCTGATATTACAAACAAATATTACGACCATATGTGTCTTGTGGTGAATAAGCCAAAGCAAGGAGGAGGAAACAGAAACGATGGTATCACAGCCCGAAAATTGCTTGGCAAATTGGTTGACATAGTTTCAAAAATAAAAAGGACTTGATGAAAGAATTTTGATACCTTTTTCGACAATTCTAAGCACTTAATAGAGTTGTCAAAACCACTACGTGGCGTTTTTCTCTCGCCTGCATGCGCCCATTCTTTGAACAAAAACACAAAAATCAATCAGTCTCGCTTGAGATTTTCAACAAAGATATTGTGTCGACGCTTGTTGATTTACATACACTCAGCGAAACAATGGTTAATGAAGAGTTCGAATTTCAAAGATCTTATGAAAAAATGATATTTGATTCCCAAGAGCTAAAAGTTGAAGAAGAAACTAAATATTGCTTAAAAAAGGCATCATTTGTTATTGCGGTTGGGCTCTATTTTCTTTACTTATTTGTCTTTATTTACATTTACCTTTAATTCAATTTGTATCAAATACATTTTAATATTTTCAATATGTATTGATATTTTTACTACAAGGTTTGCTAAGTGCATTGAGTAAGAGAGTACTCATGCAAAGAAAAAATAAGATTGCATGTGTCTGCTTGGCCCTGCATTACATACAAATTGAAGAGTTTAAAAACTACTGTCTTGAAACCACAATGTTGGCAGTAGAAATTTAAGGATTGTACAGAATGAGTGAGTAAAATGTTCATTCATACACTAAAAAAAAAAAATTAACTAGAAAAATTAACTTATTTGAAGGAAAAATTGAAATGAAAACGGCTCCAAACTGTTTCTATGGTATAGGTAATACGTTTTACTATATATTTTAAAATACTTTACACTTATTGTGTAAGTATTACCCCACCTTTGGTGGACTTCCACTTTGCGAGGACACTGCTCTTAAAAATCTTTTTGCTATACATTTTTGTCTTTAAATTAAATTATAATAAACTCATGTATTTAAATATAATTTAAATTTCATTAGCAAAAAGGTAAACAAATTAAAAAAATATACTGCAGGATATCCTGAAACGTAATAGTGACAAAGTCGGATCCTTTTCGTATTTAATTAACTGTTCTGCTTGAGAGAACCACAAAAAGGGACGCCCTAAGTGACACATGGCATCTTTCGCTAAGGAACACTGGGGGTCCTTTGTCTTCTTAAATTAAGGAAATTGTTGCCAAAATACAAAATATCACAGTAACATTTCTTGTTATTATTGGAAAATTTCATAAGTTTATTTTATTACTGTAATATTCTTTATCGAGCTAAAGATCCTTTATTTATAAAAAAAAGACAATTCCCAAGATCCCGCTATATATTTTGGGATTTAGAAGGATCTAAATTGATTCGAAAAATGACAGATCAAATTAGATCCAGTAATATATTTACAGATTAAGTAAGATCCTAATTTATACGAAAAATAGCAGACATAATTGTAACAAATTATATCCAAGAATATAATTAAAAATGTATAAAAAAATTTAAATAAAAAAAATTAAAATTTTAACAAGCAATGTCTTCGCCAGGATTTGAACTCGGTCTGCCAAAGTTGTAGTGAGTTAAGCACTCAGCAGTGTTCGTATAATTGTGTTGTATGTAGTTATATATTCGACAAACTTGGGAAGAATTGGAAAAATTTCTACATATACGGCTAAATTGATGAGACTAAATTGATTTTGTACTTATCTGATTTTATATAATTATATATATAATAGGTGTCATAAGTCCACGCTCTCATAGTGTCTTTTTTACTACAATTGAAAAAAAAGCAATTAAAACTTCTGTTTAAGCCAAGAATTTTTATAATTATAATTTGGTCTTTTCAAAACCTTAAACCCATTTGAGGGTTAATCCTTTCTTTTGCGTTCCCTTTTTTCTCCACTCCTCTACCACTTTGTAAGGAGTTTTTACTCTTTTTATAACGAGTAAATAGTTAACTGTGCCTTAAACGTTGTTAGCTGCCACTCTCTTTCTATTTTTTAATTCGTTATTGGATATCAACCACAGCACTACGTGCCAAGAAGAATTTTTAAGGTAAATAAATATATTTAAATAAAATTATAGAGACCATTTCTCTAATAACCCAATATAAAACTTTTGTTTTTATTTCCATACTTTTCTACGTCTACGACGAACAACTTCTGTTACGATATTTTTTTATTATATTACATTTTATACTTCATATGTTTTAACAGATTACTTTGTTCATAATTACTAACGTCCAAATGAAAATAACATTTCAAAAGCTTTAACCGCAAAAGTCTACGCTCATTACAAAATTTTCTATAAAGTAACTATGATTAAAAAATATAAACAATAACTTAGTATAGGGCTGAGTAGCCACGACTTTTGAGAACCTCTTTAAGCCTATTTTGCATTGAATTTACCAAGTGCGTAATCTCTTCCTCCTTTATGACGTCCTTTGGCATTGGCTTACTTGTAATGTTGCGCTGACGGATTTTTCTTGCCAATAATGCCCATAAGTGCGCAATGGGGTTTATATCTGGTGACTATGGAGGTGTAGTCAGTATCCTTGGAACATTATATAGGAGCCAAAGTCTCACAAGCTTGGCAGTGTACTTTGGGTCGTTGTCCTGTTGACAGTAATACTCCCTGGACAACCACAATTTTTCAGCACTACTTTAGATTTCTTTTAAGAACGTAATCAAATCTGTCCATTGTTGAATCGATAAATTCAAAATTGAATTCTCCTGCAGCTGCCATACATCCCCACATCATCACTCCACCTCCACCATGCTTAACCTATGCCAGCAAGTTTTCTTTATTAAGAGCGGTTCCAGACTTCTTCCACACAATTTATCTTCCCTTAATTTCGAATATGCAAAACTTGCTTTCGTCTGAGGAAATTACTTTTTTCCAAAATTCTGGAGGCTTATTTGCAAATTCAATACGTTTCATTCGGTTGACCAACGATATGGAAGGTTTTTTTCGGGAAACACGACCTGGCTTTTCTTAAAATTCTTCTGGCTGTGTATACACTAATTGACTTTGTAAACTTTTGTTTGATATCAGCCGTTATTTAAAATGTACTTATTTCGCGATAATTTTGACCATCTTTTCAGTTTTATGATTATTTTTCTTTCATATACACTTATTTCTCTTCTCCTTTTATCATTCTTTAAAACTTGGAGATAATAACGATGTAAGTTTTCACGAAGTTATAAATACGTATCCTACTCAAATGATAACTAATAAGCTCACAATAATTAATACAAAAAGATTTAAAGTTATGAGCGTCACTTTTTGTTCTGCCTAATTACATTTTTTGAGAAGAAGTACGGTTATATTTGCTATAATATGCATGTATAAAAAATGTCGAATTTGCGCTTTTATGTAATAATTTTGTTTGCTGACTACAATACGAAATATCGCAAGCAGATTTTATACATTACGGCATAATGACATTCCTATAATTGGCGTTGTGCCTTAAACTTTATATTTATCGAAGGCACTAAAACTATTTTTTTTACTTAATAATAAAAAAAGTTAAATTTTGTATATGTCAATTAAAGTTTAAGCTAAAAAAGTAATAAAATAAAATTATTTTAGTTTTCTTCGATCTTCTCTATTTATGTGATATTCCTTATCGAGCTAAAGATCCTTTATTTATAAAAAATTTAATTATAAATATTTATTTATCCCAATATTTCGTCACCACATTGGGTGACTTCTTCAGGGGAAATTGTCTTTTTTTTATAAATAAAGGATCTTTAGCTCGATAAGGAATATTGCATGAATAGAGAAGATCGAAGAAAACTAAAATAATTTTATTTTATTACTTTTTAGCTTAAACTTTAATTGACATATACAAAACTTAACTTTTTTTTATTATTAAGTAAAAAAAAAATAGTTTTAGTGCCTTCGATAAATATAAAGTTATTGTGAGCTTATTAGTTATCATTTGAGTAGGATACGTATTTATAACTTCGTGAAAACTTACATCGTTATTATCTCCAAGTTTTAAAGAATGTAAAAAGAGAAGAGAAATAAGTGTATATGAAAGTAAATAATCATAAAACTGAAAAGATGGTCAAAATTATCGCGAAATAAGTACAACTGTTGGAAGAGCACGTACATTAGTCCGAACTGTAATCCAAAACTTTGAAAAAAGAAACGGGAATAATAACTTCCATGTCAAGATCTGGTCGTCAATGCAAACTACCAACTAGGGAATCTCGAAGTGTAGTGTTTCTCTTAAAGAAAAATTCACAACGTCTGCATTTTAAATAACGGCTGATATCAAACAAAAGTTTACAAAGTCAATTAGTGTATACACAGCCAGAAGAATATTAAGAAAAGCCAGGTCGTGTTGCCCGAAAAAAACCTTCCATATCGTTGGTCAACCGAATGAAACGTATTGAATTTGCAAATAAGCCTCCAGAATTTTGGAAAAAAGTAATTTCCTCAGACGAAAGCAAGTTTTGCATATTCGAAATCAAGGGAAGATAAATTGTGTGAAAGAAGTCTGGACCGCTCTTAATAAAGAAAACTTGCTGGCATAGGTTAAGCATGGTGGAGTGATGATGTGGGGATGTATGGCAGCTGCAGGAGTATTCAATTTTGAATTTATCGATTCAACAATGGACAGATTTGATTACGTTCTTAAAAGAAATCTAAAGTAGTGCTGAAAAATTGTGGTTGTCCAGGGAGTATTACTATCAACAGGACAACGACCCAAAGTACACTGCTGAGCTTGTGAGACTTTGGCTCCTATATAATGTTCCAAGGATACTGCCTACACCTCCATAGTCACCAGATATAAACCCCATTGCGCACTATTGGCAAGAAAAATCCGTCAGCGCAACATTACAAGAAAGTCAATGCCAAAGGAGGTAATAAAGGAGGAAGAAACTACGCACTTGGTAAATTCAATGCAAAATAGGCTTAAAGGGGTTCTCAAAAGTCATGGCTACTCAGCCCTGTACTAAGTTATTGTTTAAATTTTTTAATTATAGTTACTTTATAGAAAATTTTGTAATGAGCGTAGACTTTTGCAGTTAAAGCTTTTGAAATGTTATTTTAATTTTGACGTTAGTAACTAGGAACAAAGTAATCTGTTATAAAATAAAATTTATTATAATAAAAAAATATCGTAACAGAAGTTTTAATTGTTTTTTTTTCAATTGTAGTAAAAAAGACACTATGAGAGTAGACTTATGACACCTATTGTATATATAAAATCAGATAAGTACAGAATCAATTTAGCCGTATATGTAGACATCTTTCCAATTCTTCCCGAATTTCCGAATGTATAATTACTTACATACAACACAATTATACGAACACTGCTGAGTGCTTAACTCACTACAACTTTGGCAGACCGAGTTCAAATCCTGGCGAAGGCATTGTTTGTTAAAATTTTAATTTTTTTTTATTTAAATTTTTTTATACATTTTTAATAATATTCTTGGATATAATTTAATACAATTCAGTCTGCTATTTTTCGCATAAATTAGGATCTTACTTAATCTCGAAATATATTACTGGATCTAATTTGATCTGCCATTTTTCGAATCAATTTAAATCCTTCTAAATCCCAAAATATATAGCGGGATCTACTTAGATCTGCCATTTTCCGGATCAATTTAGACACTTCTAAATCCTAAACACCACTATGAAGATGAAATGAGTGTGGTTCATCATCTTCATTCATGAATTCAAACGAAGAAACAAACTTTTTGATTTGTTTCATGGGCATTGATATTGGTACATGAAAGAACATAAATGAACAGTTCGTGGTGTTCAAATACGAATATTGGGTTTAAATTAAGACCACCTCAACAGCTGCTCCCCATTTTTACTACAAAATTTAGTGAAGCAGAAATATATTTTGAATTGCTTTTAATTTTTTGTTGTTGTTTACAGGGACTGAAACCCTGAAAAAATGGGTTCAGGTTCGGGTTAATCGAAATAAAAAGTGCAGATTCGGTTCAGGGTTTGGGTTAACATTTAAAAAAAGTACAAATGTTTTATAAATAGGAAATTTATTTATTTTTCAAAGAAATTTTCGTTTAATTTTATAATTTTTCTTCTTTTAAATTTGTTCTTTGTAGCGACAAAATGAATTTCAAGGCTGAAAAGCCCCTCTCATTTGAAGAATTTGATTTAGAAAATCATTCCTTCTTTTTTAGAACTTGATCGAGCATATTTTCATCATCTTCTGAAGAACAAGATATTGATTCTCTCATAAAATTCTCGTCTTCCCTTTCCATTAGCAAATTTTAATTGTTTATAAAATATGTTTTTTTTAGCATTTTCAACATCTTAGGACTTAAATCTGCTATCTAGATATAATGCTGCAATCAAAAGTGGATTATTAATAAAGTGGTTTTCTCTTTTTATAATATTTAATATAATTCTTGTAAAAACGTGTTTGTTTTGTCATCTTTTGTTAGCTCTAATTCAAAACTAAGCCAGATTCTATAAAAATCGCCTAGTCATATTCTTCTTGTAGTTTCACCGTTAATATTTTAACAGGTGCAAACATTTCTACGAATTCTTCACAAATATTTCCAATATCATTCATAGTTAATGTAGCATCCAGTAATTCCGAACAAAAACTTCTGTATTTCAATAAGGCTTGAACCATGTCATAACTGGAATTCCATCTAGTTTCACAGTCTAGTACGGCTTCTTTTAAGTTTAGCTTTTTAGCTAAAGAAGAAATTTTTGGTGTTCGCAATTTTTTGGAAATAGCTCTGGATTGATCAAGTATTTGCTTGAAAGGACTAGATATAGTGTCGAGCAATGCAAACTGGAATGCAAGAAATGTAATGTTTTTTATGATTTTTCTATCAAACATTTCTCACGCCATCAACAGCAAGAATATTTTTTTATAGTTTTGAACCCGAACCTGGTTAAATTTTTGGGTTCAGTTTTAATAAACAGCGAACCTGAACCCGTTTGGGTACGCGTTCGGTTTCAGTCCCTGGTTGTTGACATAAGCTCTTAAAGATGTAATTCAATAAATGACGAAAAATATCAGTGATATATAAATATAATAATAAAATGTTTTGTATTAAAACTAAAGGACCTTGAGCTCAATCATTTAAAAAATAAAATCATCAACTTAAAGGTCGAAAAATACTTCACAATTTATATTGGTGGTGATTACCTGTTCTTTCTGCGTTTAAAAAAATTAAAGTATCATAATTAAATGCTGAAACACATGTATTTCTTTAATAGATTAATATAAATAATAAAGATCAATTTAAACAAAAATATGAAATTAACAACTTTAAATAATTATGTTAGTTTTAATGCTATAAATATATATAATAAAAATAAATAGTTGGCAAATAGATTACTGATGTACTGTAATTACGTTCGTTGTTAGTTCACATGATCACGTAATGGAACAACTGTTTCGTCCACTACTTGTTGGGGTCTTGCATCTATTTTTGCTTTTTGAGCTATTACTTAATGTACTAAAACACTGTGAAGTGGTTAACGCGTAAGATTTTAGTGTGGACTTTACAGATGGAGGCAGAGGTAAAGAATCGATTGCATAAACACTAGTACGTCTGACAATTGTACGACAACATAATTCTTGTAACGATAATACTGAAAAGAAAGAAAATAATAGATACATTAGAAAAACAATATTTTTAAAGAATGACAAATAAACACAAAAAATGTTATATAAAAAAAAATTTAAAATTATTTTTATTATAAGAAAATATAAATAACATCGTTTAGCAGAGAAAATAATCAGCAAGGTCCTGCAGGAAAAAAAGGGTCAGTTGGGAATTGGGACCTGTCCCGTGTTAGGTGAAAACTAGACCGGTTTCGAAAATACATATCAAGAGATATGTGAAAAGCTGACCGGTTCCTAAGGTCCTACTATGTGACCGATTTAAAAGTCATGTTATGTTCTTTTGTTTTGCTTCTGTGATATGTTCTTTGGTGTTAGTTGTGTGACATGTTCTTTTAGACTAGTCCTGTGACATATCACAGAGTGCAATTGACCCCTCCAAGGACAAGCCTTTTCATATGAAAAACCGGTCCAGCGACCGCTCCCGCAGGGAAGATTCTTTTCGGACCCAGAAACTGTCTCGAAAGTCACTGGCATACATGAAGAATTACTAGTGTTTCAAATTCGGTTAATCGAATAACCGATTCCTCGATTAATCGCCTCCATTCCGGTTAATGTCGAAACAAATAATTTAAAACTCAAACAATTATTCGACCCAAATAATCGATTAACCGGTTAAATTTTTATTACGAATTATCCTGTTTTTTTTAACTTCCTAATTTTCTTAACTTTGGCAAGAAAATCGTAGAAAAAAAACAACTAAAATACAATCAAATTATTTTCAAATCGACTAAATAAAAGTAATTTTTATATAGACTAGGAAATTTGTATTTTTGTTTCAATTCCTTTAAAAAATAAATTTTAAATAAAGTAAAATTATATTTGCAAATCCAAAAGAGCTTTCAACATCCGTACACATATATTTCAAACTGACGAAAGATCTCACCAGAACGCGTATTAGTATTAGAAAAGCTAGAGCCTTAAGCAGAGCTTTAACAAAAAACCTATTGATATATATTTCTCCTTAGCAATGAAACACGTGACTAGGTATATTCCTAACAAGCACTATGACGTCACTTATGTTATAAAATAATAATATAAAATTGCTTTAAATTCGAAACCTTTATTTTCTAAAAAACTAAAAATTAAGATGGAATTTTGTTTCCAATTTGATTTGTCAACAAATTTTGATGAAGTAGGAACTTCAGTAGAATTAAGTTGTCTAGTCCAAAATATTTAAGAATTCGCTTATTTGAATTCTTAATTGCACAAACACAGGAAAATCGGTAAGGACTTGTCAGGAATATGCGTGATTTTTATGTCTTTTCTAATAGATAACCTCTTTAACTCTAAGGCAGGTAATGAAAGTGTGAGGGAACAGTGCAGTTCTATCAAACTGTGAATTTCGCAAAAAATGGTCATACATATTCTTATTGATTTTTTTTAAAGGCAGCTCTTGTTTATTTAGAATTTTTTTTATTCTGGACAGTGCGTTTTTTTAAGAGTTGTCAGATTCCTCTGAAAAAATAACCCAAGATTATAAATTCCTCTTAAAAAAAAACCCAGGATTATAAGGCATGATTCTTAAAAAAATCTCAGGATGCTTAAGAAACCAACGCAATAGACTTAACTTGATATTTCCGCAAAAACAGCTCTGTGTTTTTATTGATGAAGGAAATACATTTATTTTGCATTAAACGATTAATCGGTTAATCGAAAATTTTTTCGATTGATGGACCCGATTAATCAATTTTCTTAATTTTTCGAATAATGACCTAACCGATTAACTGGCAGGGTCGAATAATTGTAAACGCTAAGAATTACTCAACCGCCTGAATGTAATATTGGAAGCAATAACTAGTGGACAAACACCGCATTAATATTGAAAAATTTTAAGAATATGCACATAAAACTGCACAACTCTACAACATGGCGGTACTGTAATAAATCAAGCAATCATGCCAATTAGGCAATTGCCAGAAGAAGATGCCGAGGCCAGAAATAAGCACTTCAGATTATGTCGTACAAATTATTCGAGGAAATTCAGCAGAAGATACATATCAAGATGTCATGAATAGGTTACTTTTAAGCAGTGACACTTTTTTAAGCTGCAGTACACTTGGGAGTTTTTCATTGCCATTAGTTGACACTAATGCAAATGCACAAATGCATAAAATAACTAATTACAATTGATTGAAAAAACCATTTGTTTAAAAAAAATTATTACGATTTGAAAACTATCAAAGTAGCTTTATACAAAATATAATACAATATATAAAATATACAAATATTAACCCGACAAATAAATATTAACACATAAAATGACGGTTAATAACGCTAATGTTTTCTTTTAATTGGTGCATTAGTAATGATAATGAAATTCAAAAACTGTCATTAATCAATGAAATATGATCCCTAAATCATTATAATTAATTCAAACAATTGTTATCAGTGTAATGGTAATAAACTCAGCAATTAATTAGTCCAATCAATGCACGAAAGTACAGAAAGCTTTTTTCATTAGATACTATTAAAATTCTTCTTGACACGGATGATGGCGCTTATGATGAAATACAAACGGTATGATAGTGATCCCGATGATTTTAATTAGTTTCGCTTTTGTATTTTTTAAGTACTCGTATTAAAAAACTAGGATACTAAATTTAAAACATTTTAAAATAAGTACTAAAAACTATGATTTAAACTGATAAATACTTTTAACTCAAAAACATAAGCAAAAATTTAAATCTTTTAAAATTAAAGGGGCAATAGTTCAAAAACTACTGAATTAAACAAAATAAAATCAAAAATAGAGTTTAAAAAATGTTACGATACAACAAATTTTTTTTAATGAATCTCAAAAATCAATTCATATATACCCTGCGGGAAAAAGGAGTCAGTTGGGTGTCCCGATAAAATATAATTTTGTTAAATACTTATTTTATCTTTTCCTGTACCAAACATAATGCAATACAGTTCATTACCTACACAAATTTTTTTATGTAAATTAAGTACAATAAATGGTTTTATGTAATATTACGAGAATTTGGTAAATACAAACACCAAATGCGTAAAACTGATTTGTGCACACTTTCATATACAATAATACACACAAAAAGTATTTTTAGGCATAATGTGTTTAAATATATCAAATGTGTTTAAATATATCAAATTCATTTATAATACGTTCATTCGAATTGTGTCCACATATTTTCAAGACAACAACGGATGAATAAAATCTTAATATCTGCAAAGGTTGCTCTTTAAAATTAAGAAGAGGATACAAATCGTGCGCACACTTTAAATGGAAGGTGACCATTACTGCAAATGCCCATTCGAAAGCTGCGCTAAGTCATGTAAATATTGCTAAATGTATTCTGTATTATATTTTTAATTCATTATTAATAAATCACATATATAAAACAAATGTTTTTGTGCAGGTTAATTTAAAGCATTGCGTTGGTAAATATATGCTTTTTTTTGGTATTTTTACGCATTTAGAACCCAGCAAAAATAAATGGAAGTGATTCTTAAGGAATTAATTTTTCATTGATTTCAAAGTATCATTTAGTCCTGATTTTCCTCTTCCAAGGCAGTTCTTTTTCGCAACTTCCAAAAATCTGATTTTTAATGAAATTTAACACTTTTGAAATCTATGACGGGTAACTTATTTTAAAAACAACCAAACTATATAAATTTGACATTTATAACTATGCTTCAAGTGTTTTGTTTTCATATTTTACTTACAATTTACAAGATTTTATAATTTAACAAACAGTCAAACTCAAATTTTTTTGGAACCAACAACAAATGTTTTAAATTCCAAAGAAGTTAACAAGAGTTTGTGAAAATGAGGCTAAGGCCCGATTACAGATGTCCTGTTGAAATCTAAATTACAAATTCAAAATTTATTTGGGAACATCAAAAGATTTAATTTTTCACTAAACCATAAGAAGAGCATTAGATTCAATGAAAAAGGATCATAAAACAAAACTTTCACCCTATGACATCCCTATGTAAAAATCATTGGTTCCGATCCCAATTTTCAGAACAGCGGAATCAAAATCACTGCCTCTTTTTCTCTTCTTTTGCTACTTTTTTTTTTGCTGAGAATGCATTCTTAGGCATTTCGTGCGTATATTTACGCGCAATTTTAGTAAATTTGCGAATTATTTGTAAAATTTTTACGCACTTTGGATGTAAAATTACTCATTATGTGTGCACCAGAGAACTGCAAAATCAACTTTTTTCTTGATTTAATCATACACAAAAATTCTTGTTCACATTTAATAACTCAACAAAATTCACTGTAGAATAAAATCAGCATCATGTTACTGAACGCGTAATTCGAATCAGTTTGAATCATATGCCGATTATGTTTACTGCAAATTTAATTAATCAACAAAAAGTCAGCGTTGAATAAATCAGAAAAAGCAACAAACAACGCGTATGAGTTTATTCATAATTAAAACAAAATAGAAACACATTTCAAAAATGATATTGTTTACATTAGGGTGGGACTTAAATCCGCTTTTTTAGAATTTTTATTAGTAATAAAAATATTCTTCTTTGTGAAATATAAATATTTTTTTGGAAAAAAAATTTAGGTCGATATCTCAGGCTTGCCTAATCCTGAGAAATTTAAATATTGTCTAAATTTTTTTTCATCTATTTTGATTGGAAAATTAGGCAATATTTAACTTTAACCGGGTTGGGCGAGCCTGAGATGTCGACCTAAATTAAAAAAAAAAAATTTCACAAAGAACAATATTTTTGGTATTCCTAATAAAAATTAAAAAAAAAACTATTTTAGACCCACCCTAATATACATATAACATTTATGAAATGTGTTTCTACAAAACCACCCCCTTTTTATAGATAAGAAACTATTTTGTTTTAATTATGATTACACTCATACACGTTGTTTGTTGTTTTTTCTGATTTATTATACATCAAAATAATTATTGCTGGCTCGAATGAACAGAATAAAATCAATGGTTTAACAACGACCGATGATTATAAATCAGTGACAAAACAATTTGCACGTCGTTTGATTGATTTAAAATCATCAACAAATATGTGTGTTGGAGTATATTCAGCGTATTTATTCTTGTGTTGATTGCGTATGAACGTTTTGCAATTTATTCTTGTGTTGATTGCGTATGAACGTTTTGCAATCAGCAAATGCAGTTCTCTGGTGTGCACCAACTTAAGCATAGTAAGAGTAAAATTACCCAACTTATAGTAGGAGTACAGTTTCCTACTATAAGATGGGTAAATTTCAACAGAAATTAATTAGAGTGTAAATTAATTATACCAAACAAAAAAAAACGTTTAAACATAATTATTATAAAATGATAACATAAAGAATATGCTAAAAATAGTATTTAACCCTTTAACCACTAAGACCGTCTACAGAAGGTCATCACTAAAGTCCAATTATATCCAAAGCAATATTTTTGGTGCAATTATCGCCAACGACATCTTTGTCTGTTTGAATTTACCTTTCGAACAGTGCCGATTTGAACACGCTCATTTGAATAGTTTGATATTTACACCCATTTCTGTCAAGATTTTTGTCCAAACAGACACGAATATTATTTATGATTTTGGTGCAAAATTATACAGCTTCAAGCTGTATTTTGATAATTTGTTGCGTGTTTGATTTGTGAAACAAATATTTTTGTTTGTGTCGAGCTTTTTGTCTTCAGGTTATCCTTCATTTTTTCCACCTGGCGCTTTTAGGTTAAATTTTTTGACAAATGGACTTCATATTCGTGCTTTTTAGTCCAAAATGATACTAAAACCAAAATTTCATAACAAAATACCTCGTATTTCGACTCCAGTGGTTAAAGGGTTAAGAACAATTTTGAATTTTTCTCAGCATCAAACTGAACGTTTGCTTAAAGATTTAAGTCGATAAGATTTTTTTGTTTTCTGTTAAATAAATAAATCAATATGAATTGCTAATTTCTCTCTCGTTTTGATTTCATGTGAAAAAGCTTGTGTAAAGTAGTGCATTAATTTAGTTTGGGATCACCATAATGTTATATCATTGGCTTTTTATGACTTTGGTGGTCAAGGTTGGGTTGGGCGCACAGTGCTTTGTTCCATAGACAAAGAACAAAAATAAAATGTTGGTCATGAATATTGATAAATAATATATTTTTGGAAAGATTATAAAGCAACTAAAAGATATGAAAAAAAAATTTTGGTTTAACTCTTTTTGGCGCCATGATTGGCGCTAAACTTGGACAATTTTAAGCAATAATGGTATAACAATAAATATGGCTTTTAGTTGTTCCACGAAAAAATAAATATAAATAAAAAATGAATTAAAAGTTTTTTTTTTTTATTTTGTCTTGATATATTTTTAATTGACTAAAAATATACTGTACCGTACAAATCTTGATACAATGGAACAAATTCAGGTTAGCAAAAGTTAGGTCGATTCTTAGAGTGAGGGGTGAAAATAGAGGCTTTTGTTTATGTTAGTTCGATTTTTTTTTAATTCGACCTTCAACCTTTGCAGTAATCTGTAAAGGCCAAGTTATTGCTGGAAACCTGTGCAACAATTAAAATTTTTTAAAAAATTGATTTAGAAAATTTTTGTGGTGCTTATGAAGCAAAATGTTGGAAACATTATTTGTTTTTATGCTTTTTGAAAATATTTTCAACAAAACTAAGTCTTTTTTGCTTTCTGTTTAATCTATAATATGCTTCTCAGTTTCTTCAATAAATTTCATTTGAAAAGAAAACAATCATAATACAAAACTTGCGTTTTCCAGCTTATTATTAATTTACTTCTCATTTTTTATGTACCAATTTTGTTCAGTGTTGGTTTTGAAGAAACATTGAAAAAGAAATTACAAAAATATAGAAAAAAATATAATTTTGAAATGTTAGTTAGGAAAAGTTCTTGGTTTTTAAATCCCTAAGGTGAAAACTAACCCGCGTTATTTTTTTAATAAATTTTTTTTGGACCAAAAAGTAATATATGTGACCCATTTAACTTTTATTACGCCTATAAAATTTAAAATGCATCTTTATCTTTAAAAAAAATGAGAGCAAAAGTTTTTTCCCTTCATTTTTAAATCCCTAAGGTGAAAACTACAAAATTAAAAATGCATCTTTATCCTTGAAAAAAAAATGAGAGCAAAAGTTTTTTTCCCTGTAATTATAACTCTTCGTTTTTAAATCCCTAAGGTTAAAACTTACCTGCGTTATTTTTTCAACAAGCATTTTTTAGAACAAAAAGGAATATATGTGACCCATATAACTTCTATTGTGCTTAAAAAAATGAGTGAACACGTTGTTGTTACTTATTTTTTACCAGAAATTATTACTTTTCGTTTTTAAATCCCTAAGGTGAAAACTAACCTGCGTTTATATGGTACAAGCGAACTAATTTAAAAAATAAAGATTCAGTTAAGACTTGGAACTCAGCCGAAGCTGATCTTTTAATAAAATTTTAATTAAAAAAATGGACCATTTTTGTAATGTTTGTGGACGTTTCATAGCAAGCGATGAAAAATGTGGCAATGCGAGTGATTTTTTTTGGAAGCCTACAAACAATATTTCTCGCAAGAGTTTATCACTGACGTAAACTATGCCCTAAAAAGTTTGCTTTAATTGCTATTCAACTCTTATGCAATGGAAAAGTGGAAAGAAGAAGGCTATGCCTTTTGGTATACCAATGATGTGGTTAGACAACAGCCCGCATCAAGAAGAAAATTGCTATGGATGTATCAACTACTATAAAACTTTGAATAGAAGGAAAGCAAAGATTAAAACTTAGGTAGCAGTGCCAAGTGTCCAATTACCATTACCGCACTCAGAATTCGTTCCAGTACCAACATACCAAAGTATTGATCTTCAAACAGATATCAGTACTACAACCGCCGCTGCTACATCCATGGATTTCTTCTCAGAATACGACCCTGGTGAAGGTACATCCTATGAAACATCAAAGGACCCTATCCTAGTGACACAAGACCAATTGGATGGAATTGTTGAAAATTCGTGTTTGACTCAGAAAAAATCAGAACTACTGGCTTCATTTTTTAAAGGAAATAATTTGCTGGCGAAGGGTACCAAAGTAACAGCATATCGAAAACGCCAAAAAGAGTTAAAAAAGTTCTTCAATGTGAATGATGGAAAAAATTTCGCTTATTGCAACGATATTAAAAAGTTAATGGAAAAAGATAAATAAAAAGATTGATTGGCGTTAATTCATCGATTGTTGCGGCAGCAACTTAAAATTCAAATTTGTTACGGCAGTAACTTTTTCCAATAGAAATATATTAAAACGCAACTTTATTCTGATTTAAAAAAGTGTGTAGTTTGGTTTTATGTAAAGTTAGAAAAGTTAAAAATACAAATTTTGCAAACTTAATTCTATCTTCTAAGGCGTCCTTTCTGAAATTGTCAGTAGTTTCAAATTCTACAGGTGACTACTCAAGAAAATGGTTACCAATGTAACGAGTATTATAAAACAAAATCAGAGAAGGCAGCATAACAAATTAAAGAGTTGCCATAAATTCAATCCACTGTCGCCATATTCAAATAAATAATATAAACAAAATTAACGGTTATAAACTAATACAGTTTCGCTTCACAACATCCCACCACCCGTGAATCAATCAGAGAGATTCACCACCAATATCCAGAACAGCTAATTTCGATGCAGGACGTCGCAACTTTCCAACTGAAGTCTTCACCACTGCCGAACGAACTTGACCATCAGCCGCTGTAAAAACTTCCTCTATAATGCCCCGCTTCCACTCGCCACGCGCCTCATTGTCATCACATATGACTACGAAATCTCCAACCATGAGAGGTTTCACCGGTTGATACCATTTGGTGCGCCTTGTTAAGTCTGGGAGGTATTCAAGTACCCACCTCTTCCAGAACGTCTGCTTTAATTGTTGCAGTATATGCCATTGTTTTCTAAGAACGACCTTTTCACCAACAGCCGGAGTCTGTACAATATTAGGGCAACCAAGTAAAATATGATTGGGTGTTAGAGGCTCACTTTCCGCACTGTCAATTGGAAGATGAGTCAGTGGACGTGAATTTACCAAATTCTCCGCCTCTATTAACAGGCTGTTTAAAGTCTCAACTTGTGGCGACTTCTCCTTTAGAGTGAATGACAACACGTTTTTTACGCTACGAACCATACGTTCCCACGCCAGCTGATGGATGGGCTGGAGTATTGAATACCCATTCAGTTCCACGTCGTGTCATTCATTTGCCAACCTTTCATTGTACAACACGAAATCTTCCTTACTGGCCCCGATGAAATTAGTGCCTCTATCACTTCTCATACGAACTGGTACATCTCTGCGGTTAATAAAATTCCGAATACACAATATCACCGCATCGGTGGACAAATCCTTAGCAATTTCGACGTGAATAGCCCTGACTGTCAGACAAGTAAAAAGAGCCACCCATCTTTTCTCACAACGACGACCAATAAGCACCGTAAAAGGGCCAATATAGTCAACGCCTGTATACGTAAACGGTCTCACATATGGTGTGAGACGATCTATAGGATGTTGTCCCATTAACGGCGGCTTAGGAGCACCGTTCCAATTCTTGCATTCTTGACAGTTCTTCTTAGCAGATCTTACCAATTGTCGCAGAGAGGGAATCCAAAATTTTGTACGAATTGCGGCGCATATAGATTCCTGATTCTGATGTTTAAAATCCTCATGATATTGTTTACGATATTGTTTTACGTTATAGGGTGTTTCTTTGGCATGATTATAGGCTCTTTTGTCATTTGAGGGACAAATTCAGCATTGTTGATACGACCCGATATTTGTGTTAGCCCTTCTTTTGTCAAAAATGGCGTTAATCCGTATATGGGACTTTTCCTAGACACGAAATTGTACATCTTGTTGAGCAATTTGACACCAAAACTTTTCCGCTTCTTCTACCTCTCTAGGCGTTAAATACGTGGGGAAATTTAAACTCGATTTTTTCAGATGGCAAGCATAGCATTTGACAATTTTTATTGCACGGACGACCCAACATCGTACCCTTAACAACGTGTAGTATCTTGACTTTTCACCATATGGAATCGGCGGACCGATGTCCGTTATAGTCAATAAATATTTTGATCTCATTTCCGTCTCAACCACATGATCAGTAACACCACCAGGTAATACTGGCCAATCGCCTTCAATGGATTCTTAAAACTGCGGACCATTCAGCCAACGAAATTCCGATGAAATTCCTGAAAAATATTGGGGTCTTGTCGCATCATCCGCGGGGTTTTGTGAGCCAGGTACCCATCTCCATTGCTTGACCTCTGATGATTCTAATTTTTCGGCAATACGAAGAGAAACAAATGGTTTATAAATTCTACAGTCTGATTGAATCCACTTTATCACCGTCTTGGAGTCGGACCAAAACATTATCTTTTGAGGCTTTATATCACGACTAGAAATAATCGCATCCTTCAACCTTATTCCGAGTACAGCAGCTTGCAGTTCAAGTCTCGGGATTGAGAGGGACTTTATCGGAGCACATTTCGACTTACCAGCAACAAATTTCACAGTGACATCGGCTTTATAGGAGATTCTCCAATAAGCAACAGCCGCAAACGCGACCTCACTTGCGTCCACAAAAATATGTAACTAGATTACCGCTGCAGAATTACTAAAATCGAGTCCGTAGCACCGTATCGAACATTTTCAAGCTCCTTGTACCACTCATACCACAATTTGTATATTGCCTCTGGAATTGGCGAATTCCATTCAATATCGTACCTCCACAACTCTTGGAGCAAAATTTTTGACCGTATAACCATATTCGCCAAAAAACCAAATGGATCGAATATTGACATCGTTAGACTGAGTACTTCACTTTTTGTAGGTCTTCTATTTCCATTCAAAACTGCATCAGGAACTCTTGTCTTTTCACTTCTACATAAGTCCGTCCACTTTAAATCAGTATTCACAGATTCCTTTCCAGCAATAGCGTGACAAAATTCCTTTGAATTTGATACAAAACCCCTTAATTCAAATCCGACTTCTTTATGGATATTTATAACGTTTTTCGTCACAGATAATGCCTCATCGACACCATCAAAACTATCCACGTAGTCGTCCACATAGTGGCAGTCAACAATTGCCCTATAGGCCCTAGGCTGGGACTCCTCGCAAATTTTAGCGTTCAAAATCATGGCTTGCATACCGTAGGTGGTTTTGTATTATCTCCGTCTCTCCACAGAAATCGTTGTGCCGTTTGGTATTGTTCCCGTATTGCTACGCGATGGAACATTTGCCGGATATCCGCACAAACTCCAATTCGACACTGACGAAATTTAAATAATATTGACAAAAGTGGTTTTGGCTGATATTTACATGGACCCTTCAATAATCTAGAATTAAACGATTCACCGTCAACCTGTGCGGCTGCATTGAAAACGAAGCGTCGTTTGTTACTCTTGTTCACATTAGTGATAGCAAAATGAGTCAAATAACAAGTATGATTATTCTCAAATGCAGCCTTCTCTGGGGACAATATTCTAGCGTAGCATTTAGAAACATATTCATTAATTTTCATTTGGTACCAGTTGGCCAAATCGTCATCTCTTTTCAATTTCGCCTCAACTCCATGAAGATGCTTTAAGGTCACAGAAAAAGTTTCCTTTAAATTGAAATCGTTATGCTTCCATAAAAGACCAGTTTCATATTGAAGACCCTTTTTCATCGTTGTTTTTGCAAGTATTTCTTCGGCTCTAATATATCGTCGGACATAACAGGTTTAACAGGCCTGATGCCAAAACTCTCCAACGTAAAATACTCAGAAACCTGACGCTGGATTTCATCAAGAATGTTCACATCAATCACGCATACAAATGGCTCGATAGCCTCTTCATTGGAAACGAACAAAGTATTTCTTAAACTCGTCTGATGTACGGAAAAATTTTCATCAATATTTATAACGTTGAACGGGCGTACAAGTCTCGTATACGGCAGACCAATTAATAACTGAGGAGTGGCATCAAAATAATCGTCAATTGCAATATCGTTTAAGACCGGATATTTTCTCCTTAATTCACCAAAATGTAGACTTTGTAAATCTTTAGTCGTTCTTACATTTCTCATAGGAAAGCTACATTCATTTTCTCTTATATTGCTAGTTTCCAGATTTACCTTCGCTGACATTCGCAATCTTGTCATTTAAAAGTGATATTTTTGAACCGTCATTGATAAATGCGATAACATTTACGCGACCCTTTGGACCCTTTAATTTACCGGCAGAAATTTAAATAGCGTTTCCTTATTTAAAGAATTACCAACAATCGTTGTTACATGTTTGTCTTCATTTATAAAGGGTGTCCCAAGAAGAACGCAATTTTTAAATCTGGCAACATTCGAAGTGTCATTGTTTGACATTTGAACAATTGTTATTGTTTGCTAGTAGAAGGTACGAGGTTAGCAAAAATGGAGCGCTACACGAATGAACAACGCATTCTCATTGTGAAATTGTTTTACCAAAATGGTGAAAGTTTTGCGGCTACAGTTCGCAAATTGCGATCAATTTGGGGTCACAATAATGCTCCAAAAGTCAACTGTAAAGAGATTAATGGATAAATTTGCCGAAACTGGGTCTGTTAGTGATGTAAAGACAACAACGCGCCATCGACCAGGTCGATCGACCGAAAATGTCGCAGCTGTACGTGATGATGTCGCTCAAACTCCATCCACCTCAATTCGACACCGAGCTCAGCAAATTGGTGTCTCCAAATCCACTTTGCAGCGAATTTTGACGAAAGATTTGCATCTTCATGCATACAAAGTTCAATTGTCTCAGGAACTGAAGCCAGCTGACCATTGACAGCGAAGGGAGTTCGTTAATTGGGTATTGGAGAGACAACATGAAAATGCTGATTTTGCCGATAAAATCATCTTCAGTGACGGGGCCCATTTTCATCTTGATGGCTTCGTCAATAGGCAGAATTGTCGCATTTGGGGTGAGGAAAATCCTCGAGTGATTCACGAGAAGCAAATGCATCCTCAACGTGTCACTGTGTGGTGTGGTTTTTGGGCTGGAGGAATCATTGGACCTTTTTTTTATGAAAATGAGGCAGGTCAAGCGCAAACAGTCAATGGTGTTCGGTATCGTGAAATGATAACCAGTTTTTTCTTGCCTAGAATTGAAGAAATGAATGTGGAGGGCATGTGGTTCCAACAAGACGGCGCCACATGTCATACAGCCAGAGAAACAATTCAATTGCTGCATCAGTCATTTCCCGGTCGTGTTATTTCGCGTTTTGGAGATCAGAATTGGCCGCCTAGATCGTGCGATTTAACACCATTAGATTTTTTTCTTTGGGGTTTTTTGAAGTCGATAGTTTACGCGAATAAGCCGACGACGACTCAAGCCTTAAAAGAGGAAATTGGACGCTGCATTAATGAAATACCACAGCATTCATGCAAAACGGTCATTGAAAATTTCATTAAAAGATCGCGTGCATGCCAGCAAAGCCGCGGCGGCCATCTGCACGATATATTGTTCCATACATAACCTCATTCTGTCTACTTAACGATATAATAAAGTTTCACGATTTTTTTTTAAATATCTGTGTTTTATTTAAAATTTAAAAATTGCGTTCTTCTTGGGACACCCTTTATCATTTGTACTTATTGTACCTATTGTGTCAACACTATCCGTTGCGTTACCACTTTGATGTTTCACAGGGTTATCATTTCTGTTTGAATGTTTATCTTCAACAGCAATTGATTATGATATTTTGTACATTTCGATAACCCACATTGACGGCGATAACTGCATTTCAACGAGCTGTGTCCGATATGTAAAGAACCAAAACATAAGTGATTGTCTTTAACAAATTTCCAACGTTCTGCCGTAGAAATATTCTTAAATTTGGTGCACTGTCTTAGATGGTGACTTTGTTTACACATTAAACAGTTTGGTTGACGACTTTCTTCTGTTGTGATGGCAAAAGATGACTTAACTTTTTCACGTTTATTGTTGTTAGCTGCTTCGGTTCTATTGAGATCGGTTTCTGTTGCCAAAGCAATATAAGTAGCAACATCTTGCAGCCACGCATTAAATTCCCGTACACTTGGGTACTGCCCCAAATTATTTATAGAATATTTCATCCACTCCTCTCGTTTCGACATGGGCAGTTTATTTACCAATTCATCTAGTAGAGTTGGATTACACAGATTTGATACCATCGAGCTAAAGTTCACTGTTTCACTTATTCTGTTGCCAGATATTGCCGGAAAGGCACGCACTTTTGTTATTTGACTACGTATCATAATTTGAGGGCGACCATAATGAAATTCTAATGTACGCATTACATGGTTTACGCTTTCGGGATGAATCAAATAGGCTTCAACTTTAGCTTTGTAAGCGAGTCAGGTTCTCTAAATTCGTGTCATTGTAGTTCTGTGTAGTTTCCCTGTAGGACACGGAAAACATTGGAAATTGCTGTGGCTGACCATTAAACTCTGGCAAATCGTGTAGCTTACGTATATGTCGGTGTTCATTTAAATGCTGTGGGTTAGGCAAGGATGTGGTGGCAGCATCTACAGCATTAAAAAATGTTGATGTTGGGGCTGTTGTTTGGCATGTCGTATGTGACGTAAACGCTTGCGTTGACTGAGGCTGCATAAAGTTAGGTATAGACGGTGTAGATGTATATGTTTGTACAGATTGAGGCGGCATAAAATTGTTCTGCTGTACAGACGTTGGTAAATATGTGTGTACATACGGTAACATACAGGTGTTCGTTTGTACAAATAGTATGGCGTACTTGAATTTGTATTTAATGAACTAAATGGAGAACGATTATCAATACTTATCTTTTGTTGCAACGGCTGATGTGATGCTGGCGCTCCGTAAGTGTTCGGCAGTGAAAGAACATTACAGACTGATGTAGTCGACAGGGCTCCAGTTGAATGTGACAATTGAACTGTTGTAGTTTTATCGGGCAGATTTGATTTGACGGCTTCAGTTAGAGCTGATGGCGTTTTGGCTTTCTCCAAAAGCATTTGCAATGACTCCTTAAGGCTACGGATTTCCTCCTTCAAATCGGCGACAGATTCTTGCTCGACAATTGTTTTGTCATTATCACTCTCGCTGGTGGAGTCGTCATTTGGCTTTCTATTTTCGTTTGGAGACGTGTTACTTTTCAATAATCGTTGACTATGGCGTATTACTAAATTCCAAGAAATTAATTAAATAATAAAAAAATGTTGCGGCAGCAACTTAAAATTTGTTGCGGCAGTAACTTTTTCCAATAGAAATATATTAAAACGCAACTTTATTATGATTTAAAATAAAGTGTGTAGTTTGGTTTTATTATCTTAAACATGTAAAGTTAGAAAAGTTTAAAATACAAATTTTACGAACTTACTTAATTCTATCTTCTAAGGCGTCCTTTGTGAAATTGTCAGTAGCTTCAAATTCTACAGGTGACTACTCAAGAAAATGGTTACCAATGTAACGAGTATTATAAAACAAAATCAGAGAAGGCAGCCTAACAAATTAAAGAGTTGCCAAAAATTCAATCCACTGTCGGCATATTCAAATAAATGATATAAACAAAATTAACGGTTATAAACTAATACATTTTTGCTTCACAACATCGATAGTTCACTAATTAAAATTGAAATCGTTATGCTTCCATAAAAGACCAGTTTCATATTGAAGACCCTTTTTCATCGTTGTTTTCGCAAGTATTTCTTCGGCTCTAATATATCGTCGGACATAACAGGTTTAACAGGCCTCATGCCAAAACTCTCCAACGTAAAATACTCAGAAACCTGACGCTGGATTTCATCAAGAATGTTCACATCAATCACGCATACAAATGGCTCGAAAGCCTTTTCATTGGAAACGAACAAAGTATTTCTTAAACTCGTCTGATGTACGGAAAAATGTTCATCAATATTTATAACGTTGAACGGGCGTACAAGTCTCGTATGCGGCAAAATGTAGACTTTGTAAATCTTTAGTCGTTCTTACATTTCTCATAGGAAAGCTACATTCATTTTCTCTTATATTGCTACTTTCCAGATTTACCTTCGCTGACATTTCTTTAGATGTTTGCAATTTGCTTTGCAATCTTGTCATTTAAAAGTGACATTTTTGAACCGTCATTGATAAATGCGATAACATTTACGCCTCCCTTTGGACCCTTTAATTGTACCGGCAGAAATTTAAATAGCGTTTCCTTATTTAAAGAATTACCAACAATCGTTGTTACATGTTTGTCTTCATTTATATCATTTGTACTTATTGTACCTATTGTGTCAACACTATCCGTTGCGTTACCACTTTGATGTTTCACAGGGTTATCATTTCTGTTTGAATGTTTATCTTCAACAGCAATTGATTATGATATTTTGTACATTTCGATAACCCACATTGACGGCGATAACTGCATTTCAACGAGCTGTGTCCGATATGTAAAGAACCAAAACATAAGTGATTGTCTTTAACAAATTTCCAACGTTCTGCCGTAGAAATATTCTTAAATTTGGTGCACTGTCTTAGATGGTGACTTTGTTTACACATTAAACAGTTTGGTTGACGACTTTCTTCTGTTGTGATGGCAAAAGATGACTTAACTTTTTCACGTTTATTGTTGTTAGCTGCTTCGGTTCTATTGAGATCGGTTTCTGTTGCCAAAGCAATATAAGTAGCAACATCTTGCAGCCACGCATTAAATTCCCGTACACTTGGGTACTGCCCCAAATTATTTATAGAATATTTCATCCACTCCTCTCGTTTCGACATGGGCAGTTTATTTACCAATTCATCTAGTAGAGTTGGATTACACAGATTTGATACCATCGAGCTAAAGTTCACTGTTTCACTTATTCTGTTGCCAGATATTGCCGGAAAGGCACGCACTTTTGTTATTTGACTACGTATCATAATTTGAGGGCGACCATAATGAAATTCTAATGTACGCATTACATGGTTTACGCTTTCGGGATGAATCAAATAGGCTTCAACTTTAGCTTTAGTATCTCCCTTCAATGCCTTTTGTTAGCGAGTCAGGTTCTCTAAATTCGTGTAATTGTAGTTCTGTGTAGTTTCCCTGTAGGACACGGAAAACATTGGCCATTGCTGTGGCTGACCATTAAACTCTGGCAAATCGTGTAGCTTACGTATATGTCGGTGTTCATTTAAATGCTGTGGGTTAGGCAAGGATGTGGTGGCAGCATCTACAGCATTAAAAAATGTTGATGTTGGGGCTGTTGTTTGGCATGTCGTATGTGACGTAAACGCTTGCGTTGACTGAGGCTGCATAAAGTTAGGTATAGACGGTGTAGATGTATATGTTTGTACAGATTGAGGCGGCATAAAATTGTTCTGCTGTACAGACGTTGGTAAATATGTGTGTACATACGGTAACATACAGGTGTTCGTTTGTACAAATAGTATGGCGTACTTGAATTTGTATTTAATGAACTAAATGGAGAACGATTATCAATACTTATCTTTTGTTGCAACGGCTGATGTGATGCTGGCGCTCCGTAAGTGTTCGGCAGTGAAAGAACATTACAGACTGATGTAGTCGACAGGGCTCCAGTTGAATGTGACAATTGAACTGTTGTAGTTTTATCGGGCAGATTTGATTTGACGGCTTCAGTTAGAGCTGATGGCGTTTTGGCTTTCTCCAAAAGCATTTGCAATGACTCCTTAAGGCTACGGATTTCCTCCTTCAAATCGGCGACAGATTCCTGCTCGACAATTGTTTTGTCATTATCACTCTCGCTGGTGGAGACGTCATTTGGCTTTCTATTTTCGTTTTGAGACGTGTTACTTTTCTGTAATCGTTGACTACGGCGTATCATTGAATTCCAAGAAATTAATTAAATAATAAAAAAATGTTGCGGTAGCAACTTAAAATTTGTTACGGCAGTAACTTTTTCCAATAGAAATATATTAAAACGCAACTTTATTATGATTTAAAATAAAGTGTGTAGTTTGGTATTATTATCTTAAACATGTAAAGTTAGAAAAGTTAAAAATACAAATTTTACGAACTTACTTAATTCTATCTTCTAAAGCGTCCTTTCTGAAATTGTCAGTAGTTTCAAATTCTAAAGGTGACTACTCAAGAAAATGGTTACCAATGTAACGAGTATTATGAAACAAAATCAGAGAAGGCAGCCTAACAAATTAAAGAGTTGCCATAAATTCAATCCACTGTCGGCATATTCAAATAAATGATATAAACAAAATTAACGGTTATAAACTAATACATTTTTGCTTCACAACATCGATAGTTCACTAATTAGCTTAAAAGTTGTGCTTTTGCACAAGATTGCGTATAGCACTGATACTAGTGAAAATTTGGATAATTTGAAACACATTCTGGTCAAATATAACGAACACCATTGGCGCATTTGCTGCGTTGCTCCACATTAAACTTGGCATTGCTTAAAATTTTTTGAAATGTATCGCAAAAGACCAGCAGTATTCAACCGTTTAAAAGGCATTTTCCCAAGACTAAGTAACGCCAAAATTCAGGAAGGGGTTGTTAATGGTCCCGACATACGGAAACTAATGAGTCGTCAAGATTTTGACCAAGTTCTGACAGACCGAGAATGAAATGCATGGCTCGCATTGAAAGCAGTCATTAAAGGACTTTTGGGTAAAGAACGCAAAAACAACTAAAGGCAATCTGTTGTAAACATGTTGGCAGCTTTCGATGAAATTGGGGTTAATATGCCGTACAAAATTCATCTCTTGCATCAGCATCTTGATCAATTTGCTCAACAGTTGCCAACTAAATCTGATGAGCAAGGCGAACGTTATCACCAAACTGCGCTTCCATCTGAAATAAGGTAACTATAGAGTGTGCATATTTTTAATTCCTAGATTTTTCTAATATCTTTGTCAGAGTGCACAATTTAAACATGTTAACGATTGAAAACTATTTTCGTTTTAGGTACAGAGGAAAGAAATCTCCACATGCAATACTCGCTAAAATTTGTTGGTGGTATAAAAACACCTTTGAAGAAAAGGAAGACGAGGAAAAAGAGGAAGACAAAGATGAAATTCCAGAATATCTGTTGGACGAAATTATCGACCTTTCTGATGATGATGGCGATGACCAAGATATTAGAGAGAGCAGTGATGTTGATCCACAGCCTGCTGAACGGCAACTGGCCAAATCATTAATTTAATTTATTTAATTTTTTTAATTAAAACTTTTCCTAACTAACATTTCAAAATTATATTTGTTTCCATATTTTTATAATTTCTTTTTCAATGTTTCTGCAAAACCAACACTGAACAAAATTCGTACATAAAAAATGAGAAGTAAATTAATATTAAGCTTAAAACCCAAGTTTTGTATTATGATTGTTTTCTTTTCAAATGAAATTTGTTAAAGAAACTGCGAAGCATATTATAGATTAAACAGAAAGCAAAAAAGACTTCGTTTTGTGGAAAATATTTTCAAAAAGCATGAAAAACAAATAATTTTTCCAACATTTTGCTTCATAAGCACCACAAAAATTATTGTTGCACAGGTTTCTAGCAATTAGAGTTATAGGCAATAAACCATATAAACAATATGCTGAAAATCGGCATTTGACTGCAAAGCTTGAAGGTCGATTAAAAAATAATTCGAACTAACATAAACAAACGCCGCGATACGGGTCTTCTAATTTAGCCTCCATTTTCACCCCTCACTCTCAGAATCGACCTAACTTTTGCTAACCTGAATTTGTTCCACAGTGATATTTTTTATGGATCTTAAAATTACTTTTTATGTGTTAAAAAATTTAAATTTACAAAACTTTGATGGAGTAAAAAAAAAAATAAGAAAAAAGGTATATTTTTTTGACGTTTTTCAAAGTTAATACTATTATCTCAAGGATTATAGGAAGTATAGAACCAAGTTTTTGCCATAAATTACAAAAAAAAACATGTTTTTAAATATGTCTACTACTTAATTTGTACTAAACTGTGTTCCACTTAATTTGTACTAAACTTTGTTTCACTTTAAAAATAATAAATATTTACCATAAATATGGATGAAAAATATATTTTTGGAAAGATTATAAAGTAGCTTAAAATCGTGTATGTAAGAGAATATTTTGGATTTACCTTTTTTTTCGAGCCACGAGAGGGCGCTAAACTTAGAGAATTTGAAGCAAAAATAGGTAAAACAAACAAATTTTTAGATGTTTCATAAAAAAAATAAAAAATTAAGTTTTTCAAAAAATGGCTTAGTTTTTTTTATTTAATTGTTCTAGTATATTTGTAATAATCTAATAATATAAATTTTAATATAAATCTTTTAAATATTTTTTTTTTGTGGTTTTAATTTATATTTTTTGTTTTGTTGAAAACCCAAAATTTACAAAACGTTGATGGAGTAAAAAAAAAATACGAAAAAGGGGTATTTTTTTATTGACGTTTTTTAAAGTTTATTCTATTATCTCAAAGATAATCAAAATAACAGAACCAATATTTTGCCACAAATTATAAAAAATCATTTTTCTAAAAATGTCTATTTTCATGATTTTTTCATAACTTTGATGAAATATTGTAGTGTTAAAAATTAAAATGATTGTGTGAAAAAAATTTGGATTTTACTCTTATTTGCACCACTAGAGGGCGCTAAATATCTGGAATTTCAAGGAAAACTTGTTAACAAGAAATGGGTTTTAATTAGAGACATTAGGAATAGTGTATTCGAGTGTATTCGTCATGAATAGTGTATTCAAAATACTGCACATTCGGTATTCGGTTCAAACCAAATATTCGGCCGAATAAAAAAAGAACAATATTCCGAATAAAAAGTGCATATGCATAACTTTTTTAATAAAAAGATTACACTTAGGCAACAAATAAACGTTTTTCGACTATAACACTTCATTTTCACTAATAGAGAACACTTTTTTAATAGTCAATAATAATCTTAAATAAATTTTATAAAATAAACTTTTAAATTATGGACTTGTTTTGAATTCTTTTAAACAAGGATCATTGATTTTAGCACATTTTTATAAAACAAATAATTTGGCGAAATAGTCGCAATATTCGGTATTCGGATAAATAGTAGCAATATTCGGTGAATAGCCAAAACATACCATGAAATCTCTAGTTTTAGTTGTTTCATAAAAAATATCAAAAATTATTTTGTTAATAAAACAATTCCATGTTTGGTTGTTTAATTCTATAGTTATTTTTTATTAAACTTAAAATATAATTTTTAATATAAACCTTCAAGAAGTTTTGTTTCTAGCTTTGAATTTTAATGTTGAAAACAAAATAATTTTGACGTGTAAATAACCACACAAAAAAATTATACACTATAAAAAGTTTGAGCAACAACACAGCAGTATTAAAAATAACTTTTGATAATAAAGTCAATCGTCAACTGATTTAGTAATATAATAGACAAATTGATGGATTTAATTTGATAGTGTTACCAGTATTAATAACAAAACAAATAAATAAACATACCAGGGTTGATGAATTTAAAACGTTAGTACTTTTTTCAATACCTTCTTTTGTAAAATGTTAACAATAATAATTAAGTCATATAATAGGCACAGAAATATTAAAATAAATAGAGAGAGAAAAAATTACAAAAATGGGGATCAAGATTAAAAAAATAAAAAACTTTTCGATCTAAATGAAGCTCAATGTTTATTATTATTTTATAAAAAGTACCATTGATTTTAAATTTGGTTGAATTTGAGTATTGTTTAAAAAGTTCCATCCCTGACAGTACTTGTTTTGTTTTATTATATTAACATTTTATTTAGCGTTATTAAAATTTATTAAGTTAGGTATGCGAACGACATGGTTTAAAAAAAAAAATTTATAAAATTTAATAACTTTTTTGAAACATGCGTGGTAGTTGAAATAATGCCTGGTTCGGTAACGAATTTTTGATAATTTCAGTTTTTTAAGTGTAATGAAAAACAAATTTATTTAACTGTAGTGTTAAAAATAATTTTCAATGACTGCAAAGTATTTTAGAGGTAACGCTATTTAAAAGAATTACAAAAATTCGGGGGGTATTGTTTGTAATAAAAAAGGATATACTAATGACTTTTTAGTTACAAAATCGAATTCAACGAATTTTAGTATACATGTTTGTTATATTTATTTAAAATAAATTAATAAGTTCGAATACAATCGGTCAACTTTTAAACGTTTTATAACATTTTTTTAAAAAAAGGATATATGACAGGTAAGCGAGTCCTTGCTCCCATTGAAAAGAAAATTGGCAAGTACGTTAATAACTTTGTTTTAATAATGTTATGTTCTGACCAATTTTGAAGATTTTATGACATTTTTAAACCAATTTTGCACCAATTTTCCCACAATTTCGTTTATCTTCTAATTAACTAAAACTAAGATCGAGTACCGAATTTCAGCAAGCTGCGATAACTCCTTCTATTTTGTCCACTCGTTATATCGGAACAAAGCACTGTGGCGCGTATTGTTGCTGTTGCCATCTCGTTGCAACACCAGTAGCTGATGCAAAGCATACACCAATTTATATTTGTGAGTTCCTTTTTTTAAATTCCTTTACCGAATAACTTTTTTTTCTTGGGTCGATGTATACAACATGTTGCATGAATTTTTGTTTTAATAAAGTGCATGCGATTTAAATATCTAATGCTATGTGGCTAGCTGACTGGACCTACCCCACGCTTAAGACCCTCACCTATTTTTTTTGTTTTGTTATATGCTACAATCTACTTAAATTTGTATGGAATATTTATATAAATCTCGAAAAAAAAAACTAAAATCAATGGTCAACGATAGAATGAGTGTAGCACGCGTCGTATAGAAAAAAGTAATATATACGAATTTTGTTGTTTTAAAAGAAAATATACTGTAGTGTGTTTGATAAGTAATAGTTATCATAAGTTCTGAAACTTAAATGGTAATCCAATACCAAACTTGTCTGTGGCATTCCTCACGAACCAAACCTTTATCGTGTGAATATGCTTAGCTTGCATATTCACACATGCATTCTGTTAGATTTAAGTTTTTGTTATTAAGAGTAATGATAATAAAGAGAAGTCATCAAACTGAACCCAAACTGTACATTTGAAGTGTTTGATTTAATCATTACATGGCGATCCTGCCCTCTCGTGGCTCAAAAATCCATATTTATGGCAAATATTTATTTTTTAACGTCATTTAAAATTTTAGTACTTTAAAAGTGGAACAAATTTTAGTATAAACCATAAAAATAGACATTTAAAAATATAAAAAAAGTAAAATTCAGAGCCATAAATATAATTGTACTAAAGATTTATACTGAAGGGTATATTTTTAGTCGATTAAAAAGACAAAATAAAAACTTTCAATTAATTTTTTACAAAATTAATTTTATTTATTTTTTCCGTGAAGCAACTAAAAGCCATATTTTTGTTAAACCATTATTGCTTAAAATTGTCCAAGTTTCAGTTGCCTTATACCACCATAAACATGTAAATTTTCAAGAAAATCAAACTCATTTTTTTATTGCTTTTAGGATATTTATACCTTGGTTTTGAGGTCTGACATTATTTCAAGCGGATCAAAAGAATGGTGTAAATTTTTTTCTATGACTCTAAATGGACTTTTATGTTATTCTTCATAAGAGTGCCAAGAAATTTTGGAATTTTTTAAAAGTTCATTTTATCGTTTGAATCTTCTGAAAACCCTGAAAAAATATACAATTTTAAAAAAATATTAAACACTATTGTAAACATAGAACCTATCCGTCATCATAAAGATATTCCACAATGTAAAAAATGTCAATTGTTTGGCCACACAAGAAATGAGTCTGCAGAATGCCAAAATCAAACAGCTGAAGCCCAAAAATGTTGCAACTGTGGTGAGAAACATCCAGCTAGCTACAGAGGATGTATTTTTGCAAAAGAACTGCAGAAAATAAGGGATAGAAAAAATAAATTTAATAATTTGGAAAAAGAAATTCAGGAGGAAAATGTCATAAACCATGAAGATCATAATGTTGAAAACCCTACAACCAGCTCTGCAAAAAAAAATCTCATACACAAGTGTATTTAATCCTACCAGTAAATCCAAAGGGGATAGTAATGTGTTACAGAGAATTTTAGACAAATTAGAAAACTTTGAAGCCTCCAATAACTCAATAGAGCTTCGAATAAAAACTTTAGAAAACAAGTTTTATTCACTATGCTAATGAAAAAGTTCATTTGAATAATGGAATGGAATGCAAATGGTCTGCTACAGCATAAAAATGAACTTTAGGTCATATTAGAAAAAGTATACATAGATATATGCCTAATATGTGAAACACACTTTACAAAACAATCGTTTATAAGACTTACAAATTACTCTGTCTACCATACTATACATCCCAGTAATAATGCGAGAGAAGGAAGCGTAATTATTGTGAAAAACAACGTTGAACATTATGAAGAAGAAAAAACCAGCAATTTCAAGCAACTACAATCACATGCAAAATAAATAACGCAAATACGGCATTCAAATCTGTAAATTGTCCTCCAAGATATGAACTAAAATGTGATGAATATAAGATACATATAAACATAAATTTAAGTTTATAATGGGCGGTGATTTTAACGTCAAAAATACTCATTGGGGATCAAGATTAGCTAATACCAAAGGTAAAGAATTGTATAAAGCTTTAGTTGCAACAGGAAGCGAAAGCGTGTCTACGGGATCTCCGACTTATTGGCCATCGGATCCAGATAAAATCCCGGATTTGATCGATTTCTTAATAACACGAAAAATTTCGAAGTCAAATCTTGAAAAAAAAATGGTTATGATCTCAATTCAGATCATTCTCCGACTTATCTCACCTACTTCTGTGATATACAAAAAAAATTCTTCCAATTCCACACTAACCAACAAATACACTAACTGGAAGCTTTAAAGATCTATTATAAGAGATAAGATTGACACAAGTTCCTTATTAATAATATTGAGGATTTAGAAATAGAAGTCGAAAACTATACTGCCCTAAAATCAAAAACAAAGTTCTGGCTTTGATTTAATTGTTGCCGTTCTTTTAAAAAAATTACCTCATCAAGGTGTAGTTAAAATCGCAAATATATTCAATGCTGCTATAAAACTCAAACACATCCCAAGTCTATGGAAAGTAGCAGAAATAATAATGATTCCAAAGACAGGAAAAAATCCAAGGGAAGCTAGCCCATATCGTCCAATTTCTCTACTCCCTGTCATGGGTAAATTATTTGAAAAACTACTTAGTAAAAATTTAAAAAATGTTATATTTAATAGAAATATAATACCAAACCATCAATTTGGTTTCCGAGAAAAACACTCAACGATTGAACAAATACATCGTATAACCCACTCGATCGAGATTGCATTAGAAAAAAAGGAAATATGCTTAGCTGTATTTTTGGATGTGTCAAAAGCATTTAACGATGTATGGCACAAGGGCTTGTTATATAAAATAAATCTACTTCTTCCGAAGCAATACTGTTAACTGTTAGAATCCTACTTATCGGACAGATACTTTAAGAGTCAAATAGGAGGATAATTACTCGAACCTCTACCCCATAAATTCAGGAGTTCCCCAAGGCAGCATTTTAGGACCTTTACTATATTTATTAAATACATATGATCTACCAGTGAATGAAGACTGTATTGTAGGTACATTCGCTGACGTCACCATTATGTCAATTGGACAGAACATTACCACATCTACATCGAAACTCCAATCTGCCCTTTTGGAATTAGATCAGTGGACTAAAAAATGGTGCATTAAATTAAACAGCTTGAAGTCTACCCACGTAGATTTTACAAATAAAAATATTGATTACAAACCAATATACATAGACCAAGAAATAACTCCATTTGCAAATACAGCGAAGTACCTTGGAATGACACTCGATGCAAAATTATATTGGAAAGAGCATGTGAAGAAGAAAAAAGAAGAACTTGAAATAAAATATAGAAAATATAGATGGCTTATTGGCAGAAAATCGCCTTTATTGTTTCATAATAAGATTATGATATATAAACAAATCATTAAACCAGTTTGGACCTATGGGATTTAGATTTGGTGATGTGCGAAGAATAGTGTAATAGAAATCATACAAAGATTTCAAAATAAAGTATTACTAAATTTAGTAAAAGCTCCATGGTACGTAAGAAACACCGATATTCATCGTGATCTAGATCTAAATAGAAGCAATTGCTTGTGAAATAAAAATCAAAGCAGAAGCACATGAAGTTAAACTTTTACAACACCAAAATAATGAAATTCCGGCCCTCTTAAATACTTCAGGATTGCCAAGAAGATTTAACCGCTACAATCTCCACGACCTTAAATGGAGCTTCAACCAGTAAGAGTTTTTTTTTGTCAAAAACTTCGTTTGCTGTAATTAATTTGATATTTAAATAAATATATTTTGTATTATGAAATTTAAACAACTGACTAGTTGCAGTCCTTAAGTAAAAAATAAAAAAAAAAATTATTATTGCTGAAATTTTGTATGCCTATTGCTTTTATTTCAAAATTTTACCAGGTCCAAAAGTTTGCATTTGTTTCGCTAGTACTTAGCTGAAGAAAGTATTTTCATTTTTTATGGTTTCGGTTTTAAGCGGTCTTCTTTTTGGTTCAGTAAATCTCAACGAACACATAGGTTTACGTTTACCTTTTAGAAAGCTTTTTTTTAGAATCGGTCTCTAAGTATGTAAGGTAAATGTGTGTGGAGTTAACAAACATGTTGAACACATTTTATTATAAAACATTTTGTCTGAAAGTGATCCCAGAATTAAATAAAAAAGATCAAATACATATGTGTTACAATATAAAATTTATTTTCGATTAAATTTTAAAATATTTTGTTGACATGTGTAATGTATTACCTATGGAGAGTATTCCAACGGCACAGCCGAATATACTTGTTTAATTATAAGTCTGTTCATAAGTTAAAACATAACACTAAATAAAAAGAGATTTAAATCTTCAAAATGAAAAAGTACTTATTGAAAAAAATATAAGTAGAAAGTACAAACATTTTATCAAATTAAACTGACCGACACAATGCTGGTATTTGCAAGATGTCGCCAATTTGATGTCTTAATTTTATATAGCATAGTATGCTGAATCTGAACTATTCAATCAGCTCGCTGGTGCTGAATGTTGACTTTAATGTCAATTTTTATTTACTTAAACTACGATAATACTTTAAAATAGTTGAAAATTTAAGAAAAATTAAAATATATAAACTGGTCAACCGATACAAAACACCACTATTCGGTTTATAATAAAATAAAAAACCGGTTAACCGATTTTCGGTATTTTGTGAGAAATGAATTTAATTTAACTGCAAGGTTGATTACTCACCCTTATTGTTTCGCCATATTCTTTCCATACCATTTCTGTGTAAAGCCATCCGGGCTAGTTCACAAAATGATTCTCTGATATTAAAATCGCAAAGAGGAGATATTTCAAAACATGACATATTATTACGTGACGCATATAACTCGGCTTGTTTTGCTGCAACCTGCCTTTTAAAAGCCAGGTGAAGTCTATTTCCTACAAGAACTTTTGGTATTCCAGGAGCATGCTGTTAAAAAAGTACAAATAAATAATTAAGTTTCAAAAATTACAAATTTAAATTCTTACAAGCAAGATATCATCGGGAAAAGTTGGATATGTGATAGAGGGGAGAAAATAAATAAATACGTATTTTTTAGCGGCCCAAGCTCATGTCTAGGGAGTAAAAACGTAGATTCGTTTGCGAGGGAGCATGTCTAAGTCACGAAATTAAAATTAATTTGTTCATAGAACTAAAGTAGCGGAAAGTGGTGTACTATTAAACATTTGACAGAAATGTTTTGAAAACGCAAAATATTTGTTGCTAATGATGCATACATATGCAATATTAAAAAGTATCTAAGTTTTTTTTCAAAATTTACTATTTATTTCAACCCTATAGACCAAAAAATAAGTAAAGTATAATAGTTCTTTAGAAGAAGCTTTTAAAATAAAAATACTAAAGTCATTCTATATGAAAACACCGAAAAAAATGAAAAATTGTTGCTGGACCATTTTTGATTTTGTTTAAATTTTGTGGAAATGTTCCTAAGGGTTCCCAGAACCAAAATCCAAGAGGATTTAATTTTTGCACACGGCACTCCCGGTTTACGCAAAATAAAAAAACTAAAAAGTCTTGTTTTTGTGCGTAGTGGTTTGAGCTGTTAAAATTTTTCTGCTAGAGATATCTACATGATCAAGGCATCGTTTTAAAGCCGAAGGATTGTAGTTTCTATCAAAAATATAAAATTTGACTCAATTCATACACCCGAAAATAACGTGGTATTAAAAATAAGCATATTTCATTAGTTTTTTGTGTTTTTCAATGAACTCCAGTATCGGCGCTTATGAATATAAAAGCATAATAATTCTCAGATACATATTAGACATGTCGGAGAAAAATACAAAATTAAAATTGGCTCAATCTGGCAACTCGTTATGAAAAAATCGTTACTTGAAGTTTTGAAAATTTGCATATTTCAGGCTACAATTTGGTCATGTTTGTTAGCAGATACAAACTTGAAAACTACAGAGTACTTACTCCCTACTTTTAACTTTATAACACTTCAAGACCCGTTTAGTTATTTTCACTACTCTCGGATTTACAGGGTTTTAAAGAAAAGCCTTTTTGATATTTGTATTTATTTTTATACTTTTCTCAATTGTTATATACAGAGAAATTAAAATAAAAACAAATAGTATTATGAAGTAACAAAGAATAATTATGGACTAAAAAATATATTTAATAAATTCAGTTGATTTTTTAAATAGGCACATGAAGAGGACATACTTCATGTCAAGTAGAAAATTTCTGTATTTTAGCTTTTCTTTAAACACCTGTGAGTTCAAAAGAAGTGGAAAAAACAAAACGGGCCTTGAAGTGTTATAAAGTGAAAGGTATATTTGATTCTAATTCCCAGCAAAACCAAACATTACCAAATAATGAGTAAAGTAATGTATAGCCATAGCGGCCGATGGATTACTTTACACCTTACTTCATTGATGAAGTTTACAGGCGATGAGCTTCAAAGTAATGTATATTCCCATTAATTTAGAGGTGATAATGTAAGGGGTTACTTATATGGTTACGAGAATGGAAAAAGTAATGTGTCTAAAAATAGTTTTTTAAAAAAAGGGGAATTTTTATTAAAACAATTATTACAAATATTTTATTTAAAATATTTGTAATCAAAAATAATGTGGTCAAGCTGGGAATCGAACCAGGGAAATCTGGCTGCCAGCCAAGAACTGAGCTATCGACGCATATAGTATTTGATTGCTTTAAACTTAAATGAATTGTTGCGCTTCGTTTTTTCGCTAGTGTTATCAAAACATAGAGTACCCTTTTGCTTACAAAAAAGCACAAAGTAATGTATCTAAAAATAGATTTTCAAAAATATGCCAATTATTACATTTATAAATCATATATTACGTAATCAATAATGAGTAAATTATTACTTATTAATAAAAAAGGTAACGAGCTATCATTACAAGGTAACGCATTAGAATATCGCACCTATTACCAATGTTTTGCTGGGTTGTAAATGGCGTATTACCAAAAATTAAGTGTAAAGAAAGTGCAAAAAGGATGAGTACTGTTCGAAATAAAAATGGCGAAAAATCTAAAGAGCAAAAACGTCTAGAACTATTTAACCTTAAAGAAATCTACGTAAAGTTCAAGCAAACTTATCCACTTCTAACAGTAGGATTTTCAACTTTCGCTTCATTACGTTCCAAAAATTTTATTTTAGCCGGAGCAGCTGGCACCCATACGGTGTGCGTTTTCTGTATTCACCAAAATATGAAGCTAATGTTAATGGCATGTAAAATAAAATTCACTTACAAGTACTTTATTAAAATAAAATAAAACTTATTCCACGATTCTTAATTACCCACATTTAACTATAACTTTTCTACTTTAAATGATAAAAATATACCATGTGCCTATTTTCTGCCACCACAGTAAAATTTTTTAACATAAAAAATCTACTGAATTTATTAAATATATTTTTCAGTCTATAATTATTCTTTGTTACTTCATAATACTACTTGTTTTTATTTTAATTTCTCTGTATACTATAACAATTGAGAAAAGTATAAAAATACATACAAAAAATCAAAAAGGCTTTTCTTTAAAACCCTGTAAATCCGAGAGTAATGAAAATAAGTAAACGGGTCTTGAAGTGTTATAAAGTTAAAAGTAGGGAGTAAGTACTCTGTAATTTTCAAGTTTGTATCTGCTAACAAATATGACCAAATTGTAGCCTGAAATATGCAAATTTTCATAACGAGTTGCCAGATTGAGCCAATTTTAATTTTGTATTTTTCTGCGACATGTATAATTTGTATCTGAGAATCATTATGCTTTTATATTCATTAGCGCCGACACTGGAGTTCATTGAAAAACACAAAAAACCAATGAAATATGCTTATTTTCAATACCACGTTATTTTTCGGGTGTATGAATTGATTAAAATTTTATATTTTTGAAAGAAACTATAATCCTTCAGCTTTAAAACGATGCCTTGATCATGTAGATATCTCTAGCAGAAAAATTTTAACAGCTCAAACCACTACGCACAAAAACAAGACTTTTTAGTTTTTTTATTTTGCGTAAACCGGGAGTGCCGTGTGCAAAAATTAAATCCTCTTGAATTTTTGGTTTTGAGACCCTAAATATCATTTCCAGTTAGTTTGAGTAAAATCTAAGATATGCTAGCTTTGCCGATTTCATACAGAATAACTCTAAAGTATTTTTTATTCATGTTTGAAAAACTATTATCCTTCACAACATGTTTTTAAACATAGTATATAAAAAGCTTATTCATTATAAAAATTTTAAGAGTTACTCAATCTTGTTTGAGAAATTACCATCCTTCTTACTATATTTTTAACATACCTGTAAAAAGATTTATATGAGCAAAAATATTAACAGTTTCTCAAGTATGTTTGATAAACTTTTCTCTTTAGCAATATTTTTTCAAACTTTATATTATAATTTTGTTTAAAGTCTCAATATTTAACATTTTCTCAACAGCATTGTAAGTATGGTTATAAAAGACTTATTGCAAACAAACATTTCTAAACTCTTTAAGCTATCACACATTAGAACAATTATGCTGGCAGAATATGCCAGCTTGTAAGCAAGCGGTGTGAAGAGAATTGTTTTTTGGTGGCGTGAGGTTTCAACCAGCTTCTACCCCGCATTAGCATCACAAAACCAATACATGCACATTTTTAAAAAACGCTAAATGTTGAATTCATACAAAAACACTAACACACTCAAAGCTATTGTATACGTATACATTTTATGCCAGACGAATCATTCTCGTGTGTTTTGAAAAGAACAAAAATTGTGCGGCTTTAATATTAGTCTAATGTGTGATGGCTCTGAAGGCTTGTTCCAATAAAGTCCCGTTAATTTTACCGTGAGTTCATCGTTGAATATGTTGTACCGCGTGCAGTGTCATTTCATTGTTATTCTTAATTTTGCTTCAAGTGCATACATGTTTTTGATGTTTTTTTTTTAGTTTTGCATTTATTAAGTATTTTTTAATTTAATGTTTAATTTTTTACTTTTTTTTCCATTTTGTATTTAATTTTAGTATTTTTTAATTTTAATAAAAGTGAATTAAAAAAATACAATAAAATGTGAATTTCTTATTTGAAAACATAAGCTTATTCTACAATTGAAGGCATAAGCTTATTCTACAATTGCAAGCATAAGCTGATTGTACAATTGTAGAATAAGCTTATTCTAAAATTGCAAGCATAAGCTAATTCTACAATTGTAGGTATAAGCTTAATCAGTAATATTTTCACGATGGTTTCTTTTTGGTTTTTTCTACAATAATTTTAAAGCGTTTTTCAATACTTACTCCAGCCTTTTTAAAGCTTAAGGCTTATGCTCGCAAGCTTATTACAAATTATTTCTAAAAAATGTTGGTCTATTGGGAAGGTACACTTTTTAAGTGTAAAATAATCTATTCGGATTTCTATTAAGACAGTTTTTTTTTATCAAAATATTTTAACACAAAATATGCAAAAAACTGTAGTACACTCAATAAAATAATGTTTTATGATGTTTTAACATCGTAGTTAAAATTATTAATTATTTAAATGGGGCCTGTTCGGAAATGCATCACTGCGCTGCATCTGATGCGCATTGCGTTCGTAAAAGCATAAGTTGGCATCACTACAAATGTCAGATGTTCGATGGGCAAACAAATGTCAAACATGCATCATAAAAATGGCTAATGCAATTCAAGAGTAAGTACAAAGTTTACTAATTATTTAATGTTTTTCTAATCGACCTTTGTTAAATGAGGTCCAAAATGGTTTTAGCGCACACAGCAAAGCCTGAAATCCAAAATTGTAGTAAATTTAAACTTTAAACAAATATTCCTTACTTGAAATGGTGAGCGATTTATTCGAAAATGATAAAAAAAATGTCATTCGGATATTCTTGGATAGTCTTAAAGTAGCCCAAGACTTTTTGAATGCGCCTTTTATTGTCCATATATTTTTCAACAATAAATTTATTTGTTTTTTTTTTTTTTTGTTAATTGCTCAATTTACAATCAATTTTACTTTCATCCAACTCACAAAACAAATTTATTATTAATTTTCCCGTTTTAATGCTCATGCGTTCGAAATTGTATACAACCTGCGCAACAAACTAAGCATCAGTATCGCTTTGCAAACTAATCACCCATTTCCGAACAGGCATTTTAAAAAAATGTAAAATTTATCAAATATTATAAACAAATTTCAAAGTAACTTTATAAATGTATTTTAAATATGCCAAAGTTTCATACTTTTTAATACCAGTAGCCAATTCCTCTAACTTTTTGCGAGAAGTTTTCGCATCAAAAAGTGTGAAACGAAAAATTCCACTGCTTCTTGATTTGTGAATAAAAAGCGTTTCTGTATTTCGATGCGAAAAAAAGAAAACACTGGAATATTCAAGTCTTCTGTCAAATACTAATAAAAACCAGTTGATTTGAACGATTCACTTAATTGAACTATTTAAACTAGTTCACTATTATTCGTTACTTTCATTCGTTTCTTAAAAGCATGTATATTTTTGTGACAACTTCCCGATTCCCCTTTCGCCGCTATCAGGTATTACCGTTTGGAAAAAAATGTTCGCGGAAAACCCCATGCTGGGAGTTACTTCGGTGCAGAGTTCGAAAATCGACTTGGTTATATCTTCGTCATTTATGATCGGATTGGCACAATGTGTACACCAATGGAAAGATAATTTAAATAAATTTTATGAATTTTTTTAAAACATTACGGCCCCGCGAAGTAATTTTCATCTTGGTTAATTTTTTAACAAAATGTGTTTTTAGGGAAAAGACTGTATATAGCTATTTGAATTAAAAAAAAAAAACTAGTAGCTACGATTTTAAGCTTTAGTTTAAGATGAAATTTACATTTTTAGCTCTAAAAACAATAATAATTAAGGAAATAGTTGATATTTTTTATATATGTGGTCAAACTTAAAAAATATTGCGCCAATTTTTTCTTTACAAATACCCAGCAAATAAGGCGATGTAGTTCAAAAATTTCAAACACAATTGCTGATTTTTCTGATTTAATGCTGGTCTTTTAGACAAATTTTTAAACTTAACACATAAAGTCATCATGTACGAGTTTAATTAGCAAAAAAATCATATATTTTTATAAAAATACTTGAATATTTGAAGAAAACACAAATGTTTACAATTTTTTTTTAATTTTACTGCTATATTAAATTCATTAGTCAAATTATTTAAAAAATAATTACTTATATTACGTATATTTATTTTATGTAAATATAATGATTTTAATACATTTTACAATTTATTTAATTTTATATGTATTTGATAAAACCTCTAAGTCAGAGTTTTTGGATGCGTGTTAAACCTGGTTTAGTTAAACCAAAAACAAACTTTATAACATACATATACGGTTTTATTTATTTTTTTAATGCAGTTACTAAAAAATATGTTAAAGTAAAATGAACGAAAATTTGGCCTGATTTCAAAATATCAGGATTAAAAAGTTTTCTTTGTTTTCAGTTGAATAAAATGCAATTATTTTAAAAGTGTTTCTAATTTGCAACGTTTAAAGCACTTCTTTAAATTCATATTTTCACTTATTAAAAGGATGTAACTTAACAACAAACCTCAAACGCTAATTGAAAATACCATATTTATTTCAATGAAAAAGAATATCAAAAATACAATTTTATTATGTAACTGTCTTGAAGAAGACATCGAAACAAAAGTTTAATTAATAACACTTTTTCAAACTTTTGTTATTATAAGCTACCTAAGTATACTAAATTTAAAGAAATATTTTGGTTTCAATAGGAATTATACATGCAGTGCCACCTCGCTTAACGCAACTCCTCGTAAATTGTTTGTACTGTTGACTCAGTTAACGCAACTTTAAAAAAAAACCTCAGTTATCGCAACTTTCCTCCCAAAAAAATTAGATAGAGGCATATCTGCACAAGTGATTTGCGATGAATATAAAGCGCACAAATCAACAATAACAAGAATTAAAAAAATGAAGCTGCATTGACGACTTTACTCCAGCGTTTCCTAAAATTAAATGTCAGAATGCTATTGATTCTTTTCACATTTGTCTTCAATGGGCCGATGAAAATAGAATAGCCTTAAAAGACATTATGTTTATCCAAAAACCTTCGTGAAATTGCAGTGCAGAAAAATATTTCATGCAATAAAACACAAAGGATTTTCACTCTTGGTAGTATATTTACAACCCTTGTATATTTAGAACTACAAAGCGTGAACGACTTTTTCGTGTATTTATTTCCCGCATAAACACAGCTATTGTAAATTAATGAATCAGCTGATTTTTGTTTTTCATCAATTTGAAAACTTAAAATATCAAAAAGAATTTGAAGTTAACAAAATTGCCTATATTTACGGAAAAATATAAAATTATAAATTTTTTAGAGCAAAATGCAATTAACCAAATAGAATTTGCAGAGATTCTGGGCTTGAAGATACGGTATTACTTGTAATAATAAAAACCAATAGCTGCTGAATTTCACTATCGGTCCATCTTTAATTACTTATTTTTTCACGCCTTTGTTTTAAGTTGGGTTTTTCATTATTTTGATCCATTATTTAACTTTTTTTTAATAGTGACTACAAAATGAAAAATAAAAAAATCAAACAATTGGTTTGGCGGCTAAGCGATCAGCTGTTTTAGTCTTGTAAATATACAACATGTATTTACTATACCTTTTGGTCTTGTATTTTAACCACACCCTAGTAAATTTTAGCTCTATACATTTTGTTGTTGTGGTGTAGTAAATGGTAGTACTTTTACTATATCTACAACCTCTACAAGATCTGCAAGGGTACTTTACTACCAAGAGTGAAAACCTTTATTATATTTGCCTGCAAATATCATGTATTTTTGCCTCTAAATATATGTATATGTTTGGATCACATGAAATGCCTCTGCAAATATATATGTTTGCCTACAAACATAAAATATTGTTAGTCATAAACATTATTTCTTTTCATGTAATATATTAGTTTACAAAGCAATTATTAATAAAAGCCACGCAATAGGTTGTATTAATGCAACTTTCCAAGTTATCTCTATATTTAAATGGAAAGACCTGGAAAATAAAATGAATACATATATTGTTTGTCATTTGTTAACTGCTTTTAACTAAAAATATTATACAGTGAGCAGCAAAAGTCAAAATAAAAAATCTCCCAAATTTTTCGAAAATTACGTAACTGAAAGTGTGACACTTATTTTTATTTTGTGTATTCACTTGTATACTACCACAATTCCAAAAATATTTCACTTGTTTAACTAAATAAAACGTATATAAATTGTACACCAATGTAACTCCATATTTAAGCACAGCATAAGTCATGGTACCCCTAGTCGTAAATGGTCTTATATTTGATTTACCCTATAAAATTTTATTGTAAAACTGTTGACATCACTTAGACTTTTGTTGATTCTCTTTTAAAAAACGTTACGATACTTTCCAAATTTTCAAGAAGCTTTTGTTAATGACAAGAAGTAATTTTTAAAAATGTAGAGAAGTTAGCAATTAAAGAAGGAACAATAATAATTAATAGAAATGGGTAAATCATACATCGAAACTGCTAAAATTATAAATAGGAGCAAATCAACAGTGCAAAAAGTTATAAATCTTTTCCAAAGATGAAAAAGAATTAAAAATAAGCCACGAACAAGCCGTCCACCAAAGCTCAATAATAGAATTAAAAAATACCCATTTAGAAGTGCAACTAAAATATCTTCGGAGTTGAAGGAATTATTGGGAAAGCTGTTTCTGCAGACACGATCGTGGCACATTATGTAGGCCGGTACTGCTCGCAAGAAGCCATACTTTAGCGAAACAAGCAGAAAAAAGCTTATGGATTCGCAACAGAATATAAAATTAAAGCAAACGACTTTTGGGAAAAAGTAATTTTCTCCGACAAATCAAAATTTAACATTTTTGGTTCGGACGGACGTGAATTGGTGTGGCGCAAAAATTGCGACGAGCTAAATCCAAAGTGCGGGATCATAGTCCCAATTTATTTTATTTGTTTTTTTGTTTTAATTTATGCGATAAATAAATAAAAAAAATTTATAATGGTATGTATAGTTTTAAGACAAAAAAAAATTTAATTTAAAAAAACAAAATCTTAAAAAGTTTGTATGAAATCATTAATTAACAAGAAAATTACAAAAGCCTAGAGTTGTAAAATTTCGATACTTTTAAACATTTGATACTACTCAATACTTTTTAAGTGTTGACTCGATCCTACTCAATACTTTTTACATCCATACAAAAACAGGATTGATGTATTTAATGCTTTTGGAGTAAAATTACGTTTATATACAGAAAAGTGCCACTCGGAAAGTATTCAGTAGGTACTTTAATATGAGGTTTCCACAAGATGTACGTCGCTAGACGAATGAGTCACAACATGTATTTTGTATTGCATGTATTTTGTTATTGTATTTTCGTTTGTGTGAAGCAAAACGTCATCTGGAAACACCACTAAGTATTGAGTTCTCGAAAAAACGGTTGGTATTGTGTATTAAAAATACAAAATACTCAACACTATATAAAAAAATCGTACGACTAATTGTTAAACTTTTGTAACGACAGAAGTCGCGCCGCTCGTTTCTGTCTACACACATTGTTATTACACCGGCAACAACTACAATATAAAGCAAAGCATCGAACAAATCAGTTTCCAGCAGACGTGAACACTAGGTAATTTCATCACTAATATCCCTTTCTAGCTCTGGAGGAAATCCTTTGAGATCCAGTAAGTATCCTGCGAACATCCTTGAAGGTTCTGCGGATAGCATTGAAGGTCCTGCGAATATCCTTGAAGATCCTGTGGATATCTTTGAAGATCCTGCGAATATCCTTGAAGGCCCTGCGAATATTCTTGATGATCTTGCGAACACCTTGAAGTTCCTGCGATATCCTTGAAGGTCCTGCGAATATCCTTAAAGGTCGTTTGAACATCTTCAAAGGTCCTGCAAATATCCTCGAAGGTCCTGCGAACATCCTTGAAGGAAATTGCATCTAATCGACCTCAACAGAAGAAGCGTGCCGACCCAGGCGCTGTCCTCCCCTAATCGAAGTCCACAGAGAGAGCGTTCCATCCCTGGTCGCTGCCCTCACCTAGGCGACTCGATTTTTAAATTGTTTAAAGTTTTTTTCTGTCTGCCGGAATTTGCGCCGCTAGGACACGTCACTGACCAAATTAAGCAAGTGGATGCTTTTCCCTTAATTAACTGCCAGTTTTAAGGCAGAATTAAAGAGATCTTTATTGTGAATAATGCACTACTTATAAATAACGGAATTTTTCCAAAATAAATATTAATATAAAAATGAGTGAATTATAATGAATTGAGTAAAACAAGTAAGAGCGGCTAAATTCGGCTATGCCGAATCTTATATATCTTTCACCATAGTTGGGAAAAAAGTGAAGTGTATATATGGACATTAGACCGTACAGATCTCAGTTGCTACCACCTTAATGAACTACTCTAATATTTTAAAATGAAAGCTCGCAAAAAAGCAATAAACTTTTTCTAGGGAAGTATTCCAATAATTCCAGCGGAACTATTATTTTATTTTTTTTTTATTTTTTTTTGTTGCCGAATGTAGGGCATTTTTAATTTTTTTGTCATATCTTCTGTATTTACAGTCGGATCTTAAAGGGTTATATATCAATGTTTTTGTCGCAATGATACCAATTTGTTACATCGAAAATCATTGACCTCAAGCACCCTTTTATACTACTTAAGGGGTAAAACCTACGTAGAAAGCCTATATATAAAAACTTCCTTTTTTTATTTTTTTATTTACGGAGATGTGTTAACAAATATTGGTTTTCACAAGATTTATGAAGGAGTACAAAAAAATATTTGTTTTACACAAAGTTTTACAAAATGATAGTATATTTACAAAAGAGGTCCACGGCAGGCAGCATTACTTAATCAATTTTTGATATAAAATGGCGACCCCTACGTTCGGCCAAAAAAAAAAAAAACATTTTCGAAATTTTCTTGTTAAAATACTTTATATTTGAGGGTGTACGGTGAACTTTTTTTTTTGCCTGTAAGGTGGTACGGTCTAATGGACAGATTTATATACGGACATCTTTAAGAGGAAATTTAGTTTGGTGATAAGACTTGGAGTCGAGAAAATTTATGGTTCCCGGAAATAGGTATTAAAAAAAATGTCATAACTATTTTCAGCAAATATGTTTTACTAAAGATTTTCGATCATTGGATATATAAGACGTATCCATAGGTCATATTTTAGCTCTAAAACTTTAGTTTTTATAAAAATGTTGATGTTTTTAGCCCATTTATGGAGTATTTAATTACGGTCTTACCGTTCTTAAGATATAAATTAATCTATTTTGTGCCACGCCCAATTCAAGGATCCCGCCCACATTTGTTCAGATGTGTATTGATAACCAAGATGCTTGCACCTTATTTGGAAAGTTTTCCTCTTTCCGTCCTCCATTTATACAGAAAAGCTGACCGACATCGTTAAGCCAACTGTGCTGGACGTATTTGTTTTGTTAAAAAAAAAACAAAAATAACAAGTCTTAAGAAAATCAAAAAAAAAAAGTGTTAAAAAAATATAAAAATAAAAAAAGTTGAATAGACGGGAATCGAACCCGCGCCTTAAAGAAAAAACTTATTTGTGACATAAAACTTAGACCACTTAGCTATTTAAGCTTATACAAACCGTCGTTAATAGAAGTAAAAAAAAACAGTTTTTGTTAAAACAGCTTTGTTTGGTTTTCATTTAAATGACAAATCTTTGTATGTGTTTGATGTTTGTGTATAAAAGGTAAGTAGGTGAAAGAAAAGAATTTCAACAAATAGATGTGTTTGTTATGCGTATAATTCTACAAATATATTAAACAAACGGATTTTACGGAAAAAATTAGAGGTAGTCCTGGTTTTTTGCTAATATCTCAGCCATTTATCAACCGATCTGGCTGATTTTCAATAGCAAACAGAAATGGATCACATGTAACCGAAATATATAACAATTAAGTCCTCATCATGTCTGGGGTCTTCGGAAAACCCATTTCAACACACAGACATCGTTAAATCAACTTCGCTCTTCATAAGGACCCAGAATATATATACTTTATAGGGTCTAAGATCAATATTGTAGAAATTACAAACGGAATGACAAATTTTTATACCCTTCCACCTGTGGTGAAGGGTATAAAAATGAGTAAATTGTAATGTGTAAATAAATTGTGTTACTGTTGTAATATTTCTAATTGGGATAATGAAGAGTAAAATTTTGAGTGTTTTCTTAATTAAAGTAAATAGTGAATGAAAAAACCAAAACATATGGGTATTTCTATATTGCAAATCATTTTTTGAGGTCATTTTGGTGAAAAAAGTTCACGCGCCAAATGCAGTTTCCCGTAAGAATTTTTTTTAAAATTTATTTTTTAATTGTTTACAATATATAAGTATATGTATATGTGGTACATTAATGGTATATATTTTATATGATTAAATACACTTTTTTGCCACGTAAATATAACAATGATAAATAACATAGTCAATGAAATAAATTTTAAGTTTAGAGTACGAGTAGTTTTACATAACAAATAAATACTTTGATAGCGCGTTCCGCGCATATATTACTGCGCTACTGATTCGGAATTATAGACGATTAGAAAAATCTAAATGAAATTAAATGGAACTTAAAATTTAAAACTTCATCGCATTTGGCGCGTGAACTTTTTTAACGATCGCGAAAGGGTAGTATATTATTTCATGGACTATACGGCTGTGCGATGAAGAATTTAATATTTGCAACAAAAGGTATAACCCTAATGTGTATACTAGAGTGGTCCAAAAAAAATCAAAGTTTGAATTTGCAATACCCCTTTTCCTTAATGTCTAAAAACTCTGTGTGCCAAGTTTCAGCTAAATTCGTTTATATTTAGAGGTAGCCAAAAAAGATACCTTTTAAGAATTAGTACATCGTTAGATTAATTTAAACAAAAAGTGGGGTTGACTTTAAATTCAATTATTTTTTAAACTATACGCTATAATTTAACAGAACTTTTCAGTACAGTCTTAATTAATGTTCTCAATGTCCAGGGGAAGGGTGCAGAATAGCACCCCATAGAATATTCCAGTAGGCTCCTGTCTAGTGCGGAATGTAACTTAACTACTCCAACATAGGAGGCGAAGCCCTCGCTATTGCATGGACTATCAAAAAAATCCGAGGTTACATTGAGGGAGCTTAAGTAAACCTGATCACAGATCACCGACCACAAAAATGGCTGATAAATATAAAATCACCTACAGGTCGCCTGGCTCGATGGGCACTATTGTTGCAGCCATTTGACATTACAATGGAATATAAACCGGGAAAGACTAGTGTCATAGCAGACACATTATCCAGACCGCCATGTGAAGATAACCATGATAAAGCAACCCCTTGTAAAATTCGTGCGTTTGCCATTGAAATATCAAGAAAAAGTGCCAGCGAAATAAGGGATCAACTGAAAGACCCACAACTAAAGAAAATTGTTGAAGGCTTTGAAAATAAAAGCCCAGACATTTCACATTAGGCCAAAAGAGGATATATTTTGAGCAATGGCATATTATATTGCTACAACAACGAAGATTCGGACGATGCCCAACTCGTGGTACCTAAAGAGCAAAGGATAGAAATTCGACGGAACTTTTAAAAAAATTACAGCCAAATATTACTGGCCAGGAATACGAAAAGATATCGGGAAACACGTAAAGAAATGTATAGAATGCCAGATATAAAGCTACCAATTTAAAACCAGCAGGATTATACCAAACTATTTCAAAAAGAAGAACTCTCAACATCAGACTGTCACTTTATTCTCTCTTTTTTCTTTATGTTTACTAAGTATATGTGTAAACGAACATAAATAGTAGTTCCGTTCGTTTACCAAATAATTTGTACAAATTTTTACAGGATGTCGTTCGTTTACCCAAATACTCGGTAAACGTTAAGCAAAAAGAAAGAGAATAAAGTGAGAGTTTGATGTTAAGAGTTATTCTTCTTTCTCAAATTTTTACTGGACAAATTATTTCCAGCAAGAATTTACAAGCAGAAAAAAACATATGATTGAAAAACATGTGATAAATTTTTGTAAATACAAATACAAATATTTTACAACTACTTTGTTTTATGCAAATGCAAAGCATCAAATATTGTTAAATGAATTATAGAAAAGATAAGAAAACCTTCTAAAATGTTTCTGCACTCAGTTTCAATTCAAATGAACAAGTGTTCTTTTATTTTCAATTTTGCTTTGTACATTGCCGTTTCTTAAAAGGACTAACTGTAACTAATAAAAACACACTGTAAAATAAAACTAAAATACTTTACACGGCTCGTCATGAGCTGAGTAATAACCAAAATTCATAATGTTTAAACCAGTTAAATTCAATTATATTTCAATTAGTTATACATTCAATGTAAAATTATTTGTATAACAATTAAACCATTTTCTTATAATTCTTTAAGAACTCTATCCTCTTGTCTACGTCTCAAAACTCTCGCTTCCCTTCGTTGGAAGAACGTATGATATGAAAAGGTGTACGGTCTGACACGGTGGCTTCGGCCGACTACTCAAGTATGGGTGTATTCTTTTCACCACAAAACACACTGAATCATAAACAGAAACTTCGTGTCAGAAAAAAAAGGAACCAAAAATTAATTCAGTAATCTAAAAATACTGGAGCGGGTCAGATGTGAAAAGGATTACCGTGAATACCTGCCAACAAGGCCCAACAGCACTGGGTGAGTACAAAGCGCCGACCAGCGCCCCCATATGCAGTAACTACACATGAGTACCAATTTGAGACCATGCATTTGGGCTTTTCCCCCCCTTGGTTTGGAGCGGAGCCAATCTAAAACTCCTACCGATCTATGGGTCACGGCACCCGGTTACAATGCAACTCCACACAGATCATACGCTCTCCCCGCGATTTGGGTCCAAACCACAGCCACCACGAAGCTCCCCGAAGGGCCGCACCCACCAGAGTCAGGCTGGAACCGAAGTCCCAGGGGCACCTGACACCCGTGGCACCAGATTAAAGTCTTCTGTCAGACTTCGTAGCCGAAACTACTACCAGTTGGACCCCAAACGGCAGAGGAACGCCGCGACACGCCAAGAGCCGTAGAGCCAACACCGGACACCACACACAGGGGGAAACACCAGCCCACAACTTCACCAACATTGGAACGCACCAACAAACACCACGACGTTGAGCGGACAAAAACCGCGACATTCGCGGACGCCGAGGTTCGCGGATGGTCGAACAGAAGAATGCCCGAAACTATACCCGCCGCAACCTTCTCTTAAATGCCTCACGGGCGAAACCGCCTAGACACCTAAATGAAGTCTCGCTACCTAGTGACCCACTGACGTCCCAAACACCACCAGTGCGGACAACACCCATAGCGCCAAGGTCCTTATATCCGCGTATAAGGGGCACTCAAGGAGCACATGCCGCCAGTCCTCCAACGCGCCACCACATCGGCACCCAGATGTGTCAGCAAGGCCCTTCTGATGCAAAAATGCATTGAGCGAGCCATGCCCTGTGAGTAAGAAACCCAGGCTAAGCCCGAAGCCGAAGTCCGGGCGACTCATCACAAACGCCGCATCACGTATGAATTCATACGTGGCACGACCCTTCGCGCTAGCCGTCCACCTATTCCGCCAGAACACCACTAGACGCTCCTCCAGCAGAGCCCTAATTCGCCTCACGTCCCCTAAGGCCGACTCCTCAGCAGAAAGCCAATCACTAACGGGAAGCGGTAACCCCTTCTTGACCCTGAAAATGATGGCTCGACGCATCACTTCCAGATCAAGGGGGGCAACACCCAGCAAGACCTGAAGAGCATCTGTCGAGACAGTCCGACAAACTGGCATGCAGGCGAGCATAGCAACCCTCTGACACGATAATACTTTGGCTTTGCCCGCAGCAGTAGTAACCACGTCGCTCCAAACAGGCGCAGCATAAGCTGCTAATGCAACAAATAACCCGCCATATATGGTACGCGTGGCACGCCTGCTCAGACCCCAGTCACTCCTAAGGATGCGTCTGACTTTACCTACGACGGCACTCAGCTTGTCCCTAATGTAAGAAAGATGAACTAAAAAGTTCATCCTCTCAGCCATCATTACTCCCAGATATTTGACCTCAGTCACATACCTGAGACTAAAGTCACCAGACCGAATGAGTGGCGGACGACCATGCGACAATTTGCCCTTCAGCAACATTGTAACGGTTTTGTCCCTAGCAACATCAACACCCACATGATTGCCCCACTCACTTACATCACGCATGACCTCCTCACCCTTCCTCTCCAGATCAGCACGAGACTGTCCTTCGATTAGGATGAGCAAATCATCCGCATATGCGCACAACTTATAGGAGCGGCCGAGCCGCCTCAACAGGGGATCCATCATGAGGTTCCATATAAATGGACCACAGATAGAACACTGCGGACAACCACGAACGACATCCCGCCAAACTGTGTCGCTGGCGCCAACCACGCAAGCTTTCCTGTCGTTAAAGTAACTCCTCCACAAAGCCAGCTCCCGACAGCCCACATCACGTAACCTGTCCAAAACCGTGCTCCATGAGAGGTAGTCAAACGCACCCTTAAAATCAACGAACAAGCCTAAGACATACCTGCCAGAAGAGCTACTAACACACCGTCTAACATGTAGCCACGCATCCTCGACACACCTCCCCTCCTAAAACCGAACTGGTACTCGGAAAGACCCTCACTGACGATCTCCTTCAATCGCGTCACCATTATCCTCTCCAGTACTTTTCCAAGTACTGGTAGGAGACTGATGCCCCGATAGGATCGAGGATTGCTCCTGTCTCTACCGGGAGATTTTAGGAGGACAACTCGGGCGATTTTCCAAGCCCTAGGGAAATAGCCCTCACTCAGACACTTCGTATAGATTGCTTCCAGGTATTCCGGTATGGCCTTCCAGATGCTTTTACACATCTCTCCAGTCATACCGTCAATATCCGGCGACTTTCTACTCCTCACCTGACATACGCTACTATCCAGCTCCGAAGCATCCAGGCTTGGAGGGCCGACCACCTCCCTAATGAGAGGAGGATAGCCGGTAGTCTCCGCACCTGGAAAGAACGCTCCCAGAAGCTCAACAGCACACTCACTCCAAGTTGACAACATAGTATCACCAACCCGGAGGCTGTCGATGTCAAGGCGCCGAGACCCCCTGCAGACACGATAAACGCGTCCCCAAGGGTCATCCCTGTTCCCCTGATCAAAGGCCCTCCACTCCTCCTCCTTGACGCGAACAATCATGGCCTTGTACGCGGCCAGGCCAGACAGATATACAGCTCTACGCTGAGATAGATCGTCAGCATTGGAACGCCTAGCTCCCTGAAAACGCCTCCTGAGACGCCTGACGTTCCGCCGCATCGTATCCAGCTCACGGGTCCACCACTTGACCTTGCTCGGCCGCGCCAAAAGACCACGGCCGAGAAGTGCATCATTCACTGAGCACATCCACTGATCCAATCTGCTGACCTGGTCGTCAACCGACATACCACCAAACTGCTCAATTGGCTGCGCTAATGCAGCCGCCCTAACACAGTCTGCGTAGTTCACCCAGTCAACATCACACCGGCGCCACCTCCTAGAAGGCACCACCACACAAGCGCGCATGCGACAAGTGACACGAATCACAACAAGGTTGTGATCGCTTACGCCCGCGTTATCATAAACGCCCCAAGCAAAATCAAAGGCAGACAATGCCACACTGTTTGCAACCGTCAGATCAATATCACTGGCACCCATTGGACCGTCAAAGGTGTAAACGCCACTGGCCTCGTTCAGCACAACCAAGCACTTTGTGACGAGCCATTCGCTAAGCATGACTCCTCGTATGAAGTTCTGATGTCCAGGCGCATGCCTGGGCATCTTACTGAACCACATACGAGAGCATGCGTTTGCGTCTAAGCCAAGGATAATAGGTGAATTACTCGCAAGTAGTAATACCATATCCATATACCCTAAGCACGGATCCAGTGGAGCACCAAATCTGCAGTAAACGCTGCACAACAGTACCCTGCCAAGAACGCCCTCTACCGAAACGCAGACACCTAAACTGCCACAATCAACGACAGTACAGTCAAGGTCGTCACGATCGACCACAACTGCCGAGTCACTAAGCAAATTCGCGAAGACACGCATACCCCCCGGCAATCCCCTGACACGACCATCCACGAAATAAGGCTCCTGCACCAGGGCAAACGGGGCCCCACGACGCCGCATCGCTTGTCCCAACTCGCACGTCGCCGCGTACGCCCTTTGCAGATTCTGCTGTAGAACAATGAAGCCCTCCATATCTAGTGCCTAGCATTCGCCCTAGCAACCATTGCCGCGTACACGGGACACGCCGCTGTCATCATAAGATGGTCCGCAGGAAGCCCCTTGAACGCACAGTTCCTGCAACGCATCGGGTTCGGGCACTCAAAACCCTCATGGCCAGCCTCACCACACCGCCGGCACACACTCTCCTTCATCCGGCACTCCCTGACCCGGTGATCAAATCCGAGGCACCTATAACACGCCATTACTGGATCCTGAGAGCGCACCAGAAACCTGAACCACTTAATGTAGGCCCCGTGGCCCAACAAATGGTCCTTCACCCTCTCGGTGACCTCCAACACCACGTTTGTCTGGCCGCCATCACCCTTCTTCCAAGGGCTACTGGCCAGTCGCACCGACCTTTTATACGCATCCAGCGTCATCTTCTCCTTGAGGTTCATTTCATACAGCTCCGTCATGAACTCCTCAGGCGGAATCTCCGTATGAACGCGCTGCACCACTACCCTAGGACCCAGCTTATCCGAAACGGACACTTCCAGGCCAACCTCCGAATAATTCGTGTTGGCGGCGATCTTCTCCCGCTCAGTCAACGACAGGGTACGAATAACACCATGGACCCGAACGCCCAGTGTAGGCCCAACCTCGCCTACAACCTTCTTCACCACATCACCGGACGAAACACCTTTGCCCCTAACCACCACCGACCATGTCTCCACAGGTTTCGGCAAGCCCGGGAAAGCCGCAGGAACAGCGCGCACAGCAGTAGCCGCAGGGGGGCATCATGGGTGTAGTGGCAACACCTCTGGACACACCAGAAACACCACCAACAGGAACACCTTCAAGCCGCCCCCTAAGCCTCTCATTCTCAGCGAGAAGCCTCATGAGCAAAACCTCATACCTGGCACACTGCTGCAACACTCCGCGCGCCACCACCTGATCGACACCATCCACCAGGACCAGCCCCATAAGGCCGTTAGTGACTTCCTTCAAATCCTCAACGCAAACATCAGACCTACGTCTAACACCAGCCACTTTGGAACGCCTCGATCTCCGTTCCGTAGGAGTAGCCACAGGCTTGCCCGACTCCACCGGGTCATCAGCTATCGGAACAACAGCAGCAGCAGCAGCAGCACGCTTCGACTTCGGGGAGCCGACCTTGGGCCGCTTACCCCTACTCACGCCAGTCTCCTCGGTGCTCGACACCTCACTCTCAGTGTGCCGCAACCTAGGCAGCGACACCATCACGCGACGCACCTCATCCGTCGTCACATCCGTTATAAAACATGAAGTGCTCTGTATTACCGACAGACGTGCACTGCGTTATCGACAATTGTCTACCGCCTTACCGACTATATACCTACCACACCGCACTGTGGCAGCACCAACAAATGCCGACGTAATTTTACCTTCGCGCCGGAGTTTGCCCTTGAGACACCTTGGTCAGCGGAGTCTCAAAAACTTAAAAAAAAATGTCTTATTGCTTGTGTATACAGTACTTGTATACACACACACACACTTTACTTTTATTACTCACAAAATTTGTTACGCAGAAAAAACACGTCTTTACTACTCGACAATTCAACTGAGAGTGACTGGAGCGGGTCAATATGTTATGCTTATACACCACTGGGGATCCTCTTGTAAGTCATGTTTTCTGCAAAATCATACAAAAAATTACCATTTTTGTCCGCCTATACGACATTGCACCACAGATTAAGGGCTTTGAAGTTATATTGACTTCCAAACTTTTCAAAAATTTTCTTAAATTAATTTATATTTTTTTCCCTCCCCTACACTTTTGGAAACTATTAAGTTGGAATCTCAATTCGTACCTAGTTATGTAGCAAAATGTGTTCCTTGGTAAGCTAATATAGGACAGTAATGTATAATGGGCTTTCTTGTAATTATATATTTACCTCCTCGACTTCCTTAAGCCATCTATCAATTCCATCAAAACTCCACTTATTTGTTATATCATAAACAAGTATAATACCTTGGGCGCCTCTCGAATATGATCGAATTATTGTACAAAACCGTCCTTGACCAGACGTATCCCATAACTGTAGTTTTACTCTTTTGCCTTCCAAAAGAATTGTTGTTGTTTTGTAAGCTTTTAGGATAATTTAATAAAGTATATGTTAAAGCACACAAAATAAATTTGGCCTGATTGCTGTTGGCATTGTCGATATCTATAGTCAGGCGTTTTACTAAAAATTCGTTATAAAAACAGTTTTTGCTAAATATTACAAGAGAGTTCAACTTAATTACAATAGATTTGTCGGGAATGTTGTATTAATTTATAAATTTCAAAATAAAAAATAACGTTTAATATGCGGGCGTATTTTTCGACATCGATAAAGCCAACCGCCATCATTCGTATTATTTATTACCATTTCCACTGCAAAATGGACTTTCAGATGATGCATCTTCTAAGCCAGACAAAATTTCGTGTTTACCAACATCACTGTCACCTACTAGTAATACTTTTAGCAAGTAATCATAGTCCTTCGTCATATTATTCATTGACTGTAAAATACGAAAAAAATATAATAAAATATAGAAAAGAAATAGTACTTTTGTATGGAAATATAATAATTTGGCATTCACGTTAACCCGTATTGGACACAATGTTCACTTTTTAACCCAGTTAAAAAGTTTTATTACGTTCTGAGCCCTCAGAAATAATGACTCTTGGGAGTTTTTGGAGCCAATAAAACATTAGTGGTGGTTCCAGATCAAGTTTTGCTTCAGGCGAACGAAAATATAAATTTTTTTTAATTCTAAAAGTATATGCCACACAAAATTTTAAAATGCACACAGTTACAGCTCAGTGTGTCTCCTGAGCCACCAAGATATCGAAAATCATTTTTACTGCATAAATCGATAGAATTTTTCCCAAAAATATCAAATCAAAATTTCAGAGCAATTCTATGTATTTTCAAAGTTATAAGCCACAATCAAGTTTAGTCACAAACTTCAATCACATTGTATATACAATGACCCCATCGCATAATCGGACAAGTGTTCGTCTGATATGTCGTCTAAACTAAAACAATGGTACTAAATATATGGGTTTTTTCTCTAATTTACTCTTTATATCCTAATCTTTCTAAATAATATTTGTAGTATATAATAAAATGTACATATTTATAAGCTTGCATATATAATGTATATGAATCTATGTATCACATCAATATCTCTAATAAAGAGCAGTCAATATCTGAATGTCATTGAATAAACACTACATGGCGCAGCCGGCGCGGAATGTACACAAGAAGTAGAACTAAAAGTAAAAACAATCAAATAAAAGAAGAATATTCTGAAGTCGAAGTTAATAGGAATTCTACAGAGATGACATCGAATACCACAATTAGTAGCTTTGATATTCATAAACCTGAACCTCTGAAATTGGGTGGGAATTTATCAGAAAACTGGCGTGTGTTTAAACAAAACTACGATATTTTTGCAATTGCCACGGAATTGGAAGGCAAAAAAGAGCAAGAAAAAATTGGCATATTTTTGAATACCAGAAGAAGACAAGAAAATATATGATGCAGTGGTCGCAGCGGTTAAAAGAGTACTGTATGCTAAGAAAGAACGAAGTCTATGAAGCCTTTAAATTTAACAGAAGAAAGCAAGAGGACGGGGAATCATTTGATTCCTTTCTTTTGGATCTACGTAAAGCATGTGAGTATAAAGATGAAGACAGAATGATAAGAGATAAAATAGTTATTGGCACTAACAACAAATTGTAAAAGAAGTTACTAGAAACAGAAGCATTGGATTTATCAAAAACAATAAAAATAGCAAGAAACTTCGAATTAGTTGAAGGTCAAATAAATGATATACCAAATCAACAACATATAAGTAAAAGTACACTAGTTGATGCAGTTACTGCAAAAACAGTTAACAAACGCAAGGAAAATTATAAAAGAAGAAATCAAGTAAGTAGAAAAACAAGTTACAACTATGGACAATCAGCATGCAAATTTTGTAAAGGCAAGCACGAACACAGAAAATGCCCTGCATTTGGTAAACAATGCAGTAATTGTGGTCGTTTTAACCATTTTAGTGTAGCATGTTTTGCTTCTAAAGTAAGAGAGATTAGAGAAGCAGAAATCGATGAAGACCAAGGATAAAATATATTTCTGCATCAAATTTCAGATAATGTGGAAGAGCGCAAAAGATGGCATGAAATAATTCGACTAAACGATTGTTTGATAAAATTTAAACTTGACACTGGTGCGGATGTAAATGTTCTCCCATTAAGGTTTTTAAAATACATTAAAGATGTGAATTTTCAAAAGGGTAGAGTACCACCACAAAGCTATGGCGGTTCTGACTTAAAATATATAGAAACATGTGAATGCGTTGTAATCTGTTGAAATGAAAGTACGAACATGAAGTTTGTAGTAATCTGAAGTAATATGAAGCTTTGTTAGGTTTAGCAGCCTGCTCAAAACAAAATTTAATAAAACGTGTATATATCATCTTTGAAACTGAAAAACAAAAATTTTTTACCAAAAACCGTTATTTATTTGAAGGTTTGGGCTGTTTTGTACAAAATTTAGAAATAAAATTACGTAAAGAAGCTATACCAGCTGTTAAACCGGCAAGAAGAATTCCTTTATCATTGGCAAAACGTGTAAAAGAAGAACTGCAGCGAATGGCTGAAAGAGATATCGCGCTTGTTGATGGTCCGGTGGAACGTGCTTCAAATATGGTAGTAGTAGAGAAGAAGAACGGCCAATTACGAATTTGTATTGATCCTCAAGATGTAAATTCTGATATTTTACAAGAAAATTATACAATTCCAGCATTAGATGAAATTTCTGCAAAACTAGCCGGAAAAAAGTACTTTACGGTGTTAGACTTAAAGGAAGGTTTTAGGCAAATTGGCTTAAGTAAACAAGCAAGCGAAATTTGCACATTTAATACTCCTTTTGGATGCTATCGTTTTAAGCGTTTGCCTTATGGTGTAAAAATAGGTCCGGGAGTATTTCAAAAGTATAATGAAAGAAATTTCGCTGACATTCCTAATGTTACTGTTTTTATAGATGAGATATTAATTGCTGCTGATACAATAGAGCAACATGATGTACTTTTACAACATGTAGTTGACCGCGCAAGGGAAATTAACATAAAATTTAATAAAGATAAAATACAATACAAAGTAACTGAATTCAGGTATCTGGGTAAAATAATTTCAGAAGAAGGTGTTAAATGTGATCCTGAAAGTATTAAAGCTGTACTAAAAATTTCTCAGCCCAAAGATAAAAAAGATTTGCAGAAACTATTTGGCAATCACAGCCTTTAAGAGAGCTATTTAAGAATGGAACTATTTATAAATGGCAAACAGTTCATGAGGAATGCTTGCAACAAAGAAAGCAGTTAATTGCAAACGCACCAACATTGCAAAATTTTAATGAGAAAATAGACATCACCATTGAGACAGATGCTTCCAAATATGGAGTTGGTTGCTGTCTATTGCAGAAAGGTAAGCCCGTAGCATATGCCTCAAGAAGCCTTACGGATACCAAAATAAACTACGCACAAGTAGAGAAAGAATTACTTGCCGTTGTTTTTGCATGCCACAAGTTTCACTACTATTTTTATGGAAGGCGAATTTTAGTTAAAAGTGACCATAAACCATTAGTCGAAATCCTGAAGAAAAGTTTCTGTAAAATTCCCTCGGAAAATTACAACGATTGAAATTAAGTCTGATCAAATACGATATAAATTTGATTCATGTTCCCGGGAGGCTTCTTTATATTGCTGATTTTCTGTCCCGATATTACGATAAAAGTGATAAGACTCCTGAAATTGAAGACTTGCAGGAATTTGGGCATTCTATAAATATATCGGAACACCCTTTACAATCATTTAGGAATGAAATTCGAGCAGACGAAACGCTGAAACAGTTAAAGCATTTATTACTAGAAGGGTGGCCAAAAGACAAGCGCAAAGTTCCCGAAGGTTTAAAGATTTATTGGAAGCTCAAAAATGATTTATGATATTCGCAAGATAATGCTTTTTTAAAAAAGCAGTGGGTATAGGTAAAAAGCTTATAAAAAGTCTTTAGAAAGCAATCAAGAGATTTGGCTTGCTTTGTTAGAATATCGTAACACGCAACTAAAAGAGATTGATGCTTCACCAGTAGAGTTATTAATGAGTCGAAGAACTCGCACACTTATCCCAGGAAAAATAAGCCAATTTCAGCCTAAATTTCAGATCTAAAAATGCTTATGCAAAAATGTACTACGATCGAAACGCCAAAGATATATTGCCATTTAAAAAAGGGGAGAATGTTTGGTACAATCAGGGTTTAAACGAGTGGATAAAAGCTACTATTGAAAGTATACACCCTTCGCCACGATCTTATTGGATACGCTTAGAAGATGGTACGGTTCTTCGTAGAAATTCCAGGATGCAGTGACAAAAATGTTTTGAAATTCATTTATTGTAAAAAAAAAACATTTTCTCATATATTAGCATAATAATTGAATTGAATTAACAATTTTACATTTCTGAACCACTTACTATTAAACTCTTATATAAGCTAAAAGAGGGAGATGTAGTATATAACAAAATAAGCTTGCATATATGTATAATGTATATGAATGTATGTATCACATCAATATCTCTAATAAAGAGCAGTCAATATCTGAATGTCATTGAATAAACACTACAATAATTAGAAAAACAACAACATTACACATAATACCGGTAAATTTACATATAAAAACAATATCAACTCAATATTTTGTGTTCAACGTTTAATCGGACAAAGGAAACAACAATGTTAAAAATTCCGTTAGTTTATAAACATGCACTTCACATTTATTCGTTACTTGTATTAAGAGGCAGACATTTTTGTTTTCCAAATGGAAAACAATCTACTGTCGAAAGAAGACAAATAATAGTTAAATTTTGAATGTAAAATTGTGAGAAATTTCCGAATCGGTTCGGAAAAGCAATCCACTGTCCGCGGCATTATTAAGAGGTTCCGAGATGAGTTTAGGTTAGCTAATAAAAGCAGAGAAGGTCAAGGCAAAATATTAATGGAGCGAGAAGAGCGTTCTTTATTCAAAGAAATCATACAAGATTCCTTTGAAACTACAAAAGAACTGAAAACATATTTAAAAACCAGCAGAGTAAAAGCTGCTTGCTTAAATACTGTTCGCAATACACTGCACAAGTACAAGTATAATGGTCGAGTTTCTAGAAAAGAGCCATTCATAAGCCCAAAAAATTAAAACATGAGTAAAATATGCTAGAGAATATTTGCTTTAAGCAGAGAAATTAGGCATTGCGCAAAGCTTTGGTATAGATACCGTCACAGAGCCCAGACCTTAATGCAATTGAACAAAGGAAGCTAGAAGAGTGTACCAACAAAAATTAAACACACCAAATCAGCTAAAGACGGCTTTACTAGGAGCATGGAACACCAAAGAACCTGAAGTATGCCAAAACTTGGTAAAATCAATTAAAACAGGTTTATAGGCCGTTCTTGAAAACAAAGGATATGCCACAAAATATTGTTTTGTCTGCTTACCTTTGTCCGATTATGCGTTAAACACAAAAAATTTAGTTTATTTAGGTAGCACATACATGTCGCACAAACACTTGTCCGATTATGCCAAACCTTTTTGTCAACTCTGTTTTTCGAAAATTTGCAAGAGGCGTGATGATGGAGGTGTGATTATTATTCAAATTAAAACAACAATAATGGCAAAAAATCTGTTAAAATTTTTATTCTTATAAATTTTTTATTAAAAAAACTTTATTATAATAATGTTTTAGAAAAATTTTGAATTTCAAAACTTTATGCCTCATAAAAAATACATTAGGAGACTCTTAAACGGGTTTGCTTTGTCCATCTAGAAACCGACAAGATATAAAAATAAAAACAAGATCAGTCTTTAGACAAGCATTTATTAATTTAATTTTCTTAACAAATATAAGCTAAAAGTAGTAGAAGTACAAAAAAATGTATAATTATATACATACATACAGGTTGGTTGAAAAGTTCCTGCGCTCGAAATGAAAGAATACTGTTTTTGTTACGAAATATATTTTTTTATTCAATATAATCTCCTAGAAGCTCAATACACTTGTTCCAATGATCTTCCAATAATTTTATCCCATCCTTATAATGGTTTTCCGGAAGCTCTGCAAAATAACCGTCTACGGCTGCTATGGCCTCTTCATTCGACGAAAAATGCTTTCCACGAAGGAATTGTTTGAGATTTCTGAAGAGATAGTAGTCACTGGGAGCCAAATCTGGTGAATACGGTGGATGTTCAAGCAATTCGTACTTTAATTCTTTGAATTTAGCCATCGTCAAAACACTTTTGTGAGCAGGTGCATTGTCTTGATGAAATATGACTTTTTTTACTTCTTTAAACCAGCACCCCGTTTCTATATCTGATGCGAGAAGTTTTCGCATCGAGAAATTCCTGATCACCCTACTTTATACAGGGTGACTTAATAGACAATAAAGTTGTTTGCATTTTTACTGGAAATTTTTTAGAGCTTTTAACTTCTAAAGCTGTGGACACATTTAGTTTTGTAAAATTTCTTATCAGATAGAGAAGTAACATGAATAAAGCGCATAATTATCCTCTTTAGATTAATATATTTTTAATTACCTTTGACTCACCCTATAGAAAGCAGAACAAGGTTGCATTTTACATGTATTTTGCGAAGACTTTATCGATGCGAGAAATACAGAAACATGGCCCAGGTCTTTTCTTACGAATTTTTTCATCCATCTGATCCAAAAGGCTGCAATAATATTCAGAGTGGATTGTTTTACCTTTCTGAAGATAATCAATCAACAAAATTCCTTTTGCATCCCAAAAAACTGATGCCATAACCTTCTTTGCTGATCGTTGTGACTTCACCTGCTTTGGAGCTGAACAACCGGCTTCAGTCCACTGTAAACGTTCTTGTTTCAATTTAGGATCATGGTGGTAGATCCAAGTCTCATCCATAGTTATAAAACGACGCAAGAAGTCGGTTTTATTCGGCTTAAAACGCTCCAAATTACGCTGAGAAATTTGTTTTCGATCCAGTTTTTGTTGAATTGTTAATGTGTGCGGCACTAACTTTTCCAAACAGTTTTTTCATGCGTAATTCTTCATGTAAAATATGGAGTACTCGTTCGTCTGAGATGCCTATGGCATTAGCAATTTCATTATTTTAAATGGAATTTTTCAAGGTATTGCGAATACAAATGTACATTGCATTTTTGGCACATCCACTTGACTGGTTTATCACACCCTTTTAGTTGGCACCTTCGGGGTTTTCCTTGTGGCTGAATTTTGTAATATGTTCACCTACAATACGTGGCAATTCGTAAGTAACGATTCTGTCGGACCTTTCTCGAGAGGATTCAGTATCTGACTGCGAACTTAAGATTTGCTCACGCTCACTCTGAAATCTTTTTGAGATAACATACTTTTTTCCGGTTTTTCAAAAAAGCAATGTAGTTTCTACGCATTAAATAAATAAAGACCAATACCATTTCATTGATCTTATATTTGTTCTGTAATTTGAAACATCATTGTCGTGAAGGTCTACTACCCCCTTCACATGAGATGAGAAACAATGGTTGTGGCACATTCTCATATTTTTTCAAATCCGTTTTCCATCGCTTTACGCTACGCTTCGGTTTAATTTGTTCAAAGTTGGTGAGAACCGTCACCTCTTTGTTGTCTGCCAAACGACAGACCAATACCAAATTTGTTCTATCAAATTGATAATCACTTCTTCCCCACTTCAGTTGCTTTCCTGTGCGTAGTGGGGCTTTTGCAAAACCTTTTTTCACTTAAAAGGCACATCAAATAATATAATGTAATGTAAACAAGTAAAAAAGGGCTAAATTCGGCTGTGCCGAATCTTTGAATACCCTCCACCATAGGGGCTGAAGATGATATACGTATATACTAAATTTTTCATGAACTGTAATATGAATATGTTTTATCAATTTATGTAACGAACTTTTGTTATTTAGTTTTAGTAATGTTATTTACAGAGGTCTGCTCTGTTAGCGACTTTAACATTGTTGCTTTTAACGTTAACTTAGTTATTAAGAGTAACACACATATAGCTCTAAAATGAAATTATTCTCATAGTATGTAAGACAGTAAATGTAATCGAACAAGAAGAAGACTTAATAACATTTTTACTTACTTAACAGAAAACAAAATAGATACAGAAAAATTGTACAAATTTGTATGGAAAATTTAGAGGTATCTTCACATTTTCACTCATAACTTTTGAACCGCTTAACCGATTTTGCTCATTTTAAATACCAAACTGCTCGGGAGGATGTTTAATAATCTGGGTGAAAATAGGCACCCCCGCTTGCGTCTTCGCGTCGTGATCGCCATTTCAACAGACAGACAGACATCGCTAAATCGACTTGAAATTGCATAAGGATGACGAATATATATACTTTATGGGGTCTTAAACCTATATTTCGACATATTACAAACGGAATGACAAACTGATATATACCCTCACCATATATGGTGGAGGGTATAAAAAGTTTTCGAAATACATTTAATATAGAATGGGATCCTCTACACATTACAACAGTGTTAAAACTACGTCTACATCCAAACCAATTTGACGATTACAGTTGACACTCGAACCAAAATATGGCATACAATTAAACAAATAACCGCCGAAAGAACACAAACACCAAATTTTAAATCCAAAACGATTTGGTTTTTTGCGGATATACAGTTAAACAATAAAGTATACATGCACTTAAGAAAAAATCGTTATTTCAATTAAACTACTCTTTTAAGTAAGTAAATACCCTATAGGAAGCCTGGGGTCAAGTGTCTACAAGTCACCACTTTTGTCGACTACTTTGGGTGACTTTTTGGTGACATGTCAACAAAGCGCCTATACTTTTTACATTCCTTTTTTGCAGCTGCAAAGCTGTACTTGTTCTTGATTTTTTTTATTGCATGCAAATTTAAAGTTTTTAATGAAAATATTAAGAAACATGAATTAAAAGGTAAATATACATACTTGAACAAAATATATAATGAGCAAAAGAAATTACAAAAGACTTGTGAAAAAAAATCAACAATTTTTAGTGAAAGTTGCAACTCTAGAGATTTTGTGGAGCCTGATGAAGATTTTACGGAGACTGTGGATGATTCTGTGCAGTCTTTTTAAGATTCGTCTAATCCAAAATTAAATTTGCAGGAAAATTTTTTTTAATTTAATGAAATTTATAAAAATAATTTATTAATAAAATATCCAATTAAACAAAATAAATGCACCTGTTTAAACTTATTTCTTTCCTAGAGTGGAAATCTAGTAAAAAGTGCCAAAAGTGTAGACTAGAATTACTAAAATGTTTTATGGAATCTCTATTTCCAATGTCTACACCTAGTCAATAGTTGTGTAGATTCGCAATAACAAGCACATGTTAAATGTCCACAGCAGAGAGTTTTGACTAGGGTATAAATAGTCAGTAGTACTGCAGACAAAATCAATTTAACAAAATAAATGCACCTGTTTAAACTTAGTTCTTTCCTAGAGTGGAAATCTAGTTAAAAGTTCCAAAAGTGTAGACTAGAATTACTAAAATGTTTTATGGAATCTCTATTTCCAATGTCTACACCTAGTCAATAGTTGTGTAGATTCGCAATAACAAGCACATGTTAAATGTCCACAGCAGAGAGCTTTGACTAGGGTATAAATAGTCAGTAGTACTGGAGACAAAATCAATAGTGAATCAGTACAGTTTCAGTTGACAGTGAAACTCTGGTTTCAATGTCAACACCTAGTCAATAGTTGTGTAGATTCGCAATGACACGCACATGTTAAATATCTACAGCAGAAAGCGTTGGCTGGGGCAATGGTGAATCAAAAAAGTTTCACTATCGACATTTCCTACAGGGTATTTATTGAGACTTTTTCTTTTACATTGAGTGTTTTTTACTTAACAGTATAATGCGAAAATGAAAAAGTTCACGTTCGAACGTACAAAAATGTTACCTGAGTGTAAAAAATACTTGCTCCCGGCATCTACGATAGCTAACAGAGCAATGTCTGTACAAAAAAAGTTAATTCCTGAAACTAAATAACACTTCATAATAAGTAAAAACATCTGTTCAATAAAATTGGCAAAACAGAATTTATCACAGAACGTTACAATTGAGAAAAAATAAATTTCTTATATATATCAAAATTTATAAAAAGATATTCTAACGGAAAATATATGCCGTTACCTAAATATGTCCTTATATTACTCTTTCCCTTTTCTTAATAGAAACATTCGTTTTCCTTTTCAAATAAAAATTAAGTAAAAAATAAAAATTTGACTTTCTATATATGTCAAAAAAAAATAAAGATAACAGTTTCCTTTCCAATTCCTAAGCCCCTATGAGCACCTGCGGTAGCATGTATAAAAAAACAAGTAAGAGCGACTAAATTCGGCTATGCCGAATCTTATATACCCTTTACCATGGTTGGGAAAATAGTGAAGTTTATATATGGACATATATGGAATGGACAGATTTATATACGGACATCTTTAAGTGGAAATTTACCATTTAGTTTAGTGATAAAAATTGGACTCTGAAAGATTTATGGTTCCCGAAAATAGGTATTTTTTTAGGTTTTGGTCATAACTACTTTCAGCAAATATGTTCTACTAAAGATTTTCGATCTTTGGATATAAAGGACGTATCCATAGGTCATATTACATTTTAGTTTTTATAAAAATTTTGATGTTTTTAGCCCATTTATGGAGTATTTAATTACGGTCTTACCGTTCTTAAGATATAAATTAATCTATTTTGTGCCACGCCCAATTCAAGGATCCCGCCCACATTTGGTCAGATGTTGTGTATTGATAACCAAGATGCTTGTACCTTATTTGGAAACTTTTCCTCTTTCCGTTCTCCAATTATACAGAAAAGCTGACCAACATCGTTAAGACAACTGTGCTGGACGCATTTGTTTTGTTAAAAAAAATAAAATAAATAACAAAAAATCTTAAGAAAATAAAAAAAAGTGTTAAAAAAATATAAAAAAAAAGTTGAATAGACGGGGCTCGATCGCGCGACTAAAAGAAAAAAAGTATTTGTGACAAAGCGCTTAGACCACTGAGCCATTGAAGGACATAAGAAAACGTCGTTAATAGAAGTAAATAAAGAGTTTTCGTTTAAAACAGATTTGTTTGGGTTTTACTTAAATGACAAACCTTTGTATGGATTTGTTGTTTGTGGGTAAAAGGTGAGGAGGTGAAAGACAAAAAGTTCAACAAATAAAATAAAAACAACAACAATCACGATCATAATGCCAATCAGTGTTGTCATATTTTTTTTTCAAAAATCTTTTTAGTTCTAAAAAAAGCTTTTTTCGACCAAAAAAATATTTTTTTACAAATCGTTAAAAGAAATCACTAGAACTGCATGCGTTTTATTTCTACAAAAAAGTTTGATTTAGCTGGCAAACTTGTATTTGGGATTTTATTTCGCTTTTTTATTTTTAATTTATTTAGCTTAATTTTAAAAATATGAAGGAAAATAGTTTATAATTTTTTTTTATAAATTATTATAAGTTATGACCTAAAAAAGTTGCACTCAAAGGGAAATTATGTATAAAATTTTCTTAATATATGAGAAAATGGTTTAAAAATCTGTTTACAAATTCTTTTAAATCGGAGCAAAAACTAGAAACAAAACTGTTTGTATTTTGTTTGTATCAGAGGGTTTTTATACAAATTTTGATGTTTTTAGCCTATTTATGGATTATTTAATTATTAATATAAAATTTTATTTAAATTAATAATTTAATGTTAAAAAAACAAAAAAATAAAAAAGTCTTAAGAAAATAAAAAAAAAATGTACAAAAAAAAGTTGAATTGTGTCTTCAGTTGGATTTGAACTCGCGTTATTAGAGAAAAAAAGTATTTGTGACATAGCGTTTAGACGACTCGGCTATGAAGGCTATATGGAATCATAGTTTATAGAGTTAAATGAACGGTTTTCGTTCAATATGGATTTGTTTGGTTTTTATTTAAATGAGAAATCTTTGTATGTGTTTGTGTATCAATGGTGAAGAGGTGAAAGAAAAGAAGTTCAGCAAATCGTTAAAAGAAATCACTAGAACTGCATGTGTTTTATTTCTACAAAAAAGTTTGATTTAGCTGGCAAACTTGTATTTGGGATTTTATTTCGCTTTTTTTAATTTTAAAAATTTTAAGGAAAATAGTTTATAATTTTTTTTTTTATAAATTATTATAAGTTATGACCTAAAATAGTTGCACTCAAAGGGAAATTATGTATAAAATTTTCTTAATATACGAGAAAATGGTTTAAAAATCTGTTTATAAATTCTTTTTAATCGGAGCAAAAATAGAAATAAAACCGTTTGTATTTTGTTTGTATCAGAGGGTTTTTATACAAATTTTGATGTTTTAGCCTATTTATGGATTATTTAATTATTAATATAAAATTTTATTTAAATTAATTATTAAATGTTAAAAAAAAACAAAAAATAAACAAAAAAAAATCTTAAGAAAATAAAAAAAATGTACGAAAAAAAGTGAATTGACCGGGATTTGAACCCGCGACCCTTCCACCTGTGGTGAATGGTATAAAAACGTTTGTATTTTGTTTGTATCAGAGGGTTTTTATAAAAATGTTGATGTTTTTAGCCTATTTATGGATTATTTAATTATTAATATAAAATTTTTAATAAATTAATTATTATTATTAAAAAAAAAAAACAAAAATAAATAAAAAAAAGTCTTAAGAAAATAAAAAAAAAATGTACAAAAAAAAAGTGAATTGACCGGGATTCGAACCTCGAACCCGCGGCCTTAGAGAAAAATAGGATTTGTGGCATAGCGTCTAGACAACTGAGCTATTGAAGCTCACACAAAATCATCGTCAATAGAGGTACATATATAAAAGTCTTCGTTCATTAGAGATTTGTTTAGTTTTTATTTAAATGACAAATCTTTGTATGTGTGTTGTTTGTGTATAAAAAGTGGAGATGAAAGAAAAGAATTTTAACACATGGATGTGTTTGTTATGCTTAATATTCTACATACATATTAAACAAAGGGATTTTACCGAAAAAATTAGAGGTAGTCCTGTTTTTTGCTAATATCTCAGCCATTTATTAACCGATCTCTCTGATTTTTAATAGCAAACAGAAATGGATCACATGTAAATAAAAAACAATCAAGTCCTCATCATGTCTGGGTTCTTCGGAAAACCCATTTCAACACACAGACGCACAGACGGACATCGTTAAATCAACTTCGCTCTTCATAAGGACCCAGAATATATATACTTTATAGGGTCTAAGATCAATATTGTCGAAATTACAAACGGAATGACAAACTTATATATACCCTTCCACCTGTGGTGAAGGGTATAAAAATTGGTGTTATCGTGATATGGAAGTTTACAAATTTCCTTTGAATTGACAAAGCATATCTACAGAATGGCACTATAGATGAGTTATAATAGATGTAAGTATTAGAATAACGTTTCAAGAAGTTCTCAAAATTTTTTCCAATACATTTTCTCAGAATCCTTCGCTCAAAGATCTCCAATTCTTTATTGGGGAAATTGAGAACCAGATTGGGAATGCGTAGACTAAAGCTGATCTAATCGCAACTTTGTAAAGAAGTAGCTTAGTTTCCCAAGTAAATATCTGCTGTTCATAATACCAGAAAACATTCCAGACACTCGTTTAGCCTTCGTCAGGAGAATTCTGCCGTGGTTATTAAACTTGAATAACTTTTCAAATTGGACTCTGAGATACTTGACACTGGACATAAATGGAATATCAATACCATCCAAGGAGAGTTTTAAGAGTTTGCTTTGGGGGACAACATATCTAGCGCATTTACCACTCGCGTTCCTTATACAAATCGCTTCGGATTTGGCAGCGTTTATTTTTATACCCCATTTTTTATAAAATTCATTAACCGAACCAAGATGTGATGTTGCATTGTTCAGCGCCTGAATGGGCAATTCGGCATGTGAATCATATGCACACAAAATTGCTTTCGAATCATGTAGAAAAAGGTTGAACAGGTATGGGGCCAATATACTCCCCTGTGCCACACCGCTCCTGACCGGTCCAAAGTTTAATGAAAAGTCCTTGATTTGGATAGTAAATTTGCGATTGAGAAATAACTTTGAAAAATTTTTAACAGAAAAGGGTCAATACCAAGATATATCAATTTATACAGCACTCATTTATGCCAAGCGGTATCAAACGCTTTTTCAATATCCAAAGATATAGCAACAGTACAGGTCCTTGTTCAAAAATTTTTCATGACATCATGTGAAAATTTAAAAAGTGCGTGTTGGGTAGAATTATATTGTTTAAAACCAACTTGGAATGCTGAGACTGGGTCCACAATGAATTCATTTTCAAGTTTTTCTTTTAAAAGTGTTCAAAAACTTTACCAAGATTTGACAACAGCGATATTGGACGAAAATCTTCGAGTCTGTCGCTGTCATTTTTCTTTTTTATCGGTATGATTTTTGCAGACTTCCAGGAGTTCGAAAAATATCCATTGTTTAAGCAATTATTAAAGATGATGACTATTAATTGCAGTGTTAAATCGGGAAATTTCTTTTTCAAAAAATTTTAAATTCCATCTATTCCACAAGATTTTTTGTTGTTTATTGTTTGAATAATTCCCTTAATAACATTAACATTTGTGAAATGGTAGGAATCAATATTTCCAAAGAGTTAAAACTGTCATCAAATGTGTAGATGCGACGTGATACATGATTTAGACACGAGGAAACACGTTCTTCAATACCAGCAATTGGTATTTCGGGTGCTTTTTCGCTAAATACTGATAAATAATATTCTTGAAAATGATCGGAAATCTCTTGGTCATTTGTTATAGTGTTGTTATTAAAGCAAATTTGTTGACAAAACGGTCTTTTTTTTACCAATTATTTGGTAAATTGGTTTAAAAGCTGTTGGGCCTGTTTTTTTATTTTTCAATCTGTCATTAAACTTTTCAGCTTATTTTAAATTAAAAATTTCTTTAATAATAGTTTTTAGGAGTTGGGTTTGCTAAGAGAGTATATTATACTCAGGACTTAATCTGTACCCAGTTCTGTGGAATATTCTTTTCAACTCTTTTTGCCATCTGTGTTTTAAAGAAAATAATTTTTTAACTTTTACAGATAACGGCATCTTGTTTCCTCTGAGAACAATTTTTTCAGAATGTAAATTGTGAATCGAATTAAGGTTCAAATTAAATTCATTTATTAAGCTATCTAAATCATCAATTTCAATATTTCTGTTTTCAGGAGCATCAGATACACAGAGGCAATTTCAAAATCCCTTCGGAACTAGTTCCAATTTGTGTTTCTAAAGGAGGTATAAGTACGAGGACTACGTAAGGTTAGCTCCAGAGAATCTAGATGGATTTCCAGTTTGACAGGGAAATGGTCAAAAAATGTAGGAAGAGTTATAATTTTATAATTCCGAGAACAATGATTTATGATCATTGGACTTAGCAAAAAATGATCCAAAAAAGATCCATTTGGGTATGAAGGTTTATCATCACAAACGCGAAACACATCCAAATTGTGGTCCAGAAGCCAATTTTAAAGAATTTTGCCATTTGAATTCTCAATCTGATCGCCCCAGGCAGGATTCTTAGCGTTCATATCACCACCTAAGATAAAACCATTAGCCACATATAATATCTTGCTTAGCCCATCATATAGATTTACAGTAACTCTACTGTTGCAGTGAATATAAACAGACCTAATTAAGACTCTATTGCGGATGTTGTGGCTTTTGAGGTCAATTCGAATAAAGGTGGCTGGGAAACCAACACCATTGATACTTATTTTGTTGTGTGAAATAGTGTCTTTTATTACCACAGCGACTCCGACTGGGGAGTTATCTATCATAAACAAAATGTAGCCGTGCAGTGACATGTTTGTATTTTTTTAAGGTGTCTTCTATCGACTACAGATCGTACATTGACTGATAATAATTTTATATGAATTTGGGTCATAAGTAAGTTTAACTTTATAAAGGAGGCGCAATCGTTGGCATTTTTTTTGTAATCCTCCAGGAATTTGTTTATTTCTTGCTCTAAGGTTAACTCCTGTGGATCATGCAAGTTTCATAAATTGTTCAATGACCGCAGATTTCTTTTTCTGAGGGTTTACTGGTTGAGCCGATTTGGGATGGAAAATACTTGCAAAAGACTCACCCGGTTTGGTTAAAGAAGAATTAAAAACTTTTTGTATGTTATTGTTGGCAGTAGATTTTATTTCACGTGCTTTGGACATGCGTTTGCAGGATGACCAGATTCGCCACAGTTTACACAACTAGGCTCAGAGTTTTCCATTTCGCTGGCACTCGCCGGGAAGATGAGATTGACAGCATTTTACACATTTAAAAATTGAATTACAATTACGTGAGATATGTCCGCATTGTTGGCATGTCAATGTTGTTCTTTTTGGAGTACGAAGTACAAAATTTTTAAACTTTAGATACCATATTAGGTACCAGTTTATCTAAGGCTGATTTTTTTTCATCTGTTTCGGTTTTGTAGTATAAACCACGTAAAAAAAATGAGTTAATTTTTTTTCTCCCTTAAAAGTGTCATCATTTCGGTATGTACTGAAGCATCAGCAAGGTATAATTTACATTTGTGTTTATTTACGTTCTTAACCTTAAAACTAATTTTAGATTTTGCAACTAGTTGATCACAACGAAGATTTACCTTAACGTTGTACAGAAAAATAGGCGGGCAAAAAGGGCTGCTAGCAGAGCTGGAAGGCTTTATTGAACCGGAAGTTTTATCATTCAAGTTGGTGTTGTGCCTTACATTTTCATTACTCTCTATATCCAAGTCATCAAGAAGAGCAAATCTGTTTTGTCGGCTAGGGTCCCGAAAAGCAGATGATAAAATGCTTGTAACGTCCACAGTAGCCGGCAAGACATATGCATCTAGCCTTGGCCTCTTTTCATGTTTTTCAACATCAAAATTGTCACCGCCCACAGCCGGTGGCAGCTGTAATATATCCTCCCCGTTATCTTTAACATCAGTCTTCATCCCAAAGTGAAGGACACGTGGCACCCAAATTCAGTATCTTTTCAGCTATATATATATTTCCTATAAATATAGCTATATTTATATTTTATAAAAACTTTTGCAGTCTCAATAGTTTACTTCACTCTTCTTTAAAATATATTTATATTTTTATACATTTTCATACTCCGTTATTTTCTGTGCGACGGTATCGTTCAAGATCAGAATCAACTCTCTTTTAACTGTTTAAATTGGTTTTATTGTTTGTGAACAATTTATAAGGTCCAACGCTGACCCTCCAATAAAGCCGCTACAAAAATTGCAACTAACACCAGGCTGATCGGCAATAGATTTTAACTTGCGTTTTCAAAGGCGGCAAACAACAGCTTTTGTGAAAACAAAAGTGATGTTTAAAATAGAAAACAGAAATTACACCATGTTTCCATTATGACCAAAATAACATGTTTGAATTTTCGAAATTAATTTGACGTTTCATATTCACAACAATTAAAAAAAATGTATCTTTTTGTAGCCAATTTTTCCACGCACGTGAAGAAAACAGAGAAAAAAAAACAGAATATTTTGTCTGTTTTTGTTTCTATTCCATTTCGTTTATTCTGTTTTTGTTTCAATTTCATTAGGTTTTTTCTGTTTTTTTTTTTTTTCTTTCCAAACTTTTCACACCGCAAAATGTATAAAACAGACTTTTTGGTAAAATTAAGATTTATTCAATAATAAAGATACATATTTATAAAAAAAATTAAGTATTTTTTGTTATTTAAAACTTAAGTTTAAAATATGTATATGTATAAAATAATTTACTTCTATGTATAATGGAATCCTGCTCCAAAGTTGGAATTTGCAAAAAAAACATAGAAATTTATCAAAAATGTAGTTTTAATTTTTTACTTAGCAACACTTAAATATTGGCCGTGTACAAAATATTTTTTCTGAAATAAGTTTAGAATGCTCCCACAAATCCAACGCAGTGGTGTTCATTGCCAGGAAATTAGCGGTTTAGTGGGAATCCTGCTCCAAAGTTGAAATTTGCAAAAAAAAAACAGAAATTTATCAAAAATGTAGTTTTAATTTTTTACTTAGCAACACTTAAATATTGCCCGTGTACAAATTAGCGGAATTAGTTGAAATGGAACAATACAACAATGTGCGTTTTTTTGTCCAACTTTGGAGCAGGATTCCCATTAAACCGCTAATTTCCCGGCAATGACCACCACGGGCGTTGGATTTGTGGGAGTATTCTGAACTTATATCAGAAAAAATATTTTGTACATGGCCAATATTTAAGTGTTGCTAAGTAAAAAATTAAAACTAGATTTTTGATAAATTTCTATGTTTTTTTTGCAAATTCCAACTTTGGAGCAGGATTCCCACTTAACCGCTAATTTCCCAGCAATGACCACCACTGCGTTGGATTTGTGGAAGTTTTCTGAACTTCAGAAAAAATATTTTGTACACGGCCAATATTTAAGTGTTGCTAAGTAAAAAATTAAAACTACATTTTTGATAAATTTGTATGTTTTTTGCAAATTCCAACTTTGGAGCAGGATTCCATTATACATAGAAGTAAATTATTTTAAACATATACATATTTCGAACTCAAGTTTTAAATAACAAAAAATACTTCTTTTTTTATAAATATGTATGTTTATTATTTAATAAATCTTAAATTTACCAAAAAGTGTGTTTTCTACATTTTGCGGTATAAACAGTTTGAAATCCAAAAAAAAGAAAAAACATAATAAATTGAAACAAAAACAGAATAAACGAAATGGAATAGAAACAAAAACAGACAAAATATTCTGTTTTTTTTCTCTGTTTTCTTCACGTGCATATTTTTTTTCGTTCGATTTATTAAATCTTTTTTTATATGTATTTAAACTTTTTTATATTTATTACTACCATATATTTATTACTGTCAAATGTCATTTTTTTCAAATTTATTATTCTCCATGAATGGATAACACAGTTAGTATAGACACAATTCAGTGTTGATCAGACTATATTCGATATGTTTTGAAAGTGAACGCGTTGTTTGAGATGTTTCGCTCGCATAAAAATATGGAAAATACGTACCAAAACACATATTGTTTTGGAAATGCGGTATTAAATATTAAAAACTACAAATAACATATTAAAACTGAATATCGATCCAACCCGCTTCCGAAATTAAATACATATATGAACACAAAATTGACTGCAATGCAAAAAAAAACTCAAAAAAGTCTACACACAGTTCAATATACTTGTTATTTTTATAAACTACTAGCGGATCCCGGCGTGCTTCGCTACACATGAATACGTATTTGTTGTTGTTTTTTTTTTATATGGATAAAATCTCATGTTGACATGAAATGTCATAACTCACGAACGCGTCGACCGATTTCGTGCAGACAAACCATATGTACACGAACATACGAACAAACCCTAAAAATTTAATCGAATTCGATTTGACCGTTCGTGAGTTATAGTCACAACACACTTGCAACAATTTTTATATATATAGATTTCATAAAATAAAATATTTTGTTGGACCGCCTTTAGCATCTAATACTGCTTGTATTCGTCTGCGCATAGAATAAACTGAATTTTGTGTGACATTTGCTGGTATTTTGTTCCATTCATCTAGTAAAGCCTTTTAAGTTTTTTTTTATTAATACTTCATTTACATAACCGAGTCATTAGGACTTTCTGTTTTATATAATTTATTTTTTCAGACAGATTTTTAGTTGGATTTATATCCGGTGATGGAGAAGTAGAATGCAACTATTTTGAGACATTATAAAGGAATCACTCCTGTACGATGTGAGCTGTGTGCTTCGGATCTTTGTCCTGATGGAAGATCCAATTGGTTGAATGTCTAAATTTATTTGCCGAACTAATCAGATTGGCTTTCAAAATGTTTAAATAAACATGACGATCTATTGTGATCCTAATAAAGACTAGGTTTTCCACTCCAGCAGCCGACATACACCCCATACGATAACAGATCATCTGCCTCAGTTATGAAAATAGTAATTTTTGTGCAGTTTTGCGAACTCAAATTCTGCGATTTTCAGAGATATTTGGCTACATCAACAGCGCTGGTTTTATGTTCAGCGATAACAATTCGAAGCACATTTGTACTTATTATAATTTTTTATAACAGTTTGTACAGAAGAACTAGTTTTTAAGAATCTTTAAAATTTCTCATTACGACATATTATCTTTTCGTGAACTTATAATCAATTTTCTAACATCTTGTGAAATAGTAAGTTTAGGGACATTGTTACGAAAAAACAAGGATTTTACTCTAGTTAATGTTTAATTTTTAAATACATTCCTCAAACTTAACAAAAAATACATAACACTGTTAATTAGGAACGGAATTTTTTATGCTGTATGTAGACTTTTTTGTGTGCCAAATCCAACATTTTACCAAATTTACTGCATACAAGTAATAATTACCCAATAAGCATATGGAAGATATATCGTCAAGAAAATATTACGGAAATATCTTCTATTTATCATCCTGAAAAAATTATCAACGTACTATATATATTCTACTAAGATATATTCTCTTAATCATCTGGAAGATATTTCGATGACATTAGAAAAAATTACTGCCACGTTATCTAAATTTCTTTTTGAAGAAAAACAAATAAAATTTTAAAAATTGTCATTAAAAATTTATTTATTTATTTCATTTTTTATTTAATATGATATTGGACTTATATAAATATAAGCCTAATATATAAAAATGACTAGCACTGGCTGCCAGGGCCATCAGCTATTTTTTGTTTTAAAATTTAAATCAGAGTTTTATATTCAGCTTAGATATGTAATTAAAAATAGAGTTAATGTTGTCGATGGATGGTTCCTTAAGTAGATTTAGACCACTGTTAAATAAGTATTTGGTTTGAAGGCTTCTTAAATTGGGACATGTTGATAAAATGTGTTTCACTGTAACTAATGATCCACAGTATGCACAATTGTTGTTAAAGTTGCTGTTAAGTAGATGTTGATGTGTGGTGATTGTGTGTCCCATGCGCAAACGGAAGAATATTTTAATTTTATTTTTGCACAGATTTGAAGGATATGTCGGTATCTTTAACTGAGGATTGATTGTTGAATAGTGAGGATGATGATAGTTCGATTTTTCTGTTACGGTCTGTAGTTAAGTTTATTGATAACTGAATTACGAATATCAAGTTTTTCAGTCAATGGATCTTTCATCAATGGAGATAAACAGGCATGTTTTGCAGCTGCGTCAGCATGATAGTACCACATATTCCAGCGTGCACAGGGATCCAGATTAATTTTATTAATAGGTCTCGAATTTTGTTTACAGAACGCCATTCTATGTTTCCCAGGTTAATTACAGTTGTTATGACTGACAAGCTGTTGGAAAGAATTATGGTTTTTTCTTGGATTTAATTGCGATAATTGTTGCCTGTAAAATACCTGCCGCTTCCGCAGTAAATATTGAAGAGAAATCGAATAATATTTTAGTACTTAATGTGCCACCGTTTTGATTTACCACTGCATATGCTACACTGTAATTACCCTTTGACGCATCAGTAAAAAGATGTTGCCATTCTGAATTTCTATATCTTGATATTACTTGTAGAAAAGTGTTATGTACATATCATTAGATGTATCATTTTTTTTATATGTTGAGAGACTTATACCGCATGAATTGTAGTCAAGTCCATGTAGGATGTATGGTGTTGAATTTAGACAATTTTTGTTTGTAGTTTATTATATTGCTGTTGAGACATTTGTATATAGTTGATTGTAATCTTGGAGTTTTTTACAGGACGTAGCCTTAGAAACGTCAGCATCCAGAATTGAGTTGTTGTACGAAAGAAGTTTTGGTAGTAATCTGTTAATTGTTTCCCGTATCAATGATGGCAGACCAGATTCTCTAATTAATATCTTTATTGGAGTTGTCCGATAAGCGTACGTACTAGCTCAGATTGTTTGGTGGCATATTGTTTTGATGTGGTTTAGATTAGATTTTTAGCTGTAGAGAAAGAGCCCATAATCAATTTCACTTAAAATTAATGTCTTAACGAGATATTTAATTGTATCGATATGTGCATAACTTCTTGTGGCCAGGTATCTTACAAAATTTGCTTTGGAGACGAGAGATTTTTTTAGTTCTAGATATGAGTTTTCCAACTATAGTTTTTTTCGAATAAAACTCCCAATATGTTTATGTTTATAATTATGTTTATTAACATAAGGTATTGTAGTATTTCTAATTGTAAGGTTTGTAGGATTACAATTATGTTTCTTGCATATATGTAATATAGATGTTTTCTCCAAAGAGATTTTTGCTCCTGAATTTTTTGACCAGTTTTCGATATCGATTACTACTTTTTCAAATATACTGTTTATTTTGGAGGTATCCCTGTTTTTACAAAGCACATAAAGGTCATCAGCGTAAAGGCAGTGATCTACGTACTTGTGTTTTTCAATAATTTTACTAATTTCGTTAAAAGCTATTTGAAAAAGTACGACAGACAAGGGGGAACCTTGTGGTATGCCATTGTTTAAAGGGTAGTTGTTTGAGAGTACATTGTTTACTTTTACTTTAATTACTCTGCCGGTTAAAAGAGATTTTACGTAGGTGAAAACTTTGGGCCCAGTACCCCAGACTTTCAAAGTTTCCAATATGACATACACCTATGCGGTCAAACGCTTTTTCAAAGTCAATGCCTAAAATGGATGTGTGGTTTTTGGATGAGAGGGTTTTTAGACATAGTAGTCAATGTGAAGTAGAGCATCTGAACAGCGTTTAGATTTAAAGGCTACTTGGTTTACGGAAACTAGTTTTTTTGCTTCTATGGTACATATACGATTAGCAATAATTCTTTCCATGAGTTTGGAAAGACAGTAAAGCAACGATATAGGACGAACCAGTAAATTCTGTTAACTTTTTATTAGGTTTTGGTATGGCAGCAATTATTGCTGTTTTCCAGGAGTAGGGTATATTTCCAGTTTCAAAAACGTTGTTATAAAGTTGTAGTAGAGTTGTTTTACTGTGGTAAGTTAAATGTTTTATCATGTCATAGCATATGCGGTCTTGGCCTGGAGTTGTTCCTTTTACCTTCTTAATAGCCATTAAGAGTTTACATATTGTCAATTGACTTTCAATTTTGTTAGCGTAGTTGTTGTTAGCTTTGATGTTTGTGAAACTTAATGCTGTGTTTTTGGCTGCTGTGAATTCCAATGAGAAATTACTCTCGCTGGAATTGGCTGACCATTTACTTGCAAAATAGTTAGCTATACTTCTTGGTTCTGCATTCTAATCTAAACTTTGCGTTGGCTTATTTGTATAAAACTAAATTTGCCTTATGAGGATGTTTCTTAAAAGTTTGCCATTTTCTGGATTTATCTACACGTAGCTGTGAAAGCACAACGCTCCACCAGGGAACGGACCGTTTTTCGGTGGTTTTTTGTTATTAAGCTGCTTTTTATTTCTTGTTCCAAATAGATCCCATTTTGCTTTTTTAAATTGAATTTTCTTGATTGTATTTTAAATTATTGGTGCCCGTAGCTAAAGTTGTTTTTATTGGAAAATGATCACTGTGATGTAGATCATTTAACGTTTGACAGGAGATTGTTCATAAAAGAGAGGGTGAACAACCTGTGATGTCGACATGGGTAAAGGTGTTGCGCGTTGAGAGATGAGTTGGGTTGCCATCATTGATTATACATATGTTATTTTGATTTAATTAGTGTTCGATAGTTGACCCTCTCTTGTTGTTGGATTGTGATCCCCATAGTACATTCCAGCTATTGACATTGCCTATAAGGATGATAAGAGTTTGTATATCTTCGAACAGCTCATTAAAGTCATTTAAAGAAAAGGATTCGTTAGGTGGTAAGTAGACCGATATTATTGAAAATTTTATGTTCAACATAATTTCGATTGAGATGTTCATCAGTTTTGATGAATTATAGATCCGTTGATGTGTAATGTGGACTCGGACAAGTATACCAATTCCCCTTTTGGATGTAGTATTAACAGGATTATTCTTGTAGAGATTCAAATTGTGGATCCTCTTCTTTTAAAATTTATTGTAAGTCAATGTAGTTGTTAAAGAAACCATTAATATTCCATTGTTGTTAAATGTTGTTGTCATAAATAAATTTTAAAAATGAAAAGTGTAGTGTGGTCTTAGGTATCCATTTGGTTTCTTCCGTCAATTGAAAATCTTCTACTTGTGATTTGTGCAGAAGTTTGTGGGTTTAGTTGTTGTTTGCCTGATCTATCTCGAGATGACTCTCTTGAGTTTGTTTTTAAGTTGTTTGTTTTTGTGTTAATTTTTTTCTCTCCTTCTTCAATAACTGTTTTTAGATCTTCAGTAGGTATATTGTATTATTCTATTGTTGGGGCATGAGTTGTTGCTTCTTTGTATGTACATTTGCCTATTATTTTGTGCTTTAAAACTTCTTGACGATGTTGAATTACGGGACATTTTGTATTGTTTGTACGATGCGCATGCTTGCAGTTTACGCATTGTATTTTTGTTCAAGGTACAGGGTCGTGAATAGTTGAAGAACAAATTCCACAGATTTCAATACCAGTACAATATTTTTTGGTGTGCCCTTATTTGAAACAATTTTTACATTGTAAGGGAGTTGGGATAAAAGGCTCTACTTTACAGTTGAGAAAACCAATTTTAATTTCTTTTGGTAGTGTATACCAGAGAACTGCAAATGCTGATTGCAAAACGTTAATACGCAATCAACACAAGAATAAATATGTGTTTGCGTTCAAACGTTGAATATACTCCAACACACATATTTGTTGGTGATTTTAAATCAATCAAATAACGTGCAAATTGTTGTCACTGATTTATAATCATCGGTCGTTTTTATACCATTGATTTTATTCTTGTTCTTTCGAGTCAACAATAATTATGTTGATGTAGAATAAATCAGAAAAAGCAATAAATAACGCGTATGTGTGTATTCATAATTAAAACAAAATAGTTTCTTATCTATAAAAAGGGGGTGGTTTTGTAGAACCACATCTCATAAATAAGGGTGGGTCTAAAATACGTTTTTTTCAGAATTTTTATTAGTAATACCAAAAATATTGTTCTTTGTGAATTTTTTTTTAATTAAGGTCGATATCTTAAGCTCTCCCAATCTGGTTAAAGTTAAGTATTGCCTAATTTTGCAATCAAAATAAATGAAAAAAAAATTTAGATAATATCGACCTAATTTTTTTTTTTCAAAAAATATTTTTATTTCACAAAGAAGAATATTTTAAGTATTGTAAATTTTACTAATAAAAATTCTAAGTCTTAAGTCCCACCCTTATGTACATTTATGAAATGTGTTTCTATTTTCATTTAATTATGAATACACTCATACGCGTTGTTTGTTGTTTTTTCTGATTTATTCAACGCTGATTTTTTGTTGAGTGATTACATTTGCAGTAAACATAATCGACAGATGATTCACTCTGATCCCAATAACGCGTTCAGTAACATGATGCTGATTTTATTCTACAGTGAATTTTGTTGAATTATTAAATGTGAACAAGAATTTTTGTGTATGATTAATCAAGAAAAAAAGTTGATTTTGCAGTTCTCTGGTGTATACTCGTGAAAATGAAGAATGTATAATGGTGTATTTTTTACTTTACCGTCTTGGTTATTTTCTTACTGTCTACTACTCCTTGTTCTTTAAGTCCATCTTTTATTTCTTCTTCTGATAGATCTTTTAAAGATGGAGCAAATACAACAACTTTAATTATGTTCAGTGTTGGGTGTTGGTAACTTTCAACTGGACAAAGACCGGGCAATGTAGTAGCTTTTAAGAACTTGTTTGCTTGCATCTCATTTTTTGTAAGAATTAATAGATTACCATCTCTGGTAAAACTATTTTTTTCTATTGGCTCACTTGTTATAGCTTCTAATGCTTGAAGAGGTTTGTCTGCAATTTTACTTTTCAGAGCAATATATTTTTGACATTGTTGTTTTTTTAGGTTTATAGTATTGTTTTTCTTCGTATTTTGGAAAATCATATATGTTGTTAATGTTATAGATATTTTTCGTTTTTTTACGTTTGGGTGATGGGTCCGGATCCAGAATTTGGAAATAGTTTCCTCCCGAGGAGGACGCTATTATTTAAGGGCTTGCACTAATATTTATTTGAATGCGTTAAGAACTAAACTGTATACGCGATGCAGGTTTTAAAAAAGCACGACTGTATACAATTAGAACTTTGTGCGGAGTGCATTAAAAATTAATTTAAATAAAACTCCATAAAAATGGAATCATATTCGTATTGCCATGTTTACTGTATATGAGATATTTTCCTATGTGTTTCTAATATTTATCGAAATACTACAAACTTTATAGATAATAACTTTTTAGACTGCTTTAATTTCATTAAGAATTCATTTTATATGACTGTATGTAGATTTTATTGGACAACTGTACATTTTGCGTGACTGACGACCAAAGTATGGGACCATTTGTTCATCGATCGATAGCAGTTTTCTTCATACGCCAAATTGTAAATATTTTTTGTTGGCAGTGTTTAACAACGACCTAATAAGCAATACCGTTTTAAAAATTCAAATTAAAAGAAGAAATCACGTTTTTACCTTTGACAGCTTATCATTCCTATTCAGGATATCATTGTTGTTAAAATGCAGAAAGCGTTTAATGTCATTTTATTTGCTCCTTGACATTTGAATTTCCTAGGCAATGGTCTTTTGGTCAGTAGTCGTTAATGGAAGAAAACAAAGAAAAACAATAACAACTACAAGCCGCTCAAAAGAAATTACTCAAAATGATAATAAGATTGCCATGACATAACTACAAACAAACTACAATTTTGATCTCGTTACAAATAAAATTGAAACATTGACACAAAATTTCAGGAGGTGCCAAATCTCCCACATTGGGTGACTTCTTCAGGGGAAATTGTCTTTTTTTATAATTAATCTAAAAAATTAATTATAAAAAAAGACAATTTCCCCTGAAGAAGTCACCCAATGTGGTGACGAAATATTGGGATAAATAAAGATTTATAATTAAATTTTTTATAAATAAAGGATCTTTGGCTCAATAAGGAATATAAAATAATCTATATGATATATAAATAATAAAAAATATAAGTTATTTAAAAATAATTAACTGTAACAAATAAGTAAGGGAAAAGTTGGCAACCCTATCGTTGATAAGTCAATCATTTTCATTTTTTTTCTACATAAATTTTTTAAATTAAAAAAAATAATATTAAATACAAGTTTTTAAAGTAAAAAAACAAAGTGCTTTAATAGGACAAGTTATAAGAAGTTCGAGATTTGTGAAAGACAATGAATAAAGGCCGTCGCAGCATTAAAAATAATCAAAAAATTGCAGTCAATGTAAATTAGTGGTAAAAGAAGATGAGGAAGACTTTATTGAGTGTGACAAGTGTTCAAATATTTACCATGTAGTTTGCACAACCTTATTTAAGCGAAAATACGAACATCTTTTGAAGCATGATAGTGAAGAATATGTATGTCATCTCTGTGATAGTAGTGGTACCCTTAAAACAGAGTTAAATGAGATCAAAACAGAATTAAATAAACTTGATCAACTCAGCATTTTACAAGAAACAATGACAATTATGTCTAAGCAATACGATGACATATTAAAGGGTGTCGCAGAAAATAAGAAAAAGTTAGAAATTGTACAAAAGGAAAACAAACAATTGAAGACTGAAGTTAAAACTTTGAAAAATTCAATTAAATTTTTGAATGATCAGAGAGTTGAACATGACTGTTTAATAAGTGGTTTAGAAATACCCAGTGTATCATCATCAGTAGATGCAATTTTGAAGTTAACGAAGGATGCTGGTGTAGAGTTAAAGCCGGAGTGTATTGATGATACCTATATCATTAAAAAAAATAAATAATAAAACTGAAAATAAAAATAAAAACAAAAACAAAAAGGAAGATGATAAGCAAACCGTGGTTGTTTAATTGAATTCCAAAAAAATCGAAAGAAAAGATGATGTCTGTTAAACCAATTTTAAAAGAAAAAGAAATTTTTAAGAACATTTTTGTAAACGATTTTCTAAGCAGAGAGACTCATAGTTTGCTGAATTATGCAAGAACGTTGGAAACCGTGGGCTATCGTTCAGTATATGCAGTTGGTGGAAAAATTTTTGTTAAAAGAAGTGAATTGTCCAAACCAAGGTTTATTGTAAAAGAAGAAGAAGTTGATAAGCTTTTGCTGGATGCAACAACAAACAGTTTTCGAGGCCGTAGATCTCAACATAAAGTTGTTGATGGTGATGAACGTGAAGCCCCTGATGATGATGTTTACTTATCGTCCTAAATTTCATAATTCACTTTCATAATTCACTGCCTACACACTTTGATGTGAGAACAAGAACTACATCATTGATGGATTATTTTTTAGTAACCGATCCAAATATGGTTGAGAGATCTGGTCAGTTACAATGTCCTGGTATTTCACATCATTCACTTCTATATCTTTCTATGTATGCGCCTGTTGTAAGAGTAGATAGAATAATTGAATACTATGATTATAATTCTGTTGATGTTTCGTCTTTGGAGAGTATTGCGTTGTCTGCTGATTTTTCGGCCCTCTATACTACGACTGATGTAAATGATCAATTGAGTGTCTTGTATCAAAATTTAAATACAGCACATTCAGTTGTTCCTTTTATCAGACGTAAAATTGAACCTAAGCGTGATTCTTGGTTTAATTCGGGAGATATAACATATGCAGTTTCAATAAGAGATTTGGCTTATGCAACTTTTAAAGTTAGCAGGACTGATGATAATTGGAAAAAATATTGTAGATTAAGAAACAAGGCAAAATCGTTAATAAGGAAAAAAAACGTATGGCTCATGCCCAGTTATTTGAGAATCTTCATAATAAAAGTATGTGGAAAGTGTTGAGAAATAATGGTATTCTAGAAAGTGAGTCTTATGGTGATCACCCTGTTGCTACGACTTTAAATGAGGTGTTTGCATCTAATCAAAGTAATGAGGATTTGCCTTTTGATCTTAACCTAACTTCATGCTCGAACAACGGATTTTCATTTAGATGTGTATTGCTGAGTGAAATATTTGATCAGTTTTATGCTATTGAGTCTAATGCTAGGGGGTGTGATGGATGTACGTTAAAATTCTTAAAATTAATTTTACCATTTTATGGTAGGCATATTCTTCATTTAATTAACACGATTTTAACTACTTCTGCATTTCCGAATATTTGGAAAATAGCACGTATAATACCAATTAGAAAACATGGTTTGTCTAATAATGTGGAAAATTTGAGACCAATTTCTGTCCTTCCTGTATTGTCGAAGGTTGTGGAGAGACTGATGAAAGCTCAGATAACTGAATATTTGGACCAAAATAATCTTTTGAGTAGCTGTCAGTTTGGTTTTCGTGAGAAACATAGTACTACTTCGCTTTTAGTGGGACTCACTGATACTATAAGGAATAATGTGAATACTGAAAATTTATGTGTACTGCTGTCACTTGACCTTACTAAGGCATTTGATAGAATATGTCATAAGTTACTTTTAAAGAAACTTATTGAAGTTTATAATTTTTCAAGGACAGCAGCTTCATTAATCTGCTCATATCTTACAGATCGTGGTCAGTTTGTATCCTCGGGTGTTGATGTTTCTAATGTTATACCAGTCATAAGTGGTGTCCCACAGGGATCCGTTATTGGTCCCCTTCTGTTTACTATGTTCGTAAATGATTTTTTTAATATATTGGATGTTGGAAGATGTTATCTCTTTGGGTATGCGGATGATATTCAAGTTTTATTTTGTGGTAGAAAGGATAATTTAGATGTACTTCAGTCTGTGTTAAATTATTCTACAAACTGTATTTCAAATTGGATGATTAATAATTACTTATCAATTAATGCAATGAAGACAAAGGCAATGTTATTTTCGACCTCACATAATTATGTTCAGGATGTTTATTTATCTATTAATGGAACTAATATTGAATTTGTACACCATTTATCTATCTTAGGTGTAGTTATTGACTGCAATTTGACATTTGAATATCATATTAGATATCTTACGTCAAGGGTATTTTTTATTTTGAGGAGATTATATAATACAAATCTTATTATTCCTGTTTATGTTAAGGAAAGAATTGTTCACAGTACTATAATGCCTCTTTTTCTATATTGTTTGGAGGTATTTTCTGGTACTTGGGGTAATAATATTAGGGACATTCAGTTGCTATTTAACAGAGTTAAAAGATATGTATATTCAGTACGAATTCGTGAACATATTACAGAACATGTTATTCGTTTTCTTGGAACATCGTTTCGTGATTTTATTAAAATACGTCTCCTATTATATTTCTATCGAGTTTTTAGTATAAATTGTCCTTTGTTTATATCAAATTTTTTTAGATTTACTAGATCTACTAGATCTCATAGTCTAATTGCACCTTTCAATACTCCTTGGGTAAGTCGGTCTTTTCATAGGCGTGTGGTTTTATTATTTAATGCGCTGCCAGCATCTTTAAGGCAATTCAATTATAGCGTTCTTGTTTATAAAAGAAAACTTTTAAATAACTTTCATTAACTACAACAATTTTCTTTTCTTTTTGATAATTTTTTATTACTACATTATTCTTTTTTTCTCGTTTTAATTTGGGATAGCAAAATGTTATATACTTTATTTATACAGTATCAAATAAATAGTTATCAGGGTTTTAATTTATAAATTTTAAGGTAACCTTAAGTGAGTGGAATATTGTAATTTATTAATTGGCCTCTGGGCTTTGAAATTACAAAATGTTGAATAAAGAAAAAAAAAAAATAAATCAATAAATAAAATTTGTTTGTATATCTTTTATTTCATTTTATGATTAATAATTATAATAATCAATACTTTTTTAACTTAAAATCATTTGTAAATTATACCAGAAACGAAAATAATTCATTTTTTACTCTAATTTCTATTAATATTAGGAGTATTTCTTCAATAGATAAATTTAATAAATTTAAAGCATTGATTGCAAGGTTACCACGGCTACCCAATATAGTATCTGTTCAAGAAACATGGTTTAGTAAAGATCAAGTGCAACTATATAATATTCCGGGTTACAATAGAATTGATGGCTATGGTGGTACTTTAATTTTTATTCAAAAAAATTTTCATTATAAAGTAGAAGTGTGTGAGAGCAAGAATTTCTTTGATTTAATTGTTGTGAGTCTAAATAATCAGAAATTTAATGGAAAATCTGTTAAATCCATATCATTTTATAGATCTCAAAAATGCGACACAGGAAGATATTTATTGTTTTTGGAAAATCTTCTTAGTTTGTATGGTCGAAACCCTTGTATTTTTGCTGGTGACTCTAACATTGATGGGTTAGATATGCATGCGTCAGAAGATCTGTTGAATTTACTGGCAAATTACAGCCTTGATAACTGTCATACAATGATTACTCGCCCAGGCAGTGCAACATCCATTGACCATATTTACAGCAATGTTAAAAATTTATTGTGTATTGAATCCGTAGAATGTGGGTTATCAGACCATAACATTATTTCGTGCCGAATTAGAATTGAAATTAAAAAACATGATTTAACTGAGAATATTCGATTGATATGTGATTACAATCGAGTAAAAGATAATATTAGAAACAATCTACCAATGGTGTGTCAAACTGGTGATCCCTCTGCTGATACAAACATGTTAATATCATGTGTAAGTAATGCTGTCAAAAATGCTACATTAATAAATAGACAAAAAATAATTAATAAAAAAGATATAACTCCATGGATAAATTTAAACTTGCAGAAATTGATATCGTTCAAACAATATATTTTAAAAAAGCGAAGAAATAACCGTGGTTATATAGATACAGAAGCACAGTTGAAGAGAATTAGCAATGTAATTAAAAAAGCCAACAGGGAGTCTATGAATAATTTCTATAAAGACAAATTGTATGAAATTCAACACGATCCGAAGAAATGCTGGAAGTTTTTGAACGAAACATTGGAAAGAACCTGTTCCAGAACTATTAATTTAAAAGATGATAATGGTGAAATGATTGAAAATGATTTTCAAAAAGCTGAGATATTAAACAGATACTTTCTTCAATCAATAAAAGACTTAAGGTTTCAAATTAATGAATTTCCAAACGATCCTTGTAATTCCTTAAGAACGTTAATACAATATGATGATACATTTCATTTAAGCTGTACAACATATGATGAGGTTCAGATTATTATTTCAAATTTAGCACCTAATAAAAGTGGTGGTCATGACAATATTTTGCCAAAAGTTATCTTAAATAACAAAAGTGATTTTACCCCTAATTTGGTAAATATCTTTAATAATATGATTGATAGATGCATATATCCAAAGGGAAAAGATGACTGTACAACCGAGATGTTTAGACCGATTGCTGTTTTGTCCATCATTGACAATGTGTTTGAAAGAATCTTACATAATCAGATTGCCTCTTATATGAGTAAGAGAGAACTGCAAAATCAACATTTTTCTCGATTTAATCATACACAAAAATTCTTGTTCACATTTAATAATTCAACAAAATTCACTGTAGAATAAAATCAGCATCATGTTACTGAACGCGTAATTGGGATCAGTGTGGGCCATATGTCGATTATGTTTACTGCAAATGTATTCACTCAACAAAAAGTCAGCGTTGAATAAATCAGAAAAAACAACAAACAACGCATATGAGTTTATTCATAATTACAACATAGAAACACACATTAGGGTGGGACTTAAACCCGCTTTCTTAGAATTTTTATTAGTAATACAATACTAAAAATATTCTTCTTTGTGAAATAAAAATATTTTTTTTTGAAAAAAAAAATTAGGTCAATATCTCAGACTTGCCTAATCCGGAAAAATTCAAATATTGTCTAAATTTTTTTTCATCTATTTTGATTGGAAAATTAGGCAATATTTAACTTTAACCGGATTGGGAGAGCCTGAGATATCGACCTAAATTAAAAAAAAAATAAATTTCACAAAGAACAATATTTTTGGTATTACTAATAAAGATTCTAAAAAAACGGATTTGAGACCCACCCTAATATACATATAACGCTATGAAATATGTTTTTTTTTACAAAACCGCCCCCCTTTTTATAGATAAGAAAATATTTGGTTTTAATTATGATTACACTCATACACGTTGTTTGTTGTTTTTTCTGATTTATTCTACATCAAAATAATTATTGTTGGCTCGAATGAACAGAATAAAACAATGGTTTAACAACGACCGATGATTATAAAACAGTGACAAAACAATTTGCACATCGTTTGATTGATTTAAAATCATCAACGAATATGTGTGTTGGAGTATATTCAGCGTTTGAACGCAAACACAATTTATTCTTGTGTTGATTGCGTATGATCGTTTTGCAATCAGCAAATGCAGTTCTCTGATGAGTAATAATAACGTATTTAATGATTTTCAGTACGGTTTTAGGAAAGGATGTGGCACAGAGGAAGCAGTTGTTAATGTTGTTAATTTTATATGCAAAGGATTGGATGAAGGACATAGTGGAGTAGCAGGTATATTTTTTGATTTAACTAAAGCTTTTGATCTTGTTGATCATAAAATTTTGATACGAAAGTTAATATATTATGGAATTTGTGGAAAAGAATTATTTCTTTTGAAAAGTTACCTTTCAAACCGTAAGCAGTTTGTTCAAGTTAACACACAAAAGAGTAATTATGGTGTGGTTGAACATGGTGTTCCACAAGGCAGTGTACTGGGGCCATTGTTGTTTACCATATATGAGGCCGTCAGCGCAAAAGTGGCCTAACCCTCAATTTTCCATAATCTGAATTAACTAGTACAAAATATTTAAAACGTGTCAAAGTTTTGTGCAAACCCAACGTATCTGTTATTTCACCAAAAGTCAAGAGATGACGTGTCAAAGTTTGTTTTTGCATTTGTTTATTTTTTACTTCTAATAAAACAAAAGTGGCCTAAGCCGCTTAGGCCATTTTTGCATACATATTGGTAACACATAGAATTGGTGGGATAGGTCGATAGCTGCTATCAATGAAAAAAACCTCACGTCTTTTCTACATAACTGTAACGGCAAGCATACAGGATCAATATTATTTATCAATCTATCAAAAATCAACCAATCAATAATATTGATCGTGTGAGACCCACTTAAATATATTCATTGTTGTTTGAAAAATTGATGATTCGTTGATTTAAACGTCACTGTTTTTCTACAGAGCATAATTATTTGTTTGAAAAATTTAGCTTTTTCGTTGATTTAAACGTCAGAGTTTTTCTACAAAACATATTCATTTGTTTGAAAAATTGTTCTTTTTCGTTGATTTAACTATTGAAAAGAGGATACCATGCGATGTAAGTATAGAAAATGAAGGATTATTGTGTTTGTTTTTGTGTTAAGTGTTTTACTCAAAAATGTGTTATGTTTCAGCTCTTTTTGGTTCTGATTTCGAAGATTCAGGGTCGGAATATTGTCCGTCAGAACAGCACCCTTCATCAGATTTGGAAGATATTTTAGAAGAAAGTTTGGATGTGTCTTTAAATGCAGAAATACAAGAAGACAGAACGGCAAGGAAACCAAAGAAGAGACTAAAAAACAGTGAGAGTTGGACCCGGAATGTAAAGAAATCAAGACGTGCTAAAGGAGAGGAATATGTCAACTACAAAGGGACAACTGTAACAGCTAAGACACCAAAAGTAGGAGCGTGTTCATGTCCAAAGAAATGTAATTTGAAAATAAAGTCTGACCAACAAAACAAGTTATTCAAAGAATTCTATGCTTTGGCAAGTTTTGACTTTCAAACATCATATTTGTTTTCACTTATTAAAGTAGTTTCCAAGTCTCGCACCTACACTACTAATGAAAACTCAAGGAGACAAAAGACGAGACATTACTACTTATGTAACTCTACAGGAATAGAAGTTTTAGTGTGCAAACAGTTTTTCAAAAACACATTATGTATTTCGGATGGTCGTATTACTAGACTACTAAATAACAAACGTTCCATAACAACTCCTCCTCTGGATCGCCGGGGCTGTTCTGTATCAGCCAATAAAACACCCAGTAATAAGATCAAAGAAATTAAAGATTTCATTAACTCTATTCCTTCTTATGAGTCTCATTACTCATTGAATAAGTCACAAAATCGTAAATATTTGGCACCGGATTTAAATATGAGTATTTTATATTCACTTTATAAAGAAAGAGTTTCAAACCCTACGTCAAAATTTATTTTTAGTAAAGTTTTTAATGAAGAGTTCAACTTGAGCTTTCATGCCCCCACCACTGACTCATGTAAGCGTTGTGATTCACTGGACATCAAACTTAAAGCTTGTGATAATCCTGTGGACACACAGGGATTGGAAAATGAGAAAAATTTACATTTGCTTAAAGCAAATGCAGCAAGAGAGGGCATCAAAAAGGATGTGGAAATGTATAAGAATGACGACATTGTAGCCGTTATTTCATTTGATCTGATGAAAACCCTACCAACTCCAGTTATAAGTACGGGAATATGTTATTATAAACGTCAACTATGGACATACTGTCTGGGTATTCATAACATGAAAACAAATGAGGTTTATATGTTTACATGGGATGAAAGTATATCTTCTCGTGGCCCCCAGGAAATAGGTTCCTGCATCATGTATTTTCTTAAAAACATTGTAAAATGTAAACACCTGATTATGTACTCTGGCCAGTGTGGTGGCCAAAATCGAAACATTAAGATGGCTCTTATCTGCCAATACATTGTTTCCAACCCTGACTTCGCTACTAAGAAAATTGATCATAAGTTTCTATTAAGTGGGCATTCATACATGACTTGCGATCAAGATTTTGGCCTAGTGGAAAAACAAAAACGATTTTTTAAAAATATTTTTGTAACTCAAGATTGGAACCAAGTAATTTTAGCTGCCAAAAAAGTCAAACCATTCAAAATTATTTCTATGACCAAAGACCAATTTTTTTCCTCTCAGATACTCGAAAGAAACATTACTAACAGAAAAGTTTCAGTAAATAAGGGAAAAGTTGAGTGGCTAAAAATGCAGTGGTTAATGTTTCATGGAATGCATCCATTTAAGATTTTTTTCAAGTACTCTAATAATGTTGATGTACTCTTTGAAGAGGTTGATTTAAACAAACGCAATTCAATCATCATTGAAAACCTAAATATTTTATATCCTGATTGTCATGTCATCAGTGATACCAAAAAGAAAGATTTACTGGAGTTGTTAAATTTTATACCTCCTGTTCATCACAGTTTTTATAAGAAATTAAAGTCATCAGCAGCAGAAACAAATTTAATTTTCAATGATGACCAAATTGATGAGTAGTTTCAATTTGACTTCTTTTGTCGAATATGTATAATAATTATAAGTTTTCTGTACTTTTCAAATAAAAAATGTAATTTTCAGTAACTATTTGTTTTATTAATGGCCTAACCTTGCCTTTAGGAAGTGGTACTTTTATGGTCATTTAAATGCAAAAGTGGCCTATGCCACAAAAATTACCAAAAAACGTAAGTTTAAACAAAATAAAATACTTCATCGCACAGAATGTATCACAGTAATTCAATAAAACATGCATCGGGACTAAAATAAACAATGATATAATTTCTGCAAGATAATTTAAAATTCATGAACATACAAACCCCATTATTTTCATATTGCCTATTTCAAGCTTAGGCCACTTTTGCGCTGACGGCCTCATATATAAATGACATAAAAAATCTTGATCTCTCTGGAAAACTTTTTTTATATGCAGATGATATTTGTTTATTATATTATTATTATTATTTTTATTATTATTACTGTAAATGCACGTAAAACTTGTTTATTGAGATTTAAACCTTATTGTCATAGATATGACAACTTCAGTATAATTGTAGATGGTAAAGAAATTCAGGAAGAAACATCTATTAAGTATTTAGGTTTACATTTGCAGAACAATCTTTCTTGGAACATACACATTCAGTGTCTAAAGACGAAAGCAGCCGAAGCAGTTGGTTTCTTATACAAATTTGATAGAAATACAAAATTTTTAATTTATACTTCGTTAATCCAAAGCCATTTTAATTACTTGGCTCTTTTGTATGGATATAAAAATAGTTCTGAATTAAAGTCTTTACAACGTTTATAAAACAGAGCATTAAAAGTTGTATCCAGCGTTCCCATAACAAATTCAACAATATCAATTTATAAACATATATTTAAAACAGTGTTACCAATTTATGGCATTTCCAAAATGCAACTATTAATATATGTTTTTAAGTGCTTGCACAATATTGGACATCACACTTTATTTATTTCGAGAAATCAGCATTCTTTTAATACAAGGAATAATGGCAGCTTAGCAGTTGCTAGGTGTAGACTTGAAACGACCAAACAAAGGATAGAGTACATGCTTAGTCGTGAATTTAATAATTTGCCTGAACATTTAAAAACCTTAAACAGAATTTCAACTTTTAAAACAAACTTAAAAAATTATTTATTGCAACAATTAGAACAACTTCTGATGTAAAAATTGAGTTATAAATTTTTCGTTTCATTGGATATTTATTTTACTATTATTTATTTATTTTTTTTTAATTTTATTTAATTATATAAACTAATTGTAAAAAGAAATTTTGCCAACTTGCTTCAACAATGCCTATTAGGCGCTGAAGCACTTAATTGTAATGAATTTTTTGATAAATAAATTTAAATATAAAAAAAAAAGTTGTAAGCGACTGTATATATTAGGAATGCCAATATGGATATCTACAGTGGTTAAAATTAGGAGCCAGTCGGTGGTATTTTTATTTAGATTTTTTCGACAAAACTGAAATGATGTTCAACTAAAATTTCCGAGTAAAAACACCTAGTTTTCTTTATAATTTGTTACTAGAATTTGTTATAACCGAAATAATTTGGTCCATTGTCGGTACTGATAAGTATCCAAAATGTTCACACCATTATCCGAACATTCTGGTGTCAGTATGTTCTGGATCCTAGTTTGTCGCATCCAATACATAAATATTTTGACATTTTTACAGTTTAAAACATTACCACAAAAGCATGTATTTATTAAGATAGTTGAAGTATTAAAAAACACGTATTGTAAAAAAGCACAAACTGATCAAAATTCTTCGACCCTAATAAAAATTTAAAGAATATTTTGTTCACAAACCATTCCAAAAATTGAGTCACTTTTTTATATTTATACTGTAGGCACTATGCAGTTTAACAAAATTGTGTAGCATTATTTTTTTATAAAAATATTAGAATTTTATTTTTCAATGAAAACAAGTTGTAAAATTATACTAAATTTTATCGATGAATTATTATGATATCGATAATCGTTGTTGCCAATTGTACGAGTTTCTAGCCACATCTAGCCGTTTTTAATTACCTTTAGCAGGAAAAATGGTATATTAAAGTAAGTCCTGAATTCTATATGACGATAATCGACTGACGATATCGTTTTGACGGTTGTGTTGCTTATAGGCTTTTTACACTGAACAACATCTTTGTGAAACGCGTGGAAGATGTTAAAAATATGAAACAAGTGTTTACATTGGCAACATCTTTCATCTGCCATTATTCAGCTGTCAAAAAATAAAAGAAAAAGACGCATATTTTTTGTTGAAAATAAAAAATTGATTTAGAGAAAGCATTAATCACCTGGAGTAGTTGTTGCTTTGCAAGAACAAACCCGAATTTTAATGCAGTACATTGAAATATTAAAGGTCATTCTGGAAGAAGATGATAATGAAGAAAAATTCTTGGTAGACATAAGAATGAAATTCTTACATGTGCCGCTCATTTTCCTTTGTTGAATAATTTTTTGTTTGTTTTGTTTATTTTCTGCAATGTCGGGTTGCTAGTGATGGCACAAAGAAAATCGATTTTTTTGTCATTTTTTTAGTGATGACACTTAAAACAGCGAAAGATGTAAGATGGAACAAAATGAGAAAATATCATCTTTTAGATGTAGAAAGATGTAGAACTTTTGGCCTGTATAATTCTTATGGGAAGATGTTAACATCAGAGAACTGCATTTGCTGATTGCAAAACGATCATACACAATCAACACAAAAATAAATTGTGTTTGCATTCAAACGCTGAATATACTCCAACACACATATTTGTTGATGATTTTAAATCAATCAAACGATGTGCAAATTGTTTTGTCACTGGTTTATCGGTCATCGGTCGTTGTTAAACCATTGTTTTATTCTGTTCATTCGAGCCAACAATAATTATTTTGATGTAGAATAAATCAGAAAAAACAACAAACAACGTGTATGAGTGTAATCATAATTAAAACAAAATAGTTTCTTATCTATAAAAAGGGGGTGGTTTTGTAAAAAAACATATTTCATAGCCTTATATGTATATTAGGCTGGGTCTAAAATACGTTTTTTTAGAATTTTTATTAGGAATACCAAATATATTGTTCTTTGTGAATATTTTTTTTTTTTAATTTAGGTCGACATCTCAGGCTCGCCCAATCCGGTTAAAGTTAAATATTGCCTAATTTTCCAATCAAAATAGATGAAAAAAAATTTAGACAATTTTTAAATTTTTCCGGATTAGGCAAGCCTGAGATATCGACCTAAATTTTTTTTCCAAAAAAATATTTATATTTCACAAAGAAGAATATTTTTATTACTAATAAAAATTCTAAAAAAGCGGATTTAAGTCCCATCCTATTAAATGTAACTTATGCTTTAATTTATACACGAAATGCATATATGTATATAAAACAATTTCATATTATTCAACGCCAACGTACGGTTTCAACGGTTGTTTTCATACCATTCATTGTATTCTTGTTCGTTCGGGTCAACAATAATTATTATAGAATAAATAAAAAACAAAACAACGTGTGTGTGTATTCATAATTAAAACAAAATAGTTTCTTATCTATAAAAAGGGGATGATGTTGCTTTGATTATATTTAACTGATTTCAATTTCATTGGAGACTCGTTATTTTTTCCTTCAAATTATCGCAATTGTATCATTTTTTAAATTTCCCTTTTTTTAAAGTACTATCTTAAGATTAGGTTAGGTTAGACTATTGTTTTAGGGTATATAAAACCACTCAATTCCTATACTTCTTAAAACTTTTTAAATTTAAACTTTTTCTAATATTTTTTTATATAAATTTAGAAATCGTATTAGGAATTGAATACTTTTAAATTTTATACATATAACAAATAAACACTTTACAATAAAAAATATCGACAATTCTTATTAGATATAAGGACTTGTACTAGTAGGTATAGGTATATCAAGACTTAGTTTTAGTTAGCATATTTTGATATAGGTTAGGTTAAAATAACTTCATAATGTCTAGAGGTCACATAATGTCTAGGGGTCGTCAGATTTCCGCTTCTCTTCAGAAGGTCAAATAGGGCAATTGAAAATAACCGTCGATTTAAATTTCTATGTTGTTTCCTATTGGTACAGTATTACCTTAAATCCCTATTGTGTTGCCACTTTACTATTCAGCACATTCACTGAACTGATCTCAGAAAAATATGTAAATATCAATAAAACTTCAATATCGGTAGAAACCCATGTACGTCCCAGAACTCTAAAAGTATCATGTGCCATGTGAATTTAAATAACAAGACAAAAGATAGGTAAAAAAAATAAAAAAGATGTAATTCTGCCAAAAAAAATCTTTTAATTGACTTATATTAATTAACCTTAAGTTAAAATTAACCTTAAAGTTAAAAATGACCAACCAGTCAAAATCAAATTTTATATTTGAAACACTAACAAATGTGTCAGTTAAAATCACCGTTAGTAGCCAACGGGACATTGTAAAAAAATGAAAAAAAATCTGACCTTGTGTATAAAAATAAGGAGTAGAATTCAAGTTTTCTAATTTACCAAGTTCGAGAAACGAAATAAAAAGAACTTTGAATAACATGGGATTTTGACAACGCCAATGAATTTATTTTCACCCATTGTGCTTACATTCAACATGTGGTCCCATACCGAAGCACGGTGGAATACGGTTATAACGAACAACGGTCATATCAGACTTACCGATGTAGCAAATCATTTTTAAACAGTCTACTTTCAAATTGATAAAAATACGAATTAAACAACAATTCTGTACCTCGATACTCTATTATAAATTATTGCGTGGACAAAAATTATTTGAGTTCAATATCATCGATCTAAAATACGAACCAGTACCGGTGTACTGTACCTCGCCTATAACGAACGAAATTGTTCGTCATAGCCGAAGCTCAACCTATGACAAAAAGCACATTACCCAATTCGAATAAGTTTCCTGATTTGTCCATGGATTTCCACCGATTATTGAACCATGCCACAAATTTTGAATATATAAATTAAAAGAATTCTTACCCTTTTTGTCCAAATAAAAATTGAGCCTAATGTTCAGCACACAATGAATCCAATCGATAATGCGCTTACTATTGCCCTTGAACTCTTCCCTTGGCTTATTAAAGCAATTACTAATGCACTCTTTCTTTTTTTCTTTTTAACACTTCTAAATTTAACACAAAGTTCTTTCTTTACATGTGTTTAAAAAAAACGAATGTTCTTATCCCTAAAATTATTCTGGCACCTTAAATCTTACCAGATGTCACAAAGTGACGAGGACCATTGTGAATGAAAATATCCAAAGTAAAAAAAAGACCTAGGAAGTGAAATTTAAAATTGTAAGTATGGTTACTATAAAAGTATAATTGAAATTTATTTCCCAAGTGTAGCCATCACAAATCATAGACACGAGTGTATTGAATTCAATTCGACTAACCCTTAGCATTTGCAAAAATCTGTTGTCATCTGATTGGGTTAAGATATCTAGTGACCACTTCATTGATTTTGGAACCGAAGTCCAAGCTCCGCAACGGTACGCTGAAACCAAAATAATATCTTCAACTAGTTCGTCTAAAATGATTTTGGAACCGAAGTCCAAGCTCCGCAACGGTACGCTGAAACCAAAATAATATCTTCAACTAGTTCGTCTAAAATGTTGACTTAAAAAATTTATAATTTTATCTTTTTCCGAATTTTGGGCATTTTTCTTCACTTTAAAGTCTTTCTGATATTTTAAGTTTTCAAATTGATGAAAAAACAAAACAAAAATCAGCTGATTCATTAATTTACAATAGCTGTTTTTATGCGGGAAGTGAAAACACGAAAAAGTCGTTCACGCTTTGTAGTATAAAATCGTTGTAAATATACGAGTGTTGTAATTATACTACCAAGAGTGAAAACCCTTAATAATTGTAAAGAGTTCAACTATAGAGAATAAATCAGTATATATCAAATGGATGTCGATAAGGCAGCGCTCCCACTATATTTACATTGCTGTAAATATCAATTCAATACAAAATTAATTTAGTGCCATAAGGGTTTAACAGTTCAAGAACTATTGTAGTATGAAATATAAATAGTATAAAGAACTGGGGATCAACACAACTTATATTCTATACGACGATTATTGTTTCTCATTCACTTTCGAAGTTAAATATCTATTACATAAAAATTTAAAACTGTTGATACAAATTTGGTAAAATACAGAATTTTTCAATCTAAAGCAGCCCATAGACTATCAGCATTTGATAATAACGTTTTTCACTCTTGGTAATATATTTACAACCCTTGGATATTTACAACGATTTTATACTACAATGCGTGAACGACTTCTTCGTGTATTTACTTCCCACATAAATACAGCTATTGTAAATTGATCAATCAGCTGATTTTTGTTTTGTTTTACATCTATTTGAAAACTTAAAATATCAAAAAGAATTTGAAGTTAACAAAAATGCCTAGAATTACGGAAAAATATAAAATTATAAATTTTTTAGAGCAAAATGGAATTAAGCAAATAGAATTCGCAGAGATTCTGGGCTTGAAGATACGGTATTACTTGTAATAATAAAAACCAATAGAATTTCACTATCGGTCCATCTTTTATTACTTATTTTTTCACGCCTTTCTTTTAAGTTGGGTTTTTCATTATTTTGATCCATTATTTAACTTTATTTTAATAGTGACCACAAAATGAAAAATAAAAAAAATCAAACAACAGTTTTAGTTTCTAAACGATCAGCTCTTTTAGTCTTGTAAATGTACAACATGTGTTTACTATACCTTTTGGTCTTGTATTTTAACCACACCCTAGTAAATTTTAGGTCTATACATTTTGTTGTTGTGGTGTAGTAAATGGTAGTACTTTTACTATATCTACAACCTCTACAAGGTCTACAAGGGTAGTTTACTACCAAGAGAGAATACCCTCAATGTATAGCGTTGTTTGGCTTGGTATTTCAAAATAAAACACGACAGTTTTCTTTTGTAGTAAAAAATTGAATTATAATTTTATTTGATAAATTTATATTTTATTGAAACATAAAACAAATGATTCTCCGATTTTTATAATTGTTGAAAATACAAGGTACATTTTGTTAAAGTACATTTCGATTTCCAACACCTCCTCTCAAACTGAACTTTAATTCATAAAAATGGCTTGAGACCCAACAGCAAACAACATTTTTTTTTTACGTTAGACTAACACTCAGGGGATGTCCCCTACTAATGCAGTGCATTGTGTTAGAATAAGGAAATATGTTATGAGAGGGAGGAAAGAGGGAGTAGTGTTTAGTGTTTGAAGACCTCTGCGGGGAGTTTATTCCACATACGGCTTGTACGACTGATAAACGAATTTTCTCTGTAATGCGATATGCGGTCAACGGGATAATCGACTACAAACGGATGTGCTCTGGTAGATGAGCGAGTATCTCGAACATAAACCCGGGCTCTAGGAATCAGTTCCCTTATGTCGACAGAGCACTTCCCATGGTAATATCGATAAAACAGTGATGCACAACCCACATTCCGACGATGCTCCAATGAATCAATAGAGTTCGATATCCTAATGTCATTGATGAGCGCCGACGCCCTCCTTTGCACACGGTCCAAAAGCTCCAAAATAGACTTTGAAGCTCCTGCCCATATATGGGAGTTTTATTCCATTTTCGGTCGGATATAGGTGGTATAAATAGTAAGGAGATCGGATGGAGTGAAGTATTTCTTACACCGTTTGAGGAAACTAAGACACTTGAATGCTTCTTTCGACACTTCGAATACATGCTTATTCCAACGGACATCACACTGAATCTTCATGCCCAGAACATCAAGAGTATCCGATTCCTTGATATCACCACCCATATTTGTTGATGACATTGATGATCTCACAGCCCTATGGGACAACATACAACATTGAGTTTTACTTGCATTGAAGTCGACCCTATTCGTAAGACCCTACTCGGAGACCGTCGAGAGGTCACGATTGTGTCATTCAACCTCCAGAAGGCTTGATCTACAGCTAAATGAAAATGAATGACAAATGTTGCTGTCATCAGCAAAAGAGTAGATAGGATTGGAAGTTTGATCAAGAAGATCATTGATAAAGATAAGGAAAAGAGAGGGAGAAAGAACAGAACCTTGTGGTACCCCTGAATTAAGCTGAAACTCGTTGGATGAGATCCCATCTATAACAACACGAATAGTGCGATCTCGGAGAAAGCTCGAAATAAAACGGGAGAAGTCATTACCGACACCAAATGCAATAAGCTTTGTCAACAGTGCGCCATGCCATACACGGTCGAACGGTTTGGAAATATCCAGTGCAACCACTTTATTTTCGCCAAATTGGTGAATGGATCGACTCCAACGCTTCGAAAGGAGCGCTAACAGGTCCCCCGTCGAACGGCCACTACGAAAGCCATATTGTCTATCACTCAGAAGCGAGTTGGACATTAGAAATTAACGAGATGATAATTGATCATGCTTTCCATCACCTTCGAGAGCGCTGAGCATATTGCGATAGGGCGGTAATTTTCAGGGTTAGTAGCCGCACCCTTTTTAGGGATTGGTTGAACATTGGCAACCTTCTAGCAGGAGGGAAAGACTCCCGCACGGTAGGAAGAGCTAAAAAGGTTGGCCAATGGACGAGCTAGCGTCGAAGAGCACTGTTTCAGCACCAGTGCTGGTATACCATCCGGCCCCGGGGACTTAGTTACATTGAGATCTGCAAGAACCCTTTTAACTGCACGAATTCGGAAGAATATCTTAGGCATAGTACACGATACTCTTGGGAGTTCCGGCAGTGGTTGATTGCTATCCGGCAAGAATGAGTTTCTTGCAAACATTTCCGCTAAAAGGTTAGCCTTATCAACCGGGTCAGTGAATATTTGATCATCCACTAAAAGAGTTGGGATAGCCGAACTACCATTGTCCCTTACTCTTTTAACGAAAGACCAAAAGCTCTTACTACCCTTAGGAGCAGAAAGAACTTTAGCACGAATGCGCTGTTCGTAAAGAAACTTTTCACGCTTAAGTACTTTTGAACACTCATTTCTCGTCTGCTTACGTAGTAGTTCAGAATTAGCGTTCCTGGCGGCACGCCAAATTCTAAACACTTCCTCTCTGGATCTGACTGCATTCTTGCAAGTCTGGTTATTATTATTATTTTAAATGGCACTACGCACCGCGACCACAGTAGGTCTTTTGTGCTGCCCAGAATCACCCTAAGGGTTCAAGCTATTGATGAAGCCAAGAACCTTGCCGGGTGAAGTGTTCCAACTGTCGGAAGGCGACAAGAAACGGTCACCCAAAAACTTGATCCTCCTGACACAAAGCCCAGGACAATCGCAGAGGACATGCTCTGACGTCTCCGATTCCAACCCGCAAAACCTGCACAGTTCAGTGTTGCAATTTCCAGTAAAGTATCCAGTCAGGGTCCCTAGGTCCCTTCAACCAAGGGCCAGTAGTCGCCCAGACCCACCACTGGGCATAGATATAAATCTCTTAGCCTGTCGTTGGCCACGAGATGTTTGCCAATAATCGTAAAATTTCGACTCTCTCCACAACCTGAGCCTCTCCTTAATATAGCCCATGCATGGGCACCCGCAGAAAGGTTCAGGGCCTATGAAGGGCCGGCGGGCACCACGGTTGGCCAGACAGTCCGCCCTTTCGTTGCCTCATGCCCCTCATGGCCCGGAATCCATCCCAGGGTAAGGGAGTTGCTCCTACCGAGTCGGTTGAGTGCCGTAATACATTCCATGACAAGTTTAGATGACACCTCGTGGGACATAAGAGCCCTGAGTTCCACCAGACTGTCAGAGAGAATATAGATACGAGATCTGACCACACGCCTCCGTAGGCATTCCTCCACACACACACATATGGCGTAGATTTCCGCCTGAAATATGGAGGGATATTTACCCATGGGAAGGGCGCGCTGGAAACCGGGTCCTAAAACCCCCGCACCCGTATCCTTATTCAGCAGTTTCGAGCCATCTGTGAACCATAACTGGGCCCCAACTTCAGGTTCCCAAGTCCGGTTGGTCCACATGCTCCTATCAAAAGACATAGCGTCAAAATACCTGACCAAAATCTGTTCCGGCAGCATCTTATCTGTGACCTTTCTGATTGGGTCGTCCATAAGAATCTTGGCGATCCTCATGTGATCCCTTAGGTCGCCGGCTCTCATGCTACCGAATTCCCTAAGTCTAGTTGAGCCCATGACGGCCGCCTCTATTACAGAGATATGCAACGGAGGAATCCCCAGCATGGCCCCGATTTCATCCGTAGGACACCTCCCGCTGGCGCCCGTTATACCAATGCACGCCAGACGGTAGATCCTCTTAAGAGCACTCATCGTTTTCGAGTGCTCGACCTTAGGCCACCATGCGATGGCCGCATAGGTGATCATAGGTCTGACAATAGTAATGAATGACCAATACACCATCCGCGGACTCAGACCCCATGCACAGTGCTTTGTCCCCATATAGTGAATCGGCAAAATTAGAGGAGTTGTCGCAGAAACTTGAAATTTGGTATGCTGGCTCAGAATATCTAAATTAAGAAAAATTTGAAGTTTCGAAAAAATCGGCCCAAGGACACGCCTACTTCCGATACATCCTTAAATTAAAAAGTTTAATTCCAGCTACTATTATGAGCAGAATGAAAAATTGGTAAATCTCTGTTAAATTGTGTCATTTAGCTAAGTGCTTAATTTTGTTTCATTCGGAGCAAGGATATAACAACCTCCCATATATCCTTTTTCTTACAATCTACATTTAGGCTACATTAATGATAAGAATACAGTAAGAATTCGGAATAGTTTATGAAATTATACTTTTTTGCTCTGTGACAACTTTCGTTTCATTCGGTGCAAGGACATTACTACCTCCCATATATCCTTTTCCTCAAAAACTGAATTTTTGCTACATTAATGATCAGAATGCACTAAAAACGGATAATAAGTTTTAAAAAGATACTTTTTAGATCTCTGGAGATTTTTTTTATTCGGTACAAGTACTTGACTTTCTCCCACATGTCCTTTTTCTCAAAAACTAAGTTTTTCCCAATTTTGCCATTTATTAATACAGATATATACTTCTGGGATTTTATTTTTTTACACAGATATCCAAAAAGCAACTATACACAATTTTAAATACAATTTACCATTATCGAAAAATATAACTTTACAATTATAAAATAAATTTTACAAAATGGCTTCATTATGTATATACATATGTATAGAGAAAATATGTCAAAAATTGATGATTTTAAAAAGGGCTACACTTATTCCTTCAACTTTTGTAAAATAACTTCAAAATAATGTTAAATTCGTTAAAGAACGATAGCAATCGTTTTCAATGCAATTTTATAATTTTTTGGAAATGCACTCTACATGAAGCATTGTCCGAATTGATACATTTTTTTAAAATGTTTGCAAGTTTCGATTGTGTGAAAAAATGTCAAAACTATTAAGTTGTATAATTTTATATAATTTTTTTTTATACTCAATCAAAGATAATAAATTTTTTCAAACAAATGCGGTAAAAATCACAAATTTAGCCACTTTTACAAAAGCCAATTTTTTGATTTTTTGTGAAAAACCGGCACTTTTTTTTTAATAATATGTTAGATAATATTATAGACTTACAAAAACCGAAATAAAAAATTATTTAATTTTATATAATTTTTTATTATACTCAATCAAAGATAATACATTTTTTCAAACAAATGCGGTAAAAATTACAAATTTAGTAATTTTTACAAAAGCCAATATTTTGATTTTTTGTGAAAAACCGGCACTTTTTTTTTAATAATATGTTAGTTAATATTATAGACTTACAAAAACCGAAATAAAAAATTATTTAATTTTATATAATTTTTTTTTATACTCAATCAAAGATAATACATTTTTTCAAACAAATGCGGTAAAAATTTAGCCATTTTTACAAAAGCCAATATTTTGATTTTTTGTGAAAAACCGGCACTTTTTTTTTAATAATATGTTAGATAATATTATAGACTTACAAAAACCGAAATAAAAAATAATTTAATTTTATATAATTTTTTTTTATACGCAATCAAAGATAATAAATTTTTCCATATTCCTAGTATGTTCTTCTTCATTGGGAGCTAAAAGAATAGTTTGTAAGTAGACTATTCAAAATTTTCATCCGATTCGAATGAAATTTGGTACATGATGATTGTGACTAATTCTTTTTACTGATATTTGTACATATATCCAATTTGCTGAAAATTGGTCAATATTTAATCATATAAGTCAAAAAAATGCGGTAAAAATCACAAATTAAGCCATTTTTACAAAAGCTAATATTTTGATTTTTTGTGAAAAACCGGCACTTTTTTTTAATAATATGTTAGACAATATTATAGACTTACAAAAACCGAAATAAAAAATTATTTAATTTTATATAATTTTTTTTTTATACTCCATCAAACTTAAGAAATTTTCGAATTTTCACCAAAAAAAACCTATTTTTTGGAGTTGTAAAAAATATTTGTTTTCAAATATATATTAAATAGTGTATTAAAGGTTTACTACAAATATATCTAAGTATTCAAAAAATAAAACTTTAAATCAGTATTTAAAAAAATATATTTTTGAGAATTATTTTCGTGAAACAACTGAAAACAATATTTTTTGTTCAGTAATTTTTGCTTAATATTTTCAAACTTTGGCGCCCTCTACTGACGGCGAAAGCAATCAGACTAAATTTTTTTTTGCATATTTATTTCAGTTAACTTCTTGTCTTTCAAAAAATGTACTTTTAAGAACAATTTGAGCCCATGCTTAATTTTTGATTTTTGCCTATGGGACAAAGCACTGTGCCATGTCTTCTCAAAGAGCCTTTGGCAGGCATAAAGAGCTCTGGTGGCCTTTTTGGACAGCGAGTCAATATGATCATTCTAGGTTAGAGATTTGTCAAGAGTAACCCCCAAATACCTAACCTTATCAGAGTAATCTATCACCATGCCCCCCACAACGGGCCTTGATAGATTAACCTTCCTTCTGTTTGTAAATGTTACCAGTAGGTCTTGAAGCCCTGGTCGTTTAGACCCTCGAGCAACTCATCTATGACCAGTGTCCATAATAATGGCGATAAAACACCCCCCTGAGGACACCCTCTGGTCGCATTCACAGTCCTGAGTGCAGACCCTATACCAACGGTGATTACCCTGGACCTTAGCATCTCTAGAGTCCAATCCACAATGATTGGAGAGATACCCTTACGCAGCATGGCCCCTTTAATCGCACCGTAGGACGTGTTGTCAAAAGCGCCCTGTATATCTATAAAGGCACAAAGGGCAATGTGCTTTGCCCCTAGTGCCCTCTCAACCATATCGACAACGTGATGAACAGCTGTTTCGGTAGACTTTCCCCGCTGATACGCGAACTGAAGACCGTGTATCGGTCTCCGTGCGAGGTAAGTGTCCCTAATATAGCGATCCAAGACTTTCTCCATAGTCTTAAGGAGAAACGAGCTGAGGCTAATTGGTCTATACGATTTAGGCAACTGTTCGGACTTTCTCCCTGCCTTTGGTATGAAGACCCAGTCCGTACGTCTAGGATTACGATAAACCTGATTAGAATCCAATGAACCGATAACATTAAAGACCAGGTGCTGATGGTCAGACATTGATAGTTCATTGGAGACATGCCAGTTAGAGATGGCAAAAAACAAATTGGAACTCGTAAGAGTGAGATCCAAGACTTCTGACCTAATTGCATTCCTAAAAGTCGGTACGTCACCCCTGTTCGCTATGTTTATATTATTCCTACATATAAATTCTATCAGGTACTCACCACGTTTGTTTACATCTTTACTCCCCCATACCGTGTGATGTGCGTTGGCGTCGCATGCTAGGATCCAGCTCACTGACCTCTTTCGGCAATATTCAACCAAGGTCGAAACCTCAGCTGTTGGTGCCGCTTCTGCGTCGCCAGGCAAGTACGCGGAGGCGAGTACTACCTCATGTACCCCGGATAGGGAGGGTAACATTGCGGAGATTGCTACCAAATCTCCCAAGACAAATTCTGAAATTGGAAGAAAGGTTAAACTATTCCTCACAAAGATTGCCACTCTGGGCCTAGTTAATTGAGAATTATAGATCAGCTTACCTTGACTTGCATTGAGCCCTTTTATGACTCCATTGTGCACCCAAGGCTCCTGGATGAACATTACATCCAGGACATCCGTTATGAACCTTCTGCTGGCGATGTCCGATGCCGCCTTTGCATGGTGAAGGTTCACCTGTAAGCACCTGAGGTGCTTTGGTGCTCCAGCTTTTTTGGCAGCCATTATTTGCGTTTGGCAGCACGCTTTGCCACCTTTCTGCCACGATTTGAGTTTAGCAGCACAGCTTCTTCTGCCGAGTGCCGCTCACCCTTTTTCCGCCTTTCGGAAGCCTTAAAATCGACCCGTTTTTTAGTTGTGGGCTCAGTAGAACTAGGCATAGCAAGGTCCTTCGAACAGCACGGTTTATCATCCGACGTATGTGAGCTAGTAGCAACTCGTGTGTCGGATTTGCCCGTGGCTGCAGAAATGCTTGCCTTTGCCTGCTTGGGTATGTCGCGCCCGACCCCATGTTGTTGTCGGGTGGGTCTTACCAGCGCTGTTCCAAACCCAAAGTTCACCCTGTGATCCTTTCGCTTGAGTATATCAGCTGATATAGGGTCAATAGACAGGGTGAGCTCAACTATGCCACCCTTGATAACCTTATTCAACACCTTCCAATACCCAACCGAAAGCTCGCAGTTCTGGCCCTCAACTAGTCTAAGAATTAGATCATTAGACGTGTCCTCCTTCTCGGGAAAATAACCCACGAACACTTGGGCCTTCGGCACTTTTTCCTCCGCAACCACCTTCAACACAGCGTCGCTCCATGGCTTTAGAGTGGGGACATGAGTCTCCAGTCACTGCGCCGTGTCCTTGTCGCGGCAAACAAAACTGAGCCACCCTGGCTTAAAGGAGCAACTCGAGAAACTGGGCTTAATTGTTCCCTTACTCAGCTCCGCTATTTTGTGCAGCACAGCTCTTTGGATGGAGTAGAGCTGCTCATCCGTCCATCTAGTTGCCGGGAAATCAGGTGTAATAACACCAACCTTCACGGTGGCAACTGCATCCTTGTAGGATACCTCTTGTTTCCGCTGGTTGGCCGGAACTGGCAAGGCTGGTTTCGGCAGTATAGCGCCTACAGTCTTGCAAGGTGTGCCATCTGCAGCCATATCAGCTGTCCGCTTTGCAGGATGTCTAGTTTCAGGTGGTGTCGAGCCATCTGAGCGCACCCTTTTCCTGCTACCTGTGAGCTATTTGACCTCCTTACGGGCCTCGCGCATTGGCAACTGACAAAGCTGCCGCGCAACCTCTAGATCAATACCTTTATCCAGGTACGTCCGCAAGCGTTTGCGAGCCGCCCCGCAGAGCTTCACGCGCTCAGTCTTCGGTTTCGACCGATCGCCTGGGACTGTGACGGCACTTACAGGCTGGGAGCTTAACAGCTCATCCTCCTCGTCCGTTGGGATGTTCGTAGTTTCTGAAATAGGGCCCGGAGGGTCCTGAGTTAAACTACTAACATCCAAGGGCTCGGCAACATTGGAATCCAGAGCGCCCAATGTCTGCTCAGCAGAAACTATTGCTACCTCTGTGCCTTTTAGGTTTGAAACCTCTTTGCCACCTAAGGTGAGACCTGCATCGGTCTTCTCTTGCTCTTTATTTAATAGATTATTCGAGTCCATCTAAAAGAAAAGAAAAATAAGGGATTACAACAGAACACATAGTAGCAGAGCCCTGTGCTACCAGTGAGCTGATACAACCAGGGTACGCCACGCCCTGGAGGCCACCGTTCAAAAACACATTAACGTAGTGCTATTCGTCCCATAGGCACGGTACAGATAACACCTGGGATTACGGGTTTTTATCGAGTATCCGCTTTAGATCCGCCATGTTCTATAAAAGCAGAGCCACCTCGAGCAGGATGTGGATGCGACTCCGTGTCGTTCATCACAAGGAACCACGTCTGCATCTGGATAAGTCTAGCTTAAACTCCACGCATGGACGGTCATTGGGGTCCTGATAGGCTAAGGCACCATCGATCGATGTGTTGTGTATACGCTTCAAGGACCCCCTGTGCTCTTGCTGCCTGTCTCCTAAATTTCGATTTAGTAATAATTACTGCGCCGAACTTTAGGAATCAAGCAACGGAACACTTGGCCCTTGCAAGTCTGGTTAAACCAACATTTAATCTTTGGTTTAGCCGAAATACTTTTAATTGGGATATAGGATTTCATTCCAATCAATATTAAATTTTCTACCATTTTCGCAGCAGCATTAATATTGTCGTTGAGAAAACATAGTTTCCAATTGAAATGCTGGAAAAAATCGTTGAGCTCTGCCCAACGTGCTTTTTCGTAAATAAAAACTGAACGTTTCTTAGCCGATGGTGAAACGTTACGAAGTTCGGAGAACGAAAAAGATGCGGAAATGGTACAATGATCCGAATTACCGAGAGGTGCAAATGATCTCACCTCATACTTACCAGGGTGTGAAGTGAGGAAAAGATCTAGAGTGTTTGCGTGTTCACCTTCAACGCTCGGAATGTGCGTTGGTTCATTCACTAGTTACGTCAGTTGGTTGTGCGCGGCGAATAGTTCAACATAAAGGCCCTCGGGAGTTGTATGGTTCGAATGGTAAAGCCAGGTAGAATTGTGGATATTAAAATCACCAGCAACGACAATTTCACTATCCGGGCAACTCTCCAGAATTCTTGAAATTGAATCGGAAAGGGCGTCGAAGCCATTAAGGGTAGCCCCCCTTTATTGTGTTTTGGCGTTGACAACGCTTTTGTAAGTAAATCAGCTGGCATCTCCTCAGTAGAAAGGTATTTTATATTTATATCACCTCTTTCAATAGTTTCTCTTACAAAATGATGACAGATGTCAACATCTTTAGTTCTATTGTGAAGCACAACTTTCCTGCTCCTTGGTTATCATTATAAATGGTAACTGGTCCCTGCAATAATAAGACTTCAGAAAGAAAATGTTTTAAATTAATAGCTTCTTTAGATGATTCTGATATAGACATGTATTCAGCTTCCGTGCTGGAAAATGCAAATGTTCTTTGTTTTCTTGATTCCCAGCTTATTGCTGAATCAACAAACTTAAAAACATATCCTGTATATGAACGACGATCATCTATTGATGCACCCAATCAGCATTAGCGAATCCCTCTAATCTCAACTCCGATTTGGAAAACATTAGTCCCAAGTGTTGTGTCCCTTTCAAATACCTGAGAACCCTTTTCGCTGCGATCCAATGATGTTTTCCATAATTGGTGTTAAACTGACTAAGAGCACTTACTGCATGAGATATATCCGCTCTTGTGGATACGGCTTAATACATTAAAGACCATATAAGATTTTGATAAGGTAAGTCTTTAACTTCTATTTCTTCCTCTTCAGATTTTGGACACATTTCCTTAGTAAGTTTTATATTTGGATTCATAGGTGTTAAAAAATCTTTACACTCACTCCTCCATCTTGGAACGATCTAAAACATCTTTAATATATTTAGATTGCGACATTACTATATTACTTTCATCGGTTGTATTAAATTCAATTCCAAGACAGTATTTTAACTGTCCTAAGTCTTTTATTTCAAACGTCCTGGGTAATTTATTTTTAAGGTTATTTAATTCGATTTGATTATTAGTAGCAATTATTTAATCATCTACATAAATAACCAATATAATCAAAGTTTCTTTATCTTGGTATGTGTACAGACAGTGATCAAATTTTGATAGTTCTAACCAAATGCTCATGTAGCTTCTTGTACCAATGCCTTCCGGATTGTTTAATAACGTACAGTGGCTTTTTTAATAAACAAACCTTTTCTTTCGTGTATTTTTCAGCTTCTTTTGATTCCATTTAAGTACGCACTGACAAAATCTAACTGATGCACTTTTAGGTTCAGTGGAGCTGCTAGGGCTTTAACTAATCTTACAGATGAAATTCTGGCCACTGGAGCATATGTTTCTAAAAAATCTATACCTAGAACCTGAGTTAAACCTTGAGCTACTAACCTCGCTTTTCTTTTCTCAACTGTTCCGTCCGATTTGTATTTTGTTTTCAAAATCCATTTTGATTTTACAACCTTTTTTTCTTTAGGCCTATCAACAACTATCCACGTTTTATTCTTCAAAGCTGCATGCTCTACTTGCATAGCTTTTCTCCATTCATTAGATTCTTTTGACTCTAAAGCCTTCTTTAGGTTCAGTGGATCTGTTGAGTATGTGATTCCAGCAAATTCTACAAACTCAGTCTCTTCTTGAATTGGTTCATCTTCTATATGTTCTTTTATCTTTTGTTTACAAAAATTTTCATTATTTTTATCTGCTCCACTAGTTACCTGTTTTGACTTTCACGACTCAATTTCTAAATTTCGTCATCAATAAAATCGGTGTAATCAAATTCATTTTCAAAATTTTCCAGAAGTAAAGACACTTCTGACTTCTTTGTTCAGGATCCCATAGTCTGTACGCTTTAGATTGTACTGAGTATCCTACAAAAATACACTTTTTAGATTTAGGATTAAATTTACCTTTAGAGGGTTTCTTGTCTAGAATATAAGCAGTTGATCCAAATTTTCTAAAATAATTGACTGATGGAACTCTTGTAGTCCATATATTGAAAGGAGTTTCTCCTTCAATACTTCGGGAATTGCAACGATTACGTATATAATTGGCGGTCAGGATAGCTTCTGCCCGAAAACCAGGTGACAACTTTGATTGAATCAGCATGCGTCTAGCCATTTCAACTAGGGTACGATTTTTTTTTGTTGGGGGGTATAATCTACTTTCAATACATGTTTTATACCTTGCATCTTAAGATAATCTTTGAATATTTTGCTTGTTTATTCACCACCGTTATCTGTCTGAAGACTTTAATTTTCCTTTCTTTTTGGGTTTAAACAATATTCTTGAACTCGATTAACTTGTCCAAAACTTCTGACTTCTTTTTGATAAAATACACCTACACCATCGACTTTTATTATCTATAAAAGTAACAAAATATCTAGAACCACCCAATGAATGAACTCGCATATGACCACAAACGTCACTATGCACCAGTTCTAGAATTTAAGATGATTTTGTTTCAGATTCCATAAACGGTTGTTGGTAATGTTTCCCTTGAATACATACCTCACAAAGTGGCAGTTTTTCAGTTATTCCTATAGACATACCTTTTACCTTTTCTTGTCGAACTAAACTCTTTAGGTCTTTTTCATTCAAGTGACCAAAGCATTCAAGCCAGTCTTGAATTGTATTAGCTTGTTCTTCAACTTTACCTTCTTTAATAATTTCGTGAAGATAGTACAAATCAGTCTTCCTGTAAGCTGTACTGGTTATATCCATTTTTAGGATTTACAACAAATGCAAAATTCTTCTTGAAAATTACTTCAAAACCATATTGTGTCATTTTCGATACTGACAAAAGATCTGAACGAAGATCTGGTACAAACAATGCATTCTGTAGCTTTACCAAAAAATTATTTTTAGTCTTTATCTCAATTGTGCCACTTCCTAAAATATTAGGACAATTATTGTTTGCCAAATTAAGAGTTTTGTTGCTGGTAGATTTCAAATTTAAGAATTTTTCTTTACTTGAAACCATGTGCGATGAAGCACCGGAATCTAAACACCACTCATCCTTATTAATACTCACATGCATTGCAGCTGATTTGACATTTTCAGGTTTCATTGATGAGTTCTCGTTTGAATTTCTTGTTTTTGTTCTACATTCATTAGCCAATTTTACCACAACTGAAGCACTTGAACTTAACGTTCCTTTTTGAGAGTTTGATTCTTGTATTTTTGATGTTTCTTTGCCATTAAAGCGTCGCTGTTGCTTTGACTTACGGATCAACGAGCATCATATTCTTCAAGCAGTTTAATCTTAAGGGTTTCAGAGGACAATAATTTTTCTTGGCTTTCAATTGCTATACGAAAGGATTCGTATTCTTCTGGGATGTTGCGCAGGATCAGGATACCCAACAATTGATCTGGAATTTCGATATCCATTTCGGATAATTTATACACTTTATCAAAAAAGTAATCCATATAGTCTTTCATACATTCATCACTTTTCATAATGGATAAAAGGACCTCGTGAATCATAGATGCTGTGCAACTTATCCCAAATTTCGTTTGAAGTTTCACAATTCTTGATTAGCTTCAATTCTGAGTGGGAATTGCGCATCAAATGCTTCCCATTCCGCAATTTTTGTTGCCGTAGTTGGTTTTTCACAGGATCCATTTACGTACTTCCATGTGTTGTTCTTTATTAACAACGCCTCTACCTGGATCTTCCAGGTGTCAAAATAATCACGTCCTGATGGTTCAATTAAAACCATTAACTGCCATGTTTTCTTACTCACGATTCCTGAATCTTGATATATTAACAAGGATGTTAGGTCTGTTTATATCCAAATATTCAATATTATATTTTATTAAAACATAAAACAAATGATTCTCCGATTCTTATAATTGTTGGAAATACAAAGTACATTTTGTTAAAGTACATTTAGATTTCCAACAGTTTGATGGCAATTATAAAAACAAATTCACGGAGTTACCAAGCCATGTTGTACAGCATGCTTAATAGTCTATTGTAGAGTATTAAAAAAACCGGCCTTTTGAAAAAACCGGTTTCGGTTTTCTTCGAAATATAGAATTTTGAAAAACCGGTTTCAGTTTTTGCAGAAAAAACCGGTCAACCGGTTTTTTCGGTTTCTTTTTGATTTGAATTAAAAGCTGATATAATTTGTTAATTATGTTAAAAAAAAACAGAAATTTAATATATAAAATAAATTGGGTAAAATTAGGTACGTTAGTAATTTGAACGTTTAAAACGATTGGCATTAAATAAGTTTTTTTTAATATTACATTTTAAATATGTAAAAAGAAAATCTATTTTTCACTTCTAAAATAATATTTTAGAAATAATATGCAATTTAAATGTTTCGTTTTAAGACGATCTTTTTGTTTTCGGTTTTCGGTTTTCTTAGAATTTACAAAATATTCGAAACCGATCGGTTTTTAAAAATAAAGAAACTGGTTGACCGGTTTTCGGTTTCGGTTTTTGAATACTCTAGGTTATTGGCTGTAAAGCATTCAAAAAATCGGAAAAAAACGGTTTCGGTTTTCTTTTAAAAATCGAATTTTAAAAAACCGGTTTCGGTATCGGTTTTTGCAAAAAAACCGATTAAACGGTTTTTTATATACATATTATTATTGTATTTCATTTCAACATTTTATTTATTGGTTTTAATATTTTTTAATATAATACTTAAAAATTAATATTATAAAACTATATTCATATCAAATGAATAAAGATCATTAAGCTTGTAAATTGTGTAAAATTAGGTACGTTAGTAATTTGAACGTTTAAATAGTTTGGCATTAAATAAGTGTTTTTAATATTACATTTTAAATATGTAAAAAGAAAATCTATTTTTCACTTCTAAAATAATATTTAAGAAATAATATGCAATTTAAATGTTTCGTTTAAAGACGTTTTTTTTTTGTTTGCTTTTGATAAAGCTAGAAGTGGAAAATAGATGTTGGACAAATAGTCTAGGATTTTGAATACTGTTTATTGTGTTATTTAGATCAGAAATTAAACTATTTGAATTCGGAATATCCAAAGTTAAGTCTTCATCGGAATCTATCGGACTTACATCTAGATCTTCATAACCAAACATACGATTTTAAAAGTGTTCGGAAAAAATAAACGAGACCAAGTAACACAGTTGGTGATGTTATTAAAAAAACCGGTTAAGCGAACAAAAAAGACCGGTTTTCGGTTTTCTTCGAATTTACAAAATATTCGAAACCGATCGGTTCTTAAAAAAAGAAACCGGTTGACCGGTTTTCGGTTTTTGAATACTCTACTGGTTGGTTGAAAAGTTCCTGCGCTCGAAATGAAAGAATACTGTTTTTGTTACGAAATATATTTTTTATTCAATATAATCTCCTAGAAGCTCAATACACTTGTTCCAATGATCTTCCAATAATTTTATCCCATCCTTATAATGGTTTTCCGGAAGCACTGCAAAATAACCGTCTACGGCGGCTATGGCCTCTTCATTCGACGAAAAATGCTTTCCACGAAGGAATTGCTTGAGATGTCTGAAGAGATAGTAGTCACTGGAAGCCAAATCTGGTAAGGTGGATGTTCAAGCAATTCGTACTTTAATTCTTTGAATTTAGCCATCGTCAAAACACTTTTGTGAGCAGGTGCATTGTCTTGATGAAAAATGATTTTTTTCTTCTTTAAGTCAGGTCTTTTCTCACGAATTTTTTTATCCAGCTGATCCAAAAGGCTGCAATAATATTCAGAGTTGATTGTTTTACCTTTCTGAAGATAATCAATCAACAAAATTCCTTTTGCATCCCAAAAAACTGATGCCATAACCATCTTTGCTGATCGTTGTGACTTCACCTGCTTTGGAGTTGAACAACCAGCTTCAGTCCACTGTAAACGTTCTTGTTTCAATTTAAGATCATGGTGACAGATCCAAGTCTCATCCATAGTTATAAAACGACGCAAGAAGTCGGCTTAAAACGCTCCAAATTACGCTGAGAAATTTGTTTTCGATCTACTTTTTGTTGAATTTTTAATGTGTGCGGCACTAACTTTCCAAACAGTTTTTTATACGTAATTCTTCATGTAAAATATGGAGTACTCGTTCGTCTGAGATGCCTATGGCATTAACAATTTCACGCTTAGTCAAACTTGGATCTTCACTAACCATATTATGTACCTGCTCAATTATTTCTGCTGTGGTTGCAGTTTTTGGTCGTCCTTCGCGTGGATCGTCTTTAAGGCTGGTACGACCACGGTTAAATTCACTGTCAAAAATTCAACGGTGCGTTTTGAAGGTGAGGACTCCTTATACACTTCTAACAATTGTTCATAAATTTCCTTTGCTTTTAAACCTTTCAAAAAAAAAGAATCTAATGAGTGCACAATATTAAATTTTTCCATATTAAAAAAAATCAATGACACGTCAACTTCAAATGGCTTGTAAACAAAGAAAGAATTGACAGAATGACTTGCAACTTTGCATGTGTTCTCAGGACAGTTATACAAACTTGAGAAAAAATAAGTTTGGAGCTAGCAGTGCCATCTCTTGGTGAGCGCAGGAACTTTTCAACCAACCTGTAATTGGCTGCTTTATATTTCAACAGTTTCGTAAGTAACATTTTTAAAACAATAGAATTTTGACTTCGAGTGGACGATAGTCGTCGCTCGTCTTATAGAATCTGGACACTTGGCATCAATTCTGTAATTTTGAGAATGATGATCGTCCAGACGCTACGATTGATCAATTTCGTTTTTTGTTTGCTTCCTTTACGCTCATCACTATAGTATCGTTTCGAGTATTCGTTTCGGAAAAATCTCTTTAAATCTTTTGCTTAATTCAATAATTTAATTTTGTTTATTCAATTTAATTTTTCTTTTTTATTTTCAAAATTTTACTTTTTTATTAATATCCAAAACATTTTATGTAAAATAATTTTATTTTAATATGTTTTTTATTTTTACGTTAATTAAATATATTTGATATTAATCTTTAGCTTAATTTAATTAAATCTGACAATTATTTTTACACATAAAATCCTGTACTATAATTATATGACTTAGTCTTGTTGCGCTGGAAATCAGCAATAAAATAAAAATAAATAATTACTAGTTTTTTATACTAGTCCTTTGTACTAATTATTAGAGATGGGCACGTGAGCGATTTTTCACGAAACAAAAATTAGAATTTTTTTGTTTCCAATTGATTTTCTTTGCAAGATCAATTGATTTTTTTTGCCAATTGGGTTTTATCTGATTTTGCTGAAATTTGTGCAGAAATGAGAAGAATTTGCTTTGAAATAATAGAAATTTGCTGAATTTTCTCTCAGTTACTGAACCTTGTAATATGTAAAAAATTTTATTTAGCTGTATACTTAGCCTTCCTCTCGTAATATTATTTGGGTATTAACAACCAACAAGTTTTTTTAAAATGATCAATTGCCTTTTTTTATTTAATTTAACGCTTTTTATCTTTTTTCGAACGATTTCTAAAAAAGGAGTTGACGTCGACTATGCTTATCTGCTATTACTCAGTATTGGGTTTAAAAATCAGCAAAACAACAAAATAATAAAAACGTTGGAATAAAAATATACGTAGTTTATTGTTTTTAAACGTTGTATTTTGTGTAGTTGTGAGCTGGCTAAATAAAATCTAAACTAAATTCAGGTATCTAAATTTCTATGAAATTTTAAAATTGTTCAAAGATTTTGTGAAAGAAATTTTAAAATCATTTGTCAATATGTATTTAGTTCAGAATTTATTTAGCTACCTCACACAGGTCCTAAGTGGAATAATTTAATTTGTGTATTTTCTTAAAAAAATCGTATTTCCAATTGCATTACTTTTTTTAAATTAAAAATCTAAAATTCAAATACCATATTAAGTCTTAACTGGAATCCCCAAAATTTCAGATTTGCGAATTTATTTTTATTTCAAAACATATGTTTTTATATTGACTTTCAAAGTAGTCATAGTAGCTAAAAAGTAAGAATTTATAAAAATGCTGTCAAGCCTTGACAATTCTTGGTTTTTCTCTTTTAAATGTAAACAAAAATATTTGTCATAAAAATATTTGAAATTTTTCTATTTGTAATTTGATAAAATATTAAAAACAACAAAAGCTAACAAATTATGTGTTTGTTAGTAAATGTAGAGCAGGGTATACAATATATATGCTATACTTCGTGTTTCGTTTAAGTTCATATATGAAAACAAGTAGTTATAGATATAGAGATAAAAATAAAGCTTTTTTTATAAAAAAAATAGACAAAATTGCCCAAAAATGACAATTGAAATTGAAAATAAAAATCCGAAATAAAAGACCACAATTTAAATTCAAAAAAATACAAATAAAATCCAAAAAATCGCAATCGATATATAAAAAGATCAATTAAAATTAAGAAATACCAAACGCAATTAAAAAAAATTATTGAAGTTCAACAAATATTTATTTAATTTAATTTGGTGTTTTTGAATTTCAATTAATGCTTTATAAATTACATTTCGAGTCATTCCAAAACTTTGTGAAATAATCTAATCGTTTTGAAATGGTCTTCAATTTGAGTAACATTTTGGCAAAACTTCATTATGAAAATTAATACTAAAAATATAATGAAAAATTGCCCCAACCAAATAAAAATTAGACCCAAAATTAAGTTTGGGGCATATTTTTATTTATTTGATTGAGGCTCTAATTCATTATGTTAAATAACACCAATTTGTAGAAATTAAAATGAATGCATATTAGACGAAATGACCCCAAAATATGAAAACAAAGAAATGTTGTTTATGCACATCATTATACGCATTTATTTTGCATGGAATCAATAATATCTGAATGTACAATACTCCTCATAAACATTCAAGTTACTTGGCCAACCTAAATTGAAATAATTTTAAAGAATTAGAATAAAAATCATTTTATATAAATGGAAGAGCCATTAATTTCCGATATGCGGTTTTTGCAGCATCCGACGATCTTTTAAAATGTTTCTCTATGACATTGCGTCTTATAATTTGGCAATTTTAAAACCTATTAAGAATTATTAAAAATTTGTTAACAAAAATCGCGTGAATTTGGTTTAAAATTTTCGCCTAACAAATAGATTTTCTGAGCATAATAATTTGCTAAAGAATTTATAATATATTGCACCAAGTGGAGTATTTGACGTTTCGGCAAAAGAATTTTGTAGCATAATAGATTTTTTATCAAAATGATTTAAAAGCGGAGAGAAGCTTTACAACACAAAAACCATAAAAATGTACTTAATATTAAACATATACATTAGATCTGAGCTTTTAAAAAAAAAATTTACAAAATATATTTTGTAAAAATCCCCCCCCCCCCCCCCCCCCGCACGGAACAAAATCCTGGGCTCGCCACTGTCTGTTCCTCAAACAATAAAAAACTAATAAAAGGAATAATCACGACATTCATTATTTTCTCAACATAAAATTCATACAAAATCAATACGAAATCCACCAAGTATCATACGGGCTTTACTGTTACTAGTTCTTAACTGTACTTTTTGCAAATTTTTTTCTTGGTTTCTTTTATCTACAGCTAAAAGTAATATACCAAGTAAAACCGCCAGCACCAAATTCTTCCTAGCAATAAAAAACATTAATTGCTGTTTTTTTTTTCCCAAACTTTTCTTACAAAGCCAGTAAAAACAGTTAACAATAAATAAAACAGTTGAAATATTGACACATTTTTAAGCAGACAGGAGATTTTCTAAAATTTTTTTGTCAAAACGATACCTATTTCGCTATCGTGCAATTTCAATCGCTTGGACGTTAGGTTTGTGCTACCAGGGGGTTACACATTCAATTTCTTGATTTCAATTTCTCTCAATTTGCAATACCATCACAGTTTTTAACTAACACACACTTTTTAAAATTGAAAACTGGATGGTATTCAATTTATATCGAAAGAAAACTGATTTGGGTTTCACAAACTCTATTTCTATGCGAGCGATGACTCGAACGACAAGTCGAAAGAAAACGTAACTGTTTTCATACAAAATTTGGTTTCTCTATTTCGAACAGTGCGAACGCAAATGTCAAAATCAGTCACTTGCTATTTTTTTGTCGAGTGAATATAAAGTTGATATTTTAAAAACAAAAAAAAAGTGAAAAAAGCAATGGATATCAAAAGGTGAGTACAAAAAAATACAAATATTTATAGTTTATTAGAATTTTAAATTTTAGTTTAAAAAAATCAACAATGGACCAGCCGAAGACGCTTGTATTTTATATGGAAGAAAGGCCTGACTTTGCAGAGAGACTCTGGTGTTCGGAGTAAACAAATTTTCCGCAGAGAAGGAAAATTTGACCAGAAAACTAAACTCCGTTTTACCCTATTACGCTGTTGCTGAGTGGTAAAAGGTAAGTGTGTGTTGTTTGTGGCTTACGTTTGCCCCAAGCAGCTCATATTTACATTTTTTATTTACATTTTTTATTTACATCTTTTATTTTACAAGAGCTAAAAGGACTGTAGCAGTGACCGCACCGAACAGACAACAGCAACAGGCAACAGAAAAGCTTTCCGAACAACAATTCCTCCCACAACCAATCGATAACAAAAATGTTCACAAACAAACACATTCTCAAACAAAAATTGATTTGTTTATTGTTTTTTTATATCATTTAATATATACAGCTGATCACTGTTAAACAGAGTTGTTTTTATCTTTTAGCAGTTTAGTAGTATTTTTGGCACTTTTAAAGAAAATTGTAACAAATGCTCAAAATATATGAAATGGCATCGCTGTGATTTGTAAATGCGTTAGAAACAAAAGTTGACACACGTAAGTAAAGACGATCGAAGGCTTTCGAAATAGGGAAACCCAATCTGATTCGAATTCGAGTGACTTGCTTTCGTTCAACTAGTTTTTCGTTCGAAATCGAGGAACAGGCTATTATCATTCAAGCCGTGAGGCAATCTGAGAAGCAATTTTATCAGCTGATCACAATTTTCATGTTTCGTTCTACAAATACTCTGCCATAATATAACGATGCCACAGTAAAACAATTTGAACTTTTCTTCCTTGATAAAGGCATTTTGGAAACGAAATTGTACTCAAATTGCGTGCAGCCTACGTCACAGCTTTCATTCGAAAGATTTTGACATACAGTATATGAGAAAATTTTAAAGCAATAATCTTGTACGTGTAACCGCAGAGTTATAGGAAGCAGATTAGCTGCCAAAAACGATTTCGAAAAACAGTAAAATTTTTTGTTACAACACGATCGTCAAAACGATATCTTAAGACTTAAATCGTCCAATAGAATTCGGGTCCAGTGCCTAGATTCCATGATATGATTATCGGTCCACTTTTGAAGTTAAATATCTACCATATTACATAAAAATTTTAAACTGTTGCTACAAATTTGGTAGTAGGCAGTCATTTTTAATCTTAAAGTTCAATAGTTTGGTAAGTAACATCTTTAAAACGATATAATTTTAACTTCAGGGGTTAACGAAGACTGTATTCTAACGCGAGCCTCACAGATACCTGGACGCCTCTGTGAGTAAATAGTCCTTGTCACATTAACGGCGGCTATGATGTGATCGACCTCTGTACCCCTACACTCGTGGACCAACATGAACAATGAACAAAAGAACAAACAAACGAACAAACAACAGAAACTGTGACTGACAACAGGTCCAGTGATCCCCCCTTCTCCTCCAAGGCTGGGAACTTGCTTGATACTTTGTTGCCGAAAGGCAAGCATACCAGACCTTCGAAGAAGAGGTACAATGATCGGTGCCTCTCTCTCAGAATTCTGGAGAGATTTGATAAGGCCGATCCTAGGATTATGTCTGCAAAACAGAGAGAGTCGCTTAAATGGGCGCGTAGCATTTCTGAGCAACAGGATGCTGCGCCACCGAAACAATCTACAGGAAATAAATTGCGTTCACCTGATGACCCGCCGGCACCCAAAAGATCCAGTCGGTGGTGACACTGGTCGGAGGGTCTTTGCTGAGGTTGTCAAGGACAGCCTGGTGATGGCGGTCATCAACAGGGGGGATGTGGATGGTATCGTTCCTAAGGACAAATGGAGTCACATTGAGAACGCTATGTCTTCAGTGTTCTCCCAAGTCCTCAAGGAGATTCAAGGCACACCTCCCTTGTGTAAGGATGTAGACTGGTTCCAGGGCCGCATAAAGCTTATTGCTTTCGGTGATATGCGCTCTGCTGAGTGCTATCGTTCGGCTCTTAAGAAGATTGGTGAGGTGTGGCCAGGGGCGGTTTTGAATGTTGTCGACAAAAGTGACATACCGACCCGCCCAAGGGCACACGCATGGATTCCGGCGATCCCAGAGGATGAATTATCCATAATAAGTAGGCTCAGGGAATGTAATCTTGGCCTTCCAACACACAATTGGAAGGTTGGTAGATTGGATAAGGCTGATGGAGCTCGTAGGCATGCGGATCTCTTCATCACAGGACTAAGTGAAAAGTTTTGTGAAGAGGAGCTTCTCGGAGACTCTAAAGAGGAAACGGATGTGACGGTGGTGGAGAAATCTGATGGTACTCCGGTTTCTTAAGATAAATCTCCATCACCCTAAGGCTGCATCCGCAGCCCTTATTCAGCAACCCTGGCTGAGTGGTGGTAGGATTTGTGGAATAAGGACTGACGAGTTTCAGCTGATCAAAAGTACTGATCCAGGGTTCACCAACCCTGGCTGAGTGGTGGCAGGATTTGTAAAATAGGACTAACGGGTTAACCCGTATGTGCTCAACTTTTTTTGCAAAACCTTGACTTTTTTATTTTATATAAGTCTATGCGACATAAAATACGAGGTTTTCAAAAAAAAAAAAATAATAAGAAGTCTACCATTTAAGAAATATCTAACACCCCAATTTTGGGGCGCTGAACACCGCTGGTCAACCGAATAATATCTTCCAAAAATGTTTGTAGTTGACTATACTACATGATATTTTTAATAAAATTACATTTTCGGAGTCTATTTATAGTCAAAATCATTTATTTATTTATTACACAGACATAAAAAAAGGTACAAACGTTCACGTTGTTTAATATTTCTGATTTAGGAGTGAAAAGTTTCAAAGCAGTTAGTGTGGCAGCCAATATCACATTTTTGACATTTTTTCGTAGTATTTTTATGACATTGACCACAGCGTATCTGAGTTGCGCTGAATATAATTATATGACCAGCTCCATCAAGACGGACATCATCTGGTACCCTCCTTTTCCTTAAAACTGGCTTAAGTAGACGGCCTATAGACCGTTCTGATGCATATCTTCCCAGATAAGTAGTAACTACAGATCTGGTAAAAGCTAAATAGTCGAGATGCAACTTCTTTTGCACAGCTGGAGATAGCCTATACAACTGGAAAGCGTTATTCATAGAAGCGTTTAAGGGCCAATGCGGTAGCACGCTATATTTCGGTGGAGACAATCCACCCCTCCCATGGCACATAATGGTTGTTGGATCGATATTTTCTTCTTTTCGTTGCTTGACCAACGATGTGCAGATCCAATTGGTTCACATGTTGATGCCACGGTAACTACGTAATTGTCATTGTACCGAACCAAAGTCACGCCTGATGCTTCGTCAGTCATTTGATTGTAGCTTCCACGCTCCTTTTTCTTCATTTGTACAAGCGACTTCAACGGCGCATGTTTAAAGCTGTTAGCAATCTAAAGGACGTGAAAAAATTGTCCATATAAACATGCACTGGAAATCCTTTGGGCAATTTTGAAACTAAGTTGGTAACGACAGATCCTCCGACACCTAATTCTGGATTGGTATTACCTGTGCTTGTACCTTGGTAGGGTATAGCTTGTACAAGATATCCGATGCGTGTAGCCATACACCAGCATTTGAATCCAAAACGTATAGGTTTACCATGTATGAGCCGCTTTCTACTGTGATGTCCATAATATGGAATCATTGATTCATCAATACTAATTCATAGTACTGAGGCCAATACTTCATCCATATTTTATTTATTTTTTCCCATAGAGGTCGTACTTTTGTAAATTTATCATTGATATCTAAAGCCGCGTTATCAAAAACATGCAAAAATCGAAGAATCTGTGAACGAGATATTGCGTTAGCTACGCCAGGGTTATATGTATCGGCTCCAGTATCCCAGTACATACGATTCCTAGCTTGAACGTTATATCCACTAAGGAAAAATATTGCAAACACTAGGCGAATTTCTTCTGCTGTTACAAGAAATTGTGTTGTGCCTTCAAAAACCGCGACTTTTTTGAATTTTCTACGTATAAATCTATTATATCTTCGCTGTAAAATAATTCAAACCATTCAACGGGAGACCTGTTAGTACTCAAAAAGTCAGGGCGATTCCATTCCTTTTTCTGGTGTTTTGGTAAATCAATTTCTTTTCATTTACGTTTTTCTATGACTTTCTTTTTTGGTTTTGGCTTTTTTGCTTTGAACTGAATGCGATTTGCGACAAAGGAAAGTTATCTTCATCTGAATCGTCTTGATCTATTATTTCCGAATGCAATCCATGTTTTGATTTTCGCACGCATTCAACCTCTACTTCAGCACGGAGCTGATTTCCCGTCAAATGGTTTAAATCTCTTACAAGAGCATCTTCCTCGTCACTATCACCATCACTCAACATATGATTGCTGGATGGACATGTATAGATAGTACCCTCAAATATGTCATCATCAGTCTCTAAAATATCTAAAATTTCAGCCAAAGATAACCTAAAACAACAAAATAAGAATTTTGTAAACATATTCAATGTTAACCAATTAACATATATTTAAAAGTCGGTGTGCAAGTTCGTGCTTAGCGCTCCAATAATGCGGCGGTATAGAAGAACCTCCAAAAATTAATATTTTACCATACACAAATGATTTTTGTCGCAAAACTGGCTAAATACATACCAATCAATAAAAAAAACTACTTTACATGATCTTTCTAAAAAATAATATAATAATCTTACTTGTTATTGCGAATCATTGTGTTTATCAGTCTAGTACTCTTTATTTTGTCAAACCACATACTAATATCATTGAAATTTTAATGCTCTTATTTTATTATGTTGATAAAACACAAGTTACGGTAAAAGTACACTCAAAAAAAATAATTTGTTACTCTTTAACCACATAGCTGGGCAATAACTGACAGTTTTAAAAATGGGACGATGAGCGCATATGGGTTAAGCTAATCCAAAGGACGGGTGATGGTAGGCACAGATCTTGTTTACTTGTAAGGAACAGTCTTAATGTTTTTCTTCTCTCATCTTTCAGAAGCGAAGACATGCAGTGGCCAGCCTTGAGTGTGAAAACTCTCAAATCTGGCTGTCTTCGGTGTATATGGCGCATGAAACCGATGTACCTGCGGTCACTCCGACGGTACTCGTGGATGCTGCTGGAAAAGCTGGGTGCAATCTAATTGTGTGCAGTGATGTCAATGCGCACCATCAAATCTGGGGAAGCTCAGACATCAATGATACGGGTTAGTTACTCATTGAATATATTATGAATACTTACCTAACTATATGTAATAGGGGAACTGGAAAGTTTTGGATGACCATAGCTTTTCAGATCACCGTTATATTGGCTTCTGTGTAAATGAGTTAGGTAGTATCCCACAGCCTGCTTTTCCACCGAACGTTCGGAAAGCGGACTGGGGGAAAAACGGGGAAACATTCTGCAGATTCTTTTCGAGGGTATCTGACATGAACGTTCGGGATATAAGGGACATTGAGCGATCAGTGGAACAGGTCACGAGGGCCATGAATGACTCGCTGCTAGCTTTATGTCCCAAAGGTAAGGCTAGGGGTAGGAAACGACGGCAATGGTGGTCGCCAGAGCTAGCGAATCTTAGGAAGTGCTGTAGGAAAGTCCACAAGGGTTGCACAGGACTGGGACGTTTATGAGTATAAACTTAGAATATACAAGAGTGCATTGAGGAAGGCTAAGAATAGGTCCTGGGGTGAATTCTGCACCAATGTTGAAAACACCTCTGAGGCTGCAAGACTAAGGAGGATTTTGGCTCCCACACAATGCACGGTAGGATATCTTAGGAAACCGCGGGGGGATTGGACAACATCCAGTGCGGAATCACTGGAGCTGCTCCTGGATACTCACTTCCCTGGTAACTGACGAAATGAAACTTCTGTGGCCGCTGCCAGGAAGATTGTAACCGAATCCCAAATTGCATGGGCTATTAGTAGCTTCGAACCTTTTAAGTCAACCGGACCAGACATGATCTCACCGTGTGAATCGCAAGTGGTGGCAGTTACACTGATTCCTTGGATCAGGAATCTATACACGTGCTGTATCGACCTAACTTATGTCCCTATTATGTGGAGGGAGACAAAAGTGGTCTATATTCCCAAAGCGGGGAAATCCTCCCACACGGGACCTAATGATTTCAGGCCCATCCGTCCGTCATCGTTTCTTCTGAAGACACTGGAGAGACTCATTGACACGTAGCTTAGGGACAATATTGATCAGAGGCCGCTGTCGAGTCGCCAGCATGCCTACTGCAGGGGTAGGTCCACTGAGGCGGCCCTGCACAACCTAGTCGGATTCATTGAGGGTTCGCTCGCCGTTATGGAGTATACCATGGTGGCTTTTCTCGATATAGAGGGAGCGTTTGATAACGTTACTCCAGATGCGATAGCTGCGGCGCTATCTGGTCTTGGAGTGGACGTCGACATCAACAGGAAGACTGTACTTCTTACAAGGAGACGTATACGGGCCAAGTTGCGGTTGTCGGACCTAAGTAGGTTTATTGGTAGGGGCACACCCCAGGGTGGTGTACTATCCCCACTACTATGGAATCTCACTCTGAATGGCGTTCTGTTGCCACTGTTGTGTTAGAGTTGTCGGAAATGCGGACGACGTGGCATTGGCGATCAGGGGAAGGTTTCCTGGTACACTCAGGGATGTCCTTCAGGGGGCACTTTTAACTATGGAGAGGTGGGCGCGTGATAAAGGTTTTCCGGTGAATCCGTGCAAGACTGAATTGGTCCTGTTCACCAGAAGATATAAGATTCCATTAGTGGAACCTATCTCTTTGGGGGGCACTGAAATTCCTTTTGCGGACTGTGCCAAGTATCTTGGGGTACTGTTGGATAGGAAGCTGAACTTCAGGCTCAACATTATGGACAGGGCAAGGAAGGCCACAGTGGCACTTTATGCGTGCAAGAAGGCTGTATACGGCAGTGGTTCGACCGATAATGCTGTATGGTGTTATCGTCTGGAGGAGAGCTTTCCAGGGGTCCACATACCGTGGGATGCTGGATGGGGTCCAACGGATGGCTGGCATGTGCATCACGTGTGCGCTTTGTACCACCCCATCTGATGCTCTGAATGCTATTTTGCATTTGCTGCCTCTGGACATAATTGGTTCACAGACTGCTGCGGCTGCAGCAGTCCGGTTGAGGGCGCTGTCACTTTGGTCGGACAGTGGCTATGATCACAGTGTAATCCTTAACATGATGCCTGAACTTCCAGGCATCATTGACTACACTGTGGCCGAACCACTGTTCGACAAGAGGTACCAGACGCTTATACCGCATAGGGATTCGTGGAAACACGGAACTCCCAATGGGGGGCGTTATGTCGACTTCTATACCGACGACTCTAAACTCGACAATCAGGTAGGCTTCGGGGTCTACTCCAGGCACCTACAGCTGAGTATTGCGCGGAGACTGCCGAATCACTGTAGTGTTTTTTAGGGTGAAATTCTGGCCATTAGGGAAGTAGCGGAGTGGCTTAGGTATAATGTCCTCACAATAGTAAGAATTAATATATACTTTGATAGTCAAGCTGCCATTAGATCTCTGGATTCTGTCTGCCTGGATTCGACATCAGCCCTAAACTTTCGCAGATCTCTTAACGAGATGGCTCAGCAATTCAGCATCCATGTTATTTGGGTTCAAGGCCAGGGGGACATACCAGGAAACTGTAGGCCAGACGAGCTTGCAAGATTGATGTGGCCCCGCCTGGATAGGAAGCGCACGCACAGGATGCTGTCACTGTCAAGGCCCGATATATTCCTGCTTGTGTCCGACATAACGGGACACTGTCTTATTGGAAGGCACGCATTTAGATTGAGGGTTGCTGCTAGTGACTTTTTAAGAAGCTCTGGTGACGAAGAGGAGGAGGAGTCTGTGGAGCACCTTTCTGCACTTGTCCTGTCCTGGCTCACAGGAGGGGACTGTATTTGGGCTCATGTTTCTCTGAGGACCTGGGTGATTTGGCTGATATCGAGGCCATTAGGATGGTTCGACGGGGGAAGCTAGTGATATGATTTCACTAGCTTTCGTGGTATCACAAGGGACTTTATAGTCCAAGTGAGTCTGATTGGCAGGCTACCACATCTACCTAACCTAACCTATGTGACGTATGACAGTTGGTACACGTGAAATCGAAACAGTTGTGTAGTGCAGAAAAAAACATATTGGACTCTTCACCGAAATTAAATTTTTTATTGTCAATAGGCTTTTTACACTGATCAACATCTTTGTGAAACGCATGGAAGATGCTGAAAATGTGAAACAAGTGTTTACATTGGCAACATCTTTCATCTGTTATTAATTCAGCTGGAACAAAATGAGAAAGGATCATCTTTTGTAGATGTAGAAAGATGTAGAATTTTTAGCCTGTATAATTCTTATGGGAAGATTTTAACATCTTTGCAAATTGATGATAGCTCAGTGGAAAAAGGCTATATAAATTAAGTAGACGAGAACAGATTAGCTAGTTTAATGTTTTATGTATTGGTTAGAGTAGGATAGAGATAGGTAAGCGGATTTAAGTCAGTGGGTGGAGTTAGATAAAATGTATCTTAGTAGAGAGATCAAGTAACAGCTTAGCTCATATAGAAAAGCCAATTTAGACGGTGATTTTGTTGCATGCAATTATTGCGTGCAATTTTTGTTTGTTGGCGAACGGGGTACATAAGCAAGGCACGGTTTTCGTTTTTCGTGCATGTTTCCGTTATCTCTCTTTCACACTCATATGTATTCTTCTTTTGTTGCTTCATTCACATTCAGTTTTCGTGCAATTAAAGCAGTATTGACCAAACATTGCCCTGGGGCACGAACAACCATCTGATTTCACACGTACACAGCCCGAGCGTCAACAAAATTCATAGCAGATAGCATAAAAAAAACAAAAAACCTTTATTTAAGAGCTAACTATATTATGAATATAAAACAAAGTAATAAGAGTGCGAACATTTATTGCTCTGAGATAGAATCTCTTAAAAAATTACTTGAGAACGCATATATATCAGATGGTTTGCCATCTACTCAAGTTGCTGTAAAGGCGCTGACCAGAAATTGCACCATAGATAGAGTAAGACTTATCATGAAAGCAGGTATCAAAATTTATCAATAGTTGCACCGAGGCAACTAGCCAACAAAATGCCATTCTACATTACGGGTGAGAAAATACAGTAGAAACAATTACCAAAGAGGTAATAATAATGCTAATAATAGCAACAATTATAATAATCCAAATAGAGGACATAATAACAGGTACAGACGAGGACGAGGTAATAACAATGGAAATGGAAATTACGTCCGAGCAACTAACTCAAATGATTCGGAAAACCCGACCACTCCCCAAGATCAAATCAGTAAACAGAAGAGTGTATAACCTTAGCCATTTATCAATAGTTGCACCGAGGCAACTAGCCAACAAAATGCCATTCTACATTACGGGTGAGAAAATACAGTAGAAACAATTACCAAAGAGGTAATAATAATGCTAATAATAGCAACAATTATAATAATCCAAATAGAGGACATAATAATAGGTACAGACGAGGACGAGGTAATAACAATGGAAATGGAAATTACGTCCGAGCAACTAACTCAAATGATTCGGAAAACCCGACCACTCCCCAAGATCAAATCAGTAAACAGAAGAGTGTATAACCTTAGCCTTAATGAAACCAACATTATTGCAGTACCCAGATTTTGAAACAGTTCTGTATAACAAACAGATGCGAGCAAACATGCTTGTGGCGCCGTACTTACACAGGAATGTGACGGAATACATTTATCAATAGCATACGCCACGAGAAGCTTCACAAAAGGATAAGGCAATAAATCAACAATTGAACAAGAGTTAACTGTCATACACTGGGCCATAAAACATTTTAGGCCATATATTCATGGAAAACATTTTCTAGTTCAATCGGATCATAGACCGTTATCATATCTATTTTCTATGCTAAATCCAAGCTCTAAACTGACTAGAATTAGACTTGATCTTGAGAAATACGATTTTAAAGTTGAATATCTTAGGGGAAAAGATAACTATGTTACAGACGCATTATCACGTATCACAATAAATGTCTTGAAGAAATTAAATATTGAAAATGAGAACTTACTTCGAATAACTACGAGGTCAATGAGTGAAAAGACACAAAACATAGAAGAAATTAAAAATATAAATAATCGGCATCAGTTAAATAAAAATGAAAAGCCCAGTATGTATGTTCCAATTAGGAACACTGACGTCAGAAAATATTATAAATTTAAGATTTCTCCCGGAAGATGTTACATCAAGCGAGGAAAATCTATATTAGCATACATACAAATTAGTGATTTGTTTATCAATGGGAAACTTGACTTAGGACAATTTTTCCCAAGGCTCGAGGTAGTGGGCTGTAAACATAACATTACAAAATTGCAAGTGACAACTAGTGAGAAAATTTTCGAATTTGTCTCTATTAATGAATATGAAAGTAGTGCTACTGAATAAGGTGACCCGAATTGATAATTAAGCCGAAACTATTCAAGATGTTATAAGACGATACCATGATGACCCTGCAGAAGGAGGTCACTGCGGTGTTTCTAGAACGTTGAACAAAATTAAAAGATATTACTATTGGAAGAATATCACAAAAGACGTAACAAAATACGTTAAATCATGCCAAAAATGTCAAAAAGCCAAGACTACAAAGCACTTGAAGAGTCCTATGATATTAACGCCAACACCTGCAAAACCATTTAATAGTGTATTAGTAGATACTATAGGTCCATTACCTAGATCTCACAATGGTAAAGAATATGCAGTCACTAAAATATGCGATATGACGAAATATCTGGTAACAAAACCGATACAAGACAAAAGTGCTAAAACAATTGCAAAGGCAATTTTCGAACATTTTATTCTTACCTGTGGTCCAATGAAGACGTTCATTTCGGATATGGGTACAGAGTACAAAAATTTAATTTTAATAAAATTATGCGATCTTCCTAAGGTGAAGAGTAGAAAGGAGTCATAGAACTTTCAACGAATACATAAGATCTTACATATCCGTTGACAAAGATAATTGGGATGAATGGCTTAGGTACTTCACGTACTGCTTCAATACTACACCATCATCAATGAGTTTCAGCAAATTTTATGAGGTAGATAGAATTAGTCCACTCTATAACATAGATGATTATGCTAAGGAAGTAAAATTTAGATTAGAAGTAGCACATAAGAGGGCCCGAGATATGTTAGATAGATCTTAGTTACTGCAGAAATTAAATTACGATAAGGATACACTAGACTATAATTTTAGAATAGGAGATTTAGTTTTACTTAGAAATGAGACAGGGCACAAATTAGACCCTCAATACAAAGGACCTTATAAAATTAAAAAACTAGATTTAAGAAATAATGTAACTATAGTTGATTAGAAAGGAGAAAAAGAACAAATATTTCATAGAAATATACTTAAAATTTGCAAACAATAATAATAATAATCAACATAATGAAATAAGAGAAAACATGAATAAAAATAAGTAAGAGCGGTTAAATTTGGCTATGCCGAATCTTATATACCCTTCACCATGGTTGGGAAAAAACTGAAGTTTATATATGGACATATATGGAATGGACAGATTTATATACGGACGCCTTTAAGAGGAAATTAACCATTTAGTTTGGTGATAAAACTTGGACTCGGGAAGATTTATGGTTTCAGAAAATAGGTATTTAAAAAAAATTTATGTTTTGGGCATAACTTTTTTGTATCTGAACCGATATTTCCGAGTTTTTCAGCAAATATGATATACTAAAGATTTTTGATCTTTTGCTATATAAGACGTATCCATAGGTGATATTACAGCTCTAGAATAGTGTTTGTTGTTTGTGTATAAAAGGTGAAGAGGTGAAAGAAAAGAATTTCAACAAATCGTTAAAAGAAATCACTAGAACTGCATTTGTTTTATTTCTACAAAAACGTTTGATTTAGCTGGCAAATTTGCATATGGGATTTTATTTCGATTTTTTATTAAGAATATTTTTAATTTCTTTAGCTTAACTTTAAAAATTTGAAGGAAAAAAGTTTATAATTTTTTTTTTATAAATTATTATAAGTTATGACCTAAAATAGTTGCACTCAAAGGGAAATTATGTATAAAATTTTCTTAATATATGAGAAATAAAATGGTTTAAAAATCTTTTTATAAATTCTTTTAAATCGGAGCAAAAAATAGAAAGAAAACCGTTTGTATTTTGTTTGTATCAGAGGGTTTTTATAAAAATAAACAATAAAAATAAACAAAAAAAAAAATCTTAAGAAAATAAAAAAAAAATGTACAAAAATAAGTGAATTGACCGGGATTCGAACCCGCGACCCTTCCACCTGTGGTGAAGGGTATAAAAACGTTTGTATTTTGTTTGTATCAGAGGGTTTTTATAAAAATTTTGATGTTTTTAGCCTATTTATGAATATAAAATTTTATTTAAATTTATTATTAAATGTAAAAAAAAAAAACAAAAAATAAACAAAAAAAAATTTTAAGAAAATAATAAAAAAATTTACAAAAAAAAGTGAATTGACCAGGATTCGAACCCGCGACCCTTCCACCTGTGGTGAAGGGTATAAAAACGTTTGTATTTTGTTTGTATCAGAGGGTTTTTATAAAAATGTTGATGTTTTTAGCCTATTTATGGATTATTTAATTATTAATATAAAATTTTATATAAATTAATTATTAAATGTTAAATAAAAACCAAAAATAAACAAAAAAAAAGTATTAAGAAAATAATAAAAAAATGTACAAAAAAAGTGAATTGACCGGGATTCGAACCCGCGGCCTTAGAGAAAAAAAGTATTTGTGACATAGCGTCAAGACAACTGAGCTATTGAAGCTGACACAAAATCATCGTCAATAGAGGTACATATATAAAAGTCTTCGTTCATTAGAGATTTATTTAGTTTTTATTTAAATGACAAATCTTTGTATGTGTGTTGTTTGTGTATAAAAGGTTGAGATAAAAGAAAAGAATTTTAACAAATGGATGTGTTTGTTAAGCGTACATAACAAACACATCCATACATATATATTAAACAAAGGGATTTTACGGAAAAATTAGAGGTAGTTTTTTGGTAATATATCAGCCATTTATTAACCGATCTGTCTGATTTTTAATAGCAAACAGAAATGGATCACATGTAACAGAAATAAAAAACAATCAAGTCCTCATCATGTCTGGGTTCTTCGGAAAACCCATTTCAACACACAAACGGACAGACGGACATCGTTAAATCAACTTCGCTTTTCATAAGGACCCAGAATATATATACTTTATAGGGTCTAAGATCAATATTGTAGAAATTACAAACGGAATGACAAACTTATATATACCCTTCCACCTATGGTGAAGGGTATAAAAATTAAAACCTAATTAAATCATATATATAATTTTAAGTAATCCATAAATTCATTTATCTTTATTGTAAAAGAATGTTCATAAAACTATGATTATATGAACATTCTTCCGAAAAAGGGAGGTGTAGTATGAATATATTTCGTTTATACCAACGGTATTATATACAGTGTGAAGCAGAAATATCGTATGGCACAGACTGTTCAAGTAATGTAAAGTAGATTGTTGTTTTTAAGTTGGACACCTTGTCCACGTACGATTGGTTCAATTGTTTTATACTATATCCCCTGGGAATTATGAATTAATAATTTAATGCTAAGAAAGCATAATTTAAGTATAAATAGGAAACATAATTTTAATAAAGATTGATTATTAATTCAACCATTCGAGCAACGCTAAAGTTGCTCTGGTAATAAAAACAAAAGGTGGTTTTATTATTTACAATATAAATAGTAAACCAATCAAACTATATAAACAAGTTCAACACAAAAGATTTTTTTCCGTGCAATAGCACTGTTGAACTATATATATTGCAACCTATTTATTAATTTTGTTTCTAGTGTAAACGTATATATTTGATGAGTATAAATGTTAATTTTTATTTTCTTTTCTTTATCTCCCTTAAGGAGAGGGTTTACAATTTACTTAAAGTCTCTATGAGACGATTATCAAAAAAGGCGCTAGCTAAGCCTTTTTTATATACTTTTTTTCTATATACTATTTATCTTATATGGTTTTTTTGTGTTATCTAGTTTAAAGGAAACCATATTGAATTTTTGGTTTTTTTTCAATTTTTAAGTTGTTGCGTTTAGAACATAGAAACTGCAAGAAGCAGACAATAAACTTTTTGTAAATTTCAAGTATAACCTAACCTGAGTTTTAATTTTCTAAACTCTGGTAGCTATTAAGACTCTACAATATGGTCTTCGGTAAAGTCCTAGAATTGGCTAGGATTGGAGCGGATTAGTGACATAGAGGTCCACTAATTTTCTACAAGATTGGCAGTTGTCTTCCCTAATAGCAACTCCATCAACGGATCAGTGACATAGATGTCCACTAATTTTCTAGAAGATTGGCAGTTGTCTTCCCTAATAGCAACTCAATCTACAACAAGATAGGAGGTATTTATTACAACAGAACTTCATCTTGCATGTCAGCAAAAGTGAAGTAGTCATCGAAAGCAGTCCAACAAGAGTGCATTTGGGGTGCATATATACGTAAAACAAGAGGTCTTTAACCGAGCATACAAGGCAAACAATCCATGAACGAAGAAAAGCAACCAAGAATTTAAAAAGTGAAAAGATTGGTATGTATTGTGTTGTATTAGGATTTTTGTGCGACATTTATATTATTTCTCAAGAAGGAAAATTAAAAGAAGTAAATTTAAATTATTCAGTTTAATTTCTTCGACCTTTTTAATACAAATTTCAGGTAATAAGTATTCAAGCTTAAGGTCTATTTTATACAAAATTATTTATTTGTTATCCAATATTTCGCTTTCTCAATTGGTATCTTTAAAATATATAAAATTCAACTATAAAAACAAAAAAAGGGCAAATTAATTTTAACCTCACAAAAAATTAGTTTAAAAACATCGAAAAAGTGTCATCGTAGACAGAATACATGGAAGTTATAATCGCAATTAAAAACACCAGTAATAACTGCCATCTCAATCAAAAAAACTACTAAAAGTTGCATCCCAAAAACAAAAAGTTGTCATAAGTAATAAATCTGCAAGAAAAGAAAAACGAAGATAAAAGAAAATACTCACGCGAGCGCAACAACAAATAATTCTGTCAGTCGCAACATACTTCTACACACCACTTTGTTTAAATTCCATAAGTTCCCCTTAAAACTAATGGAAAAAACATACGACGTCACACAAAGCACAAAATAAAAAGAATATTCTGTTGTTAACAAGTGAACGGCATAGACGCAAAGTGAAAAAAAAAATAATAATTTAAATAAATAAATTATTGAAACAATTATTCTAATTGTTCAAAGTGTTGTGGAAACAAATAGACTGTTAACGTTTATGTGAAGACAACAATAAAAAGTGTACTTTTTAGCTAAGTAAGTAAGTAAGTAAGTAAAAATTTTATTAAGTCTTCTTCTTTTTCGATTACATTGATTGTCTTACATACTATGAGAATAATAACATTCTTAGACCTATATGTGTCTTTCTCTAATAACTAAGTTAACGTAAAAAGCAACATTGCTAAAGTGAGATAGAATATGTAAAAAAAAGTACAAAATTAAAAGTTTGACAAGGCTTGCTTTCGGCCTTTAAAGTCGCTTACAGAGCAGACGTCTGTAAATAACAATACTAAAACTAAATAACAAAAGTTCTGTTACATAAATTGACAAAACATATTCATATTACAGTTCATGTAAAATTTAGTATATACGTATATCATCTTCAGCCCCTATGATTGCCGGAGGCTGGGCTCAAATAGAATGAGAGGAACTGGATCGGCGTCAATACGTCCGACAGGAGAAAGATATGTAGATCCAGCCCAGATGGTGTTTTTTCGCTTTCGTATGTTTGGCTGACAAGCATATTATCGTGTAGCGCAAGTTTCTCAACAAATCTGGCTTGCAACGACATGGCGTACCAAGGGAAGGGTAGAACATCGGCATTTTCATAGACATAACTATTGGAAAATCGTTTTATGAAATTTTCATAATTTTTTCCGATGCATTTTCTTAGGATTTTCCGTTTAAATATCTCTAGTTCTTTGGCTACTATAGGAGATATAGTAAACCAGTTTGGGAATCCATAAGACAGAACCGATCTTATGGCGACCTTGTAGAGTAAAAGCTTGGTGTTCTTAGGTAAGTATGTGTGGTTCATAAGCGATGCAAACATTCCAGAAATCCGAGATACTTTATTGAATTTTTAAATGGAATACTTTCGCCGTCTAGTATAAGTTGAAGGGATTTACTTTCCGGCACCACATATCTAGGACATTTACCCGAAGGGTTCCTAATACAGATAGCCTCAGTCTTGGCCGCGTTGATTTTAATGCCCCATTTCTTGTAATAGGCGCTTATTTCTCCAAGATGAAATGCAGCAGAGTTCAGAGCTAGTATTGGTGATATATTGTGTGCATAAATAAGGCAATCATCAGCGAATAAAATAGCCTTTGAATTTCTAGATTGGTGAGGAAAATCATGCAGGAAAATGTTAAATAGGAAGGGAGCCAAGACACTTCCCTGAGGTACCCCACTTTTCACATGTCCTAGTTCTGAGGTAATGTTGTTGATTTGGACGCCAAACTTTCTATTAGTAAATTAGCTGCAAAATATTTTTACCAGAAATGAGTCAACGCCAAGATTTATCAGTTTGAAGAGGATTCCATTATGATAAACCGAATCAAACGCCTTTTCTATATCCAATGATATTGCCACCGTCATATTTTATCCCTTAAGTTGCAAGTTACATCATTGTGAAACTTCAACAATGCATGTTTTGTTGAGTGAGATCTTCTAAATTTAAATTGAAATTCCGATATTGGTTCCACAATGAACTCATTTCCCAGTTTTTCCTTAATTACGTGTTCAAATAATTCACCAATGTTGGATAAAAGGGATATTGGGCGAAAATCCTCAGGCTTTTTACTGTCCTGCTTTTTTTAATTGGAAGTATTTTTGCGCTTTTCCAGGCCGATGGGACATAGCCGTTATTAATGCAATTGTTAAAAATAGCAGCTAATAATTTCAGTGTTGTATCAGGAAATTTTTTAATTATAAAATTTGAAACGCCATCAAAGCCAAAAGACTTTTTGCTATTAGTGTTGTTAATGTGCATTCTGATACTATTCACGTTTGTAAAATGGTAATTATTAAGATTCCTATCGGCCAGAAACGTGTCACCAAATGTATAGATATGTTGATATGTCTATCAACACATGATGAGATTTGATTCTCTATATTGTTAACCGGTCTTTCAGGATTTACCTCTTGAAAAACAGCAGTATAATGAGTTCTTAATATCTCTGAAATTTCACAACTATTGGAAGTGATAGTATCATCGTGTATGAGCTGCTGGCAAAAAGGAGACTTCTTTTTACCAACGAACCGAAATACGTCTTTAAAGGCAGTAGGACCTGGTGTTATTTTTGAGAGCCCATGTCTCAAATGTTTAGCATCTTCAAGATTTATAAGCTCACTAATAATTGTTTTTAATAGTTGTATCTGTTTAGTGAGAATTTTATACTCGCTGCTAATTCTATTTCCAGTTCTGTAATATATTTTCATTAGGTTCTTCTGCCATGCATACTTAACTTTAAAAAATTTCTTGATGTTATCAGGATACTGACGTTTTTGGTCATTTATCTCCAGTTTGTTGGAATGGCTTTCATGTATTGAGGTAAGTGTATTATTAAACTTATTTATAAGCACATCTAATTCATCATTACTTAAATTGCAGTTGTTGGGAGGTAAAATGGCATCTGAGGCTGCATCTACATCTCTACTGAATGCGTTCCAATTAGCGTTCTTGTATGAAGTTATTACCAGGGGACTTCTTAATGTTAAACAGGCTGCATAACTTTCCAGTTTCAGTACTAATGGGAAATGATCCGAGAAAGTTGATTAGCTTTCCATCCCATCATAATTGTTGGTCAATTGGAGAATCTGGTTTAAGCTGTTGTTTAACTCATGTGAGTTATATACACAAGGAATATACAAAGACCCTAATAAATATTTTTTACTAATGCTGTTTGAAACCATTTCTATTGTAGATACAATTCTATTTGTATTTTAATTATATAGATACAATTCTATTTGTATTTTTATAAAACAACTTCTTTATTCAATCAAAAGAAAATTAATAATAAAATTCTTTTTCAAACATAAAATTTCAATGATAGTATATATAAAATTTTATAACAAGTATTTTAAGAACAAGTTCCTACATCTACTCCCCCATCAGCTCAAAAGTTATGGTTTAACGATAAATTATTTATATCAAATGTAACCTTTTTCTTCGGAGTTACAGGTAAATTAGTATTTTCTCTATCATTTATTTCAACATCAACAAATCCTGGTTTTAAATGATCAATAGAAACAGAAATAACTGAATGGCCTTTCTGAATCTTAAAAACTTTATTATTTCTTTCTAAAACTCTATAAGGTCCTTCAAACGGATGACGCAGACCAATTTTCTGTCTAACTTTAAGGAAGACATATTTACAATCCATTAAAGTAGGAGGAATATAACTGCGATTTTTACCATGATGAGATATGTAATTACGAGTGTGTGAAAAATATTCTCTTAATTTGAGAAGAATGATATCCAAACTACTATTTTCTGATTTGTCAGAAGAAACAACTAATTCACCAGGAATTCTAAGCGCCTGTCCATAAACCATTTCTGCAGGACAACATTTAATTTCTTCCTTAACAGAACTTCGTAAACCTAGAAGTATAATAGGAAGTTGATCTGACCAATGTAAGGTATCATTTGAAGCAGTTATAGAAGTTTTAAGTTGTCGGTGGAATCTTTCTATCATCCCATTTGACTGGGGGTGATACGCAGATGTATGAATTTTCTGTATTCCAAGCATCTTAGATAATTCAAAAAATAAATTGGAGGAAAATTGTGAACCACGGTCAACTGTAATTTTTAATGGAATACCAAAACGAGAAATATAATTTTGTATAAAAGTTTTAACAATGTTATCAGATGAAATATTCCGTAATGGATAAGCCTCTGGCCATCTCGTAGTTCTATCTATTATAGTTAATATATATTTATATCCTCTTGAAACTGGTAACGGACCTACAATATCCATATGAATATGTTCAAATCTACATTTTGGTATCTTAATTTCCACACTTGGAGATTTAGTATACACTGTAACTTTTGATTTTTGACATTGTAGACACTCGGATACCCAAACGTTAATATCTTTATTCATAAACGGCCAAAAATATCTTTTCTGAATAATTTTTCTAGTAGGACGAACACCAGGATAAGAAAGAGAATGCATTTTATTAAAAACTATTTTTCTCATACATTTTGGAACATATGGCCTTGGATTATTTCCTGTGATTTCACATAAAATTTTCAAATTGTAATTGGGAATTTGGATATATTTAATGTTATATTTGTCTTTAAATTTAGCATCAATGAAACCACTTGAAATTTCATCCTCTTGTTCTCTTTGCAACTGTTGAAAATTAATCTGAAATTGTGTTAATGAATCTATTTCGGGTAGTCTTGATAACATGTCAGCAACAATATTATCCTTACCACTTATATATCTTATATCATTTGTAAATTGATCGATATATTCCATTTGCCTAGTTTGACGAGGGGATCTATCAGTTTTTGATTCAAGAATATATATCAACGGTTTATGATCTGAAAAGTACCGAAAATGTTTTACAGAAAGATATATACCTAATAGTTCTCGGTCAAAAGTGGAATATCTTTTCTCTGCATAATTTAATTTTCTTCAAAAATATGCCAATGGTTCCCAATTATTGTCATTTAGCTGTTGTAAAACAGACCCTACAGCTACACTTGATGCATCGACCGCTAAAGAAATTTTTGCATTTCTATTATAATGTATAATTAAGGTTTTCTTCGTAAACTTCTGTTTAACTATATTAAATGACTTTTTCCGTATCTTTGGTCCATTTAATATTATTATTTTTATTTTTATTTCCTTCCGTAACTATGTTATGTAAAGGAATCAAATCTTCTGCAAGCATAGGAATACACCTATGATAGTAATTAATCATCCCGAGAAACTTTTGAAGTTTTTTAATAGTTAATGGCTTTTCAAAGCAAGTAATTGCTTCAATACGTTCTTTTGAAGGTTGAATTCCATCTTTTGATATTTGGTAACTTAAGAAATCCAGTGATTCTTGGCCAAAAACACATTTTGATGGTTTAATATTTAAACCGAATTTGTCTAGCTGCTCAAAAACTAATTTAAGATGATCAATATGTTCCTGTTCACTCGAACTAGCAATTAAAATATCATCTATATACGTAAAAACAAAATCAAATCCAAAAAATATGTTTATATTAAACACCACGGACAACTAACCCAATTATTTTAGTAAATTTTCGTACAATAGAAAATTAACTTTTGTGGACACCAATAACTTATTGAAATCTGTTATATTACTTAATAAAATCGCTTACATACATTTGATTGAAGAATGTTGCCAGAATGGATTGAAAGATGTTTTTAAAATCCAGTTTTTGAATAAAACGGTTGATGAAAATTTGTGATTTGATTTTAATGATTGATGAAAATTTCTCTTGAAATCCGTAATCAGTTTGGTTATCTTGAAAAATGCGTTGTAAATGTTTAGATTCAAACGATTAATTTATTCACAGAAGGAAATTATTGTAATATCCGTTAAGCAGGATCGCCAAATTATGTAGATACAATTCTATTTGTATTTTAATTATATAGATACAATTCTATTTGTATTTTTATAAAACAACTTCTTTATTCAATCAAAAGAAAATTAATAATAAAATTCTTTTTCAATTTCAAAACAAACATAAAATTTCAATGATAGAATATATAAAATTTTATAACAAGTATTTTAAGAACAAGTTCCTACATCTATTTCAATAAAAACGTTATTAAATTGTGTTTTATTGCATATAATTATATATAATGTACAGTATTTTTAATAGCAATTGCTACTCCTAAAGCTGAATTGTCGTAAACGAAATTATATCCATTAAGATTTACTTTCCCATTCACGCGAAGATGACATTCTTGTTAGAATCCTACATCAATTTGGTTATGATGAAGGATATTTGACAGTTCAATTTGGCGACTGATGTTAACAAGAGAGCGGACGTTAAATGTCATAAATTTAAGAGATCTATGGGCCATATTTGTTATTCACATTCTTAAGAAGCGCAGGAACTCTGCTTTAGCTTCATATTTTGGCATGTTTTTAAAATCTTTAAGAGAGTTTGTAATTTGCTGTTCCAGCGACAATTCCTCAGGTAAAAGAAACATATTGGCAAGTTTTAAGAATTATTCAATTACCAAGCTTGAGTAGCATTTACCTGAAAAAGACTGGCAAATGATCTGCCTGGTGAACGAATAGATTAGTTTATTATCTTTGGCAACAAACTTTTTTTCAAAATGCAAAATGACCACTTACTCCACAGTTCACGCAGTGGGGTGCTGACGTCTCAGAATTTATGCTCTGGCATTCCCCCGGGGAGTGCTTTTTATCGCATTTCACACATTGGAATTCAGAATTGCAATTTTTAGCAATGTGACCCCAACGTTGGCATTGTACCTCTTGTTCCTTCCTTTTAGATTTCTCCCAAAGAATAGTTTGCTTTAAAAGATATTTAATGTGCGAAATATCTGAAAGTGAATTCCCTTCGTTTAGCGTAACCAGAAACAGGCCTGTGTATGAGTTCTTTACGGAGTACGGAGTTGTAAAACGTGTAATTTTGGACACAACGTTTGGAACCGATTTGTCAAGGGCAGACTTAACTTCATCAACACTAGTACCATAATAAAGACCTCTTAATACAAAAGAAGTATGTCTAAGCTCTTTAGGTGTGTATGAGTAAGATTGAATATTCTTCTCCCTCAGGATGGCCATCATTTCAGAATGCATTGTAGCATCTGAAATGTATAACTTACTTTTACGTTTACTAACGTTTCTTATTTGAAACGTTATTTTGGGGTTTTTGCCTCCAATTGATCAACTAAACGTTTAATGTTGACGTCAAATAAAAATATTGGAGGGCAAAAGGATTTGCCGGCATTTTCCTTGTTGGCTCTATCAGTTTTCTCTGCCTTTCTCTGTATGGTGGTGTCCTCTGTATTTTCAATCTCCAATCCATCAAGTAAAGCAAATCTATTTTCACCCAAATAAGTTACGTCAATGTTTGCAGGTGGCAATAATACATCTGCTCTTCTTCGCTTTGAATGTTTGCTCTCTATAAATGAGTGCTGATCATCGTTGCTCAATTCCATGCTTGCACCACGATGCAACTAAATGCACACGTGGTAGCCAAATTCAGTATCTTTTCAGGAATATATATTTTTTATAAATATAGCAATATTTATATTTTCCAGTTTTTATAAAAACTTTTTGCAGTTTCAATAGTCTACTTCACTTTCTCCGTTAAATATATTTATATTTTAATAAATTTTCACACTCCGTTATTTTCTGTTCGTCTGTGTCGTTCAAGATCAGAATCAGGAACATGAAACTATAAACAAGGCTACAGACTATGCAACCAGCCCTGCATACACCAAATTTAATGTTTTTCAACACATGTTGCCGCTGAACTCTGTACCATCTAGAGAAAAATTTGTAGAGTGGTGCAATTTATCAAAATTTAAAATTTTCTGATGAAATTTAATTATAGTGGTAAAACTCAACAAAATTTAAAATTTCTTAATGAAATTCAACAATGCTGGTAAAATTCAACAAAATTTAAAAATGATTGGAGAATTTTTTTCATTCCACAAATTAGAGTGGGGCGATTTTACGAGTATCAAAAAATTCTTGTAGAATACATTTTGCAAATTAAAGTGAAACGGGTTATGGAAAAAAGGAAGTCTTGGAGAAAATTATACAAATTTAATTAGACTGAGGCGATTTATCGAATTTAAAAAATTTCCGGATGAAATCTAATTCGAGTGGTTAATTTAACAGAAGATATTAATTTCGTAACAAAATTTATTAGAGTGATAAAATACAACAGAAAATAAAAATTACCAAACTTCTTCTTAAAGGTTTAACTTATTTTTTTTTTTTCAATGGAAAAATTTCACACATTAGATTGGAGCGGAATAAAAAAATTTTAAAAAATTCTTTATAAAGATAAAATTCCTCAAGATTTGATTTGGTGAATAGGGTTGTTTTTCGGTCTCGGTAGGTACAAAAATGACAGCAGCCAAGAGAAGATGTGAGTTCGACTTGCAGCAGCTAACTGTGTTCTGCACGAACTTTGAAAAGATGATCCCAGAAGATTGTACAGCTGCGTTTCTTAATGTAAAACGCGATAAATTAGAGAGAAGATGGCTCAGACTAGTTGAATCATACGAAGAATATGTATTAGGAGAAGAAAAGGCTGAAGATTTTAAGGATGAATTGTATCCACGTTATGAAGAGGCCAGTGAAGTATACCAGAAATGAAGGCGAAAATTTTGAACAATTTATAAGAGGTTAAACCTAAGACGAACGAACCAGTTGTTCATAGATCGTCTTTCAAGCTTCCAGCTTGTGACTTTGAAGGGGGTTACGCAAAATGGCCGGCCTTTAGGACATGTTTCAGGCCGTTGTTTAAAGGGAAACAACTCTAGCACCAGCACAGAAACTTATTTATTTAAAAACGAAGTTAAGAGAGGAGGCTTTTAACGTCATAAAAGATTATGACTCGGTAGATGAAAATTTTAACGTAGTCTGGGAGGCCTTAAAAAACAGGTTTGAGAATAAAAGACTTTTGGTAAACGATCAAATGAAAAAAACTTTAAGAGCCTGGGAAGCTACAATTGAAAATCATAGGGAGCTACCTTCTTGGTATAGGCTTAGCGAATTTCTTTCATCTAGAATATAACTTTTTTAAACAATGACCGAAGTAAGAAAGCCCTTAGGCAGGGAAAATCAAACTACACGATTGCAATCCTTTTATGCGCAGGCCGAATCGAATAAACAGAAGTAAGCTGCAAAAAGTGCAAACAAAATCATCCCCTAAGAATCTGTAGGCAATTTAAATCGCTGTCCCCAAATGATCGGTTTTTGCAAATAAATATTGCGTCAACTGTCTATCGCATTCACATGCAGTATATGCAATCGAAAGCATCATACAATGTTACACCAAGAAAGCCGAGATACGTTGAGAAACTATAATTACTCCAAATATCAATCGCGTACAGATCTACAGGATAGGGAAAAACCTTCATCCTCAGCCGTTCAGTCTCAAGCGAAAACTTTTACTACCCAAATGAGCAGCACAGCTACATCGAATGAGGTTTAAGCTAATTTGTTCAAACCGAGAGCACCACAGTTTTGCCCAACGCTATGGCCGAAATGGAAATTGCAGGGGAATTATTCACAATCCGTGCTCTAATTGATACCGGGTCAGAAAAAAGTTTCATAGCTACACGGATAATACAATATACCACTTGAGAGCAAGAACTTTAAAATATCTGGATTAGGTGGAGCGGTAGTAGGCAAATCAAAAGGAAGGTGTCAGTGCCATAGTGGTTCCAACTTTATCAGATCTTTTGTCCTCCCGACCTTTAAAGTTTAGAAATTTAGAAGAAATCAAAGATTTAACTCTTGCCGATCCGTATTTCTACAAACCAGCCGGAATCGACATGATTATTGGAAGTAATTATCAACCCTTTATTAATCTTAAAGGAGTACGGTTAAATGTATTGGATATATTTGAGGCCAGAGAGTCTCACTAGCAATACAAATGTATTTTCGACGTCAGTTTTGACTTCAGATAAAAAAGTTCTGGGAACTTGAAGAGGTAGATAGAAATATTCCGGTAACCGAAGACAATATATAATGTGAACATTTTTACCAAACGTCAACTAGTAGACAATCAGGTGGTCGTTATATTGTGCGACTTCCCTTCAAAGAAGAATTTCCTAGTGATATTTTTTTAGGTCCCTCAAGGAACATGGCTCTAGCGCAATATCATCGAATGGAGAAGACTCAAGGCAAAGTGCAAGACTTGAAGGAAAAATATCAACAGGTACTCCAAGAATATATTGACTTAGATCATATTGAACCAGTTTTACACAACGAATTAAATGCTGAAAAATATTTTTCATTTTTTCTTCCCCATCATGCGGTTATTTGACCCGAAAGTAAATCAACAAAAGTAAGAATGTTTTTTAACGCATCGAAGAAATCTAATAGTGGTTTCTCCTTAAATGACGTAATTCATCATTTACATCATATTTCTACATTGAGAATACCTAGGTGGATACATTTCACACCAGCCTGTCAGATACAGCTACACGGATTCTGTGACTCATCGGAGAAAGTGTATTACGGCGAACCATGTCTTCAAATGGAGAAATCAGCAGTCATTTGCTTGTGGCCAAAACCAAAGTAGCACCAATAAAAAGGACAACCATCAAAAAACTTGAATTGTGTAGGGCATTATTATTTGCGAGACTGATAAAGCACTGAGTGCCGAATTTGAAACTTCCTTATGAACTTTTTTTGTGGACAGATTTCTCCATAGTCCTTGGATGGTTGCAAAAGGAACCACAAACCTTAAAAACTTTCGTGTCCAATCGGGTAACGGAAATAACCAGTATTGCCGTCCATAACCACTGGAAACATGTAAAAACTGAGGACAACCCAGCCGATCTGGGATCCAGCGGCTGCTCCCCTCGAGGACTTATCGAGAGTAATTTATGGTGGCATGGGCCCACCTGGCATGCAAAGCCAGCTGAAAGTTGGCCAAAACCACGTGCCTTTGACCCAACTGATTTGGAAACAAAAAAAGTGCAAACCGTCATTTGACAGCTACAAAGATCGACGACAAAGATAAAAATAAATTTTTCATCCCTTGCACGAGCTTTAAGAGTTATTAGCTAAGAAATTCGCTTTGCACAGAAAAGTCTTATATCGATAGCTCAGAAAACTCAATTCTATAAAGAGTATCAATGTCTTCACGAAAAACGATTGCTGAATAATTGGACAATGATGGACTTTTACATGTTGGTGGCAGACTTCATTATTCAGGGTTAAGTTCCCGATAATAATTCCCGAAAAATCTCATTTTGCCGCACTCTTTGTTAAATATACCCATAAAGTATCACTTCATTCGGAACATCATATTATGCTTCGAGCTATAAGGCAAGGGTTTTATATCCCTCGAGTCAAAAGCTTAATCCGCCAATGTTTTCGTAATTGCAAAGCCTGTACCATCTATAAGCATAAATTTCAACATCAAGTAATGGCGGAACTCCCCCCCCCCCCCGAACGAATCAACTTTTCATTGCCATTCACATATACCGGTGTTGATTTTGCCGTCCTTTCACCATGAAAGCGTCCCATTTACGAAACGCCAAACATGTAAAAGGATATGCAGCAGTATTTGTATGTTTCTCTACTTGAGCTGTTCACTTGGAAGTCTGCTCAGATCTCTCTACTGCTGCTTTTCTAGATTCACCGGCCGCAGAGGGCTCCCAAAGACCATGTTTTCAGACAATGGTCGAAATTTTCTTGGCGCCAGCTTAGCCTTACTCAAACGCCCCAACGAATTTCTGAAATTTTCCGAAAATGCCTTCGTAGAAAAGTACGGCAATCACGGGTTTACTTGGTCGTTAATTCCACCGTATGCACCCCACATGGGCGGCCTCTCGGAGGCCGCTGTTAAAAGTATGAAATCGCATTTGAAGAAAGTAGCAAATATCCTCACTTTTACGTTGAAGAATTCAGTACTTTATTCATTAGAATTGAGGCGGTATTGAACTCGCGTCCAATGTCACCATTGACCGAAAACATATTCGAACTATTGCCCTTCACACCAGGTTATCTTTTTAGAGGTGCTCCCCTAATTGCTCCTCCTGAAGCTCTTAAGGAACCTCCCTTGAAAAACTGAAGTTTTATAAAACGCTGGGATCGCTTGAAAGCTCTTCAACATATCTTTGCGCGTCGCTGAAAGAACGAATATATCACAGAGCTCCAACGGAGATTCAAATGGAAGACCGAGCAACATAACCTGAAGGTGAACGATTTTGTTATCGTGAAAGATGATCTCCTACCACCCACCGATTGGCACCTCGGACGTGTTACAAATGTTATTTATGGAAAAGGTGTTAAAGTTCGTGTGGCAATTGTGGCACCAGATGCCATTTGTGTTTGCGCAATCAGCCCTTAAAATATTGCCGGGTGTTTGTTGCAATGAATGTGGAGAGACGTCGAAACTTTGTGTCCCGGATGGATTATTGCAAAAACTGTTTCGCAATTTCTCACACGCGGTTTTGGTGTGAATCGCCAAACCGCTGTAACACCTGCCATGCAAAACACCACAGCATGCTTTACATTCCCCATGCCATGATCAACCGATCTTCCTCAATCTTTGAAGACGAGGCGGTAGTTGCTAGAGCAGTCTCATTAGATCACATCCAAGATGTACAAGATCAAAATGTCACGTATATTATAGCCACTGACTTCCCAGATCCTAGTCAGTTGGTAAAGTCACCTATACCTTCGTTAATTAAATTTGGGCTGCGACTGGGATGTAACCTTCATCATTTTACGTTCCTCTTGGATCCTAAGGCAGATACCTCATTTCTACTACGCAAATCAGTAGAAAAATTCGCAGACTATGTACGTCAAGGAAGGGATACCGCACAAAGATCCTTAACAAAGTCACTGACGTTTGCCAGCTAAAAATAAGAAACGACGTGGTCTTCACCTTACCAGATCCTATTGATGACCCACAGCTATCGAAACACTATAATACGGCTCGGCCGCTGGCACACCCTGATTTTGTTACTTGCCGTGAAGCTGACGGAGTAATAGGTACCGACATTCTGGGGAAAATACTCAAAAGAGAATTCGCCCAACCTCGAGCCCAAAACTCTACACTTGGATGGATCATTCACGGCTATTGGAACGAATGCCAATGCGCAAAATAACTTGGCCCGAGAGGATGTTGAACCGTGTTCAACTACATATATTGCAACCTATTTATTAATTTTGTTTACTAGTGTAAACGTATATTTTTGATGAGTATAACTGATTTATCTTAATTTTTATTTTCTTTTCTTTATCTCCCTCAAGGTGAGGGTTTAAAATATACTTAAAGAAACTGCAAGAAGCAGACAATAAACTTCTTGTAAATTTCAAGTATAACCTAATCTGAGTTTTAATTTTCTAAGCCCTGGGATCTATTAAGACTCTTCAAGCACCAATACACTTTAATTTTTAAAGGGCTATTAGACACGCATACTTATCTGCAGACATGTACGATGGCATACTTTTCGTTTAGCTATTACACTGTCGAACGCTGACGGCATACTTCAGTACACAGACATTTTTGAAGCGAAAGCATGGCAATGAAGCAGAAAGTTGTAGAGGCTATGGTTATCAACGAAATATTATTACAAGAGGAGGAAAACGAAAATAAAAGAAAAATATGGATAAAGGAATGGTTGGGAAAAAGAAACAAAATTTCCTAAACCAATTTATTAAGGGAATTAGAATCAATCAGAAAATAACATTAGCAAGACATTTTTTTCACAAATTTCCGATACGCACACAGCAGCGTCAACAAGCGAACTGAATTTTTATATGAAGTATGGCGGTCACGCTATTAGACGAGTATGTTAATGTGCGATAGACATCAGATAATACAAAATTTTTGAAAACCAACACACATGTCTGACGTACTCGACATACATGCTATAAGATAGTGAGTTTTGGTATCTCATCGTACATGTCTGCCGAAAAGTGTGCGTGTTTAATAGTCCTTTTAGTGACATATCACCAGTGGCGCGCCCAGGATTTTGTTTCGGGGGCCCAAAATATATTTTCTAAAATTTTTTTAAACCTATATTTTTTACCTTTTTGAAGCATTTAAAAAAATAACAGCTTTTAAATTCATAAACAATTTTATTTAAAACATATTGACTGAGATCTGATGTATACGTTTAATATTATATGCATTTTGATTGTTTTTGTGTTGTAAAGCTTCTCTCCGCTTTTATTTCATTTTGATAAAAATCTATTATGTTACAAAATTCTTTTGACGAAACGTCAAATACTCGGCTTGGTGCAATATATTATAAATTCCTTACCAAAAATCGTGCGATTTTTGTTAAAAAATTTTCACTTTTTTTTTGTATATTAATAGTTGTAGAAGTTGGCGCCGCAGTCGAAATGTTTTTTTTTTCATACATTAGACCAAATATAATTCTTAACAAGTTTCAAAATTGACAAGCCCTAAGACGCAATGTCATAGAAAACCTTTCGCTCTAAGTTTTATAAAATCGTCGGATGCTGCAAAAACCGCATATCGGAATTTGATGGCTCTTCCATTGTTACCAGCAAATTTAATAAGAACTGGCTGGGAAGACACACTCATGGATGGATAGCAGAAAATTACTTAATTTTTTAACAATTTTAAAAGGCAGTGGTTGTGCATCACTGAAATATTTTATTTATATAAAATGATTTTTATTCTAATTCTTTAAAATATTTTAATTTAGGTTGGTCCAAGTAACTTTAATGTTTTTAATGAGTTCATTCGGATGTTATCGATTCCATGCAACATAAATGTGTATAATGCTGTGCATACGCAACATTTCTTTGCTTTGCATATTTTGGGGTCATTTTTCATTTCATCACATTTGGGGTAATTTTTTCTTTCTTCAAATTAGTGTTATTTTACATAATGAATAAAAGCCTCAATCTAATAAATGAAAATGTGTTCCAAACCTTAATTTGGGGCTAATTTGCATTTGGTGTGGGTAATTTTTCATAATATTTTTAGTGTTAATTTTCATCATGACATTTTGCCCAAGTTTTACTTAAATTTAAAGACCATATCAAAATGATTAGATTGTTTCAAAAACTTTTGAAATGACTCCTAATGTAATTTATAAAGTATCAATTGAAATTTAAAAACACCAAATTTCAATAATTTTTTATTTGCGTTTGGTATTTTTTTAATTTAAATTGATCTCTTTAAGTATCGATTGTGAATTTTTGAATTTTATTTGTAATTTTTTTAATTCATATTGTATTCTTTTATTTCGGATTTTTTTTAATTTTAATTGTCATTTTTGGGCAATTGTGTCTATTTTTTATAAAAAAGCTTTATTTTTATATCTCTATATCTATAACTGCTTGTTTTCATATATGGACTTCACCGGAACACGAAATATAGCAATCATATTGTGTGCCGTGCTCTACATTCACTAACAAACATATTATTTTTTTGTAGGCTTTTGTTATTTTTAATATTCTATCAAATTACAAATAGAAAAATTTCAAATATTTTTATGACAAATATTTTCGTTTACATTTAAAAGAGAAAAACCAAGAATTGCCAAGGCTTGACAGCATTTTTATAATTTTTTTCTTTTTAACTACTATAACTACTTTGAAAGTCTATATAAGTGTTGTCAATTAAATATTTTTAATTTTATATAGTTGATATAAAAATAAAATCATAAATCTGAATTTTGGGGATTCCAGTTAAGACTTAATGTAGTATTTGAGTCTCAGATTTTTAGTTAAAAAAGTAATACAATTGGAAGCACGAATTTTTTGTTTTAAAATAAAATATGCAAATTAAATAATTCAACTTAGGACCTGTACGATGTAGCTAAATAAATTCGAAACTAAATACAAATTGACAAAAGATTTTAAAATTTCTTTGACAAAATATCTGAAGAATTTTTTTAAATTTCATAGAAATTTGGATACCTAAATTTAGTTTAGATTTTATTTAGCCAGCTCACACGCACACAAAATACAATATTTAAAAACAATAAACTACGTATATTTTTTTCTAACGTTTTTATTATTTTGTTGTTTTGCTGATTTTTAAACACAATACTGAGTAATAGCAGATAAGGATAGTCGACGTGTAAATCAACCTTTAATAACTCCTTTTTTAGAAAACGTTCGAAAAAAGATAAAAGGCGTTAAATTAAATAAAAAATGCAATTGATCGGTTTTTAAAAAAATATTACGAGTGTGGCAATAATTAATAATAGAGGGACGAAAAATATAGAGATTTCATCGAAAGAAGCGGCCAAATAAAATTGCTTACATATTACAAGGTTCGGTAACTGAGAGGAAATTGAGCAAATTCCCCTTACTTCAAAGCAAATTCTTCTCATTTCTGCACAAATATCGAAAATATCTGGCAAGACCTAATTGGACTTGAAAAAAAATCAATTGGTCTTGCAAAGAAAATCAATTGGAACCAAAAAAATACAAGCTATTTTGCACGCCACTGCATATCACCAATACATTCTCATTTAAGAATTTTTTTTCTCTGTTTGGTCACCACTGAATTAAAGTCACCATATAAATAGACATAACTTTGGAAGCAATTTTGAAAAGGGAATTAAACAAATTGCACGCAATCAATTGCATCGTTTAATTTCGCTCGAAGTAATCCCAAAGGAAAGTTTGTGAAGATAGGTTTGTGTTTGGTGTAGTGTTTTTTTTTTTTGTAATCCCAAATTCCTTAGAAAAAAACCAAAGGAAAACAAAAAATTAACAAGCTTTGTTCAGCTTTGACTTGTGAGAAGAAACCCAGATAAGAAAGCTCTTTTATATTGTTACGATTTTACCCTTTATTAAATCGTTGATTTATTTACCTTTTAAATAAATCGAGTTCTTTCTTTATTGCAAATAATAAACACTGTTTGAAATTATTTATAGCTCTATTTATTTATAACCGTCACTAAAAATAACAGAAAAACACTTTAATAGCACACTTTATTTACACGATTTAGATAAACTAAACGTTAGCCACACTTTAGTTCCTCACACTCTGCGTTTTACTTATAAACTGAACTACTGTGTCATCGAGTTCCAGTATTTATATGAGTAGTCAGGTATTCTAGTTATTTCTAGTTTATTACCACACTAGATTTTTCCAGCTGTTAAAATTACTGTGAAGAAATTTCTAGGTGTAGAAATTTCGTGTAACAATATGTAGGGAAGTATTCCATAAACGGTAGCAGTAGGATTCAGTGAAGGGACTTTGGGAATTTAGTGTTTAGGCGTGTTTGTTTTTGTGTAAAATATTAGGATATTTTTAAGTTAGGTTTATTATTCAAATCTATATTTTAATTTTTCTTGTTAGTTTATTTTATATATTTTTAAAGTTTTTATTTTAGTACCTTAGTTTTAGTTTTTTTTTATTACTTACCTTTTAGTTGTTCTTTTACACATTTAGTTTTTTTTTTTAATATACTTGCTTATGTTCCAGAAATAATTTAAAAGCAAAAAACCATTGTTTAATAAATATTAATTTTTATATTGTTTTTAAATCGAATAGCATAATGTTTTTAATATTTAGTTGAAAATTAATTCAATAATGTCTGGCTAAAATCTATATGGTGTGTGTTAAAGTAAATTTGTAAGGTGGCCGGTGTTTGTGTTATTTGTGGGATAGCCTAAACATCAGGAGTAGGCTATCATAGCAGGGTGGGCTACCAGAGGGGACATCTAACATCGGTTGTTCCTAGTGAAGCCATAGTTAATGTCATATACTGCCTGTTACTTTTTGTCCATCTAGTTTGTAAGTTATGCACATTAAATGCGCTTGGAAGTTTTTTTGGGATTTTCGTTAGTTTTTTTTGTTTGTCGGTCGCCCCTGAGCTAGTCGGTCAAAATGGGTCATACTGTGAAGGTTTGGTCTGGGGATTCGCAACAAAGTTGTTATTTTTTATGTATTTTGTAAACGTCAAAAGTTAAGCCCACAAAACTGATAAAACCGTAATGCCCCGTTAACATCTTCATTCAAATCACGAGATTTCTTTTAAAACTAGTGTTTCCAATTATTCGAACCTGCCGGTTAATCGGTTAGGTCATTATTCGAAAAATGAAGAAAATTGATTAAACGGTTATTCGGGTCGATTAATCGGAAAAATTGGAGATTAATCGTTTAATGCAGAATAAATGTATTTATTTCATCAATAAGAACACAAATAGCTGCTTTTTGCTAAAATACTAAGTTAAGTCTATTGCATTGGTTTCTAAAGTATTTGTTTAGGACAATTCAAAGCATCCTGAGATTTTTTAAAGAATCATGCCTTATGATATTGGGGGTTTTTCAGAGGAATCTGAAGACTTAAAAAACAATGTCACACGTGTTCAGTGGAAGTAAACCCTTAAAAACGCAGTGTAGATAGCGTTTTAGTGAAGTGGGACAGTTTGTCGATAAAGTTGGTTTTTATTTTCCTTATATGACACCACAGACTACACAGACATGTTACCAATGACATATGCCAAACAAGAATTCTCGAACCCTATGGTTATTCTAATATTGCAGTGATTTCCAAAAGAAGATAGAAAATATAAATTCAATATAAATTGTATGCCACATATTTTATTGTATATCTATCCCTTTTTGTGTATTACTGCAGTTTTGACATTTCCTTTTACTCATTTTCTAGACGCCATTTTGATTCAATCAGCTGTTTCCTGTCTGGGTAGTCTGTATATGACACTGTCCAGAATAAAAAAATGCCTAAATAAACAAGAGCTGCTTTCAAAAAATTTAATAACAAATTCTTAAAAATTTGGTATAAATAGTTTTTGCGAAATTCACAAACAAAGTTTGATATAACTGCCACTATTCCCTAACTCTTTCACTACCTGGTAAAAGCTTTAGTGTTTGTAGTATAATTGCAAAGTGATTGCATTATTTTAAAGTAAGAACTTTTAAGATCTATTGCTCTGCTTTTGTTTTGTCATTTTAGTACAAAACTAGCTATTAAAACATCAATAATAAAACACAAATAAATATTAAAATATTTTGATATATAATAAACTGGTTTTATTTAATGTACAGTTTGTTACAGTGGCGACGAAGGAAACATTTAATAAAAAGTGTATAGTTTTGGATAAAGTGACCTTTGTTAATATAAAGAAAAATGAGTGCACCAATGATTGGTAAAGTGCCATACTTTGACCACACCACAAAAAATTGGGAAGTTTTCCAAAATCAATTGGAGCAATTTTTGATTGCCAATGGAATTAATGATGAAGCAAGGAGGAAGGTCATCCTACTTACATCACTATGTGAAACGTCCTACATTTTGCTACAAAATCCAGTGAGTCCGGCGTTGGTGAATGATGCCGTAACTACGTATATCAGATGTTTGACTGTAATGAGCAAACATTTTAAGTCTGCAACATCTGGGTTTGCAGAACGTTACAAATTTAATAATGCAGCAAAAACACCCACGGAGACAATAAACGAATGGGCAGCGCGTGTAAGATCGTTGGCTGCTCATTGCGATTTTGGTCCAAGAAGAAAAAAAATTGAATTTCATCAACAGATGCAAAGGAGGTAATAACAAAAAGAATTCCAGAAAAATGTGAAAAAACAACAGCAGCAGCATAAATCAACAGAACAACAGTGCAGAGTATGCGGATACAAAACTCACAAAAGTGAGGACTGTAACTTTAAGAACCAATTTAAAAAAATGTGTGAAGCACAAAATTTTAATTATATTGATAATAGTGATGTTAGTTTATTTTCTATAAGTAGTGAACATGATGAACTGTGTAACGTAGCAAACTACACCCTTGCTGCTACGAACAAATTTTATATTTTGATATTTTATAATATTTTAAATTTTCGTACTCTATAATACAGTATTAGTTTATGTGGGTGTCATACACTTATTCACTCACAGCATACTAGCATTAGTTAGTGTGGTTGTGATACCCACACATATTTTTTAGATTCTTTTTGCTACTGCATAACTAAGCTTGCAATTCTCATTTAGTTGGTAATTTAAATTATGCTTAATGTTCAATGTAAGATCCAAAGGCAAGCTTAGTAGGGGGCTTCATACATACATATTTTGTGTGTTTTATTTGTTCCTTGGCTCAGGGAACAAATATTCCAGAGCGATCGACTCCGGTTGCTCTTTATTAATTCATTTACACAGCGGTCTTCGGACTGTCTGTTCCACACAGCGGCTTCGGCTGTCTGTTCCACACAGCGGTCTTCGGATTGTCTGTTCCACACAGCGGCTTCGGCTGTCTGTTCCACACAGCGGTCTTCTGACTGTCTGTTCCACACAGCGGCTTCAGCTGTCTGTTCCACACAGGGGTCTTCGGGCTGTCTGTTCCACACAGCGGCTTTGGCTCTCTATTCCACACTGCGGTCTTCGGACTGTCAGTTCCACACATCGGCCTCCGGGCTGTCTGTTCCGCCAAGCGACACCTGCTGATTTTATTGTGCCGAACATTGCCAACCCGACACCTGCCGAGTGTGCTGTACCGATCGCTTCCATTCCGACAACTGCCGACTGCTTTGTGCCGAACACTGCCAACCCGACACCTGCCGAATTCTGCCGAGTGTGCTGTACTGATAGCTGCTATTTCGACAACTGCCGACTGCGTTGTGCCGAACACTGCCAACCCCACACCTGCCGAGTGTGTTGTACCGATCGCTATTAATCCGACAACTGCCGACTGAGTTGTACCGAACGATGCCAACCCGACACCTGCCGAACTCTGCCGAGTGGGTTGCACCGATCACTGCCTTTTCGACAACTGCCGACTGCGTCGTGGCGAACGCTGCCAACCCGAATCCAATCAATTGGGTTGCACCGAGTCTTACCGAGCCAACTACTCCCGAATAAGTACCACCTAGCCGAATCGCCACCGGGAAGACCAACGAGCACGTCCGCCGAATACAACAACCCGATCTTCCCCGAAATAGACACAACCGCTAGCAGCGTGCGAAACCTGCCGAAATCGACAACGCCGACTCCTGCCGAAGTCCAACGAACTATCCCTGCCGAAAAGTCGTGCGATTGCCATCCTGTTTCGTATAGGCAGCGAGAGTGTGAGTAGTAAAGAAAATCCGACCGAATCTGAGTGAAGAAGAGAGCATTTTGCCAAGCGTATCTAGAAGAAATTATTGTAACATATTGTTACAAGAAATTTCCACAACTAGAAATTTCCTCACGCGAACTATGACAGCTGGAAACATCTAGTGTCGTAATAAACTGGAATTAACTAGAATACCTGACTACTCATATAAATACGGGTATTTGGTGACGCAGTATTTTAGTTTATAAGTAAAACGCAGAGTGTAAAGAACTAAAGTGTGGCTAACATTTAGTCTATCTGAATGGTGTAAATAAAGTGTGCTATTAAAGTGTATTTCTGTAATTTTTAGTGACGGTTATAAATAAATAGAGCTATAAATAATTTCAAACAGTGTTTATTATTTGCAAAACAGAAAGAACTCGATTTATTTGAAAGGTAAATAAATCAACGATTTTATAAAGTGTAAAATCGTAACAATTGGTGTCAGAAGTGGGATTGCAAAATAATAAGCAGTCATGAAATTGGAGGATCTTAAAGTGGAACAGCTTAAAAAGGAATTGAGCAAATTGGCGCTACCGACAGCAGGAAATAAAGTCGAATTGCAAAAGAGGCTCATAGAGGAATTTGAGCGGCGTAACGTTGACATAGCTACTAACGAATTTGACGACAAAGAAGAAATGGAGGTTAGTACCCGTAAAACAGAAGGTAACATGGAGTTAAACACAATGTTGGCTACTATGATACAAAAGATGGAAGACAACAAAAAACTGCTAGAAACTTCGAGAGCAGACATTAGGAAGCTATTAGAAGTTCTAGAGCAGACAACGAAAAATTGTTAGCTAAACTTCAAGCAACTTCTAGAGCAGACAACGAGAAACTGTTAGCTAAGATAGAGACTTCGAGAGCAGATAACGAGAAAATGTTTGCTAAGATGGAAGAAAAGCTGCAAGAATCTTCCAGAGCCATTAATGAGAAAATGGATAGATTTGACAAGAAGTTGTCCGAATTAGAGAATGGCGTGGAAATACAAGCTAAAGATGTCGAGAAAAAACTGCAAGATCAGGAGAATAAAGTAAATAATCTCCAATGTCAAGAGGGTCCAGTTCGAATTATTCAGGAAAGTTCTGGTAGAGCAAAGGCCCCCACTTTTGACGGCAGCGTACCGTTTAATGTTTTCAAGTTCCAGTTCGAGACAGTTGCCGCCAGAAATATGTGGAACATCGAAGAAAAAGCTATTGAGTTGATTCTGGCCTTAAAGAAACGCTGCACAAATTCTAGAAAGTGTGTCAATCACCTGCAGAAATAATTATGACGACATAATGGTGGCACTGCAGCGAAAGTAATATACCGAATGGAACTAAGAGGTAGACTTCAGAAAGCAAATGAGTCATTGCAAGATTTCGCGACAGAGATTGAGCGGTTGGTGCAGCTAACTTATCCTGCAAAAATCATCCATTCTTAGATCAGCTCAAAATTGAAGCATTTGTGAATGGAATTCGGGATTCTGATGTGAGACATGCGGTATGTGTTACGCAAAAATCAACTTTTGCTGAAACTGTCTCATTCGGACTGGCCCAAGAGACTGCGAGGGTGATTTCCAAGCCACAAATATTTAAGGTGCGTAAACTCGAAGTGACTGCTGAAAGAGAGCAAGATATAAGCACAAAGCTAACAGAAGGATTCAGAGAAGTGCTAACGTAGTTAAAAGATGCATTTAAGCAGGCATTAGGGGAGAACCAAGTCAAGGCCAAGGATAAATGCTACAACTGCGGTAGATTGGAACATTTCCAGCGAAATTGCAAAGCACCAAGGAAGAGCCTCGGGCCGATCAGCAATCACCTAAAGAGTCACCGTTAAACTAAAAAGAGCTAGCACCCCGTAGTGCTAGCTCCCAGAACCGATGGCCCCACTATCTCCATATCAGTAATACAGCAGGAGAAAAGCAACCTTACTGCTTATGGGTACATCAACGGGCGAAAGCACATTCTTACGATAGACACAGGAGCATCACAGTCAATTATCAGGCCCGATTTAGTGAAAAAGGCAGTTGAACCACTATACGGGGTAAGTCTGCGCACGGCTACTGGGCAGCCTGCCTCTGTCTATGGTAAAATAAATGTAAAACTAACGATTGCCAACATAAGCGTCAATCACGAATTTATTGTTACCGATATTGTGGACGAAATAATTATTGGTGCAGATTTCATGATTGGTCACGGCATTAATCTGCATATGGGGCAAAAAATTATGATTTGGCGCAATGCTGAAATACCCCTTGATGTTGGAGATGAGCAAGCGGATCGAGTAAGAAAGCTAACAACCATCAGTCATCAGAAAATACCGGCACGGTCAGAAACTTTAGTATGGGTACGTATGGAGGGAGATTGTGAGGACAGCAGCTTGTGGGTGGTAGAACCAACAGAAATAAAAAGTTACCTAATAACAGCGAAAGCCCTCGTGAAAACCAGCAAAGACAAAAGAGTTCCTGTAAGAGTACTGAACCTATCAAACAGTGAAAAAGTTGTCAGAGCAATCTCTGAAATAGCCAAATGTACTGCGCCAGAAGCAATTATCAGTTGCGAAGAGAACTTGGAACATTCCAGTGCGTCCGTTGAAGATCGAGAGATGCTGGCAGAATATGTGGAAAAATGGGTAAAAGAACTGGCGCCGCCTGATAGAAATGCCAAACAGCTAATCAGGAAATACGACTCTGTCTTCGCCATGAAAACCCAAAGTCAAGGAAGAACGGTGATTGTAAAACACCGAATAAATACTGGTGAAGCGAGGCCAATAAAGCAGGCGCCCAGAAGTAATCATCTAGCAAAACGAAATGAAGTAAAGGAGTTAGTCAACGAAATGGAGTGTAGTGGAGTAATCGAACCATCTTCTAGCCCATGGAACTCACCTATAGTTTTAGTTAAGATTACAGAAAACTAAACGATATCACCAAGAAGGACAGCTATCCACTACCAAGAATTGACAATACTCTAGACACGCTAGCAGGAACCAAATGGTTCTCCACATTGGACTTGCAAAGTGGTTATTGGCAAGTAGAAATTTGTGACCAAGACAATGATAAAACTGTCTTTAGCACAGGTGACGGGTTATGGCAGTTTAATGTGATGCCCTTTGGACTCTGCAATGCTCCAGCAACATTCAAGCGGTTAATGGAAAATGTGCTGGAAAACATGCCTAGTGTACCTTGATGACATAATTGTCATGGGAAAAACTTTCGATGAACACCTGAAGAACTTAGCAGAAGTTTTAAGGCGAATATCAGCGGCTGGACTCAAGCTTACCGCAAAGAAATGTACACTGTTCCAGAGCGAAGTCAAGTATTTGAGGCACCGCGTAACTGCAGAGGGTATATCAACCGAAGAAGATAAGATTCGGGCTGTAAAAGATTGGCCTTGTCCGAAAGATCTTCACAAGTTGCGCAGTTTTCTAGGTCTCTGCACATACTACCGACGATTCGTACCAAATTTTGCCAGTGTAGCTGCAAGTCTACATGAGCTGACTAAGAAGGCACGACCATTTCATTGGGGAGAAGCCCAAGAACAAGCATTCCTAAGTCTCAAGAAGTTATTATGTACGGCACCGATTCTTGGATATCCTGTGGCCGGGGAAAAATTTGTGCTGGATAGCGATGCAAGCGGAGACGGAATAGGAGGTGTACTTTCGCAGGTTATCAATGGAACCGAAAAAGTCATAGGCTATTACAGTCGAGTACTTTCGAAGCCTGAAAGAAACTACTGCGTAACGCGACGGGAACTCTTGGTGGCGGTAGAATGTGTAAAGCACTACCACAAGTATATGTATGGTCAGCACTTTCAACTAAGAACCAACCATTCTGCACTCAGGTGGCTGCTGCAATTTAAACAACCAGAAGAGCTTTGAACGACTTCAAAGCTATGATTTCAGCATCGAGCACAGGAAAGGCATAAAATATTGCAATGCGGACGCGCTTTCAAGACGCGCCTGCAATTTAGAGTGCAGACATTGTTCGAGGGCTGAAGGAAAAGAGTGCATTGTTGATATAAGACTAACGCATATTGAGTCAAGTGAAGCCTGGTCAGCGGCGAAACAAAATGACCCCATACTGTCAAAAATTATGTCAGCCAAAACAGAGGGCAGGAGGCCTACCCGTGAACAAATATCAGCTGAAAGTCCGCTAATGAAAGCGTATTGGGCCCAGTGGAACAGTCCACGGGTAATTAATCACTGCTTATACCGTACATGGGAAAGTGCGGACGGCAAAACTGAGACAAATCTAGTTGTGGTGCCGTCAAGCAAAATAGAGGAAGTATTAAAAAGAGTTCCATGACGGTCCAGTGGTGGTCATCTCGGTGTCACAAAAACCCTAGAGAAGTTAAAGCAACGATTCTACTGGGTCGGCTGCCAGCAAGCTGTAAGCGACTGGATAGCAAATTGCGCGCAATGCATCGCAGCGAAGCACCAGTAAGAAGAAGTCGTGTGCAATTTCAACAATACAACTCGGGTGCCCCATTTGAGCGGATAGCAATGGATGTAGCAGGCCCTTTCCCTGTCAGTGATTCCGAAAACCGTTACGTTCTTGTGGTGATCGACAATTTCAGTAAATGGCCTGAGGTGTACGCTATACCGAACCAGGAAGCCAGAACGATAATAAGCGCACCGTGTGCCGCTACGGTGTTCCATTAGAATTACACTCTGACCAGGGAAGGAATTTTGAATCTGCTATCTTCAAGGAAATGTGTGAGTTGTATGGAATAAGAGAGACAAGAACCACCCCGCTGCATCCACAATCTGATGGTATGGTCAAAAGATTCAATCGCACTTTAGAGGAATACATAAGAAAAGTGGTCAGTGCACATCAGAAGGACTGAGACGAACACATCCCTAAATTTCTGCTGGCATACAGAACAGCTGTTGATGATTCCACCTTCCGGACGCCTGCAAAAGTTATTTTCGTAACGGAACTTAAATTGCCTGGCGATTTAGAATTTGGTGTTAAGCCCGCCGCTATAGATAAAGACAAGAAGACCTTAACGAGCTTCATGAGTTTGTACGCAATCGAATTAAAATAGTCAGCGATAAGATGAAAGCGAGGTATGATAGGGCAGCAAGTTCTGAAGGGTTTAATGAGGGTCAGCTAGTTCTGCTATTTAACCCGCAACGGAAAAAAGGGCTATCTCCCAAATTAGAAACGCATTGGGACGGCCCCTATAGAGTAATTAAAAGGTTGAATGATGTGGTATACAGAATACAGAAAGATCAGAGCCCAAGGTCCAAAATGAAGGTGGAAAAGGAAAAGCTATGTCTGTTCCGGACGAACAGGCTTAAGTGGGCGGCAGTGTTACAAGAAATTTCTACGACTAGAAATTTCTACACGCGAATTTTGACAGCTGGAAAAATCTAGTGTCGTAATAAGCTGGAAATAACTAGAATACCTGACTACTCATATAAATACGGGTACTTGGTGACGCAGCAGTTCAGTTTATAAGTAAAACGCAGAGTGTGAAGAACTAAAGTGTGGCTATATAAATTAAAAAAATATTTTTTAAGAGTAAAAAAATGGTAAAAAAATATTTCTGTAATTTTTAGTGACGGTTATAAATAAATAGAGCTATAAATAATTTCAAACGGTGTTTATTATTTGCAATATAGAAAGAACTCGATTTATTTAAAAGGTAAAAAAATCAACGATTTTATAAAGGGTAAAATCGTAACAATATATTTTAAAAACCAAATAAAGATCTGAATATAAATATACCCTGGACACGACTGATCTACCTCAGCCATGACAAAAACCCCGTTATAACTGATTAAACTTAAAATTTATTTAATAGATAAACCTTTTGAAATTGAATTGGATACGGGATCCAAATATGACGTAAGTTCTGATCAAACTTATAATACTTTAATTCTTATGTTGGTGATAAAATGATTGTTATAGACTTATGTGATGTTAAAGTTAAATTTAATGACAAATTGAAGGTTATTACTTTAATGGTGATTGAAAATGGTGGCCCACCACTATGAGGTAGAAGTTTTTTAAGAACATTTCAAATCAAAGTTTGCAACTTTAATTATTGTGACTCAAATTCTAAAACAAAATTAAAGGTAAATGCAAGCCCTGTAGGTGTAGGGGCTGTGTTAACACAAATCGATGAACAAGGGGTAGAAAGGCTAATCGAGTTCGCGTCGAGGTCCTTAACCGACATGGAAAAAAGATATTTACAATTGGACCGCGAAGCAGTTGCGATTTTGTTCGGTGTGAAAAAATTTCACCATTTTTTATATGGTCGTCATTTTACTTTGGTGACGGACAAAAAACCGTTAAAGCATATTTTTAGTCCCAAGTGGGAATACCATTAATGGCTTCAAGTCGACTACAACGTATCGCATTCACTTTATTAGGTTATCAGTTAGACATTTGTCATATTAAATCAAAAAATAACATTGCCGATTATTTTTCCAGATACCCTAAGGAATCTGAATTCGATTTGGATGATTTTCCAAGTAATATTTATTTGAATTATTTACAAATTCTAAATGATGAGAATAAACTTTTTGGATTTTGAAGCTATAGGTAAAGAAACGGCAAAGGATAATGTTTTACAGAAGGTGAAAAATTTTATTGAATTCGGATAGCCAGAAAAGTGCGCTGATTCCGAAATATTGCCATATTTTTTGAAGAGAAATGAGCTGTCTGAGGAAGGAAATTGTGTATTTTGGGGTTAATAGTACCTAAACAATTAACTCAGGAAGTAGTTAATTTTTTGCACGCTTCTCATATGGGAATTGTTAAGATGAAGTCTATGGCTCGTGAGTGTTGTTAGTGGCCAAATCAGAGTAATGATTTAGAGGTAATCGTCAAAAACGACGAAGTTTGGTCTAGGATCCATATAGATTTTTTTGGTCCATTTTTAAAACGTTGGAGTTTAGTGGTGGTTGATAGTACTAGCAAGTGGATTGAGTGTATTGACATGGGCACGAATACAAATAGCCGTGCTGTTATTTCAGTATTGCGAGAACTTTTTGCTCGTTTTGGCTTACCAAAATGTGTTGTTTCAGACAACGGTACATCATTTGTTTCAAATGAATTTAAAATTGTTTAAAAATGAATAACATTGATCAAGTTACCACACCTGTGGGACATCCGGCTACAAATGGTAGAGCGGAAAATTCCGTGAAAACAATAAAGAATGCTCTTAAGCGTTTTAAATAACATACCATTATCAAAATTCAATAGCGTATTATACAGATTTGTATTTGACTATCGAAACACTATACATACCAGTACAGGTGTTAATAAACGAAAATTAAGAACAAGACTTGATCTTATTAATCCAGAAAAAAAGTTGAAAATAAATATATGAATGATATAAAACAATTTGTAAAAAATAAACAAATAAATCAAACACAGTGTCACAAAAGTTTTAAACATAACAGGTTTAATCAAAATGATGCTGTTATTGTTAAAGATTATTCAATACCTGGAAAAGTTTCTTGGATAAAAGGTATAATATTTAAAGTTCTTGGAAAGCAAACATATTTAGTAAAAACTGAAACCAATAAAACATGGAAACAAGTACTCTTTTAGATCCATTATAAAAAGTTATACCAAGCATTACAATTCCTGTAGAAGAAAAGATAGTTCAAAATGATAATCAAGAAGAAATTATTAATGCTAATATTGAAGATGAAATTGTTAAATATAATTTAAGTAGGAGAAAACCAAAAAATTAATAACTACTGTAAATTGTTATTTTTTTATATAGCTTATGTATTATATACTAATTATTACATGATCATTTTTTCTCATTCCATAAAAATTTTGAAAAGGTAATAAATTTTGATCGTTTGTGAGGTCGTGCTAAAATTTCAAACTTTACTGTGTTAATAAAATTCTACTTGTACTTTTGGGATATTTCAAATTAAAAAAAAAATTCATCTAGGAAATATATTTCAAAAATTTTGAAGAAAGAAAAATTAAAAAAATTAGAGAATTAAATTGATTTTGAATTGGAAAAGCAGATAGTTTAAAATTTGATAAAATAGAAAAAAAGATTGAACATTTGAAAAATTAAACATTGGTGAAATTTGGATACGAAGAAAATAATTGCAATAGATTAAAGATTGTAAAATAATTAATATACGTATAGTAATTGCGGCTGTAGAGGATATTGCGGCATCTTTGTCATCATAACATAACAGGCATTTTCGTTCGGCCATAAGTTGGAACTAGGAGTATAAATAAATCTAAGAATTGCCATATAGTTATTTCCACACAATCAAGTATTAAAATTGCATTGGATAGTCGCAGTGTTTTATTTAAGCACTATAGAAACCCAAAAGCGTTGGATCCCGTTGAATTTTAAGTTAATGAGTCATCTATAGAGAGGGGCAACCTACGTTAATGGAACATAGCAAAACCAATGCAATCCATGTTGAAATTTATATTACTAAATAGAATTATAAATACCGGCTTTAACTTAATCAGTTACATACTTTCAACACATTAACATTTTCAACAATTATTCTAAAATACTTTTAACTTAAAGTTATTTATTATAAATTAAAATTGATCAAAACTCGGAAAACCCAGGACTACAGGCCTGCAGTCGTCGTGGGATCGTTAAATTATTATTTCGTCATAAATAACTTTAAACCAAGTTTAATTTATTTAACCTGTTAATAAAGTATAAACAGGAAAATACAGGCAATTAGATAACATTTTTTTTAAATATTTGAATTGTTGCTTATCGGTGTTTCAATTTCATGGCGTTTCATTTGAATAATTTTTAAATGTTTAATATATCTACTCTAAATTAAGTTTCGGAAAATCTGAAATTTATTTATTTAATTTTTTTTCTTTAATTAACGGTTTAACTAGATAACAATAGTTTTATATTCAAATATTTAGAAATAATACTTCACTTTTAACGTTTCCCTTTTAAATTTTTTTGTTGTTATTTTTCACATTTTTTTTTAAAATTTCTTTTACTGTCGAAAACATAATTCAAGTTTATTAACGTAATTTTAATAAGAAAACAAATATTCTTTAACCTCTATATATGTATAATCATGGTTTGTGCTAAGCAAGATACTGTTCTTTTGTTTTAAATAAATTTGTTATTATATATATAATGGAGTACTAGATTTGTTTCAATCCCACGAAACATTTAGGTAACTACTTATTGTGTTGAAAATGGGCTGTCTAAGCAATTATATATAAGATAGCAAGGTTGGGCGGGTTTCGACTTGAAGAGTACAACACCTTCATACTCTTCCAAACTAACTTCATCATCTTTTTCTTTACTTTTATAAGTTTTTCTTTCCAATTATTTTGAGTAGTCCTTCTAATTAAAGCTACCTAAATTTTATGGAGCTTGCCTAAAAGAGACAAGAACTTCCCACCCCATTTCCCTGAGCACGGTCGGTTCAATACATAGGTAGCGCAGTCTCATGAAAGGTAAGGCCAAATGGTTATGAGTCGTCACAGGTTGAGAAACAAATTTATGAAGGGGGTATTGTAGTATAATTGCAAAATGATTGCATTATTTCAAAGTAAGAACTTTTAAGATCTATTGCTCTATTTTTTTATTTGTCATTTTAGTGCACACTTTGTTTATATACTTAAAACTAAATGCATTTACTAAAGAAAAAAAAAAACAAAAGGAGAGTTACCCTTAAATATTCTATAACTGAAAGAAAAGATAAAAAAATCACGCATATTCCTGAGAAGTCCTCACCAATTTTTCTGTGCAAATAAGAATTCAAATATGCGAATTCTTAAATATTTTGAATAAACAACTTAATTCTTCTGAAGTTCCTACTTCATTAAAATTTGTTGATAAATCAAATAAGAAACAAAATTCCATGTTATTTAAACTGTTTTTTAGAAAAAACAGTTTACGAATTTAAACCTATTCTAAATTTTTATTTCATAACATAAGTAACATCATATTGCTCGTTAGGAATATATGTTACCTAGTCACGTGTTTCATTGCCAAGGAGGTTTTTTGTTAAAGTTCTGCTTAGAGGCTCTAACTTTTCTAAAACTTCGTGTTCTGGTGAGATCTTTTTGCAGTTAAAAATGCATCGAAACGGAGATTTAAAGCTCTAATTCAATTTTTTGTACATGAAAATATAATTTGATACTCTTTAAATTTTATTTGTTAATGGAATTGAAACAAAAATAAAAATTGTCTATTATATTTCCTAAAGCCTATATAGCATTTGGGTCAAAACACATTAACTCAATCACCATTCGGATCGACCATCTCCGATTTCAATAAAATTCACCAGTCTTACTATACAAGTTCATGACGAAGCACAAATTTCAGAGTCCAGAACCTTTCGGTTTCTGAGCTCTTTAAAATGATATGCATATCAATTTTTTTGCTGGAATGGTCAAAAGTAATATTTTGGGGTTCAAGTCCATATTTCTCAAAATGCTCATCTTTTGTTTTTTCTTAAAAAAATATATGTTTAATATTGAACCTTTATCTACATTTATGTGAAAAAATTAATGTGGAGACTCGATTCGTTTCTGAGTTATAGCCAAAATCGTAGTCCCAAGTATGTTTTTAAAAGAGTAATTCAAGTACCTACTACTGCTACTACTGTGTACTTTACTGTAACAACAAACAAATGTGTAGGATAAATAGAAAGGGAAAGCACACACCTTGCTATGAACTCTTGCTTATGGTACAGCTGGGAAGTTGAAATTTAGTATAAATGTTGCTCTTTTTGACGTAGACATTCACCCGAGGCATATTTGGAAATTCGCATGAAGAGGGGCTAGAAAGCTGATGATTGATATACGTGTTATCTAGAGAATGGGCTAACTCCCTAATAAGGTACATTCAGAATTTTAAACAAGGATGTAGGGCTTGAAAAGGCGAAAATTATGCCCCTTAACGACATACCCACACCACTAGACCTAGGAAATTAAAATTTTATATATAGGTTCCTTCTCCAGTGTAGACAACAGAAAAGACGGTATTTTTGGGAAATCCAACGCGGAAGGGAAAATTCTCCTCGACGGCCTGCCAAAACCTCTGGAGCTGGGATGTTGAAATTTGGTACAAAGGTTCCTCCTCCAATGTAAATGCATATAAATAGCCCTATTCACAATCCTGTGCAAATAGTCTTGCATCATTGCATTTGCAAATTGGTATAGTATAATTTTACTTTACACTAACAAAATATACAGAATTGCATTTGCTACACTTTGGCAAAAACGCAATACCAAAGAGCAATAGTTTTGATTTGCAATGCCTATGCAACTCTTTATTGTACACTGCAGGTGACTTGAGGTGAAAAAATAAACATATAATACTTAAGATGGAAAACCAAATAAAAAAGGGGATTAAAGGAATATACCTAATAGAAAGTGTACAAAAGAGGATATTAAAAAAATTATCGGGTATCTTCAAGAAGCTTTAAAAATAATGGTAAGAAAAATCATCACATATATTTTGTCTTGCAATTGGCTATAAGTAGTTGACGGAATTATTAAGAAAAAAAGATTTTATTAAAAAAAGAAAATTACTGATGTTTAAATCAAAACAGTTTACAAAGGAGTGAAAATATTATACAAACAATTTTCTCATAAACTTAAAATAAGAAAGAAACAAAGATTCCATGATTGAAAAAGTTATTTCAATATTTTGTTATTACAGATTTTAAATATTTTTAAAAGGCATCAACTGTCCAAATATTATTTTTTTTAACAATCAGCTTTGAATTTTGTGCTTGCAACAAGCAAACCAAAAAAACACCGTTCACAATTGATAGCAAATATTTACAATTGCACACATTTGCAATCTCAATTTGCAAAGTTTTAAATTTGATTGATGAAACGATGGTTTGTCTGACGGATTGATGGTTTGATGGTAATGTAAATATGTAAATGTGCAAATTTGCAAATATGTAAGTGGGCAAATAAATACATGTGCAAATGGGCAACTGTGCAAATGTGTAAGTGTGTAAATGTGAAAATGTATAAATGTCTAAATATGTAAATGTGTAAATATGTAAATATTTATATATTTCATTCAACATCGACCAGCTCAAACCGCGGGAGGTAGGACGCAGATATTTTGTGTGTAGGTTCCCCGTCTGGTGTAGACAATCGCTAAGACGGGGTTTTTGGAAATTTCTTCGGGGAGGAGCAAAAAGGGGGAAACCCCTTTTTACGGCCTGTCAAACCCCTAGAAATCTGAAATTTGAAATATGCTTTTCTTGGAGTATGTGCTAACTCATTGATAAGGTACATTTTAGAATTTTGGCCAGTGGCGTGGTAAAAATGGACGTCTAAAGGGCGAAAAGGTCCCCCTTAACGTTGGACCTAGGAAGTTTAAATTTAGTATGCAGGCTCCCTTTCCAGTGTAGATAACAGTTAAGTCGGAATTTTCGGAAAATCCAACAGGAAGGGGCAGAAAAGGGGAAAATTCTCACCCTTGACGTCCTGCCAAATTTGCTGGAGCTGGGAAGTTGAAATTTCAGTTTGTCCTTCGGCGTAGACATTCACCTAGGTCGGATTTTTAGAAATGTCTACGGGGAGGGGCAAAAAGGTGAAAAGTCTCCCCTTAACGAGCTACACACACCGATTTAGCTAGAAAGCTGAAATTTAAAGTATGTGTTAACTGGAGTATGGGCTAACTCATTGATCAGCTAGATTTTAGAATTTCAGCCAGGTACATGGTAAAAATGGGGGTTCAAAGGAAAAAAACAGAAATTTAAAATATGGGTTAGCTGAAGTATGGGCTAATTCATTGTTCAGATATTTTGGTACATAGCGGGCTTTGCCCACTAGTATTCCATAATTCTGGCAGACTTCCATATACCTCAATAAAACCTTTTGCCTGCAAAAATTCAAATGCAATTTGTACTAAGTCAGAATTGTTATTACACGAGTATGATGACATACACAAAATATCAAAATTTTTTGATTTTCAACATGCCAAACTGACATTCACGAATTTTTCCCTATTACATTAGTATGATGGTATGATCGCATGCCACTCTCACATACCAAGTATGACCGTATAATAGCCGCTTAACGTTACTTTGTCTAATTTTGTTAGGAGCGGGACATTTTAAATGAAGATAAAAAAATATATTTTGAAAAACATAAAATAAAATAGAAAAAAGGGTGTCAAAGGCATACAAGATATAGTCGGCTAGCTCTGCAAATCATAGCGTGGTTCTTGACCCCTGGTTCATCGCCTCGTGAACATAGTATTTAATATGCCATTTACACCAAGACCACAAATAAAAGAGGAGAAAAAAATTAAAATATTGTTACGATTTTACCCTTTATAAAACCGTTGATTTATTTACCTTTTAAATAAATCGAGTTCTTTCTATATTGCAAATAATAAACGCCGTTTGAAATTATTTATAGCTCTATTTATTTATAACCGTCACTAAAAATAACAGAAATACACTTTAATAGCAAACTTTATTTACACGATTTAGATAAACTAAACGTTAGCCACACTTTAGTTCTTCACACTCTGCGTTTTACTTATAAACTGAACTACTGCGTCACTGAGAACCAGTATTTATATGAGTAATCAGGTATTCTAGTTATTTCCAGTTTTTTACGACACTAGAATCTTCCAGTTGTCAAAATTTGTGTAAAGAAATTTCTAGTGATAGAAATTTCTTGTAACACTGCCGCCCACTTAAGCCTGTTCGTCCCGAACAGACATAGATATTCTTTTTCCATAGTTGGCTAGTCGTTCTAGATGAACAACCTTCATTTTGGATCTTGGGCTCTGATCTTTCTGTATTCTGTATACCACATCATTCAATCTTTTAATAACTCTATAGGGTCCGTCCCAATGCGTTTGTAGTTTGGGAGATAATCCTTTCTTTCGTTGCGGGTTAAACAGCAGAACCAACTCGCCCTCATTAAATCCTTCAGAATTTGCTGCTCGATCGTACCTCGCCTTCATCTTATCGCTGACTATTTTAATTCGATTGCGCACAAACTCATGAAGCTCGTTAAGGTCTTCTTGTTCCCGGGAAGCGTTGTCGTTGTCTTTATCGATAGCGGCGGGCTTAACACCAAATTCCAAATCGCCAGGCAATTTAAGTTCCGTCCCGAAAATAATTTTTGCAGGTGTCCGGGAGGTGGAATCGTGAACAGCCGATCTATATGCCAGCAAAAATTTGGGGATGTGTTCGTCCCAGTCCTTCTGATGAGTACTGACCACTTTTCTTAAGTATTCCTCTTTCGACCATACCATCAGATTGTGGATGCAGCGGGGTGGTTCTTGTCTTTCTTATTCCATACAACTCACACATTTCCTTGAAGATAGCAGATTCAAAATTCCTTCCCTGGTCAGAGTGTAATTCTAATGGAACACCGTAGCGGCACACCCAGTTGTTCACAAATGCGCTTATTACCGTTCTGGCTTCCTGGTTCGGTATAGCGTATACCTCAGGCCATTTACTGAAATAGTCGATCACCACAAGAACGTAACGGTTTCCGGAATCACTGACAGGGAAAGGGCCTGCCACATCCATTGCTATTCTCTCAAATGGGGCACCCGAGTTGTATTGTTGAAGTTGCCCACGACTTCTTCTTACTGGTCCTTTAGCTGCTATGCATTGCGCGCAATTTGCTATCCAGTCGCTCACAGCTTGCTGGCAGCCGACCCAGTAGAATCGTTGTTTTAACTTCTCTAGCGTTTTCGTGACACCGAGATGTCCTCCACTGGGACCGTCATGGAACTCTTTTAACACTTCCTCTATTTTGCTTGACGGCACCACAATTAGCTTTGTCTCAGTTTTGCCGTCCACACTTTCCCATATACTGTATAGGCTGTGATTAATTACCCGTAAACTGTTCCACTGGGCCCAATACGCCTTCATTAGCGGACTTTCAGCTGATATTTGTTCACGGGTAGGCCTTCTGTCCTCTGCTTTGGCTGACATAATTTTTGACAGTATGGGGTCATTTTGTTGCGCCGCTGACCAGGATTCACTTGACTCAATATGCGTTAGTCTTATATCAACGATGCACTCTTTTCCTTCAGCCCTCGAACAATGTTTGCACTCTAAATTACAGGGGCGTCTTGAAAGGGCGTCAGCATTGCAATGTTTTATGCCTTTCCTGTGCTCGATGCTGAAATCATAGCTTTGAAGTCGTTCAATCCAACGAGCTAGCTGCCCTTCTGGTTGTTTAAATTGCAGCAGCCACCTTAGTGCAGAATGGTCGGTTCTTAGTTGAAAGTGCTGACCGTACAGATACTTGTGGTAGTGCTTTACACATTCTACCGCCGCCAAGAGTTCCCGCCGTGTTACGCAGTAATTCCTTTCGGGTTTCGAAAGTACTCGACTGTAATAGCCTATGACTTTTTCGGTGCCATTTATCACCTGCGAAAGCACACCTCCTATTCCGTGTCCGCTTGCATCGCTATCCAGCACAAATTTTTCCCCGGCCACAGGATATCCAAGAAGCGGTGCCGTGCATAATAACTCCTTGAGCCTTAGGAATGCTTGTTCTTGGGCTTTACCCCAATGAAATGGTCGCGCCTTCTTAGTCAGCTCATGTAGACTCACAGCCACACTGGCGAAATTTGGTACAAATCGTCGGTAGTATGTGCAGAGACCTAGAAAGCTGCGCAACTCGTGCAGATTTTTCGGGCGAGGCCAATCTTTTACAGCCCGAATCTTATCTTCATCGGTTGATATACCCTCTGCAGTTACGCGGTGCCCTAAATACTTGACTTCCCTCTGGAACAGTGTACATTTCTTTGCGCTAAGCTTGAGTCCAGCCGCAGTTATTCGCCTTAAAACTTCTGCTAAGTTCTTCAGGTGTTCATCGAAAGTTTTCCCCATGACAATTATGTCATCAAGGTACACTAGGCAAGTTTTCCAGTGGAGTCCTTTCAGCACATTTTCCATTAACCGCTCGAATGTTGCTGGAGCATTGCAGAGTCCAAAGGGCATCACATTAAACTGCCATAATCCGTCACCTGTGCTAAAGGCAGTTTTCTCCTTGTCTTGCTCACAAATTTCTACTTGCCAATAACCACTTTGCAAGTCCAATGTGGAGAACCATTTGGTTCCTGCTAGCGTGTCTAGAGTGTCGTCAATTCTCGGTAGTGGATAGCTGTCCTTCTTGGTGGTATCGTTTAGTTTTCTGTAATCAACACAGAATCGGGTGCTGCCATCTTTTTTCTTAACTAAAACTATAGGCGAGCTCCTTGGGCTAGAAGATGGTTCAATTACTCCGCTACGCTCCATTTCGTTAACTAACTCCTTTACTTCATTTCGTTTTGCTAGAGGAATACTTCTGGGCGCCTGCTTTATTGGTCTTGCTTCACCAGTATTTATTCGGTGTTTCACAATTGCCGTTCTTCCTTGACTTTGGGTTTTCATGGCGAAGACAGAGCCGTATTTCCTGGTTAGCTGTTTGGCTTTATTTCTATCAGGCGGCGCCAGTTCTCTTACCCATTTTTCCACATATTCTGCCAGCATCTCTCGATCTTTAACGGACGCACTGGATGGTTCCAAGTTCTTTTCGCAACTGACTATTGCTTCTGGCGCAGTACATTTGGCTATTTCAGAGTTCGCTCGTACAACTTTTTCAGAATTTGATAGGTTCAGTATTCTTACAGGAACTCTTTTGTCTTTGATGGTTTTTACGAGGGCTTTCGCTGTTATAAGGTCACTTTTAATTTCTGATGGTTCTACCACCCACAAGCTGCTGTCCTCACAATCTCCCTCCATACGCACCCATACTAAAGTTTCTGCCCGTGCTGGTAGTTTTTGGTCGCCGATGGTAACTAGCTTTCTTACCTGATCCTCGCGTTCATATCCAACACAAAGGGGTATTTCAACATTCTGCCAAATCATAACTTTTTGCCCCATATGCAGGTTAATGCCGTGACAAATCATAAAATCTGCACCAATAATTACTTCGTCCACAATATCGGCAACAATAAATACGTGACTGACGCTTATGTTGGCAATTGTAAGTTTCATATTAACCTTACCATAGACAGAAGCCTGCTCTCCAGTAGCTGTTCGCAAACTTACCCCGTGCAATGGTTCAACTGGCTTTCTAATTATATCGGGCCTGATGATGGACTGTGATGCTCCTGTATCTATGGTTAAAATGTGCTTTTGTCCATTGATGCACCCATAAGCAGTAAGATTGCTTTTCCCCTGCTGTGCTATTGATATGGAGATTGTGGGGCCATCGGTTGTGGGAGCTAGCTCATGCCCCGTAGTGCTAGCTCTTTTTAGTTTAACGGTGACTCTTGAGGTGATTGCTGATCGGCTCCGAGGCTTTTTCTGGGTGCTTTGCAGTTTCGCTGAAAGTGTCCCACTTTACCGCAGTTGTAGCATTTGTCCTTTGGTTTGCTGCGCTTTTCACCTAATGCCTTCATAACTGCCTCTGTCAACTCTGTTAACTTGGTGCTTATCTCTTTTTCAGCAGTTACTTCAAGGTTACGCACCTTAAATATTTGTGGCTTGGAAATCACCTTCGCAGTCTCCTGGGCCAGCGCGAATGAGACAGTTTCAGCAAATGTCGATTTCTGCGTAGCACACACCGCATGTCTCACATCAGAATCCCGAATTCCATTCACAAATTCTTCAATTTTGAACTGATCTAAGAATGGATGATTTTCGCCTGGATAAGTTAGCTGCACCAACCGCTCAATCTCTGTAGCAAAATCTTGTAATGACTCATTTGCTTTCTGAAGTCTACCTCTAAGTTCCATTCGGTAAATTTTCTTTTTGTGTTCGCCACCATACTTTCGTTGCAGTGCCACCATTATGTCGTCATAATTATTTCTGCAGGTGATTGGCACACTTTCTAGAATTTCCGCAGCGTTTCCTTTTAAGGTCAGAATCAACTCTATAGCTTTTTCTTCAATGTTCCACATATTTCTGGCGGCAACTGTCTCGAACTGGAACTTAAAAACATTAAATGGTACGCTGCCGTCAAAAGTAGGGGCCTTTGCTCTACCAGAACTTTCCTGAATAATTCGTACTGGACCCCCTTGAGATTGGAGATTATTTACTTTATTTTCTAGATCTTGTAGTTTTCTCTCAACATCTTGGGCTTGTATTTCGAATCTGTCTACGCCGTTCTCTAAGTCAGAAACTCTTTCGGAAACCTCGGAAATTTCTCTAGAAGTATCTTGAAACTTTTCTTCCATCTTCATAAGCAATTTCTCGTTCGTTTCCATCTTGGTTAAAAGTTTCTCGTTGTCGGCTCTAGAAGTTTCCTGAAGCTTTGCTAACAATTTTTCGTTGTCTGCTCTGGAAACTTCTAACATTTTCATGGTGTCTGCTCTAGACGTTTCGAACAGTTTCTCATTTTCTGCTCTAGAAGTTTCTAGCAGCTTCTGGTTGTCCGCTCTCGAAGCTTCTAACAATTTCACGTTGTTGTATTCCATCTTTTGCATCATAGCAGCCAACATTAACTCCATATTACCTTCTGTTTTACGGGTACTAACCTCCATTGCTTCTTTTTCATCAAATTCGTAAGTCGCAATGTCCATGTTACGCCGCTCGAATTCTTCTATCAGCCGTTTTTGCAATTCCGTCTTATTACCTGCTGTCGGTAGCTCCAACTTGCTCAATTCCTTCTTGAGCTGTTCCACCTTAAGCTCCTCCAATTTCATGACTGCTTATTATTTTGCAATCCCACTTCTGAATCCAATTGTTACGATTTTACCCTTTATAAAACCGTTGATTTATTTACCTTTTAAATAAATCGAGTTCTTTCTATATTGCAAATAATAAACACCGTTTGAAATTATTTATAGCTCTATTTATTTATAACCGTCACTAAAAACAACAGAAATACACTTTAATAGCAAACTTTATTTACACGATTTAGATAAACTAAACGTTGGCCACACTTTAGTTCTTCACACTCTGCGTTTTACTTATAAACTGAACTACTGCGTCACTGAGAACCAGTATTTATATGAGTAATCAGGTATTCTAGTTATTTCCAGTTTATTACGACACTAGAATCTTCCAGTTGTCAAAATTTGTGTAAAGAAATTTCTAGTGATAGAAATTTCTTGTAACAATATAAAGTATAAAAATAAAGAAAAATATTTGGGTGGATGTAACAAAAATTATGAAAAATACTACAATTAATAAAGTGAACTGATGTTTCCATCACTAGAGTACAATGTTATACACCCTTTAGCCACAGTCAGCTACGCCATTGATAAACGCTAACACTTCCATCAGTACATTGTACAAAAAATGCATGTCTGAACCAAATCAGAAATTAACAAAAGTGAAAATATAATGTAAACAAATATTTTATTTTTGTTAAGTGTATTTAAAATTGGTTAAATTTTTCTCTTTTGAGCTAACGCCGTAAACCGAATTAAATTTTAATCTAAAGTGATCGAATTCCTTTTGTTTCAACCAAGTGAATTCATTGAATCGTACGCGTTCAAGTTCAATATTGAATATAGAATTAAATCAATTGTTTGATCAGTCATTTTGGATTTAATTCGCAAATTCAGAATACTTACATTAATTAATTAATTAAATCTTTGAAGCACTGCATAAAAAGAAAATTTTGGAGAATCTGTCATGTGCACTCCTTATAGGGTTAAAACGTTATTGTAAAAAAATTACTTGAAAAAAGAACGGAAACATAGAATAATGTATAATGCAACTGAAAGAATTTTGATTTTAACATTTGGAAGTCAACCTGTCAGGGTTACATATGGAATTGGGATGATAATTTGCTTCCTTTTCGTATTAAGATTTTCGTCAGACAAGTGGTTCCGAAAATTGTACGGCTTTTTATAAAAAAACATATAAAAAATAAGAGCACGACAACCATTTTTTTTGCAATTTATTTTAGCAAAGAAATAAAATAATTAAAAATACTACATCAGAGCAGCACCACCTCTGTCAGTTATACCATCAGGCCTGGTGTTCAGATATTCCACAAAGGTTTTTTAGATCAAAAAGAGAAAATATATATGTATTTGTTCTTTATCGAGGATTGAATAGTTTTAGGGGAAACATTCACTTGCCTTTTTTATTTTTTTAAGAGACCCTTTTGGCAATTGAAGCAAAAGGTGGGCTTAAGATCTACAGATTTGCGCTCAGTCCTACATGAAACACTTTTTCGGGTTAGTTGCCCTTAGTATAAACGGTTTGCAGTGTTTGCCTTAACCTAGAAAAATAAAGGTGAAAATTTTGGAAACCGAAATTACGGCAATATATATATATATATATATATATATATATATATATATATATATATATATATATATATATGTGTGTGCACGGAGCATGTTGCGGGGACGGTTTTTCGTTCCACAAGTTACTATGAAGACATTTTGTTACTTTGGGGACTGTCCTTAAACTTTTTGTTATTCTACTGTTTACACTTAAGACATTTTACTGGATACAGCGCATATTATAGGGACTTTTTTGGCTGTATATACAGATGTCTTCAAAGTATGTCCAGTAAAATGTCTTCAGAGTAAACACTAGAATAAAGAAAAGTTTAAGGACAGTCTTCAAAGTAACAAAATGTCTTCATAGTAACTTGTGCAACGAAAAACCGTCCCCGCAACATGCGCCGTGCATATATGTATATATATATATATATATATATATATTCATTGCCCATACTTTGAAGACTTCTGTATATACAGCCAAAAAAGTCCCTATAATATGCGCTGTATCCAGTAAAATGTCTTCAGTGTAAACAGTGGAATAACGAAAAGTTTAAGGACAGTCCCCATAGTAACAAAATGTCTTCATAGTAACTTGTGGAACGAAAACCCGTCCCCGCAACATGCGCCGAGCACATATATATATATATATATATATATATATATATATATATATATATATATATATATACATATACATATATATATATATATATATATATATATATATATATATTAATTTTGCATACTTTGAAGACATCTGTATATACAGCCAAAAAAGTCCCTATTATATGCGCTGTATCCAGTAAAATGTCTTCAGTGTAGACAGTAGAATAACGAAAAGTTTAAGGACAGTCCCCAAAGTAACAAAATGTCTTCATAGTAACTTGTGGAACGAAAAACCGTCCCCGCAACATGTGCTGTGCACATATATATATATATATATATATATATATATATATATATGTGCATGGCGCATGTTGCGGGGACGGGTTTTCGTTCCACAAGTTACTATGAAGACATTTTGTTACTTTGGGGACTGTCCTTAAACTTTTCGTTATTCTAGTGTTTACTCTGAAGACATTTTACTGGACACAGCGCATTTTATAGGGACATTTTTGGCTGTATATACAGATGTCTTCAAAGTATGGGTAATGCATATATATATATATATATATATATATATATATATATATATTTATATATATATTGTTACAAGAAATTTCTATCACTAGAAATTTCTTCACACAAATTCTGACAGCTGGAAGATTCTAGTGTCGTAATAAACTGGAAATAACCAGAATACCTGACTACTCATATAAATACTGGTACTCAGTGACGCAGTTGTTCAGTTCATAAGTAAAACGTAAAGTGTGAAGAACTAAAGTGTGGCTGACGTTTAGTCTATCTGCATAGTGCAAATAAAGTGTGCTTTTAAAGTGTTTTTCTGTAATTTTTAGTGACTGTTAAATAAATAGAGCTATAAATAATTTCAAAACGGTGTTTATTATTTGCAATATAGAAAGAACTCGATTTATTTAAAAGGTAAATAAATCAACGATTTTGTAAAGGGTAAAATCGTAACAATTGGTGTCAGAAGTGGGATTGCAAAATAATAAGCAGTCATGAAATTGGAAGAGCTTAAGGTGGAACAGCTCAAGAAGGAATTGAGCAAATTGGCGCTACCGACAGCAGGAAATAAAGTCGAATTGCAAAAAGGCTCATGGAGGAATTTGAGCGGCGTAACATTGACATTGCAACTTACGAATTTGATGATAAAGAAGCAATGGAGGTTAGTACTCGTAAAACTGAAGGTAATATGAAGTTAAGCGCAATGTTGGCTGCTATGATGGAAAAGCTAGAAGCTTCTAGAGCAGACAACATAAAAATGTTAGAAGCTTCGAGAGCAGACAACGAGAAACTGCTAACTAAAATGGAAATGAAACTGCTAGAAACTTCTAGAGCAGACACCCTGAAAATGTTAGAAGTTTCTAGAGCAGAAAATGAGAAACTGTTCGAAACGTCTAGAGCAGACAACATGAAAATGTTAGAAACTTCCAGAGCAGACAACGAAAAATTGTTAGCAAAACTTCAGGAAACTTCTAGAGCCGACAACGAGAAACTGTTAGCTAAGATAGAGACTTCGAGGGCAGATAACGAGAAAATGTTTGCTAAGATGGAAGAAAAACTTCAGGAAACTTCTAAAGCTACTAACGAAAAAATTTCTGTAGTTGAAAAACGAAGATCTAGAAAATAAAGTATATAATCTCCAATGTCAAGAGGGTCCAGTACGAATTATTCAGGAAAGTTCTGGTAGAGCAAAGTCCCCTACTTTTGATGGCAGCATACCTTTTAATGTTTTTAAGTTCCAGTTCGAGACAGTTGCCGCCAGAAATATGTGAAACATCGAAGAAAAAGCTATAGAGTTGATTCTGGCCTTAAAAGGAAACGCCGCAGAAATTCTAGAAAGTGTGCAATCACCTGCAGAAATAATTATGACGACATAATGGTGGCACTGCAGCGAAAGTATGGTGGCGAACACAATAAGGAAATTTACCGAATGGAACTTAGAGGTAGACTTCAGAATGCAAATGAGTCGTTGCAAGATTTTGCAACAGAAATTGAGCGGTTGGTGCAGCTGTCGTATCCGGGCGAAAATCATCCATTATTAGATTAATTCAAAATTGAAGCATTCGTGAAGGGCATTCATGATCCTGATGTAAGGTACGCGGTGTGTGCTACACGCAAATCATCTTTTGCGGAAACTGTTTCATTTGCGCTGTCACAGGAGACTGCGAAAATAATTGCTAAGCCGCAAATATTTAATGTGCGAAACCTCGAAGTAACCGCTGAAAAAGAGGAAGATATAAGTACCATGTTAAGAAAGCTAAAAGAGGCAGTTCTGAAGGCATTAGGTGAAATGCGAGGCAAACCGAAGGACAAATGCTATAACTGCGGAAGAGTGGGACATTTTCAGCGTAACTGCCTAGCACAAGGAAAAAGCTTCCGGCCGGTTAATCAATTAGCACAGGAGTCACCGTTAAAACCAAAAAGCTCATACAAGCGAGGGCCCCACAATCTACATATCAGTGATACAGCAGGGAAAAAGCAAACTTACTGCTTGCGGATATATCAACGGCAGAAAGCACATTTGTACTATAGACACAGGAGCATTATAGTCTGTTATTAGACCCGATTTAGTTAAGGAGGCAATTGAACCCTTGTATGGGGTGAGACTGCGCACAGCTACTGGGGAACTGGTACTGTCTATGGCAAAGTGAACGTAAACGAAAGCGTCAATCATGTATTTATTGTTGCCAATATTGTGGACGAAGTAATCATTGGTGCAGATTTCATGATTAGTCACGGCATTAATCTGCATATGGGGCAAAAATGGATGTTGGATATGCGCGTAAGGCTCAAGTAAGAAAACCGGTAACCATTGAACACAGCAAGGGTAGGAAACATGGCAAGCATAGTTCAAAGGCTGAAGAGAAAGACCGTATCGTGGACATTCGACAAACGCATATTGAGTCAAGTGAAGGCTGGTCAGCGGCGCAACAAAATGACCCCATACTGTCAAAAATTATGTGAGCCAGAGGAATATCTATGTCTGTTCGGGACGAACAGGCTTAAGTGGGCGGCAGTGTTACAAGAAATTTCTATCACTAGAAATTTCTTTACACAAATTTTGACAGCTGGAAGATTCTAGTGTCGTAAAAAACTGGAAATAACTAGACGCAGTAGTTCAGTTCATAAGTAAAACGCATAGTGTGAAGAACTAAAGTGTGGCTAGCGTTTAGTCTATCTGCATAGTGCAAATAAAGTGTGCTTTTAAAGTGTTTTTCTGTAATTTTTAGTGACTGTTATAAATAAATAGAGCTGTAAATAATTTCAAAACGGTGTTTATTATTTGCAATATAAAAAGAACTCGATTTATTTAAAAGGTAAATAAATCAACGATTTTATAAAGGGTAAAATCGTACCAATATATATATACCCTACGGAAAATGATTAACACATGTTGATTAACCCAAGTTGATCAATCCGTGATAGCTGAATGAGGGACACGTCACAAAACTAATGTAAAATATAATTCAGTGCCTGTAAAAGTGGTCCACCCGGAGACCAATGCGGTCCAATGTGGGTCCCTTCAGTATAGAGGAAGAAGAAAGAGAGAGAGAAGTAAAGAAGAAAAAAGTTGACAGGTTCGAGACAGTTAGTAAAAATAAATATAGATATAGAATCCTTGAGTGATCATCCCGCCTAGGTATAATCAACGAAGACTAGTAGGGTCTAAATAAGTTCCTAGCAGCCACACTCCTCACATAAAGTTCAATGGGGGACAGATGTAGTAGGATATACAACGCTGCCTGTGGCGTGCTTTTCCTTGCACCTGTGATGCCAAGAGATGCACTCCTCTGAGCCTTGTTGAGCATCTTCCTATAGCTATCCACTGTCAATGCATCCAGTTTACCATAACCAGTCTTAGCCCCCAATTCTTACCGATGAAGTTTCTGCATGTGTAGTAGGCATTGAGTCCCCTTTTTATCCTCTCCTGGGTGTTTCTCCTCCAAGACAGTTTACAGTCGAGGAAGTTACCCAAATACTTAGCACTATCAGATAGAGTTAACTCGACGCCATCCAGCACTGGCCCCTTAAAACCCTCTATCCTGTACCTTCTGGTAAAAAATACAAGCTCAGTCTTCGCAGGGTTTAAACCCAGCTCTCTATCCCTCGCCCAAGCGGAGAGTTTGTCCAACATCACCTGGATAATTTCACCGATCATGGACAGAAATTTTGCCCTGACCAGGAGAACTATGTCATCCGCATAAGCAAAGACTTTCCTACCCTTGGACTCAAATGACCTGAGAATCCCGTTGACCGCAAGCAACCACAGTAGAGATTGAATCCCCCGCCCCGTGGTGCCCCCTGGTAACCTTTCTCCTTATACTATGATCCCCAGGCTTGAGTTGATAATCCTGCTGCTAAGCATGCAGACTATCCACTCCACTAGAAAGTCCTCAACTCCCAGCTCCACCAAGGAATCCCTAATCGCCTCAATCCTAATGTTATTAAAGGCTTCTTATATGTCCAGAAAGGCGGCGAGAGTATATACCTTATGCCTCATGCCGTGCTCAATACAACCCATCACCTCATGTAGCGCACTCTCAACAGATTTACCCTTTGGATAGGCATGTTGAGCGTTGCTTATGAGATGGGTATCAATATTACTTCTAAGATAGAGATCTATCTGTCTCTCAAGTGTCTTCGGTGTATATGCCTCGTACGGCATATACACCGAAGCCAGTGTAAGAGAGCGCTTACCTTTGGCTTCTCTTTTAACGACGGTCAAGTCACGGCGCCTAAAAGAATGAGAGATGAGAAAATTCAATTCGATACTCGCTAGTATACACGTTCTTACCTTGTCCTCTGTGGTCGGGACAAACATGGTGTATTCCGTAACCCTTAACCCGTAAACCTTATTCCTATTTATCCAAGGCTCTTGGATAAGGGCTATGTCCGTACGGGTGTTTGTGAGGAAAGTTGCTAGTTCGGCTGAAGCTGCTTCACAATGGTGCAGGTTTATTTGCACCACTAACAGCTTCATTGGTCCTGTCATGTTTCGGATACCGAAACCTGACACAACCCAAACCGAACTTAACAACCCAACAACCTCCTCTAAGAGTTTCATGAAGTCTCGATCCACGGCGAACCTGAAGACCTTTCCCCGTATTTTCATTACAAACCAGAGATGTCACAAGCCCCATTGGTTGGTAAGGAGCCCACCGTTCTGCTTGCTCAGTACTGCCAGTATGGTTTCCACCGCGCGTACGGATGGTGGAATCTATACTGTCACTATGGACCTAAGTGGCGTTCGGAGGCTTGTATGACTTCAAGATTTGCCTCCGGGTTAAATTCGCTGCACTTGCCAAACGTGGTTCTTAAGAATTCCAAGGAATTCTTGTTTCTAGAGTTGACAATTTTCACACTCCTTAACCCAGTCTGCACCATTGAAGGATACATCCTCCTCTTTGCGACTAAATACGGCCGATTCGTCGATTAGCCCACCTTCAACTAGCTGCCATAGATCGGTGCTGATCATCCCATCTGAATCATTCCGATCGATGATGGCCACCTGAAGATGATTATCCAGGCTCGTCGACTTCTTCATCCTCTTGTTTAATGAAGAAGGCTGATCATCTCCAGATCTGACTCTCATAATGACCTCCTTGTTGTGGGGACCCTTAGGAGCTTCAGCCGGTGATACATCAGACCTCTTCATTGAGTTCGATGGCCTGGACCTTGACCACTTTACCCACTACTACCTTGCGTGTCGCTCCTTTGCCCTTTACAGCTCGTTCCGAAGACATGAGCGCATTGGTATTTGGTGCAGCACCCTCCGTATTGCCTACCATGCAGCAGGTTGATGAAACCACCACTCAGGGTTGGCAGCTGCATCCACCTGCTTCTTCCTGGTAGAGGACCAACACAGAACGGTACTGACAGGGCCGTATACTCTTTCGAATTTAGCGACGCGGAGAACGTTGAAGGATCTATCTTCGCCATCTTATCTAGATACACCACAGAATTCCTCGACCCGCTCCGCGCCTTCTCCTCCTTCGTTCGGCCGGTGTTGTTAATACCACGTAGAGGGGCGCTTGGCATCTCCCCCACGGCGCCCTGCTGAACGATTTGTGAACAGTCTTCTCCCGAGTGCCCCCTTTGATGTCCACTGGCCTCACCGGTGGAAGAGGCAGACTCTGTGGTCTGACTGTGAGCAGATATACTTTTGATATCATACTCCTAGTCAGAGAGCAGAGTCAGCCTCTTCAACCCCTGAGTAGCCCCAGTTCCACCACAGGAACGGCAACACTTGCCGTTCATGCTCAATAATACTGTCATAAACGATTGAAAGGGTAAATCCCCTTTCACAAGTACTGCCCGACTCCTTTACCGTGACGTCAGAATGCTTCGTCTCTACCCTGGCCGATCACCCTGTCCGTCGTGTCCTCTTCCTTCTTGTTTTTATTTTTGTTTTATTTTTATTCTCAATTTTGTTCCCACGAGTAAGACCGTAAAAAAAGGACCATCCACACAGTGACGTGTGCGTGGACTAGGCAACTAACATACAACGCTGAGGGGAACTGTTAATGACTAGTTTCTTTTCGCACTAAATAGCTACCCAGACCTTAAAAGTGCAATAAAATTCAACGTTGGTTGATTTTGAGTTTTCTTCATAAACTGAAACTTTATTTAACAAGATTAGCCTTAAATACTAGAAATGAGAATCTTAAAATTAGTCTAGGTTTCATCAATATTTTCTAAGCGTTGTTTATCTTATGATTATTCTTATCCCTAAGTATGGTTTGTCATTAGTTTAGAATTTCTACCTATTTTAAGGTGTTGGTTAGAAATAAGAAACTAGTATAGGTTTTATTAATGTTTTCTAAGCGTTGTTTATCTTATGATTATTCTTATCTCTAAGTATGATTTGTTATTTGTTGGTTAGAAATGAGAATCTTAAAATTAGTTTTATCAATGTTTTTAATGCGTTGTTTATCTTATGATTATTATTATCTCTTAGTATGGTTTGTTATTAGTTTACGTTAGTTTTAGGGGATGTTGCTAGGTAGTATATCACTCCTCCCACCCTTAGATATTTCAATGTACTCATTGACATTTTTCATATTACTTATTTTTTCTTCTACAAGGTATTCTTAAATATAATAAGTAATCCTAAAATTATTAACAAAGTTATTATAATAAGCTTAAAAAATAGTTATCGGATTTAGTGTTAACATTTTCTATATGTTTTTTCAGTTCGGGTAGTGAAATATTATCTTTAACTATGTTTTCAATATCCTTTGCAGGTGGTAGTATATTAATATCTTCTAGGTTTTGTTTTACAGAAATTTCAAAGTCGTTAATTTTTATTTTACAATTGCTAAATCGTATTATATTATTTCCTTTAATCTTAATTTTGAGCTTAATACAATTTTGTTAAATTTCTGTGATTTCTAAATTTTTTGTGATGATTATGTTCGGTTCACTAAAGGTTATGTGTGGTAGGATATTATTAATGTATTGACAATTCGTTTTGTTATTGTTCATTAAATTTCTAATGCATTCATTGTTTTCTAATATAATTTTATTATTTTGCAGTCTAAATATTGCATTATCGTTTGAGGCATAATTCTCTTCTTCATTTATCCTAAGTTCATTATTGTTTTTATCTGGTATTAGAATGATTTTTAATCTTTTATAAATTCGGAAGTTAATTGAAATAGAACGTACAAGATAAATTTAATAGTTTTTAACCAGATTGAGGTTTTTATATGTTCAAACTCTAAAGTAGACAGACTAGTCATGGTTCGAATGTCAATTAATTTTGGGTTTATGATACCTAATCCACCCAATTGTATTGCTAATTGAAGATCTTGGATATGTTCTAGATATAATTTAACATTGTCTAAAAAAATATCTGAATAAATTTTTTCTGTAAGGTTGTTCTGCAGTTTTGATGTTTCTTTTTGGAATTTTTGTAATATTTTATTTTCTTTTTTTATATGATCTATCATTGCATTAAATTCGTTAGAAGTAACGATACTTGTTTTCAAATCTCTAAGTGCTTTTTCATATTTACTCTATCTTCTTCATTCATAGTTCCAAACAGAAATTTTAGACCGTCACCAACTATATTTGCTAAACCTCTTTTGTGTCCATTTAAAAATATTTGTTTTTCTTTGAATGCTAATGTGAGATATTTTCTTGTCATATTATTTTGGTAAGATTTTACTGATTCAAATTGTTTCATTAACGAGTCAAAAGTTATATCAAGGTAAGTTTTTTTATAGGTAGTATATGATATCTATAGTCTATTGGTTCTTCCAAGGTTCCTTGATGTTGATGTTGTTCCTGTATGTTGTTAATTGTCATTTGGCCGTTGCTTGCAGTGATTATTGAAAGCATCAATAATATTGTTGTTATACGTGATTTCGTTATTAAGGTTATAATATTTTTTTTCTTTTAAATTGTGTTTTGTATTTCCTAACATTTCTGTTTTTACATTTAACAATGTAATGTTCGCTATCATCTTCCTTCTGTACTACTGTAACCTTCCTAAATGGATTATTGATTTTTTCTAATTGCTTCCTGGAGTTTTCTCCTTTCAAATAGTCTGTATCTATTGGGTTCTCTTTTCTAGTTTTGTTAATGTTATTGACTTCTTTCCTTTATTTCCTGAGAGTTTGTTTTAGGTTCTAGTCTATTAAAAACTATATTATAGGGGGTTTCACTTGTAGTAGAATGTACTATATTGTGATTATATGTAAAGATTGTCTGTTGGATTTGTAGATAAATTTATTATTTATCTTTTGATGTATTTATGATTCGTAATTTCTCATTCAATGTTTTATGTAATCTTTCTATGTCGCCTATTCCTGTTTTACCCGTGGTAATTTCTAATTTGATATTAGACCTTATATTCACATTATTAATTCCTTGATCAATTTTCAAGACTTTGGGTGGGCCCATTGTATTGAAAATTATTATTTTTGATATTTCTCTTATATAATTTGGGTAATAATATATATCTTAAAACAATCTAACTATTTTCTCGATTCCCGGATGTAGTCCTGTTATATAAATTTCGACAATTTTTGTTTTAAAGTCAGGATATTCCGTTATATTTTCCAAGATTTTAGTGGCTCTTAGAACTTTGTGAAAAATATTTTGGACTAATTTAGCATAATAATTCTGTAGTGTTGTAAAATCCTTGTCATTGGGCATATATATTGTAATATTATTACTCAGTAAATGTGTTTTTTATATATCCTTGATTATATCCTCATTGAGATCTTAATATGTTATCGTTATAACTTTGGAGAATATTTTCTCAGTGGATCTTCTATTTGCATTACCTCTCAAAATAATTATTTGGTTTTAAAAGACGTTTAAAGGTCTTTCTCTTATGGGTATAAAATTCATATTATCTTCATCTGCTGAATGGCAGGCTGCTGCGATCGATGAGATTTCGTCCTTTTCTTGGTTTACTATATTTTCTGGATTTTCGTTTTGAAACTCATTTAGAAAACAGGTTACATTCTTATTGGGTGAGAGTGCATCTGCGACATGATTTTCTTCTCCTGGTATATATTTTATTTCAAAATCGAATTCGTTTAACCTTATTTTCCATCGTTGGAGCTTAGCATTGGGTTCTTTTAAATTATGTAACCACTGTAGTGGACGATGGTCACTATTAATTATAAACTTTCGTCGAACAAATAAGGTCGGAAGTATTTTTTTCCCCAAGTTATAGCTAGTAATTTTTTTTCTGTAGCGGAATAATTGATTTCGTGAGTATTAAGTGTTCGACTTGCAAAGCAAACGGGATGGTAGTTCTGGCTAAGGACTGTACCTAATGCAAGATTGGATCCATCTGTTGTTAAAGTAAATTGTTTTTCATAGACGGGATGAGCTAATATGGGTTCTTTTGTAATTAGTATTTTTATTGTTTCTACCGCTTTGATATAGTATTTATTTGTATGATCAATTTTATTTCCCTTCTTCAGGCATTCTGTCAATGGTTTGGTGATATTTGAAAAGTTTTGTATGAACTTCCTGTACAATCCGGCTAAACCTAGAAATTGCTTGATTTCCTTTTCCGTTTTTGGTACTGGATAATCAATAATCGTTTTAATTTTATTTGGGTTTGGCTTAATGCCATCTGGCGTTATTACATGACCTAGAAACTCTGTTTTTTTTTTGAAGAAACTAACACTTGTCCAGTTGTATTTTCAGATTTGCCTCAGATAACTTTTTGAACACTGCATCTAGTGATGCAATATGTTCCTGAAGTGAAGTACTGAACACTATGTCATCCAGATAAACCAGACCGTCTTTACCAAGCAAATCATCCAACACTGTGTTCATCAGCCGTTGAAATATTGCTGGGATATTTTTCAAACTGAAAGGCATTCGAAGAAATTCGTAATGTCCATTCCTAATTGAAAATGCAGTTTTATGCCTGGGTTTATGTTCTACTTCTATTTGGTAAAACCCTTATGTAAGATCAAGCGTGGTGAAGTAAATCGACCTACAAAGCTTATCCAGGATTTCGTCCATCAGTGGTATTGGGTATTTGTCTTTTATCGTGATATTATTTAATTTCCGATAATCGATCATTATTCTCCAGATGCATCTTGTTTCTTTGGCACTACCCATATTGGAGCTGAATAGGGTGACTTACTATGGCAGATGATGTTTTGTTCTAACATCTCCTTTATTTGCCTATCAACATCTTCTTTATGTATCTCAGGATATCTATAAGACTTTACATAAATTGGATCTTCATGGGTGGTATTTATTTTTTGCTTTACTTTATGCGTGAAGTTGAAATTTTCGTTCTCTCTGTAAAGAATGTTTTTATATTGTCCTAATAATATTTTAATTTTATCACTTTCTTCCTTGTTTAAGTGATCCAGCCTAAATAATGAACTTACATTGACATTATTTGTATCCTTTTTCCTATCTATTTTCTGCATATTATATAATACTTTTTCATTAGTTTCTTCTTGGTTTTCGTCCAGGAAGTAGTATTTTAATTAATTTTCCACCAATATTTACGAAAGCTTTTGTTTTCTCTAAACTATCATAACCTAGTAACCCGTCATAATTCTGACAAAAGTCATGCACAAAAAGAGTTAATTTAATGTTCGATAAGCTACTAATTACGTTCTGTATTTTGTTTAAAACTATATTTCAGTGAATTGTTTTTACTGTAATTGGGTCAGTTTCCCTGATTTATATTGGTAATGTGTTAGGTCTAATCAAACTTATAGATCACCCGGTGTCTAACAAAAATTTGTAAGGTGTATTATGAATTTTTAAAAATATGGAGGGTAGTTTCTTGAAGCATTCAAGTGAAAATTTTCCACTTCCTAAGTATGGTTTGTTATTTGTTGGTTAGAAATGAGAATCATAAAACTAGTTTTTATCAATGTTTTCTAAGCGTTGTTTATCTTATAATTATTATTATCTCTAATTATAGTTTGTTGTTAGTTTATGTTAGTTTTAGTTGCTAGGGTGTACATATGTCACTTGCATATGTCACGCACCAGCCTCTGGTAAGGCCCCCACCTTGCAAGGGGCGAACCCGCGTGCTGGCACGTCGTTCGCCTCATTATCCTGACAAGATGTGTAACCTTTAGTTGCACACTCCTTCAGTATTCATGACCCCCTGTAAAGACGTATCAAGCGCATACCATAGTACAGGGGATCAGAACCGTAGATTGCACTTAAGCCCTCGCATCTCAACAAGATTGTTACTCAGACGAGGGTAAATTGGTAATTTCTATAAAATTACCAGTGCCCCAACTATTGAAATGGTGGCAGAACATTGACTGGTTCTTTCTAGATATATCATGTAACCAGAGAGAAATGAATATAACTCCAATGTAGACTTAAGAAATTAGGACCGTTATAGTTAATGAACGTGCTGATAGGATTGGGAACTAGAAAGTTTTGAATGACCATATATTTTCAGAACACCGTTATATTAGCTTCTGTTTAAATGAGTTAGATAGTATCCCCCAGCCTGCTTTTCCACCGAACGTTTGGAAAGCAGACTGGGGGAAATACAGGGAAAAATTCTGCAGATTCTTTTCGGGGGTATCTGACATGAACGTTCGGGATATAGGGGACATTGAGCCGTCAGTGGAATAGGTCACGAATGACTCGCTGCTAGCTTCATGTCCCAAAGGTAAGGCTAGTGGTAGGAAACGACAGTAATGGTGGTCGCCAGAGCTAGCGAATCTTAGGAAATGCTGTAGGCAATTCTTTAACAGGGCAAAGTCCACAAGGGTTTCACAGGACTGGGATGTTTATAAGGGTAAACTTAGAATATACAAGAGTGCATTGAGGAAGGCTAAGAATAGGTTCTGGGGTGAATTCTGCAGCAATGTTGAGGACACCTCTGAGGCTGCAAGGCTAAGGAGGATTTTGGCTTCCACACAATGTACGGTAGGATATCTTAGGAAACCGCAGGGAGATTGGACAACATCCAGTGGGGAATCACTGGAGATGCTCGTGGACACTCACTTCCCTGGTAACTGCCGAAATGAAACTTCTGCGGTTAGTACTGCATCAAGTCAACCTTCGGCCGCTGCCAGGAAGATTGTAACCGAATCCCGAATTGCGTGGGCTATTAGTAGCTTCAGACCTTTTAAGTTACCCGGACCAGACATGATCTCACCGTGTGAACTGCAGGTGGTGGCGGATACACTGATTCCTTGGCTCAGGAATCTATACTCGTGCTGTATCGACCTAAGTTAAGTCCCTATTATGTGGAGGGTGACCAAAGTGGTCTTTATTAAAAAAGTGGGGAAATCCTCTCACACGGGACCTAAGGATTTCAGGCCTATCATTCTGTCATCGTTGCTTCTGAAGACCTTGGAGAGACTTATTGACAGGTACCTTAGGGACAATATTAATCAGAAGTAGCTGTCGAGTCGCCAGCATGGCTACTGCAGGGGTAGGTCCACTGTGACGACCCTGCACAACTTGGTCGGATTCATTAAGGGTTCGCTCGCCGTTAGGGGGTATACATTGGTGGCTTTTCTCGATATAGAGGGAACGTTTAATAACGTTACTCCGGATGCGAGTAGATTTGTTGGTAGGGGCACACACCAGGGTTGTGTACTATACCCACTACTATGGAATGGCGTTCTGTTTCCACTGTTGTGTTAGAGTTGTCGCATATGCGGACGACGTGGCATTGGCAGTCAGGAGAAGGTTTTCTGGTACACTCAGGGACGTCCTTTAGGGGGCACTTCTAACTATGGAGAGGTGGGAGCGTGATAAAGGTCTTGCGGTGAATCCGTGCAAGATTGAATTGGTCCTGTTCACCAGGAGATATAAGATTCCATTAGTTGAACCTATCTCCTTGGGGGGCACTGAAAATCCTTTTGCGGACTGTGCCAAGTATCTTGGGGTACTGTTGGATAGGAAGCTGAACTTCAGGCTCAACATTATGGACAGGGCAAGGAAGGCCACAGTGGCACTTTATGCGTGCAAGAGGGCAATAGGGAGGCAATGGGGTTTGGCGCCCCGGATTGTCCACTGGCTATATACGGCTGTGGTACGACCGATAATGCTGTATGGTGTTATCGTCTGGTGGAGAGCTCTCCAAAGGCCCAAATACCGTGGGATGCTGGATAGGTCCAACGGGTGCGCTTCGTACCGGTTGAGGGCGCTGTTACTTTGTCGGACAGTGGCTATGGTCACAGTGTAATCCTTAACATGATGCCTGAACTTCCAGGCATCATTGACTACACTGTGGCCGAACCACTGTTCGACAAGAGGTACCAGACGCTTATACCGCATAGGGATTCGTGGAAACACGGAAGTCCCAATGGGCGGCGCTGTGTCGACTTCTATACCGACGCTCGAATCTCGACGATCAGGTAGGCTACGGGGTCTACTCCAGGGACCTACAGCTGAGTATTGCGCGGAGACTGTCGAATCACTGTAGTGTTTTTCAGGATGAAATTCTGGCCATTAGGGAGGTAGCGGAGTGGCTTAGGTATAATGTCCTCACAACGGTGAGGATTAATATATTCTCTGACAGTCAGGCTGCCATTAGATCTCTGGATTCTGTCTTCCTAGATTCGACATCAGACCTGAACTGTCGCAGATCTCTTAACGAGATGGCTCAGCAGTTAAGCATCCATGTTATTTGGGTGCCGGGCCACAGGGACATACCAGGGAACTGTAGGGCAGACGAGCTTGCAAAACTGGGGACTACTTTACACATCCCACACGAAATGGAATCTGTGGGCATGGTTCTGGCCACTTGCAAGTTTCGGCTGCGGGAAAGTGCTTATGGTTTGGGCCTCTGTCCGTGGTTGTATTCGTTCAAGACAGATGTGGCCCCGTCTGGATAAGAAGCGCACGCACAGGTTGCTGTCATTTTCAAGGCCCGATATATCCCTACTTGTGTCCGTCATGACAGGACACCGTCTGATTGGAAGGCACGCAGTTAGGTTGAGGGTTGCGGCTAGTGACTTTTGAAGATGCTGTGGTGACGAAGAGAAGCAGCAGTCTGTGGAGCACCTTCTCTGCACTTGTCCTGCCCTGGCTCGCTGGAGGGGGCTGCATTTGGGCTAGAGTATTCAAAAACCGAAAACCGGTCAACCGGTTTCTTGTTTTAAACCGATCGGTTTCGAATATTTTATAAATTCGAAGAAAACCGAAAACCGGTCTTTTTTGTTCGGTTAACCGGTTTTTTTAATTACATCACCGGTTTTTTTAATTACATCACCAACTGGGTTACTTGGTCTCTTTTATTTTTTCCGAACACTTTTATAATCATTTGGTTATGAAGATTTAGATGTAAGTCTGATAGATTCCGATGAGAACTTAACTTTGGATATTCCAAAATCAAATAGTTTAATATCTTATCTAAATAACACAATAAACAGTATTCAAAATCCTGAAAAAGGTACTGTACAAAATCATTCATCAATATATGATGATTTCATATATCTTGATAAATGCGAAAATATAACTGAAAAGTTGGAAAAATTATATCTTTGTCTTTTGACTATTTGTCCAACATCCACTATTAGTGAAAGAGTATTTTCTACTTCTAACTTTATCAAAAGCAAACAAAAAAATCGTCTTTAAACGAAACATTTAAATTGCGTATTATTTCTAAAATATTATTTTAGAACTGAAAAATTGATTTTCTTTTTACATATTTAATATGTAATATTAAAAAAAATTTATTTAATGCCAAACGTTTTAAACGTTTAAATAACTAACGTACCCAATTTTGCCAACTTACAAACTTAATGATCTCTATTCATCGAAAAAACCGGTTGACCGGATTTTTCTGCAAAAACCGAAACCGGTTTTTTTAAAATTCGATTTTTCGAAGAAACCCGAAATCGGTTTTTTCAAAAGGCCGGTTTTTTAATACTCTAATTTGGGCTCATGTTTCTTTGGGTGATTTGGCTGATATCGAAATCGGCCGACTTAGGGGCTTTTTGAGGCAATCAGGATGGTTCGACGGGGGAAGCTAGTGATATAATTTTTACTAGCTTTAGTGATATCACAAGAAACTTTATAGTCTAAGTGAGTCTGATTGGCAGGCTACCACTTCTATCTAACCTAACCTAGTTGAAATAATGACAGAACACGGAACTGGTATAAAAAATTTTGCTGTGTATAAAAGAATGTCAATCGGTGGCGAGAACCCCAATCCCGCGACTGCTACAAAGCTGACATAATACTGAACAGATTTAAAAAGAACCAACTTTGTGACTACAGAAATGATGTCATAACACTAATCTAGTTCAAAAGGAAGTGATTACGGAACTGTTTAGATAGTGACATATAACTCCATTAATTCAAAATGAAGCCAATGTGTATGATGAAGTGTTAATGACAGGCAAATCAAGCTGCCCGCGACCGACTAACTTAAGGGTTTATTAAAAATCACTCAGAGGGGGATGTTATCCCTAATAACCTAAATTTGATATTGAAAATTTCGATCGACGACTCTTTTCTCTAAATATTGTCAAAATTTCATTACAAGTTTCATTAAATTAAAAAATATGAGAAATATTTCTTGTTTAACTCTATTATGGACACAGCTCTATTTAAATGTCTATATAATTGAAAATGGCTATCTGTTCGAAATGCACATATCAGGTACCCAAAAGATGTGCAAACTACATTGGAATTTTAATTATTCTTGAAACTTCAATTCCAAGCTATGGAGGCAGTCGTTCTTAAAGAAAACCCGACCCATAAAACATATTCAACAATAATAACTTCCAACTTTTACAATATCAGAACATGCAAATTGTGCAATAATAGTGGCCACAAACTATACCACTGCAACAAATTCTTATAATTATCAGAAGCAGAACGACTGCGCTGGGTACAACGACAGAATCTATGCGTCAACTGCTTCGGAAGTGATCACGCTTCTAAAACCTGCAGTTCAGATGACTAGAAAATTTACGAAAAAGTATAAAACGCTGCTGCATTTACAAAAAAATTAACAATTGAACATCAGATCTTGCAAGATTATTCGATCCTCTTGGACTATAAGCACCTGTAGTGGTCAAGGCAAAGATATTCATTCAGCAGTTATGGCAGTTCAAGTTAGACTGGGATGAACCACTGGCTGAGGAACAATTTCAAAATTCCTCAACACAATTATTTTCAATAATTGTATAAGCAATGGTTATTTCTTAAATGTTTGGAATTGCCAAAAAAACCAATAATTGTGAATTGAATAATGTTAGATCTATATCTCTTTTATCAAATGTAGGAAAACTTTTTCAAAAAATAATTTAAACTAAGATGAATACAAATTTAGAAAATATATGTAATCCAGATCATTAGTTTGGTTTTAAAAAGCCCCATGGTACTTCTCTGATTGATACGTTAATATCTGTTTCGATACATTTAGATGTTAATAGTTACTACAGGGAAGCTATTTGTTTTAAAAATGCTTCCGGAAAATGTAAAGGTTTTGTTGTGCCTGAAAGTAAACTACTTAAATTATATTTTGATGGGCATGAGATTCCTTTCGTGGATAATCTTTGATATTTAAGTGTTAATTTTGACATGATAAATTATTAAGTAATAAACAATTGACGGAAAATTATTGATTTACAAAATGAGTGTAAGACCAGTTCTTCTTGGTTTTCATTTCCACCAACGGTAATGAGAGAATTTGAAATTTTGGAACGTAAAGTACTGAGGCTTTGCATTAATATGCACTTTCAGAAAAATAATTTTTGAAAAAAATATATTTATGACGTAGCAAAAATTAAACCTTTACCCTCTTCCGCTTTCGGTTTTATAAAAAATTTTGTTGATCCATTGCAATATCTGGATAATACTTTTATTCAGAGTATTTGGAACAAACAGATCGGTTTTAATTGGTTAAATACCAACCACTACTCTCCTTTGGGATATGTGGAACAGAAAGTTTCATGTATTAGTAGTTCAATGCCAAAATTTTATGTGTCTAAAATTCAGGGAGCCCACAGTGAATAATTTTATTTGTTTTATTATATTTTTTATATCATTTTTTATTTAGCTTTAAAATTTGTCTTTAAGTTTAATTTTTAAGTACACCATTAATTTGATTTTCAATATATGATTAAAAATAATTTCATTAAAATAAAACATAATTTTAAATTTTCTCTTTTAACATATATTATATTCTCTATTTATTGTATGCTTGTTAAAAAGTCTTAAATAAAGTTTTACTATTTTTTTCATATTATACAAAAATGGGCTACCTTTGCCAGCCAAGGCATTATACCCTCGATTAGTTATTTGTGTGTACTTCATACGAAAAAAAATAATATACATATACTAAGAAAAGATTTAAGATTTATTATAAAGAATTAACTTTTCTGCTAATGCTGCATATAAACAGCTGTAAATGCAGCTGTAAATGCAGCATCCAGTTTCTTATTTTTGCGAGAATCTTGATTCTGATCTTGAACGATACAGACGCACAGAAAATAACGGAGTGTGCAAATTTATAAAATATTTATATATTTATAAATTTTCACACTCCGTTAACAGGAAAAGTGAAGTAGACTATTAAAACTGCAAACAAAAATATATATATAACTGAAAAGATACTGAATTTTGGTACCACGTGTGCATTTAATTGCAACGTGGTGCAAGCATGGAATTAAGCAACGATGATCAACACTCATTTATATAGAGCAAGCAAACCTACAACACTTATTCAAAGCGAAGAAGAGCAGAGGCATTGTTGTCACCGAAAAACATTGACGTAACTCAGCTCCATACAGATAAAGAGAGAGAAAACTGCTAGAACCAAAAAGGAAAATACCGGCAAATCCTTTTGCCCTCCAATATTTTTGTTTGATGTCAACATTAAACGTTTAGTTGACCTATTGGAAAACAAGAACACCCAAAATAACGTTTAAAATAAGAAACGATAATAAACATTAAAGTAAGTTGTACCTTTCAGATGCTACAGTGCATTCTGAAATGATCCTAAGGGAGAAGAATATCACTCTTATTCATATACACCTAAAGAGCTTAGACAGACTTCTTTTGTGCCAGCAGCTCATACACAATGATACTATCACTTTCAATAGTTGTCAAATTTCAGAGATATTTAGAACTCATTATACTGCTGTTTTTTAAGAGGTGAGTCCTGAAAGACCGGTTAACACTATAGAGAATCAAATCTCATCATGCGTCGATAGACTACCGCAACATATTTATACATTTGATGACACGTTTCTGGCCGATGAAAATCTTGATAATTACCATTTTACAAACGTGAATAATATCAGAATGTACATAAACAACATTAATAGCAAAAAGTCTTTTGGCTTTGATGGCGTTTCAAATTTTATAATTAAAAATTTTCCTGATACAACACTAAAATTATTAGTTGCTATTTTTAACAATTGCATTAATAACGGCTATTTCCCTTTTGGTTGGAAAAGCGCGAAAATACTTTCAATTAAAAAAAGTAGGACAGTAAAAAGCCTGAAGATTTTCGCCCAATATCCCTTTTATCTAACATTGGTAAATTTTTTAAACACGTAATTAAGGAAACACTAGAAAATGAGTTCACTGTGGAACCAATATCGGAATTTCAATTTGGATTCAGAAGATCTCACTCAACACAACATGCATTGTTGAAATTTTACAATGATGTAACTTGCAACTTAAGGGATAAAATATGCACGGTGGCAATATCATTGGATATATAAAATGCGTTTGATTCAGTTTGCTATAATTGAATTCTCTTCAAACTGATAAATCTTGGCGTGGACCCGTTCCTGGTAAAAATATATTGCAGCTTCTTTACTGGTTGAAAATATGGCGTCCAAATTAACAACATAACCTCAGAACTATGGCATGTGAAAAATGGGGTACCTCAGGGAAGTGTCTTGGCTCCCTTCTTATTCAACATTTTCCTGCATGCTTTTCCTCACCAATCTGCAAATTTAAAGGCTATTTTATACGCTGATGATTGCCTATTTTATGCACACAATATATCACCAATACTACCTTTGAATACAACCGCATTTCATCTCGAGGAAATAAGAGCCTATTACAAGAAATGGGGCATTAAAATCAACGCAGCTAAATCTGAGGCCATCTCCATTAGGAACCCTTCGGGTAAATGTCCTAAATATGTAATGTCGGAAAGTAAATCCCTTCGACTTACACTAGACGACGAAAATATTCCATTTAAAAATTCCATAAAATATCTCGGAATACATTTTGATAAATTATTGAAATTTAACGCCCACGCTAGAAGTCTCTTGGAAAAGACGAAAAAGATTTCTGGAATGTTTGTATCACTAATGAACAACACATACTTACCTAAGAACAGCAAGCTTTTACTCTACAAGGTCGCCATAAGATCGGTTCTGTTATATGGATTCCCAATCTGGTTTACTATATCTCCTATAGTAGCCAAAGAATTGGAGATATTTGAACGGAAAATCTTAAGAAAATGCATCGGAAAAAACTATAGAAATTTCATAAATGGTTACGTGCCGATGTTCTACCCTTCTGTAGGTACGCCATGTATATTTGGCTTGTTAGCCAAATATACGAAAGTGAGAAAAACACCATCTGGGCTGGATTTACTTATCTTTCTCCTGTCGGTATAATCAATGGATGTATTGACGACGGGATCGCTCCTCTGGACCTTCCCTCATTCTATATGAGCCCAGCCTTCGGCAATCATAGGGGCTGAAGGTGATATACATATACTGTTACTGACATCTTTTTTGTTGTTGTAATAATTATTAATTGAAAATTGCTCTTTTGCTGAGGTAAAGACAAAAACTGAATATATACTAAATTTATTTTGCTGAAATTTTACATTTAATTACCTACGCGAGTTGAACTCTATTCGCTGTGATATTTACAATTTTTACTTTGTACCTGTACAACTAATTTTGTTTTGTTCTTTAAACTTCTCTATGTACATTCATATGTATCTTCTATTTTGTTAATTTTACTTACATGAACTGTAATATGCATATGTTTTTTCAATTCTTATAACAGAACTTTTGTTATTTAGCTTTAGTAATGTTATTTACAGATTTCTGCTCTGTTATGACTTTAAAGGCCGAAAACAAGCCTTGTTAAACTCTTCATTTTGTACTTTTTACATATTCTATCTCACTTTAGCAATGTCGCTTTTTGCGTTAACTTAGTTATTTGAGTAAGACACATATATCTCTAAAAATTTTATTATTCTCATAGAATGTAAGACAATGTAATCGAAAAAGAAGAAGACTTAATTAAAATTTTACTTACTTTACTGACAAAGAAAATCTTGCAAACAACACTTGTATACTGCCGGAAAGACCTACCATAAACCAGGTGAAAAAATCTTGCTTCCAAATAGTCATTCCTTGTTAAAATCAATTTCAGAAGGTATATTAAAATTGTTTCTTTCATCCTGGTAATAAATTTTGCACTTCGTCATTAAAATAATATTTTTTTAGAAATATATTCAATTTAAGGTTATTTTTTGTTTAGTTTACAAAATTTTGTTTTTAAATCGAAATCCTTTTTAGCTGTCAAATTTCATATTGTAAAAGTGGTAATTTAAAACAGGACTTATAGCGAATTTACATTATAGAGCAATTCCATATGAAAACGATCAAAATTGGCAAATTTTTGGACGACCCCTCTCCGATTTTAAAATAAATAGTCTCAATCGATTGCCCAGCAAAAAATAATGTACCTACATATTTTTTTTTTTTTTTATAGTGACTGGTTTGTCACTGTCATGTGACAAAATTGAAGAATTCTTCATAAGGGACCTCATTGAAAGTTGTTTTAAAAAAAACTACTAAAGCGATCGCAACGAGTGATAGCTCGTTGGAATCAGGCTTTAATTAAAAAATAAAATTTTCCTAATTTTTCTCAGAAATTTACCTTTTTTCCAATGAAAATTAAATTTTCCGATTTTCCACAGAAGCTCCTAAATTTTCCGGCTAATTTTATTTTTTTTGGATTCCTCATAATTTTTGCTTTAAGAATCAGCAATAAAAAAATGGGCCCCGACTCCTTGTTTGGACAGGAGAAGAGCATTTAAGAGACCACCTTGTTCTCATTGTTTTTATATTTTTTATAATTGAATTATTTTTAATTATTTAACATTATTTTATTTTATTATTAAAAATACATTTTAAAAATTATTTTACAGTTAAAAATACATTTATGAAGAAAAAATCTTTCTTATTTTGCTGCTTATACTTAATTACAATATTTATTAAAAATTTCAATTGTCTTGGCATCATTATAAAATTAAAGTAACTTTTAATTTAGCACGTCGGCAGACGAAGAGTACCGCTTTACATTAATTGACATATCAGAAATATTTGGTATGAAGCAATGAAACTTTTGCGTTCCAGTTATAGTTTTGACATTATTATATCTGTTTTGAAGTCGTCGCTACATGGCATCGTGTTCTTTTTGAGTGCATAAAACTGTGTTAATGGCAATTTCCTTGCTTTGAATCCACGAAAACAAATGTTGTACATTTAAGATCTGGTCAGTATATGACCTTTGCAAACTTGCCTTAGTCGCCATGCGTTTTAGGGTTCCCCCTAACGCATCGCATGGGCCCTTACCGTGGGACGTCGCAAAAAAGTGCCACTCGACCTTGCAGTTTTGTTCTTCTTCAATTATGCAAAGATTGTAAAAATTTTTTTTATTCTTTTACTGAGAAGCCGCGCGTCTGAGAAAAATGTTACTTTGTCGATTGCATCGAATTTTGATCTTAAGAATTCAAACAGTTTCATTTGAAATAAATAAACGGACACATAATTATGAGCTAAACTCTCCGCGACAACAACAAGGCTTACGGTCTGTAGTTCGTTATCTTCGTTTTTGAAATAAATGCAAAAAGGATGCACCGTGCACTGGTCGTTTGCCCAGTGATAAGCCTGAATTTCATCCTGAACGAGAAAAGTGTAATTCTCGGCAAAGTCGCTTATCACAATGAATTCATTTTGGGCTAATTTCTCCTTACTTTCCTTTAGAAATTTCGATTGCATCTCGGATATGAAATGGTGCGCCTTCAGTTCATTCAACTTGAATCCGAATTCCTCGATGAATTCCGGAATCTGCTTTACCACGGTCTCAAGGGAACATCTGCCGCTGCTAATTATCCACTGTTTGAAATGCACCTCCTGAATTAACAGCTGTTCAAACTTTTCCGCCAAATATTGCTCTAGCTCGTCAATCTTCGGACAATTGTCGCATTTGGACAGATGACAATTTTCCGTGGGGTATGCGCACAACGACTTCGACAGGAGGTCCCTATTTGTTTCAATTTCACCGTGAAATACTTTTAATTTCTTGCATGGAAAGAACATTAATTTGATGTTTTGATGAAACATGCAAACGCAGACTGAATGCGTTCCGTGCCTGTCTAATGCCAGCACGCATTCTTTTGGTCGTAGGATGGCAAACTTAGAAAATCCCACTTTTTCTGCTGGGTATTACTCTTTGAACTGATGGTATGCTTCGGATAGATTACATAATAATAATCTGCGCTGCTTGTGTACTTTTTCTCCATCTTCACGTGTGATAACATAGTCACGTGTACCTGGGCAGGCGCGGCTGTTGTCATCATTGCAGTAAAATTCTTGAATCAATTTCACCGTTGCTTCGCTGAGGGTCCTTGAGCCAAATTTCTTGGTGGGAGTCGCCAATATGCCCTTCTGTCGAACTAATTCTTTGCTTCTTCTCGCGATGTAAAAAGATGTTTGAAACTGTTCAGAAATCTTGCGTATAGACCATGATTGAGGCAGCACAGATAAAATGAGATATTTCTCCGGAAAAGTGGTCGCTAAATTGAATTTTCTTTTCAACTGCTCAATCATTTGTTTGCCGTCATCAACGTCATCTGCTTGACTGCATTCGTTATCAGAGCGATTGCACTCATAACCTTGCCTTTTTTATCTTTCCTGTATTTTTCACTTCGCAACTTTCTTTTTCTAATAGGCGTTTCACCTAAAGTGGTAATAGCCTCATTCAAAGGACTCAAAGACATATTGACCAGCGGAATGTCTGCCTCACTATCAGATGAAACATTTTGTTCAATTGTCATTTCACTCTCGGATTGTGGTTGCATTTGTTTCAATGCATTTGCTTGTTGAGACAAATCGATTTTACACTTGGGGCAAATGAATTGTGCTTCTTCACCGTATTGTATATTTAATTCATTCATGTATCGCTTCGAAACACCAGTTAATTTTAATACTTTTATCTTTTTCGAACGATGTCCACTCTTGTTAAACGGATTGCAGCAAAATTTATTTATTTTATTTTAAATTGTCTTTACAGCTTCACTCTTTACTTTACAAAAAAAAAAAACACTTTAACACTTTCACGTTTAGTATTCAACTGAAATTTGACTCAGAGTGTGTGAAGTATTTATATTTATTTTTTGGTAAAAAATAGGTAAAAAAAAATAAGCGATATTTGCTTTTCTTTAATAGGAAAATTTGCGTGAACTACTGGTCATAAAATGTTTTTTAAAGAGGGACTTAATTGGTTACTGCCAATAAGCCGACCACAGGTCATAAAATGTTTTGTAAATTTTTTAAATTACCAGGTAATAAATATTTCGCCATATTTATGGAAAATCCGTGTTTTATGACTTGTTTCTGCACGTGTCATTTTAGGCGAAATATTTATTACCTGGTAATTTAAAAAATTTACAAAACATTTTATGACCTGTAGCCTCGGGTTTGGTGTGCCATTACATGCCACTGCTGCTATTATCCATGGATTTATGGCCGATCTTGTGAAGGCAGGCAGACCATATTCACTACACACTCAACTTGGGGCTCTTAAAAAAAAATTGATTTTTTCTTCAAATATGTATTTTAAACTGTAAAATAATTTTTAAAATGTATTTTTAATAATAAAATAAAATAATGTTAAATAATTAAAAATAATTCAATTATAAAAAATATAAAAACAATGAGAACAAGGTGGTCTCTTAAATGCTCTTCTCCTGTCCAAACAAGGAGTCGGGGCCCATTTTTTTATTGCTGATTCTTAAAGAAAAAATTATGAGGAATCCAAAAAAAATAAAATTAGCCGGAAAATTTAGGAGCTTCTGTGGAAAATCGGAAAATTTAAATTTCATGGGAAAATTTAATTTTCATGGGAAAAAAGGTAAATTTCTGAGAAAAATTAGGAAAATTTTATTTTTCAATTAAAGCCTGATTCACGAACCTTTCCAACGAGCTATCACTCGTTGCGATCGCTTTAGTAGTTTTTTTTTAAACAACTTTCAATGAGGTCCCTTATGAAGAATTCTTCAATTTTGTCACATGACAGTGGTGTACACCCCATTTTAAAATCGGAGAGGGGTCGTTCAAAAGGTGATCGCTTTCATATGGAATTGCTCTATAACCTCTTTGGGTAGGTTTCAATTTGAAATCTATTTCGAAATCAACTTCGTTTACATTATATTTTCAGGATTTCAAATTGGCAATATAAAAAACAGCTGATTAAGTATGCAAAAAAATATCAATAAGCAAAACAATATTATGAAAACTTTAAATAAAAAAGTATCTTATTAACCAATTATGCATCCGGTATTAAAAAATAAATTTTGTTACAAAGAAAAAGGCTCAGACATCGATTTAATGTGTTATTCCAAAAACGCAAAAAAAAATGCATTGTCATAATATTATTACACATCCAAATGTATTGTTCACACATTCGACGAAGTCGATATAAAGTTCCTACAATTTATTTGATTTCGTTTTAATTTCAGCGAAATCTCACTTTAAATGGGAAATATGTTTGAAATCCAATTTTTTTTTATTAGATTTCCGTCGAAATCTACTTTTAAGATGATTTCGAGCATAATGTAAATTCGCTAAGACTCGATTTTATAAAATGGGTATTTATTACCCAAATACCCAATGGTTTTACAACTCTACTGTGTAGACCATATTCATTTATTGTCATTGTAAAATTTTTTAAGTTAACGTTTTTTAAAAAGAAAATCGTACGAGAGTTTGCTAAAAATTAAAAACCCAAAAAAACAAATAGTTTTTCACCAAAAAAGTTTCTTTAATAAATTTTCTACATCTTGACAACGAAACTGGTAAATAAATTAACCTTGGGTAACAAAAGGCAACCATTTTATGTGAGTGGTAAGACATCTTGTGAAATTATTTTTCTTATTTTTTTGTGTATACATACACCTTTGTATGCATGTTCTTCAAACGAATAGAAAGTGTATAAAATTTACACTTGAAAGTAAATAAGAAACATATACGCAATTGCTTTTTCATCCAAAGATTTTTATTTTTTTTTGTAGAACGTGAACTTATATGTAAAAAAAAGAAAAAATATTAGATTATAAAAAAAAAATAATGCTAGATACCATTTTTGGCTGAATTGCACTTTGTCGGGCCTTGATAAAAAAAATCCCTCTAGGAAAAGAAAATTTTTTTCTATCTTCCATTTTTAGGGCCGGGGCTCTTATATGTTACTACGCTCACCAGTTTTTGAGGCATGGGGGGTATCATATACATATATATATATTTTAATATATTAAACTTTTTCGGTATCCCAAATGAGTAAATGGATCTAGGAGCCACATAACATGGATCAAGGAACAAAATGCTTATTTGAGATCCTAAGGAAATTTCTTTTTGATTACTTATATGTTACTAAGCGTACCAGTTTTTGGCCCGGCCCCAAAAATGGAAGAATAAAAAAAAATCATTTTTTTTTTTTCAGAGGAAGACGAAGTGCATTTTTTTAACAATAAAGATTGAAATACATATACATATGTATATTTATCACCGTATTTGTTAATATTACATCTTATTTATAACTAGGGATTTGCATTGCATTTGATGATTTGGAAGCAAAGACATGTACAGAATATACACATGAAATTTCAAAAATTTTGGGAAAAATGCACTTTGTCGGGCGTTGCTCAAAAAAAATTACCCCCTCTGAATAAAAAAGAAATTTTTTTGTATCTTCTATTATTGGAGCCTTGTACACGTAGTTACATATAAGTACTAATCTAAGGAAATTTCCTCAGGATGTCAAATATGCATTTTGTTTCACGATCCATGGTGTGTGGCTCCCTTTTAGATCCATTTCAGACAACCTTTCGGGTCCCGAAAAAGTTTACTTTATTAAAAAAATAAATTCGGATGTACCGAATCTTTGAGTACCCTCCACCAATATCATAAAAAAATTTCTCTACTGGATTTGGTGCAAATAATGTAAAAAAACCTTTGAAGTAAAGTTATATGGGTAAAAAAATTTTTTGCAGTTAAAAACTTTTTTGGATGTGAGTTGAAAAAAAATTTTGAGGTGAAAAAATTTTTTGTGGTAAGGTGAAAAATATTTCAAGTGAATACAAAATATTATTCACTTCTAAGCGACTGCTGAAAAAATATCAGAAAATATGTATATTATGTACAAGTCGCTACTATGAAATTGTACTAAAATACACCAATTTTTATGGAAAATTTAGAGGTACCTTTACTTTTTCACTCATAACTTTTTAACTGCTGGACCGATTTTGCTCATTTTCAATAGCAAACTGCTCGGGAGGATGTCCAATAATCTGGGTAAAAATGAAGATCCCCGCCTGCGTCTTCGCGCCATGGTCGCCATTTGAACAGACAAACGGACATCGCTAAATCGACTTGAAATCGCATAAGGATCACGAATTTATACACTTTATGGGGTCTTAGACCTATATTTCGAATTGTAACAAACGGAATGACAAACTGATATATACCCTTAGCATTTATGGTGGAGGTATAAAAAATAAAATATATGGAATAAAAAAAGAAAACTTTTTTATCTTTCATTTTTTGGGGCGGGCCCTGCGAGTCCCAACAGAAATGGGCGACCTGTTATTTATTAGTAGAAACTACTTGAGTTCTAGAAAAATTTAAGCCATGTCTCATATTGTTAAATTGTCTTGGTGTCCTAAAAATTACCATTGAATGTTATCTAACGATTTTGGGTAGTACAAATATTATTCTCTCTAAAATCTCCCGATAATTTGGGCCGCCGGCTATGTATTACTAGATACTTCTTGAGTTCTAGAACATTTTAAGCAATGTGTCATATTGGGGAATGGCCCCTGAATGTAATCGAATTATTTTGGGTAATAATAGAAATGTTGAAATAAAAAATAAATACGTTTATAGTTTCTTAAAGAAAATTGATAATTTAATGCAAAAACAAAAAAATCACAAAATTGAAAAGATTCCCCAAAATGAAAAAATGCTAAAATTAATAAAATCGTCGAAATTAAATTGTAAAAACTTGGCAAAATTTGTGAAATTCAAAATCGAAAAAACGTCGTGGAAAACTCGCCAAAACCGAAAACATAAAAGTTAAAAAATATCACTAAAATTTAATAAACGCCAAAATTAAAAAAACAGTCCCTAAAATTAGAAATAATTGCCTAATTGAAAGAAATCACCAAAATAAAAGAAATCACCGAGATTTAAAACTCCTCAACATTTAAAAACCACGATCAAATTGAATCACTGACATAATTTTAATCGTCCGTAACTTAAAGAGTAAAAGCGCTAGAGAAAAAGTTGCACATGAGGTCTCAAGTTTCGACTTGGCTAGATTTTTAAATAGCGTTTTTATCGATAACTATTCATTGCAGAGAGAGAGAGATATATATGACTATGCAACAAAAAAACAAAAACAGTCAAAATTTCAAATTCTATGGATAATTTTTAAAACATATATGAAAAAATACGAATTTTAATTACTTCCAAGTTACAATTTCAGAACTTTTTGATATTCTCTATAGTTTTTGAGTTATTTAGAAGGAAATGAAGAAAAAAATGTTTTTTTTTTGTGGAAAATTAATTTCATTTTTTATTTTTATTAATTCATAAAGAATCGAAAAAGGCAAAACAGTACTGTCTTTATTATTTAATCACAAAGGTATGTATGTATATTACATATAAATCGGTCGGTAAATTTTGATTTTATTCACATTGAAGTAAAGGTAACTGATTTTGGCAAACATTAAAAATTTTTATTTTTCTTACCTTGTAGTTTATAATTAATGCAATATTTTTAATAAAAATGTTATTAAAAGTTTTCTGAGCTCGACATTTACATTACGTACAGAACGATTGGCCAACTAGATCCAACAGTAGGTGAAAATAATGTTAAATATGTTGCTTTAATAAAAAAGGAAAATGTAATTTGTCCACCGTTATATATCAAGCTTGGATTGGTTAAAAATTTTTATAAATGCATTAGACAAAGACAGTGAAGTGTTTACGTATTTAAAAATATTATTTAAAAATAATTTGAAAGCAAAAATTTCTAAAGGCATTTAAGATAGACCAGATAACTAAAAGCTTCTCCAACGCACTAAATTTGAGACATTCACCCTTATTCTAGTTGTCGTTATTAATGTCGTCGTCGTTTTTGAGTCAACATCACTTTGCTTCGACGTCGACATCACTTCGACACAAAATTGGTATTCTAAAACAGTGTTGTAACGACGTCGACAGTTTATCGATTTAAACAAAAACACATCTCTAAAAATTGAGTCGGCAGATTTATTTTGTTTAATATTTTTGCGAAAAAATGTTTTTTTATGTGTAATTTAAATTCTGATACGAGTGATGAAAAAAATAAAGAAAATCTAGTATTGGAAAGAAGACTTCTCATACAGAAATCCAATATCTTTAATCTGCCGGATAACAAGTGAGTAGCAAAATCAAAGTCTGTTACTTTAAAGAATGTTAATCTTCTAGTTTTTTTAAAACGTTTGAAACTTACTTTCGGCTGAAAAAACAGCCTTCAAAGATGTGCTGGAAACAATAGCACCTAATTTGAAAACCAGAAAAACAAGTCCACATTTATTTCCAAAACAATAAAGTTGGCAGCTACATTAAGATTTTTAGCCCAGGGGTCGTACCAGCTCAGTGTTGGAAATGACTTTAACTTAGGGTTCAGCTGTTTCTGAAACTGTAGAAGATTTGCCACAGCTTCCTCCAGCGGGCTCAATATAAATTGCTTGAATCTTCCGCCACCTGTAGCATTACACTCGGCTTTGTTGGCTACCATTTTCTTTTTAACTTTAAATTTTAAGTCTCGCCAAACCTATATATAAATTTTGTTATATTTTTATAATGCACTTTATATGATCATGCTTTCTTTACCTTCTGCCATCCATCTCACATTATTCTCGGTGGGCCAAGTGCATTTAATAAATTTGATATTTCTTTCCATTTTTTCCGTTTTTTTTTCAGTCATTACTTTTCCTCAAGTCGTTACTAAAAATTGTGTCGACAAAATCAGAGTAGTTTCAAGACAATATCGTCGTCACATTTTCTTACAGAATACCAAATACTTGTCGACAGTTATCAATTATTTTCGATAACGACAACGGGAATACCAATTTCAAAAAAAAAATCCCAAGACGACATTGTCTTGTGTCGATGACGACAACTAGAATAAGGGTGATTATTATGAAACAATGAGAAAGCCGCATGGAATTCATTTCCATTAAGTGTTTCCAACTTTTTAGGAAATAAACGTAGTGAAAATTATAAAGAAATCATTTTTGATTTACTTATTAACTATTCAAAAATCGGTATCTATAATTTTAATAATATAGTTTTCTTCAAATAGCCAATCAGCATTTTAACAATTTCAGCAGCGAACATTTCTCCAGTGTTGCCGTTTTTGTTATTTTAAACCAAAATTGGTTATTTTTTCCCAATGAGGAGATGTGAACTTTTTTTAATTTTGGTAACTTTTTTGGCAATAAAATATATAAATTGTCTTTTCTGTGTTTTTAAATTTTATTTAACAGTAAAGATTTTTATATACGCGTTTTTATTACGTTGATTTTAAATCACTGTTAACTTTTTCATAAAAGTATGTAGTTCGTTGTACAAAATATGTTAATCAGTTCCGTATTACCAAAATATGTTTTAATTGGCGGCATTCTAACGATGAGAACAAGGATTCTGAATTGAACGATTGCTAAGTAAATTAAGTGTTGGTGGTAAAAAAAGCAAAAAACATTAAAAAAATCCACAATGGATAAGTATTTGTATTTTACATGTTTGAATGCATGTGAATTCAACAAAATTTTTTAACTTCACAAGAAACATTTTAACGAACTCTCCGCCACATACGGAATCATGAATCCGGATTGTGCGTGACGTTTACATCCGTAAAACACGTATCCGTCAAAGCTTGTACATAAACGGAATATTAACGGACCGCATTATCGGGTTTTCGAAAACCCTACGTTTTTACTCCGTTTGCTGTAACCGTTTCCGTGCTGTTAAAACGGACTTCACCGTTTTTCATCAGTCTCGATTCCGTAACAAACGGTGTTGTTTATTGCTTTTATAAAAATATAAATATGCAGCCAAATAGAATAGAAAATATATCTAAAATCCTGCAACCCTTCTTTTAAATTTAAAATTGCATGAATTCAAACCAAGGTGCAGAACTAGTGATTTGAAGTACTTTTTTGCGGCTAATCGGAAAGTACTTTTTACATTGAAATAAAAACATAAAACTTAAAATTTTGGTTATATTTTCTCTCATTTGGTAACTTTTTTTAAAAAATTTTTGTCCGTGGCAACACTGCATGTCTTAAAATTCACTTTTTGAATTCGCATTTTGACTTTTCAACCAAACCTTTGGGGATGTCAGCGATGAGCATGGCGAACGTGTCACAAACAGCTTAAGACCGTGGAGAAACGATATCAGGGATTATAGAACAAGAATATGATGGGAGATTATATTTGGTTTCTTATACGGTAATCAAACTCTGAAAAACACAGTCAAAAAAACAAAAGTCAAAATCATTTTTAAAATTGTTATTTATTTATTTTATTTATTAATCATATAATTACAAATTATAAGTTAATACCCTAACCGAGCACTAGCAACAAAGGCATTCGGCTCGTTGTAGCGAAAACAGACCAGAGCCTCTGGTGGGAATTGAACCCACGACCCCCGCATTGATAAGCTAACACGATACCAACTAGCCTACCGGGCGCTCGTAATTGTTATTTAACTTTATATATACAAAAAAAAAAATGTTCAGTACTTTTGACCAGTCCCACATAAGGTTACATGTTTCGATGCGTTGAATTCGAAATGAGGTCGTTTTAACCCATACACCTTTAAAATTTTGAGAAAATTGCAAAAAAAACGCTAAAATTAAATTGGCAAAAAAATGCAGTTATGCAAACGAGAAACCTTTTTACGAACTAAATCAAGAATTTTTATTATGTATTTGGATGTGCTGAATCCGAATCTACATAATAAAAAAAAAATAATATTAAAAAAATTTTCTCGCTTGCATAACTGCATTTTTGTTGTTGCCATTTTTAGCGATTTTAGCGTTTGTAACTTTGCTATTTTGAGCAATTAACTCAAAATTTTGGAGGTGTACTGGTTAAACCGACCTCAAAATCAGATTCAACTTATCGAAATACGAACCTTAGGTAAGTCTAGTTAAAAGTACTGTCCACTTTTTTATTTTTGTGTGTAATAACAATATTAAAACATAAATTAATTTTTTTTTTGTAAATTTTAGGTACCTTAGCTAAAATGTGAATAAAATCATTATTTATCCATCGATTTCCATGATCTATACTTTTTTTTGTAAGTAATGTATGTACCTTTAAGATAAGGTAATAATAGTGTTAAGTTTTTAATTTCCTTTAATTTTTATGAATTAAAAAAAAATCAGTTTTTCATCCAAAATTTTTTTTGGTAGGTTTTCCTGAATAACTCCAAAACTTTTAAGAATATCAAAATACAATGTAAGGTCGATTAAAATATTATATAAATTCGATTTTTTTTAAATATTACACAACAAAATTGGACAGGAAATTCTCAAGTTATTATAAAATATTTGGGGTAGTTAGTCTCTTCAAAAATCTCATATTTTATTAAACAATTCTTTAAAAACGTATCCATAGAATTTAAAATTTTTACTATTTATGCAATAAAGGGATCATAACACATAGAAAAATATAGTGGCTATAGAACTTAATGCACTTTTTTTAAACATTGTTGCGTAGTGTATCTGGCGATATACAATTTGAATATTTTATTTTTACAATATTTTTATTAAATATTCACCCTTATTCTAGTTGTCGTCATCGACACAAGACAATGTCGTCTTGGGATTTTTTTTGAAATTGGTATTCCCGTTGTCGTTATCGAAAATAATTGATAACTGTCGACAAGTATTTGGTAGTCTGTAAGAAAATGTGACGACGATATTGTCTTGAAACGACTCTGATTTTGTCGACACAATTTTTAGTAACGACTTGAGAAAAAGTAATGACTGAAAAAAAAACGGAAAAATGGGAAGAAATATCAAATTTATTAAATTCACTTGGCCCACCGAGAATAATGTGAGATGGATGGCAAAAGGTAAAGAAAGCATGATCATATAAAGTGCATTATAAAAATATAACAAAATTTATTTATAGGTTTGGCGAGACTTAAAATTTAAAGTTAAAAAGAAAATGGTAGCCAACAAAGCCGATTGTAATGCTACAGGTGGCGGAAGATTCAAGCAATTTATATTGAGCCCGCTGGAGGAAGCTGTGGCAAATCTTCTACAGTTTTAGAAACAGCTGAACCCTAAGTTAAAGTCGTTTTCAACACTGAGCTGGTACGACCCCTGGGCTAAAAATCTTAATGTAGCTGCCAACTTTATTGTTTTGGAAATAAATGTGGACTTGATTCCGGTTTTCAAATTAGGTGCTATTGTTTCCAGCACATCTTTGAAGGCTGTTTTATTCATCCAAAAGTAACTTTCAAACCTTTTATAAAAATTAGAAGATTAACATTCTTTAAAGTAACAGACTTTGATTTTGCTACTCACTTGTTATCCGGCAGATTAAAGATATTGGATTTCTGTATGAGAAGTCTTCTTTCCAATACTAGATTTTCTTTATTTTCTTCATCACTGGTATCAGAATTTAAATTACACATAAAAAACATTTTTTCGCAAAAATAATAAACAAAATAAATCTGCCAACTCAATTTTTAGAGATGTGTTTTTGTTTAAATCGATAAACTGTCGACGTCGTTACAACACTATTTTAGAGTACCAATTTTGTGTCGGAAGTGATGTCGACTTCGAAGCAAAGTGATGTTGACTCAAAAACGACGACGACATTGATAACGACAACTAGAATAAGGGTGATTGTTTATTATAACCTCCACCATATATGGTGAGGGTATATATCAGTTTGTCATTCCGTTTGTAATATGTCGAAATATAGGTTTAAGACCCCATAAAGTATATATATTCGTGATCCTTATGCAATTTTAAGTCGATTTAGCGATGTCCGTCTGTCTGTCTGTTGAAATGGCGATCACGACGCGAAGACGCAAGCTGGGGTGCCTATTTTTACCCAGATTATTGAACATCCTCCCGAGCAGTTTGGTATTTAAAATGAGCAAAATCGGTTAAGCTGTTCAAAAGTTATGAGTGAAAATGTGAAGGTACCTCTAAATTTTCCATACAAATTTGTACAATTTTTCTGTATTTATTTTTGTTTTCTGTTAAGTAAGTAAAAATGTTATTAAGTCTTCTTCTTGTTCGATTACATTTACTGTCTTACATACTATGAGAATAATATCATTTTAGAGCAGTGCTGTTCAAAAATAAAAATGTAGTTGTGTTGGTGAGAAAATGAGAATTGCACTGTAAGAAATGTACAATGAGTTAATAGCAGTGTTAGTATCTTTATAAATTTATTTTTTATTGAAAATATGAAAATGTTACTGTCATATGCATAGACATTCATAACACACTTTTAAATCAAATTAACATGTAAAACAACAACAAATTTTACTTATAAGACAGTTATAAGAATCAACTAAATGTCTATATGTCTATATTTTGTATAAAACAGTTAAAAAAAAAAAATAAACAAAAAGTAAATTTTTGAAAGGAAAATAATAAATACATATATATGTTACATTTTATTTTATAAAAAACAAAAAGTTGTAAATTTTTTCCATAATATTAGTGATTTCATTATATTTACATATTAATATTAATAATAATATTAATCTGTAATATGTATGGATTTATTATGATATCCTATTAAAAAAATTGTACTTTTGGAAGAAAAAAAAAATACAATACATTCGATCGGAATAAATGGATGAACGATCGGACTCCAAAGGTGAGTTTTGGTCGGCAACTTTTTGTTGTGTGTTTAGCGGTGCTGCCATATAACCAATTTTAACTATTTTTTTTTGCCGTTTTTTGGGATGCTAGAGATTTTTCAGATTATTTAATAAAAAAAATGTTTTTTTATTTTATTCATGTATTTTTTCAGATTTTTTATATAAAAATATAATATTTGTTCAATATTCTATTTATTTTTACTAAAATTAGACATGTCCAATAAAGTAAAAAAATACAACAAAAATTTGCAATTGTGTTAAAAAATAGTTACAAATTCAAACATAACATTGTGATATGAAAAGTATTAAAGTGTATACACACACATTGACCAACTATGTCTATTCATATCCATTATTTTCCATTTCTATGGTAAAAATATATAATAAAGATAATAAATATGCTATTAATTGTTGCAACATATAACTAAAAACCTATAAAAAATGCAATAATTAGAAAAAAAAAATTGTTTTCATGAAAAAACTGGTAAACAGTTAAGAATCCCAAAAACTGGGATAAAAAATTACACTGTTTATGTGGCAGCACTGCATACACCAAATATAATGTTTTTCAACACTTTAGCAACTTTGAAAATGTTGCCCTCTCATTTAAAAATGTTGCCGCTGAACTCTGTACCATGTTGAATTTCTGGTAGAGCGGGAAAAATACTCTATAGTAAATTATATACTCTTTGGTTTCAGTGACGACTAAAGAGCTAATTATATTATACTTTTGCTAGCTTAAGCAAATGTGCGAGTACATGTAATCAAATGTGTATGACTATATTGTACTTAACAAACTTTTCGTAAAGTTTCGTCAAGTGTCATTTGCTTAAGCAAACAGCGAAACTGACCGCACTTTACTTAAGGAATCATGTGTTTTTAGAAAAACTGTTTATAAAAAAAAAACAAATTTCAATGTACGCGGAAAATATTTTTATAGAAAATTTAATTGAAAATGTTAAAAAACAAACGTGCATGTATAACAAAAGGGGTAGGTTTTGTATTTGTTTTTCGATTGAGATGCAAGCACTGTTGCATTTTTTAGTACTTTTTTATTTATGTTTTCATTTGTTTCTTTTAATTATTTAAAATAAATATAGATTTACTTGTTAATTGTAAAATATTTGTAAATTGAACACATTAAATAATATTTTTCGAAAAAATACATATATTTTGGAAATATAAGAAGAAAACAGTTTTTGCAAAAGTACATATATTTGCAACTACGTGTAGTAAGTATTTAAGTTTAAAAAATACATTGTAGCCACCCAAAAGTCTTCAATAAGTTGATTAAGCATTTGACAGACTTTTCGTTAATTTTTGACAGTAGCTTAAGTTAGCAAAAGTATAATATAGTTAGCCCTTTAAAGCAAGAGCGTAAGAATACATGTGAGTTGAGCAGGGGACAATTGTCCCTGAAATGAACAGCACTGTTTTAGAGCTATATGTGTGTTAAGGTGCGGTCACATTAGGCAAATATTTGACGAAAACTGTCAAATATTTGTTTGCCGTAGTCTGACCATAAAATATTTTTGAGGGGCAAACAACAAAACAGCTGATTTTGGGAAAATAAAATTATTTGCCATCAAACAAAAATGTGCCTAATGTGAACATAGTGTGAACACTAAAGGGCAAATATTTTCCTCATTTTTCGGCAAACAATTATTTGATCTTACAAAATGTTTGTAAGAGCAAACAATGTCAAATAACAGCCGTTTCAACAGTTTTGTCAAATATTAATACTTAAATCATTAAAATCTAAGAAAAATCGTCTAAATATCTAAAATCTTAAAACTGAAATGATTGTATTTGTTTGAAACTTGTAAATTTATTAGTGTTTCCAATTCGGTTCATAAATTACCTGATTCATCGATTATTTGGCTCTATTTTGGTTAATGTCAAAACAAATAATTAAAAAGAAGATTGTGTTGTCAAAAATATTTAAGAATTCGCTTATTCGCATCACTAGATGAAGATCAAAATGGATGAAGATCAAATTGGAATTTGCGTTTTAATAACTACAATATTCTTGGAAATTTTTCAACTTAATTGTTTTTTGTGCAAAAATCAAACTTGGATATTTTAGAAATAGAAACACGCAGATTTTCATACCTTTTTTTTACTTAAAAGCATCTTTAACTCTAAAGCCCAAAACAAATAGTGAAATGGCCAGTGAACAGTGGGAGTGCTGTCAAACTTAGTACAATATTTTTAAGAACTTCTTGGTGAATTTTGTTTGAAAGCTGCTTTTGATTATTAAGAAAATTTTCTATATTCAATTTTACCCAGCGGCTATAGACTGGCTACACTGAATTTGTCAGTTTTAGGCTTTAGGGTTTATATCCACTGATCATGTCTGACAATATTTTCTGCCAAAAAATACCAAGATTCTATGGCAATATTTCTTCGGAATACTTTAAACTTAACTAGGTATTTTACAAAAAGCAGCTCTTTGTGTTTTTATTGATAAAATAAAAACATTTATATTGCATTAATCGATTAATTGCAAATTTTCCGATTAATCGACCCGGATAACCGATTAATCAATTTTCTTCATTTTTCGAATAATGTCCTAACCGGTTAACCGGCAGTGTCGAATAATTGGAAACACTAATATTTATAAAAGTTTTAGAGGGGTTTAATTAAATTTTTTGAAACCTATCTGAACTTAAAAAAAATATTTTGATTTAAAATCTAAAAAATAAGGGTTCTAAAGAACAAAGTGAGATGAATTTTAAAATTTTTGTAAATTTTTTTATTAAAGTTAATTTTATTAAATCACTTTCATTCAAGTTCGGTTAACTTAATTTTTGACAGACCAATTTTCCGAATTTTAAAAAATCTGTTTTTTTGCAAGTAACATCGTATGCTTTTGAGACAATCAACAAAATCAAATAGGAAATTTCTCATCAAATTAAAAAATATTATGACCAATTTAATTAGAAGCAAACTAAACAAAATTTAAACATTTTTGAAACATATGTTATTTTAAAAATCGTATGCAATTGTATGTACACTATAATAGATACAAAGAAAAAATCATTTTATGTATATTACCCAGTTACTTAAAAATGTTTGCTAAGAAAACTTCAGCGTTTGATATACAACCTATTACTATGTAAAGATTTTTTTCTGTGTACAAGAATTTTCGAAAGATAATATTACATGATTTTGCAATAGCTGTTTTTATGCGTCGGTTTGTGTCCTTCGCATACTAATTTGACTTAAGTAACGCTAAGCGTTGGCTTATGCCAAATTTATATGGTAGTGACTTATGCCAACTTTAATAGCTAATGTAGGATTCAGCAGTTAATTTATATTTCAAAATATATCGTTAAAAGTAAAATATTTGCGCTTTTGCCGTTAAAATTAACATCTAGATTAAATAAAACTTAAATAAAACAAACAAATAATCATATGTTTCGTCACTTTGTTTACAAAATAAAATATTAAATAAAAACTTCGGCTGAAGTTTACATTTTTAGCCACCCTCTTATAAGATAAATAACCCCTTGGGAATTAAAAAAGAAAATTTATTTTATATATGTTGTTAAGGTGGCAGGAGCTCCTAGGACGCGCTAGGTCCAAAAACCGAAACACACCCAAAAGTTAAAGGAAATTTTCTTACGATTCCAAATATAGATTTTGTTCTAAAATCCAGGAAATAGAATTCGCGTTAGTTCCATTTTAATTAAATTTTAGATGGTAGAAAAGGAAAAGTGAAGTTTTCGCTTTGAAATAAACTGAAATTTATTGTTCATATTAAACGGAATGGCATTTAGTAAAAAAAATGAAATGCGGCGCTGCGTGCCGCAATGCACCTAAAATTTAAATTTCGTGAAAAAATCTAGCGGTTTTTAAAAAAATTTTCCATTGTGGTGCTATCTTCCACATTGTACCAAGAAATTATTATTTTTTTTTTTTTTGTAAAATGGGCGGTTTTCAGTTTCTGCTATCACCACCCTAAGGTAATCCCTGGGTAACGCCAACGATAGTAACTACAAAACACTAGTATTTTTAAACATCTAAAAACCTAACGCTAATTCTGTTTCACGGATTCTGAAAAAAATTTGCTTTAATTCAAGTTATCACACTAACCATTTTTGGTGTGTTTTGGTTTTTTGGAAATATCGCGTCTAGGGTCCCCGACCCCCTTAACACCAAAAAAATAATTTTTTCATTCCAGAGGGGGTCATATCTTTTTTCCGCAATTCTATTTCCCGGATCTTAAACGAAATGCATGTTGGGAATCGTAAGAAAATTTTCTTTAATAAAAGCCGTCACACTTACGATGTTTGGTGTGTTTTGTTGTTTTTTGAACCGACACATTTAACCCCATAGAGATTTTTTTTTAATTCCAAAGGGGGTGATATTTTTATATTTTTTTGAGGGTGTCCGAAAAAGTAAACTTTTGCCAAAACTTCTTTTTAACGTTTTTCTCCTCTTCCATAAGAACCGATACTGCTTCAAAGCACAACTCAAAAAAACTTGTATCATCCTTTATCAGATTTTAAGTTTTTATAGTTTTTAATTTTTGAGAAAATAAATCTATGTTTTATAATAGTTTGATCAAACAATTTTTATTGTCAAATATTTGTCCAAGTGTGACCATAGGGCAAACATGTTTTCCTCATTTTTGTTTTTCACTATTTGAAAGTTGTTTGATCAAACAAAAAGAGGTGTGACCACAAAATAATCTCTATATTGTTTTGACAAAATTTTGGGCAAATATGTTCAAACATTTTTACGGAAAATATTTGCCCAATGTGACCGTAGCTTTACTCTAAATAACTAAGTTAACGTTAAAAGCAACAATGTTAAAGTCGCTAACAGAGCAATAAATAGATTACTAAAACTAAATAACAAAAGTTCGTTACATAAATTGACAAAACATATTCATATTACAGTTCTTGCAAAATTTAGTATATACGTATATCATCTTCAGCCCCTATGGTGGAGGATTCGGCACAGCCGAATTTAGCCCTTTTTACTTGTTTTTATACCCTTCACCATAGGTGGAAGGGTATATATAAGTTTGTCATTCCGTTTGTAATTTCTACAATATTGATCTTAGACCCTATAAAGTATATATATTCTGGGTCCATATGAAGAGCGAAGTTGATTTAACGATGTCCGTCTGTCCGTCTGTCCGTCTGTGTGTTGAAATGGGTTTTCCGAAGAACCCAGACATGATGAGGACTTGATTCTTTTTTATTTCTGTTACATGTGATCCATTTCTGTTTGCTATTAAAAATCAGACAGATCGGTTAATAAATGGCTGAGATATTAGCAAAAAACCAGGACTACCTCTAATTTTTCCAGTAAAATCCCTTTGTTTAATAAGAGTGTGAAGATAAATACGTAGGTTAAATACGTTTCACAACTATTGTGAATGATATAAATAAAAAATAAATAGTAGTGTCGCCAACTTTTTTTTGCCTAGAAAATGCCAAATTTGACAAGAAAAGCGCTGAAACATATGGAAAAATATAAATTTGAGATTTTACATGACATATTATTTTGGATTAAAATTTTTGGACATTTAAGAAAAAATAAATGGGGATACCGCTTGTTTGTGGAGAGCTATGAGGTAGTAGATTCCAACGATGTATTCATCTCCTTCAGAATACCATGGTGAAGGGTATATAAGATTCGGCATAGCCGAATTTAGCCGCTCTTACTTGTTTTTTTAATATGAGCGATTTTTCCGATTTTGTTATTTTTTATATTTTATTTTTTTTTTTAAATTAATTTTTTTTAAATTTTGACTTTTTTTGTTTTGATCTGTTTAACGATTTTTCGCAATTTTGACATTTTTTGTTTTTGTAATTTGAACGATTTTTTTCAATAACTTTTAATTTTTTTAAAATCTAATGTCATTCCCAAATTTTTCAACCACATGAAAAACAATCGATTGATTGTATTCCCAAATTGTAAATCGAATAAGATATCTTATGAATTCTTAGGGGAAAAAACTTAAAACAAAATTTAAATAGGAAAAAAACCTAAAAAATAAAATTCATAATATTCTATTGTTTTTTTACTGCAAAGAAAATATTCTTTTAGATCCTAAAATTTAAATAAAAAGTACCAAAAATATATTTTTACATTGGCAAAAATTTATAAATCTACATGTATTTTTTTTTTAAATTACTTTCACAAAATAATTTTGAAGTTTTATTTTACATAGGTACTCCGATAATTTTGTACTTCAAAGAAGTAAAAAAAAATAAAAGTAATTAACCTATTAATTAAAAAAATACCACATCCTTTTGCAGGTTTTTTGTTCGTTCTGATATGTAGATAACTTAAAATTAATAAAGACAACAAATATTATTTCGCAATAAAGATAATATAAGCGGTTTTCATTCTTGGTGTTATATTTACAAACCTTTTATATTTACAACGATTTTATACTACAAAGCGTGAACGCATTTTTCGTCTATTAACTTACCGCATTAACACAGCTATTGTAAATTAATGAATCAGCTGATTTTTGTTTTGTTTTTTCCTCAATTTGAAAACTTAAAATATCAAAAAATTGAAAAATGCCCATAATTACGGAACAAATACAATTATAATGTTTTTAGTGCAAAATGCAACTGACGAATTAGAATTTGCAGAGATTCTGGGTTTGAAGGTACAATATTACTTGTAATAATAAAAACCAATAACTGCTGAATTGCACTATCGGTCCATCTTTTATTACTTTTTTTTACGCTTTTGTTTTAAGTTGGGGTTTTCATTATTGCGATCCATAATTCAATTTTATTTTAATAGTGTTAACAAAATCAAAAATAAAAAAATCATTTTATTATTGTGGTGTAGTAAATGGTAGTACTTTTACTATATCTACAACCTTCACAAGGTTTACAAGGGTTCTTTACTACCAAGAGTGAAAACCCTTATTATCTTGCAATAAAAAACAATTTATAAAAAATATGATTATATGATCTAAAATCCTATTAAATACCATTCATTTACCAAAATAACAGATCAATAATACATAAAAACTTTTTTTCTTCTTCAAAAATATTGTCTAATCATTAACTATCAACATAGATTATATTGTAGATTCAAATTGATTAGGACAAACACTTGAAATGAATGACTTCATTAGATTTGTTATTGGATACTTTAAGAACTAAAGTTCATAACAAAAACTGTAAAAAATAGAGGATAAATTTAAATTGTTAAAATTCGTTGATGTTAGTCTTATTGTGTGTTGCGTCCGGGCTTGTTAATTTGTTTCCAAACACTCAGTATAAAATTGACAATCATCAAAGCATTAACCTAACAAGGGTATGAATACCGAAGAGGGTTGTATAGCGACAACCGAAAAGACGATGCGATTGATTATATACGATATTATATTATTATATGATATTATACGATGCAATTGATTGCATGTTATTTTCTTAATTCCCTTTTCAAAGTTGCTTCCAAAGTTATGTCTATTTATACGGTGAATGTGCATGAACAAAAGAATAATACATATGTGTAAATTGGCTTTAAGTATTCTACCCTGCTGACTCTGTCGATTTTTTCACTTTTTATTCTCCATAATTTACTAATAAAAATTTTTATGTTTCTTTGCAATAAAAAAACAAATTATAAAAAGAATATTTATACTTACTACTTATAAAAAAATATATTATTTCTTCAAAGAAATCCTTATTTTGAGGATTATAAATTTTTCTAAATATATAAAAAGTTATTTTAAAAAATATTTAATAATAAAATAAAAAAAAAACCGCCATATGTATACACATTTTGTTGCATTTGTAGCAAATCAATTAAAAAAATCAATCAAAAGGCTAGCAAAATTTCAGCAAAAGCACCTACATTTCTAATTCCTAAATTTTGCACATATTCTAAGAAAACAAATATAAAAATTCTACTTTTTAATTTTTGATGCTTACTCTTGTAAAGCTGAATTCAGAATTTCTTGATGATACTATATTAGAGCTCGATATTTGTGTAGAAGATAAATCACGAAATATTAAGTACATATTAAAGTTCGTAAAATACATAAATTAAAAAAAAATTTAAATTAAAATAAAATATAAATAAAAAAAAAATAAATATAAATATATGAATTTAAAAATATATATATATATATTGATTTGAATCGTTTGAATATTTAATGAAAATAAATTATTTATTTTATTTATTTAACCTTTTGATAAATTCTAAGATTAAAAACGAAATTTAACGAGTACTAGCTGCCAGGGCTATCGGCTCGGTGTAAAAATAATAATATAAAGGGATTTCCAATAGGTACTTGACAACTTTGAATGTAATGCGAACGCACTATTTCACTGATCATCTAACTGCTGCATTCATTTTTTTCAGTAAACTCGACATTTTCAACATGGTAAAGTACACGAACGAACAACGTATGGAGTCGGTGACCGCAATTTTAAGAGCAAAATCATCTTCAGTGACGAAGCTCATTTTTGGCTCGATGGGTCCGTCAATAGCAAAATATGCGTTATTGGTTTGGTGAAAATCCACATGTTCTTCATGAATCACCACTTCATCCACAAAAAATATCTGTTTGATGCGGTTTGCATGCGGTGTCATTGAGCTATATTTTTTCGTCGACAATAACAATCGTTATCGCGCCAAGATTACCGATTATTTTTGGCTCGAATTGGAAAACATGGACTTGGACGACATGTGGATTCAACAGGACGGTGCCACAAACCACAGAGCACACGTTACAATCGATTTAGTGAAGAGTAAGTTTGGTGAGCGTGTTATCTCAAGAAATGGACCAGTCAATTATCCGCATCGTTCGCGCAATTTAACGCCTCTACACTTTTTTCTTTGGGGCTACGTCAAATCATTGGTATATGCCAACAAGCCGATGACGTTGGAAGAACTAAGAGCCAACATTAAACGCGAAATAGCGACCGCTACGGCCGAAATGTGTGACCGAGTCATCAAAAATTGGGTCCAACGAATCGACCGCTGCCGGCGTGCCCGCGGTGGCCATATGAACGAAGTCGAGTTACATTCATAAATGTTTTGATTGTATTTCAAGTCGATCATAAAGTTTTGGAAATATCTCAAATGGTTTGCGTTTTATTTAAAAAAAAGTTGTCAAGTCCTTATTGGAAACCCCTATATGTACAACTGTGGAAGAATATTTTTGGGGTTGTTTACAAAAGCACTAAATTTAAAGCTTTTGTTTCCCTTATAAAGTTAAAGATACTGTTGATGTTTGTTGTTGATGGTTCTTGTAGAATATTGAGAGCTGGAGTGTTGTTGAGATGTTTGAGCCTTATATTATGTAATGACTAGCCCGATACTTCGTTACCGGTATTTTTCAATATCGAAATATTTTGAGAATAAAATATTCTATTTTCTAAAGATTTTACTATTGAAATAAATTTGTTTTATCTTTTGAAGTGGATGTTTAAATTTAAAGTTTTAAATTTCTAGTCATTCAATTTCTAGTCATGCGCAGTGTTAACTGTTTTAATATCACTTGTTCCCCTTTCCATCCCATTTTGTTCTCCTTGTCTAATGATTCATTTCCACTCGTTCCCATTCCATTTATTTCCCCTCGTCTAATGTTTCAATTACACTCGTTCCCCATTCCATTTTATTTTTTACCCTATTAAATGCATTGATTTCACTCGTTCCTCATTTCATTCCATTTCAATTCCCTTGTTAAGTGTTTTAATTCCACTCGTACCCCGTTTCATTCCATTTCGTATTCCTTGTCTAGTGTTTCAATTTTACTCGTACCCTTTCCATTGCATTTCTGTCCCCTTCCAATTTGCAATTTTACCTTGCAAATAATTCCCCATGTATACCATAGCGAGCAAAGCCCGCTACGTTGTTAGCGTAGAAAATGGTTGCACGGGGGTATACGGAGTTCCCAGATAATTACCCGGAGTCCTTAATTTTTACCATGTCCCAGACCAAAATTCTAAAATGTACCCCAATAATGAGTTAGCCCATACTCCAGGTAACACATATTACAAATTTCAGATTTTTCCCTTTGAACCCCCATTTTAACCATGTCAATGGCTAAAATTCTAAAATGTAGCTGATCAATGAGTTAGCACATACTCCAGTTATCACATAATTAAAATTTCAGCTTTTTGCCTAATCGGTGGGGGCAGTCCGTTAAGAAGGAGACTGTTCAACTTTTTGCCCCTCCCCGTACACATTACCAAAAATCCGACCTTTGCACCAAATTTCAACTTTCCAGTTCCAGCGGTTTTGGCAGAGAATAAAAGAGATACGGAGCCTGCATACTAAATTTCAACTTCCTAGGTCCAACGGTTTGTGCAGGCTGTTAAGGGGGAGACTTCATCGATGAGTTAGCACATACTCCAAGAAAAGCATATTTCAAATTTCAGGATTCTAGCTATAGGAGTTTGGGCAGACCGTGAAAGGGGGTTTTCCCCGTTTTGCTCTTCCCCGAAGGAACTTCCAAGAATCTCGTATTAGCGAATGTCTACGTCGTAGGGGAAACCTACATACCAAATTTCAGCGTCCTACCTTCTTCGGTTTGGGCTGGGCGATGTTGAATGAAATAAATAAATATTTACATATTTACACATTTGTCCATTTGCACATTTACCCATTTGCACACGTGCATATTTACACATTTTCATATTTGCACATTTACATTACCATCAAACCATCGATCCATCAAACCATTAATCTATCAAACAATTAAATTTTCACTTTTGTACATTTGCAAATTTTCACATTTGCACTTTTGCAAATTTGCACATTTACACTTTTGCAAATTCGCACATTTGCAAATTCGCACTTTTGCAAATTTTCACATTTGCAAATTTCTACATTTTTACTTTTGCAAATTTGCACTTCTGCAAATTTGCACTTTTGCACTTCTGCAAATTTGCAAATTTGCACTTTTGCACATTTACATTGAAGGAAGAATCTGTGTACCAAATTTTAACTTCCCAGCCCAATCGGTTTTGGCAGGCCGTCTAGGGGGAGAATTTCAACCTTTTCTGCTTCTCCCCGTTTGATTTTTCAAAAATCAAACGGGGAGCCTGCATACCAAATATGAACTTCATATGTCCAACGGTTTAGGAAGGCCGTACAGGGCGAGAATTTCACCCTTTTCTGCCCCTTCCCGTTGGATTTTTCAAAAATCACGTCTTAGCTGTTATCTACACTGGAGAAGGAAACTGCATACCAAATTTCAACTTCCTAGGTCCAACGGTTTGGGAAGAGACTTTTCGCCCCTTAAACCCCCATTTTTAACACATCACTGGTCAAAATTCTACAATGTACCTTATTAAGGAAGGCGTATATCAAAAATCAGGTTTCTAGCTAAAGGGGTTTAGGCAGGCCGTGAAAGGGGAGTTTTCCCCTTCTTACCCCTCCTCGAAGACATTTTCAAAAACCCCTTCAGTCAGTAACGTTATTCCTTTATATATAGAGATGTGCATTCATTAAGCAGGGTGGTTTAGGGTTAAGTTACAGTTGCATGTGGTACTTTTAGGCAGAGTTCGTATTTGCACACCACGAAGTGCTCATTTTACTTCTTTCATGTACATATAACTGTACATGAATGAAATATCATCAATGTGTTTCATTTTTATACCCTCCACCATATATGGTGAGGGTATATATCAGTTTGTCATTTCGTTTGTAATATGTCGAAATATTAATACCCCATAAAGTATATATATTCGTGATCCTTATGCAATTTTAAGTCGATTTAGCGATGTCCGTCTGTCTGTCTGTTGAAATGGCGATCATGACGCGAAGACGCAAGAGGGGGTGCCTATTTTTACCCAGATTATTGAACATCCTCCCGAGCAGTTTGGAATTTGAAATGAGCAAAATCGGTTCAGCGGTTCAAAAGTTATGAGTGAAAATGTGAAGGTACCTCTAAATTTTCCATAAAAATTTGTACAATTTTTCTGTATATATATTTTTTTTTTTTTTGTTAAGTAAGTAAAAAAAAATGTTAAGTCTTCTTCTTGTTCGATTACATTTTTTGTCTTACATACTATGAGAATAATAACATTATTAGAGCTATATGTGTATTACTCTAATGCAGTGGTGGCCAAAGAGAGAATTTCCTATCACGCGGGGTTGATGCACAAAATTCTGCTAACGCAATTAAAATACACGTACACTATAAACATGAAGCCATACCTTCGTGCAAAAAAAAATCTTATTTTCCACAATTGTAAAGTTTTTATAGTGTATAACTGGTCAGAGTAAATTTCAATTTCGTGTTTTGCTGCTACACACACAACCAGTTATACACTATAAAAACTTTACAATTGCCACCACTGCTCTAATAACTAAGTTAACGTAAAAAACAACATTTTAAAGTCGCTAACAGAGCAGACGTCTGTAAATAACATTACTAAAACTAAATAAATAACATTACTAAAACTAAATAAATAACATTACTAAAACTAAATAACAAAAGTTCTGTTACATAAATTGACAAAACATATTCATATTACAGTTTATGCAAAATATAGTATATATGTATATCATCTTCAGCCCCTATGATTGCCGGAGGCTGGGCTCATATAGAATGAGGTAAGGTCCAGAGGAGCTGGATCGTCATTAATACGTCCATTAATTATACCGACAGGAGAAAGATATGTAGATCCAGCTCAGATGGTGTTTTTCTCGCTTTCGTATATTTGGTTGACAAACATATTATCGTGTAGCGCAAGTTTCGCAACAAATCTGGCTTGCAACGACATGGCGTACCCACAGAAGGGTAGAACATCGGTATTTTCATAGACGTAACTATTTGAAAATCGTTTTATGAAATTTTCATAATTTTTTCCGATGCATTTTCTTAGGATTTTCCGTTCAAATATCTCCAATTCTTTGGCTACTATAGGAGATATAGTAAACCAGATTGGGTTTTTCTGTTAAGCTTTGTTGGTTGTTCGTTTCATTCCAAAAAATGTATTTTTGTTTTTGTAACTAAAGACATTTATATCTAAAGAAAGAGAAAAATACATAATTACTTTAGTGCCGCTACTTTTGAATTTGTGGCACTGAATTAACTAAAACAATACCCTGCCCCATGGCTAGGTCCAAAGAAATTTATATATAAAGAAAGAGCAAAATGCATAATTGCTTTAGTGCCGCTACTTTTGAATAGGTGGCGCAGAATCACAGTAAAACTATACCCTGCCCCATGGCGATATAGCCTTGGATTGGGCTTTCAATTAATTTATTTACCAAAAATATTAAATTAACTACATACTTTAAATTATAATGCATTCAGATGTTGCTAGTAGACTTATTACATAATTTTAAAGTCAATTTTTCAAATGTTTGACGTAATAAAAACATTTTTTTCACATTTTTATGTCAAAAAAAATTTTTGTAGAGGAAAATAGTATTTTTTTTATTCCATTTGTATTTTTGAGAATTGAGGGATTGGCAAATGTATACATATTTATGTTAATTTTTTCTTTTATACAAAAATACACATGAATAAAGTGCAATATTGTGCTTTTAAACATCTAAATGAATATTGATTTAAAAAATTCAGGTATAATATGCACATAAAACATATATTTTTTATAGTTTTTGGCAAATATTCATTTATGTTACGAAGAAAATAGAAAATCAATATTACTCTACTGCATATTGTAGCACAATATGGCTAATGGAGACTAGCTCTGCAGCAAAATATGACTAATGGAGAATGCATCTTCTAATGGGCCATCTGTTGACAAATAGATCCAACTCATGTTCTTTATTTAACAAATTAATTTCTTTGCTGTATTCTCTCTATTAGACAAACACACTTCAATTTTTTAAAGAAAGAACATTCGTTGCAACTATTTATCAATACGTGGCGCATCAGAAAGTGCATTCTCTCCATTAGGCATATTAAGCTGCAGAGCTAGTTCCCATTAGCCGGAACAAAATTGAGTATTTGACGAAAACTATGCTTTAAAATATGTTTTTTGTGCAGTCCATGTTTAAAAAAAACCAGTGAAAATGTAAAGGTGCCTCTAAATTGCCCATACAAATTTAGTACAATTTCATAGTAGCGACTGGTACATAACATATTTTCTCATATATTTCACCAGTCGCTTAGCAGTAAATATTTTGTATTCACCTCAAACATTTTTTCACCACTAAAATTTCTTTTCACCACAAAAAATTTTTTCACCTTAAAAATTTTTTTCACTTCTAATTTTTTTTTTCCACCAAAAAAGTTCTTTACACATCTAAAAAAGTTTTTCACCTCAAAATATTTTTTCACCTACAAAATTTTACTTCAAACGTTTTTTTATATCAAAAACAGTAGAGAACATCTTTTTAGGATATTGGTGGAGGGTATTCAAAGATTCGGCACAGCCGAATTTAGCCCTTTTTTACTTGTTCATTTATGGTAATTTCTCTTACGCACACATTTAATTTTCTCATTATGGTATATTGTGTCTCATGTTTTTATTCTCATTCATGTTATGAAAATTGAAATTTACACAACATGTTCTCGTGTGAAACATGAAATAACACATTTTGTTTTCATATACCACAAAATGAAATAGTGAGTGAGACTGCTGCTGAAAATTTTCATGATAGGCTTCGTGATACTTTTTTCATTATACACTTCGTGATACTCTTTTCATAATACACTTCGTGAAATCAAAAAAAGGATAGACGTGTTGTTTATTCGGTCACTGAATTTATTAAAATATCGGCTTATTAGTGTTTAAAAAAATATATAAAAAAAACAACAGCGCTTGGACGCTTAAAAAATAATATATTTATTACAAAAAACAAACAAACCGTGTTCAATTTTAAATTTAAATAAAAAAAACATTTATAAAAACCCTTAACAAACAGGGATTTGTCTTGTTTGTTTTGTCTATTTTTTTTTTTTCTTTCTTATAAAGAAAAGAGCATATGAGCTCTATAATTCAAGAGGAGAGAAGGCTCAGTGCAAATGGCAGAAATGCCTACGTTTTTCTAAAGGGAGATAACATCAATGTTAATAAAAACATTAGTGATCCCAATTACAACAAAAATTATTTAACCGCAAAAACAATTGAGAGATCCCGTTCATGTTCTCCTTTACTCTCATGTGAAAAAATTAAAACCAATAACACAAAGGAACATGAAAATATAAAAGTACCAACAAATACAGTGCCTAGTTTAACAACAACACACAAAACACTGTCTGCTTTGACTTCACCAAAACCTACAGCTACAATATCAACAAATAGTGAGATTATTAAAACACCAACAACATCTTCTGCTACGTTAAACAGTGATATCAATATTATGGCTCAACCTAATAATTTAAAACCGCCCCAAAGTATGCTTCACTTTCCGTCAGTAAGTAGTTTAATATTAACCCCTCAACTGGCGCAACACCCAATGTTGACCTGCCAGTCATCATTACCGCCAAACCATTGGTACAGACTGGATTAGACAGGTATGTTAAAATAGTTAAGAGGAAAAGAAGCCCAAAATCGGCTAAAACAGCTCCCTATCCTAAGCTTAGTAGGGGTGAAATAAATGTCACTCAATCCCAAAACCGTTTTGCCATACTGGAAAGCGAAGATAATGATGCCCCGGTGATACCTAAACCACAAAGACCTCCCCACATCTATCTAAGAGAGCAAAATTCAAATGAATTTGTCAAAACCCTAGTCAGCCTTACTGGGGAAAACTCTTTTTATATTGTGCCAATAAAAAATGACAAAATTGTTGAAACTAAGATTCAAGTTCAATGTGAATCCAATTTCAGAAAATTAGTATCATTTCTTGAATCCAGAAAAAAAAAATTTATACTTACCAGTTGAAGAGCAGCAAAGGTCTTCAGATAGTGATTAAGGGTATTGAATCATACAATGACCCACTTGAAGAAAAGAAGGCACTCGAAATCAACGGCTTTAAAGTTAAGTCCGTTGTTAATATTAGAAACCGGGATAAGCTCCCCCAACCCCTTTTCCGAGTTGAATTAGAGCCTGGCGATATCAAGTTGAAGAAACATGAAACACACCCTATTTATCAACTTAGGTACTTGCTACACTATAGAGTTACAGTTGAAGCACCACATAAGCGACGAGGACCTGCTCAGTGTACGAACTGCCAGGAGTATGGTCACACTAGGTCTTATTGTAGACTACATGCAGTTTGCGGTGAGCTGCATAGCACAGCTGACTGCACCAAACCAAAGACAGTAAATACTGAAAAGAAATGTAGCAATTGCGGTAACCCCCATACTGCTAATTACAGAGGTTGTGAGGTATATTTAAAATTAAAAAACTCAAATTTGAACAGAACCCGAAACCCCAGTTAGAACCGGAATTTTATATTCCACAATACCCACAAATTATCACCAACAGTGCTTCATACTCTGAAGTTCTAAGAGGACAACCACAGCCCCCAAAAACTCCACAAGCCGCACAAGTCAATCCAAATGCTCCACTTTCTTAATCTGAACCCCAGATACGAAATTTCAGCAGACTTGAAGCATCCATTGAATCCCTGGTTCAAACTGTTACTAACTTTACAAACTCAATGAGTAATATGATGCAAGAGATGATGAGAAATCAGTCTATTTTGATGCAAGCTTTGTTAACTAAACCATGAACAGTTTGAAAATATGTTACTGGAATGCTAACGGCATATGCCAACATAAAGAAGAGCTCGAGTATTTTCTCAGAAATCAGCAAATTGACGTAATGCTTATTTCTGAGACCCATTTAACCCTGAGAAGTTAATTTTCAATTCGCGGGTACACAATGTATGATACTAAGGACCCAAGAGGCAGGTCATGTGGAGGATCAGCTATTCTCATTAAATCTAGATTAAAACATTTTCTTATGTGTGATCTTTGCGAAAATTATCTTTAGGCCACTTCTATATGTTTTGAAGAATTCGATAAGGACTTAGTGATTTCGTCAATTTATTCTCCCCCCAGATTCTCCATAACGGAGGATCAGTACACAGGCTTTTTCGAATCATTAGGACCGCGTTTTTTGGCAGCTGGAGACTATAATGCCAAGCATACATTCTGGGGGTCACGGCTTGTTACCCCTAAGGGCCGTGTTTTGTTTAATACAATTTCTAAGCTGGGTATGGATGTGATCTCTAGTGAAGAACCCACGTACTGGCCAACGGATCGTCGGAAAATACCCGATCTGATAGACTTTGGAATAACATTGTCTATTGCAAGAGAATTGGTCCATGTGGAACCATTATTGGATCTCTCATCTGATCACACACCTACAGTTGTTACTATTTTAAACCCCCGAGGAATTGTACCCCCCTCTGGTGACTTAGCACTGACAGGCAAAACAACAGATTGGTTGAAGTATAAAAAATTTATCAGTACACATTGCTCGGAAAACATACCGCTAAGAACACCGGAAGATATCGACCTCTCGATTCAAAATTTTGAACTAAATCTCAAACTTGCTGCTCAACTTGCTACCAAACCCCCCCGACACAACAGACAAAATATTATTTTGTCTGCCGATGTCGAACGACTCTTAAATGAAAAAAGAAGAGCTCGAAGAGAGTGGCAACAGCACAGATCTCCTCAACTTAAGGAACGGTTGAAAGAATGCACTAAAAAATTAAGAAAGCTACTTGAACATAAGAGAACTGCTTCATTAAATAGATATCTTGAAAATTTAGATCCAACATCAAGAACTGATTACTCATTACGGCGTGCAACGAAAAATTTAAAAAGACCTGTCTTATGTAAGCCTCCTTTGAGAAAATCAGACGGAGGTTGGGCTAGAAATGATACTGAAAAAGGAGATCTGTTTGAAGAACATTTAAGAAAAGTATTCACGCCAAATATAACAAGTTCTGTAACAAAGTTGCCACCGATTTTACCCCAGCACCGAGCAGCTACCCGATTAACGTTTGAGATGAGAGAGGTCGAAAAGGCTATTTTTGAACTAAACCCCAAAAAAGCTCCTGGTATCGATGGAATCGGTAACAGGATGCTCTTGGAGTTACCCCGTATAGCATTAAAGATAATTCTCTTTATTTTTAATGCTGTTATACGCCTTGAATACTATCCCCCAGAATGGAAAGTTTCACTCGTTAAAATGATACCCAAGCCAGGCAAAGATCACACAAAAGTGGAATCGTATAGGCCTATAAGCCTATTATCCAATTTGTCAAAGCTGTTCGAGAAAATCCTAATGGAAAAGATAACTGTTTATGTGGAACAAACCAACTGTATTCCATCACACCAATTTGGCTTCAGGAAAAAACACAGCACCTTTGAGCAAGCCCACAGGCTAGTTACTGTTGTCAGAAAAACGTTCGAGGAGAAAAAATACTGCTCTGCCCTTTTTATCGATGTTTCGCAGACTTTCGATAAGGTTTGGCATGAAGGTCTACTGTTTAAAATAAAACTTTTGTTACCAACAAATACTCACAAGCTACTCAAAAGCTATATAACAAATCGAAAATTCACTCTTGCTGAAAAAAGTTTTGTCAGCTCTCCTCAGGATATACAAGCCGGAGTTCCACAAGGTAGCATTTTGGGTCCTCTGTTATATATCATTTATACTTCAGACATGCCATTAGATATTAATACCCACACATCGACTTTCGCTGACGATACTGCAATCTTAAGCGTCCACGATGACTCAAAAATAGCGTCTAGAATGTTACAGACTCACATTTCACAATTGGAAGCTTGGTTGGATAAGTGGAAAATTAAGGTGAATGAACAGAAATGTATCCACATTACTTTCACACTGAGAAAAGAGACGTGTCCACCCATTAAAATTAATAATCTGAATATACCCCAACACACATGTGTGAAATATCTCGGTATTCACCTTGACCGTCGACTCACGTGGAAAAATCATATAGATGCGAAAATAACTCAGATGAGGCTAAAAACTGCTCAACTCGCTTGGCTTACTGGCAAAAACTCTAAACTAGGCCTGGACTGCAAATTACTCATTTACGATTCGATCATGAAACCCATATGGTGCTACGGAATTCAGCTCTGGGGTACTGCCTCTGCGTCTAATATAGGGAAAATTCAAAGAATGCAAAATAAATTCTTGAGGACGATCACGAACGCACCCTGGTATGTTAGGAATTACAACATACATAAAGACCTGAATGTACCCCTGGTCAAAGATGAAATTATTAGACACTGTCAACGCTATTTAACAAAACTGGAAACACACCCCAACATACTAGCCCGTAACTTAACTAATAATCACGGCCACCAGCGTCTTAGGAGGAGGGACACTGCGGATCTGGTCCGCTGATAATAAGGGGAAATAATGGTCCCAGTTGAACCACATAACATCAGTCTGGCACTGGCTGGACTTAACGATTAATATTTAGTTTTAAGATTTGGATAATTATTGTTAATTTACAGTTTTTAAAAGTGAAGATTCAATAAATAATATGAAATATGGAAAAAAAAAAATTTTTTTTCTTCGTAGCTAAATTATGCACTTGTAAAATTTAATGTAAAACACAAAATTAAGGTCTAAATTAAAATAATTTAAAATTAATTTGTTTTTTAAATTGATATTTCTAAAACTAAATCATAGATATTCAATGTCAAATTAAATTAAATACCCGGAGAAAAGATTGGTTGGAATTCGATTAAGGCCATTTAAATATATTTCTTAGGAAAAAATTTTATTTAGAATTACCTATAATCAATTAATAATGCTTAAATATTGCATTAAGAAATAAAAAGAGGGAAAAAGAACTTAAAACTATCCTATTATTCAATTATTGGTATTTCCAATCAACTCTTAAAATAAAATTGACTTAAAATTTATTAATTGCGTACAGTAGTAGGAACCATTTATTTAGTTAAAATACTAGATAATCGGTGCAATCTATCACAATTATTAAAAAATATATCAATATTCAAAAGTGGCTACTAATCAAATGTGCCATTAAATTAGGGTATCAGGGTAGAAAAAATTCCTTCTTTTTAATTTATTTTTTTTTTTAATTTGATATAGATTTTTTGAAAAAACACGATTTTTTAATTTTTTTTGGTTGCATAGCGGCGTGCAAAATTAGAGTTTTTAATAAAATTATAAAGGAAAGTGAATTTAAAAGGTAAATGTACATATAAAATACAAAATTTTGCAAATGTTGTTATTTTACCTGTCATTTACAGTTTATTCTACCCACATAATTTCCTGAGGGTTTATTATAGCGGTAAGTTTTATTTGTGTCATGTATAAACCATACAAAATTCAAAATAAAAAACAATAATAAGGAATCATAAATTTTTAAACTTAAATGAACTCAAAATTTATAATAACAAAAAATTAAAATAAATAAATAAATAAAATATAATTTTGCAACTATATAATAACTTATAATATCAAAATCTTAACTAAAATCTTGTTCGTAAGAATAATCAAGTTTAACGTTATTGGGATTTATTTCGGAAATATTTAATTTTGTTATTAATAGATTATTCAAGGTAGTGTTGTTTAAATTATTCCTTAATTTAGTTAATGCGAAAGCAAGGACACTAAAAGCCCGTTCAACCGAAACTTGGCTTGCATTAACTGCGAGAGCAACATTCATCACATTAAAAATATCTTTATCCAAAGGAGTGGTCTTCCAATATTCAAGAATATCGGTATCAAGTGAAACCATCTTTGTGTTGGACAACAACATTAATTTTTGTCTAAAAGTGAGCTGAGTTTCTGCACTTCTGGGTGTATTGGCTGCCGAACTTATTATGCGCTGAGCAAGTTTGGCATAAGCTGCGCTGGAAGTAGTGGGCTGCTCTTCATTTTCTTCTGGAGTATTATTAGACTCAAATAAATTTTCTGTCTGTTGCAAATATATTCTTGAGTTCACCAGATTTTGTATGACATCAAATCTTTTTACTAAATGTGTCTATATTAAAAACAAATATGGTAAAATTAAAACCAAATACTCAATCTAATGATTAGGATTATTAAAATCTTACCAAAGCTTGGGATTTTTGCTCTTCTGACATCATAAATACAAAGCTGAAACAAAAGCATCATTTTCCAGAAGCATCTTTTTCGGTTTTGCATTGCTAGATGTAACTGTAATGCGGTACTGCTTGTTAGGTCTTCTAACTCTATTTCACACGTTAACCAGTCTCTGTAGAAATCACCTAATACATACTGTTCTTTTTGTAACTGTTTTGTGCACTTGGCCAAAGTAGCAAACGAAATAACAATATCTGAGACAAAATCCCAATTTATTTCGTTCTGAATGTCAGTTGAGTCAAAAAATTCAGAATTGATATAGTCTTTCAAATTCTGTAAAGATCTCATCATTTCATATACTGAATTCCACCGTGTGGTGTTGTCAAGGACTGGCATTTGCTTATCCACACCACCTGCACGGACTAGATTACGTATTTTTTTTAACAACTTTCCTGCAATCTCCAATTTCGGTTTCAAAATTCTTAATAACGTCATAAGCCGCAAGCTGAATAGTATGGGCTGCACATCTTACAACAGATAGTAATGCCGACAAAGTATTGTGTACATTTTCATCAATTGTGTCATTTTCATCAGCTGTATCATCGTCCTCCACAGTTTCTTCTACCTGCAGTTCTTGTAGTATTTTTCCTACTTTTATGACCTTGGCGCCATTATCCGTTGTAGTAGAATAAGTTTGATTTATATCGATATCATAACTTTTAAGACACTTTAAAATTTCATCTTTTAAATACGACGCCTTATGTCTTTTTTCTAAATGGACCATGCCTATAACATTATTAAAAAATTTATTTGATAAATTTCATAGAAAATTCGGTTAAAAAAATAAGCAAAATTTTTAAAGACAATTTTTTTTTTTTAATTTTACTTGTATAGTGTACTTACCTAATGTGTTGATGCATATTTTAGAATTATGTATATACTGAATATTTATTTCAAGTATACTGCGATCCATTCTTGTCGCAATGTCAAGTTTTAGTGAAATCATTTGATTATTTATCTTATGTTTTATAATCTCTTGTATTTTAACACTGGATGACCCCAGTAACTTCACAATGTTCCGTGAGTTTAAATTTCTATTAAATGCATTTTCGTATGGGCAGATTAAAGTTTTAAAAAACTCTCGATCATCAAATGGGATATTTTTACCAGTAATTAAACCCACACAACATTTTAAAAAATCATATTTCAGATTTTTTTGGAGATGGACCAGTACATTCTTTATTATTCCGTTTGTTTGTAGGCGGAATTTCTTTTTTATGAACTAATTTATAATGGCGGACAATGTTATATTTGTTAGCATTGCTTAGTTTTTTCTTGCACTCAATTTTATTTTCAGTTTCTAAAACTTATAATAATGCATAATAATAATCTTTTATGAGTATCACGCATTTATATATGAAAATAAAAATTTTCATTCCATGTTTATCTGCCATAAGCATAAACATTTAATTGATTTTCATAACACACTTATGAATCAAATTAGCATGTAAAATAACAACAAATTTTCCTTATAAGGCTGTTATGCATATGGCTATGTCTATGCATATGGCTGTAATAGCCTTTTTCCACTGGGCTACATCTTGCATCTTTCATCAATTTGCAAAGATGTTAAAACCTTCCCAAAGAATTATACAGGCCAAAAATTCTACATCTGCAAATAATTATCCTTTCTCATTTTCTTCCATGTTACATCTTTCGTTATTTTTGTGCCATCACTAGAAAACTGACATTGCAGAAAATAAACAAAAAAAATTTTTTCAACAAAGAAAAAAGAAGCGGCACATGTAATAATTTAATTTTTTTGTCTACCAAAAATTCTTCTTCACCATCATCTTCTTCCAGAATGGTCTTTAATATTTCAATGTACTGCATTAAAAATCGGGTTTGTTCTTGCAAAGCAACAACTACTCCAATGTTTAATGCTTTATCTAAATCCATTTTTTATTTTTAACAGAAAATATTCGTCTTTTTCTTTTATTTTTTTGACAGTTGAATAAATGACAGATGAAAGATGTTGCCAATGTAAATACATGTTTCACGTTTTCAACATCTTCCATCCGTTTCACAAAGATGTTGTTCAGAGTAAAAAGCCTATAAGGTTTTATCATGTTGGATTTTTTAAGAAAATGTATAAAAAGGACAACGGTATGCCAATACGTTTTACAATGATGAATAAGGACAAACAGTTATAGAAACAAAAAAAAAAAAAGATTTAAACAAAAGCACGTGGTTTTTAAAAATGAAAACAAATAACTCCAATATATAAATTTAACAAAATCGCAAAAATATATTTTAGTTTATAAAAAATATATCATTCCACAATATATTGCAATGAGTTAAATAAAATTGTTTGATCTGAAACTTTTTACATCTGTTTTCTAGTACAATTGCCAAGATCCAAAAATATTACACATGGTATAACCCAACAAAATTTGGTCTACTGGGTTAGCATGCAACCAAAAAAATTTAAAAAAATCGTTGATGTTAATCGAATTGTGTGTTGTTTTCGAGTTTGTTAATTTGTTTCCAAACACTCAATATAAAATAGACAATCATCAACAAGCAATGACCAAAGAGGGGAGAAAGGAGAGCGTTGATATTGATAAGGTTGGGTAGCGTCAACCGAAAATACTAAGTATTCTATCCTGCTGGCTCTGTGGATTTTCTCAATTTTTATTCTCTATAATTTACTAATAAAAAATTTTCATGTTTCTTTACAATAAAATAATTTATAAAAATAATATGATTATATGATCTAAAATCCTACTAATACTATTCATTTACAAAATAACAGATCAACAATTCATAAAACTCCATTAAAATCGTGTCTTTCAAAAAACCTATATCAATTAAAAAAAAAAAACAAATTTTAAAAAGAAGGAATTTTTTCCTACCCTGATACCCTAATTTAATGGTACATTTGATTAGAATAACCGTATTTGTAGTAGCCACTTTTGAATATTGACATATTTTTTAATAATTGTAATAAATTGCACCGATTATCTAGTATTTTAACTAAATAAATGGTTCCTACTACTGTACGCAATTAATAAATTTTAAATCAATTTTATTTTTAAAGTTGATTGGAAATACCAATAATTGGATAATAGGATAGCTTTTAGTTCCTTTTCCCTCCTTTTTATTTCTTAATGCAATATTTAAGCATTATTAATTAGATTATAGGTAATTCTAAATAAAATTTTTTCCTAAGAAATATATTTAAATGGTCTTAATCGAATTCTAACTAATATTTTCTCCGGGTGTTTAATTTAATTTGACATTGAATATCTATGATTTAGTTTTAGAAATATCAATTTAAAAAACAAATTAATTTTAAATTATTTTAATTTAGACCTTAATTTTGTGTTTTACATTAAATTTTACAAGTCCATAATTTAGCTACGAAGAAAAAGTTGAAAAAATGAAAATAAGTGTGTATCACGAAGTGTATCATGAAAAGAGTATCACGAAGTGTATCATGAAAAAAGTATCACGAAGCATATCATGAAAATTTTCAGCAGCAGTCTCACTCACTTTTTCATTTTGTGGTATATGAAAATGTGTTATTTCATGTTTCACACGGAACATGTTGTGTAAATTTCAATTTTCATAACATGAATAAGAATAAAAACATGAGACACAATATACCACAATAAGAAAATGAAATGTGTGCATAAGAAGAGCTTACCATAAATGAAAAATGAAACACATTGATTATATTTCATTCATGTACAGTGATACAAGTTAACTGACCACAAATATTTTCTTTCGTGAAAATGAAATAATAAAGAACACCAAATACGTACCCTGCTTTTAGGACTAGTGGTGTTCTTAAATCTGTATTTATGAAAGAAGATTGTATGACCAAGTCGAAGTACAGAAACGATAATTATTTTGTTTTTGCTGAAGTCCGTTGGATATATGGGACGTTTGAAATTTGGCTTAATGTTGGCATAATGGTGATGTTGTATTTGGTTATCTCTGTTCTTGATGTTAATGTAGTTTACGATAAGTCTGCGTAAATCAATTTTCTCAACTGTGTCATCTAATAAGATGGGGCATGGTAGTCGTGACATGCTGTAATATCGACTTTTTCGTCGCCTATGATGTCTATATGGCTGGGATCCCAATGTAATCTTATTTTTTCCTTGTTTTTTACCAAGCCATCTAAGATTTTTATAACTTTGTTCCACTTATTATTGTATGGGTTGTGTATTGCTTTAAGAACTGATAAATTATCAGTAAAAATGGTGGTTTCATTTCCTATTTTAATGGCATATTTAATTATAAGTTTCTTTTTAATCAATTCAATTTTTACAAAAAGATTTTTTTTGTAAATGTCTAGAAAATGGTTTATTTTATTCTTTAACTAAATAGATTGACATCACTGATTCCCAGCCTTTTATATATATCTGTCCTTGGCCTTGTTTTTCTGTATTTCTCTCATCGATAATGTTTTCGCAAAATACATTTAAAATGCAACCTTGTTCTGATAATAATGCACTTTATTCACGTTATTTCTCTACTTAATAAGAAATTTTAAAAAATTAAATGTGCACAGCTTTCGAAGTTAAAAGATTTCCATTAAAAATCCAAACAACTTTATCATATATTAAGTCACCCTGTATAAAGTAGGGTGGCCATGAATTTTTCGATGTCAAAACTTTTCTCATCGGATACAGAAACGGGGGGCTGCTTTGCATATACATACATAGTTATTGTTTTTTAACCTGCCAGCACATAATTAAAAAGCTATTCTTTTGCACAGCTAATGATCTTTTTTTTTTTTGTTTTTAGCTGACATTTATTAGTTTTCGACTGCCAGTTATTGTTTCTTAATCTATCAGCATATTAAAGGCTTTTTGTGTTACAATATGGATAAATAAATAAAAAGCTTTTTATTTTATTTATTTATCCATATTGTAACACAAAAAGCCTTTAAGGCCAAAAAAAAAGTATTACATAGCAATACACTCCTGAACAATTATATTGCTAAAGTAGAAAAATGTACTTGATGCTTAAACTGTTTAGGCAGCATCATGTTTGTTTATATATTTATTAAAACAATGACTGAATGTTTTTGAATAACAGAAAGTTATTTAATGATTAGTGCTGGAACTTCTTAAATTATTAGAAGTTAAAGTTTATAGAGAAACTTCTTAACGAAGCACGTTTAATCACTGGTTGAAGGTCTATTGTGTGATCATTTATTTCCTTTTTTATTTCTCGACAAGTGGCTTATCAGAAAAAATTTTTAAATTTTGATCTGTCTTTTTCCAAAATTCCTTTGAGCCGAGAGTGAGTTAGGATATAGTTCCTCAGACTGGGTTTCTTTTTTAAAACTCCGTTTCGTTTAAACAACATTTCTCCGTTGCTTGTTTTGCGTTTTTCAATACTTTTTCGTTTTAATATATGAAAATATACTTAAAAAACTTGGTACAGCATTTGAATTTTTGAAATATGACTATTGGAGCATTACTAATTAAATAAAATGCACTTAAGATAAAGGGTATCGATTCGGCAGTTTCATTAGTTTTCACGTCTTAGATTATTATTTTCGAAAAGTAAGAGGAGCACCATTTAACTAAAATCATGTTTGGTTTCTTTTTATTGCTTAGCAAAAAATCGTAGCACACATCCTCATATTGTTCCAAATTGTTAATTCCGTGTTCTATATTAAACGCGGCTATAGCCGCATTAGTCATTGCATGTGACACGTCTGTGCAAATCCGCTTTGTTATCGGCCACAGTTTATATACAATGCAAGATTGACAAAATTTCGTAAGCCACATCCGAATTTCGTAAGTGTAGTGTGAAGCTAATACTGCTTATGCTAACAAATTATCGTGGTCTATCATTAATTGACACTGTGCAAAATTTTTAACAACATCCTCCTTAATCGTATAACAGACTGGATAGAAAAGAAAAAAATACTAAATGAATATCAAGCTGGTTTCCGAAAATACTACTCGACAGTAGTACAAATGTAGTGCATTTAAATAAAATAAATGGCAAAAATACATACTCCCTTTTCTCTAAATTATCATCAATGGGTTTATTGTCAAAAAAAAAAAAATTCGTTTATTACAGCTTTCATATGAAAATACTTCAAGTCGAGTTTGATATGCAAACAACATATCTTTTTTTGTTGACATTGGTGTGAAACAAGGATGTATACTAAGTATAATTCTGTTTGCGTTATAAAGGGTGGTTAAATTTTAAGGGCCGATGTTGATTTTAAATAAAACACAAATTATTTAGGAAATTATTGTCATTTCTTTTTATTATGATAATATGGTATGGTTCAATTATGTATGGAACAAAATATCGGCCAAATGGCCGCCGCGACCTCAGCGGCACACCTCAATCCGATGGTCCAAATTTTCGATGACGCTGAGGCATAATTGAGGTTCTATGCCGTTAATGTGCCGAATTATCTCATCCTTTAGCTCTTGAATTGTTGCTGGCTTATCGACATACACCTTTTCTTTCAAATAACACACACTATCGCGAACAACAGCAATGTTTTTCGCAGAACGAACTTGGCGAGTATGCACAGGTGTTTTCTCATTTCCTACAGACCCGATTTGCAGAAATATGTGCACAATTATCCCGATTGTGGACACATTTGGTCGATTATGCCGACCAAAAAAAATCACAAAGTGCATTTTGATTTGAACGCCCATTTTAATAATAAGCCTGCATAACTTTAATGCGTTGCTTGATTGTATGTCTTTCCATGATTCAAATTGAGTTAGTCTGAAATTGAGAAATGTCAAATGAAATGCAAAAAAAAAAAACTTGACGTTTAGGTGTGGTTCACATTCAATATCGGCCCTTAAAATTTAACCACCCTTTATTTGGTGTAAACATGCAGAATATTTCACTTAAAATCCTACTTTACGCCGATGACATTGTCATTCTTTCTGATTCGCCGGTTGCTGCTCTGCAGAATATGATTGATTTGCTTTATGCTATTGTAAACTTTGGTGTCTAAAGGTCAATCTGACAAAATCCAAAATATTAGTACTTCGAAGTGGTATTAGAATATCTAAAAGCTTAAAATGGAATTATGGTGCTGAAAGTATAGAAATTTTCAACAACTATAGATACCTTGGAATGGATCTTAATTACAATCTGTCTTTTAAAAAGCACTTAGAAAACAAGCTAGCAACATCGAAAATGGCGATTTCTCTTAAAATAATAATAATAATATTTGGTTAAAAAAATAGACAGGACTATTAAGAACCTACAAAAACCTGGTAGTAGAATTTAAAGATTTAAAAAAAATATATAAATATTGTTAATTGTTACAAAGAAAAGAAATATAAAAATTACACTCAGATATGATATGTCTGAATGTTGTCAATGCAAAATATCAATTCGTGGTGAAACAGGAATTAGATGTATGGGAGTGTGTAACAAAGTATATCATTGTTCAATTAAATGTTCGGGAATTGACCAGTATTCATCGCAGATGCTGGAAAGCAAAAGCTTTATACGGTTTATGTGTGATGATTGTCTACAATATATTCAAAATGTCGACATGGTTCTAACAGAAATACAAGAAGCTGTGGATAAAAACAAACAAAATTTAGTAAAATATAAACATGAATTCGGGTCATTACTAGACAAAATGAAGGGGAAATTAACGAACTATTAAAAGCTATTGAACTACGGTATGAAGACAGGATGAAAAGAATAGATAATGTTCAAAAATCATGTGAAAAAAATGTTGAGGAGGTAAAAAAATTGTATGTGTACGTTAAGGATTTTGAAAATAACAACAAAAAAATTTGTAAGTCATTTGAAGATAGCAATGTCAGTATGTGCAATGAAATAAAGAAAGTAATTAAAGAGACAAGTGAACAACAAACGAAAATGACATGCTCTGAAACCCTAAAAAACAAGATCGCGCTACCGAATCCTTATAAACAAGTGCCATTAATTGTAAAACCTAAAGAAAAGCAAGGTGTAGATAAAACAAAAGAAGAACTAAACAAAAAGGTCGATCCAGTTAACTTTAAAATAACAAGAGTGGAAAACAGAAGAAACGGTACAGTGGTAATACAAAGCGAAAATAACGAAGAAAGGGAAAAAATAAGAAATGCTATACAAAGTGAATTAAAAGAAGGATATGAAATTAAGGTGCCCAGTCCAGTTGAATTAAAAACAAGTAAAAAAGGGCTAAATTCGGCTGTGCCGAATCTTTGAATACCCTCCACCAATATCCTAAAAAGATGTTCTCTTCTGTTTTTGATACAAATAATATAAAAAAAACTTTAAAAGTAAAATTATGTAGGTGAAAAACTTTTTTAGATGTGAAAAGAACTTTTTGGTGGAAAAAAAAATTTAGAGGTGAAAAAAAATTTTTTAAGGTGAAAAAATTTTTTGTGGTGAAAAACAATTCTAGTGGTGGAAAAATGTTTGAGGTGAATACAAAATATTAACTGCTAAGCGACTGGTGAAAAAATATGAGAATATATGTTATGTACCAGTCGCTACTATGAAATTGTACTAAATTTGTATAGGCAATTTAGAGGCACCTTTACATTTTCACTAGTTTTTTTAAACATGGACTGCACAAAAAACACATTTTAAAGCATAGTTTTTGTCAAATACTCGATTTCGTTCCGGCTAATGGGAACTAGCTCTGCAGCTGAATATGCCTAATGTATTTTTGAGATTTGAGGGATTGACAAATGTATATTTATGTTAATTTTTTCTTTTATAAAAAAATACAGATGAATAAAGTGCGATATTGTGCTCTTAAACATCTAAATGAATATTGATTTAGAAAATTAAAGTATAATATACACATAAAACATATATTTTGCATAACTTTTGGCAAACATTCTTTTATGTTATGAACGAAATAGAAAATCAATAATACCCTGTTGTATATTGTAGCAGAATATGCCTTATAGGGAGAATTTTTTTCAGATGCGCCACCTATTGGGAAATAGTTTCAACTAATGTTCTTTCTTTAACAAATTAATGTCTTTGATTTATGTAACATAACTTTTGTTATTTAGTTTTAGTAATGTTATTTACAGAGGTCTGCTCTGTTAGCGACTCGTAACATTTCTACTTACTTAACAGAAAAAAAATAGATACAGAAAAATTGTACCAATTTGTATGGAAAATTTAGAGGTATCTTCACATTTTCACTCATAACTTTTGAACCGCTTGACCGATTTTGCTCATTTTAAATACCAAACTGCTCGGGAGGATGTTTAATAATCTGGGTAAAAATAGGCAACACCGCTTGCGTCTTCGCGTCGTGATCGCCATTTCAACAGACAGACAGACAGGCGGACATCGCTAAATCGACTTAAAATTGCATAAGGATCACGAATATATATACTTTATAGGGTCTTAAATCTATATTTCGACATATTACAAACGGAATGACAAACTGATATATACCCTCACCATATATGGTGGAGGGTATAATTAAAATAACAGATATGACATTTAAATATGAAGAAGGTGAAATAATTGAACAATTGAAGAAACAAAACCCAATGATTAATAGCAGTGAAATGAAAATTATAGAACAATACGAATATAAAAGAAACAATAAAACAATATACAAACGTATAAAACAATGATTACCGCACAACGAGTTAATATAGGATGGGAAATGTGTAGAGTTTTTGATGATACGGATGTTTTACAGTGCCTTAAATGTAAAGGATACAACCATATGGCCAAAGACTGCAGAAACCAGGAAATATGTTTTAAATGTCATGGCTATCACAAAACAAAGGAGTGTAATAAGGAACAAATTGTTAAATGCATTAATTGTGTTAGAATGAATATCAAACTTAATTTGGGATTAGATGAAAATCATACAACAAATAATAAGGAATGCCAAGTGTACCAAAACAAATTAAATATGAAAAAAAGAAGAATGGGCTTAGCAATGTAACAATTAAAAATTATACGGGCTCTTTATACAAACGCACAAGGATTAATTAACAATTTTAATCAGGTAGAAGTTATTGCTGCAACAGAAAATATGGATTTTATGTTACTCTCGGAAACACATCTAACTGAGAACATCGAAGAAAGTGAAATAATTTTACAAGGCTATAATCAGATAATATCGTTTTCATAGTATTACATACTATAAGAAAACTTGGAAAATGAAAAAAATTTTGGAAAAAGTAGTACCATCAAAATATTGGATCATAGCTTGCATAGTTGAACATGATAGTACACGTATGATTATGGCTACAATATATAGATCACCCAGCTGTGGGGAGGCGGAATTTTGTATGGTTTTTGATGAAATTTTAAATGAAATCTGTGATTACAGCTGTGATATTTTGATAAGTGGAGATTTAAATATAGATTGGACACAAAACAGTTTTTATAAAAATAAAATTGAAAGCAGTTTAAACGATAATGGTCTAAAACAGATTGTAAATGATTACACACGTATTACAAATAACTCAAAAACTCTAATTGACTATGTTATAACAAATAGCCAAAAAATATCAGTAGAATATAGTTACACGGGTAAAATAGCGGATCATGAAGCATTAAATATAAACATAAAAAGTGGGCAAAATAATCAAAGTGAAAAAAACATACAAGCTTAGGAGATATTTAAATACAATCAAAATTTATTTTATGTCATTTAAGATCTTGATTAAACTATGAACAATTCAGTGATGTAAATGAAAATGCATTAATGCTTGATAAATGTTTTGAAGAAACTTTCAACAAATTCATAATTAAAAGAACAATAAAGCAGCAAAATAATGTCAATAAATGGTTCAATAATGAACTGCGATTATTACACACCAAGTTGCAATATTTGAAAATACATATGATGCATGGTCAAATTATAGATCGATCAGAAATTTATATAAATTGAAAATTGAAAATGAGAAAAATAAATATATTGACAACAAAATAAATAATGCCAAAGACCAAAAGCAAATGTGGAAGGAAATTAAAGACTTAGTTCTAAAAAAGAAACAATCTGTGATAACAAATGTGATATTTGATGAAGTAGAATATAAGGATAATAAAAAAATAGCCAGTCATTTTAATAATTATTTTGTAAGCAGTATTAAGTATATAAGGGACTCGATCGAACAAGTGCAATATGTAGACAATGTATCAGATGTAAATAAAAAATTTAATTTTCGTGCAATATCAATTTTAGAACTTAAGAATATCATAATGCATTTAAACAAAAAACCTGACTACGGTAAAATATCAAATTAAATAATCGATAATTGGAACATAACTGGAAAAATATTGTTGGATATAGTAAATAAATCTCTAGAAAATGGAATTTTCCTGAAGTTTGCAAAGTAACAATGGTAACACCGATTGAAAAAGTGATCAACACAAAAAAATGAGAAGAATTTCGTCCTATAAACTCTTTAAAGACATGTGAGAACATTTTAGAAAAAGTTGTGAAAGATCAATTGGAAAAGTATATGGAGAACAACTCATTAATATCGAAATATCAATCTGGATAAATAATAAATCGTTGGAAACAAATTGGATGCAAAAGGGAAATAATGGCTATTTTTTTGGACTTTAAAAGAGCATTTGAAACGATTAATAGAGAAATAATTATCAAAAAACTTTTTAAATACGGGGTTCAAGGTGTTGAACTTGAATGATTTAAATCGTACTTGTCAAACAGGAAACAAATAACAATTGTAAATGGGACAACATCTAAATTAATTGATAATGATTTCGGTGTTCCACAAGGATCCATACTTGGGGCGTTATTATTTAGCATTTATATAAATGATATGCCCAATATTATAACAAGAAGTGAAATAGTTTTGTATGCGGATGATACTCTAATATACACAGAAGGAGATACAGAAGAACAATGTAAAATTTATATGATGTATGATATTAATAATATAAATAATTGGTTAAAAATGAACAAATTAAAATTAAACGAAAACAAAACAAAAATAATTGAAATAAATATGACCAGCAACACGAACTTTAAAATAAATGATAAAATAATAGAGAAGGTTGAACTTATTAAATACCTTGGGTTTATTATTGATAAAAAACTAAAATTTAAGGAACACATAGAATACACTTGCAAGAAAATAGGTAAAAAAATTTGCTTTTTCAAAAGAATTCGAAATAAAGTATCAACATTGACAGCAATACACATATACAACACGATGATTAAACCACATTTTGAGTTTTGATCTACAATAATTTATGCTTGCTGCAAATCAACGCAATTAGACAGACTTCAAAAATTACAAAATAAGGCAATGAGAACAATTTTAAAATGTAACAGATATACGACCATACATCTAATGCTTAATACTCTTAAATGGTTAAATATAAGGCAACGTTTGGAACTAAATACACTACTGTTTATCAAAAAAATGAAACAAGGACATGCGCCCGAGTACCTTTGCGAGCAAATAAGATATGTAGGTGATGTACAGCCATATAGACTCAGAAACTCTGATGATTTTAGACTGCAACAAGCTACCACAACGGCAATGAAACTATCTCTTTTTTACAAAGGACTTAAATTATTTTACTCACTATCAATTAATATAAAGAATGAGAGAAATGAATATTTATTTAGAAAAGAATGTACAAACTTTGTTAAATTAATGTAATTATTAATATAGAGCAAAACAATATATATTGTAAAAATGAAATGTAAATATTGTGAGAATTTTAAAAGTATTGAAAATACTAATAAATTTATATCTATCTCTATTTTTCTACGTGGTCAAAATATATAAGGCATCCTAAAATCTCGAACAACAAGCTTAAAATTTAAAATGCTGCATATAGATCTATAATGTTTTACAAGTCTGGGGTTTCCAAAAATATGATGAAGTGGAAAAGCTTTACAGATTATTCATCAAAAATATGCTACACTTACCAAATTATATGATTTATCTGGAAACTGGTCTACACTCGTTATACTTAGAAACTTTGAAGTTACATTTTTGTTGTCAATCAAGTTCTACACATGCCTAGTCATAGACTGCCGCGTATTTTAGCTGAAAAAATTATATCGAAAAATACATTTTGGGCTGCTGAGCGGTTGCCTTTGTGTGAGAGAATCGAATTTGTACCCGTCGATACTACTATTCCTTTGTGTGAAAATTGGAAAGCAATAGTACACAATTTAATATTAAAGGAAAGGGATGATCTGGTTGCTGATGCAAGGAGCTCTCAATTTCACGACCTGTATTCACAGTTTAATTTTCCTATGTTATTTTTTTTTTCGATTCAACAAGGATTACAAGTTTACTAATGAGAGTAAGAGGAGGACTATTAGATATACACCTCATTGGAGTCTGTCCTATATATAAGGAATACAGAATGAACTATTTTGGAAATTCTATTCTAAATCTGAATGAAGTGCTTCATATACTAAATGGCTACGACTACTATAAATTATATAATTTCCTGGAAGTCTGCTTAAAATATCGAAAATTATTAATAAATGGATTCGATTTGATTTAACTATTAGCATACATAACAAATATGATATGTTTATAGTATAAAACTAAAATTTATCGAAGAATACTATTTAAAATAAATTTATAATCAGCAATATAATTTCCAATCTGGCTCACAACTATCATGTTATTCCAATTATAGATAATAATATCATTTTATTTTTATTTGTAATCTTCAAATTTGTAAACACAAAATTTTTATCTATTAAATAAATAAAAAAATAATTTTGCCTATGCTATAGTTAATATTATCTGGCGATCAGCGCTTTCTGACTAATGAGCCGGTGCAGTATAAAAATAGTGTATTTCTGATTATTTTTAATAACTTTCATTTTTCTGCAAGCAAAGCACGACTATCATTCGCTGACCACATATACATTTCCATTGGGTAGCTAATCTCCTGAATATTGTTTTTTATTCACCCTTTTTCATTTGGTATAGATGAATAATAGGATTCACACAAAATGATTTCAAGGAGACATAGGAATTTTTTGTTCCGGAAAACTTTAACTTTAAAATTATTTTTATTTAATTTAAATTTAAAGCGTTCGTTAAAAGCACAATATGCTTTTAATACATGATATTTTTGTATCATATTTTGTTTTAAAATTTAGCACGCAAGTTGTTGTAATTTCCCTTATAAGATCATTATTTCGCATATTGAAGGAATATTCCGAGCTTGGATGGATTGTATATTTATATTCCTCCACATTAAGGGAAAATTTTGCGTCTTCAATAATGAAGTTTTTAAAAGCTTCGTTGTTTTTGTTTATTCTAAAGCTGAAAGTCCATACCACGCATGCTGCACTTCTTTGCGTCCTACGCGGTTGTCAAAAAAGTAGAATCAGTGTAATTGTATGCTGCAAGTTACAGAGTAGCAAAGCTTAAGATGCCTTGACGCGTATGACGCGAAAAGTTGGTCTACTTTCTACTTTTGTAAGCGTCATAAGCAGCTTACGAACAGGTCAGCTGATTTTGATAGGTTATTTTTATTTTAAAAACTACATAATGGAGGAAAAACTAATTGAAGCTGTAAAAAAACCCGAAGTTCTTTTTAAAAAAAGGTCCAGTTTTTATAGAAGTAAATTTAAGCGAGCTGTTGCTTGGAATTCTATACAGCTGATCAAAACAAAAGCGTAAAAAGCGTCGCATGTAACTTCAATTTCAGTAAAGCGTATTAAGCGCACATGACGCCAAAACGCGTGGTATGAACTTTCAGCTTAATAACTTCAGGGTTTGCTTTTAATTTATTACCATAACTATAACGGTAACTTATAATTTTTTTTATATCATTATTTTGAATGTTTACTTTTCCAAATAGAATGAAATATATTTGTCAGAAATATTAAAATTTCTATCGTTATCTTCTGTTGTTCTATCAATTGTAGCATCACTTTCAGTTGTTTAATTTTTAGTATCACTTTCAGTTGATGAATTTGAGTTCTCATTATTTATTTAAAAATTTGGCATTCTTATTTTATTGTTTACATAATTATCACTATTTTGCAAATTTCTCGAGTTATTTCATTAATTTTTTTTAAGCTAGTAGATCTAAAATTTTTATGTAATTAAATTTCCATTTTATTTCAGTTTTCCCGACGTTTCATCGATTGTATGTCGACTTTTTCAAGGGTTGTCTATTTATTAATAAAAAAACCAGGGACTCAAACACTAAAAAAATGGGTTCAGGTTGGGATTAATCGAAATAAAAATTTCAGGTTCGGTTCGGGTTCGGGTTCAACATTTAAAAAAAGGTATAAATGTTTTATTAATAGGAAATTTATTTATTTTTCAAAGAAATTTTCGTTTAATTTTATAATTAATATATTTTTTAAGTATTCTTCTTTTAAATTTGTTCTTTGATTTAGAAAATCGTCCCTTCTTCCAAAGAACAAGATTTTGATTCATAAAATTCTTTTTTTCTCTTTCCATTTACAAATTTTTGAAAATTTCATTTGTTTTTATAATATGTTTTTTTTAGCATTTTTAACAACTTCGGGACTTAGCATTAATTTAAATCTGATTCAATCAGAAGTGGATTATTAATAAGGTGGTTTTCTCTTTTTATAATGTTCAAATATAATTCTTATGAAAATATTTTGTTTTGTCATATTTTGTTAGCTCTAATTTAAAACTAAGTCAGATTCTATAAAAATCGCCTACAGTCATCTGTTCTTTTTGTAGTTTCAACGTTAATTTTTTAACAGGTGCAAAAACTTCTACGAATTCTTCACAAATATTCCAAATATTATCATCATAGTTAATGCAGCATCCAGTAATTCCAAACAAAAACTTCTGGATTCCAATAAGGCTTGAATCATGTCATAATTGGAATTCCATATAGTTTGTCTAGCTTTTTTTAAGTTAAGCTTTTTAGCTAAAGAAGAAATTTTCGGTGTTCGCAATTTTTTGCAAATAGCTCTGCATTGATCAAGTATTTGCTTAAAAGAAGGACTAGATATAGCGTGAAGCACTGCGAACTGGAATGCAAGAAATGTAATGTTTTTTATGATTTTTCTATCAAACATTCCCACGCCATGAACAGCAAGAATATTTTTTATATTTCTTCGGGTTCAGTTTTTATAAACAGCAAACCTGAACCCGTTTGGGTTCGGTTTCACTTAATACATTTAAAAATAGTAAATATTAAATTTAAAAATTTAATTTTAAAAAACATATATGCCATAATTTTGCAAAACACAACGCCTCAATTCACATCATTTAAAAAAAAAATCAATTTTGTAAATCACTTGAATAAAGTATGTGATTCTCGCGTTGAAACAGCTGTTCGTTACGTTATTGAGATGTCAAAATCAACACTTAAATTGTTTGAGCGTTGGTATGGGTTTTTTATTTATTAAAAAATGTTATATTTGGATTTTAATAATAATTATACACATTTTTTGCAATAATAAAATTTTTTTAATGTCTACACTCAAAAAAAAAAATAAATAAAATCAACTGGAAATTTTGCTATTATTACTGAAAAATTAACCATTTTTTGCTGTCAAATTTGCAAATTTGTTTACACTCAGAAAATATTAACACTTAAAAAAACATTAGTAGAGTAGAAAAATTTATTATTTTTGCTGTAAATTTTGTTAATTTTAGCAAAATAATTCTGCTGAACATTAGCGCAATGATTCAGATTTTTTTAATTTTGATATGAAAATATGGGTTTTCATTTCTTGAATCTCTTTTATCTAAAAAACATTTCATACATATGTGGTTAAAAAACCATTTAAAAATAAAAACTAATGGATTTTAATAGCTTTTGTAACAATGGGAGGTTCTGTTTTTTATTATTTTTTACTAATGCTATGTTTTTCGTACTTAAATAACAATGAAAGGCAATTATAATTATTCAATTGATTCAAATATTGATTGCAAATATTCCATATTCTGTTCTTTAGTAGTTTTTGACTTCTTTATCAAAATCCCGATGTCCCACTTTCCATTGATTTCGAATACTGGAGAAATAAATAGATCTTCATTTTTGGAATTTCGTGAAATTTTTCTAGTATTGTACTTTCTATAAAATCTGTAATCCTTATTTCTTTTTTCCTGAGCTTCCTCTAATTAAAGTTTAATTTTATTTTAACGTAACTAAGAACATCTTCATGGTTTTGGTTTCTAAAATACTCTTCGGCCAGCTCTTTATAACTGAAGCTCTCCATATTTTTCTAAATATTTTTATTTGAGACTTCTATTCATAAGCCATCATACTATGTTTCTAGGTAAAATGAAAAGGTGAGAAAACGGCATTAGTGCATTACTAGGTAAAATAATATATATAAAACCCACTAACAAATGAATTACCTTTGTGTGTTTTTCTTATTACTTGCAGTAGTGCTTTGCTAGGTATTCATTCTTACTTACAAATTATAAAAAGGGTGGTGTATTTTGTAAGCAGATATCATTACTGGTAATAGAACAAGTAATGACTATTACGAGTATACGCTATAAAATACCTAAAGCACAAATTTAACACACCATTACCATAATTTGAAATTTTTTGAGTAATTTCATTAAAATGAAAAAAGTGTTTTACACGCAGGTCGTCGCGCGTTCAAAAGTGGGTGGACTTTGAAATCAAATTTTCAGCCACAGTGTAGCGTTCGTTTACACAAATACTCAGAAAGGAGAAAGACAAAAGAGAGAATAAAATGACAGATCGATGTTGAGAGTTTGCAAATTTTTACTGGACAAATTTTTGCAGCAAGAGTTTTCAAGCAGAAAAATCATATGATTGAAAAAATGTAATACATTTTTGTAAATACAAATTAAAAGCAAAGCAAAAAATATTGTAAAATTAATTATGGAAAAGACCTTCTAAAATGTTTCTGCTTATTATTTTACAACAAGAATCCTCTTTTTTTCATATCGACCAGTTATATTTTATTTTTGGAATTGTGTTTACAAACTTGAAAATTTTCATTAATTATTCTTTAAGCTAGTAAGACCAAAATTTTCATGTCGGGAAAACTTTAATAAAATGGAAGTTTACATTTTATTAAAGTTTTCCCGACGTTTCGTCGATTGAATGTCGACTCTTTCAAGGGTTGTCTATTTATTAATAAAAAAAAAACAAATACATTATAGCCTCACATTACACTAGGCAACAGCCATTTTGTTATTTGGTTCTAGCATACTTTTTCTCATGGATTTGGACCTACTGAACACGAAAATGAATTTTAAAAATTTTTCTGTCGATTGGTTTGCGAGATACAAATTTTTTAATTTTTTTTTTTTAATTTTTGGAGGTACACTTACTATTTTGAGCATATCTTTAGTCTTCTTTGACCTATTTTATCCTACTACTACTCAAATTAAAGACAATTGAGCCGTCTACAACTTATTCTCAGAAAATTTTCAAATCGGGTTAGTAGTTTTGATGTTGGCGGCTTAAAAAGGTTAAAAAACTGCGTTTTTTTAGTAAAAATGTGGCTGAAAAATTCATATAAAAATTCATATAAAATGTAAAACGCGATGTTAACAGCGATTTTAATTTTTTTACGTATAGCTGACACTTTTCCAAAGAAAATAAGCCCTTACTTAACAAAATCTGATGACAAATGGCCGACTTATTATTTTTTTGGTAAACGACCGAAATTCCGCTATTTCACGATTTTTTGATTTTCATTATTTGCACAGCTTACCTACCCAACGCAAACGAATAAATACATTTGAACTTAATTTAAAATAAACAAATTAGTCTTCGTATATTATTTTTTAATTTATTTACAGCACTACATGCTCAATGTATCGCACAATTAGCTAAACTAACGAAATTAAACTAACTAATTAAATTAAGCAAATCAACGCACAAAAAAATGAGTAAAAACAAAGATATAAGTGTACATTTTATGCCATGTGGAAAAACTGCTGACTTCTTCTTTGTTTTTTGTATTCGCTGCAATCGGTCTCACGTATTAGGGTCCAAATATAGTCACCCATCATAGCCGTGTCATAGTTGCCCTGATAGCGTCGTTCCATAGCCTTCAATTCCTGATGAAAGCGCTCGCCGTGTTCGTCGCTCACGTCTCCTAAATTCTCAGGGAAAAAATCCAAATGAGAATCCAGAAAGTGTATTTTAAGTGACATGTGCACTCCCATGGCTTCATAGTTCTTTACCAGATCCTCAACTATGTCCTTATAATTCGGGCTTTTGTTGTTTCCTAAAAAGTTTTCCACAACAAGCCTGAAGGAATTCCATGCTGCGGCTTCGATGGGTGATAACAGCTTTGGGAATTTTTCATCTTTCAACATTTTTTTTATCTCGGGTCCTGCGAAGACTCCTTCTTTAATTTTTGCCAGCGAAAGGTAAGGGAAAATTGACCGTAAATAGGCAAAAGCTTCACCTTCTTTGTCTAATTTTTTGGCAAAATTTTTAATCAAACCCAATTTTATGTGCAGCGGCGGAAGTATTATATTTTCACGGTTCTCTATTAGTGGTTTGCGCTGAACATTCGCTTCTCCAACTACAGGTTTCGTTCGTACCGGCCATTTTTTTTTTTATATAATGCTGATCATCAGCGCGGCTATTCCAAAGGCACAGAAAACAGCAATGTCGCGTATAGCCTCCTTGGAGTCCACACAGAATGGCCACAACTTTAAGGTCGGCGCATATTTTCCAATTGTATTTCCTATACTCTATGCATTTCAGCAAAATGTCCATAGTTTCATAGTTCTCCTTTGAATGAACCGCATGAGCAATAGGAACAGATGGCTTTTCATTCCCATTATGTAAGAGAACTGCCTTCAAGCTCTCTTTGTTGCTGTCAATAAACAACCTCCATTCGTTGGGGTTGTGAATTTGGTGAAGCTCTTGGAACAAGCCTGAAATGTCGCTGCAAAAACATATTTGGTCTTTCTTTGTATAAAATTTTGCATACTCCTTGTGACGGTTTCTGTACGCTGATACTTTCACTTCTGAAGCCGCAAATCCACACTGTATCATCCGAGACGCAAAAAGTTCGGATTTCTCCTTAGTGAGACCAAAATCGCGCACCCAATCGTTTAGTTCGGCCTGTGACAGTAATTTTCGCTTTGCACCCGGCTCAAATTCGCTTGCATTTGACTCAGACTCTTCTTCTGACGATTCTGCTTTTTGAAGAGATGCACCAGGGCACACTGGATATGGCACATCATGCGAATGTGGTACTGGAAGCGCAAACGATCCCACTTGAGCGTAGTTCCATTTAAAAAATCTTCCTACCCCACTGTTTGTGGTGAGGCAAAAATAACAGTCTGTGGAATGGCATAGCGGCTTTTTCCACATCATTGGTGTATCGAATTTCATATGGCGGCTAAAATTAAAATAAATTACTATATTCGCTATGTATAATGTGTTTAAATAAAAATTCTTACCTTCCGCCAGCTGCCCAGTTGGTTAAGATTATATAGCAAAGATCACACAGCGACTTAGGTGTCCATGGTTCTGTGATATTTGGTGAAATACCAAAATAATTCAAATAGTGCAATTGTACTGCTGGAGTAAACTTGTGTGCGTGATTTTTTTTTATAAACTGGCCACAAACATTGCAGAAATTGTCTGGATCGTTCAAACACTCGAACACACGTAGTCTTTTACTCATTGTCTTCCTTGCGTTTTCTAAATATTAACTTCTTTACACTTTCACAGACAGTTTTGAAATGCAATTGATAACCGTGTCTCCTTATGTTTAAATATGTATGAGCATGTAGTGCTGTAAATAAATTAAAAAAAAATATACGAAGACTACTTTGTTTATTTTAAATTAAGTTCAAATGTATTTATTCGTTTGCGTTGGGTAGGTAAGCTGTGCAAATAATGAAAATCAAAAAATCGTGAAATAGCGGAATTTCGGTCGTTTACCAAAAAAATAATAAGTCGGCCATTTGTCATCAGATTTTGTTAAGTAAGGGCTTATTTTCTTTGGAAAAGTGTCAGCTATACGTAATCGCTGTTAACATCGCGTTTTACATTTTATATGAATTTTTATATGAATTTTTCAGCCACATTTTTACTAAAAAAACGCAGTTGTTTAACCTTTTTAAGCCGCCAACATCAAAACTACTAACCCGATTTGAAAATTTTCTGAGAATAAGTTGTAGACGGCTCAATTGTCTTTAATTTGAGTAGTAGTAGGATAAAATAGGTCAAAGAAGACTAAAGATATGCTCAAAATAGTAAGTGTACCTCCAAAAATTAAAAAAAAAAAATTAAAAAATTTGTATCTCGCAAACCAATCGACAGAAAAATTTTTAAAATTCATTTTCGTGTTCAGTAGGTCCAAATCCATGAGAAAAAGTATGCTAGAAACAAATAACAGACAAAAGTTTGTTATTTGTGACCTAGTGTTATTTGTATAACACTTACAATATGCATACATTATAAATACATTAAATAGTAAATATTAGATTTAAAAATTGAATTTTAGAATCAAGTTGAATTTATAAACATATTAACCTAACAAGAGAACAACACTATATGGTAGATAATTACAACCAAAGCCAAATTACGTGGAAACTCCACGAAACTTTAGTCTACCATCGCTTTTAAATCAGATACCTACAAATGTGTCATAAACTTTTGTCATCAATTTGTTTTGAATCCTAACACTTTTGGTAAAAGGAAGAGAATACTTATACGAAAATATAGATTTACCAACTTCTTAAATAGCCGAAGACGTTCGAAGTGCACCTAAGGCACTTGGATACTTAAACACATCGGCTCTTGGTATTAATACTTAAAATACTTAAAAAATTTAAGTATTCCCCATTCTTGGAAGGTTGGTAAAATTATTCCGCTGCTTGTAAAGTTTTATTTTATAGTTATATTTTATTAAACTGTAATATATTTATTGCCATTAGGCCATTAATCTTTTAATAGCAAGACTTGTACCATTACACAAACGGGGTTGATTCATGTTGCCTCAATTGGAGAGGCAATCCTGGTAAATCCAATGAATTCAAAAATTCTGTTGGATAATTCACATTTTCTTCATTGGTAACAGTATCCACAGACTTGTAGAAACCTAGTCGCCAGGAATCTACTAAAGGACAAAATGTTAACTTTTAAAAATTAATAGAGTTCTGACCATCAATTCTATATGTATATTTCGGCCATACTAATTACAATGGTGTACTTTATTTTTGATCTAAGGTACAGATTTTCCGAGAAATGCCTCTAAAGTTTTGCGGTTTTTAAGTTTTTAACATACCAAATTTTTAAAATATAAATAATATGAATTATTTTTATTAAAATGCAAGTACAAGATCTGTGTTCATATTTACGATACCAATTCTTTCCACAAAACCTGATATTAAACTACAGTTTCGCGTTTTATGTAGGTTTTTTTTTAATTTGTTAGTTTTTTTGTTCATAACACAGTACAACAGCCAATCTGGGGGGTGAGAAATTCCAAGTCAGGGTGATGGTACTAGGTCAGTATAGTAAAACCCTCAAAGGGTTTGGCGTTCGAATGTGTCAGTTTTTTTTATGACCTTTTAAATTTTTTCCTTATCTTGATGTTTTTTCGCTTAGTTGTAACATTTTGGCAAAAACGTAGTTTAACATAACTCGAGAACCACTTGTCCGATTTTGATGAAACAAAATTTAGAAAAATTAAGAATTACAATTTCTCTAATCTGTTTCTATGCCGTTTTCCTATATGTGCAACACTTTTGAAGTTAAAAACGAATGTATGAAGGGAAAAAAGTATTTTTTGCCTAAAAATTTAAATATTTAAAGTAATGGAATTTTATGAATTGTTGATCTGTTATTTTGTAAGTGAATAGTATAGTAGGATTTTTTTAAGATCATATCATATTCTTTTTAATTATTTTTATTGTAAAGAAACATGAAAATTTTATTAGTAAGTTATAGAGAATAAAAATTGAGAAATTCCACTGAGCCAGCAGGATAGAATACTTAGTATTTTCGGTTGGCGCTACCCAACCTTGTCAATACCCATGCTCTTCTTCTCCCTTTACGGTCATTGCTTGTTGATGATTGTCTATTTTATATTGAGTGTTAGGAAACAAATTAACAAACTTGTAAACAACAACACAATTAGACTAACATCAACGAAATTTAACAATTTATATTTATCCTCTATATTTTACAGTTTTTTTTTTTTGTTATGAACTTTAATTCTTAAAGTATCAAATAACACAGCTTATATGAAGCATTTAATATCAAATGTTTGTCTTAATCCATATTAAATCTACAACATAATCTATGTTGATAGTTAATGAATAGACAATATTTTGAATTATATTTTTCACTGTATCCTTGTGTGTAAAGTAATGGAATTTTATGAATTGTTGATCTGTTATTTTGTAAGTGAATAGTATAGTAGGATTTTTTTAAGATCATATCATATTCTTTTTAATTATTTTTATTGTAAAGAAACATGAAAATTTTATTAGTAAGTTATAGAGAATAAAAATTGAGAAATTCCACTGAGCCAGCAGGATAGAATACTTAGTATTTTCGGTTGGCGCTACCCAACCTTGTCAATACCCATGCTCTTCTTCTCCCTTTACGGTCATTGCTTGTTGATGATTGTCTATTTTATATTGAGTGTTAGGAAACAAATTAACAAACTTGTAAACAACAACACAATTAGACTAACATCAACGAAATTTAACAATTTATATTTATCCTCTATATTTTACAGTTTTTTTTGTTATGAACTTTAATTCTTAAAGTATCAAATAACACAGCTTATATGAAGCATTTAATATCAAATGTTTGTCTTAATCCATATTAAATCTACAACATAATCTATGTTGATAGTTAATGAATAGACAATATTTTGAATTATATTTTTCACTGTATCCTTGTGTGTAAAGTAATGGAATTTTATGAATTGTTGATCTGTTATTTTGTAAGTGAATAGTATAGTAGGATTTTTTTAAGATCATATCATATTCTTTTTAATTATTTTTATTGTAAAGAAACATGAAAATTTTATTAGTAAGTTATAGAGAATAAAAATTGAGAAATTCCACTGAGCCAGCAGGATAGAATACTTAGTATTTTCGGTTGGCGCTACCCAACCTTGTCAATACCCATGCTCTTCTTCTCCCTTTACGGTCATTGCTTGTTGATGATTGTCTATTTTATATTGAGTGTTAGGAAACAAATTAACAAACTTGTAAACAACAACACAATTAGACTAACATCAACGAAATTTAACAATTTATATTTATCCTCTATATTTTACAGTTTTTTTTTGTTATGAACTTTAATTCTTAAAGTATCAAATAACACAGCTTATATGAAGCATTTAATATCAAATGTTTGTCTTAATCCATATTAAATCTACAACATAATCTATGTTGATAGTTAATGAATAGACAATATTTTGAATTATATTTTTCACTGTATCCTTGTGTGTAAAGTAATGGAATTTTATGAATTGTTGATCTGTTATTTTGTAAGTGAATAGTATAGTAGGATTTTTTTAAGATCATATCATATTCTTTTTAATTATTTTTATTGTAAAGAAACATGAAAATTTTATTAGTAAGTTATAGAGAATAAAAATTGAGAAATTCCACTGAGCCAGCAGGATAGAATACTTAGTATTTTCGGTTGGCGCTACCCAACCTTGTCAATACCCATGCTCTTCTTCTCCCTTTACGGTCATTGCTTGTTGATGATTGTCTATTTTATATTGAGTGTTAGGAAACAAATTAACAAACAAATTAACAAACTTGACAAGGTTGGGTAGCGCCAACCGAAAATACTAAGTATTCTATCCTGCTGGCTCAGTGGAATTTCTCAATTTTTATTCTCTATAACTTACTAATAAAAATTTTCATGTTTCTTTACAATAAAAATAATTAAAAAGAATATGATATGATCTTAAAAAAATCCTACTATACTATTCACTTACAAAATAACAGATCAACAATTCATAAAATTCCATTACTTTACACACAAGGATACAGTGAAAAATATAATTCAAAATATTGTCTATTCATTAACTATCAACATAGATTATGTTGTAGATTTAATATGGATTAAGACAAACATTTGATATTAAATGCTTCATATAAGCTGTGTTATTTGATACTTTAAGAATTAAAGTTCATAACAAAAAAAAAAAAAAAAAAAAAAAAAAAAAAAAAAAAAAAAAAAACTGTAAAATATAGAGGATAAATATAAATTGTTAAATTTCGTTGATGTTAGTCTAATTGTGTTGTTGTTTACAAGTTTGTTAATTTGTTTCCTAACACTCAATATAAAATAGACAATCATCAACAAGCAATGACCGTAAAGGGAGAAGAAGAGCATGGGTATTGACAAGGTTGGGTAGCGCCAACCGAAAATACTAAGTATTCTATCCTGCTGGCTCAGTGGAATTTCTCAATTTTTATTCTCTATAACTTACTAATAAAATTTTCATGTTTCTTTACAATAAAAATAATTAAAAAGAATATGATATGATCTTAAAAAAATCCTACTATACTATTCACTTACAAAATAACAGATCAACAATTCATAAAATTCCATTACTTTACACACAAGGATACAGTGAAAAATATAATTCAAAATATTGTCTATTCATTAACTATCAACATAGATTATGTTGTAGATTTAATATGGATTAAGACAAACATTTGATATTAAATGCTTCATATAAGCTGTGTTATTTGATACTTTAAGAATTAAAGTTCATAACAAAAAAAACTGTAAAATATAGAGGATAAATATAAATTGTTAAATTTCGTTGATGTTAGTCTAATTGTGTTGTTGTTTACAAGTTTGTTAATTTGTTTCCTAACACTCAATATAAAATAGACAATCATCAACAAGCAATGACCGTAAAGGGAGAAGAAGAGCATGGGTATTGACAAGGTTGGGTAGCGCCAACCGAAAATACTAAGTATTCTATCCTGCTGGCTCAGTGGAATTTCTCAATTTTTATTCTCTATAACTTACTAATAAAATTTTCATGTTTCTTTACAATAAAAATAATTAAAAAGAATATGATATGATCTTAAAAAAATCCTACTATACTATTCACTTACAAAATAACAGATCAACAATTCATAAAATTCCATTACTTTACACACAAGGATACAGTGAAAAATATAATTCAAAATATTGTCTATTCATTAACTATCAACATAGATTATGTTGTAGATTTAATATGGATTAAGACAAACATTTGATATTAAATGCTTCATATAAGCTGTGTTATTTGATACTTTAAGAATTAAAGTTCATAACAAAAAAAAAAAAAAAAAAAAAAAAAAAAAAAAAAAAAAAAAAAAAAAAAAAAAAAAAAAAAAAAAACTGTAAAATATAGAGGATAAATATAAATTGTTAAATTTCGTTGATGTTAGTCTAATTGTGTTGTTGTTTACAAGTTTGTTAATTTGTTTCCTAACACTCAATATAAAATAGACAATCATCAACAAGCAATGACCGTAAAGGGAGAAGAAGAGCATGGGTATTGACAAGGTTGGGTAGCGCCAACCGAAAATACTAAGTATTCTATCCTGCTGGCTCAGTGGAATTTCTCAATTTTTATTCTCTATAACTTACTAATAAAATTTTCATGTTTCTTTACAATAAAAATAATTAAAAAGAATATGATATGATCTTAAAAAAATCCTACTATACTATTCACTTATAATTTAAATATTTTTTTTTTTTAAATTCATAAAAAATCCAAAATGGAAAAAAGTGCCAAAACTAATTACTTTCGCGTAAAGTCACATAACTCATGAGCAAAAAAAGGCATAGATCATGAAAATCGATGCACGCGTTTCTTATTTATTCACAATTAGGTAAATGTATGAATTTAAAAAATTTGCTCCAGATATGCACAACATTATTTGGAGAAAACATTGACACTCACAAGCCGAACTCTCTCATATTTTTCTACTGTACTAAAAGAGAAATATTGATGTGGCAACACTGGTTCTGTAATGTTCACATAAAACATGCATTGTCATTATACTTCTTCTCTTTCTCACACTGGTTCTGTGATTTTTGTCATTCAACAAGTGCCGACGAACGCGAACAGTAAAAGTGATTTTTCTCCAGTTTTTTAAAAGTGAACAAAACTGAACAGAATATGGAACAGTGCAAGCCAGATATAAATAGCTTTTGCTACTGCTGTGGTCAATATGTCTCAACACATAAAAAAAGGGGAAATTTCAGTACTTATTGTGTTCAAACATACGAGATGTACTTCAACCAAAATGTTATAGTGAACGAAAATTGGGTACCAAATATAGTGTGTAAAAGCTGCTACAACCGTCTAATGGATTGGAAAAATAGAAGACGTGAAAGTATGCCATTCGGTATCCCAATGACTTGGACTAATCCTGGCGAAGGTCACAATCCATTGAATTGCTATGCATGTGCGAATAAAGGAGCCGCAAAAGGATAAGAAAATCGTATATTTACGTTGGTGTTGCAAGTGCCGCAACACCTTTGCCTCATTCGGACCACATTCCTGTGCCAAAAGCTTCTAGCCAAGATATTTTCTCTTCTACGACTGCTCCGACATATCATGCACGTGATGATCCCCCATATGAACCATCAGTATCCAATGAGCCAATTTAATAAATCAAAATAAGCTTGATTCAATTGTTGCCAAGTTGGAATTAACACAGCATAAATCGGAAGAGCTGGCTTCCATTTTGAAATCAAACAATTTGTTGGCACCCGGTGTGAAAGTCACAGCTTATCGAAGTCGTCAGGCAACACTCCAAAGTTTATTCCTTGTGAATGATGAAAAAACTTCTGCATATTGCCCGGATGTAGGAAAATTGATGGACGCAATGGAAATAAAATATGAAGCAGATGACTGGAGATTATTTATTGACAGTTCAAAACTCAGCTTGAAGGCGGTTTTACTGCATAAGACCAATAAAAAACCTTCAGTTCCAATCGCCTATAGTACAGAAACGAAAGAAACATATGATGCACTGGAAAATATTTTAAAAATGGTTAACTACGCCAAACATATGTGGCGCATATGCTGCGATTTAAAAGTTGTAGCAATGCTTTGCGGTCTTCAAATCGGTTATATAAAATATATGTGCTTTTTGTGCGATTGGGACACACGATTTTCCGGTGACCAATATGCATGCCACGGATGGAAACTCAGAGAGCACAGCAGGTTACAAACGGCCAATATTATTCGTGAGCCTCTAGTGCCGAAGGAGAAGATATTGCTGCCTCCACTGCATATTAAACTTGGAATTGTTAAGAATTTTATCAAAACTGTCGCCAAAAGAGATTAAGTTTTCTTGTGTTTGAAACTAATTTACCCGAGACTCAGCGAAAGTAAAATTAAAGAAGGTAAGTTATAATATCACATTAATTTCCCATGATTTTTCATCTTAACAAATTAATTTTTTCCAATCAGGCGTAGTTAATGGTCCAGATATACGAAAGCTGATTAAAAGTGACGCATTCAACAATATTTTGATTGACGCTGAATTGAATGCATGGCAGGCAATCAAAGAAGTAATAAAAGGCTTGTTGGGAAAGCATCGTTCTAACAACTACAATGTTTCTGTCGCAAGGATGTTAAGAGCATTCTCGGAAATTGGTGTCCACATGTCCTTGAAAATCCATTATTTACATCATCATCTGGACTACTTCAGCAAACAATTGGCTACCGAATCTGATGAACAAGGTGAACGCTATCATCAAGTTGCTATGCCATTTGAAATGAGGTAATACTGATTTTTTATTTTTTCAAACTCATTTTAATAAAACAAAAACTTACAGATATAGAGGCAAAATGTCGCCGAGTGCAATAATTGCGGAAATTTGCTGGTGGAGTAAGCTTGTGTGGCAAGACAAGGATGATCTTGATGATAAAGAATTTTCAGGAGATGCAGAAGGGCCAACAGTGGAGTCACACATTGACATTATGTGTGGTACAGAAACTGATGATAGCGATGAATGCGATGCCACTAGTCCCGAACAATCACCATCGAAAAAGTCTAGGCAATATTTATTAAAATACATAAAAATGAAAAATTATAAAAATGTTTACTTAATTTTTTTAGTAGTTTATGGCCAGAAGTCTGGAGTTATTGGGAAAAATTTATACAAAAAGGCGATAAATGACACTTTTTTGAATAAAAACAAATATCAATATTCTTGTCAAAATGGGATAACTTCTCTTAATTGTAAATAAAAGCAGAACGCGTTAATCGATTTCTATGATCTATGTCGCATTTTGTTTATAGGTTATGTGACTTTACATGAAATTAATAACACTTGATCCTTTTTTCCGTTTTGGATTTTTTATGAATTAAAAAAAAAAAAATTAATTTTTAGGCAAAAAAATATTTTTTTTTCTCCACAAATTTATTTTTACCGGCAAAACGGTTGATTATAAAGAAAAACGTTATATGAACAGATTAAAGAAATTGTAATTCTAAATTTTTTTGAGTTTGTTTTAGCAAAATCGGACAAGTGGTTCTCGAGTTATGTTAAACTACGTTTTTTGCCAAAATGTTGCAACTAAGCGAAAAAACATCAAGATAAGGAAAAAATTTAAAAGGTCATAAAAAAAAACTGACACATACGAACGCCAAACCCTTTGAGGGTTTTACTATACTGACCTAGTACCATCACCCTGACTTGGAATTTCTCACCCCCCAGACAATAATCCCAAAAATGTTCCATAGTGTAATTAGAACCTTAAGAATAAAATTCTTTTGTGGTTCAATGGGATTACATAAGTAAAGTCATTATGAATAAATTAATAACAATAAGTTGTTAATTAATAAACTGGCTTTATAGTTTGAGAAAAAAGAATAAAAGAGAGATTTAAAATAAATACATTATTGAATTAGTTAAAAAAAAAAAAATAAAAAGTACATTGTGAGCTAATTGTTGGAAGTTATATGTGCAAATAAGGTTTTTAATCCCCATATAAGTTTAATGTTCATGGGAAGGGCATTCCATAACTTAATTGTGTTAACGAAAAAAAAATATGCTAATACTGGTTGTGTTTGGGTATTATTATTAAAGTGATGGATCTTTTAGATCTAGCAAATATAAGTTTTTCAAACAGATATAAAGGAGTTTTCTGGTAAAAAAGCTTGTGCAAAAATATTAGGTTACGTATACAAAGGTAGTCATCCAAATCACAACCAAGGACCATTTTTCGAAAAGATGATCTACTATCAAACCGAGCTAGACGATATTCATATCACACAGCATTATTGAAAGACACGTGTAATTTGTGCATTGAGTGTGAATCTAATTTTCTATATACCTCAGCTGAATATGTTATCAGTGGGAGTATTACTTGAACAACAAGCTTTCGCCTAGCCTAGGTTCTTAAAGCATCTAAATCCTCATTAAGTTTGCAGCATGTATCTTCGATCAAGACGATTTAAAATATACATAACAATGCATCCGAGCATACTTACATACACTTAACACGTCATTAATAAAAATACAGTGGACCTAGAACGAATCCTTACGGTACACCCGAAGTTATGCCTCTCAAACTAGATTGCATATTTCCTACAATCACCTTCTGAGCAACCAAAATGATGCTCTAATTTCCGACAAAGATTAGCATGATCTACTTTATCGAATGCCTTAGAAAAATCTAACAAACACATGAATGTCGAATTTCCCAGCTCATACTCAGGTCTGGCATCATATATTACCTTTAACGCGGCAATAGTACAGCTATGAGCAGCTCGGAATCAAGATTGCAATGGAGATAGAAGTTTGTTAATATTAAGAAAAGATGTGACTTGCTCTGCCATAGGGACTCAAAAACTTTAGCAGAAGCTGGAAGAATATTTATCGGTTGGTAATCACTTGTATTAGCAGCAGTGGATATTTTTGCCACGGGAATCACTCTTCCCATTTTCCATAACTTAGGAAAGATGGACGTTGTTATTCAATGATTAAATATATGTGTTAGTGACCCAACAACATACGGCAGTATTACTTTCACAAATTTAATAGACACCCCATCTTTAACAGCATTATAACGAATTTTCATGGGCACTTCAGCCTCAGATACCGTGAAAAACGTAAAGCTTGTATTGCAGAAAAAAGTGCTTTAAGGACTAAACTTATGGTTTCCCATTTTAGCACTGTTACAAAAAAGATCATTAAGTTCATCTGGGTCTAACTTGCATTGAGATAAATTACTAGATTGGACACCTAAATGCTTAAAGTTTTTCCAAATGTGGGCAGAAGGTAAATTCACGTTAAGTTTTTTAGCAAAAAATTACTTTGGCCCGTCTGTCTACAAGATTAGCATGATTTATAGCTTTGTTATAAGCAAACGCTGTAGCAATGAATACGATCTTGAATAGACTGTTTTACAATTGATGTGTAACAGGGACAAGAATAATGTTTTATATAAAAAATACGCTCAAGTACATGATGATTATATACTTCCTCCAATGTTGTAAGAAAAACATCTAACTTCCCATCCACGGATGACTGATACCAACAATCATTCCAGTCCCCCAGCCCGCGAGCTCGCTAAATAATGACGGAAAATCAACTGAATCATAATACCTATATTTGATGAGCCTTAAATTTTCATTCCTAGCTAGGTTTGTTTATATTCAAGATCATGGTCAGAGAGAAACGAAATCTGATCAAATAAGAGAAATAAGTTCGGATATGGGAAACTTATTATTAATAATGGTAATGCCAACATGCTAATGCTTAGTTTGTTGCGCAGTTTGTATACAATTTCGAACGCATGAGCATTAAAATGGAAAAGTTAATAATCAATTTGTTTTCTGAGTTGGATGAAAATAAAATTGATTGTGAGTTGTGCAATCTACAAACAAAAAAACTATTTTTAAAGTACAAAAAAAGAAATTTATTGTTGAAAAAGAAAAGGAGCATTCCAAATGTTTTGGAATGCGCCAAGAATATCCGGATGACATTTTTTTGATAATTTTCTTAATTTTTTTTTTCATCTTTCATTTTTTCTATAACTCTGCCCCATAACATAGACTTTTTTTTTTTTGTTTCCTCCATGTCCAATCGAACACTAATTAATAATTTATTAAATTTGGCTTCAGCCTCGATTCTAAAAAGTACAAAAACAAAAAAAATTGAAGAAAAACATTAAATAAATAGCAAATTTTGTATTTACTCTTGAATTGCATCATCCATTTTTGTGATGCGTGTTTGACATTTGTTTGCGCATCATCTGCTTTAGTGATGCTTTTTCGAACATCTGACATTTGCAGTGATGCCAACTTATGCTTTTACGAACGCGATGCGCATCAGATGCAGCGCAGTGATGCATTTACGAACAGGCCCATATTGTAATAAATACATTCGTTTCTTAATATTAACACTAAAGTAATAATATAAATAGAAATAATAATATAAATAGAAACTAATTAAATAGTGTAGTATATTTTTGGGATTTAACAATAAAGTAAACGTATCATAATAATAACTTGGTTATTTAAATATTTTTTTAGATAGGCGTTCAAAGCATGTGATTATTTCAAAACTTTATTATTTATTCCATGCTTGTCAGGAAAAGATAAAAAAAAACAATTTTGTTAATTTTTTATTGCACTTTTATAAAAATTTTAATTAAAGAAGCAAGACCGACGTGTTAAAAGTTATATGCTGAGTTGGACATATGAGACAAATTTTTTGTGCAAATAAAGAAAAAGTTTTGCAATTTACATATATTTCATGGTTACTCTAATACGACTCTATATACAATTTTTTACTCGGGTATCTAAACTCAGAATTTCCATACTCGAGAAAACAAAAATTTTGATACCAAAATTTCCTATGTGGTAGACACAGGTTTATCATATATTTGAATATTTGAAATATAGTAGAAAAATTCTCTTCGGAAATATTCTTTCAAAAGCCAGACGTTAACGAAAAATGCTCAGTTGTCTCTCAATTTATATATTTTATATATTTTTATATTTTAAAACAATTATAAAATATAAAAATATAATACATTTTCTTTGTAGTGAATCGAAAACAGCAAAAATTGTCTTATTTAATTTTCCGATATAGTGAATCCAAATTTCATTGCAGTTGGGTGCAGCCCATTAACGAGATTTACTTGTAAGCATTTTAGACAATTTAAGAGAAATATTTCTACCTCAGGGGATCATGGTATGGCTCAATGATACAATAATTTGTTTGATAATTGAAAATCGGAAAACAAAAAAGTTCTCATGTAAGGACACATATCGCTTGTCTTGCTTCCATATTCAAACAATAAAAAAATTAGAAAATAATTTGTTTTTAATCATTTGTGGCAACAGCGACATATTTTTGTAACTCATAGTATGATTCATTATTAACTTTTAATATTCTATGCAATTGTGTGTACATGCATAAACCAGTGGTCAGCCGGTGCACCCTGGGGGATTTAAGCCGCTGAAGCCTTTCAAGTGTGTACATTTTAAATAAAATCAAACTCATTTTATTATTGCTGAAATTTTGTATGCTAATAGCCCATATAGTTAACAAACAAAAAAAAGTTAGTCCGCATACTGAGTTTCATATATACTTCTTCTTCTACAACCTTAGACAACACAGGAAGTATTGAACGCCTGAAATTATCAACCATACCACACTCTTTTTAGGAATTAGCCCAACAAAGAGTCTTTCAAGCTATTGGAAAAGAAGATGTTCAAATAGTATTAATTAAATTCAAAATAAGATTAGGAAATCATATGAGGAAAATAAGTTCAATAAATTTAATTGAAATACTATAAACCCCAACATACTTAACTCTTTTTAAAGCATTAAATAATTCAAACTTATCAAAATAATGAACGTCAACATTCTTACGAGTATCAACCGTAGTTTCACCAACAAATGTTTTATTTAAACTATCATCACCAACACAACCAGAACTCCTAAGAACCTTCCCCAAATCCGCAGAAGTTAAACCACTGAAAAGTCCTAGATAAATGTTTTTTCCATACGAATTACATTTTTAGCTTTATTGCACAGCTTGCAGTATATCCTCCAGTTACTCAATGAACTATCAGTTAGAAAAGCAAAAAACGCTAAACTCCTTAGAGATCTATCAAAAACGATATTCCTGGAATCTATCAATTATCATCATCATATCGTATTCTTCTTCTCACAAAAGGGAATCCAAAAAATAGTGAATACAATTCTATCTACATAGATTAAATTACTTCAAAATATATACAATTTGATTCGCATCTGACCATACATTATTGTACTTAATAATATGTTATTATTTAAAATTTAATGCAATTGGGTATACCTTGTAAGTCTAGAAAACCTTGTAAAAACGCTATACTTTGAAACTCTACAACAACAAAATATATAGGAAAAACGATACATTTTTATTTATTTGCAACGCTCGTTTGTCAGACAGTTTAAATTTTTTGATTTTATGGGAAGTTCCGCTTGTCCTATTTGGTTCGCTTTTGAAACAGTGCTTACGGAAAATGTTATTAAATACAGGGCATAGTTTTATATTATAGGGTTTTATGAGGGTGCCACGACCATTTCTTTGATTACTTTCAAGTATTTTTTATATTTCTACAATACTAGCTTTAATATTATTAGTAAGGATAAGGATATAAACTTGTTTATTAAAGCTAATTGATTTTTTATTAGTATTTACTTTTAAGGAAATTATTTGGATAACTTCCTTTTATTTCAATATGGATAAATTTAATCTAATGAAAAATCGATCCGATGTAATTGTGGGAGGAAAGTACAGATTAAGTCGTAAAATAGGTAAGCATAAATTGTACGCACTAATCCAAAGGTCCTAAATATGAAAATGTATAAATTTATTTTTAGGAAGTGGTTCCTTTGGTGATATTTATCTAGGCATAAGTATTCAGAGTGGCGAAGAAGTAGCTGTTAAAATGGAAAGTACTTCAGCTAGACATCCCCAGTTACAATATGAAGCAAAATTATACCGCATTCTTAGCGGTGGTGTGGGTATTCCCAGAATTCGTCACCATGGTAAAGAAAAAAATTTTAACATACTCGTAATGGACCTACTTGGACCTTCGTTGGAGGACTTGTTTAACTTTTGTACACGCCATTTTACGATTAAGACGGTATTGATGTTGATCGATCAAATGATTGGACGTTTGGAATACATACATTTGAAATGTTTTATACATCGTGATATTAAACCAGATAACTTTCTGATGGGCATTGGGCGTCATTGCAACAAGTTATTTTTGATTGATTTTGGTTTGGCCAAAAAATATCGAGATCCCCAAAGTCGCGCACATATTTCATATCGTGAAGACAAAAACTTGACGGGAACTGCACGCTATGCATCAATCAATGCTCATTTGGGTATTGAACAGTCTCGAAGAGATGATATGGAATCTTTGGGCTACGTTATGATGTATTTCAACCGTAGTGTTTTGCCCTGGCAGGGAATGAAAGCAACTAACAAGCAGCAAAAATATGAGAAGATATCTGAAAAAAAGATGTCAACTCCAATTGAAGTTTTATGCAAGGGTTTCCCGGCTGAATTTTCAATGTATTTGAATTATTGTCGCAGTTTACGGTTTGATGAGCAACCAGATTACATGTATCTGCGACAGCTATTTAGGTGAGTATTTAATGTTAATGTAGATTTTAACTTTTATTTCCCAGGAATTGTAACAAACACTAATTTTGCAGTAGAATTTTAAAATATCTACTCACAAAAAAAAGTTGCATAGTAATTAGAACATTTCAACTAGTTAAGTGTGTTTGCATAAATTATTTAAAACTAAAGTAGAAAACTAAACACTTGGTAAGTTGTTACCAGTTTTCGCATTAAATTTGCGATTTTATATTTGTGTTTGCTTAATAATTTTTATATTCAAACAAAACCAGAGTTGCATATATATACCAAAAAAATTGGGTTGTACTTTTATATTTTAAATACAACTGGATGTACCTAGACACAAATTGTCAATGGTGAAAAAATAAAGTACAATTGTAAAAGCAATAAAAGCACTGGCACAGCATTGGCTTTGAACGTTAGCATAGTGCTTTGCCAGTACTGGGTTAACAAAGTTTATGAAATAAAAAATATATGAAGATCTGAAGATGCAACACTTTCCCAATGCAAACAAAAAGTGTTTCAGCACCGGTTTTACAAAATTTACAACCATTTATGAAATGAAATGTATATAAAGATATAATATTTTAAATAAATACACTGTGCAACATTTTTGAAGTCATCGAGTGCAAACTCCCTCTCGTGTGGAATTTCTCAAAGTATTTATCGAAACTATCATAACCCAATTTGGGCTTTGATAGTTTAGCTGCCGTTCGGATTTTATGGCCTCACGTATTATTTGGCTTAAACTTGATTTTTCCGAAAAACATACAAATATTCTCACGGCTATATCTCGGAAACCAATTGTAATTTTGTTTTCCTGTCTTCGGCACAATTGTTGATATAGACTAGGTGAAAAAAGTGCAAAACAAACCGCACCAAGTGCCTCAAAATTCTTAAAATGTAAAAAAAAAATTATATATTTATTCATAATTTTTGGACCATAGCTGCCAAACAGTGGGAAATTCAGTAAAGTAATCTCCAGAAAATATATTCCCTATAATACAATTTATAACTCTTGAGAACATTAAAATACAGGAAAAGTAAAATTTTTAACTCATCCAGAAAGTTCTCTTTTTTTAACTCGAGTACAGCTTTTAGTGTATCCCAGGCCCTCAGGTGGTTGTTTGTCAGCACGTTCGTGAATCTTTCGTTTTTCACTAATTTTCTTATATCCGGCCCATTGGGAACACCTGTTGAAAGTAAAAAATCATTTTTGAAAAATATTTATATAAGCAACAATACCTTTCTGAATTTTGTCATTGTTGAGTTTTGGAAAGATGTTTTTCAAACAGTCAAAAACTTCCTTATTATCTTTGACGGCCATTTCGATGAATTTCTTAGCAATTCCCAATTTTATATGCAGTGGCGGCAGCAATATATCATCGATATTCGTTATTAAAGGTTCATTAACCAACTTTAACAGTTTTTCGTTTTCCAGAGTTCTTTTTTCCAGTCGTTACACTGATACTGATCTACTTTGCTTCGCGAATCCCAATCACAACGGAAACTAAAGAATTTCGGAAAACCGCCTTTTGTAATGACACCTTGCAATATGTTCACAACTTTCAGGTCCCAGCAAATCTTCCATTTATGTTCATTATATTTGATTTTCTTCAATATATTGTCCAATGTTTCATAAGATTCCTTCATATTTGTGCCGAATGCTAATGGAATTGACGGTTTTTTGTTTGTTTGGGAGAGTAGATGTAGGAACTTATTCTTAAAATACTTGTTATAATTTTTTATATATTCTATCATTGAAAATGTATGTTTGTTTTGAAGTTGAAAAAGAATATAATTAAATTTCTTTGGATTGAATAAAGAAGTTTTTATATAAAAAAACAAATATAATCGTATCTACATAATTTTAATTGTATCTACAAGCACAACCTTCAAACTTGAAACTGAGCCGTCAATGAATAGTCGCCAGCGTTATATTCCATTTTAAATTTATTCACTAAACCTTTGATGTCATTGCAGTAAGTGAACGTATTTTTTATCGTCAACGGCTAACGTTCTGCTGTGTAAGTTTTCTGCGCTTCAAATATGGAGTCAAAAATTCTGAATTCCGTTTCGTTTTGTGTGCGGTTTTGGTTCATCATGTTCTAAATTGGGCGTATAATCGGGATCTAGCAAATTAAATGACAAGGAGAAAACAGTTTCGAGTGCCCATGCGGACATAGTCTCAGAACTCGGAGGTGTAGGTGATTGTATACCATCAGCGAGTGCCCATGCGGACATAGTCTCAGAACTCGGAGGTGTAGGTGATTGGATACCATCAGCGAGTGGCACCATAAGTAAAAGGTGTAACATATGCTTTTCTTTTCAACTTCCTCTTATTTCTTACTTATCATGACCGTTTGTGACTTTTACCCAGATTTCCCGCTTAGCAAAAGGCAAGTGTCCTCTTCGTCGATGAAATCAATTCAAAATAGTGCTATAGCAATTACTGCACACTAATACAGCAATAACTGCACACTAATACAGAGAAATCTTCACCACTTCATCAAAATATTGCGTATATACAAAGCTAAATTCTGGAGTTAACAAATTTTGTCGCTCTTTCATTCCAACTTTGGGTCTATATGACCACAAACGTAACAAAATTCATTTATTTTTGGGCACTTTTTTCATATTTAAAAGCTTAATTTTTTTAATTCAATTGTTATTCATTCAAATCAATGTCTTATTGTTTTGTCACATTAATGACATGGCTACATGACATTTGTATTGATTGCTAGGGCTAGTTCAAGCTTTATATAGGGCTAGTTTAACCTTTATATGCACAACAACGCCACTTTAGTTTGTCAACTCATAGTTGTTATCTTGATTTTTCGATGTAAAATATAGCTGGAAGTGTGAAAAAACATTTTTCAGTATTATAATGTTCTGAAGAATTATGAATTGTATAACAAGGAATATTTTTTCTGAAGATTACTTTACTGAATTTCCAACAGTTTGGTAGCTATGAGCCAAAAATTGTGAAAAAATATAGAAAAAAATAATTTTTTTTTTAATTATTTCAATTAAGCTTATTTGTCTGATAATTTAAAATTAATTTTAGTGAAAAAAAATAAAGAAATATAATATGGATAAAATCGAAAACAAACAAAGTGAAGAAAATGTAATAGGTAAGATAATTGTGTACAAAAAAACGCATTGCTTAGTTACTTACAGCCGTTTTTATGACGAAAAGTTAGCCATAGTGTATACATCGCAGACAATAATCTGCTTACTAGCATACCGACTAGGCTAAGCAGAGATCATACAATTTATTTATAATGATTTTTATCTGTCAACTAATGGTTTGTAAATCAACTCTGAAAACCTTTTAGCTTAAATGGTAACATCTGATAAAGATGTTTGAAATTTTATTTAAGTTTTTCCCCAATCTATAAAATGGTTCGTGAAGAAATAATGGAAAAACCAAAAAAAATTGTTAAAAGATATGCAATGATCAAGAAAATTATCAAGAGTTTACACAGTTTTTAAATAAAAAATCTTTTTTTTTTCGCAAACAAAACTTTTTTTTATATATTTTTCACGTTTATTTACAAAATCACTTTGACACTAAACAGCTGTTTTAAACATTGAGTAAGTGTTTGGTAGTTCGTTAATATGAGTTTAGCAGAGGGGATAACAAGTGCATTTTAAAAAACATGCATGTTAAATCCATGCTAATTTTTGGTTATAAATACGGCTGTTAATGTTTTAATTGTTAAAATAAAAAGATAATGATGAAGGAGTATGCATTTTTTAGAGGGTGGAGATGCTTTGCCATTTAAAATCAACGATGAAAGTCGCATGTCTTTTTAGAAAACAGTGAGGCCGATTTGCAAACAATTTTTTAATACTCAACTACATAGTGAGAATAAAGAAAGTTCTCCATTTTGACAGTGATAACTGTCAGCCTCTGATGAAGCTGATGAGTAATGATATAGAAGAAGATGTAGAACTCAACGAAGCTCCGACTCGAAAAATCTCATGCGAAAGACAAAACCAGGGAAAAACACGTAAATGGAAATGTTGTGCCGTAGAGAAAATTAAGACCTCTGGTACATAACTGTCGTATGAAGTGCAAAAAAGGTACATTCTAAGAAAGTACAGGGTGTTTTTTATGTTTCAGTCCGATGTTTTTTTTGAATAAATCTTAAACGGTACAATATGTTTTAATTATATTTTATTGCATGAAAGTTTGGTTTATAACAATTATGTATGAAATATAATATCGACTAAAAGGCCGCCTCTGGTCGCTGTGCAAATGTGTGCTATTTTAACCATATCTTGCATAACATTTTGGCAATTTAAAGGTATTATTTAAACAGTACAAAATTTTTCAGGTCATTGATGTGGGACTCAATTCTGAATTGAATATCCAATTATAAACAATAATTACTTACATTTTCTATGTAGTTCCCTAGAAAAAACAAAGTGAACAAACTGATGGGAAAAAACTGTTTTAAAATAAACATTCACTATAAGGGGAATTTCTTTGAATGTTAACTTATTTTTCTGGGATATTACCCACATATGAATGATCAGAAAAAGTGAACAAATTTCGAGGGAAAATTTATTCACGATTAGAATAGAGGAAAAAGGGAAAACATTTCGAGGGAAAAAATATACACGATAGGGGAAAATATGAGAAAAAGCGGAACAAACCTACCCGAAAAAAGTGCATCCAGTGACAAATCGCAAAAATTTCCATTTTTCACCTTATTTGCTCTATAACTGGATTACAAATCCACAAATATGCTTTTTTTTCTTTATAAACTTTATTATGCAGGAAAATAAAAATTCCGATTCAAATTTACATTTATTCTTATACAGGAAATATGAGATTTTTATTTGTTATCTATGCATGGAAACGAAATTTAGAACATTTTAAATTATTGTCAATATCCATCCTCATTGAAGTTGACGCTTGTGGTTCTGATGATCTTGTTTTGTTCGTTCATTTTCATGTTCAGAGTGTTCATCATCATCCGAGTTCGACATAATATTTAAGGGCATGTTTTCTTCAGTGTGGACCAATTTCAGTGTCATCCTGATCTTTGGTGCTTTCATCTTCAAACTCCATAAGTTTAGAACTCCACCAACAAACCTCCGCAAGCAATGCATCTAATTTTTTGCTTTTAAATCGCTTTTCCATAGGCATGGTCACCTGGTAGAACCTCTCCTTGTTCGTCCGATTCCTGAGGTAATTGTGCCAAAAAGGTATCAAGGTGGAAATGCATGAAATGTAATTTTCACAGTTAGAACCGGAATTTTATATTCCACAATACCCACAAATTATCACCAACAGGCTTCATACTCTGAAGTTCTAAGAGGACAACCACAGCCCCCAAAAACTCCACAAGCCGCACAAGTCAATCCAAATGCTCCACTTTCTCAATCTGAACCCCAGATATAAAATTTCAGCAGACTTGAAGCATCCATTGAATCCCTGGTTCAAACTGTTACTAACTTTACAAACTCAATGAGTAATATGATGCAAGAGATGATGAGAAATCAGTCTATTTTTTGTTAACTAAACCATGAACAGTTTGAAAATATGTTACTGGAATGCTAACAGCATATGCCAACATAAAGAAGAGCTCGAGTATTTTCTCAGAAATCAGCAAATTGACGTAATGCTTATTTCTGAGACCCATTTAACCCTGAGAAGTTAATTTTCAATTCGCGGGTACACAATGTATGATACTAAGGACCCAAGAGGCAGGTCAGGATCAGCTATTCTCATTAAATCTAGATTAAAACATTTTCTTATGTGTGATCTTTGCGAAAATTATCTTCAGGCCACTACTATATGTTTTGAAGAATTCGATAAGGACTTAGTGATTTCGTCAATTTATTCTTCCCCAGATTCTCCATAACGGAGGATCAGTACACAGTCTTTTTCGAATCATCAGGACCGCGTTTTCTGGCAGCTGGAGACTATAATGCCAAGCATACATTCTGGGGGTCACGGCTTGTTACCCCTAAGGGCCGTGTTTTGTTTAATACAATTTCTAAGCTGGGTATGGATGTGATTTCTAGTGGAGAACCCACGTACTGGCCAACGGATCGTCGAAAAATACCCGATCTGATAGACTTTGGAATAACAATGTCTATTGCGAGAGAATTGGTCCATGTAGAACCATTATTGGATCTCTCATCTGATCACACACCTACAGTTGTTACTATTTTAAACCCCCGAGGAATTGTACCCCCCTCTGGTGACTTAGCACTGACAGGCAAAACAACAGATTGGTTGAAGTATAAAAAATTTATCAGTACACATTGCTCGGAAAACATACCGCTAAGAACACCGGAAGATATCGACCTCTCGATTCAAAACTTTGAACTAAATCTCAAACTTGCTGCTCAACTTGCTTCCAAACCCCCTCGACACAACAGACAAAATATTATTTTGTCTGCCGATGTCGAACGACTCTTAAATGAAAAAAGAAGAGCTCGAAGAGAGTGGCAACAGCACAGATCTCCTCAACTTAAGGAACGGTTGAAACAATGCACTAAAAAATTAAAGAAAGCTACTTGACAATAAGAGAACTGCTTCATTAAACAGATATCTTGAAAATTTAGATCCAACATCAAGAACTGATTACTCATTATGGCGTGCAACGAAAAATTTAAAAAGACCTGTCTTATGTAAGCCTCCTTTGAGAAAATCAGACGGAGGTTGGGCTAGAAATGATACTGAAAAAGGAGATCTGTTTGTAGAACATTTAAGAAAAGTATTCACGCCAAATATAACAAGTTCTGTAACAGAGTTGCCACCGATTTTACCCCAGCACCGAGCAGCTACCCGATTAACGTTTGAGATGAGAGAGGTCGAAAAGGCTATTTTTGAACTAAACCCCAAAAAAGCTCCTGGCATCGATGGAATCGGTAACAGGATGCTCTTGGAGTTACCCCGTATAGCATTAAAGATAATTATCTTTATTTTTAATGCTATTATACGCCTTGAATACTATCCCCCAGAATGGAAAGTTTCACTCGTTAAAATGATACCCAAGCCAGGCAAAGATCACACAAAAGTGGAATCGTATAGGCCTATAAGCCTATTATCCAATTTGTCAAAGCTGTTCGAGAAAATCCTAATGAAAAAGATAACTTTTTATGTGGAACAAAACAACTGTATTCCATCACACCAATTTGGCTTCAGGAGAAAACACAGCACCATTGAGCAAGCCCACAGGCTAGTTACTGTTGTCAAAAAAACGTTCGAGGAGAAAAAATACTGCTCTGCCCTTTTTATCAATGTTTCACAGGCTTTCGATAAGGTTTGGCATGAAGGTCTACTGTTTAAAATAAAACTTTTGTTACCAACAAATACTCACAAGCTACTCAAAAGCTATATAACAAATCGAAAATTCACTCTTGCTGAAAAAAGTTTTGTCAGCTCTCCTCAAGATATACAAGCCGGAGTTCCACAAGGTAGCATTTTGGGTCCTCTGTTATATATCATTTATACTTCAGACATGCCATTAGATATTAATACCCACACATCGACTTTCGCTGACGATACTGCAATCTTAAGCGTCCACGATGACTCAAAAATAGCGTCTAGAATGTTACAGACTCACATTTCACAATTGGAAGCTTGGTTGGATAAGTGGAGAATTAAGGTGAATGAACAGAAATGTATCCACATTACTTTCACACTGAGAAAAGAGACGTGTCCACCCATTAAAATTAATAATCTGAATATACCCCAACACACATGTGTGAAATATCTCGGTATTCACCTTGACCGTCGACTCACGTGGAAAAATCATATAGATGCGAAAATAACTCAGATGAGGCTAAAAACTGCTCAACTCGCTTGACTTACTGGCAAAAACTCTAAACTAGGCCTGGACTGCAAATTACTTATTTACAATTCGATCATGAAACCCATATGGTGCTATGGGAAACCAGGGAAAAACACGTAAATGGAAATGTTGTGCCGTAGAGAAAATTAAGACCTCTGGTACATAACTGTCGTATGAAGTGCAAAAAAGGTACATTCTAAGAAAGTACAGGGTGTTTTTTATGTTTCAGTCCGATGTTTTTATTGAATAAATCTTAAACGGTACAATATGTTTTAATTATATTTTATTGCATGAAAGTTTGGTTTATAACAATTATGTATGAAATATAATATCGACTAAAAGGCCGCCTCTGGTCGCTGTGCAAATGTGTGCTATTTTAACCATATCTTGCATAACATTTTGGCAATTTAAAGGTATTATTTAAACAGTACAAAATTTTTCAGGTCATTGATGTGGGACTCAATTCTGAATTGAATATCCAATTATAAACAATAATTACTTACATTTTCTATGTAGTTCCCTAGAAAAAACAAAGTGAACAAACTGATGGGAAAAAACTGTTTTAAAATAAACATTCACTATAAGGGGAATTTCTTTGAATGTTAACTTATTTTTCTGGGATATTACCCACATATGAATGATCAGAAAAAGTGAACAAATTTCGAGGGAAAATTTATTCACGATTAGAATAGAGGAAAAAGGGAAAACATTTCGAGGGAAAAAATATACACGATAGGGGAAAATATGAGAAAAAGCGGAACAAACCTACCCGAAAAAAGTGCATCCAGTGACAAATCGCAAAAATTTCCATTTTTCACCTTATTTGCTCTATAACTGGATTACAAATCCACAAATATGCTTTTTTTTCTTTATAAACTTTATTATGCAGGAAAATAAAAATTCCGATTCAAATTTACATTTATTCTTATACAGGAAATATGAGATTTTTATTTGTTATCTATGCATGGAAACGAAATTTAGAACATTTTAAATTATTGTCAATATCCATCCTCATTGAAGTTGACGCTTGTGGTTCTGATGATTTTGTTTTGTTCGTTCATTTTCATGTTCAGAGTGTTCATCATCATCCGAGTTCGACATAATATTCAAGGGCATGTTTTCTTCAGTGTGGACCAATTTCAGTGTCATCCTGATCTTTGGTGCTTTCATCTTCAAACTGCATAAGTTTAGAACTCCACCAACAAACCTCCGCAAGCAATGCATCTAATTTTTTGCTTTTAAATCGCTTTTCCATAGGCATGGTCACCTGGTAGAACCTCTCCTTGTTCGTCCGATTCCTGAGGTAATTGTGCCAAAAAGGTATCAAGGTGGAAATGCATGAAATGTAATTTTCACAGTTAGAACCGGAATTTTATATTCCACAATACCCACAAATTATCACCAACAGTGCTTCATACTCTGAAGTTCTAAGAGGACAACCACAGCCCCCAAAAACTCCACAAGCCGCACAAGTCAATCCAAATGCTCCACTTTCTCAATCTGAACCCCAGATTCAAAATTTCAGCAGACTTGAAGCATCCATTGAATCCCTGGTTCAAACTGTTACTAACTTTACAAACTTAATGAGTAATATGATGCAAGAGATGATGAGAAATCAGTCTATTTTGATGCAAGCTTTGTTAACTAAACCATGAACAGTTTGAAAATATGTTACTGGAATGCTAACGGCATATGCCAACATAAAGAAGAGCTCGAGTATTTTCTCAGAAATCAGCAAATTGACGTAATGCTTATTTCTGAGACCCATTTAACCCTGAGAAGTTAATTTTCAATTCGCGGGTACACAATGTATGATACTAAGGACCCAAGAGGCAGGTCATGTGGAGGATCAGCTATTCTCATTAAATCTAGATTAAAACATTTTCTTATGTGTGATCTTTGCGAAAATTATCTTCAGGCCACTACTATATGTTTTGAAGAATTCGATAAGGACTTAGTGATTTCGTCAATTTATTCTTCCCCAGATTCTCCATAACGGAGGATCAGTACACAGTCTTTTTCGAATCATTAGGACCGCGTTTTCTGGCAGCTGGAGACTATAATGCCAAGCATACAATTAATACAATTTCTAAGCTGGGTATGGATGTGATTTCTAGTGGAGAACCCACGTACTGGCCAACGGATCGTCGAAAAATACCCGATCTGATAGACTTTGGAATAACAATGTCTATTGCGAGAGAATTGGTCCATGTAGAACCATTATTGGATCTCTCATCTGATTACACACCTACAGTTGTTACTATTTTAAACCCCCGAGGAATTGTACCCCCCTCTGGTGACTTAGCACTGACAGGCAAAACAACAGATTGGTTGAAGTATAAAAAATTTATCAGTACACATTGCTCGGAAAACATACCGCTAAGAACACCGGAAGATATCGACCTCTCGATTCAAAATTTTGAACTTAAACTCAAACTTGCTGCTCAACTTGCTACCAAACCCCCCCGACACAACAGACAAAATATTAGTTTGTCTGCCGATGTCGAACGACTCTTAAATGAAAAAAGAAGAGCTCGAAGAGAGTGGCAACAGCACAGATCTCCTCAACTTAAGGAACGGTTGAAACAATGCACTAAAAAATTAAAGAAAGCTACTTGAACATAAGAGAACTGCTTCATTAAACAGATATCTTGAAAATTTAGATCCAACATCAAGAACTGATTACTCATTATGGCGTGCAACGAAAAATTTAAAAAGACCTGTCTTATGTAAGCCTCCTTTGAGAAAATCAGACGGAGGTTGGGCTAGAAATGATACTGAAAAAGGAGATCTGTTTGTAGAACATTTAAGAAAAGTATTCACGCCAAATATAACAAGTTCTGTAACAGAGTTGCCACCGATTTTACCCCAGCACCGAGCAGCTACCCGATTAACGTTTGAGATGAGAGAGGTCGAAAAGGCTATTTTTGAACTAAACCCCAAAAAAGCTCCTGGCATCGATGGAATCGGTAACAGGATGCTCTTGGAGTTACCCCGTATAGCATTAAAGATAATTATCTTTATTTTTAACTCTATTATACGCCTTGAATACTATCCCCCAGAATGGAAAGTTTCACTCGTTAAAATGATACCCAAGCCAGGCAAAGATCACACAAAAGTGGAATCGTATAGGCCTATAAGCCTATTATCCAATTTGTCAAAGCTGTACGAGAAAATCCTAATGAAAACGATAACTTTTTATGTGGAAGAAAACAACTGTATTCCATCACACCAATTTGGCTTCAGGAGAAAACACAGCACCATTGAGCAAGCCCACAGGCTAGTTACTGTTGTCAGAAAAACGTTCGAGGAGAAAAAATACTGCTCTGCCCTTTTTATCGATGTTTCACAGGCTTTCGATAAGGTTTGGCATGAAGGTCTACTGCTTAAAATAAAACTTTTGTTACCAACAAATACTCACAAGCTACTCAAAAGCTATATAACAAATCAAAAATTCACTCTTGCTGAAAAAAGTTTTGTCAGCTCTCCTCAAGATATACAAGCCGGAGTTCCACAAGGTAGCATTTTGGGCCCTCTGTTATATATCATTTATACTTCAGACATGCCATTAGATATTAATACCCACACATCGACTTTCGCTGACGATACTGCAGTCTTAAGCGTCCACGATGACTCAAAAATATCGTCTAAAATGTTACAGACTCACATTTCACAATTGGAAGCTTGGTTGGATAAGTGGAGAATTAAGGTGAATGAACAGAAATGTATCCACATTACTTTCACACTGAGAAAAGGGACGTGTCCACCCATTAAAATTAATAATCTGAATATACCCCAACACACATGTGTGAAATATCTCGGTATTCACCTTGACCGTCGACTCACGTGGAAAAATCATATAGATGCGAAAATAACTCAGATGAGGCTAAAAACTGCTCAACTCGCTTGGCTTACTGGCAAAAACTCTAAACTAGGCCTGGACTGCAAATTACTTATTTACAATTCGATCATGAAACCCATATGGTGCTACGGAATTCAGCTCTGTGGTACTGCCTCTGCGTCCAATATAGGGAAAATTCAGAGAATGCAAAATAAATTCTTGAGGACGATCACGAACGCACCCTGGTAGGTTAGGAATTACAACATACATAAAGACCTGAATGTACCCCTGGTCAAAGATGAAATTATTAGACACTGTCAACGCTATTTAACAAAACTGGAAACACACCCCAACATACTAGCCCGTAACTTAACTGATAATCACGGCCACCAGCGTCTTAGGAGGAGGGTCACTGCGGATCTGGTCCGCTAATAATAAGGGGAAATAATGATCCCAGTTGAACCACATAACATTATTCTGGCACTGGCTGGACTCAACAATTAATATTTAGTTTTAAGATTTGGATAATTATTGTTAGTTCACAGTTTTTAAAAGTGAAGATTCAATAAATAATATAAAATATGGAAAAAAAATGTAATTTTAAAGTCATGGATCCATTGATTTTATTCAAAATAATACAGCAACTTGTCCACTCGCGTCTGTATGTCATCTCGCTGTACACGGTTCTTTCCTAAAACGCCTTCGATGACTTGATTCAATGCGTTCCATGCACATGGGTGGTTATAATAGTTCGAAAGCATATTTCTGAAAGATTCGCTTTTCATTAATTTTCGTATATCCGGTCCATTCAGAGTACCTGTTTGAAATAAAAAAAGCATTTGCGAAAAAAATTATTGGTAATGCGAATGTATCGAAGTGAAAAAATTTAGATATGACATTATTTAAATAATTTTCTAATTTTAGCTTCACTGAGTTTTAAAAAGATGGATTTCAAACTGTCATAGGCGTCCTCAATATCTTTGACTACTACTTCAAAGAATTTCCCAGCTATTCCGAATTTCATGTGGAGCGATGGCAACAAAATATCATCTACATCCTTTATCAAAGGTTTATTACGTAATTTGAATTGCTTCTCAAGCTCGGGAGTTCTTGCTTTCCAATCTTTACATTGATCTTGCTTTCCAATCTTTACATTGATCCATCCATGTGTATCGCGAATCCCAATTACAAAAGAAGCAAAAGTATTTTGGAAAACCGCCCCTAATATAATGCCTTGTATTATGTTGACAACCTTTAGATCACAACAAATCTTCTGTTCAATGCATAACCGGAATTTATACATGCGTATCACCTGGATTCATCATGTCCAGTTGGATCTTGCATTATAACAGCGGTAGTCATAAAAAATTTAAACAGCATTTCAAAGCAATTTTAAGAAAAATTTGCTGAAATTGTATTTATAAACGAATTTTAGCCTACAATACCTTTTTTAACCTTTTGTAAATAAGCGAATTTTAAAATTGGTTCGACCCTATTTTAAATGACATTTTTGCTTTGTGTTTATTTTAATTTTTAACATTTTTGCAAAAAATTTTCATTTAATCAAAAGAAGCAGGGTTGGCAGGCAATACCCCTAAAATACCGTTATCGATTCAATACCCTTTCAACTCACTTTCGTTACCCCTTTAATAACGTTACGGAAATAACTGAAAATACCGTTACCGAAATAATAGAAAATACCGTTATCGCTAAAATACCCATACCGAAATAACTGAAAAAATTGTTATCCCTAAAATACCGTTACCGAAATAACTGAAAAAAAATCGTTATCCTTAAAATACTGTTACCGAAATAATTGAAAAAATCGTTATCCCTAAAATACCTTTACCGAAATAACTGAAAAAATCGTTATCCCTAAAATAACGTTACCGAAATAATAGAAAATAGCGTTACCCTTAGAATAACTTTACCGAAATAGTAGAAAATAGCGTTACCCTTACCGATAACCGCATTGGTTTCGGTTACCATCCATGAGGAAGTTATTTGTTCTTGTTTAATGAATAATGGACATTCATATTTGATCATTGGTAAGAACCATTTTTATTTGAAAAATGTGATATTTTTATTTGTATTTTGTTTATAAAACAGACTATTGCCCAAATTTAAAAAAAAATCATCAGATATAAATTTACAAAAAGAGGAGCGACCAGTTTTCAATTCCGGATAAATAATTTAAGCAGAAATAATATTTTTTGATATTATTTATTGAAAGTAAACTAGTGCTGTGTTGTTTAATCAAAACAAAGAAAATAAAACCGGTTATTTGAATACTTTTTTATCTACAAAAAATCATTTTATATGTAACACTTTTACTGGGCATTTTATTTTGACTCTTACTTAGCCTTCCTCTATGACGACACTTTAAAAATTATTTCTACACTCATAAAAACAACAAAAAAATACAATTTCCCAGTCAATTGGCTTTTTTTTATCTAATTTAAAGCCTTTTATCTTTTTTCGAACGTTTTCTAAAAATGGAGTAATTAAAGATTGATTTACACGTCGACTACCCACTATTGGGTTTAAAAATCGGCAAAACAACAAAATAATAAAACGTTAGAAGAAATATTGTATTTAGTGCAATGATCACCACACACATACATTCACATTTATGTTTGTGTTGGTTGTTTATTTTGAGCGTAATTTATGTTTTTCTCACTTTACCTGGGCTGCCAAGACATATTTGTCGCTGTCCCCGAAGAAATTCGAAAAAATCTACACAAATCCCCATTTTATTTTGTACTCAAACAAACAGTAAATGTTAAATAAAGATTTAATGAAAGCTTGGAAAGTTATATATAAAATTTTATTATTACAAAAATAAACAAAAAAAAAAAAAACTGTTCTGTAAACCAAATCAGAGTAATTTTCTCCGATATATTGATGTATTTCAAATCGGATAAATAAATTAATTTCAGATATATTTTAAATTTTAAAAAAATAGAAAACGCTGAAACTAAACTAGTTTTCAAAAGAATTCAAACAGAAGCTTTTAAAATATGAGTATATATAATTCATAATTATAAAAAGGATAAGTTTTAAAAGAAAAAAATAAATAAATGCGTTGGCATAATAAGCACTCAGCTTTGCCGAAGTAATTTTCGGCAAATTAAAAGGCATTCTCCCATTCTACATTCAACATTTTCAGTGTTGCCTAGTACAAGCGACCACACAACCTGGTCATAAATAATATAAGATAAAAATGGCAACCCTGAATAAAAGCAGCAAGCGACCACAAACCCGCGCACATGAAAGCTCAAGTGAGACTAAATGTTTTTATTTAATAAAAATACAAATTATCTTCTCATGCTCTCTTCATTTGTGTGAGAGCATTCGCACATGTGCGGTGTTTTGGGGATCTCTTATTTAGTGTGGATGCGAACTGGCTAAATAAAATCTAAACTATATTGGGGTTTCCAAATTTCTATGAAATTTTATAAAAATTTCAAATTTTTTTTAAAGAATTTTTAAAACCTTTTGCCAATATGTATTTGGTTTAGAATTTATTTAGCTACCTCACACAGGAGTTTAATAGAATTATTTAGATTATTTATTTTCTTTTAAAACAAAAAAAAATCGTGCTCCAATTGAATTACTTTTTTTATTTTAGAATCTGAGATTCCAATACCTCTTTAAATATCAACAAAAATATTTGTCAAAAAAATATTTGAAATTTTTGTGTGTTTAATTTGATGAAATATTAAAACAACAAATGAATTATGTGTTTGTTAGTAAATAGAAGAATTTAAATTCACAAAATTACAAATAAAATTCAAAAATTCGCAATTGATATTCAAAAAAAAAACTCAATTTAAATTAAAAATGCCAAACGCATTTGAAAATTATTGAAATTCAACAAATATTTTTTTTATTTACTTCCATTGATAGCTGTGCTCTTTTTTAAAAGTAAATGTATTACGGCTCAAAGTTAGTCACTTTTTTTAAATCGAAGACCTGTTTTTTAAATATTCGCGAATGTATAACGTTTTGTATTTTTGCAATATTTCTGTAAAGAAAACGCTTATTTTCAATGATACGATTTGTAAAAATAATTGCTTAAAAAGTAAGATTCGTTTAAATATCAGCTATTTATCAATTTTTGAACCGCTAAAAGTTTCCACTTTTAGCATCCATACACCGTGAATTGTGAAAAACCACATCACAGGAACGTCGAATAGCCATGCCCAAATTTATTTGGTATTAAAAAGCATTTGATATTTTTAATTACAATTGATATTTTTGGTATTTTTTGATTTGAAATAATATATTTTGAATTTCAAAGTAATTCTTTCATTTACAACAAGGGTGTCCAAGCCCTATGCTCTTGATGCTCATTTGTTTTTGTAAAAGCGCTTAGCTATAGGCTTTGTGTTTTAATACACATAGAGCACTCAGCAATAGCAATAAGAAATACACAAACAACTTTGCCTTATTAGTTTTTTTGTCGTTCTTCACTGTATACACGAAGGTGCAAAGCAACAACACTTTCGTATGCTTCGCTGATAAACATTGACGACAGCGATCATCAATGTATATTTTGTTTTTGTTTAACGTATGATATGAAATATTTTTTTTCTTTGTATGTATTGTTTTTTACAATAAAAAATATTGAATAAAAATTAGTTATTCTTTAAATGTATTGGTGTTTACTCTTCCATAAGGAACTTTTGGGCACCCCTGATTTACAATTTCTACTTTTTTAAATGAAAATGCTGCTTTTTATCAACACTCAATATGTTGTGTGAAAAAAATATAAGTATGCCAGATTCCCAATTCGTTGCAAGAAATGGAAACATTAACAAGTGGAATGGTAACCCTTTCAATTTATGCTTCGAAAATCGAAGATGGTTGTCAAGGGTAATTCTATAATAGATGGAAAAAGTTCATTTGTACGGGTAATCATTCACTAACTGTGAAAAGGAATTTCGCTTAGTCATTTTCCTTAAAGGGGCCTTAGACTATCAAACATGCTGTACAACATGTCCAGCATTTGATAATGTATAGCGTTGTTTGATGGTCATTACAAAAACAAATACACGGAGTCATCAATCCATGCAGTACAGCATGCTTGATAGCACTATGGAACAAAATGGCGGTTATGATTTAGGGCGTCAATGATTCCTAGATCAGGCAATGTACTAGGTAAGTATAAAAAACTCCCAAAGGATTTGGGGTGTGTGGGTACAGTCAAGTTTTATGCCCGTTTAAAGTTTTAATTTTTTTGCCCACCACCAGTGGTGTGCCCAGGGGGGGGGGGCAGGGGGCCCGCCAATCAACTGTCAATTTGTATTTAATTTGAATATTTTCTTTTAAAACAATTGTATTACTTTTTTTTAATTAAAAATCTAAGATTCAAATACAAAATTAAGTCTTAACTGGAATCCCTAAAATTTCAGATTTATGAGTTCATTTTTATATCAAAACATATATATTTAAAATTGAAAATATTTAATTAACAACACTTATATAGACTTTCAAAGTAGTTATAGTAGTTAAAAAGTAAGATTTTATTAAAAAGCTGCCAACTCATGTCTATTTTAGGCTTTTGTCTTTTAAATGTAAACAAAAATATTTGAAGTTTTTCTATTTGTAATTTGATAAAATATTAAAACAACAAAAGCTAACAAAAAAATTATGTGTTTGTTGTAAATGTGGAGCAGGGCATACAATATAATTGCTATATTTCGTTTTAAAAAAATAAAACGAAATAAAAGAATACAATTAAAATTAAAAAAATTTCAAATAAAATTCAGAAATTCGCAATCGATACTTAAAACGATGAATTAAAATTAAAAAATACCAAACGCAATTAAAAAAAATTATTGAAATTCAACAAATATTTATTTTATTTAATTTGGTGTTTTTGAATTTCAAGTGATGCTTTATTCCAAAAGTTTTTTAAACAATCTAATCGTTTTTGAAATGATCTTTGAATTTGAGTAAAAATTTGCAGGTGGCTATTCCACGCTCCCATAATATCTGTGCTATTTTTTATTTTTTAAAATTTGATGTAGGTCGCGGAGGCGTTGCGCAAAATGGCAAATATGACCGCAATCTAAAAATGTAATTAAGCCCCATTTTTTGGCGCAAAATTTCATAATGAAAATGAACACTAAAAATATAATGAAAATTACCCCAACCAAATGAAAATTAGCCCCAAAATTAAGTTTTGGGCATATTTTAATTTATTTGGTTGAGGCTTTTATTCATTATATAAAATAACACCAATTTGAAGAAATAAGAAATGATCCCAAATATGATGAAATTTAAAATGACCCCAAAATATGCAAAGCAAAGAAATGTTGCTTATGCACAGCATTATATTGCATGGAATCAATAACATCCGAATGTACTCCTTATAAACATTAAAGTTACTTGGGCCAACCTAAATTGAAATATTTTAAAGAATTAGAATAAAAATAATTTTATTAAAATCAAATGTTTTAGTGATGCGCAACCACTTTCAAAATAGTTAAAAAATTAAATAAATTTCTACATCCCGTCCATGAGTGTGTCCTCCGACGATCATATAAAATTTTAGAGCGCATTGTTTTCTATGACATTGCGTCTTATAGCTTGGCAATTTTGAAACTTGTTAAGAATTATATTTGTTCTTAATGTATGAAAAACAAAATTTTCGCCTGCGGCGCCAACTTCTACAACTATTAATACATAAAAAACAAAATGAAAATTTTTTAACAAAAATCGCACGATTTTTGGTAAAAATTTTCGCCTGACAAATTGATTTTTCGGTCACGATAATGTCGCAAAGAATTTATAATATATTTCGTCAAAAGAATTTTGTAGCATAATAGATTTTTATTAAAATGATTTAAAAGCGGGGCGAAGCTTTACAACACAACAACAATCAAAATGTACTTAATATTAAACGTATACATTAGATCTCAGTTAATGTAATACATAAGCTTGAAATAAAAATTGTTTATGAATTTAAAAACTGTAAATTTTGTTTTAAATGCTTCAAAAAGGGTCAAAAATATAGGTTTAAAATTGCCAGCTGAGCCATTCCATGTCAAACCGCACAGAAAACTATCATTTTCGGATTTGTCATCTCGGATTTAAATGAAATTCGCCACAAATATCGTAAATGGGTAGTGTTTATCAAATCATTAACATTTCGACACCAAACCCTTTCGGTTTTCGAAATATGACGTCATGAAAATTGGCAAAAACGTCAAAATATCAAAAAGTGTCCATACAAAGTCGCCCCATAACTTCAAAACTATAAAACATACAATTTTTCTGTTGGTTCCATTTTAATGGTGAAAACATTACCTTAAAAATGGCGTCCCAAAAGTTTTTTTGTATTAAAAGGTTAAAGGTAATTTTTTAAGTTTAATCTTCTATATCTCAAAATCCATTTTTTAAAAATTTTGAAAAAAATATATGTTAAAAACTAAGGCCTCTCTACATTTGTGGCAAAATTTTAAGGTGGAGACTCATTTGGTTCCTGAGTTATGAAGGAAAACGTAACGTGGTCGTAAGCAAATTTTCGTCGACGAGTTCATATTCAAAAGCTTACAGACAAAAACAATATGTATACAAAATATTGTACAAACATACACACTAATAGCATGTAAAAGATTTTGCTTATGAATCCGTCAAAAATTTTAAAAAAATTGGATTTTGAGTTATGGGTATTTGAAGATTAAACTCAAAAAAATGACCTTCAACCTTTTAATACAAAAAAACTTTTGGGGCGAAGGTAATGTTTTCACCTTTGAAAAGGTACCAATAGAAAAATTTTAGGTTGTAAAGTTTAGAAGTTATGGGCGACTTTGTATGTGCACTTTTTGATATTTTGACGTTTTTGCCAATTTTTATGATGTCATATTACGAAAACAGAAAGGGTTTGGGGTAGAAAGGTTAATGATTTGATAAACACTACCCATTTACAATATTTGTGCCGAATTTCATTAAAATCGGAGAAGACAAATCCGAATGCTGTGCGGTTTAACATGGAATGACCCAGCTATTAAAAAAAATTTGGAAAATATATTTTGTGTGAATTGTTGAGTTAAAGTCTTATGTTTTCTACTAAGTAGTTGCTTGAGGAGTTTTTGTTCTGTAAAAATTGCTGCTTTTTCTATTCCATCTTCAATTATTATGCCCAGTGCCTTGTCGATTGCATACCAGAGAACTGCAAAATCAACTTTTTTCTTGATTTAATCATACACAAAAATTCTTGTTCACTTTTAATTTACATAAAATTTTACATTTGCATAAAACATAAACGACAGATGATTCACACTGATTCCAATTACGCGTTCAGTAACATGAGCTGATTTTATTCTACAGTGAATTTTGTTGAATTATTAAAAGTAATTTTGCAGTTCTCTGTTGCATACAATTCTCCCCATTTAATGATGAGACTATAGATGATATTCTGTATATAAAATTTTGATTTGTTAAAATGTTGCAAACAGCACATCCTGTATTTTCGTTTCTTATCGAGGCATCAGTAGTACAAATAGAGAAACCTTCTCGTAACTGGCATTGATGACTTCTCGTGAAGTTTGCGTTTTGGGTTTGTCCATAGGTTATTAAGTTTGTGGGCGGAGTTATTATATTAAGTTTGTGGGCGGAGTTTTTTATTGATGTTGTAGGAGTGATATATAAACTTTGTCAAAACTGATTATAGATAAAACACAGACATGATTTTTGTGATGGATAAAAAAAATTGTCCACACTACCCAGTATAATCAAAGAAAATATTCGTTATATAAGATAGTTAATGCAAACAATTAGGTCGTACATTATATGGCGTTTTCGTTATTCCGGTTATTCGTTATATCGGGCTTCGACTGTATATTAAAATATTAATTATTTAACTTTGTATTGGAAATATTTTTTAGCAAAAATTTATGAGAAATTAAATTTCCTGCTTTCATAGTCATTTTGCATTGACTGCAGTCTTATTCAATAAAAACCTAAAAAAACCCAACAAAAAACGTTCGTTTACGTACCATTTTCAGTACGTCATAAACGGAAGCCAAGTCATTGAAGGACCGTTTACCGACCGTTGTGCCGTGTAAAATACGGAATGACTCTGTTTTCAGTATGCTGTACCCGCTTCGTATCCGTACCGTTTTTCTAAATTAAAAACGGACTTGAATATTACCTAAATTTTTCCATTTTTTTTTTATTAATTTTGGTAGTACGTATTATTTTTTAAATTTATTAAAACAAAAGAAAATAATAAACAACACAAAGAAAACACTCGAAGAAAACAATTACCTTCCATGAACATGTTTTAATTTTTTAGTTTTGCACCTTAGTTTGCATTCGTACGATTTCAAACTTAACAGAAGGGTTGTACAATTTTAGAAATCTAATTTATTTAATTATTTTTGTATTATTTGGCTACATATTTATATTTTTATAAAAGCAACAACAAACACCGTTTATTACGGAATCAAAACAGATGAAAAACGGTGAAGCCCGTTTTAACGGTACGAAAACGGTTACAGCAAACGGAGTCAAAACGTAGTGTTTTCGAATAACCAATTATACGGTCCATTAATGTTCCGTGTACGTACACGCTTTGACCGATAAGTGTTTTACGGACGTAAAAGTTTCGCACAAGCCGAACTCATGATTCCGCATATGTCGGAGAGTCGGTAAAAATGTTTCTTGGGAAGTTAAAAATATTCTTGAATTCACAAGGTAAAATACACACACTTATTTATACATTGTGCATTTATTTATTGTTTTTTGCATTTTTTGCCACCAACACTTAAAATTACTTAAAATTGTTCAATGCAGAATCCTTTTTCTCATCGGTAGAATACTGCCAATTAAAACTGTCATGCATATTTTGGTAATCTAGAGCTGACTAACATATTTTGTACAACGAACTACATACTTTTATAAAAAAATTTAACAGTGTTATCAAATCAACGTAATAAAAACGCGTATATAAAAATCTTTACTGTTCAGTAAATTTTAAAAACATAGAAAAACAATTTATATTACAAAAATTAAAAAAAAAAGTTCACATCTCCACATTGGAAAAAAATAACCAAAACGACAACGCTGGTTATACAGGCCAAAAATTCTACATCTTTCAACATCTGCAAAAGATGATCCTTTCTCATTTAGTTCCATCTTACATCCCAGCAAAAAAAGACCTTGCCAAATAATGGGTTTTAGAACGAGCAGTAACTGGTTGAAGTTTGCCTGCTAAACTCATTATTTTAACATAGGGGAAGTAGGGAGCAAAACAACTACTTAATGCTAAGGTTAAAATAACTACTAATAACGCAAAAATAACTAGTTGCAATTTATATAATAAAAATTAATAACTTCTGAAATTAACTGATAAATCTGAAATTAAATTGGAAATGGTGCATAGAGAAATAATAGGTTTGTTTTTTCCGAATTTTATATCTATATCTATAAATACTTGTAAAGATAACGACTATCCCTACTTACTTGACTTTTCTTTATTTTTTGTAAACAAATACAATTTGAACTTTTGGGGGCCGCCTTTGTACAAAAGCTGTTTCGTATATGGACTTTTCCGAAACGCGAAATTGGGCAATTATATATTTTGCCCAACTCTACCTTTACTTCCAAACACATAATTAATTTTTTTGCTTTTGTTATTTTTAATATTCTATCAAATGAAAAATTTTAAATATTTTTATGACAAATATGTTTGTTTACGTTTAAAAGATAGAAGCAAATAATTTCTAAGACTTGGATTTTTAAGTAAATATTTCTATTACTACTTAACAAGCCTATAACTACTTAAATTTGTATGGAATATTTATATAAAATTCGAAAAAAACAATCTTAATATATTATATATTTTTTTACAAAATTTATTTGATATTTACATATAATGATAAGAAAAAACTTAAATACAACATAACATATGTACATATATTTTCTTAAATTCACAAAAAAATAACTTTTAGATTAATTCATTCAAAATTCCAATTCAAAATCGTATTGGAAAAATCACAATTTCAAATCAAAATCATTAAAGAACAGAAATATTTAAAATCAAAAAAATATTTTTATTATTTTTTAAATTTTTTACTATTATTTTTTATTTGCTTTTAATTTTAATTGATTTTTGATAACAATTTGAAAAAAAAAAATAACAAAAGCAAAAATAGATTTTAACTGCCAAAAATGAGTACTTAAAACATATTATTAGTTACTCATTATTTTCACATTTAAAGAAATGTAGTATCCAAGGAGCTGACATGGAATATCAATGGCTGTGTAACACATTATTAGTAACTCATTACTTTTACTTAAGAAGTAATGCAGTGGGCAAGGGTAGGTCATTATTGGTAATGCAAAAAGTAATGAGCTGCTATAGCTGAATTTTTCCTGGGATCTTTCGATATTTAAAGTGTCATCACTAAAAAAATGGCAAAAAAAATAGATTTTCTTTGTGCCATCACTAGCAAACTAACATTGCAAAAAATAAACAAAATAAATGGCCTTCAATATTTCAATGTACTGCATTTAAATTCGGGTTTATTCTTGCAAAGCAACAACTACTCCAATGTTTAATGCTTTCTCTAAATCCATTTTTTAATATTTTTTATTTCTAACAAAAATTATGCGTCTTTTTCTTATATTTTTTTGACAACTGAATAAATGACAGATGAAAGATGTTGCCAATGTAAATTCATGTTTCACGTTTTCAACATCTTCCATCCGTTTCACAAAGATGTGTAAAAAGCCTATTAGCCTAATTTTCACAATCTCCATTTATCTTCTACCTGCGAATTTAACTGACACATTTGTTGTTGTTTCCAATATAAAGTTTGAGTTTGACTGTTGGTTAAATTATAACGTACGGCACATTCAGTAATAAGGTCTTATTTATTTAAATTACTTTATTTGAAATTCTTGCAGTTTTTACCACAATAAATTTTTACTTTTTGTATCAATAATAACTATGATTTTAAGAATTTAAAATATGGTAAATTGTAGTTAAAGATTGAAACAAATCACTTAAACCATAGTTATAAATGCCAAATTTATACAGAAATATCTATGATTAATATTTAACTTTGGTTGTTTTTAAAATAAGTTACCCGTCATAGATTTGAAAAGTGTTAAATTTTTGGAAGTTGTGAAAAAGAACTGCCTTAGAAGAGGATAATCAGAATTAAACGATACTTTGGAATAAGTGAAAAATTAATTCCTTAAGAATCACTTCCATTTATTTTTGCTGGGTAATTGTAATAGAATAAATAACTAAATTGTATCGTAATAAACTACTCAAATATAATAAATTATTTTTTTAACCTAAGATGAGTTCAAGAGGAGTTCAAATTTTAACTAATTTATTTTTTATTTTCAGAATTCTATTTCGTACGTTAAATCATCATTATGATTATATTTATGATTGGACAATGCTTAAGCAAAAAACCCATCAAAATCAACCGAACCCAGCAATTTTGTTAGGTCAAGCTGAAACTCGTAATGACAGAGAACGGGAAAGGGAGAAAGAAAAGGAAAAGGCGAGTGGAAAAACTATGCTTTCTGAATAAATAATTGTATGCTTAAAATAGTTAAAATATTAACTCATGTAAAATTCACAACAAATTCAAAATTTACATTAAAACTATGCTGCAAAACAATTTTGCATCATTTACTAAAAATATTATATTACGATAATTATTAATATAAATAATTTTGAATTATGTCAATAAATGCTAACTGTGTTGGAGTTAAAAATGAAAAAAAATAATTTAAAACATAACAGTGTATATTTTAAGGATCTACATATTGTATCAAAATATATTAATATCCCTTATTGTATTTCCTATTATATATACATACATAAAAAACTAATAAAGTTGTAAAAAATTACCCAGAATTTTTATATTCGTTTTTAAACGACTTTATAGACAAATACGTTTCCCAAAGGTTAGGCAATAAAACTTCAGCGAATAATAAAACAGGGGAAATTAAAAATTTTTTTCACAAAGTCAAATTGTAAATTTTTCGATTCATTTTTCAAATAACCAGTGTTTAAAAGACTGTGATTCGTTAAGAACTTTTTCTTTTAACTTTAACTATAACTTCCAATAATTAAAAAAGTTCCAGCACTAGTTATTAAATAACTTCAGTTATTCAAAAACAGTCAGTCATTGTTTTAAGAAGTTTTGTTTTCTTTATATGCTTTTAGTTGAACCACAAAAAATAAACACGATGCTTTAACAATAGAATAGCTTTTTAATGATCTGTTGGTAGCTTAAAATACAATAACTGGCAGCCAAAAAACAATAACTGTCAGCCAAAAACAAAAAAAAAAATATCATTAGCTGGGCAATATAATAGCTTTTCAATTATGTGCTGGCAGTCTTAAATCAATAACTGCCAGCTAAAAACAAAAATTATCATTAGCTGTGTGTTTTGTTTTTTTGTTGCACAGTTAATATGTACAGTGACTCACAGCTTATTTCGTGTAAGACAATATTTTTACTTTAAAAACAACAATAATGCAATTTGAGAAAAAAAATGTTGCATTTTATTCTTTGTTCACTTTTTCGTCTAACAAGACAAAAACAAAATTTAAAAATATTATCACAGAAGAAAAAATATGGCAACAACGAAACCACTTGCAAAATCGACGTCACAGCTTATTTCGTGTATTTGAATTAACCGTTATTTGAGAGTAATATATGACTTCAATTGACTTATAATATGTTTTGTATCTGCTTAATGTGCTATTATAAATTATTTCAGTTATTTTTTTGATAGCTTTCATGATGAGTCGACGCACTTCAATTGAAAGACGTGAAATCGTTATTAAACATTTTAAGGAGGGTAAAACCCAAAGGTAATCGCTGAAATTGTTGATTTGAGCCCTTCAACAGTCAAATATATTATACAGCGCTTTGTACGCGAGAACAGCATTGCAGATAAGGGCAGAAATGGTCCTTAATGAATGAAGCTGATGAAAGATGAACTGTAAGAAAAGTTAAGCAGGATCCAAAAATAAGTGCACCCTATTTAGCTGCGGAAGCGAAAAAGTACATTGGAAAAAGGTGCAACCCTGAAACCATCCGCAGAATTTTTCGGAACAACGATTTTCACGGTCAAACGGCTCGAAATAAGCCGCAAGGAATAAAAAGGTTAGAATACAGTTCGCAACAGAGTACCTTGGAAAGCCAGACTAGTTTTGGGATACCGTTATTTTCTCTGATGAGAGTAAGTTTAACCTATTTGGGTCTGACGGAACGGTTTGCGTGTGGAGGAAACTCAAAATTTACGTGGTACTGTAAAGCATGGCGGTGGCCATGTGGTGGTTCGGGGGTGCATGTCGGCATCAGGAGTTGGAAGTTTGCACTTTATTAAAGGGAATATGGACAAAATTCAATACCTTAATATTTTAAAGGCAACTTTACTTCAGAGTGCGGAAAAATTGGGCATAGGAGAGAATTTCAGCTTACATCAAGACAACGACCCAAACCACAAGTTGGGTGTAGTCCAAACATGGTTGATTTGGAATTGTCCACATGTGCTCCAAACGCCACCCCAATCACCAGACATAAATGTTATTGAAAATTTATGGCATCTGCTTGAAACAAAAATCAGTCTCTATAACGTAAACGACCTAAAAGAGTACCTAAAAACTGAATGGTATAAAATTTCCCCGGATTACACGAAAAAATTGGTTTCTTCGATGAATTCTCGTTTAAGAAGTGTGATAAAGCAAAAAGGTTACCCCACCAAATATTAATTCACCTTTTTTAATTTTTAAATAAGAATTGTTTTTAAGTTTAGTATATACACGAAATAAGCTGTGACTTTAATTTTGAATGAATTTTTGTTTTTGTTATATGTTTTCTTTTTTTAACATTTTTCATATATTGTTTTTGTCTTGTTACACGAAGAAGTGAACAAAGAATAAAATGCAAAAAAAATTTTTTTTTTTTGTTAAATTGCATTTTTGTTTTTTTTTTTTTTTTCAATAAGAAGTAAAAATTATGTCTTATACGAAATAAGCTGTGCGTCACTGTATATTAGAGGTGTCCAATAAAATGAAAATGCAATGTTAACGAGTGTCGGGGTCCAATTCGTTTCCTTTCTATATAAAACTAATAAATATGAAGTTTGGGGGCAATCGGGTGAAGGAAAGTCGAGGCGGAAATCGATAGAAAATTTCAAGAGTGTTTATATGGGAAAAATATGACTTTTCAGTTTTTAGGAAAATTTCGTTCTATATTTTAATTTTTTTAAACCGCTTGCGTTATGAATCGATTTCAGTATCGGTTAAGAACCCGCCAAGAAATAGCAAATGCCCCAGACCAATTTTGAGCCAAAAAACACGAGGTCATGAAATTTGATGGCATTTTTTAAACTTTCAGAAATTGATTAAAGCCATAATTGTTTTTCGCTCTCTATACTTACAGTTACGTAAAATTTAAAGTAAACAAGTAAAAAAGGCTAAATTCGGCTGTGCCGAATCTTTGAATACCCTCCACCAATGTCCTAAAAAGATGTTCTCTACTGTTTTTGATGAAAATAATATAAAAAAAATTTTTGAAGTAAGATTATGTAGGTGAAAAATTTTTTGACGTGTAGAACTATTTTAGATGTCAAAAGAACTTTTTGGTGTAAAAAAAATTAGAGGTGAAAAAAATTTTTGGAGGTGAAAATATTTTTTGTGGTGAAAAAATTTTTTGAGGTGAATACAAAATATTCACTTCTAAGCGACTGGTAAAAAAAAATATGAGAAAATATAATTGTACCAGTCGCTAAAATTGTACTAAATTTGTATAAAATATTAAGAGGCACCTTCACATTTTCACTAGTTTTTTAACCACTGGACTGCACAAAAAACACATTTTAAAATATAGTTTTAGGCAAATAATACTCGTTTTTGTTACTGGCTAATGGGGACTAGCTCTGAAGCAGAATATGCCTATTGGAGAGAGTGCACTTTCTGAAGAGCCACGTATTGACAAATAGTTGCAACGAATGTTCTTTCGTTAAAAAATTAATATAGGACAATACGTCTAAAGGAGAGAATAAAGTTTCTCATGCGCCTCCTCTTGACAAATAGTTACAACTAATATTTTTTTCTTTAAAAAATAATGTCATTAATTGGCTCAACTTCAATTGGTAGAAAAACAAAATAATATAAATTGGGAGTCTTACAAAAACAAAAATACATTTTATGGAATGAAACAAAAAACCAACAAAGCTTATTAATGGTTGGCAATACCTTTTTATTATAACGGTAGTTGTCTATCACGCTGAACTGGTAAAATAGCGCAATAAACCCGGTTATACAAAAAGACACTTGCTTTAATGCAGGCGTGCCCAAAAGTTCCTTATGGAAGAGCAAATACCAATACATTTAAAGAATAACTAATTTTTATTCAATACATACAAAGAAAAAGAAAAAAAAATATTTCATATCATACGTTAAACAAAATCTACATGTCAATGTTTACCAGCAAAGCATACGAGTGTTGTTGCTTTGCACTTGCGTGTATACAACGAAGAACGACAAAAAAAACTAATAAGACAAAGTTTTTTGTGTATTTCGTATTGCTAGTGCTGAGTGCTCTATGTGTGTATTAAAACACACAGCCTATATCTAAGTGCTTTTACAAAAACAAATGAGCACCAAGGGCATAGGGCTTGGGCACCCTTGTTTTAATGGAATGGCCATTTTAAAATGTTCATATCGGTCTTAAAATAGCTGTGGTAGCCAACTACCGTTATTACGAAAAGGTATTGAATGTCAAATATGAAAATAACAGAAAAAAATTAAAAATATAGAAGCATTTAGAAGTTAATTACTGTATTCTATCTATTGTAACATAACGATTTTCTAGCAAACATGAATTGTTGAGCAATTGTTTGTTTGTTTTCAATATTAATGAGATTAAAAAAAAATTTTCCACTTTAAATTAAATGACAAAAAAACTTGAACGAATGTTCTCAATTGTGATATTTGACAAGCAGTAGTGTCAATTAATAGCTATATTATAAATATAAACGATTAAAGTTTTCAAAAGCGGGTCCATCTAGGTGTCACTTACGCAATTATTGTAATTAGATTTATATAAATAGGAAAAAAACAACTCTGAGCCAATTTATACAGTGATTTTTGCATGAAATTCTGGTTTGGAGGGCGAACGGTGTAGAGAAGGAAGCGGGGCAACAAAACAAGCACGGTTTTCATTTTTCGCATGTTTTTGTTATTTCTCTTTCGCACTCATACGTATTCTTCTTTTGTTGCTTTAGAAGGAAAAAACTTGATAAAATACGTAAGATTTTAGATACAAAAACAGTTTTAATACAATTTTTAATAAAAAGAGGCAACACCTTTTTGGAAATTGCATTAAAACTTTTTTTATCTAAAATTTTACGGATTTTATTAAGTTTTTCCTTCTCCTATCAAGTAACAAAAAATCGAGTTAGGGCCTTTTTATATTAAGCCATCGATATTCGGACAAAACTTAGCAAGCAACTATAAAAAGGGAATTGAGAAAAAAGCATGCAATTAATTGCATAATACCATAGTACCAAAAATAAAATAAAAAACAATAAAAAAAAATAAAAAGAATGATTTAATTAAGTACTTTTAAGGCTCTAATACAGCGGTTCCCACTAACTTTTACTTCACGGACCCCTTGAGACATTTTTACTGGGGTCCGTCACCACATTTTTAAATTTTATATTTAAATAAAAACATTTACATCCAAAGATTTTCAGAAAATAGTAGTAGTAAATTATACGAAAGATGGAAAAACGTTTTAATTATTGTCAAATTTACAGAATTTAAGAGATTTCAATTATAAAACTTAAAAACTAGGATCTTAAGGCGTTTTCTATAAAAAAAAGCTTCTAAGTATTTGTGATTTTTTTAATAGGAAAAATTTATTTTCTATATCAGAAATAACAATTATGTGTATTTTGATTTTACATACCATCAACCTGAAATAATAAAAAATATAAAAATATCTGAAAACGTAAAGCCATATGAAGTAAATGAGTTTTTATCCTGGTTTGAAAGTGGTAATAATGATCACTCACCTTTTAGTATTAATAAAATTTTTGGTAATTCAGTTCCTGAAAATTTGGAAAAAATGATCGTAATATTTTAGAAAACTTGCTAATTGTAGAAAAAGAAATATTTGAAGATATTGAAATACCAATTTCTCATGTAGGCTCACATGGTCCAATTTCAAATCCACCCAACAGAATTGCGCCAAAAATGAAAGTAATATTAAAACAAAAAATGGATATTTTGCTAAACAAAGGTATAATAGAGGAAATGAAATCACCGTGGGCATTTCCAGTAGTTTTGATTCCAAAGGAGAACGGCTCTGTGAGGTTATGTGTTGATTATCAACTTTTAAATGCGATCACAACCACAGATACGTATCCACTCCCTCGCATTGACGATCTATTACACTCAGCGAAAACAACGCCATTTAAGTCTACATTAGATTTACGTTCTGGTTATTGGCAAATTAAAATTGCAGAAATTGATAAATTGAATACTGCTTTTACCACACCATTTGGGATTTTTGTATTTGATAGAATGCCATTTGGGTTCCAAAATGCCCCAGCCACCTTTCAAAGGTTAATTGACAAGTTTCGTAATGGCCTTCCTGATGTTTTAATTTTGGTTTACCTCGATGATATTATTATTTGTTCGAAGGACTTAGAATCACATATTTCTGATTTAAAACAAACTTTCAAAAGACTTAAGAAATTTGGTTTTCATCTCCACAGAGAGAAATGTTTCGTTTGCAATCCAGAAGTCAAGTACTTGGGACATATTCTTACAACTGAAGGTCTGGAAGTAGACCCTGAAAAAACAAAGACGATAATAGAGCGACCTAATCCTAGAAATCCAAAAGAAGTTTTATCTTTGTTACAAACCTGTTCCTGGTACAGGCGTTTTATTCCATCATTTGCAAATGTATCGAAACCTTTATCAGACCTTACAAAAAATAAAACAGATTGGCGGTGGACTGAACAAGAACAACGTGCTTTTAATACTTTAAAGAAACTCTTAACCTCTCCACCTTTTTTACAACAAGGTAATGAAAATTTGTATTTTGTGCTCAAAACAGATGCGAGCAATTATGCGCTCGGGACAGTTTTACTCAAGGGGGAGAAGGAATCGGAACGCACAATTTAATACGAAAGTCGTTTACTATTTATTCCACAACAGAGCGTGAAGCTCTAGCAGTTGTTTGGGCTGTTCAAAAATTTAGGGGATATATAGAAGATTCCGAGATTCTCGTTCTTACTGATCGTCAACCCCTGAAATGGTTATTCAGCCTAAAAAGCCAAACGGGTCGCCTTGCTAGATGGGCTCTACAACTTCAAACGTTAAATATACAATTTGGATATACTCCTGGCCGTCAGAATGTAGCAGACACGTTGTGATAAAATGTGAGTGTATGTTAATTTACATTGACTTTCCACGAAAAGGAGCTGAGTATTTTCGAAAAGCACAAATGGAAGATCCCGATATAAAATCTATAATAAATTCATTCAAAACTAACGATGAAAATGTAATTAAACATACCAGTAGAGGTTATATTATGTTAGAAGGTGTTTTATATAGATTTTGCTCAGATAAAAAATCAGAAAATGGTCAACTTGTCGTACCACAATCTATGCGTAGTATGATTCTTTTTAATTATCACAATGCCCCTACCGCTGAAAAAACCATAAGTCGTGTAACTGCTCACTACCATTGGCCTAAGATAAGAGCCGAAATCACAAAATACGTTAAATCGTGTATTGAATGTAAACGCTACAAACATGAAACCAGCAGGTCTTCTTTAAACTGTCCGCAGTAGTCGTAGATTTGAAATCATAGCTGTAGATTTATTTGATCCACTACCTCCCACCCCACAAGGCAACCAATGGATTTTGATTGTGGAAGATTTATGTAGCCGTTGGACTGAACTATTTCCACTAGATATAGCATCAGCTGAAAACTGTGCTCTTATATTAATAAACGAAGTTTTTCTAAAGTATGGAGTTCCCAGAAGACTTCACTCAGATAATGAAAGCCAATTTATTTCTGAAGTTAGGCAAAAGCTTACTTATTGCCTCGGGATTCAGCAAACTTTTACATCGGTGTACCACCCGGAAGCTAATCCAGTTGAACGAAAGAATAGAGACCTTAAAGTGCAATTATCTATTTGTGTCGGTCAAGATCATACCACCTGGGATGTAAAGTTACCCTCAATAAGATTTGCACCGAACACAGCAAAATGTGCAAAAACAGATTATTCTGGCACCTATTTAACTTTTAGTGGTGAGTTGAGAACCCCCACGGAAGTTCAAAATGATTTAAGAAATATTGTTAATGCTGAAAATTTCGTGCCACAGATAACGCCACATCTAATTCGTCTTGCAGATACTCTAAACTTAGCGAAGGAATCAGAAGCGAGGATGCAAGATAGGAACAAATTGTATGCTGATTTGAAACGTAAGCCACGAGAAATAATTGAAGTTGGAGATAAAATACTCATAGCAACACACGTTATTAGTAAAAAAAATAACAATTTAACGTAAAAATTTGTACCACGCCGCGATGGCCCATATGTTGTAATCAACAAAAAGGGTTCTTCATGTTATACTATTGCTGCAGTGGATAATCCGAACATACCCTTGGCCACTTATCATACTTCAGATTTAACAGTATATAAAGGCCGTACCGATGAACCTATGTATGCCATTAAACAAAGGGTTCCATGAAATAACCCCCCACGAAAGAACTCCCCAAAGTGAAAATGAAATAAGTCCCCAAAAATTTTTATAGAAAACAACAACAACGGTATTTGGGGAGTTATTTCATTTTTTGGGGATTTATTTCATTTTTAATATGAGGAGTTATTTCATTATGAAATAAGTCCCCAAATTTAAAAATTAAATAAATACCCAAATAATATTTTTAGGGAGTTATTTCATTTTCTATTACATTAAAAACGTGTATTAAAAACCGTTATACTTAACTCACGTATTGTGTATTCATTAACAAATATAGTTAATATACTCCTTCTTAGTTTGTGGAATTACGTTGCACAGTGAACACTGATTATAATTAATAATATTAATAATTGAATTAAAACAATGAGTTTTGTTATTATAGACGGTAATAGAAGAAATAGTCAGTTATTTTATGTTATTGATCAAAAAATGATATATATTAAAAAATCTATTTACAATAATATAATGAAATATGAGTGTAGAGGTAAATATTGTAAAGCAAGAGTTAACATGCTTCCTGATGGAAAATGTGTTCTTCCGAAAAAATATGTAGAACACAACCACAATAATGAGGAAGAAGCCTATAAAGAAATTAAGGCTTTAAATAAAAAGCGATTGCCAAGGCCTTGCAGAAGCGCTAGGATAAGATAAGACATGTGAGCAAGACATGTGAAAGGTAAAACAACTAATTTCAATTGAATTTTTTTTTTTTTTTACCAACATTTTTCCTTTAGCAATCAAGCTGAGACAAAAAATAATGCATATTCAAAAATACAAAGGGGATTGCAAACCATTGTAAGCAAAAGCTTGGTCACATCACCAAAAAGTGCGGTTCAAGTGACAGAAGCTTTTAGTTTGGAAAGCGTTTGGACAGCTTATGGGATAACAAAAGATAAGTCATACCTAAGGCATTTTTTTCTGCATGTATAATTGAAGAAAAGTATACTTTTTGTTTGTTTTCATCACTTAAAATTATTGATTTGGTGAAAGAAAATATTTCGCATCCACAAAGAACGTATCTAATGGATGCAACATTTAAAATTGTTCCACAAGGATGCTTTAAACAGCTTTTAGTCATATATATTGAATACTTTGAAGAGGTAAATTAAACCTTTTTTTAATAAAAAAGTAATTTGAAAGTTTTAGATTTTTCCACTTTTCTTTATCCTAATGGATAAAAAAACAAATGATGCATATATTGCACTACTCCAATATATTAGGGACAATATATTTGACTTGGATCCAACTGTATTTGTAACAGACTACGAACAAGGAATGAGAAACGCAATTAATCTGGTATATCTACGAGCAAAACCTGTGGGATGCTGTTCAGTTTTAAAATATTTCATTGAATGTATAATATAAACACACCAACATGTTTCTTTTTTTTTTGCTAAAACAATTTATATCTAACGAATTAAGAGTTTTGGTGTCGAGCGAATTTTTCAATTCCAACAGATTTACACTGAAATAAATTTTTTTACACACACAAACTCTTAATTCGTTAGATATAAATTGTTGTAGCATAAAAAAAGATACATGTTGGTCTGTTTGTGTTTGCTTCCGTAATTCAAATTTCCGAATGCTTATATATTTTCAGGTTTCATTTCTGTCAGTCAGTTAGAAGAAATACGTGTAAGCGAAAATCGTAGCTCCAATACATTAGATCACCTAAAAATGCGTCGCTGCTTTATCACAAAATATTGACACTTGCGTTACTCCCTCCTGAATTAATTCGAAGTGCTTTTATCGAAATAAAATCAAGAATTTTATTGATGGATAGTGAAGGTGTGTTTTCGGCATTCCTAAAATATTTTGAAAACCAGTGGATTAATAAGGTACAAGTTTTTTTATATTTATAAAAATATTTTTCATATAGACTAAAATAAATGTATATTATTTTAGGTTGGCTGCAACAATTTCAGCGTTTATAGTCAAAAGACTAGAACGATGTCTACTGTCGAGGCATATAATGCTGTTTGCAGAAAAAATGGAAATTTTTTAAATTTGTACGTCTAATTCGTGACGAAGAGTATTTGAAAAATAAACATTTTGCCATGATGTGCAAAAGTGGAGGCTCACTTGCAAAAATTAAAAAAAGAAGCAGTGTCGACAAAAACAACAAAATACAAGAAGCAACTCTTTTGTTGGAACAAGGAAATATTACTGTGGCTGCATTTCTTTCACGCATGGTATATGACAAAAACGAAATATGCGTTGATATGATGCCTAAATTAGATATTTTTAAAGAAGAATCTTCCGATGACGAATCATGTAACGAGGAACTAGATCTGCCGACTACAAACAATGACCATGAATACGTAGTTTGCAAGGACAAACCTCCCAATATTGTTCTTCTGCCATGTAAACATCTCAAGATATGTGAATAATGCAACATTAACCCATTAAGGCCCGACCATATTAAGAGACTCGATAGACAAAAATAGATATTATATCTGAAGTCCCCATGGTCTAATTAAGAAAAAAAAATTTTTCCTTAAACTTCCAGGTGCGCAGGAGAGCCAGGGGGGGGGGTGATGCGAAAACGCATCACTGGGCCTTCACTCTCTTTGAAGACATGTGAATAAGATCTAAAACACATGGGTGCATTGGAACTAACCTTAAATGACGACAGAAGCAACTCAACTTATGATTCATAAGTAGTTTTGATATTTGGAAAATTTTTTCAGAAGTTGCAGAAATTTTACGAAATCGAAAAAAAAAAATCGCAATGGCAACATTTTCCCATAATTTTTTCTCCAAGATACACTCGAGTTACAAACTGGCGCCTATGAGCAGTATTGTAGTATAAAATCTTAAGTTTTTGGAAACATGTTGATAATCGCTATAGTCCTAGCCGTTTTTTCTAGAGGTTTCCTACAAAATGCGATGCGTTTTCGCATCACTGGGCCTTAATGGGTTAAACTAATGACAGATGCCACTTCGCGCGGCTTAGGTTAGGTAGAAGTGGTAGCCTGCCAATCAGACTCACTTAGACTATAAAGTCCCTTGTGATACCACGGAAGCTAGTAAAAATTATATCACTAGCTTCCCCCGTCGAACCATCCCGATTGCCTCAAAAAGCCCCTAAGTCGGCCGATATCGATATCAGCCAAATCACCCAGGTCCTCAAAGAAACGAGCCCAAATACAGTCCCTCCTGCAAGCCAGGCAGGACAAGTGCAGAGAAGGTGCTCCACAGACTCCTCCTCTTCGTCACCACAGCTTCTGCAAAAGTCACTAGCCGCAACCCTCAACCTAACTGCGTACCTTCCAATCAGACAGTGTCCCGTCATGACGAACACAAGTAGGGATATGTATATCGGGCAGTGTCCGCGCAATACTCAACTGTAGGTCCCTGGAGTACCCCGAAGCCTACCTTTCGCCGAATTTAGAGCCGTCAGTATAGAAGTCGACACAACGCCCCCCATTGGGAGTTCCGTGTTTCCACGAATCCCTATGCGGTATAAGTGTCTGGTACCTCTTGTCGAACAGTGGTTCGGCCACAGTGTAGTCAATGATGCCTAGAAGTTCAGGCATCATGTTAAGGATTACACTGTGACCATAGCCACTGTCCGACAAAGTAACAGCGCCCTCAACCGGTACGAAGCGCACCCGTTGGACCCTATCCAGCATCCCACGGTATGTGGGCCTTTGGAGAGCTCTCCACCAGACGATAACACCTTACAGCATTATCGGTCGTACCACTGCCGTATATAGCCAGTGGACAATCCGGGGCGCCAAACTCCATTGCCTCCCTATTGCCCACTTGCACGCATAAAGTGCCACTGTGGCCTTCCTTGCCCTGTCCATAATGTTGAACCTAAAGTTCAGCTTCCTATCCATCAGTACCCCAAGATGTTGGCACAGTCCGCAAAAGGAATTTCAGTGCCCCCAAGGAGATAGGTTCCACTAATGGAATCTTATATCTCCTGGTGAACAGGACCAATTCAGTCTTGCACGGATTCACCGCAAGATCTTTATCACGCGCCCACCTCTCCATAGTTAAAAGTGCCCCCTGAAGGACATCCCTGAGTGTACCAGGAAACCTTCCCCTGACTGCCAATGCCACGTCGTCCGCATATGCGACAACTCTAACACCAACCCCCTCAAGTGACAACAGAACGCCAGAGTGAGATTCCATAGTAGTGGGGATAGTACACCACCCTGGGGTGTGCCCCTACCAACAAATCTACTCAGGTCCGACGACCCCGACTTGACCCGTATACGTCTCCTTGTAAGAAGACCGTACACAAACCTGTTGATGTCGACGTCCACTGCAAGACCAGATAGCGCCGCAGCTATCGCATTCGCAGTAACGTTATTAAACGCTCCCTCTATATCGAGAAAAGCCACCATGGTATACTCCCTAACGGCGTGCGAACCCTCAATGAATCCGACCAGGTTGTGCAGGACCGTCTCAGTGGACCTACCCCTGCAGTAGGCATGCTGGCTACTCGACAGCAGCCTCTGATCAATATTGTCCCTAAGATATCTGTCAATGAGTCTCTCCAGTGTCTTCAGAAGAAACGATGACAGACTAATAGGCCTGAAATCCTTAGGTCCCGTGTGAGAGGATTTTCCCGCTTTGGGAATAAAACCACTTTGATCTCCCTCCACATAATATGGACATAAGTTAGGTCGATACAGCACGTGTATAGATTCCTGAGGCAAGGAATCAGTGTATCCGCCACCACCTGCAGTTCACACGGAGAGATCATGTCTGGTCCGGGTGACTTAAAAGGTCTGACGCTACTCGGGATTCGGTTACAATCTTCCTGGCAGCGGCCGAAGGTTGACGATGCAGTACTAACCGCAGAAGTTTCATTTCGGCAGTTTCCAGGGAAGTAAGTATCCAGGAGCAGCTCCAGTGATTCCGCACTGGATGTTGTCCAATCTCCCTGCGGTTTACTAAGATATCCTACCGTGCATTGTGTGGAAGCCAAAATCCTCCTTAGCCTTGCAGCCTCAGAGGTGTCACAACATTGCTGCAGAATTCACCCCAAAACCTATTCTTAGCCTTCCTCAATGCACTCTTGTATATTCTAAGTTTACCCTTATAAACGTCCCAGTCCTGTGAAACCCTTGTGGACTTTGCCCTGTTAAAGAATTTCCTACATCACTTCCTAAGTTTCGCTAGCTCTGGCGACCATCATTGCGGTCGTTTCCTACCCCTAGCCTTACCTTTGGGACATGAAGCTAGCAGCGAGTCATTCATGGCCCTTGTGACCTGTTCCACTGATCACTCAATTTCTCAGTATTTCCCCCAGTCTGCTTTCCGAACGTTCGGTGGAAAAGCAGGCTGTGGGATACTATCTAACTCATTTAAACAGAAGCTAATATAACGGTGATCTGAAAAGCTATGGTTATCCAAATCTTTCCAGTTCCCAATCCTATCAGCAAGTTCATCAGAGACAAGGGTAGCATCCAGTACCTATTGTCTGTTCCTAGTAATGAACGTTGGTTCATTGCCCCTATTACATATAGTTAAGTTAGTATTCATAATATATTCAATGAGTAACTCACCCCTATCATTTATGTCTGAGCTTCCCCAGATTTGATGGTGCGCATTGACATCACTGCACACAATCAGGTTGCACCCAGCTTTTCCAGCAGCATCCACCAGTACCGTTAGAGTGACCGGATGTACATCGGTTTCATGCGCCATATACACCGACGCCAGCCAGATTTGAGAGTTTTCACACTCAAGGCTGGCCACTGTCATGTCTTCGCTACTAAAAGAGGAGAGAAGAAAAATATTCAGACTGTTCCTTACAAGTAAACAAGATCTGTGCCTACCATCACCCGTACTTTGGATCAGCTTAAACCCGTTAGTCCTTATTCCACAAATCCTGCAACCACTCAGCCAGGGTTCCTGAATAAGGACCACATCGAACCCTCCTTTCGTCAGGAGGATCACAAGGACTGCGGATGCAGCCTTAGAGTGATGGAGATTTTTCTGAAGAAACCGAAGTACCATCAGATTTCTCCACCACCGTCACATCCTTTTTCTCTTCAGAGTCTACGAGAAGCTCCTCTTCACAAAACTCTTAACTTAGTACTGTGATGAAGAGATCCTCCACGCCCCCGAGTGCATCAGAAAAGGACGAGACGCTAGTATCTTCCAGATTCCCTACAGGAACTTGCGACGAGGTACTCTTTCCTTCAGATACAACATTAGTGTTAACTAACGCGGTATCTGCTGATTCACCTACATACTTTGTCGCTTTTGTAGACCTTCATTTGGATTTGATGAAATCCATACGAAAGTAGGCCTTTGGACTGCACGAGACCTGGTAGAGACTCGGCATTCAGTATAAATACCGCATGCCTACGAGCTCCATCAGCCTCATCCAATCTACCAACCTTCCAATTGTGTGTTGATAGGCCAGGATTACATTCCCTGAGCCTACTTATTATGGATAATTCATCCTCTGGGATCGCCGGAATCCATGCGTGTGCCCTTGGGCGGGTTGGGATGTCACTTGTCGACAAAACCCAAAACCGCCCCTGGCCACACCTCACCAACCTTCTTTAGAGCCGAACGATAGCACTCAACAGAGCACATATCACCGAAAGCAATAAGCTTTACGCGGCCCTGGAACCAGCCTGCATCCTTGCACAAGATAGGTGTGCCTGGAATCTCCTTGAGGACTTGGGAGTACACTGAGGACATAACGTTCTCAATGTGACTCCATTTGTCCTTAGGAACGAAACCATCCACATCCCCCCTGTTGATAACCGTCATCATCAGCAAAGACCCTCCGACCAGTGTCACCACCGACTTTGGATCTTTTGGGTGCCGGCGGGTCATCAGGTGAACGTAATCTCTTTCCTGTAGGTTGCTTCGGTGGCGCAGCATCCTGTTGCTCAAAAATGCTACGCGCCCATTTTAGCGACTCTTTCTGTTTTGCAGACATAGTCCTAGGATCGGCCTTATAAAATCTCTCCAGAATTCTGAGAGAGAGGCGCCGATCATTGTATCTCTTCTTCGAAGGTCTGGTATGCTTGCCTTTCGACAACAAAGTGTCAGGCAAGTTCCCAGCCTTGGAGGAGGAGGTAGGATCACTGGACCTGTTGTCAGGCACAGTTTCTGTTGTCCTCGTTGTTCGTTTGTTTGTTCTTTTGTTCGTTGTTCATGTTGGTACCACGAGTGTAGGGGTACGAAGGTAGATCACATCATAGCCCCCGTTAATGTGACAAAGACTATTTACTCATGGGAAATCGAGAGACACCTCCGTAGTTATTGATGGCTGATGCGCCAAAAATCTATGTCAAATAAGAGGACATACCGCTGATAGTTTCACCGCGCACTCCTTTAAAGTTCATGATCCCATGTGAAGATGTACTGAGAACCATACATCAACACAGGGGAACATAACCACAGAGTGCACTTAAACCCTCACATCTCGACAAGATAGTTACCCATGCGAGGTCTTACAAAATTATAATTGCCCTTGTTGTCGAGATTTAGTTGAAGATTCAATGCAAGTTTTTATTTGCACAAATTTATTTTGGAAATAAAAATATTTACAATTAATTTATTCGTGTATCTTTAATGAAGTGGGATTTTGAATTTAAAAATGGGGATTTATTTCATTTTAAAATGGGGGTTATTTCATAATGAAATAAACCCCCAAAAAATTGGGAGTTATTTCATTTTTGTTTGGGGGTTTATTTCATTTCGATGGGGATTTAATTCATTTTCAAATTTGGGGCATTATTTCATTATGAAATAAATCCCCAATATTGGGGATTTATTTTATTTTCGCTTTGGGGAGTTATTTCGTGGGGGGTTATTTCATGGTGCCTAAACAAAGAGGTCGCCCGAAGAAAAGCATACTTAATGTAACAAACAACAATATAGTAAATGATCCTCATACAACAACTTTTATAAAAATCGATGACAATACGTCATATGGTCCTGGTAATAATCCTGTAGAAACTAGAAACTCAATTATACAACAATCTTATATGTCAAACGCAGTAAATGCAACAACAACGAATATCAATAATGCAACAACACGTCACAATATTGCAACACAAAATGCTGATGCCACACAAGATCCAAAATCAACGAAAGACACCGATGCAACACAAACCCAAGTACCAAACCAAGCTTATAAAAGACCACAACGTCGGAGAAAGCAACCAGCAAAGTTGAAAGATATGCTGCCCCACCATCGGGATGATTTCTGTGGCAGAGTATGTAGCAGCCGTTTATGATTTATTTACCACTGATGTTTATTTTTTTTTATATAATTTTTATTTAACAATTCAAATTCATTTTCATTTTATTTATTTATTTATTTATTTAAATATTTATTATAATTAAAATTATAATAAACTTAAGTCTAAAGCACTAGCTACTTAGGCTATCGGCTTAGGTTTTATAAAATATAAAGTTAATATATTGCTTGTTATTATTTGGTTATGGATACTTAAAGTTAAATTAGATTTCAGTTTGAAGATTCATACATTGTAGTAATTCATATATTTTATTTATGTTGTCCTCGGATGGGTACTTTAATAAGTATATAACACTTCTTGAGTTAGATATTCGTCGACAAAGGTTTTGTATGTGCGAACAGTCTGATAGAAGGTGAGAAATTGTTAAAGTTGATAGGTTGCAAAGTGAGCATAGAGGCTGGGAATTTCCAGACATTAGATACTGGTGGGTAAGTCTGGTGTGTGTTAGACGGAGTCTTGTAAAGCATTTATTTTTTTGGTAGTTTGTTGATATTGGGAGGAGTATGGGTGCTTTGTTTGGATTAATTCTTTGGTAAAGATGATTGTACCTACTCCATTTAATCCGGATTGAGGTTTTCAATTTTTGATTAAACTTCTAGAAATAAAGATTTTTGTTTGGGGGAGGACGCAGTATGTTGGATGCAGATGTGCTGTTTTAGCTGCTTTATCGGCAGCTTCGTTTCCTCTAATGCCGATATGGCTTGGAACCCATAATAGTTTGACTTTGTTCCTCAGTTGGATCAGCATCTGTTGAATAGTGCGTATAGTTTCGCTTCTGTTTCTGAAGTTAAAAGCAGCGTCAAAAACGGATCTGCTGTCTGTGCATATGATGAATTTGTTTTGTGAGGATTTACATATGCTAAGCGCAACTGAAACAGCTTCAGCTTCGAAGACAGTTCCATTTTGAGGTAGGATTCCTATTGCTTGAGAGGATCCATTATCTTTGGTAACCGCAAATCCCACAGAAGATGTCGTTTTTGAACCATCCGTGAATAGAAATAGCCAGTCTTCGTTTTTGTGTGACGAGTAAATTTTATTAAATAACGATTTATAAACCTCAGGCGATGTAGAGTTTTTGTTATAAATTTGCAGATTTTTCATAAATGTTGTGGGATCCAATTGCCATGGTGGGAAGTTTTCGTAAGGAGTTTTAAATTTTTGTACATTAAATTTTCTGGATAATTTAAAGATATGTGACAAAGTGGAGGGGTATTTTTTCTCGTTTTTTCTTTTGGTTAATAGATTGATGTGATTGTGGAGTAAAGATGATTTATTACAGATAATTTTGTTAATTAGACGAAATTTAAGTTTGTTAGCATGTATGTGAATAGGGTCAAATCCCCCCTCTGCTTGTAAGTTTTTTACTGGCGTAGTTCTAAATGCACTTAAACCGGCTCTAATTGCAGCATTAAGCAAATTCTCAACAACCTTTAATACTGATTTAGTAGCTCTGCTGTATATCACAAAACCGTATTCAATTTTTGCTAAAAGTCTATCATACTTCACCAGTCTAAGCAGACTGTTGGTGTGCATGTGGCTCTTCGGGGAGGACAGAAACTTGATAATATTTAACCTATTTGTTAAATCTTTTTTTAAATAATTATAATGGTTTTTAAATCTATATTTGTTATCAATAAATAAACCTAAAATTTTACGATGTTCGACGTTTTGGAAATTAGTATTGTTATAGACTAGTCTAATATTCACCCTTATTCTAGTTGTCGTTATCAATGTCGTCGTCGTTTTTGAGTCAAAATCACTTTGCTTCGACGTCGACATCACTTCGACACCAAATTGGTATTCTAAAACAGTGTTGCAACGATGTTGACAGTTTACCCATTTAAACAAAAACACATTTCTAAAAATTGAGTCGGCAGATTTATTTTGTTTATTATTTTTGCGAAAAAATGTTTTTTTATGTGTAATTTAAATTCTGATACGAGTGATGAAAAAAATAAAGAAAATCTAGTATAGGAAAGAAGACTTCTCATACAGAAATCCAATATCTTTAATCTGCCGGATAACAAGTGAGTAGCAAAATCAAAGTCTGTTACTTTAAAGAATGTTAATCTTCTAATTTTTTTAAAAGGTTTGAAAGTTACTTTCGGCTGAATAAAACAGCCTTCAAAGATGTGCTGGAAATAATAGCACCTAATTTGAAAACCGGAATCAAGTCAACATTTATTTCCAAAACAATAAAGTTGGCAGCTACATTAAGATTTTAAGCCCAGGGGTCGTACCAGCTCAGTGTTGGAAACGACTTTAACTTAGGGTTCAGCTGTTTCTGAAACTAGAAGATTTGCCACAGCTTCCTCCAGCGGGCTCAATATAAATTGCTTGAATCTTCCGCCACCTGTAGCATTACACTCGACCATTTTCTTTTTAACTTTAAATTTTAAGTCTCGCCAAACCTATAAATAAATTTTGTTATATTTTTATAATGCACTTTATATGATCATGCTTTCTTTACCTTCTGCCATCCATCTCACATTATTCTCGGTGGGCCAAGTGCATTTAATAAATTTGATATTTCTTTCCATTTTTTCCGTTTTTTTTTTCAGTCATTACTTTTCCTCAAGTCGTTACTAAAAATTGTGTCGACAAAATCAGAGTCGTTTCAAGACAATATAGACGTCACATTTTCTTACAGAATACCAAATACTTGTCGACAGTTATCGATTATTTTCGATAACGACAACGGGAATACCAATTTCAAAAAAAAAATCCCAAGACAACATTGTCTTGTGTCGATGACGACAACTATAATAAGGGTGATTATTACAATTACGTTTGCTACATATGTGCAAATGGTTTGTTTTCTCAAGCGAAATATCTGCACCTGAATATTTCGACCAGTCGTCAATTCTATGCAAAGTTTCAACAAAGTTTTGAATGATATAGGGTCCGCCATCTAACGTTTTTTTTCAACTAGTGCTTATTTCGTGAATGGTTACACTTAGCTCATGTCTGATTTGACAGATAATTAGTTTTATCCTTCCGCTGAACGAATATGGTTGTGTATACGCTTAAACAACGCTGGGAAATATTGCGACATTACTTTGAAAATCATGGTAATGTTGCAGAATGTCATCTTTTCAATGTCATCTCATTTTGATCTTGGCGGGTATGTAAAGAAGCAAAATTGTCGCATTTGGGGCACAGAAAACCCGCACGCATACATTGAAAAGCCGATGCACCCAAAACGAGTCACTGTTTGGTGCGGATTTTGGTCCAGAGGCATAATTGGGCCATTTTTCTTGGAAAATGAGCAAGGAGTGGCCGTTACAGTCAATGGCGATCGTTATCGGGCCATGTTGAACGAATTTTTGTTCACAAAAATTGATGAGGAGGATATTGGCAACATTTGGTTTCAACAGGACGGCGCTACGTGCCACACAGCCGAAGCTACACTCGATGTTTTGCGCCCTGTTTTTGAAGATCGCATTATCAGCCGCAGAGCTGATGTCGTTTGGCCACCTCGGAGCTGCGATTTGATACCGTTGGACTATTATTTGTGGGGTGCCGTCAAAGATAAGTGCTACGCCGACAAGCCACTTTAAAGGACAATATTCGTGAAACCATTGGTGAAATACAGCTGCACACAATCGATAATGTGCTTAAAAATTGGATCGATCGTGTAGGCTACTGCATGGCCAGCCGAGGCAGCCATTTGAATGAAATTATTTTCCGTTATTAACCGGAAGGATTGTACTTTCAAATAAAAAAAGAAATTTAAGAAAATATTCAGTAGTTTTTTTTATAGCATTTTCTAAAAAAAAAGTTATTTGGCGGACCCTATATCAGGGATGGAAAACATGGTACAATTGTACTTTTTTTGGTACATTTTTACCTTGTTTGGTACCGTGGTACTACCGCGGCTCATTTAGTACAATTTGAAGTTTTTTCAAATTTTCAATTTATAACTTGATAAAAGAACATAACTTAAAGTCGACCTTTTTAAAAGCAACTTTAAATTAAAAACCTGTTTATTTATTCAGCTACTATAGTAAAAAATAAAGTCAGTTTTAAGTTGAACCGGCTCTAAATTGGTGTCACCTTAAATGTATCAAATGTTTGCATACACATTGTACTAAAATATTCGGAAGTGGCAACATTGAACAGCTGATTTTAAATTACTTCTCAAAACTAAAAAATGACTAAATTTTATAATAGAAAATCCTGAAAAAGTTAAATTGACCTCAAAGTTTTGTGGTAATTATACGACTACATAAAATTAACGATAAATTTTGTTTCACCCCGTAAATTTAAATTTTTTTACTCTTTTTAGTGTCTATGCAAATCTGACTCAATACAATAAAATTGTTAAAACAAGAAGCGGAAAATATTTTGGTACCTTGAGGATCGAAAAAGTACAATTTGTTTGTCTGGTTGGTACAATAACAGAAAACATATTTTCCTTCCTTGCCCTATATTATCATTAGTCTGATCTTTTGATACGATATAGAGATCATCAGCATATATGCAGTGTTCAATCCTTTTATTGTTGGATATAATACGACTGATATCGTCAGAAGCTATTATAAATAGAGTAACCGATAATGGTGACCCCTGTGGGATACCATTATGAAGTGGATAAATGTTTGAAAAAGTATTGTTCACACGTACTGTGAATTTTCTATTTGTTTAGAAAGATTTTGTCAGGTTAACAATTTTTGGTCCTATTGACCAATTTTTAGATTTCTGAAGCACAACATGTACACCGATTCTATCAAATGCTTTGATGAAGTCAATTGATAAAATAGAAGTGTGGCTTTAAGTCGAACGGTTTTTGCAAATTATATGGTCAAGGTACAATAGGGCATCCATCGTACTTAAGCCGGATTGGAAGCCGATTTGATTTTTCGACCAAAGTTTATATTTACTTATAAACCACATAAAACGTCTTGAGATAATTTTCTCTAAAAGTTAAGAGATGCATGGAAGAAGTGAAATAGGTCGATAGGAGTCGATATTGTTCAATGGTTTATTGGTTTTACAAATTGGAATCACCGAAGCTGTTTTGAAAGATTGTGGAATGATTCCTGAATCCTTAATACTATTGAATAATTTTAAAATCCGGAATTTAAAAGCTTTTGGTATATTTGAGAGCATCGGATATGAAATTTTTTCTAGACCCGGTGTTTTCCCTATAGGTTAACTCCTGCACATTGAAATGGTTTTCTATTACCTAAGATTTCTTGGGGCAGGTGGTGACAGCATTATATAACAGGGTTTCAGTTTTAGCCCTTTAAAAGGGTTGTGAAAAATTGGAGTCTAATAAGTTGTCCGACCAGTGTTTCGCAAAAGCTTCGGCCAGATTGTGTGGGTCTGTTAATGTGTTACCGTTGAGAGAAATGGAACTAATCGTTGTTGGGGTATAGTTTACAAATATTTTGCCATAAAGTGGCAGAGGATGCTGAAGGGTTTAATTTTTCTGTGAATTCGTTAAATGATTTAGTCTTCGCTAATTTCTTTGCTCTGTTAAAGATAGCGTTTTTTTTATACAGGACGAGATTTTCTGTTGTCATATTCCGACGAAATTGTCTCCAAAACCATTGTTTCTTGTCTCTGAGGATTTGTAAATCCTTAGACCACCAAGGTACAGTTTTCCGTTTCTTCCTATTAGCCGCCTGAGGAATACTCTCATTGGCTTATAATCTAATGAACCTTCTAATTGTTGCTGCTTCTCTATTTATGTTATTAGAAATACCTTTGATCTGGCTATAATTAGATATTTTGTCATGGAAAATACTCCAGTTAGCTTTGTTCATGTCAAATTTTAATTGTGTACGATATTTGCTGTGATTATTAGAGCATAATTGGAAAATAATAGGGAAGTGGTCGCTGTTATGATGGTCGTTAAGTACATGCCAGCTACACATTGGAATTATGGAGATAGAAGCTATTGAAAGGTCTATGTGTGTGGGTGTGTTTTGTGTGCTCCAATGCGTTGGGGAGCCATCATTTAAAGTTGAAAGATTATGATTCATTAGAAATGATTCTAGAACTTTGCCTCTAGCATTTAATGTAGGGGAGCCCCAGACAGGACTCCAGGCATTTAGATCGCCTACTAGAAAAATTGTTGTATTTATGTTGGCAATTAGGGTCTTGTGGAGGTAAATATAAAGACAAAATTGAAAAACGAATTGATGTAAATCTCCAGTTAAATTTCAAACGGAAAACAATAAATGTAAGTTAAAATCTCAATTAATGGCTCATGGGCCATTGAGGTAATGGGGCTTAGAAAGTAAGAATAGTAAATTGTTCTTCAAGTGAAAAAATTTCACTAAACAAAATGTAATGTTGCATATAAAATTTGTCGGAAAACAAACTGCACTAAATTTCAAAAACATATTTTTATATGGAGTCTAACAATTTTTCTACGTAAAACCTGAACAACTTACTATGCTTTAGCAGAAAATGCAGCTATATTTTGTAAGCAGTCTTCTTGTTGTTTTTAAATATTTTTATTATTTGATTTCATTGCCCAAAAATCCAATTTTTTTTGTCACCGATTTTTAAAATTTTAACGCTATTTTTTAGCTAATATATCCAAATGAAGGTAGCCAAAAAAGTAGGTTAAACCATTACTAATTGTGGGCGTGGCATCCTGTCAAACTCAACTGTTTTTTTAATTTCAGAAAAAGGTGATTTTTTTTTTATTTTATCAAAAAAAAAATGGTACTACTTGCAAGTTATCATCGATAATGACCTACGGTCCCTTTTAAAAGGTTGGTAGGATTGTAGTCTTTAGTTGTTGTAAGTGGTCACAGGCCTACCGTTTAATATTAGGGTGTTCTGAAATATTTATTAAACTACTATATATTTGTCATATTTCAACTTTAGTGGAATAGAACTTCTAGCGAACAAGAAACGTAAACCATCCGGAGAAAGGTGAAAGTGTTCTTTTCAACCCTATATATACTTTTGCACCAGCGACGACACGCGGGTAGAACCCTTTTTTCCTTTTAGGTGCGTTAAATTTGTACTTTAGGTATTTAAAGCCTTTAATAGTTATTATTTTATTACACCTGTGGTTTTTATTAACCCTTTTCAAGTAATAAAGAAAACACACAAAAGTAATTCATTTGTTAATGGGTTTTTTAATATATTATTTCACCTAGTAATGCACTAATGCCATTTTCTTACCTTTTAATTTTTTTTGTAAAAATACACAGAGGATGTAAATCATTTGTAACCTAGGTTTTTTATTAACCCTTTTTATACGTTTTTATTTTACCTAGCAATGCGCTAATGCAAGTAATAGAGAAAACACACAAAGGTAATTCATTTGTATAGTGGGTTTTTTTAATACATCATTTTACCTAGTAATGCACTATGCCATTTTCTTACCTCTTTATTATATCTAGAAACATAGAATGATGGCTTATAAGAATGTCTTTGATGAAATTATTTCTGATTGTAGCACAGATAAAACTCATCTCAATAGGTGGCGCTATTGAAAAAACAATAACAAAAATATAAAATATGAGTTTTACAAAAACAAAAATACATTTTATGGAATGAAACGAAAAACCAACAAAGCTTATCAATGGAAAATAGATACAGAAAAAAATTGTTTCATTTTCACTCATAACTTTTGAACCGCTGGACCGATTTTGCTCATTTTCAATACCAAACTGCTCGGGAGGATGTCCAATAAACTGTGTAAAAATAGGCGTCATGATCGTCATTTCAACAGACAGACGGACATCGCTAAATCAACTTAAAATTGCATAAGGATCACGAATATATATAATTTATGAGGTTACAAACGGAATGACAAACTGATATATACCCTCACCATATAGGGGTATATATCAGTTTCCATTGTTACAAAAGCTAATAAAATCTATTGCAGTTTTTATTTTTAAAAGGTTTTTTTATCCACATATGTACGAAATGTTTTTATAAATAAGAAAGATTCAAGAAATAAAAACCCATATTTTCATATCAAAATTAAAAAAAAAAATCAAAATCATTGAGCTAATGTTCAGCAAAAGTATTTTGCTAAAATTAAAAAATTTAACAGAAAAAAATAATAAATTTCGCTGTAGTAATACCAAGTGGGTGTCAACAAATTTGCAAATTTGACAGCAAAAAATGGTTAATTTTTCAGTAATATTAAAATTTCCAGTTTATTTTATTATTTTTATTTAGGGTAGACATTAATAAAAATCCCATTAATACAAAAATTTGTATAATTATTATTAAAATCCAATCCCCATTTTTTACGCTAAAAGTTAACAAAAATCAAAAGTTCAACTTTGACCTAGAATTCCTGAAAAAGTACATAATCAATTTTAATGAAATTAAAACTGCGTCAAGTTCAACTAAATATTTATTTATTAAAAAATTACTAAAATACTTTGATCGGTTTAAAAGTTGCTGATATTTGGCCAATGAAATTTGTAAAAAATTTTACAAATTATTGAGTAAGCGAACGGAACTAATATCAACACAGCTACAGTGTTGCTATAAATTAGACACGTTTTTTAATTTATTTTTTAAATTTAAAATTAAATTATTGCCTAAATTTTGTATATCCCCTACGTTTAACGCCTTCACTGTTTTTTAAAAGCAAATTTTCAATTTTATTATATATACACTCAGAATAAAAAGTTAGTAGAAAAATTTGTAAACGGTTTTCAATCCCACTTTACTATTTTTGTACTAATTTTTAGTAAAAAAATTATTATTTAGCAAATCTTTTTGCTATTTACATTTTACAAATTACAGAATTTTTACAGAATATCTACAAATTTTCGTTGCTAATTTCAGAAATCATTTTACAAATTTTTGAAAACCGATTTGCTAAAATTAGCAAAAAAAAATTACTAATTTTAAAAAACTCGATATTGAAAGAAATGTTATTTCTAATAATTTAAACTTATACATACAAACTTAAATTGCATTAAAATGTTACATAGGATTAAAAAAGGGATCGGAAGTGAAGATACCGACTCAAAATAGTACTAAAAAGGGTTTTTTAGTTCTAAAAATCAGCCCTAAAAACAATTAAATTTAACCTTAAAAGTAAAAAAAAAATTGACTAAAATATTTTTCAAAACAGAAATTACCAAATTAAAACAAAATGATAAATTCGTTTATGTTTTAACAATTTTTAAGATTTTTAAGCCTTTGATTTTTTTCATTTTGTATAAAACATCTTTTAAAAAATATAATCAACATTTTTGATGCTCGATAAAAAAAATAAATCTAAAACTTTGTACTAATATTAATAGTATTTAGTAGTTTTTGTTGCTGATTTTAGCAAACAGATTTTAAATTCCACTTTACAAAAAGTCTACTAAAATTTGGTACGGGCTTCTAATTTTTCTACTGATTTCATTGTACTACATGTCAGCAGACATGTGTTGCTAAGATTAGCAAAAAATACCGCTGGGCTCAAATTAGCAGAATTTTCCGTAATAACAGCAAAATTTTCAGTTGCCATTACAGACTTTTTTTGGTGAGTGTACATATTGTAAGAGGCTATAATGGAGTTATGTTTTGTTTTTATTAATAAATAGACAACCCTTAAAAAAGTCGACATACAATCGATGAAACGACATACAATCGGGAAAACTGCAATAAAATGGAAATTTAATTACATGAACATTTTAGATCGTACTAGCTTAAAGAAAAAAAATTAATAAAATAACTCGAGTAATTGGCCAAATAATAAGAAAGCGATAGTTATGTAAACAATAAATAGGAATATTTCAAAATTTTGAAATAAATAATAGGAACTTATTTATATTAATCATATAATTACAAATTATATATTAATACCCTAACCGAGAAAACAGACCGGAGCCTCTGGTGGGAATCGAACCCACGACCCCCGCACTGATAAGCTAGCACGCTACCAACTAGCCTACCGGGGCGCTCAATGAGAACTTAAATTCAAAAGTGATACTACAAATGATAGAACAACCGAGGATGAAGATAGAAATTTTAATATTTCTGATAAATCTATTTCGTTCTATTTAAAAAAGTAAAAATTAAAAATAATGATAAAAAATTTATGAGTTTCCGTTATAGTTATGGTAATAAATTAAAAGCAAATCGTGAAGTTATTAGAACAAACGAAAACAATGAAGCTTTTAAAAACTTTATTATTGAAGACGCAGAATTTTCCCTTAATGTGGAGGAATATAAAAATACAATCCTTTCAAGCTCAAAATATTCCTTCAATATGCAAAATTATGATCTTATAAACGAGAAATACTAAAATTACAACAACGTTTGCGTGCTAAATTTTTAAACAAAATATGATACAAAAAATATCATGTATTAAAGGCATGTTGTGCTTTTAACGGCTGTTAATTAGCGCCAGTTCTATTTTGACTAAATGTAAATCAGTAGTTTTGGGCAAAAATAAATTGGCGGTAAAAAATTAAATTAAAAATAAAACAAGTAAGAGCGGCTAAATTCGGCTATGCCGAATCTTATATACCCTTCACCATGGTTGGGAAAAAACTGAAGTTTATATATGGACATATATGAAATGGACAGATTTATATACGGACGCCTTTAAGAGGAAATTAACCATTTAGTTTGGAGATAAAACTTGGACTCGGGAAGATTTATGGTTCCAGAAAATATGTATTTTAAAAAAATGTATGTTTTGGGCATAACTTTTTTGTATCTGAACCGATATTTCCGAGTTTTTCAGCAAATATGTTATACTAAAGATGTTCGATCTTTTGCTATATAAGACGTATCCATAGGTCATAATACAGCTCTAGAATAGTGTTTGTTGTTTGTGTATAAAAGGTTAAGAGGTGAAAGAAAAGAATTTCAACAAATCGTTAAAAGAAATCACTAGAACTGCATGTGTTTTATTTCTACAAAATAGTTTGATTTAGCTGGCAAATTTGCATTTAGGATTTTATTTCGCTTTTTTATTAGAAATATTTGTAATTTCTTTAGCTTAATTTTAAAAATTTGAAGGAAAATAGTTTATAATTTTTTTTATAAATTATTATAAGTTATGACCTAAAATAGTTGCACTCAAAGGTAAATTATGTATAGAATTTTCTTAATATGTGAGAAATAAAATGGTTTAAAAATCTTTTTATAAATTCTTTTAAATCGGAGCAAAAAATAGAAATAAAACCGTTTGTGTTTTGTTTGAATCAGAGGGTTTTTATACAAATTTTGATGTTTTTAGCCTATTTATGGATTATTTAATTATTAATATAAAATTTTATTTAAATTAATTATTAAATGTAAAAAAAAAACAAAAAATAAACAAAAAAAAAAATCTTAACGAACCCGCGACCCTTCCACCTGTGGTGAAAGGTATAAAAACGTTTGTATTTTGTTTGTATCAGAGGGTTTTTATAAAAATGTTGATGTTTTTAGCCTATTTATGGATTATTTAATTATTAATATAAAATTTTATATAAATTAATTATTAAATGTTAAAAAAAAAACAAAAATAAGCAAAAAAAAAAAAGTCTTAAGAAAATAATAAAAAAAAAATGTAAAAAAAAAGTGAATTGACCTCACCGAGATTTGAACCTCGAACCCCACGGCCTTAGAGAAAAAAAAAAGTATTTGTGACACAGCGTCTAGACAACTGAGCTATTGAAGCTCACACAAAATCATCGTCAATAGAGGTACATATATAAAAGTCTTCGTTAATTAGAGATTTGTTTGGTTTTTATTTAAATGACAAATCTTTGTATGTGTGTTGTTTGTGTATAAAAGGTGGAGATGAAAGAAAAGAATTTTAACACATGGATGTGTTGTTATGCTCAAAATTCTACATACATATTAAACAAAGGCACAGGGTATACCAGTGATGTCAAAAGTGACAGCTGTCAAACGAGTGATCCAAAACCGTATGGTGAGGGTTGTTGTTGTATTTCATGTCCTAGGCGAGAAAGAGATTTAAAAACAATGTATACAAAAAAATAATGTGTAAAAGTGAACAACTACACAGCATGGTTTAAAACATATGATCGCCAAAAATATCAAAGAGATACCATAGAAGTGCAACATGACTGTATTTACTAAAATTGTTGTTTCATAAACTTAGTACAAACTCACAACAAATTTTATACTTGGGTTACATATTGTAATAACAAAAACTGTTTTATGTTTTTATAGCATTTTTGCACATAATTAATGTATTTTTTTTATTTTATCTCAGTATTCAGAAGAACAATACATACAACAAAGTTTCATATATATATGATCTGTGAAATGTATAAGCAAATAAACACACTCACAAAGCACATTTAATTAATCGTCAGCTTATTATTAGTTTGCCCAAAGATTTAAAAGAAAAACAATGAAAATGGTTTTCATTCTTAATTTTATATCAAAGTTGATATTAGTTATCTCAGTTATGATGCCAGATATCGAAAAACGGGTTTCAGAATTAGAAAGAGGATATTGATATTATATATAATCCAATCGCCTCTATTATTACAAAAATGGTGATTGGGCCAAACCAATAATAAGCTGACGAATTGGAAAATCAGACGCAAGGAAGAGAGACAGAATAATTGTCATACAGTTGTTTCACCTACAGTTTTTCATAGCGCAGTTGCTTTTATAGCCTATTAAAATAGTAGTTTTCACGTAGTTTTCTAAAAGGCCGTAAAAAAAAGGCGCTCTAATCACCGTGTCTTCACTGTGTTACATTGTGAACAAAGGGATTTTACTGGAAAAATTAGAGGTAGTCCTGGTTTTTTGCTAATATCTCAGCCATTTATTAACCGATCTGTCTGATTTTTAATAGCAAACAGAAATGGATCACATGTAACAGAAATAGAAAAGAATCAAGTCCTCATCATGTCTGGGTTCTTCGGAAAACCCATTTCAACACACAGACGGACAGACGGACATCGTTAAATCAACTTCGCTCTTCATAAGGACCCAGAATATATATACTTTATAGGGTCTAAGATCAATATTGTAGAAATTACAAACGGAATGACAAACTTATATATACCCTTCCACCTATGGTGAAGGGTATAACAAGTTAAAATCGACGGTTTGTTGTAAAAAAAAAATGGATAAATAACAGGGAAAAGTAATAGCCTGTTCCTCGATCTCGAACGAAAAACTAGTCGAACGATAGCAAGTCACTCGAATTCGAGTCAATTTGGGTTTCTCTATTTCGAAAGGCTTCGATCGACTTGACTTACGTGTGTCAATTTTTGTTTCTTACGCATTTACAAATCACACAGATGCCAGATCATATATTTTGAGCATTTGCTAAAATTTTCTTTAAAAGTAGCAAAAATACTACTAAACTGCTTAAAGACAAAAACAACCCTGTTTAACAGTGATCAGCTGTATATGACAAATGAAATAAAAAAAATAACAATAAACAAATCAATTTTTATTTGGAAAGTATGTTTATTTGTGAAAATTTTTGTTATCGATTGGTTGTGGGTGAAATTGTTGTTTGAAGAGCTTTTCTGTTGCCTGTTGTCTGTTCGGTGCGGTCACTGCTAAAGTCCTTGTAAAATAAAAGATGTAAAATAAAAAATGTAAATATGAGTTTCTTGGGCAAACGTAAGCCACAAACAACACACACATACCTTTTCTACTCAGCAACAGCGTAATAGGTGGTGAAACGGAGTTTAGTTTTCTGGTCAAATTTTCATCCTCTGCGGAAAATTTGTTTGCTCCGAACACCAGAGTCCTTCTGGCAAAATCAGGCCTTTCTTCCATATAAAATACAAGCGTCTTCGGATGGTCCATTGTTGATTTTTTTTTTTTAACTAAAATTTAAAATTTCAATAAACTATAAATATTTGTATTATTTTGTACTTACTTTTTGTTATCCATTGCTTTCTTACTTCATTTTGCTTTTAAAAATATCAAATATATATTTACTCGACAAAAAATACCAAGTGACTGATTTTGACATTTGCGTTCGAGCTGTTCGAAATAGAGAAACCAAATTTTGTATGAAAACAGTTACGTTTTCATTCGACTTGTCGTTCGAGTCATCGTTCGCATAGAAATAGAGTTAGAGAAACCCAAATCAGTTTTCTTTCGACTAGAAAGCGAACGAACGTGTTCTTTCGAAATAGAGGAACAGGCTATAAGTATTTTATTTTAAATTAAAGAATTAATTATTTTTTCAGCTGTTAAAAACAACAAAAGGTTATGTCAGACGAAATTACACATGTACGTTTGAACGCAAAAATTATAAATCTTAAGCTGAAAGTTTATACCACGCAACCTGCGCTTCTTTGCGTCATACGCGGTTGTCAAAAAAGTAGAATCAGTGTAATTAAATGCTGCAAGTTACATAGTACCAAAGCGTAGGATGCCTTGACGCGTATGACGCGTAAAGTAGGTCTACTTTCTACTTTTGTAAGCGTATGAAGCTGGTTTTGATAGGTTATTTTTATTTTAAAAAATACACAATGGAGGAAAAGCTTATTGAAGCTGTAAAAAAACACGAAGTACTTTATAAAAAAAGTTCCATTTTTTATAGAAATAAATTTAAGCGAGCTGGGACGTACCCAAAATCGTCTATTCCTATAAAGCTTTTTGTACACACTTGTAGCACAAAATATAATATTAACAAACTCAATAAGTTCTATAAATTCTTTAAAAATTCCAATTTCGCTTTCCATTTTGCAAAAATTGTTTTTAGTTTTTTATTTTAAATTTATTTTATTCAACAAATTTACACTACAGCTGATCAAAACAAAAGCATAAAAAGCGTCGTATGTAACTTAAATTTCAGTAAAGCATTTAAAGCGTTGACGCGTATAAGCTCATTTTGACAGACATGCAGAATTACATATGGGTCGTAAAAGTGACAATTCAGATGACAAATACATGTCACCTAAAAATGACTTTAAAGAAGTTGGAAAATCTTCTTTTACCAAAGGTGTTAGGATGCATAACAAATTGACGACAAAATTTTATGACACATTTGTAGGCATCTGATGTGGGAGGTTCAGATTTAAAAGCGATGATGGATTAGTTTCCTCGAGTTTCCACGTAATCCGGCTTTGGTTGTAATTATCTAAAGTCTTAACCAGAAATTTACTTTTATTATCCTTAAAATATTTTTTACCGAAAGTAAACAGAAAACTGTTTGCAATTGTTTTTTATTCTTCGATTTGATTCGATATTTATATCAAAGAGGTTAAACTTACTAACTTCGATGTAGAAGGTTATTCTTTGTCTAAAAGGATTTAAAACCTTAGTTGTTTAATAAGCTTTAAGCATACTCATAATTTAAAAAAAAGACAATTTTTTTGGTTCAAATCAAATTTTCTTAAAGTTATTAAAAATTGCCTTATATTTTTTTCGCGAAGGGAATAATTTTCTTATTGCAAATTGTTGCATTGGTTTATCTTGTTAGAAGACAGGGATCAGATTTATATTGGTATCAATCAAGTCGGTCCTCTTATTCCGTGAAATGCTGTCGTTACAGCACAGTACCGGAAATTTAGCAGCGGGGGAGATGTGGTCAGGAATTGATTTTTTCGAGTGGATGCGTTACGACTGTGTGCAATCTCACGTTTCATAGTGATTGTATTATTTCGATTGTCAGACTCACCTGAGTTCCGAAATGTAAACAATTGTGTCATACAAAAGATTTAGTGGCCTCTGGTCCAAAAGCTAGAAAAAGAACGAAAAATACAAGTTTTCGCGGTAGAGGCGGAGACCGGTCTAAGAAAAACCAACACGAGGAATTTGAAGAACGGCTGGACGACAATGCAGCACAAAATTCTCCTTTTGCGTGACAAGGGAATTATAGCGTTCAGGTACCACTGTTAAATTTGAATAGCTCAACAAATGACCAAAATAATTTAACTCGACCAATCAGTGGCAACCGTAATTTCGACCGGATGTCCACAGTGTAGCGTTTACTGTCGTGAATGCAATTTAGTTCATAGGAATTACCCTAGCCATAACAGCAACAACCACATCTAAAAGTCAGTTGTTACCAACACAACAAAACCCTACGAATGTTACACCACCTCGGGATCTAAGTCCCCAATCTAGTACTCAAAATATACAACGATCGGTTTCGAATACAATAAGGATGCATCCCGATAAGATAACAACTCCCATACAAAGTTGTAACGTTATGTTTGACGGGTCCACTAACGATTTAAGATGTGAGGATTTTCGTATCGTATCCAATATTTGACAGAAGAAAATTTCAACGGTGATTTCGATAGCATCTGTAAAAATTTGCATGTGTTGTTGACAGAAAAGGCCAAGGAATGGTACTGGAGATACCGTAAGTCTGTTATCTGCCTTCAATTGTAATCGTTTTGTTCAGCTCTTAAGCATCAGTATAAGGATTTTTGAACAACATTTGACATTAGGGAAGAGTTGCATAACCGAAAACAGAAGCCAATTGAACTCTTTAAGGTTTTTTATGATGCAATCAATGAAATTATAGACCGATTAGCAGTGCCCTTAGATGAATAAGAGTTAATTGAAATTATAACTAGAAATCTTAGACCTGAGACTAGGCATGAATTGTTGTATGTGCAGATTAACACGAAAGCTCAGCTTAAAAAACTCTGCAAGAAACTCGAGAAGTTATTGAGTGCAGAATATTTTCGTCGGGGAAATATCAATCGTAGCGCGAGAAATTTTTCTCAACAACGACGGGTTGCTGAATTAGAATATGGAAACAATTAAGAAGCAGAAAGCGAGGGAGAAAAATGTCTATAACCATACCGACAGAATCGTTAAAAGCGTTAAACTGCGAGGAGGAGGGTGACTTCTTGGACATGTGCCTTAAAGGCCGGCAGATATTTTGTTACGGATGTGGGACCAAAAATGTGCATAAACCGCAATGTGCCAAATGTCGCAACCTCCACAAAAATCAGTCAAATTTTCTCAATTTGCTCTCAGTTACTGAACCTTGTAATACGATATGTACAAAATTTTATTTGGCCGCTTCTTTCGATGAAATCTCTATACTTATCCTGAAATCTCTAACATTAAATAAAAACGTAAGAAAAAAATATATGTAGTTTATTGTTTTTAAATGTTGTATTTCGTGTAGGTGTGAGCTGGCTAAATAAAATCTAAACTAAATTCAGGTACCAAAATTTCTATGAAATTTTAAAAATTGTTCAAATATTTTGTCAAAGAAATTTTAAAATCTTTTGTCAATTTGTATTTAGTTTGGAATTTATTTTGCTACCTCTCACAGGTCCTAAATGGAATTATTTAATTTGTTTATTTTCTTTTAAAACAAAAAAAATCGTATTTGCAATTGTATTCCTTTTTTTAAAAAAAAATCTGAGATTCAAATACCTCATTAAGTCTTAACTGGAATCCCCAAAATTTCCGATTTATGAGTTTATTTTTATATCAAAGCATATGTATTTAAAATAGAAAATATTTAATTAACACTTATATAGACTTTCAAAGTAGTTATGGTAGTTAAAAAGTAAGATTTTATAAAAATGCTGCTAAGTCTTGGCTTTTCTCTTTTAAATATAAACAAAAATATTTATCATAAAAATATTTGAAATTTTTCTATTTGTAATTTGATAAGATATTAAATACAACAAAAGCTAACAAATAAATTATGACTTTGTTAGGAAATGTAGAGCAGGGCATACAATATAATTGCTATATTTCGTGTTCCGTTGAATTCCATATCTGAAAACAAGTAGTTATATATATAGAGATATAAAAACAAAGCCTTTTTATAAAAAAAATAGACAAAAATGCCCAAAAATGACAATTGAAATTAAAAAAAAAAATTTGAAATAAAAGAATACCATTTAAATTCAAAAATTTACAAATAAAATTCAAAATATCGCAATCTATACTTAAAAAGATCAATTAAAAAATACCAAACGCAATTTAAAAAATTATTAAAATTCAACAAATATTTATTTTATTTAATTTGGTGTTTTTGAATTTCAAATGATGCTTTATTAATTACATTTGGAGTCATTCCAAAAGTTTTTGCAACAATCTAATCGTTTTTTAAATGGTCTTTGAATTTGAGTAAAAATTTGCAAGTGGCTATTCCACGTTCCCATGATATCTGTACTGTTTTTTATTTTTAAAAACTCGATGTAGTTCACGGTGGAGTTGTGTAAAATGGCCCCAAGAAATTAGCCCCAAAATTAAGTTTGGGGCATATTTTCATTTATTAGGTTGAGGCTTTTATTCATTATGTATAATAACACCAATTTGAAGAAAAATGACCCCAAAATATGCAAAGCAAAGAAATGTTGCTTATGCACAGCATTATACGCATTTATATTTATTTATAAACATTAAAATTACTTGGTCCAACCAAAATTGAAATATTTTAAAGAATTAGAATAAAAATAATTTTATTTTTATCAAATATTTTAGTGATGCCCAACCCCTGCCTTTCAAAATAGTTCAAAAATTAAGTAAATTCCTGCTTTCCGCCCATAAGTGTGTCCTCCTAGCCAGTTCTTATTAAATTTGCTGGTAACAATGGACGAGCCATCAATTTCCGATATGCGGTTTTTGCAGCATCTGACGATCTTATAAAATTTGTAGCGGTGGCTGGATTTATATAACGGTACATTATTTTCATATACAATATTTTTTTTTTTTACTTTTCTTAAACATCCGGGCTGTCACCCTACTATCCAATAACTGTTATGCAGTTGAGTGAAGTGTTTGAGCATTTCACAGATAGTAGGGTGCAGTGTTCTGTGTGTTAGTAAGTGAGAAAACAGATAAAATGTAGATTAAAGAAAACGGCTTAGCTGATATGAAGGTTTAGCGGCAAAAAGATTGCTGCTAGAACCTTCGATTACGTTGGTGCGTTTTCTTGCTGTGAAAAATTTTGAAACGGTTTTTGTAAGGAAAGAAAATGAAACGGATTATCTGCTAAGCCGTTTGGAGGCCATTTTCTCTTGAAGTCCAATCTCTGATAGGCAGGAAGGCCCAGAGAAAGATTTTGATTTGTAGTCCACATCCCATTTGTGTTGTTTTCGGAGCCAATATTTATCCCTGAGAGACTTCGGTGTTTGGTGGTATAGTAGGTTTTAATTTACACCAGTGTCTCTTTTGATTAAGTAAGCTGGTTAGTAATTTTTGTCCAATGAGAATCAGCAAGCGGTTGGGTAGAAGAAGACAAAATACACCGAAAATATATTGGTGAGTCCGTTCTTGTTTTTAAAAAATTAATTCGTGGAAATCCGGGGAAAGTGCCACCGACTCCAGAGGGAGGTGTGTTGAAAAAAATATAAAAAAAGATCAGCAATTATTAGGTTTTAAGAAAAATTTATCAGTTTTAGCCATTATTTTTAATTGTGAGCCTGAAACTTCTGAGAAGAAAAAGCCCGTAGAGTAGAGATTGTAGCTTAACTTGGCTACCAGGAATATTTAATATAAAACGGTTTAGAGAGCTCTCTCATAAGTTTATTAGGTAGTTCCTTAGTTTTTTTGTTTAGGAATTTTTGGGAGGTTTAATTCGTTAGGTTTTTTTGTAGTCTTTTAGTTATTATCTATTTATACTTACTTACCTTAGCGTTTATTTCTTACATTTATTTATTTTTTTAAGTTTAGTTTCCAATTAAGTTTTGTTTTATTTTCACCGTTTGGTTTTTTTTTTTTTTTGTATTCAATTTAAATTTCTCATTTATTAAAATATAGTTTAATATATTGCAATTTTTGGAATTTGAAATGTTATTTTTATTTGGCTGAACGTAACGTATACGATGTCTGGCTAAAGTGTTAGTATCTGTGTTAAAGACGTATTCGGTTCGTTGGTAAAAAGAAGTCTCCTTTTTAGCAGCAGCTCATACACAATGATACTTTCACATCCAATAGTTGTGAAATTTTAGAGATATTTAGAACTCTTATACTGCTGTTTTTCAAGAGGTAAATCCTGAAAGACCGGTTTAGAATATAGAGAATCAAATCTCATCATGTGTTGATAGACTACCGCAACATATCTATACATTTGATGACATGGTCCTGGCCGATAGGAATCCTGATAATTACCATTTTACAAACGTGAATAATATCACAATGCACATTAACAACATTAACAGCAAAAAGTCTTTTGGCATTGATGACGTTTCCAATTTTATAATCAAAAAATTTCTTGATAAAACACTAAAATTATTAGCTGCTATTTTTAACAATTGCATTAATAACGGCTATTTCCCATCGGCTTGGAAAAGCCCAAAAATACTTCCAATTAAAAAAAAGCAGGACAGTAAAAAGCCTGAGGATTCTCGCCCAATATCCCTCTTATTCAACATTGGTAAATTATTTGAACACGTAATTAAGGAAAAACTAGAAAATTAGTTCATTGTGGAACCAATATCGGAATTTCAATTTGGATTTAGAAGATCTCACTCAACACAACATGCATTGTTGAAATTTCACAATGATGTAACTTACAACTTAAGGGATAAAATATGCACGGTGGCACTATCATTGGATATAGAAAAGGCGTTTGATTCGGTTTATCATAATGGAATCCTCTACAAACTGATCAATCTTGGCGTTGACCCATTTCTGGTAAAAATATTTTGCAGCTACTTTACTATTAGAAAGTTTGGCGTTCAAATAACAACATTACCTCAGAACTAGGACATGTGAAAAATGGGGTACCTCAGGAAAGTGTCTTGGCTTCCTTCCTATTTAACATTTTCCTGCATGATTTTCCTCACCAATCTAGAAATTTAAAGGCTATTTTATACGCTGATGATTGCCTTATTTATGCACACAAAATATCACCAATACTAGCTCTGAACTCTGCCGCATTTGATCTTGGAGAAATAAGCCCTTATTACAAGAAATGGGGCATTAAAATCAACGCAGCCAAATCTGAAGCTATCTGTATTAGGAACCCTTCGGGTAAATGTCCTACATATGTGGTGCCGGAAAGTAAATCTCTTCAACTTATACTAGACGGCGAAAATATTACATTTAAAAATTCAATAAAATAACTCGGAATACATTTTGGTAAATTATTGAAATTTAACGCCGACGCTAGAAGTCTCTTGGGAAAGTCGAAAAAGATTTCTGGTGTAATGTTGTGCGTTTGGGTTATTATCTAAGATCAGCAACCAGGTGCTAATGATCTTTCAATACGCTGATTTTCTTTAAAAGAAAAGCGTAAAGTCACTAAATGTTCAAATGAAACGCTGAGATGTACGAGTTAGTTGTAATCTAATTTATTTTAAATAATGTGTGGGTTCATATACCCTTTCCTATTCCGTTTCTTAACTATTCTAATTCTTAGTCTATCCTACTTTTACTTAGTTTTACAGTTATGCTACAATCCTATTGGTTGTAGCATATTGAGTTCATATCAGTACGATTGAGTGTATTGTGCATGACACATATGTTTCACATGTGCAATATGATGCGTTACACTCGATCGTACTTTGCAATAATGTTTAGGTAGTGGTAGAATGAGTGGATACACTACACTGGAATGTTTGCATCACGAATGAACAACACATACTTACCTAACAACACCAAGCTTTTACTCAACAAGGTCGCCATAAGATCGGTTCTGTCTTATGGATTCCCAATCTGGTTTACTATATCTCCTATAGTAGCCAAACAATTGGAGATATTTGAACGCAAAATCCTAGGAAAATGCATCGAAAAAAATTATAAAAATTCATAAAACAATTTTCAAACCTTCTGTAGGTACGCCATGTCGTTGCAAGCCAGATTTGTTGAGAAACTTGCGCTACACGATAATATGCTTGTCAGCCAAATATACGAAAGCGAAAAAATACCATCTGGGCTGGATCTACATATCTTTCTCCTGTCGGTATAATCAATGGACGTATTGACGACGATCCAGCTCCTCTGGACCTTCCCTCATTCTAATTGCGACCAACCGCCAATCATAGGGGCTGAAGATGATATACTTATATACTAAATTTTACATGAACTGTAATATGAATATGTTTTGTCAATTTATGTAACAGAACTTTTGTTTTTTAGTTTTAGTAATGTTATTTATTTAGTTTCAGTAATGTAATTTACAGACGTCTGCTCTGTTAGCGACTTAAAAGGCCGAAAGCAAGCCTTCTTAAACTTTTAATTTTGTACCTTTTTTACATATTCTATCTCACTTGAGCAATGTTGCTTTTTAGTTTAACTTAGTTATTAGAGTAAGACACATATAGCTCTAAGAATGTTATTATTTTCATAGTATGTAAGACAATCAATGTAATTGAAAAAGAAGAAGACTTAATAAAATTTGTACCTACTTACGACACTAGATTTTTCCAGCTGTCAGATTATAGCCCATTGAAAATCATTAAAAAAAATAAAATATAATTCTGATTTAGGTTAAATTGGTGGCGTTTACGAAATGATGTAGCATGTACAATGTAGAAATGTACAATGGAAATTTGCACATTTTTTTAACAAAATCTATTATAAACTATCAGACAATATTTTTATTTCCAAACCTCATTTTGTACACATTACCGCAAAACTTGTTTTAAATTTCATAAATATTTACCTTATAGATATCACTTAAATTTATTTTCGCCGTGTGATGTAAGAGAGCTCACTCAAAATATGCATCTGTTTTTCTAAACTTTAGCGTGCGAAACATATAATGATCACATATCGTACATTTTTTAATTATTCGCTTTTGACACCAAAATAAAGAAAATTCGATGAAAATCGGAGAAGTCCGTATTTGACGGTACAGAAACGGATACACCAAAACGGAGTCTTTTGGCGTTTGGGCAAACTTATAATAAACTGACGATAAATCAAATGTGTTTTGTGGGTGTGTTAGTTTGTCTATATTATACATTTCACAGATCACATAAATGTGAAACTTTTTTGTGTGTTTTGTTCTTTTTATTACTAAGATAAAATTAAAAAAAAAATACATTAATGTGCAACAATGTCATCAAAACATTAATAGTCTTTGTTTATTACAACATGTAACCCAAATACAAAATTTTTTTGTGAGTTTGTGAAACAAAAGGATAGGTAAACTGCTAGTCAAATACAATCATGTTGCCCTTCCAAGATATCTTTCATATTTTTGGCGATCATATGTTCGAAAGTATGATGTGTAGTTGTTCACTTTTATACAAATTATGATTCTGATCTTGAACCATACAGACGCACAGAAAATAACGGAGTGTAAAAATTTATAAAAATATGAATATATTTTACAGAAAAAGTGAAGAAAACTATTGAGACCGCAAAAAGTTTTATAAAAACTAGAAAATATAGCTATACTTATAAAAAATATATATATAGCTTAAAAGATACTAAATTTGGGTACCACGTGTGCATTTAATTGCAACGTAGTGCAAGCATGGAAATAAGCAACGATGATCAACACTCATTTATAGAGAGCAAACACACCTACAACACACATTCAAAGCGAAGAAGAGCAGGCGCATTGTTGTCACCGGCAAACTTTGACTCATTTGGGTGAGAATAGATTTGCTTTACTTGATGAACTGGAAATTGATAATGCAGAGGATAGCGCCATACAGAGAAGGGGTGAGAAAACATCTAGAGTCAAAAAGCAAAATATCGGTAAATCCTTTTGCCCTCCAATATTTTTGTTTAATGTCAACATTAAACGTTTAGTAGACCAACTGGAAGCAAAAACACCCAAAATAACGTTTAAAATAAGAAACGTTAATAAACATAAAAGCAAGTTGTACCTTTCAGATGCTACAATGCATTCTGAAATGATGACCATCCTGAGGGAGAAGAATATTCACTCTTATTCATATACACCTAAAGAGCTTAGACAGACCTCTTTTCTATTAAGAGGTCTTTATCATGGTACTAGTATTGTTTAAGCCAAAAACCTTAATTTTGGTTATTAATTCAACGGTGCCCTTTTGGCACCTTCTGACCCCAAATGGGTTAATTAATATGTTAGCATCTGTGTTGTACTCCCTTCCTTTACAAATCTGATCGCAGTATTTACACAGATTATAACTAGTAGAACCGGTAACGGTACCTTTTTCAATGCCAGTCATCCTTTTTATGCTACTCTTTTACTAGTTAGATTATTATTGTTTTGGCTACTTTCCCTCGCACTACGTGTATCTTCGCTTTTTGTACGAAAGGTAATAAAAATTAATAAAAATAAAGTTGAGAACTTTTATCTCACACCCTTTGAAAATTTTGCCTTTTTATTTTCATGAACCTTGCTTTACGGCAAACATTTTGGTCCTCCGATCCGGATTTTGAAAGAAAATAAGGACAAAAATTGGAAATAATTTTTTTATATTTCCAGCATCCATCTTTTTTTTTGTGGCAACAACCCCAACAATATCATCGATTTTGTTTTTAAATATAATTTTACTTATATAAAAAAAGGTACGTGTAGTTCATCTTTATATCTGAGCTTTTAAAGTGAAAAAAAGAAAGCATTTAATTAAAAAGTGTAAATTAAAAATTTTATAAAAATTATTTTAATTTACTTAACATAAAAAAGTATTAACATTTTAATACCTTTTGTGTTAGTTTCTATTGTGAATGATCGTATTACAACCCTTCGCGATACTAATATCCACAATACAGTCCATTCTTTTGACACTTGTTTTTCTTTTAAACAATATAAATATATACATAATATACAAGCATACTAAATTTGCATATTACAGTGTTATTTACATAAACATTAGTTTTTTTTTATTATTTTTCATTTGCTTTGTGCTTTCCTCACTTGTACATTCAAGCTAAGTTAAAGCATACATACATTGTTGTTGTCACATTTTTTAGTTAACAAAAAGTCCCCCTACTGTCCGTTTTAGTCGCGACTTATTGAGTTTGTGTCTTCAATTTGAAATAATTTTGGGAATATTTTCGAATTTTTGGCCAAATTTATTGGGAAATTTGAAAAATATTTTTTCGCAAATTTTCGTATCTTTTCGGATTTTTTCGGGTTTTTTTCAGAATTTTTTGATTTTTATATTTTTTCGAATTCATATATATTACTTTTTTAAAATTTGAAAAATTCTTTGATTTTCTTCGTAAATTTTCGTGTCTTTTCGGATTTCTTCGGGTTTTTTTTCGAACTTTTTCGAATTTTTTTGTATTTTTTTTCGAATTTTTTTTCAAATTATTTCTTATAAACAGAATTAAATGTCTGATAACGCTTTGGATATTTTTATTAGAGAGTCCGACGCTCTTATTAAATTCGAAGCAAAGTTTAATGAGCTTCGCGAAAATGCGCATACGGTTTTTACGCTAGAAATACGCGGAAAAGAACTTAGCGGTTTATGGGAAACTGTTAAAACTTCCTATAAATCGTGTTTAAGTTATTTGGAGAAATCTGAAAACGCTGCATCCTCTTATGTGGACGCAGCGGAAGCGAAATATGATGCGAGTTTTAATGCGTACGTCAGTTGTTTAGCGGCAATTAACGAGAAATTGAAATACTTCGAACCTCAAGACAATGTTGACGCAAAACCAAGTGAGAAGTTTACTTCTGAACCGGTTACATCAGAAGATTTCGGTTTTAATTTTAACCTTCCGCCGTGCAATATTCCGGTTTTCGACAGTAAAGTAATTTCTTGGCCCACTTTTCGGGATCTTTTCACCGCGGTTTACATAAACAACTCGCGTGTAAGTCCCATTGTTCGACTTTTTGCGTTACTTGACAAAACAAGTGGCGATGCACGGGAACTTGTTTCAAAAGCGCCGCTTACTAATAAAGGTTTTGACATCGCCTGGAAAAGCCTTACCGATAAATATGAAAATGTACGTTTGTTGGTAAATCATCAGCTTATTTCGCTTTTTAATCTCCCTTTTTTGGATAAGGAAACCGATGAGGGCTTGAAATCCTTACAGCGCGGTATAAACAGTTGTTTGTCAGCTCTGTCTACTTTGGACATCTCCTCTTCTGGGGATTTGAGCTCACACATGATTGTTTTTATGTGTATTCAACGGTTGCCTGCCATTACGGTTAATCTTTGGGAACAGTCGATTAAAGATAAAAAGGCTTTATCGCTCTGGAGTGACTTAGATCGCTTTCTGACGGAAAGGATCGACACTTTAGAGTGTTCGCGTGATCTGCGAGGTTCTCATCTTTCAAAAAGGACCGCTGAATTGAAAGTAAAATCGCATCATACAAAGGCCACTACGTCGGTAAACACTTTTTGCGTTCTATGCAAAAATCAGGTGCATTTTTTGCGTTCTTGCTCTCGTTTTAAAGGGTTTTCCGTTGCTGATAGATATTCTACCGTTAAAAAGTTTCATTGTTGTGTCAATTGTCTTTCACGGACACATGAAGCTAAGGATTGTAGTAGTACTTATAATTGTTCTAAATGCAATAAACGTCACCATACTTTATTGCATCGCGATTCCAATGAGGGATCGGCTAAGGAGAATACTTCTTCTAATTCGGCTGTAGGTTCGGGTACAGCTCTTCGTCTTCCTTAACCTACAACAGCTGATCCCAATACACAATCCACGTCGAATGGTGCCAATCCTACATATCCTGCTAGACAGGTATTTCATACCTCGTTGAATAAGGATGTGCTTTTGGGAACGGCTATGGTGAATATCGTTCACCAGGGTATTACGTATCCAGCCCGGGCACTAATTGACCCTGCTTCGGAAAGTTCTTTCATATCGGAACGTTTGCGAAATAGCTTAAAACTTCCGACATACACTACGAATTGTCGTATCTCCGACGTTGAACAAATTTCGTCTACTTGTAAGAAAATTTGTTCTGTTAAAATAGGTTCTTCGGTTGACACATCCTTTTCGTTAGAATTTTTAGCGGTTGTTTTGTTAAATATTTCGGGAAGTTTACCGTCTTGTGCAGTACCTACCAATGTAAGGGCAAACTTACCAAATATTCGTTTGGCGGATGCGAATTTCTTTGACAGTAGACCTGTTGATCTTTTACTTGGCGCTGAACTTTATCCCAGCATTCAAGTAAGGGAAATTCCTAAAAATGTTTTAGGTTCGTTGTTGGCTCAGAATACTGTTTTCGGTTGGATTATTACCGGTCCAATTATACAACCTCAGGTTCGTGTCTTTTCTACTAAGGTAGAATTTCGATTTTGGGAACTTGAGGAAACCCCTAAAAAGAAATTTTTTTCTACTTCTGACAAGTTTTGTGAGGAAAATTATAAACGGACTACGCGTCGGGGTTCTGATGGTCGCTACATTGTGACCCTTCCTTTCAAGCCTGAATTTCCTCAGCAATTGCATTTGGGTATATCTCGGTCTAGTGTACTGAAGCAGTACCTTAGAACTGAGTCCTCCCTTCTACGAAGACCTGAAATAAAGGAAATGTACGACAACGACGTTAATGAATATTTGAAATTAGGTCATATGAAACTTGTTTCTGGATCATCTTATACAACTGTTGCTTGCTATTTACCACATCATCCAGTAGTTAAACCTGAACGGAAAACTACAAAATTGCGTGTCGTTTTCAACGCCTCGAACAAAACGTCGAATGGAGTAAGTCTTAATGACTGTCTCAATGTGGGCCCACTTTGCAGTCAGATTTAGTCCTTTTAATACTTCGTTGGCGACTTTTCAAATTTGTTTTCAATTGTGATATTAGGCAAATGTATAGACAAATTCGGGTTGAATCTGCTCATACTTCATTTCAACGAATCTTATTTAGAGATTCTCCGACGGAGAACGTTAGGGAATATGAGTTGCAGACTGTTACTTTCGGCGTTAATTGCGCCCCTTATCTCGCTATTCGCAATTTGTTGCAATTGGCCGACGATTGTGAGGCTGAGTACCCTGAGGCATCGCACATTCTACGAAAGTGCATGTACGTTGACGACGTTTTAACAAGGTCTCACGATATTTCATCTGCTCTGATCGCCCGTGATCAACTTATAGCTGCTTTGTCTTCAGCAAAATTCGACCTTCGGAAATGGACATCAAACGACCGCTCAATTTTAGAGGGTTTTCCAACGGAACATTTGGTCGATGCGAAACTTTTGACGTTTGTTGAGTCAAGTAGTTCGAAAACTTTGGGTATCCAATACAATGCTCAATTAGACTCGTTTTACTTTAAGGTCGATCCGCTCGCGCACAAATCAGGTTATACCAAAAGGGAAGTTTTGTCCACTATTGCCAAACTATTTGATCCTGTTGGTTGGCTAGGTCCAGTTGTGATTATAGCGAAAATGATCATGCAAAGAGTGTGGCTGGATAACATCGATTGGGATGATTCGCTTCCACCTACTGCTGCAAATGATTGGAAAAAATTTGTAGCTTCATATCACGAAGTAAACAGAATACGAATTCCGCGTTGGGTTCACTATACTCCTGATTCTTTCGTCGAACTTCATGTTTTTTCTGATGCCTCGGAAAAGGCATACGCGGGGGTGATATATATTCGCATTGAATCCCCCAACGGCGAAATTCACACCCATTTATTGTCATGCAAGACTAAAGTGGCCCCCATAAAATCAATTTCAATTCCACGTCTTGAACATTGTGGCGCAGTTTTAGCTTCTGAGCTCTTGAAAACTGTACTTAATGAAATTGGCATTCGGCTTCAGCGAATTTATTGTTGGACTGATTCGACGATTGTCCTTTCTTGGCTGAGGAAGGACCCTTGTTCGTGGACCACCTTTGTTGCTAACAGGGTTTGTAGAATTCAGGAAAATGTAGGCCGACATAATTGCTATCACGTTCGATCTGGGGACAACCCTGCCGATTTGGGTAGTCGAGGCATTTCGCAATCGGAGCTTGCCAGAAATTCACTTTGGTAGCATGGACCACAGTGGCTTTGTCAAAATAAATCAGAGTGGAGTACTACTGATTCATCACGCCTTGACACTGACGTCGAGAGTCGGGTGGTTAAAGTTTATGCATCGTTCTTTACGGATACAAACGGGAAGAATGTTTATGTGGATATTCTTAAGGATTTTTCTCGTTTTGATAGGGCACTTCGCGTAATTTCATATGTTTTGCGATTCTTTTATAACGCTCATCCATCTCATAAATCAGGTCGTCGTTCGTGCGTGAATAATATTCTTTCGAGTTACGAATTGAAAAGAACGAAATTGCATTTGGCTAGAGTGTCGCAGAAACTTCACTTTGCGGAAGAATACAGATGTCTCTTGGATAAGAAACTTTTACCACCTAAAAGCTTTCTTCTTACTTTTAACCCTTTTCTTGATAAGGACGGCGTTAAAGGTTAAACGGTCGTTTAGTGAACAGCATCCGATTATTTTGCCCTATTCGAGCAGATTTACGCTGCTTTTGTCTGAGTTCGTTCATTTGATTTCTATTCACGTTGGAAATCAGCTGATGCTTCTGATTTATCTACGCCAACCTTTTTAGCTGCCTTCCAACGATTTATTTCGCGGCGTGGGTGCCCTGGCACAATATTTTCGGACAAAGGCACTAACTTTGTGGGTGCGTCGCGTAAATTCGAAAAAGATTTTCGAACTTTTCTTAGGGAAAGTCAGACTACGATAAGTTTTACTTATGGGCGCTCCACATATGGGAGGCCTTTGGTGTGAAGAGCTTTAAACTTCACTTTAGAAAGGTGGCACAATCTTTCAAATGTACGTTTGAAGAACTCTCGACTATTCTTGCGAGAATCGAAGCGTGCCTTAATTCGCGCCCTCTCTGTCCTATGACTGACAATCCTCAGGAACCGGTAGCGCTGACCCCTGGTCACGTTTTAGTTGGTTTTCCAATTCTGGCTCCTCCGGAGCCTACAATTTCTGACCCTTCCTTAAGTTTAATAAATCGATTCCAAAAAATGAGAGCTCTTTCGCAGCATTTCTGCCGTCGGTGAAAAGAAGAATATTTAATGTCGTTGCACAAACGCTATAAATGGAAAAATCCAGAACGTGAACTTCAGGTAAACGATTTGGTTGTTATTCGGCACGAACAACTACCTCCAACTTCGTGGAGATTAGGCCGCGTCGTAAAACTCTATCCTGGTAGTGACGGTCACGTTCGGGTCGTGGACGTAAAAACAGCGAACGGGGTTGTAAGACGACACATCGCAAAACTGGTCATTCTGATCAACTCATAAACACACAATAGTTTTCGTCGCCGTTAATATTCATTGTTTCTTAGCATTACCAACGTTTTTTGATGATGCCATTCTTGAGGATTATGATGAAGCAATGAAAACTACGCAATCTGAAGCTGCAGCACCACCTTTGGTAGCTCCAACAGCTTCGAAAGCTACAACTACCTCATCGCCTGCAATTGCATCCTCGCCTGCAATTACCACACCACCTCCGTCGGTGAAGCCATTAACTCCTGTTGATGTACCTTCACCGACCGTTACAACATCCATTGCAACTCCAGTCGTCGCCGTGACTTCCGAATCTTTATCGGAGGCCATTAGACCATCAGGCTCGAAATCGCCGACAAAAACTTCAACCGTAGATCGCTCCTTCCGCCAGTGTCGGATTTGTAACAACAAACATCCTTTACGTTATTGCCCGCTTTTTAAGAAAATGAGTCACGAGCAGAAGCTTCGTATGGTGATCCTCCATAGATACTGCTCTCGCTGCCTGGCTCACTCACACATATCCAGAGACTGTGTTAGCACTTTTCGGTGCAGTGTCTGTAAGGGGGACCATAATACTATTTTGCATGCTCGGTCTCCTCCTCCCGGAGTCTCCAGCAAAACCAAAGTTGCTTCCAACAAAGCTCGCACTGGCCAAGCTTGCCCAAAAAATATGCAGTCCGTCCGTCCGATTTCTATGACCAATAAAAAACATAAAATTATTCACAAAATCCGTCAGACGTCGTCCGCTTCTCAAGCGTGTCCGTTGCCAATAAAACATGTGGTCACCTTTTCTCCCACTCTGGTAGCCAAATTATATCTACCGAAGACCACAGTCCCGATACGTGCAGCCTTGGACCCTTGTAGCAAGGTTAGCTACATTTGCGAAACCATGGTCCACAAACTTCGGCTGCCCGTTACCAAAGTGGATAATGACAGCTATTGTCGCCTGACTGTTGGTTCTACGTACGATCCCAACCAGCAAATAAACTTCACTGCCAGAGTGTGGAAAATGAGGGGTATTAACACTCCTACGGAATCAGTCCCGGACACGATTAAGGATCAGTTTGATGGGTACCTTCTGGCTGACCCTAATTTCAATCAAGCTGCACGGGTTTTCTTGGTTTTGGGACCAGAAATAGCGCCTCAGATCATGAAAAATAAAACGTTTTCGAGCCCGGGTCTTCCAGTTGCCCAACTTACCATCTTTGGTTGGGTCCTTTCTGGACAATCTCCTATCTAGGAGATTTATATCATCCAGCTCTGCTGGTCAGGTCCAACGGACCTCTTAAAAAACTGCAGCTCTGCTGGTCAGGTCCACCGGACCTCCTAAAAAACTCCAGCTCTGCTGGTCAGGTCCACCGGACCTCCTAAAAACTCCAGTTCTACTGATCAGGTCTACTGGACCTCTTACTAAACATCCAGCTTGCTGGTCAGGTCCCTTGGACCTCCTTAAAAACAACCGCTACGCCGGTCAGATCCCTTGGACCTCCTACTAAACATTATTTTTAAGTGTTTTTCGGAAAAAAAAATTAATATATATATATAATATAAATAAATGAATTATTTAAAAGCTCATTTGAACTATACGTTTCTTTTAATATTCTTTAATTTTAAGCCTATTTTTAAGATTTTGTTGCAACACACCTTAGTGTTGCAAGGTGGCCGGCAATGTTTAAGCCAAAAACCTTAATTTTGGTTATTAATTCAACAGTACCCTTTTGGTACCTTCTGGCCCCAAATGGGTTAATTAATATGTTAGCATCTGTGTTGTACTCCCTTCCTTTACAAATCTGATCGCAGTATTTACACAGATTATAACTAGTAGAACCGGTAACGGTACCTTTTTCATTGCCAGTCATCCTTTTTTATGCTAGTTTTTTACTAGTTAGATTATTATCGTTTTGGCTACTTTCCCTCGCACTACGTGTATCTTCGCTTTTTGTACAAAAGGTAATAAAAATTAATAAAAATAAAGTTGAGAACTTTTATCTCACACCCTTTGAAAATTTTGTCTTTTTATTTTCATGAACCTTGCAAACAAGTATTGAGGAAGTTAAATCTGCCCTTAACAAATCGGTTCCAAAGGTTGTGTCCAAAATTACACGTTTAACAGCTCCGTATTCCGTAAAAAACTCATACGTCACAGGCCTGTTTTTGGTTACGTTAAACCCAGGGAATTCACTCTCAGATATTGCGCACATGAAATATCTTTTAAGCCAAACTATTCTTTGGGAGAAACCGAAAAGAAAAGGAGGTATAATGCCATAGATATCAGCGTTGGGGTCACATTGCTAAAAATTTCAATTCTGAAACTACAAACTTCTTAAAAGATTTTAAGAACATGCCAAAAAATGAAGCTGAGACTAGTTTTTTGCGGCTTCTAAATTGAATTATTTGCAATAAAACACAATTTAATAATGTTTTTACTGAAATAGAAATGGTTTCAAGCAGCATTAGTAAAAAATATTTATTACGCTCTTTATATATACCTCGTGTATATGACTTACATGAGTTAAACAACAGCTTAAACCAGATTCTCAAACTGAGAAACAATTATGATGGGTTTATATTCGGTGGTGACCTAAATGCGAAAAGTTTAAATTGGGGAGATACTGCATATAACGCTAATGGAAAAGTTTTACACAGCTGGCTACAACACCACTGTTTAGATGTAACACGCGTTTGCGATATATCTTCATCGTTTCCTAACGGGTCTTCTTTCCTAGACCACTTTCTATTAACTCCTAGCATAACAGTATTCAACCTTATTATCAGATTAAAAGCTTATTAACTTTCTCGGATCACTTCCCATTAGTACTGAAACTGGAAAGTGATGCAGCCTGTTTAACACTAAGAAGTCTACTGGTAATAACTTCATACAAGAACACTAATTGAAACACATTTAGTAGAGATTTAGATGCAGCCTCAGATGCCATTTTACCTCCCAACAACTGCAATTTAAATAATGATGAATTAGATGTGCTTATAAATACATTTAATAATACACTTACCTTATTGCCACTCAAACAAACTAGAAATAAACAAACAAAAACGTCAGTATCCTGATAACATCAAGAAATTTTTTAAAGTTAAGCATGCATGGCAGAAGAACCTAAAGAAAATATATTAACCCTCGAAGTGGCACATGGTTCTGGCCAGACATATTTAATTCTCATGCTTCAATTTAGCATACTTCTATCTTGGGTACATGGCTGTAATTTCAGGTAATCTCCCAAAATATTGTTGGCTTTCGATGTATAAATTAATAATTGAAAAAAAGTCCTTGGAGCAGGACAAAAAAGCCAAACAAAAAATCTTCACCTTACTTTTGGTACATGGTGTCTGCCCAGACCCCTATGCATTTTGTATGAACGCATAGGCAAAGCACATGGCACGAGTTGGAAATTTGTATTTACTTTATTCTTTTATGCTTCTTTCTTTCTTCTGATTTTGTTTGTGAGTTAGTTATTCATTGAACGTTGAACAGTGAAGAAGTAATCTAGTTTTTGTGCGGTAATTTTGAACTTGTGAATAATTTTACGCAGGTAGATTTGTTGCGTTGTTAGTATATTATGGCTGATGAACTGGAATTTATTTATAATACACGCTTGCGTAGCGCGAATTTGCAACCCCAATTGTCAGAGGCATTAGTGCGTGATTTTCAAAGTCAGGTAGAAGCTGATGAAAATTATGATGTTTTTGAAAACGATGGTGACGACACTGCTGATTATGTGCCAGAAGATGATGCATCAGACATAGAAAATGATTTGGAAATTGAACCTAACGAACTTTATGATAGTGATGCTGAAGCAGCAAATGAAGTCGACTCAGGCTGTTTATGGTAAAGACGGTACTAAATGGAACGAAACTGAACCCCCTGCATCTCGTTTGCGCCAGCATAATATCATGCGTTTTCGATCTGGAACAAAAACAAGGCTCACCAATCCAGTTGAGGTATTCAAGCTATTTTTCTCAACCAATATTACGTTCGTCATCATTAGTGAAACAAATCGGCATGGGCGAGAATCAATTAGAAAATGGAATGAAGAACATCCAGAGTCTACCCAAAGAAAATGGATTGATTTGACAAGCTCTGAGCTAGATTCATTCATTGGGATTTTGTTGGCTTCTGGTCTCAGCCATAATAATATGCAAGACTCCAGTATATTGTGGCGTTCTAATTCGCTGCCCATATTCCGTGCGGCTATGTCGCACAAACGATTCATTACTCTGTCCAGATATATTCGTTTCGATAATAGTCGTACGCGGGCATTCCGACAGCAAACAGATAAAGCAGCTCCTTCCGGGACCTTTGGAATTTTCTCAATGAAAATCTGCAAAATTATTATGAACCTTATGAAAAAATCACCATCGATGAGCAGTTGTTTCCGTATCGTGGGCGCACAAAGTTCACCCAATATATCCCATCAAAACCTGCAGGTATGGGATCAAAGTTTGGTGGGCATGCGATGCTAAGACTAAATTTCCATTGAAAGGAAAACTATACACTGGAAAGGAAGGAGACAATCGGGAGATAAATCAAGGTGGAAACGTTCTAATGTATTTCGCAAATTGTTACGCAAACAGCGGCAGAACAATTATTTCTGATAATTTTTTCACCTCATTGAACGGCGCTAAACGACTGGCTGCTATGGGACTGGCATTTGTTGGCACCATTCGAGCAAACAAAAGATGTCTTCCTAAGGAAGTTATGAAGAGCACCAGACGACCAATTCTTTCAAGTGTGTTTGGTTTTCATGAAAATCTTGTTGCACTTTGCAGCTACGTGCCCAAAAATAATAAGGCAGTCAATTTAATTTCAACCGTGCATTACACGAAATATGTTGAAGGCGTAGCCATGAAACCGGAAGCAATTTTATTTTATAATTCAACTAAAGCCGGAGTCGATACGATGGATCAAACTCATTACACAACAAAACGGTCAACCAGACGCTGGACATACGCGTTTTTCTGCAACATGATTGATGTGATGGCATTGGCAAGTTACATTATATGTAAGCTAAATGATGAAAATACAAGAAAAGAAAGAAGACGCATATTTTTCTATAAACTTGCAAAGCAATTGGTACTGGCCAACGTTGAAAATCGCATCAATAATCCGCACATTGTGGCTCAACCAACAACTCGTATAACATTTGAAGCGTACTTTGGGAGACCTCTCAATATAGCAAACCGTAATGTGGCTTCACGCAGTGGTCCAGACACACTAGCTGCCAAAAAAGATTGCAGAATTTGCCTGCAGCAAGGTGACAAAATACGCCGTTAGACACGCTTTTTTTGCTGCAAATGCAACAATCCTGTTTTTCAGCAACATTCAAAAGTAGATTATTTATGTTTTTGTTGCCTTCCGCAAAATTCTGAATAAAAAAATCAATGTATTCTTCATAATAATTTTCTATTTTGTCATAAACATTTATTACTTTACCCATAATAAAGAGAAATATATATAGAACAAAAAAATTGTTGCCCTTTTCATTCCAAAGAATTTTTCAGGTCTATTTTTTCTTCCTCAGGTAGCTAATAACATAGTAAAAAGAAATAGAAACACAAAATATAACAAATAATTTCCTATCTTAGTAAAAAATTTAACGGCAAACAGCCCTTATTTCCATACAAATGCATGTAAATGTATAGGGATCTGGCCAGACACCATGTGCCAGAACTAAGGGCTCAAAATATGTGCCTGACGAAGGGTTAAAGATCGGTCAACAATATAGATAATCAAATCTCATTATTACCATTTTACAAACGTGAGCAAAAAGTCTTTTGGCTTAAATGGCGTTTCCAGTTTTATAATTGACAAATTTCCTGATACAAAACTAAAATTATTAGCTGCTATTTTTAACAATTGCATTAAAAACGGCGATTTCCCTTTGGTTTGGAAAACGCGAAAATACTTTCAACAAAAGAGCAGGACAGTAAAAAGCCGTCCCTGGTAAAAATATTTTGCAGCTACTTTGCTAATAGAAAATTTGGCGTCCAAATCAACAACATAACCTCAGAACTAGAACATGTGAAAAATGGGGTACCTCAGCGAGCGTCTTGGCTCCCTTCCTATTCAACATTTTTCTGCATGCTTTTCCTCACCAATCTGGAAATTCAAAGGCTATTTTTTAAGCTGATGATTGCATAATTTATCACACAATATATCACCAATACTAGCTCTGAAATAAGAGTCTATTACAAGAAATGGGGTAAATGTCCTAGAAATGTGATGCCGTAAAGTAAATCCATTCGACTTATAATAGACGGAGAAAATATTCCATTTAAAAATTCCATAAAATATCTCGAAATAAATTTTGATAAATTATTGAAATTTAACGCCCACGCTAGGAGTCTCTTGGAAAAGACGAAAAAGAGATGTGGAATGTTTGTATCACTAATGAACAACACATACTTACTTAAGAACACCAAGCTTTTTATAGAAATTTCATAAAACGATTTTTAAATGGTTACGTGTATGAAAATTCCGATGTTATACCCTTCCGATGTTCTACCCTTGATGTTGTTCAACGCCATGTTCTTGCAAACCAGATTTGTTGAAAAACTTGCGCTACACGATATTCGAAATTGAGAAAAACACCATCTGGGCTTTATCTACATATCTTTCTCCTGTCAGTATAATCAATGGACGTATTGACGATGGTCTAGCTCCTCTGGACCTTCGCTCATTCTATATGAGCGCAGCCTCCGGCAATCATAAGGGCTGAAGGTGGTATACATACCCAAGAAATATTTTTACGGACTCCGATACGTACGGATTCATGAATCCAGCTTTTACTGTACGTTTATGGTACGAAAATACGTATCCGTCAAAGCTTGTACGTAAGCGGAACATTAACGGACCGTATAATTTAATTTTCGAAAACACTACGTTTCGACTCCATTTTGATGTATCCGTTTCTCTACCGTTTTTAGTTATAAAAAACGAATCAGGTAAATATTTATGAAATTGAAAACAAGTTTTACGATGATGCGTGCAAAATTATGTAGATTTGCAAATACAAATATTGGCCGACAGCTTAAAATAGATTTTGTGAAAAAATTTGCAAATTTGCATTGTCTGCTTCATCATATCATAAGTACCAAAGTATCATATCATAAGGGCTACAATCGCAGTGATTGATGGATGCTAATTGTGCTGGAGATAAATACCATATTTGTTTGTAATTTTGTTTGGTATTTGTTTGTAATTTTGTTTGGTATTTGTTGTATTTAGTTTTTTAACTTTTATTTTAATTTAAATGTGTTTGTAAATAAATTTAAGGAAAAAGAAAATACAAATTTGCTATTACAAATTAAAATAATATGCCTTACACAAATCCGTTTTTTGTTGAAAAAATGATACGAATGCGGATTGAAAACGGATTCGTAAACCGTCCGTCACTGACGGACTTTTAACGGACAACTCCGTTTTTCATCCGATATATCGGTCCGTAAACGGTCCGTCATTGACGGGCTTTTAACGGATTCGAATCAGTTTCGATGTTCCTTAAAATCCATTTTCTGGTCCGTTAACGGATAAAGAAAACGGTATGTAAAAGGAGTTGGATTCCGTTTATGACGGACCGAAACTGGTACGTAAACTGTACGTATTGTTTGTTGGGAAGCATTATCAAACTATTCAGTTTGTACTTATTTAAATATTCTATCTCACTTTAGCAATGTTGCTTTTTACGTTAACTTAGTTATTAGAGTAAGACAAATATAGCTCTAAGGCCCAACATTATAACTTGCCTTTAAGGTGCGTGTTAGTTAAAGGTAACTTTAGCTAAAATGAGGAATAAAGTGACCTTTAACTTTTTTTGGTTATTACAACTTCCTTATAAAATAAAATTAAGTTTTTTGAAAATATGGCATTATCAGAGAAAAAACTCTTGACGAATTAAAATGGTTCTTTAAAATACGTAGTGGCTACGAAGTACTTTTATTTATTTATTTACTTACAACAAACAAAAAATACAAACGAAAAACAAAATTTCTTCGAATTGTGTAAAAGATAAAAATGTTTGTTGTAAAAAATTTACATTGTCGATACCGAACACAGAAATAAACCAAACAGCAAAGATACTGTCAAAAAACTACACGACAACTACACTGCAGAGCAGAAAATGTGGCAACTTCAAACGCTTGAACCTCACGTTAAATATTAAAGGTAAGATGAACTTACCTTTAGCTTATCGATCGCTTTTAGGTAAAGTATACTTATAATAACGAAAAACTAATAATCTGTCCGTTAACATCCTAACTTTAGCTATCGGCAAGTTATAATAATTGTCCTTATTCATAGTATGTAAGACAATCAATGTAATCGAAAAAGAAGAACACTTTAATTAATAAAATTTTTACTTACTTTTACAAATTATTTTTTGTATACATTGTTATACCCTCCACCATATATGGTGAGGGTATATATTATTTTGTCATAAAGTATATATATTCGTGATCCTTATGCAATTTTAAGTCGATTTAGAGATGTCCGTCTGTCTGTTAAAAGGGCGATCACGACGCGAAGACGCAAGCGGGGGTGCCTATTTTACCCAGATTATTGAACATATTCCCGAACAGTTTGTTATTTAAAATGAGCAAAATCGGTTTAGCGGTTCAAAAGTTATGAGTGAAAATGTGAAGGTACCTCTAAATTTTCGATAAGAATATGTACAATTTTTCTGTATCTATTTTTGTTTTCTGTTAAGTAAGTAAAAATGTTATTAAGTCTTCTTCTTGTTCTATTACATTTATTGTCTTACATACTATGAGAATAATAACATTCTTAGAGCTATATGTGTGTTACTCTAATAACTAAGTCAACGTAAAAAGCAACACTGTTAAAGTCGCTAACAGAGCAGACGTCTGTAAATAATAAAAGTTTTGTTACATAAATTGACAAAACATATTCATGTTACAGTTCATGCAAAATTTAGTATATACGTATATCATCTTCAACCCCTATGATTGCCGGAGGCTGGGCTCATATAGAATGAGGTAAGGTCCAGAGGAGCTGGATCGTCGTTAATACGTCCATTAATTATACCGACAGGAGAAAGATATGTAGATCCAGCCCAGATGGTGTTTTTCTCGCTTTCGTATATTTGGCTGACAAGCATATTATCGTATAGCGCAAGTTTCTCAAAAAATCTGGCTTGCAAAGACATGGAGTACCTACAGAAGGGTAGAACATCGGCATTTTCTTACGTCTAAGAAAATCGTTTTATGAAATTTTCATAATTTTTTCCGATGCATTTTCGTTCAAATATCTCCAATTCCTTGGCTACTATAGGAGATATAGTAAACCCGATTTGGTTTTTCTCTAAAGCTTTGTTGGTTTTTCGTTTCATTCCATAAAATGTTTTTTTGTTTTTGTAACCAAAGACATATCTAAAGCAGTGGTCGGCAAAAAAAAAGAATATGAATGTATTGGTGTTTTACGCCGTAAGAAATTATTTTATCTTTTTAGATAAATGAATGAATTAATAAATGAATTAATCGATAAGAGAATATCCGTATTCATAGAATTAAAATTGGTATTTTTTTGTTTTCTCTTTTATAATTGTCGCTCAATGGCTTATAACAAATTTATTAAATGTACATTAGGAATGTTTGTCAATTAATATTAAATTTTTGTATTTGTAAATATGATGATTTGCGATCATCCCTAATGTACAAAAGTAACGTTTTGCCTTATTTTTGTTATTGTCATATTTTGTATATTTGTATATTCTTCTTTAATGTTGATCTTACTGCAGTGGTTTTTATATTCGTCAAGTTTTTTTTTTATTAAATGGCCCGTTAGTTCTTATTTGTTATACAAGTAAGAATGTTTGGTTCTTTTTCTTTTGGTATTGTTTTTAAAGTTAGTTTGTGAGGGAAAAACACTGCGGTAAGTAGGTGGAATATATATGTTAGATATTTTTATAATTGTTATTTTTAAATTTTCGAAATAAACGCACGCACCGACCCGTGCTTTAAATTAACACACAAATCAACATTGTTATTTTCATTTGGAACGTCTAGGTGCAGTTAAATTCGCTCCTCACAAACGACCGTCGCAGTCAGTGACAATAATAATAAATATAATTCATAATAATGATAATAATAATTTTTTGAATGCATACAGGGCACTCTGCCTCATTTAATATATTTAAAGAAAATTCTTTGCACTCAACGTTCCACATTTTTAATTTAAAATGTAAACGAAAAACATTATCTACAATAAAAAAACCTATAATAAAAAAAACAATTTTTAGAGGGTACTTTATTTCTTCAACAAAGCGGCATATACTTGCTCTGTTGAAAGTTAGCGTACTACTGAATGAAATAATTGTATTATTTGTGCTCTTAGCTGGAGATTTGTTGATATTCATGTAGTGTACGTGCAAATTGCCGATTGTGTTCGGCCCCTGAGTGCCGATCGCTGATCTAAAGAAAGAGCAAAATACATAATTGCTTTGTGCCGCTACTTTTAAATAGGTGGCACTGAATTAAATAAAACAATACCCTGCCCCATGGCTAGGTCCAAAGAAATTTATATATAAAGAAAGAGCAAAATGCATAATTGCTTTAGTGCCGCTACTTTTGAATAGGTGGCGCAGAATCACGTTAAAACTATATCCTGCCCCATGGCGATATAGCCTTGGATTAGGCTTTCAATTAATTTATTTACCAAAAATATTAAATTAACTACATACTTTAAATTATAATACATTCAGATGTTACTAGTACACTTGTTGCATAATTTTAAAGTCAAATGTTTGACGTAATAAAAGCATTTGTTTCACATTTTTTTATTCCATTTGTATTTTTAAGAATTGAGGGATTGGCAAATGTATATTTATGTTAATTTTTTCTTATATAAAAAAATTAAACGTCTAAATGAATATTGATTTAAAAAATTAAGGTATAATATACACATAAAACATATATTTTTTATAGTTTTTGGCAAATATTCATTGATGTTACGAAGAAAATAGAAAATCAATAATACTCTACTGCAAATTGTAGCACAATATGGCTAATGGAGACTAGCTCTGCAGCAAAATATGCCTAATGGAGAATGCACCTTCTGATAGGCCATCTATTGACAAATAGTTACAACTCATGTTCTTTCTTTAACAAATTAATTTATTTGCTGTGTTCTCTCCATTAGACAAACACACTTCAATTTTTTAAAGAAAGAACATTCGTTGCAACTATTTATCAATACGTGGCGCATCAGAAAGTGTATTTTCTCCATTAGGCATATTCAGCCGCAGAGCTAGTCCCCATTAGCCAGAGTAAAATTGAGTATTTGGCACAAACTATGCTTTAAAATGTGTTTTTTTTTGTGCAGTCCATGGTTAAAAAAACTAGTAATGTAAAGGTGCCTCTAAATTGTCCATACAAATTTAGTACAATTTCATAGAAGCGACTGGTACATAACATATTTTTCACCAGTCGATTAGCAGTAAATATTTTGTATTCACCTCAAACATTTTTTCACCACAAAAAACATCAGAGAACATCTTTTTATGATATTGGTGGAGGGTATTTCAAAGATTCGGCACAGCCGAATTTAGCCGTTTTTTACTTGTTTTTAAATCTCTTTCTCACTATGGTTGTGAATTGCAACAACAATCCTCACCATACGGGTTTTCTTTACTCGTTTGTCACCTGTCACATCTGAAAACACTGGTACACCCTGTTTAGCGTACCATCTGCTTCATATAACCGTATGAACATGCTATATAAGACGCAAAACTTAGAAACTATCTCACTTAGTCAAAGAGTAGTTTTTATGAACTAGTTCGTTTACAAACGACATAACTCTGTTTTATTACCAAGCTTGTAAACAAAAGAAGCAAAAACTAAAAGAACGTTGTATATTAATGATTAAATAAATATCATAATGGCAAGAGTTAGTGAAAAGGTCTGTTAATTACAATGTGTGTTGCCAAAAAATAACGAGTACCGACCATTCATCTTATAACTCGGGAATGCTAATTTCAATGGATAATTCGGTTTTTACTTATGGCCATATTTTTCACAAAATTGGCAAGTTTGCAGTTTTTTTGTACTTATAATTTTAACGATAAAATATTTTTACTTTGGTATGGTATGGTAAATACAGGTTAGACTTTTGGGTTAATAAATGTAGTTTTAATAAATTATTGCGTGGTTTCTTTGTTGAATTCTAAAAACTTCAATAACAGTAAACCATTAGTAAACGGGCTAAACTCTAGGTTAGGGGCATAGGTCCGATTTGTTTTAAATTTTGGCAAAGTGAACTTTATCTGATGTTGCTAAAAAGGGCACTATATCGGTCGTTGGTCAAAAAACATATGACTCCTCTGAAATAAAAAAAGAAAACTTTTTTCTACCTTTTATTTTTGGGCCCAGCGGAAATTTCCTTTCATTTCAGCATAATCCATTCCATTATATGGTTCTACATTTACTTAAAGATCCCTTTTGGGTTGAACTGCATTTTGTACGGCGTGGCTTAAAAAAAATATGACCCCCTCTGGAATAAAAAAAAATGGTCTTATATCTTCCATTACTGGTACGCGTAGTAACATATAAGTGTAGGTACATAAATTAAAGGAAATTTCTTCAGGATCTCAAATATGCCTTTGTTTTGTGATCCATGGTATGTGGCTCCCTCTAGATCCATGTAAGACCCTTTAGGGTCCAGAAAATGTTTATTAAAAAAAATATACGACCTCTGGAATAAAATAAATTAATTTTTTTATTTTCCATTTTTGTGGCAGGGGCCTGGAGGGCCCAGTTGTTTTTCAGAACACTGTACTCTTACTTAAATGCTCACGTTCAAACTGCAGCCTTTTGACTATACTTATTCATTTATACATGGTTTGTTTCGAGTAAATTGGCAATTAAAATCAGCATCTGCAAATTGTTTTAAGATGTGGCATGTGTTTCCCAAATATTTTTGCACCATAACAATGAGCTTCGAAGCGCCGGATTTTTTTCGAATTTATTTTACAAACTACTTAGATTCACCATCTGTAAAATTTTTTTTTGGAGCTTGTCTAGTTTTTTTTTTCAATACGATTTTCACGTAAATAGCTGAACTGTTGAACAGATTAAATTAACAATCTTTCGCTGTGTTTCTCCACTTTTATAGGGCTTTAAAAATAACACGTATTTTAATTGATGTACGCAGTTCCATGCTTAAATTCATTTATTTTCATACCCTCCACTATATATGGTGAGGGTATATATCAGTTTGTCATTTTTTATATATTTTTACAACAAAAATTGTAAATATATAAGAGGTTTTAAAAAATATTTAACTGCATCAAATATGTTAAGCTGTGATCCACTGTATGTTTGGGTACTCAAATGAAAGTAAATTTACGCAGGATCTCAAAAATGGATTTTGGTATGTGGCTCTTCTGGATCCATTTAAGACACCTTTTGGATGATTTTCCAAGAAAACGTTTTCCTTATATCAAAAAATTCATGATCCATGATATGTGGCTCCATCTCGATCCTTTTGAGGCAATTTCACAAAAAAATACCCCTGGGACACACACAAAAAAAAAATTTTAAAAAGGGGCTGATTTCCAAAAAATATTAAAAAAAATGTTCTAGAAGAAAATCGTTGAAATCGTCTTTTTTTAAATCAAGGGATTTTTTAAAACATTTGTTTTTTTTGGGGGTAGGTTGTGGGGGCCTGTGGGCAGAAGTTAGAAGAATTTTTTTTGAGATCCTGCCGAAATTTCCTTTTATTTTAGTACCCACACTTATATGTTACTACGCATACCGGTTTTTGCGGTCTGGGGCCACCACAGGCCCCGGCACCAAAAATGGAAGATAAAAAGGATTTTCTCTTTTTATTCCAGAGGGGTAATATATTGTTTTTTTTTAATAAAGTAAACTTTTTCAGGTCCCAAAAGGGGTCTTAAATGGATGTTGATAGAGCCACATACCATAGGTCATAAAACAAAATGCATATTTGAGATCTTGATGAAATTTTCTTATATGTTACTAGGACAAAAATGGAATATAGAAACAAAAAATTTGAACCTCTGGAATAAAAAAAGGAAATATTTTTCTATATTCCCTTTTTTTGGCCGGGCCTGTGAGTCCCCCAGGCTCCAAAAAACTGTACGCGTAGTAACTTGTGTGTGGGTACTCAAATCAAAGAAATTTTCCTCAAGATCGAAAATGCATTAATTTTCGTGAACTATGTTATGTGACTCCCTGTAGATCCTTTTAATACCCCTTTGTGGTCCCGATAAAATGTAAATAAATCGTTCTTTATTTCAGAGTTGGTCATATACAGTTTGTTATTCCGTTTGTAACATGCCGAAATATAGTTTTTGGGATTTTTAAAATTTTTATTTTTTTCATGAGAACATCGCTTTTTAAATGCATGCATTTTTACAGTTTTTTTTATTATGTATATATGTTTTTACAAATGGGAAATAATGGATATGGACAGAGATGGTCAATGTGTGTATATACCTTAATACTTTTCATGTCACAATGTTATATTTCAATCCGTACCTATTTTTGTAACACAATGGAAAAGTTTTGTTGTATTTTTTACTTGTTTAATACAAGTTTAATTTAAGTAAAAATAAATATTATTTTGAACAAATATCCTGTTTTAATATGAAAAATCAGTTAAAATTGGTTACAGTAATGCCTCGATTTACGTCGTGATTGGTTCCGGAAATTGACGACGTTAATCGAAACGACGTAAATCGAATTTGATATTGGTCATACGTTAACGTTCACTTTATTTCATAAAAAAAAACTTAAAAATTACAAGTAATTCAGTCTTTTATTGTACATACATAGAATATTTGTTATAAACATTTAATTCGTATAAGAATTTTAAAACAAATATAAAATTTAGTTAAAAAAATTAAATAATCTAAAGTAAACATATCAACAAAAAATCAACAATTCAATATTAAAAAATTTCGATTTTAAAAACAAAATTCATAAAATAAATAAAAACTTAAACATGTGTTCAGATAAAAAGCAAAAAAAAAATAAATTACGAAAATTCGACAATACAATATCTAAAAAAATAAATATAATATGTACATATGTTTGTTTATTATATGTATATGTATGTATATGTAATTGTATGTTAGGAGTATTAATTATAGGAATCACTATCCGACGATGTTTCGGTGAGAATTTCTGAAATTAGCATGTTGAGGTCACCATCTTCAGCACTACTTTCGCTTATAACAGGCGTTTCTGATAAAATTGGTTTAAAGAATGTATCAATTCGCTTCTGGGTTAATGTCAACTTTTTCTGCTCGTACAGATCCCGGTAATATTTAAGGCTTGCATTTATTGATTTTTTTGTCGAATCAACTCTTTCGTCATCTTTGTCGAATTCTTCCAAAATTTGCATAGCCTTATTTACGCTGGCAAGGGCTTCTGACAGTTTTGTCAATGGAATTTCAGAATCCTCTCCACAAGTTTCGATATCTGAAGTTTCTTCTTCTATACCATGTTGATTTGAAAGATTTGTCAACTCAAATAGCTCCGAGTTAGTTAACGGTTCATCCTCCAAATTTAAGTGTTCAACAACATCGGAGTCTTCAATATCAGAAAACCCTAATGTGTGGGCCAAACGTACAATTTCCGTGTTTATATCGTTCAGATTTCCATCATTTCCACCTTCAGTTGTGCATTCAGGCCATACGTTTTTCCATGCATTTCTCATGGTCGACGCAGAAACTTCATCCCAACTTTTGTTGATACTATTCACTGCTTGCATGACATCATATTTTTTCCAAAATTGTCTGACAACATCGTTATTTTTATCATTTTGGTCTGATTGTTTGTCGATTGCATCAATGAGGTCGTTAAAACTTCGTCGTAAATAATATTTTTTGAATGCTGCAATAACTCCCTGGTCCATAGGTTGAATAAGAGACGTGGTATTGGGAGGTAAAAATACAATTTTAATATTGTCATTCATGTTATTCAAACTGATGGTGTGGCCCGGAGCATTATCCATTAAAAGCAATGCTTTATAAGACATATTATTCCTTTCGCAATATTTCTTAACTTCAGGACAAAATGTGTCTTAAACCAATCGTCAAAGAGTTTAGAAGTCATCCAAGCTTTTTCGTTAGACATCCAAATTACAGGAAGATTTTGCTTGCAAACGTTTTTCATAGCTAATGGAGTTTCGGATTTATATATTAACAAGGGCTTAAGCTTCAAGTCTCCTGCAGCATTACCACCGAGCAAAAGCGTAAGCCTATCCTTCGAAACCTTTGGCCCTGCTGCTAATTTTTCCTCTTTTGATATAAATTTTCTCCCCGGCATACGTTTCCAGAAAAGTCCGGTCTCGTCGACATTGAAAACTTGCTGAGGGGTGTATTCACCATCATCAATTATTTTTTTTAATATTTGCGGAAAACTTTTAGCTGCATCACTATCTGCACTTGCAGATTCTCCGACAACTTTTATGTTGTGAAGTTGTGCTCTTTTTTTAAATTTATGTAGCCATCCTCCGCTGGCGTTAAAACAAAAATCGGAATTCACAGAGTCAGATTTTAGATCGTTAAACAAACTTATCGCTTTTCTTTGGATAATTAACGTAGTTACTGGAATATTTTTTCCACTTAAGTCTTTTATCCACAGTATTAGTGCATTTTCCATTTTTTCCATCAGTACTGGCCTTTTTTTTTTGTGGTGGTTTCAACAGAACCAGCTCCAGCCGATGTTGCACTTTCACGGATTTCAGCTGAATTTTTTATTATTGTTCGAACTGTGGTTGGTGGAAGATCCATCGTACTGGCAATAATAAAAGCCTTTTCCCCATTGTTATAACGGCGAATAATATATATTTTAGTTTTTAACGAAATTACATTTCTTTTCTTTTTTATTTGAGATGTTACTTTATTAGTTTTATTTTTTGAGCTCATATTTACTACGTTGCGCCCGACGATCAAAAACAGATTGAAAAAGTAACACACACGACGGGCTGCCAAACACACACGACCTGTCCATGAGAGGCAATACTTTAGTTGTTGTTGCACACACAAAATTTTTAAACGTTTAAATTAAAAACTGGGATTCCCCTACATACATGGAATTCCGTGGTAGTTCATACATACATAAGTCATACAAACTGAGACGACGTAAATCGAATGGCGACACAAATCGAAGTTGAAAGGAACAAAATATTTGACGACGCAAATCGAAACAACATAAATCGAGGCATTACTGTATATGGCAGCACTGCTAGACACTATTTAATATTTTTGGAGAAAATGTGAAGGTACCTCCAAATTTTCCATACAAATTGGTGTATTTTAGTACAATTTCAAAGTAGCTACTAGCAAGTGAAATATTTTCTGATATATTTTCACTAGTCGCTTCGAATTGAATAATATTTTATATTTTTTTATTTATTTTAATTATTTATTTATTTTAATTATTTATTTATTTTTTAATTTATTAATAATACATAAGCCTACCAGGCCAAAAATTTTTTTCCTCCAAAAGTTTTTTCACTTCAATATTTTTTTACATTATTTGTATCAAAATCAGAAGAGAACTTTTTTAGGACATTGGTGGAGGTCATTCAAAGATTCGGCAAAGCCGAATTTAAGCCTTTTTTTTTACTTGTTTTATTAATAAAGTATACTTTATCGGGACTGCAAAGAGGTCTTAAATGGATCTTTCATTTGAGTACCCTTACTTATATGTTATGTCATTTGAGTACCCTTACTTATATGTTACTACGTGAGCCGGTTTTTGGGGCCTGGGGGCATCACAGGCCCGGCCCCAAAAACGGAAGACAGAATAACATTTTTGTTTTTTATTCCAAAAGGAATCATAAAGTGCACTTCAGCTCTAATTTATACCATTGATAGAGCTATTAATGCTGATGCGCTCTGAAAATCAGCCATATCTTAAAGTAAAAAAACGGGCGATTTTTATTTTATTTATACAACAGCAACAACATAGAAAAATTTACTTGGCTTGGGACACAATAACGTAATTTAGAGGATTGAGGCCCTTATATTCACACATATATACAACTTATTTTCTGTTTCTATTCGTTGAAATCTTACACACTTGATTTTTCCAAAAAGTCAAATCTTCAAAAAAAAATATATATATAATATCTTGAAGTGTTATTTCTTCCATAAATTTCATTTTGGATTTAACTAAGGTTTATTTTATTAATACCAATAATAAAACTTATAAAAAAGTGTAAATAATTCGTAATTACTTTTTGTTGCCATTTGGCAAAAGAAGTCCTATTTTCCAATAAAAATCACTTTTTGTTAATGGTGATTTTTTGTATTTTTCTCGGAATATATATGTCTCCAGTAATCATATATAAAAAATGCTTTGAAAAGAATAGATCATGCATTTAAGGGTTAATGTAAAAAAACAACTTTTAAACTTTAATATCTCTGGTATTTGATCAGCCACTGGGTAAAATTTTACCTTAAATTAAAGTTTAAAATATTGTCTACAACCTACTGTACGTTTACGGTCCGTCAAAGATTGTACGCAGACAGAAACAATACGTTTGGACTCCGTTTTCTGTACCCTCAAATACGGACGATTTTTATAATTTTCTTCCGTTGCTTTTGAATTCGTTTTGCTGTCAAAATCGCGTAATTTAAAAAGTCTGTGATCATTATTATACGGGTCGCGCGCTAAAGTTTAGAAAAACAGATGTATAGTTTCGTTTAGAGTATTTAAAAAACCGACCTTTTGGAAAAACCGGTTTCGGTTTTCTTCGAAAAATCGAATTTTAAAAAAACCGGTTTCGGTTTTTGCAGAAAAAACCGGTCAACCGGTTTTTTCGTTTTTTTTTTTTAATTTGAATAAAAAGCTTATATAATTTGTTAATTGTTTAAATTACAAACAAAAAAAAAAGAAATTTGATATATAAAGTAATAAAAATAAAAAAATACATTATTTAAAAAAAAAAAATATTTTATAATATTTTTTTATTGTATTTCATTTCAACATTTTATTTATTGGTTTTAATATTTTTTAATATAAAATCTTAAAAATTAATATTATAAAATTATATTCATATCAAATGAATAGAGATCATTAAGTTTGCAAATTGGGTAAAATAAGTACGTTAGTAATTAGAACGTTTAAAACATTTGGCATTAAATAAGTTTTTTTAATATTACATTTTAAATATCTAAAAAGAGAATCTATTTTTCACTTCTAAAATAATATTTTAGAAATAATATGCAATTTAAATGTTTCGTTTTAAGACGATTTTTTTGTTTGCTTTTGATAAAGCTAGAAGTGGAAAATACTCTTTTACTAATAGATGTTGGACAAATAGTCAAAAGATAATTATATAAATCCAACTTTTCAGTTCTTTTGTCGCATTTAACAAGTTATATGAAATCATCATTTAATGATGAATGATTTTGTACAGTCTCTTTTTTTAGGATTTTGAATACTGTTTATTGTGTTATTTAGATCAGAAATTAAACTATTTGAATTTGGAATATCCAAAGTTAGGTCTTCATCGGAATCTATCAGACTTACATCTAAATCTTCATAACGATTATAAAAGTGTTCGGAAAAAATAAAAGAGACCCGAGGGTCAATTCTCGTTCTGTGAAACGGTGAAATGAAAAGTTTTTTCACGTTTTCATAGTACTTTTGATTCGCGTTCTGTGAAAAAATGTAAAGAAATATCAAAACGTTTTCATATGAAAAAAAAGTGGAACGAAACAAGATTTTTTCACGATTGCACAGCACTGGCGATTCTTGTTTTGTGTAACAGTGCAAACAACTGTCAAAATATTTTCTTATGAAAAAATTGTTTACACAGACTATTTATAAGTGAAATAAACATGGAGAAGACTGTAAGAGGAAAGCGTGCCAGCGAAAGCCAAAAGGAGTATTTAATTAATTATTAAGAAAAGCATGTGGACATTGCAAACGATAAGTAAGTAGCTTAATAAACATAATCACACTTATTAATCAAATTTAGAGACGAAAAGTGTAACGAATTAGCGGCGAGCCTTAACAGTTTTAGTGGGACCCAAAAGGACAGTGAAAAGTGGCAAAAGTATGGCATATTTATTTATAGTTTATTTATATTCTTTATGAAATTTTTTTTCTTTAAGTAATATTAGACTTCATACGCGCACCAAATATAGTTCACTTAAAGTAAGCCGATATTAATCCATGAAGTGCTTGTCGGTTGTCATATCGAATGCATTGTGGTCAGCACGAAGTATGCGTCTCAGCACTCTCAAAAAATTCCTATAAGTTATTAAATTATTTACTGCAATGAAATGCTTGTAACATCATTGTCTTACCTTTGTTCATCCGGAATTCTTTGAGTAATATCCAATAATACAATTAATCCAGATATTTTTATATTATTATTTAAAATAAATTTTACGAACTTAATTCTCTTTTGTTTACGTTTTTCTCTGTTTTGACATTTGCTTTAAATTTTGGATAACACAGTTACAAAATTTTCATGGGTACAGTGCAAATGAAACATTTTTTTCACAATACATACGAGAATCGCAATTTATGTATTTGTGAAAAGTTCGAGTGAAAAGTGCTTATGAAAACGAAAATGAAAAGTTTTTTTTCACTTCACATTATCACAGAACGAGAATTTACCCTCAGGTAACCGGAAAAAATAAAAGAGACCAAGTAACCCAGTTGGTGATGTAATTAAAAAACCGGTTAACCGATCAAAAAAGACCGGTTTTCGGTTTTCTTCGAATTTACAAAATATTCGAAACCGATCGGTTAAAAAAAAGAGAAACCGGTTGACCGGTTTCGGTTTTTTAATACTCTAGCTCCGTTACATCACACAGCGAAAATAATTTTAAGTGATATCTATGAGGTAATATTGGGTATACACGTTAATAGTGTCGATTTTTTTGCTTGAAAAATGCATTTATTATAAAAACAAAATGAATTGATACATTATTCAAAGTATTGTCCATCGTTAGCCACTACTTTTTCCCATCTTTCTGGTAGCATATGGATTCCGCGCCAAAAGAACTGCTCCGGTTTTTCGGTAAAGAATGAATCAAGCCAATTGCTGATACCCTGTTCTATAGTGAAGCGTATTCCAGTAAGGGCGTTCTGCATCTATCGAAACAAATGGTAGTCATAAGGCGGATGAGTCAAAACTTCCCATTCACTATTTTTTATATAGTTTTTTTACGGGTCTAGCAACATGTGACCGAGCGTCATGATGGAAGATTATAGCCTCGTGTCTGGTCGTTTTTCGGTGATTGCTCTCTTCAAACGAATCAATTGTGTTCGGTACAGGTCCCCTGTGATCGTCGGACCCGATTCCAACAGCTCATAATACAAAACACCCTTCTTATCCCACCAAATACAGAGCATTACCTTGGCGCCATGGATATTTGGCTTCGGCGTTGATTTGGCTGGTTGGCCGGCCTTTATATATGACTTTTTGCCCTTGGGGTTAAATGTATCCATTTTTCATCACCAGTAACAATACGATGCAAAAATTACTTCTTTTTATAGCGTTCAAGCAGCATTTTTGACAAGCAAAATCCCCTTTCAACGTCTCTCGGCTTCAATTCATATTGGACCCAATTTCCTTGCTTTTGAATGAATCCCAATGCTTTTAAACGTAGGTAATGGCTTGTTGTGTGACTTCCAATGCAAGTTCTACTTACGTTTGACAACAATCTTCATCGAATAATGCTTCCAATTCCTCATCTTCAAACTTTTCTGCTGACCAGGCCTCTCCTTGTCTTCTGTGTCGAAGTCACCACTTTTGAATCGCGCAAACCACCGTTCAAAAGTTTTTTGAGTTAGTGCATGTTGACCGTAAGCTTCTACCCCGCAAAACATCTTTTATAGGCCCAAAAATCGACATTATTATAGCGATTGAAAAAATGTGCGTTTACACTTTGGCGTCTATCGAATACTGAATTATAATGACAGATGTTTACCCTCCAAAATACCATATTTGTTATTATTGATACAAAATATGTGATAGTTATGCCATCTGTTGGCCAAATCGACATTATTAACTTGTATACCTAATATTTAAAAAAATTGAAACAAGTTTTATGGCGATGTGTGCAAATTTATACGGTTTTGCAAAAAATATTCTCTGACGGTTTATAATAGATTTTGTTAAAAAATGTGTAACTTTGCATTACATGCTACATCATTTCGTAAACGCTACCAATTAAACATAAATTTAAATTTTGTTTTGTTTTTTCATGATTGATAGAGATGCTAGTTGTGCTTGAGATAAATATCTCATTTAGTTAAATTTGTAAGAGTTTTATTTTATTTATAAAAAAATTTATAAATAAAATATTTGCACCATGTTGATTCAAAAGTAAAAGGTCGCTTCCGATTTCATCTATGGTGTATTATCGTAGCCAGTTTTGAAATGTAATCTGTAGTGGCTTGCATGGAAAATCGGGCAAGTTATTAGGAAAACTTGGTCAACGATTTTTAATATTGTGACAACTAATTTGTTGTTTATTTTTCATGCATATTATTAAGTGTTTAATAAACAACAAAACAAACAATTAATGACGTCACATAATTTGAATTTAACGACCAACATTAGGCATATTTAAAAAAACGTTCAAATTATGCTCACAACGAAAGTCAGGCTAAGAAGAAATAATAAGAATCTGATTTAATTTACCGTTATAATTAGAAAAGCTACTAATATTTGAATTGGAATATTATTTTAGCAATGACGCTTGCAATAAAGCACTCAATCCTACAAGAACTACAAATCGTTATTTACGACCATTTGGAAGAAAAATCAGGGCGTAAAATTGCAAATATTGTCAAAAAAAGCAAGTCAAGGGTCCATGACGTAATAAAACGACAAAAATTAAACAAAAGAATATCAGTATAGTTCGGAAAGTACAAAAAGTTATTTTTGTTTCGGCTCCAAAACTTTTTAATATTGTCAAAACAAATTTTGAAAAAGATGTTTATGCAGAAATTATAAGACGCGCGCTACGGAAAAATTTTAATGGCCGAGTGGCTCGAAAGAAGTCGTACATTAGCGAGAATAATAGAAAAACACGACTGGACCACATGTCAAAGAATTTATCGTTTCTTCTATAAGTATTTTTAAGGTTCTGTTCATGGACGAAAGTAAATTTAGTTTGTTTGGGTTCGATGGTCGGCGTTATCTATGGCGTAAGCACAAGGAGTAATTTTCCCAAAAAAAAAAAAAAACGGTGAAATAGTGGGGCTTATCAGTGATGGTATGGGGTTGTATGGCAGCTTCAGGTGTGGGAAATCTTTATTTTATTGAATATACAATGGATAAACACATTTATCCTAAATTGTATCTTTAAATTTTATGAAGGCAATGACTAAGCACACATCACTTGTAGCGAAAAACTAGCTATTATACAATTGCCATCAAGTCATAAAAACGCCTACCCAAAGCCCTGATCTCAATACAATCAAGCATTTGTGGGATGAGCTAAAGAACAACTAAAAGCTGCATTACAGGAAGAATGGAGTAAAATAACGAGAAATTAGAGAATATTAATTATTCTATGATAAGTTGAGTTTGCCCGACTTTCAATGTGAGCATAGATAGTTTTGTTGCTATTATTTGTCTTTGGTTCCTTTGTATTAAAGTCAAAATATTAATTTTTGTTTTATAATGATCCTAAATAAATGCTGAATAAAATTTATTAAAAATATTTTGCAGCTTTATTATTGAAGTTGTTAAAGTTTTCGTGATAGCTTGCCCGACTTTTGATGTGAGCCACTGTATTTGGTTGCTCTAATTTTAACTGAGCTTGGAATGTTAGAAGAAGGACTTACTACGCCGGTTTGGGATGGTCCTTGGCCTAACTAGAACAAAAACTCTAAAGGCAATACATATAGAAGAATATAATTCCAATACTTTCCAAGCAGGGATAAACAAAATTTCTGAAACTGAAAATATAAAAAAAATCAAGTTCGGTTAACTGACGGAGGGCTTGTAAAATATCTAATATATATCTAATTAGTTTACTTACTTAACATATCTTCAAATCCATTTTATCCTGCAATCCCTCAATCCCATTTTTAATCCGTACAAATCGCAACTTACACACAAAAAAAATTCTCAAAAAAAACTTATTAAATCAAGACTTAACAGTCTGGCTGACTTCATAAACGCAGTATGCAAAGCAACACTGCAAGCATAAAGCTGAAAGTCCATACCACGCGTTTTCGCGTCGACGCTTCTCACGGATATATGCTTTACTGAAATTCAAGTAACATGCGACGCTTTTTACGCTTTTGTTTTGATCAGCTGTAGTGTAAATTTGTTAAAGAAAATAAATTAAAAATAAAGAACTTCGTGTTTTTTACAGCTTCAATTAGTTTTTCTCCATTGTGTAGTTTTTAAAATAAAAATAACCTATCAAAATCAGCTGATCTGTTCCTACGCTGCTTATGGCGCTTACAAAAGTAGAAATTAGAGCTACTTTTCGCGTCATACGCGTCAAGGCATCCTACGCTATGGTACTCTGTAACTTGCAGCATACAATTACACTGTTTCTCATGAACTATTCTCTTTTTATTTTATAACAATTTTTAAGCCTAATTTTAAGTATTTTGTTGCAACTTACTGTTATGTTTCAAGGTGGCCGGCAATGTTTAATTCACAACTCTTAAATTTATTATTTTAAAAGGCGGTACCACTTTGGTACTGACTGGCCCACCAGGGTTAATCTTTAGTTTGAGTTACTCCAAATCTAACTCATAAAACCGCTTACCGTTTATTAGGCATTGTCTGTCACCTTCTTTTTCTATGCTAGTTTTTGTACTAGCTATATTTTTTCTATATCGTTTTGGCTCTACATACTGCACGACGTGCTACACTTTATAAAAGGTAACCTTATATTTAATAAAGGATTAAGAATTTGTCTAATTATTAACAATTGAACTTTTTTGTCTTTTTATTTTCTTTCCCGCATCTGCGGCAAACAACTACTCACAATATTTGTGGCGAATTTCATTTAAATCGGGATGACAAATCCGATTTAAATGTACTGTGAGGGTATATATCAGTTTGTCATGACGTTTGTAACATGTCGAAATATAGTTCTAAGACTCCATAAAGTATATATATTCGTGATTCGTATGTAATTTTAATTCGATTAAGCGATGTCCGTCTGTCTGTTGAAATGGCGATCGCGACGCGAAGAGGAAAGCGGGAGTGTTTAGCAAAATCGGTCCAGCGGTTAAAAAGTTATGAGTGAAAATGTGAAGGTACCTCTAAATTTTCCATACAAATTGTTGTATTTTAGTACAACTTCATAGTAGCGACTGGTACATAATATATTTTCTCATATTTTTTCACCAGTCGCTTTTAAATTAATAATATTTTGTATATTTTTAACCTCAATTTTCTAGAACTTAACCCATTAAAGTGTAAAATCATGATTTTTTTTCGAAATATTCTGATATAAATTTAAATATTTTGCTGGATAATGAGCCTTTGGATATTGTCTCACAATATAAATCATTGGGTCTTATTTTGGACAATAGTCTTTCTTTTGATCAACATGTTAATTTGGTAATACCTTGGATACCTTACCAGAATCGTAGATTGTCACACTTTATAGAGTTTTAAAGCCATTTCTTGTCGAGTTTGTAGATTTGCTATTGCAGGCTGGTATCATTCAATTCTTTTTTTTTTTTTTGCGATATTAGGGTTTGGTTTGTGCAAATATCAGGGACTTCATACATGTGTTTCTTTATAATAATTATGATTTTAAGTTATTTTATGAATTGTTGAAATTGTATTGTAGTACTGCCAACTTTGGCCATATGGGCTTGCGGCATTTTATTGGGAAGTAAATACATAAAATCATATATAATCATTGAAGAAAAGCCTAAATGAATTTTATTTGTTAAAAATTATGTTCAATTTTAAATTGTTGCCAAAAATCGCAAAGCATCACAAATAAAAACACTGCACAAATTTGACAACTGTTGCGCATTCAAAAGGGTTACCTTGTATTAATGAACTCACGGCATTGACAAAAAAAGGCAATGAAGTTAATGAACTCTATACAATGCAGTGCTGCAATGCATACTGCGTTTATGAAGTCAGCCCCTATTTCCACTAGGAATTATTAATTAAAAAATTCTTAAATTCTGATAAATTAATTTGTTAGAAAATGCATGTTCTATTTTTCATAATTTGCTCTTACCAAAGTATTTAATGGTTCTGTAATTTTAAAGAACTTGACTAATTTTTTTTTAATTGTCATTTAAGTTTAGATTAGTATACAAAATAAACTTTAATTATTTATAATTTTAGTTTTAGCTATGCAAATAATTTACTTAAAAATTCACACATTTCGGTTGTTGATAATTAAAAATTACATTAAATCTTATCTATATGTAATAGTTATTAGCGGTTTTTACTCTTGTTGGTATATTTACAACCCTTTTATATTTACAACGATTTTATACTACAAAGGGTGAATGCATTTTTCGTGTATTAACTTCCCGCATAAACACAGCTATTGTAAATTGTTTTTCATCAATTTGAAAACTTAAAATATCAAAAAGAATTTGAAGTTAACAAAAATGCCCATAATTACAGAAAAAAATAAAATTATAAATTTTTTAGTGCAAAATGCAATTAAACAAATAAAATTTGCAGAGATTCTGGGTTTGATGGTATAGTATTACTTGTAATAATAAAAACCAATAGCTACTAAATTTCACTATCGGTCCATCTTTTTATTAAACATTCAATTGCAAATTATATCTTAATACCCCAACCTAGCACTAGCAACGAAGGCTTTTGGCTCGTTGTAGCGAAAACAGACCAGAGCCTCTGGTGGGAATCGAACCTACGACCCCCGCACTGATAAGCTAGCACGCTACCAACTAGCGTACCGTGGCGCTCAAATACTTATTATACTTATTTTTTCACGCTTTTGTTTTAAGTTGTGTTTTTCATTATTTTGATCCATTATTCAACGTTAGTTTTGGCGGCTAAACGATCAGCTGTTTTAGTCTTGTAAATGTAAAATATGTATTTACAATACCTTTGGTTTTGTATTTTAACCACAGCCTTGTAAATTTTAGTTCTATACATTTTGTTGTTGTGGTGTAGTAAATGGTAGTACTTTTATTATATCTACAACCTCTACAAGGTCTACAAGGGTAGTTTACTACCAAGAGTGAATGCCCTCATTGATTATAAGATTAAATAACTAGCCAACTTAATAACAAAACTTCATTATGTTATGAACGGTATTTCATTATTGTTCTATAAAAAAATCTCTTAACATCTCCACCAGCAAAGTAAATTTCCAAAGGGGTCGTTTACTTATTTAATCTTAATATGAGAGTAACGACTGGTAGTATTAAAACTCTTAAATTTTGCAAATTAACAATTTAACGTACTGCTAATGGTAATAAATAAAAAAGAATATGTATAAAGATGATATTGAACCAGGCTTCTTCAAATTTCATCCGGAGCAGGTAACGGTGATTGATATGTATGTACACTAGAGTGGTACAAAGCCCTAAGAGATATAGTGGGCTTATCCATTTTGGGCTTCATTACAACGTTCGGGGTTATTGCACAATTCACAATTACGTACGTAGTTGCGAACATCTCTCACTAACCCGGGCCAAAAGAAATTTCTGCGGATTAATTCCAGAGTTTTATAAACACAACTATGTGACGTCACAAGAGAATCATGTAAACGTGTAAGTAAAGATTCTCGAAGATTTTTGATCTTGATCTCCATCACCATTATAATGTTGTGTTCGTGTATAAACATATTTCTGTTGTTTCAATATCAGTGTATTTGACAGGGTTCGATGATATTTTCTCGTTTAATTTAATATAGTCATCGTCGTCGAAGTGCTCTGATCCGAGGTCATCTCAGGTACAGATATCTTAAGAGAAGAAACTTTCTCACAGCAAACTCTAGAAAGAGCATCGGGGACAATATAATCTTTTCCTCTACGATAACATCGTAAATTTATAAGCCTGTAACTGAAAGAACCAGCGGGCCAACCTGCCGGTCAAATCTGGCTATCTCATTAACCAAACCAAAGGTGAGTGTTCAAACCAACGGTGAGTGTTCAGTTGCGAGAAAATGATAAAGGGGTCTCCCCGGTACTGTAAACGCCGTCAATGCTTTGGATTCATTGGCTGGGCCGATTTGCCAAAAGGCGTTTTTCAAATCTAATTTTGAACTTAGGTTAGCCTTTGGAAGTCGGGCGAAAATTCCCTTCCTACTAGGTAACGAATATGCATCTTTTTTGGCTATAGCGTCTAAACCAGACCTTTAAAAATTTAAATTCTTAAATCAATTCTCAAATCTGATTTAAATTTTGATGAATTAATTTTTCTGATTGAATTATTTACTGCTATGATTCAATCAATTCAATTTAAATCAACTTATCAATTTAATTTAAATAATTCTTATTATAAATCAAACGAAATAATTCAATTTTAAATCAAATAAATAAAAATGGGTCCCCTGTGGCTGTTTTATAAAAATAGATACCTCGGGATGTCTTCCGGACCTGACCTATTTTATTATCGAAATATATTAATACTCTGTTAAAGCAAAAATTTAGTCCGTTTTGTCCAATCTCGCTTAGTTTTCCAGATACCGGTAAAAATTACCATTTTACAAAATGGCACATATCTAGAAAACTAATCGAAATTTGCAAGCCAATTTTAATGTTTTTTATTTTGTTTTAATTCGCAAATCAAATCAATTTTTTTTAATTCGCGAATTAAAAAAGTATTATGTTTGAAATGATTTGGTTTAATTGAATCAAAAAATATTCGATTGAAATTGATTAATCAACTATGATTTTAAATCTGATTTAATAAATTGATTTATAAAATATACTGAATCAACTCGCTGATTTACAAAAAGAATTATTTTTTTTCGCGAATTAATTCAATAAGGATTTATCTCTTTCAAGGTCTGATCTATTTTTACAAAAAATTTATAAAAATATTTTTATTTGTTTTGCAACATTTCAATATTTGGATTCTTTTCAAAACCCGTTTTTTAAAGAAATTATTAAAACTCAAACTCTAGCCAAAGCTATACATTTTTTAACCAAAATTTTATACCCAAAATTTGCTCAAGGTTTTATGTGTGTTTATTACGAACAAAGATTAACTGCGGCAGTCATAAGTAAAATTAGGTAGGTTTCTAATTTATAACATGAATAATTGTTGCCATTTTAAGAACAACTGTTAAAATTAAGAACATTTTTATTTATTTAGAATATAATATAAAATCATTTCTTCGCACTGTTTTACTTATTTTAGTTATTATTTATTTATTTTATTTATTAATCATATAATTACAAATTATATGTCAATACCCTAACCGAGCAACAAAGGCCCTCGGGTCGTTGTAGCGAAAACAGACCAGAGCCTCTGGTGGGAATTGAACCCACAACCCCCGCACTGATAAGCTAGCACGCTACCAACTAGCCTACCAGGGCGCTCAGATTTTAGTTAAATTATCTTTTCCATTGATTTTTAATTGTTCTATATGTATTTCTCATTAATAAAATGTTTATTTCATTTAAATAATATTTATGTTATATTGAATTTAAAAATGTTACAAAATTATTTTTTGAATGGCTGTCGACCTGCACCCCGTTTCTGTATGTGATTCGAATAATTGTGAAATTTCTTATTAGATAGAGAAATAACATGAATAAAGCGCATTATTATCGTCTTTAGATTAATATATATATATATGTGTGCACAGCACATGTTGCGGGGACGGGTTTTCGTTCCACAAGTTACTATGAAGACATTTTGTTACTTTGGGGACTGTCCTTAAACTTTTCGTTATTACTGGACACAGCGCATTTTATAGGGACTTTTTTGGCTGTATATACAGATGTCTTCAAAGTATGGGCAATGCATATATATATATATATATATATATATATATATATATATATATTATATTAGGGCGGGTCGATTTGTAGGGAGGCAAAAAAATCGCTCAACGTACAAGGAAAATCGTATTCTAGGGATCAAAATAAGAAACTTTGCCGAAGGAACCATACGTCTAAGACGAATTTTGATGTCCCGACTTTTTTGAAAAATCTCACTTTGACCCATTTATAGTGCCCCAATCGAGTCCAAATGTACGACCGACCCCCACTAACTTTGTAGGTTCGACCCACCCATGCCAGGGGCACACCCCCTGGAACCACCTGGGGGGTTCGCCATACAAACATTTAAAAAAATCTCCATTTTTGGCACTTTACATGAAAAAATCAGCGAAATGGCTGTTTTTTTTTTGAGTTTATTTTTTTCTTTAGAAATTTATTTAGTCAGATAATATGTAAATGAAAAAATGAATTTAACTTAGTATAGAAAAGAAACTAAAAAAAAATTATAAGAAATTAGCGTTTTTTACAACCCTTTTAAAACAAAGGCATCACTGTGATGCATTTGCATGTCGTAAACTTGTGTGGGTTTTTTATTTAACCCTTTTAAAAAATGAAGGTATCACTGTGACACAATTGCAGGTCGTAAAATTGCTTGTGTGGGTTTTTTAAGCCACCACAAGACACAGCTGCATGTCGTAAACTTGTGATTTTTTTATAGCACCTACTTAAGAAATAAACGTTGTTTTACAACCCTTTTTGTGGGTTTTTTATGGCACCTTTTTTTATGCGCTTTTTTTTTTGCAACATTTTAACAATTAAGGTATCACTGCGATGCACCGCAACCCTCTTAAAAAATGAAGGCATCACTGTGACACAATTGCAGGTAGAATAACGGAGTAAAAAATAGTATAAATAAGTAGACAATATACAGGTTGGTTGAAAAGTTCCTGCGCTCGAAATGAAAGAATACTGTTTTTGTTACGAAATATATTTTTTTATTCAATATAATCTTCTAGAAGCTCAATACACTTGTTCCAATGATCTTCCAATAATTTTATCCCATCCTTATAATGGTTTTCCGGAAGCTCTGCAAAATAACCGTCTACGGCTGCTATGGCCTCTTCATTCGGCGAAAAATGCTTTCCACGAAGGAATTGTTTGAGATTTCTGAAGAGATAGTAGTCACTGGGAGCCAAATCTGGTGAATACGGTGGATGTTCAAGCAATTCATACTTTAATTCTTTGAATTTATCCATCGTCAAAACACTTTTGTGAGCAGGTGCATTGTCTTGATGAAAATTGATTTTTTTTCTTCTTTAAACTAGGTTTTTTCTCACGAATTTTTTCATCCAGCTGATCCAAAAGGCTGCAATAATATTTAGAGTTGATTGTTTTACCTTTCTGAAGATAATCAATCAACAAAATTCCTTTTGCATACCAAAAAACTGATGCCATAACCTTCTTTGCTGATCGTTGTGACTTCACCTACTTTGGAGCTGCCCGCCCCCAGCTTACGAACAACCAGCTTCAGTCCACTCTAAACGTTCTTGTTTCAATTTAAGATCATGGTGGCAGATCCAAGTCTCATCCATAGTTATAAAACGACGCAAGAAGTCGGTTTTATTCGGCTTAAAACGCTTCTAATTACGCTGAGAAATTTGTTTTCGATCCAGTTTTTGTTGAATTGTTAATGTGTGCGGCACTTACTTTCCAAACAGTTTTTTCATACGTAATTCTTCATGTAAAATATGGAGTACTAGTTCGTCTGAGATGCCTATGGCATTAGCAATTTCACGTTTAGTCAAACTTGGATCTTCACTAACCATATTATGTACCTGCTCAATGATTTCTGCTGTGGTTGCAGTTTTTGGTCGTCCTTCGCGTGGATCGTCTTTAAGGCTGGTACGACCACGTTTAAATTCACCAGCCCAAAATTCAACGGTGCGTTTTAAAGGTGAGGACTCCTTATACACTTCTAACAATTGTTCATAAATTTCCTTTGCTTTTAAACCCTTCAAAACAAATAATCTAATGACTGCACGATATTCAATTTTTTCCATATTAAAAAAAATCAATGACACGTCAACTTCAAATGGCTTGTAAACAAAGAAAGAATTGACAGAATGACTTGCAACTTTGCATGTGTTCTCAGGACAGTTATACCAACTTGAGAAAAAAAAGTTTGGGGCTAGCAGTGCTATCTTTTGGTGAGCGCAGGAACTTTTCAACCAACCTGTACCTTTAGTCTTCATTACTGTTTACTGGAATGACTTGAAAAGTATTTTTTGCAGAAAATAATTCACGGGGAGGAAAAAAACACAGAGGGGATTAGTTTTAAATATTCAATATATTTGGCGGTAATCATTAAAGTGTCTATTCTGTGGTATAATTACAACTGTCCGAGTAATAATTCATATAATAAAACTCGTACAGAACGTAAAACTAAGAACTCGCCACAAGAAGGAGAGAGCTTAAATATGAGAGGAGCTTTTACATTTGAGGACATAATTCTAGTGCATTATAATTCATTTTGCCACCTAAACAATTACGTTTTCGACTGTCAAAGAAAGTTAACTTGTTGGTACTATTTTAAAAATCCATTTATCCTATTACAATGAGTCCACCATCCTCTACACCGCAAGATGAAGCCACTACAACTATCGAAAACCCAATGAGTCATATACCCCAGCATGATGTTACTGTTTTTGGTGTGTCTACTGGTTTGACTATCTTAATTTACCAACCCATCTGGATATCTTGAGATATTATTTTTGCTTGAGCGAACGTGCTGAAACAGACCAAAAAAAGTTTTCCTATAAATCATTCACTATTCAAGTACAAAATAAGTTGATTGGAATTTGGGAAAAACTTCCCTGCGGGAAAAGAACCTATCCAAGGACACGTCACATGACCGGTTCATTGTGATAGGGACCGGTCACGGACCGATCACTTTAACATGGGCTTGTCCTAGGAGGGGGTCAATTGCCCTCTGTGACATGTCACAGGACTGGTCTAAAAGGACAAGTCGTGACTTTTAAACCGGTCACGTGATAGGTACTTTAGGAACCGGTGCTCTTTTCACCTATCCCGTGATATGTTTTTTCGGAACCGGTTCAGTTTTCACCTATCCCGGGACAGGTTCCAATTCCCAACTGACCCCTTTTTTCCCGCAGGGTTAGTATGGAAATAATGCCGAAAAATTTTGTATCTATTAAATTGAATAGATTGCTTGACAAATATCAAGACCAAATCAAGAGCAAAAGGAAAAACCCAAAATTTACAGAGTTTCTAAAATCTCTGCAAACAATTTTTCACATTGGAACATGTAAATGCGATATGAAGGCAGCTCCATGTGCATGCAGCTTGGTTCCAGAACGCCTCTAAGAATTTATGCACGGTCAACATATTTAGAGAAGACTAACAGTGGATGCATTTATGATGGAAATTGAAGAGCAAGGAGCAACGTCTATGTCATCAATGCCAACATACCAAGATCCTGATGATTCAACATACGCACCGCCATCGGTTCAAGAAGATATGGTTATAAGCACAAGTTCACAATACACAGAAAGATACGATTGTTTTAACTTTGCCTTGATATAGTATAGATTTGGTGTGCCTGATAGAGTAGCATCAGCATTAGGAACATCTCTTTTCCAAGATTTTAAAATGAAAGATAAGCATGGCAAACCTCTCATCATGGATAAATCGAAAGTTCGCAGAGAAAATGAGAAATGCAGACAAGAAGTGCTTCGCAAACGGTTAGATGATACCAATTTGTTAGCGTTTTCATTACATGGCAAAAAAGATGATACTTTAACGAGAGCCAAAATTGATGAAAAGTATCATACAAGGATGGTAAAAGAACCTCATCTTGTTATTTTGAGAGAACCGAATTCTGAATTGATTGGTTACGTAAGACTGGAACATGAATCCGCTGAATACAAAACAACCAAATTAAATGATTTTTTAAACGATAAAAATATATCACTGGTTGCATTAATAGGCATATGCACTGACGGTGAGCCAACAAACACTGGCCCACACGGTGGAATTATACGACGATTCGAATTGCTGTTAAAAAGACCATTGCATTGGTTCGTTTGCCTTCTACACCTCAACGAACTTCCGTTTCGGCATTTGTTTGAAACTTTGGATAAATCAACCAGCACTGTACCAAGATCGGCAACCGGAAAACTGAGCCATCAAATCGAAACTTGTGAAACTCTTCCGGTAAGTTCTTGCTATCACTCATTTATTATAATTGTCAACCGTTTTTAATTATTTTATTATTATATATATTCAGGTGGTGGACGGCTTTCAGAAAATTGAGTTTAAAAATATGCCCCTTGCTTATACGACATGGCCCATGCAATTTCTAGCGGCGTGGTTTCGGTGGATCTGGCTAACATCAAACCAGGGAATATTGTACATTCTCCCGCTAGATTATAACGATTGTATGTGACAACGGAAAATCTAGTTGAAAATTTAAAAATTCTGGTTGAATTTATAATTAAATGTTATGTGCCAATGTACTTCAATATCAAGTATTACAGCTCTGTCGTGTACGGTAGTGCATAATTTTTCAAGTTCATTAGTTAGTCACGATTTCTAGAACCTCGTTTACGCAGAATTGTCAATCAAGTAACAGATAATTCATATTATGCGCATTCGGAAAATATCTTGTTATCAATGTTGTTTGATGATAGGAAAGGAAAGCGCGACTGCGCTATCAAGAAAATTCTACGCTATCGAACCGATGTTGACGACCCAACGAAACTTAGAGTTTATAAAAAACAGATATAAACTTTAATTGCACAAGTTAGACGGAAATGATCAGTTTGAATGATATAAATAACGTATTTGAACAACCATTCACCCGAAGCATTCCGTACGATACATTGAAAGAATATTTAAATCAAAGTGATCCACCCTTTTTTTGATCCAAAAATTCCCTCACATATACAAGAAACGGAACGACACGTCCAATTGCTAGCTACCGTTTCCAAACAAGTTATACCGGGAAATGTAGAGGCTGTTATGGCGAGGACATTAGAGAGCCGTGCGAAATTGCCCAGACTTGAAAGCAAAAAAGACTTAACACAATTATTTTTTTTAGTTTCTTCTCTATGACTAAGTTAAATTCATTTTTTCATTTACATGTTCTGACTAAATAAATTTATAAAGAGAAAAATAAACTCCAAAAATAAAAAAAGATAGCCATTTCGCAGATTTTTTCATGTAAAGTGCCAAAAATGTTGATGTTTTGAAATGTTTATATGGGGAACCCCCCAGGGGGTGTGCCACTGGCATGGGTGGGTCGGTCCTATAAAGTTAGTGGGGGTCAGTCATAGGGGCACTCTAAATGGGTCAAAGTGGGATTTTTTAAAATTTGATCATACGGGTCAAAAGTCGGGACATGAGAATTCGTTTTAGAGGTATGGTTCCTTATATATATATATATATATATATATTCATTGCTCATACTTTGAAGACATCTGTATATACAGCCAAAAAAGTCCGTACAACATGCGCTCTATCCAGTAAAATGTCTTTAGTGTAAACAGTAGAATAACGAAAAGTTTATATATATATATATATTTATATATATATATATATATATATGTGCATAGTGCATGTTGCGGGGACGGGTTTTCGTTCCACAAGTTACTATGAAGACATTTTGTTATATATATATATATGTGCATAGTGCATGTTGCGGGGACGGGTTTTCGTTCCACAAGTTACTATGAAGACATTTTGTTACTTTGGGGACTGTCCACAAAGTTTTCATTATTCTACTGTTTACATTGAAGACATTTTACTGGATACATCTCATATTACGGGGTCTTTTTTGGCTGTATATACAGATGTCTTCAAAGTATGTGATATACATATATATACATATATATATATATATATATATATATATATATATATATATATATATATATATATATATATATATATATATATATATATATATATATATATATATATATATATATATATATATGTGCTCGGCGCATGTTGCTTGGACGGTTTTTCGTTCCACAAGTTACTATGAAGACATTTTGGGGACTGTCCTTAAACTTTTCGTTATTCTACTGTTTACACTGAAGACATTTTACTGGATACACCGCATATTATAGGGACTTTTTTGGCTGTATATACAGATGTCTTCAAAGTATGCGAAATGAATATATATATATATATATATATATATATATATATATATATATATATATATATATATATATATATATATATATATATGAATAAAAATAGGGACAGTAAGAAAATGGCTTGAAATATTATTAGTATTTTATATTTTTTTGATGGAAATATAATAGTGGTCATTGTATCTTCACCACAGGTGGAAGGGTATATATACATTTGTCATTCCGTTTGTAATTTCTACAATATTGATCTTAGACCCTATAAAGTATATATATTCTGGGTCCTTATGAAGAGCGAAGTTGATTTAACGATGTCCGGCTGTGTGTTGAAATGGGTTTTCCGAAGAACCCAGACATGATGAGGACTTCATTGTAATTTATTTCTGTTACATGTGATCCATGTCTGTTTGCTATTAAAAATCAGACAGATCGGTTAATAAATGGCTGAGATATTAGCAAAAAACCAGGACTACCTCTAATTTTTTTCAGTAAAATCCCTTTGTTTAATATGTATGTAGAATTTTACGCATAACAAACACATCTATTTGTTGATATTCTTTTCTTTCAGCTCCACAAATACTTTTTTTTCTCAAATACTTTTTTATGCTCTAAGGCCGCGGGTTCGAATCCCGGTCAATTCACTTTTTTTTATTTTCCTAAGACTTTTTTTTTGTATATTTTTTGGTTTTTAACATTTAATAATTAATTTATATGAAATTTTATATTAATAATTAAATAATCCATGAATAGGCTAAAAACATCAAAATTTTTATAAAAACCCTCTGATACAAACAAAATACAAACGGTTTTATTTCTATTTTTTGCTCCGATTTAAAAGAATTTATAAAAAGATTCTTAAACCATTTTATTTCTCATATATTAAGAAAATTTTATACATAATTTCCCTTTGAGTGCAACTATTTTAGGTCATAACTTATAATAATTTATAAAAAAAAAAAAATTATAAACTGTTTTCCTTCAAACTTTTAAAATTAAGCTGAAGAAATTAAAAATATTTTTAATAAAAAAGCGAAATAAAATCCCAAATGCAAATTTGCCAGCTAAATCAAACGTTTTTGTAGAAATAAAACACATGCAGTTCTAGTGATTTCTTTTAACGATTTGTTGAAATTCTTTTCTTTCACCTCTACACCTTTTATACACAAACAACAAACACTATTCTAGAGCTGTAATATGACCTATGGATACGTCTTATATAGCAAGTATATTATATTTGCTGAAAAATTCGGAAATATCGGTTCAGATACAAAAAAGTTATGCCCAAAATATAATTTTTTTTTAAATACCTATTTTCAGGAACCATAAATCTTCCCGAGTCAAAGTTTTATCACCAACTAAATGGTTAATTTCCTCTTAAAGGTGTCTGTATATAAATCTGTCCATTCCATATATGTCCATATATAGACTTCAGTTTTTTTCCCAACCATGGTGAAGGGTATATAAGATTCGGCATAGCCGAATTTAGCCGCTCTTACTTGTTTTTATTTAAATAAGTGTACCAAGTATGGAGCCAAAGGTGAAAAAGGTGTGTGATATAGGAAATCGGATCAGATTGCCATATGCATGGAATTTTCAAATTTTGTTTGTGCCAGACTACTTCGTTGGTATTGTTTATCAATTCTAAACCAAATAAAATAAGACCTGATCACTATTAAGTCATTAGAAAGCTGATTTTCTTTTGAAAATGGGAAATTATTTACAAATTTTAAAGAGTATCGACAGTTAAATTTTGTTTTTTGGGGTTTTACAATTCACATTGCAATAATTAGTTGATAGTTTTTAAAAGTAGACGTGTTAAGCTAACTGAAGGCATCAATGTTTTTATTTTAACATTTATAGTTTTTAATTGTCAGACGTTGAAAAAACTTTTTGGTTTTCTTAAAATAGTCTAAAAATAGTAAAAAAATCATGCAAAATAAGATTTAAATGCATTAAATATTTTAATGTCTCACTTATTTGATAATAAAATTAATAAACAAGAGTTATTTGATCGTTTCCGCTTTAATTGTATCATTTATTAGCCGGTTGCTTCGACTTAGGAATATAGTAAAACCGTACTTATAATTTACTTGGTCTTAAAATTTAAAATTAAAAATCGTAGAATAAATCTTTAAATGTCATTATGTAGCTAAGCACGTCTACTTTTAAAAACTATCAACTAATTATTGAAATGTGAATTGAAAAACCCAAAAGAAAAACGAAATTTAACTTACGATGATCTTTAAAGATTTGTAAATAATTCCCGATTTTCGGTAGGAAATCAGCTTTCTAAGGACATAATAGTGATCAGGTCATCTTTTGTTTGGCTTAGAAGTGATAAACAATACCAACGAAGTAGTCTGGCACAAACAAAAATTTGAAAATTCGATGCATATGGCAATCTCTTCCGATTTTCTATGTCTCACACCTTTGACTCCATACTTGGTACACTTATTTAAATAAAAATTATACATAAATGGGTACATCTATCAGATACAATGACCACTATTATATTTCCATCAAAAAAATATAAAATACTTATAATATTTAAAACCATTTTCTTACTGTCCCTATTTTTATTCACATTCGACTACATAAATTATAATACTTTTTAATGTTGTTTTATTTCAGTTGCAACAACAAAGTTTGAACTGTTGTATAAAATGAAGAGTTGTTGTTGTACTATAATCTAAAAATAATATTTTTAGTTTTTTTTAGCAAACTGTATGTGTGGTTTTTACTTTAAATTTGTTGCATGCAAGTGTCCCTATTTTTTCGCACATGACTGTATATATATATATATATATATATTCCGAAAACTGGTATATGTGAAATCCAATGGTTGTCGACCTGGTATGTGTGAAATCTAAAATTGAAAAGAGAATGTGTACAAATTTGTTAAAGTTTTTACTGGAAGAGAAAGTGACAGTTCGGTTTTTACTGGATAAATTTTTGCCAGTAAGAATTGGTAAGAAAAAAAAAACAGCTGTTGGAAAAAAATATATTTGAAAAACAAAGAATTTTTAAAAACACATTAAATATTTTTTTATAAAAGTAAAAAAAAAGAAAATAAGGAAATATCAGCTTATTTAAGATGGAAGAAGTAAGATGGAAGTCCGGAATCTTCCTAAAGAACACCACATCTTATTTCCGTTTTTTATTCATATTTTCCATATTTATCAATTGAATTGTTTTGCTGTTTGGTATTTACAATCAGCTGTTTTAACTTTCTTACTAATTCTTACAAATTTTCCGTTTGCGAACTTCTTTGTATATTTGTATTTTTACTAAACTTTACTGGAAAAGTACAAATAAAGTAACAAAACTTCGTAGTGAAGTTATATGCTAGTTGAAATGCATTTATAGGCAGCCCGAGAAACATTTTTACGGACTCTCCGATACGTACGGATTCATGAATCCGGCTTCTACTGTACGTTTACGGTCCGAAAATATGTATCCATCGAAGCTTGTACATAAACGGAACATTAACGTACCGTATAATTGAATCCGTCGTACGTATCCGTCGAAGCTTGTACGTAAACGGAACATTAACGGACCGTATAATTGAATTTTCGAAAACAGTACGTTTTTACTCCGTTTTGGTGTATCCGTTTCTGTACCGTCAAATACGGACCACTGTTTTCATCAGTTTTTCTTCCGTTGCTTTTTGATTTGCTTGGTAATAAAAAAACGAATACTTAAATATCCCTCAAATAAATATTTATGAAATTAAAAACAAGTTTTACGATGATGTGTGCAAAATTATGTTGATTTGCAAATAAAAATATTGCCCGACAGCTAAAAATAATTTTGTGAAAAAATTTGCAAATTTGCATTGCCTGCTTCATCGTAAGTACCACAATTCAAATCGTAAGTACCACAGTTTAAACCAAAATTAAATATTTGTTTTATTTTTTTCATAATTTTTAATGGGCCACAATCGCAGTGAGTGATGGATGGTAATTGTGCTGGAGATAAATATGGTATTTGTTGTATTTAGTTTATTAAGTTTTGGTATTTTAATTTAAATATCTTTGTTAATAAATTTAAGAAAAAAAAAATAAAAATTTGCTATTAACAATTAAAATACTATGCCTTTACACAAATCCGTTTTTTGTTGAAAAACGGTACGAATGCGGACCGAATACGGATCCGTAAGCGATCCGTCACTGACGGACTATTAACGGACAACTCCGTTTTTCATCCGATATATCCGGTCCGTAAACGGTCCGTCATTGACGGAATTTTAACGGACAACTCCGTTTTTTATCTGATATATACGGTCCGTAAACGGTCCGTCATTGACGGTTTTTACACGGATTCGAATCAGTTTCGATGTTCCTTAAAACCCGTTTTCTGGTCCGTTTACGGATAAATAAAACTGTAAGTAAACGGAGTTGGATTCCGTTTATGACGGACCGAAACCGGTACGTAAACTGTACGTATTCTTTGTTGGGTGCCTTTACACAAATCCGTTTTTTGTTGAAAAAACGGTACGAATGCAGACTGAATACGGATCCGTAAACGGACTTTAAATGGACAACTCCGTTTCTCATCCGACATATCGGTCCGTAAACGGTCCGTCATTGACGGACTTTTAACGGACAACTCCGTTTTTCATCCGATAAATCGGTCCGTAAACGGTCCTTCATTGACGGACTTTTAACGGACTCGAATCAGTTTCGATGTTCCTTAAAATCCGTTTACGGATAAAGAAAACTGTACGTAAACGGAGTTGGATTCCGTTCATGACGGACCGAAACCGGTACGTAAACTGTACGTAATGTTTGTTGGTAGCGTTGCAGTTTTGGTTATTTTTAACCAAAATTGGTTATTTTTTTCCAATATGGAGATGTGAACTTTTTTCATTTTGGTAACATTTTTGGCAATCAAATATATAAATTGTTTTTTCTGTTTTTTTTTTTTAATTTTACTTAGCAGTAAAATTTTTATATACGCGTTTTTATTAAGTTGATTTGATAACTCTGTAAAATTTTTGATAAAAGTACCAAAATAGATTAGATTACCAAAATATGCACGACAGTTTTAATTGGTGGCATTCTATCGATGAGAAAAATGACTCTGAATTTAACAATTTAAAGTAAACTTAAGTATTTGTGGCAAAAAACATTTTTTTTACGAATGGTGCGTTTTACGAATGGAACACTAATGGACCGTACAATCGGTTTTTCGAAAACACTACGTTTTGACTCCGTTGCTTCACCATTTTGCATCAGTCTTGACAAACGGTGTTGTTTATTGCTTTTATAAAAATATAAATATGTAGCCAAATAATAAAAAAATAAAATATATCTCTAAAATCGTGCAACCCTTTTGTTAAGTTTAAAATTGTATGAATTCAAACTAGTGACTTGAAGTACTTTTACACGGTTTCTCGAAAAGTACTTTTAAATATTGTCAGCTGAACATAAACTAATTTATTTTTTTTTTTTTCTATCAGGTATTAATTTTTATAAAAGACCAAATTAAAACGTGATAATAAAATATAATTGCTTTCTTCGAATGTTTTCTTTGTGTTGTTTATTATTTTCTCTTGTTTTAATAAATCTAAAAAAATAATATGTACTACTTAAAATAAATAAACAATAGGATAAATTTAGGTAAATATATAAGTCCGTTTTTAATTTAGAAAACAGTACGGATACGAACCGGATACAGCATTCTGAAAATGGAGTCATTCCGTATTTTACACGACACAATGATTCAGTGATTGGCTTTCAACGGACTCAACTCAGTTTTTTACACCACTCAACGGTACGTAAACCTTCCGACTTTGACTTTAAACAAATTCGTATCAGTATCGATGTTCCCTAAAATTCGTTTTCTGGTTCGTATATGGATCCAGAAAACGCTACATAACCGGAGTTGGAATTCGGTTATGACGGTACGTAAACGGAACGTTCTTTGTTGGGTTGTTTTACGGTTTTATTGAAAAAGACCTGCATATAGTGAATCCGAAGATTTATCATCTGAAAGCGACAATGAAAGCAGGAATTTTCATTTCCAACACAAATTTAAATAATTAATATTTTAATAAAAACAAAAAACTTTGTTTTGGTTATTTTTTTCTCATTTGTAAACTTTTGTTTAAAATTTTTGTTCGTGGCAACACTGTTTGTCAAAGACAGGGCGCCACATGTATTTTTGAATGTTGTCTAAGGCTACGTTATCATTGAACGTGTTTTGCATGGGTTATGAAACAAAACACTGCTTTTAACATATTTTCCATATATTTTTTTTCGTCAAAACAACCCCAACATACCAAATGACTTGAGAAAAATATTATTATAAGCTTACAAACACAAGCCTTTGCTTGAAAAAGACTTAAGAATATATTGAAAAAGGCTATCGTAACAATCGTAGAAAAATCAAAACGGAACCCTCGTGAAAATATTATGTGTGTATGATTACTATGAGCTTATTCTTGCAATTGTAGAATAAGCTTACAAAAATAATATATTATTATTAGTTCAAAAAAAAAAAAAATCATAATTATTTTCTTTAATTTAATTTATTTTTTATTTTAATTTTAAAAATAATAATTCATTTTAAATATAAAAAATAGTAATTAATTTTAAATATAAATAATAATAATTAATTTTAACCATAAATAAAAATAATTAAATTTAATATGCAATTGCACGTTCACTATATAAAATTTACAACTAAATGTACACGCAAAACACGTTTGACAAATTCAAAGAAAAAGTAATGGCACTTGTATGCATTATAAGCGTAGAACAAAGAACAAGACTAGAATGTATTGAAAAATATTTCTATTTCAATTGTCATATTGCGTTGTTGTTGTATGTTGTCCATAAGCATAGTTGAGAAAAAGTTATGTATTATAATCTTTTCTCTAGCATTGTTAAATACTGCTTGTGAATTTACATTTTATAAATATTATAATAAGCGAAATTAAGAAAAGCTTAAAACACACTATTAATATAAGCTTATTCTCAAGTTGTATTGCAGTTTGATTGCTATATGGTATATTGGGACATGATTTGTTAAAAACACGCAAGTGGGAACGTAGCATAATACGTAATATCATGATAGTTATATTTTTTTTTACAAAAACAGGGTTGTTGAAATTCAATTAGATGCTATCCAAAAGACAAATAAACTCATGAACAACCAGTGAACAATCTCGTAAATATGTTATTTCAAAAATTTTATAAAAAATGCGTTCAAACATGCGAAACTTTAATTTATTTTGCGAAATTTCTGGCACGTTAGTAAAAAAATAAGAGTTCGCTATTGAAATCAGTATGCCCGAAATATATAGGATCAATGGTCAGTAGTCTTGTTTTCTATTTAGGGGTATTACGTACTATATTGGTAATTATATGTTCACAAATATTGTAGATGACAGCAAACGATGCCCTTGATGATCCCTGGGATGATACATTATTGATTAAGGCTTATGATGATTCCATCAATCTAGCTCGCGAGGAACTAGCTCGTCGCATTGCATTATCAACTAGTGCGGCTAAACGGCATTCATCGGAAGATAAAAATAGTAAAGTCAATTCCGATACAATCGACAATATGTCCTCACAAATAGGCTACAAAAACGGTGATTACGTACGTGCAACTTACGATGATGGTATAGACTACGAGGCCAAAATTGTTTCAATTGACGAAAGCGGTGGAACATGTCTTTTAAAATACATTGGCTATGAGAACGAACAAGAGGTAGCTTTATCTGATCTTATTGCTTCCTGGGGTAAGAAGTCACGTCGTCTACAGTTTGCTAAAGCTAAATTCGGTGCAGGCACAGATCACATAAACGCAGCGACTGGCAGCAGCAAGACTTCAAAGAAAAATAAATCGACCATCAACCTAAACACAATACCCCCACCACCCCCTATGCCACCAATGTTAACTGCCACTCAAAATGCCGAAGACTCTGAACACCTTTCTGCAATGTTGATGTCTTGGTATATGAGTGGATACTATACTGGTGTATACCAAGGAATGCAAATGGCAAAACCAGCATCTAAAGTTAAGAAGCAATAGACTCAACGAGTTTCCTTACAATACATTACTTTTATAAACTGAAAATTATTTTAGTTTCTTTTTAAATCAGTCTGTAATTACAAATAAATATCAATACATTTGAAATATGAAATGGGACTTAAACGAGTATGATTGTATTTATGCACTCACAATATTATATCGTTAAAAACAATATTAAATACTTATTAAATTAATCGAAAATACAAATCAAAAAGAGGACTACTAATTTTTACTTATATTCAGCCCATTTTGTTGTTTATTTTCAATCATTGTTTAATAATCGACAAAAGAAGTAAAAACAATCGAAAGTCGTTTAAAATAATCATCAATTTTCAACTGACAAAACATTAGAAAAAAACGATTTCTGTATGTTAGTTTGTTTTTCAAATTGAAATATTCTTATTTTCTATCTTTGTATGTATATGTGAAATTTCTTTTATTTGTATTTCAATAATTTTGTATTTAAACAATTTTGATAAAATACGAAAAGGAATTATTAGATTTTTTATTTTTACAAACAGAAAACATAAAATTCACATTTAACTGAAAATATTAACTTCTACTGAAAGTCCATAGTTTTTTATAGTTTGTTTTTTGTATGACTGATTCAAATAGTTAAAAAATGGATTTCTATGAATTTCAATTGATTCTTCATTTAAACACAAACTCTAAGGGAAAATATATAGTGAGTGACTTATCACGTAAAAAAAAGTTGCCCTTTTTTCTGCTATTTTTTTTAAATATATTTTTGCGCATTCAGACTAAAAAATAATATGATTTGTATAATCATATATAACTTAATATGTTTATGTATACATGGGTCCATATAATTGTATACGTTTTTATCAGTTTAGAACTAATTTGATATTATCAGATATAGAGCTTTGCCATTATCCATTTTTTTAAACGTTGTCGCTGACTGCGGCGAACGTTTGTAAGGAGCGAATCTAACAACACCTTTGATGTTTCAAAAAATAACACAATGTTAGTTTGTGTGTATTATTTCTATTTAAAAAAATAATAATTTATAAAAATAACATATTTGTTCCCAGTATTTACCGCAGTGTTTCCCCTCACAAACTAACTTTAACTATAATATAAAAAGAAAAAGAACCAAAGTATTCTTATTTGTATAACACATACGAACTAACGGTCCTTTTAATAAAAAAAAACTTGATGAATATAAAAGATCAACATTAAAGATATATGAAAATAACATAAACATAGGGCAAAACGTTACTTTAAATTGGATATCAGACTTTCACTATCATTCGATGTGTAAAGTTGTAAATTACTTTGTTCTTGAAATCATATAAAAAGTTTACGGTAGTTCTTTTTTTTCCATTGTTTTTTCTTTCTTTTTTATTTTTGTTTTTTGTTCCTTCAAATACTTAAATAAATAATAAAAAAAATACATACAATATTAAGCGCGGTCGCGAGGAAGATGTTAATGCCGTTATTAGGCATAAAATGACTAAAAATTTCATCCTACTTCAAACTATTAACGATGACGACGATGAAATCGTTATCGAAACAACAGTCAAAACCAAAATTCCTTCTATAACAATACTAAAATGTTAAGTGGAGCAAATACACGAAATGTGTAGAATTTTAAAAGTAATGGATTACTCTTTACGTAAAATATATATTGGCATTAAATTATTCTGCTATAAAAAGGAAGATTATGATAAGGTTCGTGAAGTACTTACTAAAAATTTCGAATTCGAATACTTTACATATGCTTCTAAAGAAGAAAAGCCCTATAAGGCTGTCCTGTTGGGATTAGATAAAACAGACCCTGGCTTCTTCACCTGGGCCTCAAATGTTTGGATGTTAAAATTGTAATTAAGCCCAGAGAGTGAGCAAATTATTTTTATTGTCTATTTTTAGAAAAAAAAGCATAACATTAAGGGAGCTAAGACAACAGTACTCAGCTATTAATCATATGAAGGTCAAGTGGGAATACCAGAAACCAAATAACGCAAGATTGACACAGTGCTACAACTGTCAAATGTTTGGACATGGAGCCAATAGATATAAGGTAAAAACTTTATGTGCACAATGTGCCGGTAACCATCACACAAAATATTGCAACGAATCAACTGTTAAATGTGCAAATTGCAAGGGACCTCACAAGGTAATGGCCCCCGAATGTCCGTCTAGGCAAAATTACGACCAAATCCGGCTGCGTACTCAGCCGAGAAAGGCCAGACAATTTAACAATAGTCAACAATATAATAATGCTAATTATAACATAAATTTTCCGAATACACTCAAGCAAAATGAAATGCCTACAGCTCAAAGTGCAGGCAATAATCAACAACATTTCCAAAATATTAACGGTAATAATAAAAATAACAATTTATTTTCAATCGACGAAATAAAAAACTTAACGTTTGAACTTATTTCAAGTCTCAAGAACTGTCAATCTCGTGAAGAACAATTTGGGGTCGTCACAAACCTCGCTTTTAAATTTCTTTACCAATGAATAATAATCTAAATATAATATCATGGAATGCCCGCGGTGGTCGATATAAGAAAGACGAGTTATTCCATTTAATGGACCATCATAATGTTGACATATGCCTTTTATGTAAAACCTGGTTGAAAAATAATGAATCAATTAAAAATCAAAAATATTATTGTTATAGATACGATCGTCAACATAGTAGGGGAGGAGGTGTTGCAATCCTGATCAAAAAGAATATACACACCAGCTCATACCCATACAAGGCACAACAATAATAGAAATTATTGGTGCCAAAATTTTAACCGGTAATGATTGTGTTAACATATATTCTTGTTATTTTCGCGGGGGTACTCCTGGTAGTGATGACAACCTCAAAAACATGTTCAAATCGGATCTTCGCAAATTGACAAGCACAAATAACAAATACATACTGGGAGGTGATTTTAACTGCAGACACAGTTATTGGGGCTGCCTAAGAAATAATTGCTGGGTTAATATTTTATTTGATAAATTCCAACTCAATCAATCGCAAATACATTTTCCCCATGAATTTACATATATTCCAGCTGATTCAAACAAACAGCCATCAACGTTGGATTTGTTCTTAACAAACGTATCGCAAAATATGTCTGCTGTAAGGGTTATTAATGACCTTAGCTCAGATCATCTACCTATTTAAAGTGTCATAAACCTCGGTTGCGTTTTGATGGATAATTCTTATTATAATTACAGTGTATAACGTTTTCACTGCTGATATTCCATCGTTCACGGACTGTATAACATCAATATTTGCTGATGACACATAAATCCAGGGCTCAGATTGCTACTCAGTTGACATAATTTCAATCCTACAATCAGCCTTAACAAGCATAAATAACTGTTTCAAAAAATGGAACATCCTGATAAACCCGGAGAAAACACAGGCTATCTATTTCACAAGAAAAAGAAAACCATGCTTTACTCCTCAAAGCCCGCTCATTTTTATTAATTACAACATTAATTGAAAGAGCAAATATCTGGGAATCTTACTAGATTCCAAAATCAATTTCAAAGATCATATCCCATTTTTAGTAGAAAAAATTAGTAAAATCATCAGAATAATGTATCCGTTAATAAATAGAACATCAGATTTAAATATTGAAAACAAGAAACTCATCATAAAAGCTGTTTTTCATCCAATAATGTTCTACTGTGCGCCTGTCTGGTCCACATCTGTGGCTCAAAACGAGCTTCTCAAAATGGCATATAGGTTACCATGGCACTATTCTACAAAACGTCTACACACCATTTCCGGGTTCGAAACTGTTGATGCAAAAATTAGCAGACTTACGCAAAATTTTAACAGGAGATGCCAAGATTCCCAATATACCCACATTAATGAGATATTCTCATCGTAATTTTAACTGTACCCTTTTATCTTATACCCTTTTTCAAAAAGCTTTTTGTAAATTTTTTTTTAAAATCAAAATGTAAATATTATTATTACAAAGTAGAAAAGTGATATAGTTCCTAAACTCTTAAATGCTTAAGTCTAATTGTAAAATATTTATCAATATTATAAGAAATAAATCGAATGAATGAATAAATTGGATATTAGGAAAGATCGCGAATCATCATATTAACAAATTACACAAATTGAATATAAATTGACAAACATTTGAAATTATTTAAATCAATAAATTTATTATTAGCCATTGAGCGACATTCCCACCCCGGTGAATCAACCACGATTCACTACATCATATCAAGGGCTGCAAGCTTGGAAACAGGACGATTAAGAACACTGGTACTCGTTCTAATATCGGCATGACGAATGACACCATCACTGCCTTTGTACACCTGCTCAACACGACCTCTCCTCCAATCTGCGGAAAACAGCAGGATCACAGATGAGAACCAAATCACCGATGGCAATTAGCTTTGTAAATTTACACAATTTAGAACGCCTGGCCAACAAATATTCATTTATCCATCGATTCCAAAAATGGTTTTGTGGCTCTTCATTTTCGTGGCTTGCGGGCAAATGCGTAAGTGGGCGGGAGTTTACTTTATTTCATGCCTCAATCAAGAAATTTTGCAGAGTGTGTTCTCTTGGACAGGATTCTTTCAGTCACACGTAAAACTCGTTTCACACATTGGACCCTACGCTTTCATGCACCACCTTCAGCTGGGTTATGTGCACCATTGAATTCCCAATTGATATTTTTAGTGGACAACTCAACTGCTTCGAAACCTGTTCAGCACCAAGAAAATGTTTACCATTGTCGCTCCTCAACTTTGTAGGTGTACTGTGTGAGGGCGACAACTTTTAGGTAGTTCTGATTCGATTAAATGGAGATAACTTTAGTATAATCGAACTGACTTTTTCTTTGGGTGTAATGTGTTACTTAGTTTTACCTATTTCTAAGTTATGGTGTCCATATGGTATACTAACATTTTTGTATTGGTGTAATTTCGAAAACACTGGTATATAAAATACATTTTTTTAATCAGGATAGCTTTGCTTTAGAAATTTATATGTTGTCAGAATTTGAGAAAATTTTTATTAAAAACGAAAATTTTCTTGGTGAAAACGGTTGTGTTGTTTTGGAAAGAATATTGTATTTCTTTTAATTTGATAATTTTTTCTTTTATACGTACAACAACATTGTTTGCTTTATTGGTCGCATTCTGTGATAAAAGTAATTGGTAAGATTTCATTTATTTTTCAAAAAAAATTTGGAGTGTGTAATTTTTCTGTTGGTATGTATTATCTTTTGTAGGAATATTTATTTTCTTGGATTTGGTAAACCGGAGGGTTAAATTGTCTTTCCACCTCAACTCTGTTATATCGAATAACGTTGTCGTCAAAGTGATAGGAGCTAAGTTTGTCGACATCATCTAAACCATCATCACTGCATAGTAGTCATCACCATATAGGACCAGGTGTTTTCAATTCAAACCACGGCCAGTCAAGTTTTAAAGTTATTTCTTTCATGGTTCTATTGGTGCATAAACCTATCGTTATACACACTTACAAATAGGACCGATCGGATTTTGTAAATCTTTAAATTAACACTTGCCATAAAATATTCGTGGGTTTTTGTTTCTATATTCACCTTGGTCAATTCGATTTAACTTCGTTGGTCATTTAACTTTACCGGAACTAATTAGTTAATTATTTAATTTTTTTTCCATTGGTTTTTTTGTCGATAATAGTAAATTTCAATTTTTAACTTTTAGTGGTTTTCCTTTTCATTAATACAGTTTTTTTTAACTAACTTAACGTTTTTAACGTTTATATTAAAATATTTTCCTATTTTAGTTTTTTTTTGATATTGTAAATTTTTAATTTTCTTTTAATGTGATTTTTCGGTCACCTCTACAATTTTTTTTAATAGATTTTCATAAGTTTACTATATTTCGTCATTATCCAAACGCTCCCCTATAAGCAATTCGGTAGTCGACTACGAAAAAAACTCACTTTTAGTCAACTTTTATGACCTAACTATAAGCTAACTACTATGTAATGCAGATCTTTCCCAAAATGTTTTGACATTTTCTTATCTATTTGTTTAACACATTTTTCATTTTCTTTTGTTCTTTGCCGAAATCAGTGCTCGTGCGTACAGTAAAGTGAGGTTAAATTTAAATATTGTGATTGCTTTAAAATTGTATTTATTTATTCTAAAATGTGTGGTACAAACAAAATAAATTAAAGAAGACTTTTTAAAAAGAAAATATATATATATTTTAATAAACTTATTTTGCATAACGTAGTTCAATTAGAATCCACCTGCTCTTCTGCCGATGTACAGTGTCAAAATGAAAGTTATATTGAAAATGTTAACATTTGCAATGCTTTCGAAGAACAACGTGCAATAAAAAAACATTAAAGGAAAAGATCGGTGATTGGTACTTTAAAAATAGGCTTTTAATTATTATTTAAAAATAGGCTGTTAATTATATTAGTTGAAGAAAATTTAAATGTAAGTGTACTTTGGAAAAAATATTTTTCCTGGTGTGTATTGCCATTTTGGTGTAAAAAACAACTATCCAGTGTTTCAAGCACCATAAAGGATTGCCAAAAAATAGTGACCGATTTAAATATTGACGGACTACCATTATTTAAAAGTTCCAAAATGCAATTGTGGCCGATTTTGCCAAAAATGGTTGACTTTCCATTTCAGTGAGTGTCTGTACAGAAATGAATATAGATGGAATCGACGGCAAAAAGCGACTAAGAGATTTTAAAGCTTTTTTCCAAGCTTTAACAGGTAACATATATATTCAAATAACATATATTTCGCATAACATAGAAAAATTATATTTTAAACAGATGCTTGTCGATCGCTTGGCTCTAATGAGGTAGAAAAGGATAACAGAATTGCTCTCAAAACTATAAAAAAAAAACGCCATATCCATGCGGAATGCATCAAAATTAAAAAAATAAAACATCCCAACCCTGCTGTAAATGATTGCTAAAATTTCAAAATATATAGTGTATTATTTTAATTTTTTTAAATTAATTTTTTAGTTTTATTTATTTATTTAAATTAATTTTTTAGTTTTATTTATTTATTTAGTTCGTTTGTTTAATAATTTCAATGAAGGAAATAAAACTCAAAAAGCGAATATTTTGTTTATAATTTTGATGTATTTTTTGCTTTTAGTTAAAGTAAAGAGTATTATAAGCTAACTTATAGTAAGCTAACTAATATTTGATTTTAATTAAGTCAACTTATAGCCAACTAAAATTCAATTAGTTTATAGCTAACTATAAATTATATAACTTTTACCTAACTTCGAATCAACTAACTTTAAGTTAGTTGAAAAGTCATGCAGAGTCGGACAACTGACTACCGCCTAGGACATCGCAATGTTAAAATAGTCAGTCTGCTCCATTAAAAATAATCCAAGTATCAACCACCACTAGTTTCATAAAAGTTAGATTAAAGTGCATTTAAAGTTAGCTGAGTTGCCGGTAGGGGATCACTACACATTTTCACACACATTCAAAACTCATTCAACCCCTTTATATTATTTTGTTTTACTAAATACTATACGCAGCTAGTCTACTGTCTTCCGGCGCCTGTTGACATCGTTGGACAATGATACTGTAAGTTGTTTTTCTTTTATTTTATTTAACATTTCTTTTCTTTACACATACATTTTGGAAAATTCTTATTTCAATAAATATTACATGAATATCTTGCCATATCTGTAATGCGTTGAGAATTTCGGTATTCATGTTATGTTTCCATCTTACACTTTTGAACAAATGACATAGTTTTATTTAACGTCAAATAAACTTCAATAATTTCAAGTTTCTTTTAGTTTATTCTTTATTTCTTTAAATGTTATAAACTTTGTGATTTCGCTTCTACAATTTTAATTAATCATAAATTATCGTCACAAATATTTCTTTTTATCGGTTATTTATTTAAGTTAATACCCAAATGGTGGCCGAATTTCTAAATATAAAATTTCGCACAACTTTTTATACAAATAAATTTATTTACATTATTTTAGAATTTTAATAAACATACTGTAATGGTTTGAAATATGGAATTTTAAATTTGTTTATTTATTACGAAAAGTGAAGTTACAGGTATGGAGTAGGTAGGTGAAGTTAATTTTTTTTTTCGGGCTGACAACAACCGGATACTTTTGTCAGCATGGTGGGTGGGCCAAGGACGTGTGTAGCAAATTACACCTATCGCTACACACAGTTCATCAGCATTTTTTTCTCTAATTTTTTTTTTTTATCTTTTCCCGTATGAATAGATTATTTGTATATCTAGCTACCTAAATATAAAATCTATTGTAACTGATTCACCGAAAATTTTATTTGGGAACTAAACACACCCCTCCAACGACGAGCACGGCCGAAATAATAGGTAGCCCCGTTCCCAAGGTATTAGACCTCGATTGGATAATCGTTACAACTGCGTCGACTTATAAAATTTCGTATAGCAAGAACGCAGGCATATCCACCTCCATCTTCACATTAATAACGCTATTGGTAAGGCATGTGAATAAAGCAATCCAGCGTTTCTCGTGGTGGAATCCAATTGTTACTGCAACGAGGCCAAAGTCATCCAAGCCCTTACATGAAAGGTGCCGAACAAAAGGTGTCAGTCGGTCTTTTGGCAAGGAACCCATAAGCGGTTGGACTGGCAATGTACGACAAAATTTACAAATGAAGCAATTTTAAATACATTTACGTAAAAGTCTCCCAAGGCGTGGAATCAAAAACGATCTTCTAATTTCACGTATAGTTTCTTCAAAATTTTGATGTTTTATCTTCTTGCGTACGTGGGCCACAAAAAATTCGGTGACTGTATGAAATGGAGGCAATATTATTGAACGCTTTGTATCCAGTGGTAACCAACCCTCTGCGTCGTCACGAACATAAACTCGCAGTAATGAATTTTCATCTACATATATTGTGTGACAAATTATACAATTCACTGACTTTTTGCAAATTATCTCTATTTTTAATCATTAGTATTTTAAATCCAAAACTATCATCTTCAGCTTGGCGGCAGAGAAATATTTCAGCAGCAGTTAAACCATACATTTCATCAGGACTGGATCTATTTAGTCAAACGGCTAACAAAACACAGAAGCCACCGAACGTTTTAGCTTCAGAAATAACAAAAATCTTCCAAATTCACAAATAGTAGGCGTTCTGAACAGTAAAGAAAATTTTGGACGAAGTTTTTCCTCATTAGGACTACTTGTGATTACGGAAATGGATCCTGGACATTAATCTTCACAATCGTATAGAAAACTGGGTCCACTAAACCATCGAGAATCATTAGAAAAATCAATCTGGTTTTTCATAGTAATCGATTTCGCTGGGGCACAGTTTGTCTTGGCAGAAACAAAAGACATGTTCATCTTACCATCAGCACTTATTGATCTCCAGGCAATGAGGAACTTCATTTCCAAAGTAATACCGTGATACGTTTACATCAACAACATTCTTAAGTTCTTGGCGTCAAATATTCCATATGGCGCTTAAGTTACTAGGTAACAATACATCTTAACGTATATCGTGTCGCCATACTTCACGCATAATTAGATTTGCCATTACCATGAAATTACTTTATAACTCACGTTTTGTTGAAAACCTTGTCCCCTTAAGAACAGCAGGCTTCACTTATGGAATTTCAAATTATACATGTAAGTATCATCAATACATTCCAAGAACCTTTTCTGATTGTAGCTCCATGACATCACTAGAAAAGTTGACAAGCTTATTCACAATACCTTTAAGAGCCTCGCCCACTTCTGCAGAATTAGATAAGACATTATGTATGCCCCGAACTTGCTTGGACACTTCAGTGGCTTCAGTGATTGACCACTCAAAAATGAGGAAGGTACCATATTCTAGGGCAAACATCAGTAGCTTCAATCGACAATAATTTATGCACATACCTTTTTAAAACATAATCATTTATAATAGCTATATAGGCGGAGCCAAAATCTGGATTATTGTTCATCTTTCGATACCAAGAAGTCTGTTGAGAGCCATGGAGTAGCATCTGGCAACGCCTCACATTCAATTCGCCATAAGATCCGTGTTTAGAATCTTCCAATACCGCTCACATGTAGATCAACCACCGAAGCCAATTCCTGTGATGCCTTTCCAGCATACCAATGAAGATTCAATTTGTTTTATTGTTCCTGACGACCAAGCTGCTTCACCAAGGAACTATCCATCATAATAATTCGGCTATAAGGACCATAAAGTACTACTGGCACAACACGAAATACCAAAACATATTTGTTAGCAGTAGCGGGCATACAGCTAAGAACTTTATCTGACTCTCAATCACCAAATTTGTTTCCACCCATATTAACCTTTACAACATGTACGGACGTGTTTTTAATTTGTCTTGCATTAAATAGTAAAATCGTTATATATAAATATAAAGTTTTTAAATAAAAAAAAAAATGAAAAGCGAAAGGACGCTAAATTTGTGCAAAAAAATTCGTTTAAATTATTAAAATTCAACAATAACAATATAACAATAACGAAAAAAAAAATAAAAAAAGTTTTATGTAGTGAAACCAGATAAGTAACAAAAATTATTCTTGAAAATAATGGGAACAAAAACAACAATAACGAAAACAAGTAAAAAAGGGCTAAATTCGGCTGTGCCGAATCTTTGAATACCCTCTACCAATATCATAAAAAGATGTTCTCTGATGTTTTTTGTGGTGAAAAAATGCTTGAGGTGAATACAAAATATTTACTGCTAAGCGACTGGTAAAAAAATATGAGAAAATATTGTTAAGATTTTACCCTTTATAAAATCGTTGATTTATTTACCTTTTAAATAAATCGAGTTCTTTCTACATTGCAAATAATAAACACTGTTTGAAATTATTTATAGCAGTCACTAAAAATTACAGAAAAACACTTTATTTACACGGCGTAGATAGACTAAACGTTAGCCACACTTTAGTTCTTCAATCTCTGCGTTTTACTTATAAACTGAACTGCTGCGTCACCAAGTACCCGTATTTATATGAGTAGTCAGGTATTCTAGTTATTTCCAGTTTATTACGACACTAGATTTTTCCAGCTGTCAAAACTCGCGTGTAGAAATTTCTAGTCGTAAAAATTTCTTGTAACACTGCCGCCCACTTAAGCCTGTTCGTCCCGAACAGACATAGCTATTCCTTTTCCATAGTTGGCTAGTCGTTCTAGATGAACAACCTTCATTTTGGACCTTGGGCTCTGATCTTTCTGTATTCTGTATACCACATCATTCAACCTTTTAATTACTCTATAGGGGCCATCCCAATGCGTTTCTAATTTGGGAGATAGTCCTTTTTTCCGTTGCGGGTTAAATAGCAGAACCAGCTGACCCTCATTAAACCCTTCAGAACTTGCTGCCCTATCGTACCTCCCCTTCATCTTATCGCTGACTATTTTAATTCGATTGCGCACAAGCTCATGAAGCTCGTTAAGGTCTTCTTGTTCCCGGGAAGCGTTGTCTTTGTCTATAGCGGCGGGCTTAAACTCTAAATCGCCTGGCAAATTAAGTTCCGTTCCGAAAATCACTTGCAGGCGTCCGGGAGGTGGAATCGTGAACAGTTGATCTGTATGCCAGCAGAAATTTAGGGATGTGTTCGTCCCAGTCCTTCTGATGTGCACTGACCAATTTTCTTAAGTATTCCTCTAAAGTGCGATTGAATCTTTCGACCATACTATCAGAATGTGGATGCAGCGGGATGGTTCTTGTCTTTGTTATTCCATACAACTCACACATTTCCTCGAAGATAGCAGATTCAAAATTCCTTCCCTGGTCAGAGTGTAATTCTAATGGAACACCGTAGCGCCACGCCCAGTTGTTCACAAATGCGCTTATTATCGTTCTGGCTTCCTGGTTCGGTATAGCATATACCTCAGGCCATTTACTGAAATAGTCGATCACCACAAGAACGTAACGGTTTCCGGAATTACAGGGAAAGGGCCTGCTACATCCATTGCTATCCGCTCAAATGGGGCACCCGAGTTGTATTGTTGAAGTTGTCCACGACTTCTCCTTACTGGAGCTTGCTGGCAGCCGACCCAGTAAAATCGTTGTTTTAACTCCTCTAGGGTTTTCGTGACACCGAGATGTTCTCCACTGGGACCGTCATGAAACTATTTTAACACTTCGTCTATTTTGCTTGACGGCACCACAATTAGCTTTGTCTCAGTTTTGCCGTCCGCACTTTCCCATATACGGTATAAGCAGTGATTAATTACCCGTAGACTGTTGCACTGGGCCCAATACGCCTTCATTAGCGGACTTCCAGCTGATATTTGTTCACGGGTAGGCCTTCTGTCCTCTGCTTTGGCTGACATAATTTTTGACAGTATGGGGTAATTTTGTTGCGCCGTTGACCAGGCTTCACTTGACTCAATATTCGTTAGTCTTATATCAACGATGCACTCTTTTCCCTCAGCCCTCGAACAATGTTTGCACTCTAAATTACAGGGGCGTCTTGAAAGGGCGTCCGCATTGCAATGCTTTATGCCTTTCCTGTGCTCGATGCTGAAATCATAGCTTTGAAGTCGTTTAATCCAACGAGCTAGCTTCCCTTCTGGTTGTTTAAATTGCAGCAGAATGGTCGGTTCTTAGTTGAAAGTGCTGACTGTACAGATACTTGTGGTAGTGCTTTACACATTCTACCGCCGCCAAGAGTTCCCGTCGCGTTACGCAGTAGTTTCTTTCAGGCTTCGAAAGTACTCGACTGTAATAGCCTATGACTTTTTCGACTCCATTGATAACCTGCGAAAGCACACCTCCTATTCCGTATCCGCTTGCATCGCTATCCAGCTCAAATTTTTCCCCGGCCACAGGATATCCAAGAATCGGTTGATATACCCTCTGCAGTTACGCGGTGCCCCAAATACTTGACTTCCCTCTGAAACAGTGTACATTTCTTTGCGCTAAGCTTGAGTCCAGCGGCAGATATTCGCCTTAAGACTTCTGCTAAGTTCTTCAGGTGTTCATCGAAAGTTTTTCTCATAACAATTATGTCGTCAAGGTACACTAGGCAAGTTTTCCAATGGAGTGCTTTCATCACATTTTCCATTAACCGCTCGAATGTTGCTGAAGTATCAGAGTCCAAAGGGCATCACATTAAACTGCCATAACCCCTCACCTGTGCTAAAGGCAGTTTTCTCCTTGTCTTGGTCACAAGTTTCTACTTGCCAATAACCACTTTGCAAGTCCAATGTGGAGAACCATTTGGTTCCTGCTAGCGTGTCTAGAGTGTCGTCAATTCTCGGTAGTGGATAGCTGTCCTTCTTGGTGATATCGTTTAGTTTTCTGTAATCAACACAGAATCGGGTGCTGCCATCTTTTTTCTTAACTAAAACTATAGGCGAGCTCCATGGGCTAGAAGATGGTTCGATTACTCCACTACGCTTCATTTCGTTGACTAACTCCTTTACTTCATTTCGTTTTGCTAGAGGAATACTCCTGGGCGCCTGCTTTATTGGCCTCGCTTCACCAGTATTTATTCGGTGTTTTACAATCGCCGTTCTTCCTTGACTTTGGGTTTTCATGGTGAAGACAGAGCTGTATTTACTGATTAGCTGTTTGGCTTTATTTCCATCAGGCGGTGCCAGTTCTTTTACCCATTTTTCCACATATTTTGCCAGCATCTCTCGATCTTCAACGGACGCACTAGAAGGTTCCAAGTTCTTTTCGCAACTGATTATTGCTTCTGGCGCAGTAAATTTGGGTATTTCAGAGTTCGCTCGGACAACTTTTTCAGAATTTGATAGGTTCAGTACTCTTACAGGAACTCTTTTATCTTTGCTGGTTTTTACGAGGGCTTTTGCTGTTATAAGGTCACTTTTTATTTCTGATGGTTCTACCACCCACAAGCTGCTGTCCTCACAATCTCCCTCCATACGCACCCATACTAAAGTTTCTGCCCGTGCTAGTAGTTTTTGGTAGCTGATGGTAGCTAGCCCTCTTACCTGATCCTCGCGTTCATATCCAACACAAAGGGGTATTTCAACATTCTGCCAAATCATAACTTTTTGCCCCATATGCAGGTTAATGCCGTGACAAATCATAAAATCTGCACCAATAATTACTTCGTCCACAATATCGGCAACAATAAATACGTGACTGACGCTTATGTTGGCAATTGTTAGTTTCACATTAACCTTACATAGTAGCAGTTCGCAAACTTACCCAGTTGAACCATTAACTGGCTTTCTAATTATATCGGGCCTGATGATGGACTGTGATGCTCCTGTATCTATGGTTAAAATGTGCTTTTGTCCGTTGATGCACCCATAAGCAGTAAGATTGCTTTTCCACTGCTGTGCTATTGATATGGAGATTGTGGGGCCATCGGTTGTGGTAGCTAGCTCATTCCCCGTAGTGCTAGCTTTTTTTAGTTTAACGGTGACTCTTTAGGTGATTGCTGATCGGCCCGGAGGCCCTTCCTTGGTGCTTTGCAATTTCGCTGGAAATGTCCCACTCTACCGCAGTTGTAGCATTTATCCTTGGCCTTGACTTGCTTCTCCCCTAATGCCTGCTTAACCCTTCTGTTAACTTTGTGCTTATATCTTGCTCTCTTTCAGCAGTCACTTCGAGGTTACGCACCTTAAATGTTTGTGGCTTGGAAATCACCTTTGCAGTCTCTTGGGCCAGTGCGAATGAGACAGTTTCAGCAAAAGTCGATTTCTGCGTAGCACACCTCGCATGTCATACATCAGAATCCCGAATTCCATTCACAAATGCTTCAATTTTGAACTGATCTAAGAATGGATGATTTTCGCCCGGGTAAGTCAGCTGCACTAACCGCTCAATTTCTGTGGCAAAATCCTGCAATGACTCATTTGCTTTCTGCAGTCTACCTCTTAGTTCCATTCTGTATATTTCTTTTTTGTGTTCGCCACCATACTTCCGCTGCAGTGCCACCATTATGTCGTCATAATTATTTCTGCAGGTGATTGGCACACTTTCTAGAATTTCTGCAGCGTTTCCTTTTAAGGCCAGAATCAACTCTATAGCTTTTTCTTCGATGCTCCACATATTTCTGGCGGCGACTGTCTCGAACTGGAACTTGAAAACATTAAATGGTACGCTGCCGTCAAAAGTGGGGGCCTTTGCTTTACCAGAAGTTTTCGAAATAATTCTTACTGGCCCCTCTTGACATTGAGAATTATTTATTTTACTTTCCAGATCTTGCAGTTTTTTCTCGACGTCATTCTCTAAGTCCGAAACTCGTTTTTCAACCACAGAAATTTTTTCATTAGTAGTTTTAGAAGTTTCCTGAAGCTTTTCTTCCACCTTAGCTAACAATTTCTCGTTGTCTGCTCTCGATGTTTCTAGCAGTTCCGTTTTCATCTTAGCTAACAGTTTTTCGTTGCCTGCTCTAGAAGATTCTAGCAGTTTCTCATTTTTTTCCATCTTAGCAGCTCCTCGTTGTCTGCTCTAGACGTTTCCATCATAGCAGCAAACATTGCGCTTAACTCCATGTTAACTTCCGTCTTACGGGTACTAACCTCCATTGATTCTTTTTCATCAAATTCGTAAGTCGCAATGTCAATGTTACGCCGCTCAAATTCCTCTATGAGCCTCTTTTGAAATTCGACTTTATTTCCTGCTGTCGGTAGCGCCAATTTGCTCAATTCTTTCTTGAGCTGTTCCACCTTAAGCTCCTCCAATTTCATGACTGCTTATTATTTTGCAATCCCACTTCTGACACCAATTGTTACGATTTTACCCTTTATAAAATCGTTGATTTATTTACCTTTTAAATAAATCGAGTTATTTCTATATTGCAAATAATAAACACTGTTTGAAATTATTTATAGCTCTATTTATTTATAGCAGTCACTAAAAATTACAGAAAAACACTTTAATAACACACTTTATTTACACGGCGTAGATAGACTAAAATTTAGCCACACGTTAGTTCTTCACACTCTGCGTTTTACTTATAAACTGAACTGCTGCTTCACCAAGTACCCGTATTTATATGAGTAGTCAGGTATTCTAGTTATTTCCAGTTTATTACGCTTTAAAATATGTTTTTGTGTCAAAATTCGCGTGTAGAAATTTTTAGTCGTAGAAATTTCTTGTAACAATATGTTATGTACCAGTCGCTACTATGTAATTGTACTAAATTTGTATGGGCAATTGAGGGGCACCTTTACATTTTCACTAGTTTTTTTTAACCATGGACTGCACAAAAACATATTTTAAAGCATAGTTTTTGTCAAATACTCAATTTTGTTCCGGCTAATGGGGACTAGCTCTGCAGCTGAATATGCCTAATGGAGAGAATGCACTTTCTGATGCGAATGATGCGTAGTAGTTGCAAAGAATGTTGTTTCTCTAAAAAATTGAAGTGTGTTTGTCTAATGGAGAGAATACAGCAAAGAAATTAATTTGTTAAAGAAAGAACATGAGTTGTAACTATTTGTCAATAGATGGCCCATCAGAAGGTGCATTCTCCATTAGGCATATTTTGCTGCAGAGCTAATCTCCATTAGCCATATTGTGCTACAATATGCAGTAGAGTATTATTGGTTTTCTATTTTCTTCGTAACATCAATGAATATTTGCCAAAAACTATAAAAAATATATGTTTTATGTGTATATTATACCTTAGTTTTTTAAATCAATATTCATTTAGATGTTTAATTTTTTTATATAAGAAAAAATTAACATAAATATACATTTGCCAATCCCTCAATTCTCAAAAAAACAAATGGAATAAAAAAATACTATTTTCCTCTATGAAAATTACTTTTCTGACATAAAAATGTGAAACAAATGCTTTTATTTCGTCAAACATTTGACTTTAAAATTATCTAATAAGTGTACTAGTAACATGTGAATGTATTATAATTTAAAGTATGTAGTTAATTTAATATTTTTGGTAAATAAATTAATTGAAAGCCTAATGCAAGGCTATATCGCCATGGGGCAGGATATAGTTTTAATGTGATTCTGCGCCACCTATTCAAAAGTAGCGGCACTAAAGCAATTATGCATTTTGCTCTTTTTTTATATATAAATTTCTTTGGACCTAGCCATGGGGCAGGGTATTGTTTTAGTTAATTCAGCGCCACCTTTTTAAAAGTAGCGGCACAAAGCAATTATGTATTTTGCTCTTTCTTTAGATCAGCGATCGGCACTCATAGCACTCAGGGGCCGAACACAATCGGCAATTTGCACGTACACTACATGAATATCAACAAATCTCCAGCTAAGAGCACAAATAATACAATTATTTCATTCAGTAGTACGCTAACTTTCAACAGAGCAAGTATATGCCGCTTTGTTGAAGAAATAAAGTACACTCTAAAAATTGTTTTTTTTTTATTATAGGTTTTTTTATTGTAGGTAATTATTTTGTTTTTCGTTTACATTTTAAATTAAAAATGTGGAACGTTGAGTGTAAAGAATTTTCTTTAAATATATTAAATGAGGCAGAGTGCCCTGTATGCATTCAAAAAATTAATATTATCATTATTATGAATTATATTTATTATTATAAAAGAGAAAACAATAAAAAGACCAATTTTAATTCTATGAATACGGATATTCTCTTATCGATTAATTCATTTATTAATTTATTAATTCATTCATTTATCTAAAAAGATAAAATAATTTCTTACGGTGTAAAACACCAATACATTCATATTCTCTCTTTTTGCCGACCACTGCTTTAGATATGTCTTTGGTTACAAAAACAAAAATACATTTTATGGAATGAAACGAAAAACCAACAAAGCTTAAGAGAAAAACCCAATCTGGTTTACTATATCTCCTATAGTAGCCAAGGAATTGGAGATATTTGAACGAAAATGCATTGGAAAAAATTATGAAAATTTCATAAAACGATTTTCTTAGACGTAAGAAAATTCCGATGTTCTACCCTTCTGTAGGTACTCCATGTCTTTGCAAGCCAGATTTGTTGAGAAACTTGCGCTACACGATAATATGCTTGTCAGCCAAATATACGAAAGCGAGAAAAACACCATCTGGGCTGGATCTACATATCTTTCTCCTGTCGGTATAATTAATGGACGTATTAACGACGATCCAGCTCCTCTGGACCTTACCTCATTCTATATGAGCCCAGCCTCCGGCAATCATAGGGGCTGAAGATGATATACGTATATACTCAATTTTGCATGAACTTTAACATGAATATGTTTTGTCAATTTATGTAACAGAACTTTTGTAATTTAGTTTTAGTAATGTTTTTTATTTAGTTTTAGTAATGTTATTTACAGACGTCTGCTCTGTTAGCGACTTTAACAATGTTGCTTTTTACGTTAACTTAGTTATTAGAGTAACACACATATAGCTCTAAGAATGTTATTATTCTCATAGTATGTAAGACAATAAATGTAATCGAACAAGAAGAAGACTTAATAACATTTTTACTTACTTAACAGAAAATAAAAATATATCCAGAAAAATTGTACATATTTTTATGGAAAATTTAGGTACCTTCACATTTTCACTCATAACTTTTGAACCGCTAAACCGATTTTGCTCATTTTAAATAACAAACTGCTCGGGAGGATGTTCAATAATCTGGGTAAAAATACGCACCCCCGCTTGCGTCTTCGCGTCGTGATCGCCATTTCAACAGACAGACGGACATCTCTAAATCGATTTAAAATTGCATAAGGATCACGAATATATATACTTTGCGGGGTCTTAAACCTATATTTCGACATGTTACAAACGGAATGACAAACTGATATATACCCTCACCATATATGGTGGAGGGTATAAAAATAAAAAAGGTTTATGTAGTGAAGAAAAAATATTATAAATTCAAACAATAACATAAACCTGAGTATAAATAAGAGTGTGGCTAATGCTGAAAAAACAATGGAAGACGCTAAAAAATTTAAACAGGAATGGATCGTTGTATAATGATAGCAAAAAGGAAGTCTAGTCCTAGATCTGCTCAACTAGAACCTTCAGCGAAGCATTATAAAAATTACTCAGGTTCACAGCTGGACAAAAATATGGTAAGTGAAAATAGATTTTAAATCCTTGCCAGGGCGGATGTGGAGAATTAAAGATCAAAAACCTCCTCTAATACATTTACGAGAGCAAACGTCGAACGTTAATCAATTGGCAAAATTCGCCGGTAAGGAAAATTTTTACGTCGCCTCTAAACGAAGGGGACAAATAAATGAAACAAAGATTCAAACGCATACTGAGAAGAGTTACAGATTAATTGCGAATCATTTTGATGAGGTGAAGAAATTATTTTAGACTTACCCCGGATTGTCCACTGGCTGTATACGGCAGTGGTACGACCGATAATGCTGTATGGTGTTATCGTCTGTTGGAGAGCTCTCCAGAGGCCTATTTACCGTGGGATGCTGGATAGGGTCAAACGGATGGCTGGCATGTGCATCACGGGTGCGGCGATTTTGCATTTGCTGCCTTTGAACATAATTGGTTCACAGACTGCTGCAGCTGCAGCAGTCCGGTTGAGGGCGCTGTCGCTTTGGTCGGACAGTGGCTATGGTCACAGTGTAATCCTTAACATGATGCCTGAACTTCCAGGCATCATTGACTACACTGTGGCCGAACCACTGTTCGACAAGAGGTACCAGACGCTTATACCGCATAGGGATTCGTGGAAACACGGAACTCCCAATGGGGGGCGTTGTGTCGACTTTTATACCGACAGCTCTAAGCTCGGCTATTAGGTAGGCTTTGGGGTCTACTCCAGGGACCTACAGCTGAGTATTGCGCGGAGACTGCCGAATCACTGTAGTGTTTTTCAGGCTGAAATTCTGGCCATTAGGGAGGTAGCGGAGTGGCTTAGGTATAATGTCCTCACAACGGTGAGGATTAATATATTCTCTAATATGCTGCCATTAGATCTCTGGATTCTGTCTTCCTGGATTCGACATCAGCCCTGAACTGTCGCAGATCTCTTAACAAGATGGCTCAGCAGTTCAGCACCCATGTTATTTGGGTGCCGGGCCACAGGGACATACCAGGGAACTGTAGGGCAGACAAGCTTGAAAGACTGGGGACTACTTTACACATTCCACACGAAATGGAATCTGTGGACATGCCTCTGGCCACTTGCAAGTTTCAACTGCGGGAGAGTGCTTATAGGTTGGCCAGAGAAAGGTGGGCCTCTGTCTGTGGTTGTATTCATTCTAGACAGATGTGGCCCCGTCTGGATAGGAAGCGCACGCACAGGTTGCAGTCACTGTCAAGGCCCGATATTTCCCAACTTCTGTCCGTCATGACGGGACACTGTCTGATTGGAATACACGCAGTTAGGTTGAGGGTTATGGCTAGTAACTTTTGCAGAAGCTGTGGTGATGAAGAGGAAGAGGAGTCTGTCGAGCACCTTTCTGCACTTGTCCTGCCCTGGCTCGCAGGAGGGGACTGCATTTGGGCTCATGTTACTTTGAGGACGTGGGTGATTTGGCTGATATCGATATCGGCCGACTTAGGGGCTTTTTGAGGCAATTGGGATGGTTCGACGGGGGAAGCTAGTGATATAATTTTTACTAGCTTCCGTGGTATCACAAGGGACTTTATAGTCTAAGTGAATCTGATTGGCAGGCTACCACATCTACCTAACCTAACCTACCAACTGAAAAGTTCAAAGCTCTGTCCCAGTAGAGGAAATAAAAAATTGCTTTGGAGTCAGAAGGTTACGAAGTGAAGTATGTACATAATTTAATAATTAAAAAATAAAATACTACCACTACATAGTGTAGAGGTTGCGTTTTGAAAACAAAAAAATTCAACGCTCCCCATATACGATATGAGGTATCTTCTGAATAGGCGTGCCATACGAAGGCATACTGTAGATTGCCATCTGCGTGTGTAAGAAGTGGCGACGTCCACAAATCTTCGGAATATCCTTTCTCAAAATCCGATGATAAAATAAAAAATGTAGTAACTGCGGGGAAAATCATACTGCTAATTACAGAGGGTGCAAAGTATTTTTAAACAAAACCCAGTCAAAAACGTTCATATCCCCAGTATAGGGCTGCAAACGCTTCTTCCCTGCAATATTGGCCAACCAGATATTACACTAATCTCAACAAAATTGTCCTACGCCAATACGCTGAAACAGGGGATTCCAGTAGTTAATCCTACTGTAAATCATAACGCTAAGTCCTGTTACTTTTCATTCGCTAACATGCTGGAGAAGGGTCCTCTAACTTCAAATTCGATCAGAAACTTAATACAAATAATGAATAATTTCATGTCAAACATGCGAAGCATGTTCCAGAAGATGATGAGAAGCCAAAACATGCTTCCGCAAGTTTTACTAAGTAAAAAATGAATGGTCTAAAAATATGTTTTTGGAACGCAAACGGGTTATCCCAACATAAACAAGAAGTTGAACATTTCCTATGAAAGCAGAAAATTTATTTTCTTTTAGTATCCGAAACACATTTTATCCTAAAAAACTGCTTCAGGATAAACGGTTATTTTACATATGACACCAAGCACCCAAGTGGATGAGCTTGTGGTGGTACTACCATTATCGTACACAAAAACTTTAAACATTTCCCAATGCCAGAAATTAAAAAGGAATTCATTGAAGCTACTTCCATAAATCTTAAGGATTTTAAAGTGACACTATCGTCTATATTTTGTCCACCCAGTCATAAAATTGGCCATGAAAAGTTTTTTAATTTCTTTTCCATAATGGGAACTAAATTTATTGTAGCCGGTGACTACAACGCTAAGCATACATTTTGGGGCTCCAGAACTGGTCAGTCCAAGGGGAAAAAAGCTGTTTAATGCTATTGCTACTAATAAACTTGTTGTTATATCTGGCGGAAGCCCACATATTGGCCAACCGATTTCAACAAGGTGCCTGATTTGATAGATTTTGCTGTTATAAAAAATACCAAACGGGATCAGTTAATAGTAAACACTTCTCTTGACCTGTGCATAGAATAAGTTCATTACTGCAGATGGAAACAAAGATTTATATCCAAATAGGAACACAAATTAATTTAAATGCAAAATGTATGTAAGCTCTCACCTCTCACAGGGTGTACCGATAAGAAGTCCAGATGCTATTCAATCATCAGTTGATAATTTTACGGATGTCCTGACCTCCGCAGCCAAAATAGCCACTCCTGTTCGAAAAAATATTAACAATCGGCTACATTTCCTTGCATGCGATCTCCTGTCGCTTTTATACAGCTTGTTTCTCGCTTCTGATGCACTTTCTCCTAGAACTCCAACAGGAAGTATGCAAGTATCCATTATTTGGTGCCCATGTACCAAAATTTTGTGCACAGTTGGAGACATTTGATACCAAAATACATATTGAATGTTTGGGCACAAAAGATTTTGAATTTTTCTGTATCAATCTTATATTCACAAGATATGGCAATCAATATAATATACTAAATGCTCTTCTTGCAGTATTTCCATCGTTGCTATTTCCACTGCCATTTTGTTTGGGTTTGTCTACATTGAGACCCATTTCCGTCCACAACCTTTCTTGAAGGTACTGTTTTCGCAAAGAGACTTTGACTTTGTCACCATTTTTAACACGCCATATCTCTAATTCCATTCTATACGAGATTTTTAATACAAATTCAAAAAATCTTATCCATGCATGTAAAGGGCTTACGCCATATTTAAGATTATTTGGTTTAACGCCAAAGATTTTTGAGTTGAAGTCATTGGTTTTTAACAGTTGGTTTGGCTTAGCACCACATAGTGAGCAGGATTGACATGAGTTGGTACCAGTTAAAATATTCAGAACTTTACCATAGATGTACATAGATGTGTTCTTGGATGTTTTTAATTTGAATATCTAACTTACTATTTCACTTAATATAAGCTCAGTAGTTACTTTTATAAATTCCATTTTAAGAGGCCGACAGAATCTGACAGACTGTGGAGAGTTATTTAGCCAAATAACTCTATTTAGCTCATCTATTAATTTCAATGGAACTATGGTTGTCACAAAGAGTAAATGGTCTAGTCCAATATGTTCATCCAATTCAAAACGTTGTTTATATGAACTCTGTCCTGTCGAACCATCGAACCCATAACTTACAATTCATTTGCAATGTGTTGGTGCAGCACCATCAAGAACGTCCTTCTGCATTTCAAGTATGCGATCAGCTGTATGGTCCAGTAAATTTTGCATTGTTACTTCTGTTTTAATATCACAATGGCTGATTTCCTTAGGTCTGCATTTCAATTTTGATTTTACAATCTCGGAGTAGGGGGATAAATGTCACATCCGTGCTGCTTATTTAATGCTTTGATGTTAATGTATTGCTGCCTTGTAAAGCCATTTTCAACTAAAAAAGCTAATGCCTCATCAGCACTTATTGGAAACGGATCACTCCTTTCCAGTTTCCTTATAATTTATGTTATGTTCTCGTTGCAACAGCTTTTTTCAGCACAAATGCAGTTTGTTTTTCGTTTGATTTTTTAGCTGAAACGGAAGCAGCGTGCAATAAAAAAAGTGTTGAATGTTTTTGTTGCGGCAAGCTCAGATGCTAACTTTCTCTTCAAACGAGGCCCTACATCAGTATAGGCTAAATGCCTTCGACTTCATTTATTACCGGGCAAGCCGCAATCACTTATTTCAATAGTTATATTGGATGCAAGCATTCGATTGCATTTTGGCAAATTTAAATTTATGAAAGCAATAAATTGCTTGACTTTTTGTGTAATAAACTGATGTTGCTCATCTGATAAGTTTTGTTGTGTAATATTCTCCAAAATAAACTCTGCTTGTCGATTTTTGCTGCTCCAAACTTCAAGCAGTGTTGAATGGCAAAACTCGTATGAAAATACAAAATGAAGTTTTTTCGAAAAAGGAACACAAAGTGTTGATGATGTTTGATTATATACAGTTTGATTAATAACTTTTTTCAGAAATATTGCAAATACCTTTCTATACACAGAACTTATATTCCACACACATATTTTTGTTAGTTTTGACCTATAATAACACACCAACAACACACTGAATTACTAGACAATAACACACAACTATTTTTTAAACTATATCACAAATTGTTTTACATACCTTGTCTAACTTCTTCCATATTTAAACTTTTTCACAGTGTTTACAATTAATGTTTTACTCACGATCAAAATTAGTAACAATTTCGCGCGCTTCTTTGTTCATAATGCAACCGTGAAACAGCTGTTTTTCCTTTCATAAAATAACAGGGTGCAACATAAAAATTATAAAAAAAAAACGTTTATATACCCGTTAGAGTATACGAATTCAAAAAACGAAAGCAGATTTTAAATTTTAAACAAAAAAAAATTGAATTTATGCCAAAAATATTAACATTTTACCCATAGTGAATTGGAGGAAATATTCCTGAATGTGTCTTGATTGTTTAGAATATAAAATGTGCTTTTTTTCTTTCTGGTTTTTCTACTTGCTTTTCAGTAAAACCAACGCAGTGTTTTTTTATATTTCAACAACCCCTCTCAATCAGACAATCCCAAGATTTGTCTTGACTTCTGAAAACGAGTCACATCTGTTGCTCTATAGGCTTTTTACACTGAACAACATCTTTGTGCAACGCATGGAAGATTTTGAAAATGTGAAACAAGTGTTTACATTGGCAACATCTTTCATCTGTTATTTATTCAGCTTTCAAAAAAATAAATGAAAAAGACGCATAATTTTTGTTAAAAATAAAAAATGGATTTAGAGAAAGCATTAATCATTGGACTAGTTGTTGCTTTGCAAGAACAAACCCGAATTTTAATGCAGTACATTGAAATATTAAAGGCCATTCTGGAAGATGATGATGAAGAAGAATTTTTGGTAGACATAAGTATGAAATTCTTACATCTGCCGCTCATTTTTCTTTGTTGAATAAATTTTTTTCCTGTTTATTTTCTGCAATGTCAGTTTGCTAGTGATGGCACAAAGAAAGCCGATTTTTTTGTAATTTTTTAAGTGATGACACTTAAATAAACGAAAGATGTAAGATGGAACAAAATGAAAAAGGATTATCTTTGGTAAATGTAGAAAGATTTAGAATTTTTAGCCTGTATAATTCTTATGGGAAGGTGTTAACATCTTTGCAAATTGATGAAAGATGTAAGATGCAGCTCAGTGGAAAAAGGCTATTAGTGAACATATCAGCTAATTTTTTATCTGTCCCAATAGGCTCTATTTTAATGTTATTATTAGCCATACTATCACGAATAAAATGGTGTTTGACATCTATATGTTTTTCTCGTTTGTTTTCCATATTTGTAGCCATTTCAATACAACCACAAAATTTTGAAAACATATCCACTTACAGATTTCCGATCAACTACATCCGATGCCCAATCAGCATCTACATATCCAATAATTGGTTAATTTAAATGACCTTCCTTTTAAATATCTTACAATACATTTCAAGTGTTGCCAATGAATTTCGGAGGGATTTTGTTGGTATCTACCCATACCCACAGGATAGCAAATATCAGGCCTTGAACACTACAGTAATCATGCATTGACCTCTTGAACCCCATCGAAACTAGAAAATTGTTAAACTTTACGTTACACCTTGGGGCTTGCTTTAGGCCATATAAAGATTTGTTTAGTTTACAAGCCATACCATCACTCGCCCTTACTCCTTCAGATATTGCCATATACACATCTTCTTGCAAGGCACCATGAAGGAAGGTGATGAAATATGTACTTACGATGTAGGCCAATAGCCAACACCACACGAATTGTTGTTAATTTTGCAACAGGAGCATATGTCTCAAAAAAGTCAACACCATGCTTTTGCTGAAAACCTTTAGCAACCAACGGAGCTTTACATTTCGTCTGATTTCCATTTTCATCCTCTTTTGCACGAAATACCCATTTTTAGGCAAAAAATTTATATCATCATTAACGTCATCTGGCGTAGTTGAATTTTCATTTCCATTAATATCAAGTATAGACAGAGCATCTTGACATTCATTTTCAACTTCCCCCTCTTGCTCGTGTCGTCTTTAAACTATTAACTTTTTCTTGATTTATCTCATTTTGAATAGACTCAAAAGGAACAATTTTCTTCAAATTTTACGTCCCTTGCAATTACAACTTTTTTCTTTTGCATATTCCAAATACGATTACCATTTGGTGCATATCCAACCATCACAGACTTTCTACTTCTGGCATCAAGCTTTTTGCGATACTGATATGGTATCCAGGTATATGCCTTACAACCAAAAACTTTTATCTTATCAAATTTTGGTTTGACACCAAACCACATCTCCGCTGGAGTCATTAATTTCTCAAGGCTTCTTGTTGAACAACGATTTATTATGTAAACAGCAGCCATTGCAGCTTCAGACCACAACTTTTTGGGAGTTTTGGATTCAATCAACATTGTTCCTACCTTTTCTGTTATAGTGCGGTTGAACCTTTCAGCTACACCGTTTTGTTGAGGGGAAATGCAACTGTTGGCTCCACTTGTTTACCTTTACTTTTATACCATTGAAATTGTTGTTTTGATAAGTACTCCCTAAATTGATCAATTGTTAGCTTGGAGATAGAAAGGCTTTGAACACTTCAGACTTTTTCTTGATTAGGTATATCATAGCAAAGAGAGTGTAATAATCTATAAAACTTACATCGAAAGGTTCTCTACACTGTTTACCTTCAACACACACATCGCAAAAACCAATCGACTTCGATTTAAGATTAAGACCATTAATAAGATTAGCCTTTTCTAATTTCTGAAGACCACTTTCACCAATATGACCAAGTCGACAGCATCCTTTAAATCAATAGATAAAGCAGATGAACTATCTTCAATATGTGGAAATCTGTATGAGCTGAATCATACGGATTTCCACATAAGGCTGTTGCGATCAATTCAACATTTTTCAAAATAATTACTTTATCTTGAACAAAGTTAACTTTCACACCAGCATTAGTAAGTTTTCTTACTGATAGCAAATTATCACGTAAGTTGGAAACATATAGCACATCCTTTTGCAATTATGGACTCATTGCTTTTGGCAAGATTTATTTCAACTGGCTTTTTAATTCTTTTAAATTTTTAAAACACCATTTTTCATTCGACAAATGTTCACTTGTACCAGAGTCCAGTTTAAAAGTCACCTTATTACGTTTATCATCATATCTTTGTGTAATTTTTCTTTAAACTATGAAGCACACACCCTTATTTCCGGCCACATGTGCATCACCACTTTTACAGTCACGAGCCTGGTGCCCAAATTTGTTACATTTGAAGCACTTACCATTGAACTTCCTAGATTTCTGGAGCTTTTTACCAGCAAAGGCTGTTTTTCTACAATTTCTTCATGAAGATCAGATATCTTGGCCTTTCCTTTACCAAATTAAGGGTTAGCTAACCGTCTTCAACATTTTGTAACGCTGTTACCAATGGATCATATATTTCCGGAAGTTTTAGAAAGAAATGAGCTAACAAATCAGAATTTTCTATTGTTGCACCAGTCATCTTCAACTGACGAATTAAGTTTTCAAACGCCATTATATGGACATTCACATCGTCACCATCATTCATACGCATTATAGAAAATTTCTTATGCAACAGCAATTGGTTAACCACTGACTTCTTTGCAAAAACAGACTTTATTAAACTGTCCCACATTTCCTTTGCTGTTTTTTTGTCACGGACATAACACAAACAATCTGAATGGAAGAATCCAACCAATCGTTCTTTTGCTTTCTTATCATTCTTCCTGAAAACAGCATTAGCGACAGCATCCGTAGGCCTGTTAAAACGTCCAATAATCCTAAAGAATCCAAATGCAATTTTACACGAAACTGCCAGTCATCGAAACCTGAGCCGTTAAACTTCGGAATGCCGTGAGATTCTTTTGAGTCGCCCATAACCTATTGAATCTCTATAATATATTAGGCAGCTTTAATAAATAAACTTTTTATTAACATGAAAAATAAAGACAAGCTTTGCGTTAAAATTGGAAAAAATATTCCTGAATGTGTCTTAATTGCTTAGAATATAAAATGTGCTTTATTTTCTTTCTGGTTTTTCTACTTGCTTTTTAGTTATACCAACGCTGTGGTTTTTCTTTTATTTCAACATAGGCCCCCACTCTACTCTTGACTTGGAAAACAAGGTTTTGTTGTACGAATCTATTATAAAACCAATATGGGCTTATGGCATCCAGCTATGGGGATCTGCGTGTGCATTTAACGTTCAGAAATTACAAAGAGAACAATCTAAGCTTTTACGACTAATGGTGCATGTCAGGCACACTAAATTTTTTACACTCATATATTTTATGATTTAGTTGGCAAATTGGGCATTCATATTGATTTCGTTGTTCCTCCGCTGCATGGAGGACAACTTTTCTTTTCGGTTCAATATTTTGTTTATTTACAGTGGCACTTTGAACTATTCTTACCAAATCAGCGACTACTTTAAGCAGTGATGTCAGATGTCGGGAATTTTCGTAGGGAATTTTTTAAAAATTTTGAAGCGTAGGGAAAAAGGACATATTTTTAATTTTAGGCGAAATGTAGGGAATTTGAAATTTTGTTTGGCTTTTTACTTTAAATAGCATAAATTCTTTGAAAATGACATCTTCAAATATTTTGAAAGAGAAACCCTACAATACTACAATTTGAAAGTGTGGTAATACCACATTAAAAAATCTGCAAACAGATGGCACTACTCTAATTTTTTTTGTTTATTTTGTTACAAATTGTATTTTTCTTTTACATACGCGTATGACATTCTCTTGTTAAATAATTTTCAATCGTATATTCTAAATTTTAACGTTTTGTAGAAGTTTTTAGAGAATGTTGAACAAATAAAAACTACAACTTTTCGATGATTTACCGTTTTTATGATATAGCAAATACAAAATTTTTAAATTAATACATTTCCTTCCATCATGTAAGTAAACAAAAGATTTAAAATTTTTAGCCACCCATGATGCCAAATGGTGCGACTACAAAAAAATTCTTAGTCGAGACCACGAAATTCTTAGCCGATTTACAGAAACATTTAAGAGCTAACTATATCATACTTTTGCTAGCTTAAGCAAATGTGCGAATACATGTAATCAAATGTGTATGACTATATTGTACTTAACAAACTTTTCGTTAAGTTTCGTCAAGTGTCATTTGCTTAAGCAAACAACGAAACTGACCGCATTTTACTTAAGGAATCATGTGTTTTTAGAAAAACTGTTTATGAAAAAAAAAACAAATTGCAATGTACGCGGAAAACATTTTTATAGAAAATTTAATTGAAAATGTTAAAAAACAAACGTGCATGTATAACAAAAGGGGTGGGTTTTGTATTTGTTTTTTGATTGAGATGCAAGCACTGTTGCATTTTTTAGTACTTTTTATTTATGTTGTCATTTAATTCTTTAAATTATTTAAAATTTATATAGATTTACTTGTTAATTGTAAAATATTTATAAATTGCATACATTAAATAATATTTTTCGAAAAAATACATATATTTTGGAAATATAAGAAGAAAACAGTTTTTGCAAAAGTACAAATATTTGCAACTAAGTGTTGTAAGTATTTAAGTTTAAAAAGTACATTATAGCCACCCAAAAGTCTTCAATAAGTTGATTAAGCATTTGACAGACTTTTCGTTAATTTTCGACAGTAGCTTAAGTTAGCAAAAGTACAGTGATTGTGATGTGAATGTATACATGTTTGACTTGGGACTACCCTTGCTAGAGGCTAAGTTTTTCTGTAAATCGGCTAAGAATTTCTTAGTCTCGACTAAGAAATTTTTTGTAGTCGCACCATTTGGCATCACGCCATCATGGGTGGCTAAAAATTTGGTAGTTTGTTCATCCTGGTTTATTTTGCCCTTGGTTTAACATATGTAAATCCAATAAATTTAATAATTCCTTATTATTTCCAAACTTTACAAAATTGGTCAAAATTTTATTGGCTTTACCACATGCTAATGAGGATGCTGATAGAATATTTTCTTTGGTAACAGATGTCCGAACAAAAAAAAAAGAAACAAGTTAAGCCACGAAGTTTTAAACTTAATTTGTATAATTAGATCTCACTTACAGTCTAATACAATGAACTGCATAAGTTTTAAGTGTACAACTAGTAATTTTAAAAAAATGAACTCTAAGGAACTTTATAACAATTTTTTATTCACTTTAAAAGTTTTTTTTTTTAGTTTTTACTTTATTTTTTTTGAAAATATCTGTGTAACCGTTTTTTTTATTGAAATTTAAAAATATGTTTTTTTTGTTATTTCTTTTTACATACGTTTCTTTTTACATACTGATTGTACAAACCTTACTTTTGTTTAACAATTTTATTCTTTTATTAAAATCAATGAATTTATTTATTATATTAAACATATAATTAGAAGTTACATCTTAATACCCTAACCGAGCACTAGCAACGAAGGCTATCGGCTCGTTGTTGCGAAAACAGACCAGAGCCTTTGGTGGGAATCGAACGCACGACCCCCGCGCTGAGAAACTTGTTACGGATTTTTTTTCGTGTATTGTTTTACTCGGTTACTTTACACCGTCTAGGAATTCCCATCGGGAAAATTTTTAAAAAGTTGGAAACCCTACTGATAGCAATTTTGATCAAAGGGATTTTTTTCCTTATTCCCTTTTATTATTGCTTTTCTTAGCATAAATATCCCAAGCACAAACCGGTTTCGTATACCCTTATGCAGATCAACCAATCACATATTGACACTTGTCATAATTAGGAGGAAAGATAAAACGAAATGCATGTTAATATGTCGAGAATAAGAAATATAAAAAGGACAGTCTTTTTGAAAGACCAGAAGCAGAAAGTTAAAATACGAGGCGGGTATAAAAACGACCATGCGGAAGACAACGAAAATTGTCTCCTATAAAGTGGGAAAAAAATTATATAAAAAAAATTAAACAGAAAGAAAGTGAAAAAAGCTATGGTGTAAAGCTTGGCCAATAAAATCAAACAAGCAAAAGTGAAATATAGTTTTTATTTGTTCGATTAAATTATTATTAGACATGGAAAAATGTAATTATTAATTATTTTTGAAAATCTAATCTTGAAAAAAATATAAAATTAATCTCGTTTTGTATAAAAAAAGTATAAATATGGTTAAAAAGTTTAAATAAAATCTAAAAATTTTAATAACAATTAACACTGTTGTCTTTAAAAAAAATAAATAAATTGCGCTGGAACACATGAAAATAAAATTAAAATTAAAAATAAAATAATGAATGAATCTTTTGTAAATTTGTGTATAAAAAATTATCTCTGGCATATGGCAACAAAAGAATATTAAAAGGTCAAATAAAAAATTTTTAATTTTCTAAAGTTAAAATTAAATACAATTAAAATTATTTATTTAAAAAAGAAACACCTGCAACAAAAACAAAACAAAAAAAACACGTTAACAAGAAGCCACGCAAATAAAATTTATATCATATTAAAAACAGCAAGGAACAAAAATTGGAATTTTGTGTGAAAAAAAACCAACCAAAATTAAACAAAAAGATTAGTGACGAAATATTTAAAGTTTGAAAAAGGAAAAATTTGTCTAAAGTTGTTTATAGTATCAGACTGTCTTTAAATTTTACATTGCAAAGACAAGAAGTTTGCATTCCTTTAAACCCCGTTAAGTTATATAAGGCAAAAACGGACAAAATAAAAAAAATAAAAGGAGGAATTAAACTATTTAAACAACAAACAACAACATAAATTCAACTATAACCACAACAGATATGTAAACAGCTGCATTCATCATCATCAATACACAACTCTCATCAGAACTATGGATGTAATTATTAAAATAAATTATTAAACAAAAAAAATTGTATTATTATATATACCATGATTTGAACATTATTATATCATTATAACTATCATTAAACTTACCGTAGTGCTTATATTTATGATTATACGTGCACCTAACTCTATATTTACAATGTTTACTATACTTACTCCTATATTTATTATGATGCTTATTATTTAATACAGAACTACAATTATAATTAAACTTAGATTTATATTAATGCCTATACACACGGAAAAATTTATTTATCTGATTGAAATTTTGTTTAAAATGAAATCTATTTCGTACAAATATTTAAGTGAATTGTGATTGATTAAAGTTAATTTAAAATTTTGCAAAACAAGCTACATTGTGGTTAATAATAATCAATTTCGGACTTAGATCTCGTTCAAAAATTTTTTTTCTGTGTGTACTCGCATTTACATTTCACTTACCTTGCACTTAACTTTATTCGTACCCTTGTAACTTTTCTTATAATTAGCATAAGTGTATATATATATTTATTTTCTTTTAATGCTAATACTTTTGATGAATATGAACGGAATAAAATTATTAATTAAATTAATTTGAAAATGAATCACTAGATTTTTTTTAAGAGGAATGTAAAGTAAATGTAGGTAAGGCAGAGGCACGATCATATAAGGGACAGTTCTAGAATATCGGGTATCGGACTGCACGTGGAATCTCATTTTCGAGTTTTGACTATTTTTTTTCTTCTCTTTTCCTTCTCCCTTTTTATTATCTTTGTGGAAAATAGGAGATACATTTATTTTTTGTTATTGGGTGCATTATGCCCAAACCTAGTACACTACAGGACACGGATAAAATGAAGACTTTAGATACCGCGAGAATTTCTTCGAGACCAGTACGAACTTCTACGCTCACTGCGAAATCTTCGACTAGTTCAGAAACCCCGTCGATTTTGGATTCAACATAGTCCTTAGAAGTAGATGTCCAGACTTGCTTGACAAGGGGAAGAGGAAGAGGTGCAACTCCGTTAGCTAGGAAATCTTCTAGCACTACTAGTTTAGCAAGTTCACAATCTAGCACAAGTATTAAGGCGATTAGATATTCACCGGTTTCGCGTTCACTCGATTCTTATCAATCGGAAGAAACAGTTGTTGAAAAAGTTAGATCCAATTGCGAACTACCTGATAAATCATTACCTGAATTAGATACAGGATCATTGGAAAAATTGATTCAACCAATCGGTTTTGCTGATAACCAACCGGATTTGAATAGCAATTTGGAAATGGCTTCGAAGGAAAGTAGTCAAGAGGAGCGTCAGGAGGTTTCAAATGTCACTACCATGGAGGCATTAATGCAATATTTCCAAGAGTCCATGAGGAACACACAGGAAGAGTTTAGGAGAGAGTTGCCGCCATTAGGGAAACAATTGGCCAAACTGGGAACAGGGAATCTGCCTTCGCACCTCGGAACGTTTATGGGGACACATCACCTATTTCTCAGATAAACTCACTTTCTAATGCTTCTACGGCCTTAATTAGAGTATTCAAAAAACCGGCCTTTTGAAAAAACCGGTTTCGGTTTTCTTCGAAAAATCGAATTTTTAAAAAACCGGTTTCGGTTTTTGCAGAAAAAACCGGTCAACCGGCTTTTTCGGTTTTTTTTTAATTTTAATAAAAAGCTTATAAAATTTGTTTATTGTTTTTATAACAAACAAAAAAAAAAGAAATTTAATATGTAAATTAATATAAAGAAAAAAATACATTCTTTGAAATATATATATACATATATACACTTAAAAAAGTTTGTAAGTTAAAATAACTGAAAATATCATTTCAAAGAAATGATATTTCATTTAAAACCCGGTCTACTTAATTTTCATTTAAATTAAATGCCATTTGTTATTTATATTTAAATGTTGATTAATCAACTGACACATCCGTAAGAAACAAATGATATAATCAGTTAAAATAAATGTTAAAATTTTACCTACCAATCCTTAAAAAATAAATGTTTTTTCATTTATTTGAAATTATTTCCGTTTTTGTATTTTTTGTTTTTTTTTTTAATATACTCGTACAATACAAAATGTATGTATGCATATGAAGCTATAAACACTTTTTGTGTGAATGTGTTTGTGTATGTATGTGTGTTTATGAAGTTCTTGTAATTTGTATTGAAAAATTTTGTATATATACAACCAATTTAAATAAAAAAACAAATTGAAATTTTTTGAATATTTTTTTTTGAAACGACAGCAAACAAAATTTAAATTTGTAATAACTGTTACGGACACAAATAAACCACAAGTTTCCGTTTTGTGGGTAATTTTTTATTAAATTTTAAACAAATGAAAAAAATCGGTAAATGATAGTAAATTATTTCGAATAAATGTATAAAAAAGTTAATATAGATATTTCTTTGAAAAATAAATGTATTTTCCTTAATTTTTAAATGGAACGGAAAACTTTTTTATTAAACTACAAACAGTTAACTACATAATATTCTGAGTGTATATATTCATTTAAATTTAATTTTTTTATTGTATTTCATTTCAAGATTTTTTTTTTGGTTTTAATATTTTTTAATATAATATATCAAAAATTCATTAAGTTTGTAAATTGAACGTTTAAAACGATTGGTATTAAATAAGTTTTTTTAATATTACATTTTAAATATGTAAAAAGAAAATCTATATTTCAGTTCTAAAATAATATTTTAGAAATAATATGCAATTTAAATGTTTTGTTTTAAGACGATTTCTTTGTTTGCTTTTGATAAAGCTAGAAGTGGAAAATACTCTTTCACTAATACTAGATGTTGGACAAATAGTCAAAAGACAATTATATAAATTTTCCAACTTTTCAGTTCTTTTATCGCATTTATCAAGATATATGAAATCATCATACAATGATGAATGATTTTGTACAGTCTCTTTTTTAGGATTTTGAATACTGTTTATTGTGTTATTTAGATCAGAAATTAAACTAGTTGAATTTGGAATATCCAAAGTTAAGATCTCATCGGAATCTATCAGACTTACATCTAAATCTTCATAACCAAACAAATGAGTATAAAAGTGTTCGGATGTAATTAAAAAAACCGTTAACCGAACAAAAAAGACCGGTTTTCGGTTTTCTTCGAATTTACAAAATATTCGAAACCGATCGTTTTTTAAAAATAAAGAAACCGGTTGACCGGTTTTCGGTTTCGGTTTTTGAATACTCTAGCCTTAATATTAAACTCAAGGAAAATTTCTTATAGTGGTGAGGGTAGCGTATCCGATTTTTTATTCAAGTTGGACACTATTGCTCAGCGTTCACGATGTCCTGAGGATTACCTTTTTACATTTTTCTGACAGGAAAGGCTGAGATCTTTAATTGGGATTATATCAAACCAAATCCCAATTCAGCTTATATAGTTTTAAAGGAGGCTATTTCCAATGAATTTGGTTCATTGGAGACTGACCATGACATTTTGTTGAAAATTTCAACATGCAAACAACTTCCCAGGGAAAGTTACGACGATTTTCATTCGACAATAATTCGTCTTCCAATTCTAACGGAAGCTACATTGAGTGAAAGTAGTAAACCAGTAAAGGCACTGCGCCCTCCACATATTACGATATGTAATGAATCAAATGTAATGACTTGTACAGTATAATTAAAAATAACATTCAAAATGATTTTACCATTAAACTTATAAGTAAGGATATGTACAAGATAAGTACATTTAATAGTGACGATTATCGTCAAATTACTAAAACTTTTAATGAAAAGAAAATGTTATGGCGTACTAATGAAGATAAACAAAACCGTCCAATTAGACTAATGGCCAAAAATCTTCCACACTCCTGTGAACCAAAGGAGATTTTAGAAGACCTTAAAAGCAAAGGATTTAATATTTTGGAAGCTGTCAATAAACTCCATCACAGAACAAAGCAGTCTTTAGATATGTTTATTCTGTCGTTTGATTCGTCTGAAAATATACAAAAACTATATGAAATTAAAAAAATTCTAAATACTATTGTTAAAATAGAACCAACTAAGCTGCCGAAAGAATTGTCAGTCTTTTAATCACACAAAAAATTATTGTGCAAAACCTCCAAAATGCGTCAAATGCGCTGGTAAGCATAAATCAACAAAATGTACCATGACACCAAATACGCATATTAAATGCTGCAATTGTGGTGAAAAACATCCTGCAAGCTACAGTGGATGTATTGTTCCCAAAGAGTTGCAAAAACTACATAACCAAAGAAACAAAATGTCTGAAAAAACCGCTCGTAGGAGTTTCATAAAAAAAACCCTGAATTTAGCCAGCATAAAAATAATCGCATGGATAATGTGCGAGAAAATTCCCAAACAAATCGCAAAAATTACACAAATAAAACATCTTATTCAGATGCACTAAAAGGCAATTTAAAAAATTTTCAAAATGGTTCAAATCAAGCACTTGGAATAATTTAACAAAAACTAGAAAACATAGAGGCAGTTAATGATACAATTAATTGTCGTCTTATAGCACTTGAAAATAAATAATAATTAGAATAATGGAGTGGAATGCCAATGGACTACATAATCATAAAAATGAGCTTGAAGTCCTATTGGATAAAGAAAATATAGACATATGCCTAGTATGTGAATCACATTTCACGAAAGAATCCTATTTTAAATTTGAAAAATACCAACTATACTGTACTAATCACCCAAGTAATAATGCTAGAGGTGGTAGCGCAATATTAATTAAAAACAACCTTAATCATTACGAAAATCTATGCCTAGAAGAATTCCAAGCTCCAACAATTACCGTGAAAACAAGTATGTCCTTAGTATCGTTTACATCAGTCTATATACCTCCGAAAAATAATATTAAATGTAATCAGTATTTACAATTAATTAATAAGCATAAATATAAATTCATAATGGCAGGCGACTTTAATGCTAAACATGTGTTCTGGGGATCACGCTTATTAAACACAAAAGGAAAAAAACTGTATCAGGCTATTGAATTTCAGGTAGCGAATTTTTATCAACTGGTTGTGCAACTTATTGGCCAACGGATCGACGAAAACAACCAGATTTAATTGATTTCTTTATTACAAGAAAAATCGCAAAATCATCTCTTTAAATTAAGAAAGGGTTTGACTTGAATTCCGATCATTTCCCCAATATACTTAAATTTAAACTGCAATGTATACGAAAAAGTAAAAAGTTCGCGACTCACAAACATGTACACGGACTGGAATTACTACAAACAACTTATTCACGGAAAACTTAATACGAATTCGGTTATTAACAATCCAGAAGAACTTGATAATGAGGCTAACAATTTAGCTTCATTAATTCAACAAAGTGCATGGAGTTGCACACCTTTATTGAACAAATTTAAAAAAACATATTTCATACCCCCAGGAGATAATGGAATTTTTTTTTTTATTTTAAAATTTATTGTACAAAAATATTTAACAATGTAATTTGGCCTCAGCGCCCTTTAGGCATTATTGAGGCAAAGTTGGCAAAAATTAATTTAATTTGTACAAAGAATAGAAAATTATAAATTCACAATCTGTTCCAGTTCAAAAAAAATTATAATCTTAAAGTTGTTTAAAAAAAGAAGACTATTAGCTATTTTATAAGGTTTAAATAAAGTTTACATCAGAAGCGATTCAAACTCTGTAAGTAAATGTTGTTTTAGAGCGTTTTTAAACATTGATATTCTACTCATAGATTTTAAATCTGTTGACAAATTATTATATTTATTACTACCAGTGTAATCAATACGTTGTTTGGTTCTTTCCAATCTACATCTCGGAAATCTTAGATTCGATATATTTCGCGTATTAAATTGATTTTGCACAAATGTAATGGTATGGTGGCCAATATTATTAATACTTTAAAAACAAACATTAACACTTGATACTCATACAATTCATAAATCGGGAGAATTGTTTTACTTATATCCCTATATAATAAAACTGTTGAATAAGTTATTGGTAATTTGAATATAATATTCAATGCTCTATTTTGCATATATTGGAGAGATTTCAGTGTATTATTATTCTTGTTATAAGCATATATAATTGCTAAATAATTTAAACGTGAATGTATTAAACATTGATATATCATCAATTTAGCTTTTTCGTTCAATTTGTGTTTAAATTTGAACAAAATGCCAATAGCAGGCGCTAGTTTTCTTTTCAAGTTATTTATGTGTATGTCACACGATAAATTGCTTTGTAATGTGATTACTAGATATTTTACTGAATGTGTTTCATGAATTAATTTTCCATCAACATATACAGAGAAAGTATCATTATGACTTAATGCATATGGCCTAAAACGAATCAGGTTAGTTTTTTCTGAGTTAAGTAATAATCTATTAAGCCGTGAACATTCAAATATCAAAGCAGCATCTATTTCTATATATGTCTTTAACACTAAATCAAACACACATCATCAGCAAACATGTATAATTGGCCTGTTAAACCAAGGTTTTCTAAGTCATTCAAATGAATTGAAAATAGCAATGGACCCAGTCCACTACCCTGTGGCACTCCATAATCCACTGATCCAATAAAACTTCTCTCCTTGTTAATTTGAACATATTGTTTTCTGTTAGAAAAATAATTTTAAACAGTAAAAGCTCACGTCCCTGAATGCCATAATATGTCAATTTTTGCAACATTATTTGTTGGTCCACTAAATCAAATGCCTTTGTGAAATCAAAAACATTCCAGCAACATCTTTAAAACGCAGACTTAGAAGGAAATGGCAACAATCCAGATACGAAACTGATAAACGATTGTTAAATAATGCTACCAATAAGTTACGAAAAGAAATAAAACGATTAAAAATTAAAATATTGATAAATACCTGTCGGATTTAACTTATGATAATAAGACTGATTTTTCCCTTTGGAAAGCTACAAAGCAGATAAAAAGACCGATTCAACAAAACTCAGCCATAAAAAAAATGGCGTATAAGCTAAAACAGACTTACAAAAAGCGAATATTTTTGCAGAATACCTAAGTGAAGTCTTCACTAATGATCAATCTAGCACAACTAATCTAGAAACTACATCAAATGTTATGGTTCCATTCTGGCTGGCAAACGTTGCTTTTGGCATGACATTTTTCGCTCGGAAGCTCGTCGGCTTACGGGTGTGAGGAAGCAAGCGTCTGTGAGCCCAGAACCAAATAGAAAAGAATTAAAGAAGGGAAGCAACGTGCCCTTTAAGAAATCGTAGAAGATATAGTCCGTCCGAAGTCTGGGCATCCCACCCCCTCTGTGCTACATCGCACAGCCATGAGCTACAGCCAAGGCCCATAAATCGCCGTCGCTCCCTTGATGCGAAATTCCGTTTAGTCAGTTCCGTAGTCTGTTACCCTATTCCCCCCATCACCACCCCTACTACTCGCACATACCTTGCAGGTAACCCCCTTATTCCCAACCTTTTTAAAAACAATTTAGCAGTTCATGTTTGATTCTTGCAAACTCCAAAACAAGAAATTCACTCCATTTTTATTTAAATAAAAAAAACGTTAATTATACTAGTCGCATATAAAAATAAATAAAAAATATAATTATACTTATACTAATAAATTCAAATTATCGATATCAAAAGAAAATAAAACAAATAGGTTCAAGTGTCCCTATTTTCCCCGATATAATTCTAGTTTAAAACAAACTACTCTCTTTGCGATCGAATTCAAAACAAAATATGTCTTCTCTTAATCTCACTACCCCTCTTTAACCACTTCTCTTAAAACCCTAAATGCAGTTTCATAAAGCTAGTAATATAAAAAAAATCTCTCTTACCCTTCTGGCTTCTCTGATGTTGGCGCCAGCATGTAGAACCGAAGGCTGAAAATAAACAAAAAAATAAAAAAATGTTCTGGAGGGGGAAAGAGCTAAGGGCAAGTGTTTTCTCCTTTTCAATATTGATTTTTATCGAGTAGACTTTAGATTTACTTCGAGTTTAAAATGTATGTATAATTCATGTAGTTTACACGGTAAAAAAATTAATTTAAAACATATGAATCCAATTGAGGGAAACAATTATTAGATTAAAATTGAATCAAAATAAAATTATCAAATCAAGATAAATAATAGAAGTATGGAAACAAAAAAAAAAAAAGAAATTATTAAGGAAATATGAATCAATAAAACTATTAAAATTACAGGTTACTATGCAGACATTTTGATTCTCAAACTTTACATTAATCTACTATATACGCTGAAGACATTTTACTGGATACAGTGCATATTATAGGGACTTTTTTGGCTGTATATACAGATGTCTTCAAAGTATGCATAATGAATATATATATATATATATATATTCATTGCCAATATGCATAATGAATATATATATATATATATATATGTATATATATATATATATATATATGTGCACAGCTCATAATATATATATTAGGGCGGGTCCAATTATAGCTCTAAGTCGGATTTGGAGCCCCCAAAATTTAAAAACAGAAATTTTTCCATATATACATAGAACAATTTAATTAAATTCGTAATAAAATCGGATAGAATTATAGAAGATTTCTCAATCTGGGCTTCTTTGAAAGGTATTTTTATCACCTTTCAGAATCTGTATTGATACCTGGCAGCATTGTTCAATTGAACAAGTTTGTAACTCTAAATAATGATGTTACAAAATAATGACGTTTACCAACACTTAACGTTGCCAAGCTTGCTTTTTCTTCTTCCTTAATCGTTCATCGTGTAATGCGCACGCAGTTTACCAAAATACTTAAATAAAAACTCGGTTATCACAATACCAATATTTGTTTTTGTTCTTAAATTTAGTGTGACACAGTCAAAGAGTGTAGTGATAATATCAAAGTTATTATGTATAATCAAGAACCATCAACATCGTCTGCGGTGTCTTCGCAAATGGAAGCAACAACATTAACAAGTTTTGACTCTAGATTGACTAACATGCCTCATCAAGATATTGTTGTTTTTGGTTTATCAAGTGATTTAAATGATCTTAGTTTGCCTACAAAATGTGACATTTTAAAATATTATTTTTTTTTAAGTGATCGTGCTAAATTTGAAAACAAAATGTTCTCGTATAAAACTTTTACTTCTCACGTAACAGATAAATTGATCCAAATTAAGTGTAAATTAAATATTGAAATCATTAATAGAAAGAGTGTTTGCTTGATAAATACCAGAAACATGTACAACATTGAAACAAAGAGATGAATTAAAAGCATTTGTTGATTCAATAAACGAATTATTTTATATTGGCAAATGTAATTGCAAATTAAAAACAACAGAATGCTCGTGTGGACTGATTCCAGAACATCTAAAAGAATTTATGATGGACCAGCATAATGATAGAAAATTCACAATACCTGAATATACGGAAGACGTTGAAGAAGTAGCTACAACAATACCAACACTTACAACTGGTACCGATGATCTAAGTTACGAACCACCTGAATTACACATGGATGAAGATGAAAATGAAGCAACAACAGAAGTTCCAGAACCAACTGTTCAAATGAGACGAGGTCATTATACTCAAAGATACGATGCCTTAAATTTTGCTATGATGTGTGATGGATTTTGTGTTTCAGATAGAGTCGCTTCATGTTTAGCAACAGCTTTATTCGAAGATACAAATTTTAGAGATGTTCATGGTAATCTTGTTATTATGGATAAATCAAAATTGGCTAGAGAAAAAGTTAAATCTAGAGATGCAGTGCTTCGTACACGACATAAAAATTCTTCCATAACTGCATTCTCTTTCGATGGTAGAAAAGATGACTCATTAACTACAGAGAAAATTAATGACAAATTTCATACCACTATGGTAAGAGAACCGCATTTAGTTGTTCTGAAAGAGCCCTATAATGAGTTACTTGGATATGTAAATTTGGGTAGTCAAGAAGATGCAAAAACCAAACACAGAAAACTGAATGAATTTTTCAACAATAAAACATTAACAGTTGATCAATTAATTGGCATATGCAGTGAGCCAGCAAATACTGGAACAGAAAATGGTGTTTTACGATTATTTGAAAAACAGTTAAATAGACCAATTCACTAGTTTATATGTCTGCTTCATTTCAATGAACTGCCATTTCGTCATTTATATGAAGCATTGGACAAAGCAGTCACCAGTGGACCACGAGCAGCAAGTGGAAAGTTATTCACAGCTATTCAAGAATGTGAAAAATTGCAGGTATGTAACACTTTATTTTATTTAATATCATCATTTATTATCATTATTAATTGTCATTATTTTACTTTTTCGATTGGAATAAAGTTAAAATAAAATAATTGCATATTAATTGATCTAAACATTTCATTTTTCAGGTAGTAGATGATTTTGATCCTATACCACTGGAGAATATGCCTGCAATTATGGATCATGAACATGAGCTCGAACTATCAACAGATGTTAAATATTTATATCAAATAGCTTAAGCAATTTCGAATGGTATTGTTCCAGTTGATTTAGCTAACATTAAACCAGGACCAATTGCACATTCTCGTTGGATAACCAAAGCAAGTAGATTACTACGATTATATGTAACAACTAATACACCACCGACCAAGTTAAAAACTTTGTCAGTTTATATTATTACAGTTTATGTGCCAATGCACTTCAATGTGAAGTTTTCTAACTGTTGTGTACGGCAGTGCACTTTTATTAAAATTTATACGTTGGACACGATACTTACAACCAAACTTTCGTAATATTGTAGATGGTGTAATTCAAAACAACTCATATTACGCACATCCAGAAAATATCGTATTAACAATGTTATTTAATAATCGAAAAGCAATACGGGATAGAGCTATCAAAAATATTTTACACTATCGAGAAAAATTGTACGATCCAACTAAACTCAGAGTTTACAAAAAATATATCTTAAATTTCGATGCTACCGATTATGTTAATATGTTTGATATGAATAACGACGATATATTATTTGAACCAGCATTTACTCGACAGATTCCATATGAACACTTGGTAGAATACTTAGATTTCGATGAACCACCACTGGCTGATCCACAAATTCCAATGCACATACAAGGAACAGAAAGACATATACAATTATTAACGAGTGTTTCAAAACGAGTTATAGAAAAGAATCGTGAAGGAGTTATGGCAGTGACATTAGAAAGTCGTAAGAAAACTCCTCGAATGGAAAGTAAAAAGGACATTAAAAATAATATTACCACGTTAAAACATTAAATTGTAGGTCGAGAATAATATTTAAAAATAAATTGAATAAAAAATGTAAAAATAGTGTTTTTGTTGAAACCTTAAAAATGTTGATTTTTTCAGATCGATTTTCCTACAAAAAGGAGTTCGAAAACAAAAAAATTTATCGTAATAAAGTTGTTGGAAATTATATGATTATCTGATTATTCATAATCTGCAAAAAAAAAAAAATCGAAGAAAAAAAATCGAAGAAAATTTAGAATTTTTTAGTTAAAAGTTCATTTTAGGCTATTTTTCGACAAAAAATTCCTAATATCTCTCCTAAAAAAAAAGATATTGATATCAATACAGATTCTTCAAGGTGATAAAAATACCTTTCAAACAAGCCCAGATTGAGAAATCTACAATAATTCTATCCGATTTTATGACGAATTTAATTAAATTTATCTATGTATATATGGAAAAATATATATTTTGAAATTTTGGGGGCTCCAAATCCGACTTAGAGCTATGGTCTCTTGAGCAAAATTTCTCAGAATCACCTATAGATTACGTTTTTGCTATACGCTTCATCAAAAAAATTAACCCGTCCTAATATATATCAAATTAATAATGTAAATAGTTACAAAAATAGGTAAATATAAAATTATTTGTTTTCCAGCTAATATAAATATTTTCCTCTTTTTTTTTTTAAATGTCCATTGCGATTTTGACAGTGTTTGATCTTGTAAAATTAGCTTACGCTCGTTAAGGTTTTAAGGCTCTCTTCTTCGTTGAGCTTATGAATGTTTAATTTATATAAATAAATAGTTTCCAAAAAACGAATATTATTGATTTTAAAAGCAGGAATGTTTATTAAAAATTCCTTTGAGGCCCGGTTTAAATATCCCCCGCCAGGACTGGACCTTTAAGCCCGATTTCATAAATTAATATTTTATAAATTTATCGTTATTTTTATAGTCCCTCCTCAAACAATTGCGGTAAAAAACAATATTTTTGGGTATATAAAAAAACGAAAAGGAGCAGATATAAACCGTAATGATTTTTCTTGAGAATTTTTATTTTATTATAATTGCCCTTCAATTCAAACCTTTCTCACCACTATTAAAAGTTTAAACAGATCATACATGGGACTTTGAATTTAGCGGACTTATGAATTGATTTCATTACCATTGCAGTGATAACAATTGTAATGAAATTAATAAATTAAATAAATAAATTGTTTTAATTAATAATAATGATTTACGAGTCAGATTTCAAGAGATTAATGTGAATGTTTTTAAATTTCATTGCCACTATTTATGAACCAATAAAAAAACAATATTATAAAACGTCATTTTAGATGTTATTAATAAATATAGCATTGTCATGTGATTCTCACCCATTACGTATATAACCAAAAACCATTTATTTTTTTAATGACATAAAATTTACCAATAGCCAATATATTTTATATATTATCTTATTATTGTATTTATAACGCTACTTTGGTAATTTTCAAATCGTATAAAATTTTTGTATATAAATGTTTTTTTATTAATTATAATTAGTTTCCTTTTTTTGTATGCATTTGGGCCAATTTATTGCATTAGTGTCAAGTAATGGTAATGAAATTTCAATGGCAATGAAAAATTCCCAAGTATGAAACATATCATACTCAACCAATTCAATTTAAACAAATATTAACCCATAAGAGCCATTTGAGGACGATGATGAATTTTATGGATCACAGGCTGACGCTACAGACAATTATGCATTTTGTTCTTCCCTTATAATAAATGCCTTTGTATACATCTGCACCGTGAATTTTCCACTCTATGCTCTAACCATTTCATGGTTGCGTTTTCGCCTACCTACTTTTACGGCCCAACAGTATTAGGCATGAGAGCGATACAAAAATGCGTAATAAAAAAAGTATATAAATAAAAATTTGAAAAATATATAAATAATTTGAGACCAAACAAGGTTTTGACATTTCTTTTATATAACTTTTCTAAAAACCCTATATATTTAGAAAGAAGACTCAGGTCAACAAAAACAAATGATATGATATGTTTCCAAGCCACGAAGACCCGAAGAAATCCTCTGGATACAAAAAAAAATTGCTAAGTGAGAAACTAGTACGTCTTTTTACCAAAAAGACTGACCATGCTACAGGTATAAAATGGTTTAAGAAAAGAGAAGTTCACAAAAAAATAATACAAAATTTTCCTAAGCTACAAACATATCCTTAGCATGATATACTCCAAGCTTCTTTCCTTTCAGATCCCCTAACTCGTACAAAGAGTTTCCAATAACTTTCAGGATCACACATTTTATATGGGCTGGTGCTAGTTTGGCATTATATTTTTCTTCTAGGTTACTCTGTTTAAAATTTTCCTATAAACTACCTGGCCAACTTTGTATTTGACGTCTTTGCTACGGGTGTTGTACCTTTTCTCACTTCTCTCATGAGGTAATTTAAACTGTCTGAAAATTCGATCTCTCAACTGTTGTTTGTCGGCACCTGCTTCAACTACGATATCTGTATCCTTAATCGCCGACAAGCGTCTTTTTAACTCATATGACGCCCCGTGTTGCGTCATTGGCAAACCAAATAGGGCATAATACGGCTCTAACATGCTTTACTCCATACTTATCTAAAAATATTTTAAACATCTCTGAGACTCCAAAAACATGAAAAACACTTCTTTCCAGATACCTAACAACATCAATCGCGGTGGCTTTACGCATAGGAGTTAAGAACACGAATTCGTGAAATGGTCCAAACACACAAATATATAAGAGTTGCCCTCTACTGTTCTAGGATATGGGCCCATGAAGTCTATGTAGATGCGCTGAAAAGGCCTTTCGGTAATATGTTGCGCTCCCATCAACGGACGTTTTAGCATATTCTGAGTTTTACTCCCCTTACAAGATTCACAGCTTTTCACCACATATTGCACATCAGAAACCATACTTGGCCAATAACAGTTTTCCCTTAACCTAGCCAATGTTTTGTGTATACCACCATGACCTACTGACGGTGAAAAGTGGGACGTTTTCACTAAACCCATTTGCAACTCAGACGGTACCCAGAGTTTCCAGGCCCTGTCCTCCTGGATTACGTCTCCGGTTCTAAACTGGGTCCTTCTGTACACGTAACCATCTGATACACAAACCTCGGGTAGCTTATATTTATTTTCCTCAATTGTTTTTCGCAACTTCTTGTACTCCTCAGATTGAAAAAAGGAGATTTCAAATCAACGTCCAAAAGCCGTTCTCCTGTTTGAATTTCCTCCATATGCACCCGAGATAAAGTGTCAGGGACCACATTCTGAGAGCCCTTTCGATGTTCAATCGCAAAATCAAAAGCCTGCAGTTTTAAACTCCATCTCGCTAACCTTCCCGACAAGTCCTTTTGTCCCATTAACCACTTCAAAATAGCATGGTCAGTAATTATCGTAAATGGTAAACCCTCGATATATGGACGAAACTTCTTCACGCACAAAATAGCAGCGTAACACTCTAGTTCCGTAATGCTGTAATTCCTCTGAGCCTTATTTAACTTGGTTGATACATAAGCTGTAGGACGTTCACGACTTTCTTCATCTACCTGAAACAAAACCCCTCCTACACCTTCTGTGGATGCATCACATTGCACAAAAAATGGTCTCCTGAAATCCGGATTAGTTAAAACCGCGGCTGTAGTAAGGCTTGATTTCAGTTTTTGAAACGGATGCCGCGCTTCCTTGGTCAACTCAAACTTCCTCAATTTTTCCTTCGCCAAACAGTCATTAAGTGGAGCTGCAATAGTGGCAAAATCCTTTATGAAGCGGCGATACCAACTAGCCATCCCTAAAAAGCGACCCAACTGTTTAGGGGTCTTGGGCTCCGGAAACTTGTCGATCGCCTCCACTTTCGCTTTATCCGTTCTGATTGTACCGTGTCCCACAACATAACCTAAATATCTTACTTGTTTGAAACAAAATTTACTTTTCTCCACATTAATCGTCAGTTTAGCATCACTTGAAACACTTCGCTACCTTGCCCAATTATGATACATCAACAGAACATATCAAGAGATCATCTAAATATACAAAGACATTTTCCCTAAGAACAGCCGGAATAACCTTATCCATAAGGCGGCACATTATCTGTGCGGCGTTACACAGGCCAAATGGCATCCCATAAAACAGATAACTTTATAACCCCTATCACAGCAGTTGCCCCTCCATCAGCGGTTCTCACATTTTGAGCAAAAAGTGGCATAGTCCTCTCATTTTTGTCCTTCAGAAAATTCATTGCATCTTTTCCAAGGCAACTAGAGTTCGCTCCTGAATCCAACAAAGCCAAAATGTCCTCCCCATCGGCCTTGGTTTTTGCATAAACTCTGCTATCACCCCCCAATGAGACTATAGTAGCAATAACCTTCTTCCTTATTCTACGATAGCTTTTCCTTTTTCTCTCATCTTCCTAATCTTCCTATAACTCTTTGTATCCTTTGCATGTATCACTTCCTCTCCAAAAATTCTTGCCCTAGCTTCCTCATATTCTATTTTACGCTGATGTAGACTTTTACCCGGGTCTATCTGCCGCTAATCTACAAAACTATCTGTTTTCTTATTATTGTTTAAATTTTCTACTGATCTTGAGACTCCGGGATTTCCTCCCTCTGGCAAGAGTCCCCGGACATCTCCGCCAGTCGATGGTTTCCCCCATATTTCTATACACACAAAACGACATGGAGGAGGATTTACAAACATTGTCCTTTCGGGTTTCTGCTGGGTTCTTCATAAAATAATCCGCAGGCATGCCACAATTAAAACACAACATCACGTGAAATGGTGAAGGACAAAACACATTATTACTTTTACCGCCCGCAGCACTCGGTATCATTTCGATTGCTTGTTGAGGACCTGAGTTTGAGGGCAATACCGAAGTAGGCCTCTTTTTTCCTGGAGGTGAAAACAACGGGATTTTAGGGGTCTGCCTAACATTCATCAACATAGTTGGAAGCGCTCCTAGTTACTTCATCCTCTACATCTACGAACTGAAGCTCGTGTACTGGTCGAGTCCTGGTCTTAGCATCCTTGATTAATTTTTCCGCCCTCCTACATTCCCTTCTTTGGTCGGCCAAGCTTTCTATCCTTGAGGAAAATGTAAGGCTAGCTAGGTTAGGTCTCAAATTCTCCCTTACTATCCCTACTAACTCCCTTTCCGGAATCTTTTTCTTTAACCTAAAAGAAATATCGTGGACCTCCGCATAAAAGTCGTCAAACGACTCCCCTATGTTCTGCTTCCTATCAATAATCTCCCTAATTAACTCATAGTCAGATCGAGAGGACTCAAATTGACTTTACAATTCCCTTTTTAATTCGACATAGCCGAAGTCATCGTCACCAGCGTGATCCACCAGCACTTGCCAAAACCATCTCGAGGCGCTACCAGTAACCAAACAATGGAAATCCGTAAAAAGTTGTCCATAGGTAATTCCACAATTCGCTCGCTCATTCTCTCAATCCTAAATAAGAAACTTTCCACTTTCATCCCCTTTGAAGTGCCATCAAACTTAATATTCCACCTGTCCAAATCGATTGAACGTGGACTAGGAACTTGCCGTTTTTGACAAATCTTCATCTCTTGCCAGATAAGAACCTGGCTCAGTTGTATTTTTTTCATGTCTCACACGATCCGTGTGCTGTGATGAGCCACCTAATCCAGTTCTATTTCCCTCCGGTGTAGAAGATGAATTTGGAGGAGCCAAATGATGAGAATTATTAACAGAAGTTTCAACCTGTGCTAGCCTATTCGACAACCCTGAAACCTCACCCCTCATCTTGGTCAGCTCCACCATACATCCTGCCATCATTTGTTGTTGTTGGGCCAACATCCCCATCATTGTCGCCAGCGGGTTAGCCTCTCCATTTTCCTTTTCTCCTCTGGAGAGTGGTGGATTTAATTCGCCATTACCGGTGGGGACAGCATCCTCTCTTTCCTGGGTCTGAACCTCTTCAGGATCGTGCTCATTTTCCTCGCTCATCTCGCAAATAGCGTCTAATTTTCTTGAAAAGCTCAAAGTAGTCTGTGAAGACAATGTTATAGATTTAGCTTCCAGCTCTGACGTCCTTTCGCTCGATCTCTCTATCTGATTATAAATAGATCCTACTATCTGGTTCTCCAACTCTCGCGATATACTCCTCGTAACGATACAAATGACGACCGATCTGGGGTTGAAGATATGTGTGTGACCACGAAAGCTATGTTAATGAGTCTTCAGGCAAAACATAGAAGACCTAGTATGTCTGAAACTTTGTTCAGTATGATGCAAACTCATCATTCTAGGCTTCCAAACATGCGGCTCCCAAAATTCAGTGGAAAATAATCCGAGTATAAAAACTTTATGAGCCTGTTAGAGAATCTGGTCCACAATCATCCGACACTTACAGATATTGAAAAATTCAATCATCTCATATCATGCTTATCCGATGAAGCTTTGGGTACAGTCAAAGCTTTTCAGTTTTCTGAACAAAATTACCCCAAAGCATTAGCCAGCTTAAAAAAGGTTTAGGACAATGATTGTCTCTTTAATAAACCTTCGGCTTCTGCTTTGCGTAGCATGATTGACACTGTTTCTGCAATATGATTCATTGTTATCTATTGGTGATGATAAAAAGATAACAAATGTCATTCTTATACATCTAGTGATGTCGAAAGTCGATCCAGTCACTAAATCCAAGTGGGAAGAACAGCTTGACTTCGAAAAGTTCCCTTTATGGGCTGACTGTGAGGCCGCCTTAAATAAAATGTACCAGCACATCTCTAGTTCAAGACCTAGTTCTTCAAAAAATAGACATGATAATGGGCCTAATAAAAATACAAAGACAGCACTAGCGTGTTCCAAACCTAGACAATATGCTGAGAAATGTCTCTTTTGTAAATCTACACAACACAATATCTATAATTGCCCTTCTTTTTCCGCAGTGCGAGTTCTTCAAAGATTTGACTTTATTAAAGCTGTACCTGCGTGTATAAACTGCCTGAAAAGAGGTCAACTGTAGCAAAATGCAATTCACAAAAGTGTAGAGTCTGCAGTGGCTCTCATCACTCAATGCCACATAGATATAATACTAATTCTCAAGCCTCAAGTTCTAACCAAAATTCTTCTGTAAATTTCTTGTCACAACAGCCGTCTACTTCTCACGCTTCGGTGAATCTTTCATCATCAGATGAGAATATAATTCTCGCCACAGCGGTCGTGAAAGTGAGAAGTAGTTCCGGAAATTATATTCTGGCTAGGGCTTTTTTAGATTCCGGTTCTCAAACTAATTTGATAACTGAAGAACTTGCACTGAGACTTAGAATTAAGAGAGAAGGAGGCCGATTAAATTTAATTGGCATAGGCAAAACAAATTCTTCTGCTAAATGTAGCATCGAAGTCGGTGTCATGTCGAGGGTTAATTCTACTCAATTCTTTTCTAAGTTTTGGGTATTGAGTTCAATTCCGAACTTCCAACCTGATCGCAAGATTTGCACTACCGATTGGAATATTCCGAAGAATATTGAATTGGCAGATCCTTGCTTTTACAAACCACAGAACTCTTCTTTGAACTGCTATGCCTTGGACAAATTAAGTCTAACTCCAACCTGCCAGTTCTTCAGAAAACTACTCTTGGCTGGATTTTAGGTGGCGAATGCAACCAGCCAAAGGGCTCACGTTCAAATGTATGCCACGTTAGCAATTCTATTGAAAACGAGGATACTGTTGATTCAATTGTTCGAAAATTCTGGGAATCAGAGGAACTTTCTAATGAATCAACAGTCATTTTTAATAAGGAACAACAAAAATGTGAGGATAAGTTCAAAGATTCGATACGACGTTTATCGTCAGGACGTTTTGAAGTCTCACTTCCTTTCAAATCGGATCCTAATCTTTTGGAATCATCCTTTGATACTGCCAAGAGGCGTTTTCTTGTGCTAGAGCGTAGATTCTCAACCGACAACATTATGAGAGAAATGTATCACGATTTTATGAAAGAGTATGTCGACTTAGGTCATATGTCCATTACGGACAATAAAATACCGAGCTCTCCTCATTATTTTATTCCGCATCAGTGCGTTTTGCGTCCTCAAAGCACTACTACCAAACTTCGTGTAGTTTTTGATGCCTCGAGTCGAACTTCTTCGAGAACTTCACTTAACGATTTGTTAATGGTTGGCCCTACGGTGCAAGAAGAATTATATTCGACGCTAATCCGTTTTCGATTCCATAAATTCGTTATCACTGCCAACATTGAAAAAATGTATCGTCAAGTTTTAGTTTGCGAGAACGATAGAAATTTTCAACTAATCCTTTGGAGACAAAATCCATCTGATTTGCTACAAGTGTTTCGTTTGAACACTGTTACTTACGGTACGTCTTCCGCACCATTTTTAGCAATCTGATGTCTTATTCATCTAAGCGATTTATACAAAGAGACTGCCCATAGCGTCAAAAGGTATTCGCAGCGATTTTTATGCTGACGATTTGTTTACTGGCGCCGATAGTTTTCAAGAACTGTTAACTATTCGAGACCAGGTGATTCAAATACTGAGTTCAGCTGGATTTAATTTAACCAAATGGTTTTCCAATCACCCCGATTTTAACCTTACTAATTGTAACGAAAAACTGTTACATAGTGATTCCGATTCGGCCAAAGCTTTAGGCATACACTGGGTTCCGAAAAATGATTCATTTAAGTTTTACTTGACTGGGATGAATCGATCCCCATGCGTTTAAATACTGTGTGGGAAAATTTCAAAATAAATTTGTCGAAAATTAATTCAATTATGGTTGCTGCATTTATATTAGGAGTAGTGACTCAAATGAACTTTTTTTGTGGGCTTCTTACAGCCAAATGAAAAGTCGCTCCACTCAAGACAAAATCTCTTCCGAGACTTGAGTTGTGTGCAGCGCACCTATTGGCTAAATTGTGGATTCAAATTAAAAACATGATGAGCTTTGAAATCGAGAGTGTACATTTCTAGACAGATTCAGAAATCACTTTACATTGGATTAAAACTCATCCATCCACTTTCGCAACTTTTGTATTGAACCGAGTTGCTGAAATACAAGAATACTACGACCGTGTTTCTTGGCGCCTAGTACCCACGAAGCAAAATCCGGCTGACACTGTATCTAGAGGATCTGATGTTGATGATCTAAAATACTCAATTTGGTTTGTTGGTCCTTCGTTTCTTCTCCTCGATAGCTCAAACTGGCCTGTTAACCATCATTTCGTGTTAACAGAGAATCAAGTGTCTTTAGAGAAAAGGAAATCCAATGTTCTCCTTACAGTAAAAAGTTCTCCAGAGGAAAATCACAAGAATATATTCTTGAAGTTGATGGACGATCGAATATTCAACATTTAACACCATTTATCCACAAGTTCACTGAAAATACGCGAAATTTTTCTATTACCGAGAAAAACTCTCTTTGTGAGACGCTATTTGCGCGATTTTCACCTCAATAATTGTTATGCTGGTACAAAGCATTGATAGCCCTTTTACGGGAGAATATTTGGCTTATAAATGCCAGAGAAGAGTGTGGCAAAATAGTGCGTGAATGTGTTCATTGCTACCGCTATAAACCAAAATTGATGACCCAATTAATTTGAAATTTACACACCGACAGAGTGAGAGCGCTACGTCCATTCTTAATTTCAGGCGTAGACTTTTGTGGTCCCGAGAATATTTCATTACGAATTCGTGGTAGACCTCCTATCAAAATGTATATAGCGGTTTTTGTTCGCTGCCAGGAGAGGACTCCCCCGGAAAATATATTGCGACAACGCCACCAACTTCGTGGGAGCCAGCCGAACGCTTAAAGATCTATACGAGGCGTTCGAGAACAAGGTCGACGTCGTATCATACGCAGCATCGTACAGGGTAGAATTCAATTCGGAGGACTGTGGGAAGCAGCCGTGAAGCGGGTGAAGCACTTACTTCTGCGAACCGTCGGCAATGCGGCGCTCACTTAAGAGGAAATGGCAACAATGCTCGCAGAGGTAGAGGCGGTACTCAACAGTCGCCCAATCGCACCGCTGTCTCCCGACCCCAACGACGGGGATGCGTTAACTCCGGCGCATCTGCTAATAGACGGGGGTCTGCGTTCGCTGCCGCCAGAATCCGTCAAAGACATCAGAGGCAACAAGATAACGTACTTGAAGCGATGGCGGATGCTCTACGCTCTCAAGCAGATGTTCTGGCGGGCCTGGTCGAAAGACTACGTCCTGGGGTTGCAAGGCAAGGCCAGGTGGTACACCGAAGAGCCGAACCCAAGAGTGGCTGACCGGCAAGTCATCCGCGTAATAGAAGGCCAAGACTGCAAGTTCAGAGTGGCGGAGGTAGACGGCAATAGGCGTTTATAAACGGCCGATATCCAAGCTCGCACCACTACCAGAAATTTGAAGACCTACGGTCCTTCAATGGGGCCGGAATGTTTGGTCACAAGCGTGGAGTTTTTTTACCTGTTTGGTTTTCTCCACATTGTTATCGCAATTTGTTTTTTATAAACACATTTTTAACCTTTTTTTAATACTTATTTTATTAATTGTTTTTTATAATTAAATTAATTTTATTAATTGCACAAACACAGAAAAATTGGTGAGGACTTATCAGGAATATATCTTTTGTAATAGATCACCTCTTTAACTCTAAAGCTTAAACCAGGTGGTGAGTCAGGGAACAGTGGCAGTTCTATCAAACATACCATATTTTGTTTATTTGGGCATTTATTTTTATTCCGGACAGTGTCATATAAAGAAAATAAAACCCAACTTTATGGACAAAATGTCCCACGTCTGACATTTTCTTTTTAAAAAGTCGCCAGATTCTTCTGAAAAAAACCCAAATTATAAGACACGATTCTTTAAAAAATATCAGGATGCTTTAAATTGTCCTAAACAAAAACTTTAGAAACCAATGCAATAGACTTAACTTGATATTTCAGCAAAAAGCAGCTTTGTCTTCTTATTGATGAAATAAATACATTTATTTTGCATAAACGATTAATCGGCAATTTTTCGGAGTAATCCACCCAAATAACCGATTAATCAATTTTTATAATTTTTCGAATAATGACTTAACCGAAACGACAGCAGCAAATCATTGCCAAGTTAAGTGGCGCGATTAAAGGTGAGTCAACTGAAGTACTCACCGCTAAACTGCTCAACGTGAAGAAGAATAATCAATCGGCAAATGCTTTTAATTGGTGCAACTTTTCACTTAAAGCAAATAAGACGAATGGTAACGTGGTTGCCATAATCGATACGAATATATAATGAGGCCGCGTATGCTATTTCTGAGGCATTGAAAAACCCGTGAAAATCGATTTTGGCATCTGGAACATACTCAAGCCATCTAGGAATTTGAACTTATACTAAAATTGGAGAAGATTAGCATGATCGTGAAGCGTTCCACATTTTTTTAATATTTCAAAACCAACAAATTGTAAAATCTGTATGGGGACATCTGCTTTTTTAATGGACTTTATCAGGGGTTTTCTATAAAATTATTTTAAGAAACATAAAGCAATATAAGAAAATTTTGATCTTCCTCGAAAAAACTTCTCATCTTCATCGGACAAGTTTTGCGAGGAACTGTTTGTAAATACCACAAAAAAAGACGAAAATGGTAGATATATTGTCTCCCATTCAAAGTTGGATACCCTGACAAGTTAACCATTGGTCAGTCTAGACATAATTCATATATATATTCACTTAGACCATATGTTTAAATTTGCTCCTCCCAATTTGTCCGGAAATTTAATGCATTATTATTTGCCTCATCATGCGGTGATTAAGCCAGAGAGCACAACTACAAAAGTCCGTGTAGTATTCAATGCTTCTTCAAATGGTTTAAGTCGACGATATTTTACATACCGGCCCAATTCTTTAATAGTGTTACAAGAAATTTCTACCACTAGAAATTTCTTCACACGAATTTCGACAACTGGAAAAATCTAGTGTAATAAACTGGAAATAACTATATTACCTGACTACTCATATAAATACAGGTACTTGGTGACGCAGTAGTTCAGTTCATAAGTAAAACGCAAAGTGTGAAGAACTAAAGTGTGGCTAACGTTTAGTCTATCTACATCGTGTAAATAAAGTATGCTATTGAATTGTTTTTCTGTAATTTTTAGTGTCTGTCATAAATAAATAGATCTATAAATAATTTCAAACAGTGTTTATTTTTTGCAATATAGAAAGAACTCGATTTATTTAAAAGGTAAATAAATTAACGAATTTATATAGGGTAAAATCGTAACAATTGGTGTCAGAAGTGGGATTGCAAAATAATAAGGAGGAGCTTAAGAAGGAATTGAGCAAATTGGCGCAACCGACAGCAGGAAATAAAGTCGAATTGCAAAAGAGGCTCATAGAGGAATTTGAGCGGCGTAACATTGGCATTGCTTCTTACGAGTTTGACGAAAAAGAAGAAATGGAGGTTAGTAGCCGTAAAACAGAAAGTAACATGGAGTTAAGCACAATGTTGGCTGCTATGATGCAAAAGATGGAAGACAACAAAAAACTGCTAGAAACTTCTTAAGCAGACAACATGAAAATGTTAGAAGCTTCTAGAAAGAAAACTACAAGATCTAGAAAATAAAGTAAATAATCTCCAATGTCAAGAGGGCCCAGTACGAATTATTCAGGAAAGTTCTGGTAGAGCAAAGGCCCCTACTTTTGATGGCAGCATACCGTTTAATGTTCTTAAGTTCCAGTTCGAGACAGTTGCCGCCAGAAATATGTGGAACAAGGAAGAAAAGGCTATAGAGTTGATTCTGGCCTTAAAAGGAAACGTTGCAGAAATTCTGGAAAGTGTGCCAATCACCTGCAGAAATAATTATGACAACATAATGGTGGCACTGCAGCGAAAATATGGTGGCGAACGCAAAAAAGAAATATACAGAATGGAACTAAGAGGTAGACTGCAGAAAGCAAATGAGTCATTGCAAGATTTTGCAACAGAGATTGAGCGGTTGGTACAGCTGACTTATCCAGGTGAAAATCATCCATTCTTAGATCAGTTCAAAATTGAAGCATTTGTGAATGGAATTCGGGATTCTGATGTGAGATATGCGGTGTGTGCTACGCAGAAATCGACTTTTGCTGAAACTGTCTCATTCGTGCTAGCCCAAGAGACTGCGAAGGTGATTTCGAAGTAACTGCTGAAAAAGATATAAGCACCAAGTTAACAGAGTTACAGAAGGACAAATGCTACAACTGCGGTAAAGTGGGACACTTTCAGCGAAACTGCAAAGCACCAAGAAAAATCATCCGGGTCGATCAGCAATCACCTAAAGAGTCACCGTTAAACTAAAAAGAGCTAGCACTACGGGGCATGAGCTAGCTACCACAACCGATTGCCCCACAACCTCCATATCAATAGCACTGCAGGGAAAAAGCAATATTACTGCTTATGAGTACACCAAGGCACAAAAGCACATTTCCACCATAGATACAGGAGCATCATCAGGCCCGATATAATTAGAAAGCCAGTTGAACCATTGCAAGGGGTAAGTTTGCGAACAGCTACTGGAGAGCAGGCTTCTGTCTATGGTAAGGTAAATGTGAAAATAACGATTGCCAACATAAGCGTCAGTCACGTATTTATTGTTGCTGATATTGTGGACGAAGTAATCATTGGTGCATATTTCATGATTAGTCACGGCATTAATCTGCATATGGGGCAAAAAGTTATGATTTGGCGCAATGCTGAAATACCCCTTGATGTTGGATATGAGCAAGCGGATCGAGTAAGAAAGCTAGTAACCATCAGTCATCAGAAGATACCGGCACGGTCAGAAACTTTAGTATGGGTGCGCATGGACGAGATTGTGAGGACAACAGCTTGTGGGTGGTAGAACCAACAGAAATAAAAAGTAACCTGGTAACAGCGAAATCCCTCTTGAAAACCAGCAAAGACAAAAAGAGTTCCTGTAAGAGTACTGAACCTATCAAATTGTGAAAAACTTGTCCGAGCGAACTCTGAAATAGCCAAATGTACTGCGCCGGAAGCAATAATCAGTTACGAAAAGAACTTGGAACCTTCCAACGCGTCCGTTGACGATCGAAAGATGCTGTCAGAATATTTGGGAAAATGGGTAAAAGAAAAGAAAGGAGTTAGTCAACGAAATGGAGCGTAGTGGAGTAATCGAACCATCTTCTAGCCCATGGAGCTCGCCTATAGTTTTAGTTAAGAAAAAAGATGGCAGTAACCGATTCTGTGTTGATTACAGAAAACTAAACGATATCACCAAGAAGGACAGCTATCCACTACCGAGAATTGACGACACTCTAGACACGCTAGCAGGAACCAAATGGTTCTCCACATTGGACATCCAGTGGTTATTGGCAAATAGAAATTTGTGACCAAGGCAAGCAGAAAACTGCTTTAGCACAGGTAATGGATTATGGCAGTTTAATGTGCTGCCCGTTGGACTCTTCAATGCTCTAGCAACATTCGAGCGATTATTTGAAAATGTGCTGAAAGGACTCCACTGGAAAACTTGCCTAGTGTACCTTGATGACATAATTGTCATGGGAAAAACTTTCGATGAACACCTGAAGAACTAAGCAGAAGTTTTAAGGCGAATATCTGTGGCTGGACTCAAGCTTAGCGCAAAGAAGGGTATATCAACCGATGAAGATAATATTCGGGCTGTAAAAGATTGGCCTTACCCGAAAAATCTGCACGAGTAGCGCAGTTTTCTAGGTCTCTGCACATACTACCGACGATTTGTACCAAATTTTGCCAGTGTGGCTGCAAGTCTACATGAGCTGACTAAGAAGGCGCGACCATTTCATTGGGGTGAAGCTCAAGAACAAGCATTCCTAAGGCTCAAGGAGTTATTATGTACGGCACCGATTCTTGGATATCCTGTGGCCGGGGAAAATTTTGTGCTGGATAGCGATGCAAGCGGATACGGAATAGGAGGAGTGCTTTCGCAGGTTATCAATGGAACAGAAAAAGTCATAGGCTATTGCAGTCGAGTACTTTCGAAGCCTGAAAGAAACTACTGCGTAACGCGACCTGAACTCTTGGCGGCGGTAGAATGTATAAAGCACTACCACAAGTATCTGTATGGTCAGCACTTTCAACTAAGAACCGACCATTCAGCACTCAGGTGGCTGCTGCAATTTAAACAACCAGAAGGGCAGCTAGCTCGTTGGATTGAACGACTTCAAAGTTATGATTTCAACATCGAGCACAGGAAAGGCATAATGCATTGCAATGCGGACGCCCTTTCAAGACGCCCCTGCAATTTAGAGTGCAAACATTGTTCGAGGGCTGAAGGGAAAGAGTGCATCGTTGATATAAGACTAACGCATATTGAGTCAAGTGAAGCCTGGTCAGCGGCGCAAAAAAAATACCCCATACTGTCAAAAATTATGTCAGCAAAAGCAGAGGACAGGAGGCCTACCCGTGAACAAATCAGCTGAAAGTCCGCTAATGAAGGCGGATTGGGCCCAGTGAAACAGTCTACGGGTAATTAATCACTGCTTATACCGTATATGGGAAAGTGAGACAAAGCTAATTGTGGTGCCGTCAAGCAAAATAGACGAAGTGTTAAAAGAGTTCCATGATGGTCCTAGTGGTGGTCAATTCGGTATCACGAAAACCATAGAGAAGTTATAACAACGATTCTACTGGGTCGGCTGCCAGCAAGCTGTAAGCGACTGGATAGCAAATTGCGCGCAATGCATCGCAGCTAAATTACCAGTAGGGAGAAGTCGTGGGCAACTTCAACAATACAACTCGGGTGCCCCATTTGAGCGGATAGCAATGGATGTAGCAGGCCCTTTCCCTGTCAGTGATTCCGGAAACCGTTACGTTCTTGTGGTGATCGACTATTTTAGTAAATGGCCTGAGGTATGCGCTATACCGAACCAGGAAGCCAGAACGATAATAAGCGCATTTGTGAACAACTGGGTGTGCCGGTACGGTGTTCCGATAGAATTACACTCTGACCAGGGAAGGAATTTAGAATCTGCTATCTTCAAGGAAATGTGTGAGTTGTATGGAATAAGAAAAACAAGAACCACCCCGCTGCAGATGGTATGGTCGAAAGATTCAATCGCACTTTAGAGGAATACTTAAGAAAAGTGGTCAGTACTCATCAGAAGGATTGAGACGAACACATCCCCAAATTTCTGCTGGCATATAGATCGGCTATTCACGATTCCACCTCCCGGACGCCTGCAAAAATTATTTTCGGAACGGAACTTAAATTGCCTGGCGATTTAGAATTTTGTGTTAAGCTCTCAGCTATAGATAAAGACAGCGACAATGCTTCCCGGGAACAAGAAGACCTTAACGAGCTTCATGAGTTTGTGCGCAATCGAATTAAAATAGTCAGCGATAAGATGAAGGCGAGGTACGATCGAGCAGCGAATTCTGAAGGATTTGATGAGGGCGAGTTGGTTCTGCTGTTTAACCCGCAACGAAAGAAAGGATTATCTCCCAAACTACAAACGCATTGGGACGGACCCTATAGAGTAATTAAAAGATTGAATGATGTGGTATACAGAATACAAAAAGATCAGAGCCCAAGATCCAAAATGAAGGTTGTTCATCTAGAACGACTAGCCAACTATGGAAAGGAATATGTCTGTTCGGGACGAACAGGCTTAAGTGGGCGGCAGTGTTACAAGAAATTTCATCACACGAATTTTGACAGCTGGAAAAATCTAGTGTCGTAATAAACTGGAAATATCTAGAATACCTGACTACTCATATAAATACGGGTACTTGGTGACGCAGCAGTTCAGTTTATAAGTAAAACGCAGAGTGTGAAGAACTAAAGTGCGGCTAACGTTTAGTCTATCTACGCCGTGTAAATAAAGTGTGTTATTAAAGTGTTTTTCTGTAATTTTTAGTGACTGCTATTAATAAATAGAGCTATAAATAATTTCAAACAGTGTTTATTATTTGCAATATAGAAAGAACTCGATTTATTTAAAAGGTAAATAAATCAACGATTTTATAAAGGTAAAATCGTAACAATATGACGACTCTTTTGTTACACAAATGGCGATTTTTTAGATATGTTTTTAATGCGGATATTCAGAAAATGTATAGACAAATCCTTGTCAATCCGGAGCACACGAATTCTTTTCCAACGAATTCTTTTTCTAATTTCTTTAATTTTTGAATTTAATTTTTTTTATAAATTATTTTAGTTAAAATTATTTTATTGTATGGTGGTTACATGTGCTGTACCACTTAAAATGCAAAATGAATATGTCTACTGCACTATCAAACAAATAAAAAGGCAAAAATCAAACGAACCTGTTGAACTTGTTAAACTGATGAGTGCGAAAAAATTGGTACATATTCCAATACGAATGGGCCAACAATGCGGTTTGGTTGGATGAAATCTAAAGAAAAGAGGTGCCTCGATTGCTTTTGAACCAAAATCACCAATTGATCAGTAATTGCAGTAATAAATTCAAATGAAAATAAGGAAGGAAGCAAATACGAAGTGGAATTAAACAATTTGGAAATACGTCTTACCAGTCGAATGGATGATGCAAAAAGAGACAGTAGACTTTTTGTTCGGACGGAAATAGTATCTACGACCCTTGACTGTCTGATTTGACATTTGATTTATAGCATATTTGACATAGCAACAGTCGAATATGGTATCATGTTATATTAATAATATTTGATAACGCGGACAGATTTTTCTTGCTGATTTTGTTGGTCCACTGAAAACGAAAATTAAAAGTAAAAAGAATATGATTTGCAACCGATTCCAACTCAAAACATTGATTTAATTAGAATAAATGACATGAAATGTATATAATTAAAAAATTAGACTTAAAATAATTGAATTTATTTAGACTGAAAATAATTGAATTTATTTATTTACAATGCAATAAGCCAAAAAGGCATTGTTATCTCACTATAAATTTTTATCGACCTGAAAATATACGGCTATCATTGTTAGAGTTAAGTATCGACAAATAAATAATGGTATTTCAAAAGATTTTTCGAACTCTTTTTCTATACATAGTATTAAAATAGAGAGAGAAAATACAAACTTAAAAATGCAATATCTTTTGATTTTGACCTGATCTTTTAAAACGGAGTATACCACTGCTTTACGGGCCAAAATCAAATTGGGTTGTCTCGGCGTTTTTCTGTGTCATTCTGACGTACTTACAGTGTAATTATTAATACGTTTTCATTTGACTTAAATGATTATAAATATTTTGAGTATGCAAACCTGCATTATATTTACTATCTGTCTTTCTACTGAAATTCTCAATGAATTTTTAAAAAGTTACTTTCAGGGAGAAAATTTGAGTTAACCGAGTCAAATGAATAATCATATAGTTCTGTTTTATATATGGTGATTTTTTAACCGTTTGTTTTGAAAAAAAACAGAAAATTTGCAAGTTAATGAAATATTTATTTGGGGCGATAAATGAATGTCTGCCACTTACTTTTTAAATATTATTTCATGTAAATGTTGCCCGCGGCTACGCCGTAGGTGGTCCATCCGTGAGCTCATATTTTGGCATACTTTTCCAGCATTTCGGCCGGTATCTAATCTAACCAATGGCAGCTGAAATGTTCTCTTACAGAACTGGCTTGTTCCTGTACTCGAGAGACTTCACGTATCCCCATTAAAAATAGTCTAGTGATGTAAAATCGAATGATCTTGGACTACTCCAAGAACTAGTCCAATGGACTACTCCAAGACGTGAGATTCATTGCTCACCAAACTCGCCTCTCAATAGGTTCATGGTATCGCGTGAGTCACACTGTGTTGTTACAATCACATGTCAGCCAAGTCCAATTCTACCATTTTGGGCAAAAAAAGTCGGTAATTATCGCACGGTACATGCTCCATTGACTATCGGCCCACAAACCGCACTATACAGTGCAACTTTCAGGGTGCATTGTTAGCTCTTGAACTGCCACTGATTGCTCTACACACCAAATTCGGCAATTCTGTTTATTGACGTACCCATTGAGCCAAAAATGAGCTTCGTCGCTGAAGACGATTTTTCGATAGAAAAATGGATCTTCCTGGCTTTAGTTCTTGCAGCAGCTGTATTTTGTATGGGTTCTTCCCAGCTCCAGCGGTTTTGGCAGCGCGTCATTGGGGAGAATTTTATTCTCCTCCCCGTTAGATTTTCCAAAAATCACGTCTTAGCTGATATCTACACTGGAGACGGGGAGCCTGTATACCAAACTAGGTCCAACGGTTTAGGCAGGTCGTAAAGGGGGAGACTCTTCGCTCTTTAAGCCCCCATTTTTAAGTCACTGGCCAAAATTCTAAAATGTACCTTATCAAGGAGTAAGCACATACTCCCAGGAAGGCATATTTCACATTGCAGTTTCATAGCTATAGGGGTTTGGGCAGGCCGTAAAAGGGGAGTTTTGTCACCTTTTTGTCCCTCCCCGAAGGAATTTCCAAAAACCCTGTCTTAGCGGATGCCTACCACGAAAGGCAAAGCTACATACCAAATTTCAGCTTCCTAGCTCCAGCGGTTTGGACTGGGCGATGTTGAATAAATCAGCCAGCCAGTAACGTTATTCCTTTATTATGAACTAGCGGGCAAAGCTCGCTACGTTGTTAGCGTAGAAAATGGATGCCGGGCTAACGCCCGGGAATATACGGTGTTCCTAGATAATTACCCGGAGCCCCCAATTTTTACCATGCCCCAGACCAAAATTCTAAGATGTACCTCAATAATGAGTTAGCCCATACTCCAGGTAACACATATTTCAGGTTTTTCCCTTTGAACCCTCATTTTTACCATGTACCTGGCTAAAATTCTAAAATGTAGCTGATCAATGAGTTAGCACATACTCCAGTTCACATATTTAAAATTTCATGTTTCTGTCTAAATCGGTGTGGACAGCCCGTTAAGGAGGAGACTGTTCACCTTTTTGTCCCTCCCCGTACACACTTCCAACAAAAATCCGACCGTCCACACTGCAGGAGGAACCTTTGCACCAAATTTCAACTTACCAGCTCCAGCGGTTTTGGCAGGACGTCTAGGGGGAGAATTTTCGCTTTTTCGCCCCTCCACGTTAGATTTTCCAAAAGTCACGTCTTATCTGTTATCTACACTGAAGAAGGAACCTGCATACCAAATTTTAACTTTCTTGTTTCAGCGGTTTGGGCAGGCCGTTCGGGGGGAGACTTTTCCTCTTATTGCACCTCCCAGTAGGATTTCCGAAAATCCAACTTGGTTGCACGTCTACGCTGGAGTGGAAACCTATGTACCAAATTTTACCTGCCCAGCTCTAGCGGTTTTGGCAAGTCGTTGGATTTTCTAAAATAGACATCGTAGCTGTTATCTAAACTGGAGAAGCAGCCTGCATACCGAATTTCAACTTCCTAGGTCCAGCGGCTTCGCCAACCTGTTAAAGGGGAGACATTTAATCGTTTTAAACCCTACTTTTTACCATGTCCCTTGCTAAAATTCTAAAATGTAGCTTATCAGTGAGTTCATACTCCAGGTAATACATGTTTTAAATTTCAGGTATTTTAATATTTCGGTGTGGGCAGGCCGTTATAGGGGAGATTTTCCCCCTTTTTGCCCATCCCCGTAGGAATTTACAAAAATCCTACCTGGGTGGATAACTACACCTCAGGTGGGTAAAATATACACAATTTCAACCTTCCAGCTCTAACGGTTTTGGCAGGCCTTTGAGGGGGAGAATTTTACCCTTTTCTCCCCCTCCCCGTTTGATTTTTCAAAAATCACGTCTTATCTGTTATCTACACTGGAGAAGGAGCCTGCATGCCAAATATCAACTTCCCATGTCCAACGGTTTGAGAAGGCCGTCGAGGGGGAGAATTGCACCCTTTTCTTCCCCTCCCCGTTGGATTTTTCAAAAATCAGATCTTAGCTGTTATCTACACCGGAGAAGGAGTGTGCATACCAAGTTTCAACTTCCCAGGTCAAACGGTTTGGAAAGGCCGTAAAGGGGAAGACTTTTCGCCCTTTAAATCCCAATTTTTACCACATCCCTGTTCAAAATTCTAAAATGTACCTTATCAAGGAGTTAGCACATAATCCCAGGAAGGCGTATTTCAGGTTTCTAGCTAAAGGGCTTTAGGCAGGCCGTTATATGGGTTTTTACCCCTCCCCAAAGGAATTTTCAAAAACCCCGTCTTAGCGGATGTCTACGCCGGCATGTGCTGTTACAATTACGTTGTAAATTTGATCATCACCAATTAATGCCCCAGGATGTCCTAATTCAGTTTGAATTAAAATTCTTAGTGAAGTTCCTACTATTCCTGATCATGCAAATTCGCACATTTGCACTTTTGCAAATTTGCGCTTTTGAAAATTTTCACAATTGCAAATTTGCACATTTTCAGGGATGAAAATGGGATTTTTGCCCCTCCCCGAAGGAATTTCCAAAAACTCCGAAGGAATTTCCAAAAGGATGTCTACGCCGGAGGAGGAACCTACATAAACAAAATTAAATTAAATTTATGTTTTTTGTTTGCAAAATAAAAGAAAAAAATATTAATGAAAATATATATATGTTTTTTTTAAAGTTTCATAAAATATATAATTATCTTTTAAAAAATTTAAAAAAAAAATCTTTTTATTTACCATTTATTAAATGTTTTTCTTACTTTTTATTGTAATGAAATTTTTTTGCTTTTTCTGATTTATTCTACATCAAAATAATCATTGTTGAATCGAACGAATATGAATGGTATGAAAACGACCGATGATTAAATCAGACACAGTAAGATGCATGTGGTTTGATTTATTTAAAATCAGCAACGAATATGTGTATTTGAACCGAATGTTAATTCAGGTGTTGATTGCGTATGAAAGCTTTGCAATCAGCAGTTGCAGTTTACTGGTCCCTACGTAAAATCTTCCAGGTGGTCGAATAACACAGGCCGAATTATTGACAACGGCGACGAATTGACATATCGCGATCTTCATTGACAGTGGCCGATAAAGCAGCAATATTCTCCTCGGTACGCACTCTTCGCATACGGATTGGTGGGTTAATGTCCAATAAAGTGAAACTGGTGCGAAATTTGGTCACAACATTTTGAATAGCCCGTTCGGTGGGTCGATTATGACGACCATAAAATGGACGACCATAAAATGGACGACCATAAAATGGACGAATCTTTACATATTGTGGGTTTTTAGACATTTCTAGCACGCTTTTCATAAATGATTTCGCGAGATATTTTTTATTTTACAAATAAATACAACTCTCCCGCAAATTTATTGCAATTTATATACATATAAGATGAACTCCCTTGAAAAATTTTGCAAAAACTGTTTTTATATCGAATTTTTAGTAAAAACACCTTACGTCAACCGCAATCAGGCCCATTAAGTCCAGAACAGTTGTTGTCCGTCATAGGGTGGAAGGTAGGCGAACTTATTGAAGCTTTCTCTTCATAGCCTGTTATGTTATTTTATTTAGGCTATAATAACACCGATAAAACAGTTAAATTTACGTGAATTTTTTAAAATTACGTTAGCCCTGGAAACACTGTTCCTAGTAAGAACTCGATAAAAATAATAATTGCTTATTTAACATTAATTTTATTTTTAATTATTAGTAAAAAATACACAGTTAATACAATTGATATGATGTCAAAACACTATGACATTGGACATAATATTTGTTACTTTTGATTAGTAGATTATTTCGACGTATAAAATTGAATCACGTTAAAAATTATTAGACACAAATAGTTTCTGTAAAAGGATTACAGAATTTAAAAGACACAATTTCAGGCATAATTTCTAAAAGTAGTAAATAAGCTGTACAAGACACGTAAAGTAGATTTTAAATCCATATTAACAATATCTGTTAAAAAAACAAAGGCAAATATTTAGTGTATGTTATTGATTTTTCATAATTATTTTTTACCTTCTGGCCGAGCCTTGGGTTTTGGCAATCCTGCATCTTGCATTAAATCAAATGAAAATGCAACATTGCTCACCATTTGATCAGTGTCCTGTGGTGTCAAATGAAATTCATGAAGGGCGACAAAAAATCCGCCAAGCAAACCCATTATCAGACATAGGTAGACGCCATCACGGAAATCACTATTTAAATCACTTATTTCAAAATTCAATTTTGATAAGTGTTTGTTAACAAAGGTAATTAGGGACTTTTTAACAACAGCTAATTTATCGGGAGCACAATCAAACAAAGTATCGAAGGCATCCTTTTCACAACGCATACCAACGTCATCGTACTCTGATGTGATTTGTTCTTGAAATTTTCTGTAATATTATTAAATGAATGAAATTTTAAACCAAACAGAGGCTGAAACAATACTTACTGTGCGTTTAATATACCAGCACTTTTTTGAGCAATTACAACTGTAACGAATACATTTTCGGGTAGACGAATGGGTGCTCTAAAATGTCTAACTAAAGCTACTAGCAAATGTAGAATAGCTACTATATTTTTTGAATGAACACTTTCCACAGACCACTTTGGTATTTTTTGATGAAATCCTAATGTCTATAAAAGAAATTAAAATGTATGTAAATTAATATAAATATTTAATAGTGAAGTTTTATTTTATATTCGATCTTTTTAATACTTGTGTATATGTATGAAAATGTATTTTTAGTCTGGTTCGAGATCATAGAAGATTCAAATGAAAAACTTTAATTTTTTATTCAGTAATCATGGAGAATACACATAAAAATTTATTTAGAATGGAATGCATTTTCTGGTCAGCTACGACCTTCATCAACATTCTTTGTGCCATTGAAAGTGCTAATTGTAATATCTCTTATTAACCTACAACTCAAAGGAAAATGCTATTAATGCTAACAACCAGTTTATTTATTGAGCTTAGATGAAATTAACTTACTGTTTTTGTGTTTTTACATTCTCCATTATTACTGTAATGTGAAAACACAAAAATAGGAAATAGATTTCATCTAAACTAAGAGTTGTGAGCTAATAAGAGATATTTACAATTAGCACTTTCAAGGCACAAATAACGTTGATGAAGGTCGTAGCTGTAGGCTAGTGCCTACATACTTTTTTCTGTGTATTCTCCACGATTACTAAATAAAAAAAATACTAATTTTTTTTATTTGAACAAATTCGAACATTAAAATTAACTTAAATATTAGCTAATTGCTGATTTGGACATATAGTAATAATGAAGAATGTAAAAACAAAAAAAATAGAAAAATTATTATAAATAAAGTGCTGAATTTTTGCTACCGAACTGGTTTATTCGCTATATATCTCCCATCAGAAAAGGAAATGTTTTAGCGCAATATATATAAATTTCGTATAAAAATTGTTTCGCGAGAAATAATTAAAATTGCAAATAAACCGTCGAGATAAATTTGCTTACAACCACGTTTTCCTTCATAACTCAGGAACCAAATGAGGAGAGGCCTTAGTTTTTAACATATATTTTTTTTTCAGAATTTTAAAAAAATTGGATTTTGAGATATGGGTCTTTAAACATTAAACTTAAAAAAAATACCTTTAACCTTTTAATACAAAAAAATTTAGGACGCCATATACCACGCCATATGCGTTCGCCTTTAAAATGGTACCAATTTTAGGTTGTATAGTTTAGAAGTTATGGGCGACTTTGTGTGGACACTTTTTCGATATTTTGACATTTTTGCCAATTTTCATGACGTCATATTTAAAAAACCGAAAGGGTTTGGGGTCGATTTGATTTGATCAACACTACCCATTTACAATATTTGTGGTGAATTTAATTAAAATCGGAGATGACAATATGATTTGATTCGCGATAGAATAATTTTTTTTAAATCACGAAGGGTTTCATGGAATTTCTAAAAAACAGCCTCCTCGGGATGTCTTCCGGACCTGGCACATTTTTATTTTCGCAGTATATTTGTATTCTATTAGAGCAAAAATTTTGTCCGTTTTGCCTTTCTCGCTTAGTTTTCGTGATACCGAAACTAGATTCGGTAGGTCCCCGACAGGGTGACTATTTTTATTTATCAATTTATATGATAAAACATATAAATTAACCCACTCCGATAATACAAATTTCGTTTCTGTTTTATAAAAATAGATACCTCGGGATGTCTCCCGGACTTGACCTAATTTAATTATCGCAGTATATTAAAACTCTACCAGAGCAAAATTTTTGTCCGTTTTGTCCCATTTAGCTTAGTTTTCGAGATGCCGGTCATTTAAAAATTACCATTCTACAAAATGGCGAATATCTAGAAAACTAAGCGAGATTTGCAAGTTGATTTTAATGTTTTTTTATTTTGTTTTAAATTAATTTTTTTTTTATTTCGCAAATTTAAAAAAAAATATTTTTGAAATGATTTGATTCAATTGAATCAAAAAAGATTCAAATAAAATTGATTAATCAACTATGATTTTAAATCTGATTTAATAAATTGCCGATTTACAAAAAGAAATATTTTTTTCGCGAATTAATTCATAAAGATTTATCATTTTTCAAGGTCTGGCAGTTATTGTTTTTAAGCTACCAGCACAAATCTATTCTAATAGATTTCCAATAGGTTTTTTGTTTTTGGCTGACAGAGCCAATTTATACTATTTAATTTTTATATTGCTGAGGCAGAAACATTAAATTGATGCTTAAACTGTTTAAGCAGCATCATGTTTATTTTTGTAGTTCAAGTTAAAGCATATAAACAAAATAAAAACTTCTTAAAATAATGACTGGCAGTTTTTGAATAACGAAAGTTATTTAATGACTAGTACTGGAACTTTTTAAACTATTGAAAGTTAAAAGAAAAACCTCTTAACGGAACGCAGTCTTATATTCACTGATTTAAACTAATATGGAATCAAACATAAAAAACAGGGAAGCTCCTACTCCTTAAAATATACGTGCCCAAAGTTGGATCATAAAACAAAATACACTTTACATATGTGTAAAATTTCTTAAGAGATTTAACTAACAATTTTAAATTTATATATTTTCCCCAATAGTTCAGATAGACGCATATTTTGTGGGTGTTAAATAATTACTTTAAACTACTCAAACTACTTTAAAAATATATACTTTTTTGTATAAAAAAAATTATTATATTTTATTATTTGGAATAATTAAAAACAAAAATATAAAAATACATATTGGCTTAATTTGCTAAATTTTAAAAAAATTCTTACTGATCCCTCATACCTGATTTTATAAAACATTGGAATTTTAGCACATTTAATTACTTAAATGCAATTAGTATTTTCCCGATAAATACGAAAACAGCCTGCTGATTTTTAATACATTTTTAAAAGCTTACCAATTGCAGTTATATTTTATTGACATGAAAGTCCATATTTTGCTTCATCGATGTGCATCATTACAATATGTAAAAAATTTACTGAAGTTATGTAAAGAAAAATACATAATTTTTTTACTAGTTTTAACTTTTATAATAAAAAAACATGTATGTTAATGTAGTATCAAACTAAATAATAATATTGAGTATTTTAAAAAAGAAAAAAACTAAAATATGTTTAAACATATTGTAATGGTGGATATTTGTGAAGCAGTATGTAGTATTTTAAATAAAGAAAAGTTCATTGGTCTGAATAAGATAGATGATGCAACTAAAGTAAACATAATTTGATTATTTGGGTTGAGCAGAAATTATTAACAATTTGCTAAACAAAATTATCATTTTAGTACACTAAAATAGGTTATGATAACATTTCTTTTTTAGTTGGCAACTTACATGATTGACAGCATTTAAAACAATATTGAGTTTTTGTCTTTGACCCTCTTCGGATTGAGTGACTTCAAGAACATCCAGCTTTTTTCCAGTTAATTTTTCCCATAATTTGTGCAATACCTATTTGAAATATTTTAAAGCTTATTGATACTACGCCTTATCAAAGAGCGGCTATAGGTATGCTACCGCTATTTGATATGCTGTGATATCTTCTTTGCATTATTTGCCCATTATTTTAACTTTAATTAGGGGTGGCAAATTTACCGATATTTAAGAAAACCGGTAATTCGATAAAAAAAAATTTACCGTTTTTTTATAAAATACTAAATATTAAGAACCTATTTACTGAGAGCAACAAAAAACCATTAGAAGTATGTATATATCTTTTTAAAACAAGGTCGGTTACAGCACAGTTTAAAAGTTCTTTTCTGGACTAGCTAAAAATAAATAAAACAATAAAAAAGTATTTTTATAAAATAAATTACAATCTATTTAAACAAAAAAACATAAACACTCCACATATAAAACAAAAAATAGTTAGTTTGACCTAACCTATAGCCTCAAACTTCACTTTTCATGGAGCATAAATTATTTATTAAAATATGCCATTAAAAAGCACATTACGCTTAATGTTTCGTCGTTCAAATTGCTTCGGTATTTTGTGTCAATAAAACCTGCTGCCGAAAAAGCTCTTTCCGACTGGTTGGGCGAACTGTTGAAATGTACTTTTGGAGCTTGTTTAAATAATTTCCTTTAATATTTTGCTCATTGAAATATGCCATTTATTTTCTTACTATATGTAAGAGACCGGATGATGTCTTTGGATCACTAATCTCTTCGTGAGCAATATTTTTCATTTTATTTTTAATAATTAAATTCAGTCTTTCCTTTATTAACATATCTTGACCCAATGTCGATTCTGCTGATGAAACCGTAGATTAAATTGTTGACTTTGTCACACACTTCGACAACTTTAGGTTCTGTAGTTTCGAAATAGTTTTTTAAAAATTGTTCAATAGTTTCAACAATTTTTTTTTCCATAGTTACTTTACTTTTTGTATTAAAAATGTCATAACTCTTTTCACTATTTGAAGTTGTACGTCATTCATGAAGATAAGAATATATATCAGAATATACGGTTCATCTCTCTCTTTTTCGAAGTATTAAATCTTGCTTCAATTAATTACTTAAGAAATTTTTTTGATAGCTTAGTTCATCCAACATGAACTTAAGTGTCAAATCTGCAACATATAAATAAGTGTCCCTTGAACACTGCTATTTTAACAGGTTGCAAAGCAGTTATAGTATTTAATACAACATTGAGATCTATTTCGAATTTAATATGGATTAGACTCTTACGAGCTCAATTTTTAATTTCATAAATTCTTTCCAACATTATTAAAAAACTGCTCCACCGTGTCTTTGTGTCAAGGATTAGCGAAAGTTCTTTTTTTAATTCATCCTTAAAATCGTTTTTAAGGATGTCATATTTTGTATACAGTACCTTTATTACTGATAACTGGATACCGTGAGCTAAACTTATTTGATGATTTACTTTATGTAATCTGCCAACCTTTTTTGTAACTGTGGCCCCATAGAAATTATATTTCCAATCGCAATGCCGAATTCTTTAAGTTTATTTTCAAGATACGTAATACATTTTTCAGCAGGCATCGATCCTTCAAACCTAACCAATCCCAGATTCCAAAATACATTATCATACGAGTGGACATTCATAAACCGTCGACTTTTCACAGACGACCATTCATCAAAAGTCAAGCTGAATATTTCAACACGAGCTATTCTTTCGGATAATTCGGCAACGGTTTGTTTGCAGATTTTGTCACCATACTGCAATACCATTTTCTTCATTGTATTTGGAGACTTTGGGCAATCATGTCCTTTGGACTTTAAGAATTGCTGAAGATCGTATAATGTGCAAATCTTTTCAGTTATAAGCAATCTCTTGCTGTCAGCCATGCTAAAACAGCTGGAAAGGAGTCGTCAATCGTTTTAATAATATTCAAATAATCATAAATTTCGGATCGAGAATTCGTATCATTCGTAACGGAAGTTGTAGAAATAATTTTAGAGCAGCTATCTTCTCCATCATCGTCTTGGACTCTTTTCAGAAGATTAATGTTATGTTTTCTGATGAGGTGATTATGCAAACCACTTGTGCTGACGCCAGAACATTTTATAAGTTTTTGCATGCATTGCATATAGCTGAATCGTCAGCTTTTGTACGTAAGAAATTAATCCATAATTTCTTTGGCGCGTTAGACATCATAGAAGGTAGGCTAATTTTTTTTGAATAATCAATATAAATATTGAATATGACTTATAACAAAGATTTTTTCCTGATATACATACTTACTCAACATAATAAAAATATAAAATATTATTATTTTCAAAGGTTTGTTGTACTTAATCAGGCAAAAAACCAAATAATTTAAAATACTCCCAAACTCACTATTTAACACTTTAACCACGTCACCAGACGCGAGCAGAAATAAACTGAATATGATTAATAAAAAATACTAATGTACACTTGCTCTGCTCATACATAGATAAATAAAAAAGTAGGCTGCATTTTCAAATTTTGTTATTATAAAAAATAAAATTATAACACACAAAATCCTAATTATTATAACGTAAACATTTTTATTCAATCAAGTTATCTTTGACTTTTTAAATTTAGATTTTTAGTTAATGCATGTTACGTACAGGGTGGGCCATTTAAAATTTTAAATTTGAATCGGCTATAAAAAAAAGTGATGATTGTTTTTTCAAATTTCTGGTTTTATTGGAAAGGTTGAACTTTATCACTGGCTCGGTAGTACCTCATTCGTTCAACCCAATTTTTTAGCACATTTTCGATTGTTTCGGCTCGAATCTCTTCAATGGCAACTTTGATTTCAGGTTTCAACTCCTTACTTGTCTCTGATGGTTTGCGGAAAATTTATCCTAAATGGCTCTACACAGAAAATAATCCAAAGGGCTCAAATCACAGCTCCGAGGTGGCCAATTGGCATCACAATTTCGGCTGATTATTCGATTTTTCAAAAACAGTGCGTAAAATATCGATGGTTGCGTTGGATGTGTAAAAGGTGACCCCGTCTTGTTGAAACCAAATGTCGTCCATGTCATTCTCATGACACGGTAACGCTCACCATTGACGGTAACGGCTGCTCCTTGCTCATTTTCGAAGAAAAAAATAATTTGAAAATTACCGGTAATTACTTTTGACCAATTTACCGGTAATACGACCCCTATTGCCAATAGCTTAAGTTAAGATGTTAACGGACATATAATTAGCTTTACGTTATTATAAGTATACTTAAGCTAAAAGTGACCGATAAGTCAAAGGTAAGTTTATCTTACCTTTATCTTTTAACGTATCTTTTAATTACATTTATATTTTATTTTTCTTTTTTTGTTTATTGTAAGAAAATAAATAAATTAAAGTACGTCGTTGCCACTAAGTATTTTTAAGAATTATTTTACCTTGTCAAAAGTAATCGGTTTTTGCTCTGGTAATGCCATAAATTTCAAAAAAAAAAATATTTTATAAGGAAGATGTGATAACTAAAAATAGTTAAAGGTCACTTTAATGCTCACTTTAGCTAAAGTTACTTTTAACTAACACGTACCTTAAAGGCAAGTTATAATAATGGGCCTAAATCTTTTTATTTTCTTCATTATTCGATTCAGAATTATAATCGAGAAGAAAAAACATTTTATTTTAATATATACATATGTATTTATTTTTTCCAAACAAAATTTTTTCATCGAAAATTGTATATTATTAAAATTGTCGATAAATAGTCAACGTCGTCTTAAGACTGTTAGAGAATACCAAATTGGTGTTGACGCTGAGTTAAAGTGATGTTGACTTTAAATTTACGACGATGTTGACGACGCCAAATGGAATAAGGGCTATTGTATTTAGTGTGGGTACGAGCTGGCTAAATAAAATCGAAACAAACTTCGTCATTTCCCGAGCAATTTCACTTTGAATCTTAAAATTCAATTCGTCGACATCAATGTTTTTTGCAGCCAATATAACATGTTCACTCAACCAATAATCATTTTTCTAATTTTGTTTCCAAACAAACACCTTTCGGATGAGTTCGGATTTTGATTCAATGAACCGGCAGAAAGCGACGGTAAATTGAATACAGCCGGTCGGCATGACAACGGGGATTTTGCCGTTGCCATTAGAATCATCGCACTCCCAAACCGGCTTTGATTGTTTCCTAAATCTTGCATGGTTTTGTATAATGCCTCCAAAGACTTTTTATGCGCTATTGTACACTCATCCCAAACGATCAGTTTGCTTTGCTGTAAAACTTTGACCATCGCACTGTTGCACGTTGGATGTAATTGATTTACATATTGAATGGCAGCTTGAGTGCTGAATGAGCAGTTCGACCGCATTCCAACAATGTAGCTGCAATTCCTGATGAAGCAAGAGCAATATCACTCTACGAGCGTATCGTTGCCAAAATCAAAGCGCATATTTTTGTTGTCGATTTAAGAGTGGAACGATCGTTCGAACTGATTTCTCAAAGCATCGCAATCATATTATTTTTCGCGCCGCAACTGTTGATTAAATGCGTCGTGCATCGGAGGATTGGAAGCTGTCATGCCTCACATAATACCTTGTTCGGCATCATCAAGCACATGTCCTCAAGTAATATCAACGCCTCTTTGTAAAATTTCTCGCTCAGTTGAAAATTTGGATTTGATGTTCTAATACGCATCTGCTGCAAAATATTATAGCACATGGCATATTTGTATTTGCTCCACAAATTAGTCGGTTTGGATGGGAAGCTTGTTGAGATAATTATCGAAAACAATGTTCGTATTTGATGAGCATTTGACGAATGCACAGCATCTCCGAGGGTGTAATCCCAATGAGTGTCAATCGCAAACGTTGACACGCTTCTCTATACGTGCTACAAAATTCACTATTTATAGTTCGCAAATCTTGAAATGATATTGGGCCTCGAACGTTGATTAAAAGCAAAAGGTATATTTCAAATTGTTCTCTAGAATTAGTATCAATGGTCAGATAATTGACTACGTTAGTTCTCTTAAATGTCTAGGAGTTATTATTGATTCTAATCTTAATTTTAATAATCATATTGATTCACATGCAAAAAGGGTTTGTTTTACTTTGAGGACATACACATCAAGGTATAACATATAAGATATCTTTAAGCTCTTCCCTGCTAATGTATGTACGTGAACGAAATAAACTGTATTATTTTAATGAATAGTAATTTTAATAAAATCAGTGATCAGTCAATGTATTATTTTTGGTACCGTTTGCAATTTCTGCCTGGGTAGGTGTTAGCATTTAAAATCGATAATTCGTAATTTAAGGGACACACTTTTGTATATACATTTAATGAACATTATTAAATTACCTGACCATCGTACATATCTTCATCTATACTTTGAACTATAATACGCTGTTCGGCCAATTCGTCATTTATCCAATCAATTAGAATCTGTTGCAGTTTTCTTACTTCAGGATCATGCATCGACTGAGGATCTATTACAGCCCGCTGTTCATGATCACCTGCCAATATTATCAGTAAAGTTTAGTATTTTTTTACAACAACAAATCACTTACGTAAGGCATAATCTTCCGGGGGTATGTCAAACTGACTAGGTGATCCTGGGGAATCTATTGCATGTTTACCCTCTTCTTGAACCTTTTGAACTAGAAGAAGAAATTAGTTTTCAAAATTAAACTTTGTCTACTAGTGTTTAAGTAATGTATTATTGTTAATTTAGCCTCTATTATTTTAAGCAACGGTTTCAGAATTTGGGAACCCCCTGGACTTCAGTATGTACATTAGACCGTACCTCAAAAAAAAGTTCACCGTACACCTTCAAATATAAAGTATTTTAACAAGAAAATTTCGAAAATGTTTTTTTTTTTTTTGGCCGAACGTAGGGGTCGCCATTTTATATTTTTCGTTATAACTTCGCCATTTACCGTCGGATCTTAAAGTGTTGTATATCAATGTTTTTTGTCTCGCGGAGACCGATGTATTCCTCGAAGGAGCCATGGACCTCAAGTAACCCGTTCTAGTATTAACCCACCAGATCTCAGTTGCTACCACCTTAATGTACTACCCTAATATTTTAAAATGAAAGCTCGCAAAAAAACAATAAACTTTTGCTAGGAAAGTATTCCAATAATTCCAGCGGAACTATTATTTTATTTTTTTTTTTAATTTTTTTTGTTGCCGAATGTAGGGCATTTTTAATTTTTTTGTCATATCTTCTGTATTTACAGTCGGGTCTTAAAGGGTTATATATCAATGTTTTTGTCGCAATGATACAAATTTGTTACATCAAAAATCATTGACCTCAAGCACCCTTTTATACTACTTAAGGGGTAACACCTACGTAAAAAGCCTATATATAAAAACTTCCTTTTTTATTTTCTTTATTTACGGAGATGTGTTAACAAAGATTGGTTTTCACAAGATTTATGAAGGAGTACAAAAAAATATTGATAGTATATTTACAATAGAGGTCCACGGCACGCGAAATATTGAAAAAAACAAATGTTATAAACATAAAAATATAAAACTTATTGTTTTTAATATTATATTTTTACATTTATTTCTAAACAACCAATGACCTTAAGCCAAACCAGAATCACCATATAGTTCTTTTTATTTTCAAAAAAGTACTTCAAAACAATTAGAAAACTTTAAATATAATTTATAATTTGAAATTAAAAAAAATCTTCCTATTATTATTATAAAAAACAGGAATATTAATTAATAGAGCCCCCATTACCCGGTCTAATGGTCTATTCGATCTTTCAGTCTGACCAGGTAGACCGGTCTAGTTTAGTCAGTGCATATTTTTTTGAAAAAAAAAAAAACATTTTTTATAATTAAAACACATTTTCCAAAATAGTGCCTTTTTCAAAAAAAAAAATATTTTTTTTTTTTTCAAAAAAAGTAAATTTTCCCAAAAAAAGTTATTTTTTCATATTCTTTTAAAGTAATTTTTGCGTGATGGGGTTTAGTTCTGCTTAACATCACAAAGTTTAAATAACAAATGAAAAACTAAACCTTTTTCATTTTTTGAACATGTTTATAAAAAAATTTTATTTTCAATATTGTGAAGCAGCGAAAAACTTAACAAAAATGCGATAACACATTTTATAAATATACATTATAATAATAACAATGATTGCATACATTTAAATATCTGTCACTAAAATCCAGAGTTGTTTAAAACATGTTCACACGAACAGTAAAATTCGAGGTTCGCTATCTAATTGATGGTTCGCGCCTCAATCATTATTGAACCAACATGTTTCGCCATACAAAATTTTGAGAGCAAACCATCTTGGTTCATTTTGAATCTTGTTGCGAGCCACGAAAAATGTAATATCACCTCCAATTTTGATAACAAATTATCGCTGGTTTATCTTAACCAGCTGTCAAAAAAAAAAAAATAAGAAAAACAAAAAAACTAATGTGTGCAAAAAATTAATACAAACATTAAACAAATAAAATGTATACATTTATATATGTACATATATAGTGGAAAACAATTATTTCGTGTGAGCAACATTTTTGAAAAACCAAGCAAAACATTTTTATATTTTATTCTCAACTCTACAAATAAATGATGCAGTTTTGTATATAATTTAGTATTTCATATAAAAAACCCAAAAAATTAACATAAATATCAACATTGAACGATTTATTCAAAAAAACTAAACAATCATATAATTCTCATGTCACGACTTATTTCGCCTATGGCAATAGAACAGTTCCCTGCAAACATTTGGAAGATATCTTCTAAAGAAAATAAAAAATCAATATCTTACTTTTATCATTTGGAAGAAAAACATTCAAAGCAATAATTTGTTTCTAGTTTCTTTTTATCAGTTTGAAGAAAATTTGGCGATATATCAAAACCAAAATTTTAATTTAATTTTTTGTCATTTGTAAAGTATTTTTTATTTTAAAAAATCAAAAATCCGATTTTTAACTTCAGAGTGATAAAATAGCGATATCTTCTTTTTGTCTTCCAAATGATTACTTGGCAATGTCTCCAGAAGTGTTGCTTTCGTTTTTTTTTTTTTGAAATATCGCTTTGGATCGGACATTCATTCCCGAAGGGGGGATCTTCCGCAATGAGAAAATGATTATTGCCGCAATAAGTTTTTTCTTCCGGACGATACGATTTTGAAATAATTTCGTATCGCAATGTTTGCAGGGTTGCGTCCAAACACTAATACTATGATATTTGCATTTGTAGTAACTCAATATACCATTTGAAATCAAACTGCAATACAACTTGAGAATAAGCTTATAATAATTGTGTGTTTTAAGCTTTTCTTAATTTCGCTTATTATAATATTTATAAAATGTGAATTCACAAGCAGTATTTAACAATGCTAGAGAAAATATAATTATACATAACTTTTTCTCAAGTATGTTTATGACCAACATACAACAACAACTCAATATGACGATTGAAATATAAATATTTTTCAATACATTCTAGTCTTGTTGTCTTTGTTCTACGCTTATAATGCATACAAGTCCCATTACTTTTTCTTTAAATTTGTCAAACGTGTTTTGCGTGTACATTTAGTTGTAAATTTTATATAGTCAACGTGATATTGCATATTTAATTTAATTATTTTTATTTATGGTTAAAATTAATTATTATTATTTATATTTAAAATGAATTATTATTTTTATATTTAAAATGAGTTATTATTATTTATTTTTAAAATTAAAATAAAAAATAAATTGAATTAAAGAAAATAATTATGATTTCTCTTTTTCAACTATTAATAATATATTATTTTTGTAAGCTTATTCTACAATTGCAAGAATAAGCTTATAGTAATCATACACACATAATATTTTCACGAGGGTTCCGTTTTGATTTTTCTACAACTGTTACGATAGCCTTTTTCAATATATTCTTAAGTCTTTTTCAAGCTTAAGGCTTGTGTTTATAAGCTTATAATAATATTTTTCTCAAGTCATTTGGTATGTTGGGAAAGAGCTTTTTTTTCAGGGACGGAAAATTCAGTACGTTAGTACTTTTCCATCAACTTGAAAATATATTTTCAAACACACAACGATCAGTACATGTTCACTAAAAAAATTCATTTAATAAAGCGTGGGAACAGTTGTTTTTGTTTACTGAAAACAATGACGGCGATCCCGTATTTTCGGTTTGTGGTTATAATGCTAAAAGCAATCCAAAAGATATTTTTGAATTAAAATTTAGATAGGGCCAAATTAGTAGATGAACTGAAATTAAAGTTTCAAAAGAAAAAAAAATTGCCAATCGACCAATTTCAATATGAAAAAAAAATATTAAAGAAAAGATTCCTTTTGTTGTTGCTCTATCCTTAGCAAGGCACAGCAAGCCTTTTGAAGATTTCGTTTTTTTTTTAAGATCTTTCAAAAGAAGTATAAAAGTGTTTTGGCTTAAATAAATTTGCAACTTATAACATTTCGAAATTCAAAACTTCCATCCTTGTGTTGTGCCCTTATATATGTAAAAGCTCTCGTCGAAGCTCGCTGTAGGTGAAAAAGCTCTTTTGTAAAAGCTTGCACATTGTGCATATGGATTGGACGCAACTGCAATATAACAAAAAATGTTGGAAAGTAATTATTAAATGTTTTATAGGGTAGCTTTATTATAGCTTTTAATCTGGATTGCATAGAGCCAATTTACTTTTTAGTGTACTGTGGCTATATTTTGTTCACTCTCCCTTTAGTGCCGCTTTCAAACTTTCGACATTAGAAATATGGTGTTTTCGAATACCTTGTATTAGAATGTGCCACAAATTTTCAATCACATTTAAATCTGGAGATTGGGCGGATATTTGGATGATGTGTGGGCAATTCCAAATAAGCCAAGCTTGCACTACACGGGCTTTGCGCTTGGGATCGTTATCTTGGTAGAAGCGGAATGTGCCACGTATACCCAAGTCTTCAACACTTTGGAGTAAATTTCGCTTCAGCATGTCTTGGTATACCTCTTTAGGCATAGTGGATTCTATGAATTCCAATTTACCTGCTGACGATATGCACCCCAAGATATTGCATGTCCGCATACATATTTACCGTCCCACATAATTTTTTTGTTTGGAGCTCAGTATTTGGTTACACATGCAGGTTGGTTGAAAAGTTTCTGCGCTCACCAATAGATGGCACTGCTAGCTCCAAACTTTTTTTTTCTCAAGTTGGTATAAATGTCCTGAGAACACATGGAAAGTTGCAAGTCATTCTGTCAATTCTTTCTTTGTTTACAAGCCATTTGAAGTTGACGTGTCATTGATTTTTTTAATATGGAAAAAATTGAATATCGTGCAGTCATTAGATTCTTTGTTTTGAAGGGTTTAAAAGCAAAGGAAATTTATGAACAATTGTTAGAAGTGTATAAGGAGCCCTCACCTTCAAAACGCACCGTTGAATTTTGGGCTGGTGAATTTAAACGTGGTCGTACCAGCCTTGAAGACGATGCACGTGAAGGACGAACAAAAACTGCAACCACAGCAGAAATCATTGAGCAGGTACATAATATGGTTAGTGGAGATCCAAGTTTGACTAAGCGTGAAATTGCTAATGCCATAGGCATCTCAGACGAACGAGTACTCCATATTTTACATGAAGAATAACGTATGAAAAAACTGTTTGGAAAGTGCCGCACACATTAACAATTCAACAAAAACTGGATCGAAAACAAATTTCTCAGCGTAATTTGGAGCGTTTTAAGCCGAATTAAACCGACTTCTTGCATCGTTTTATAACTATGGATGAGACTTGGATCTACCACCATGATCCTAAATTGAAACAAGAACGTTTACATTGGACTGAAGCTGGTTGTTCAGCTCCAAAGCAGGTAAAGTCACAACGATCAGCAAAGAAGGTTATGGCATCAGTTTTTTGGGATGCAAAAGGAATTTTTTTGACTGATTATCTTCAGAAAGGTAAACCAATCAACTCTGAATATTATTGCAGCCTTTTGGATCAGCTGGATGAAAAAATTCGTGAGCAAAAATACCTGGTTTAAAGAAGAAAAAAATCATTTTTCACCAGCTCACAAAAGTGTTTTGACGATGGCTAAATTCAAAGAATTAAAGTACGAATTGCTTGAACATCCACCTTACCAGATTTGGCTCCCAGTGACTACTATCTCTTCAGACATCTCAAACAATTCCTTCGTGGAAAGCATTTTTCGTCGAATGAAGAGGCCATAGCAGCCGTAGACGGTTATTTTGCAGAGCTTCCGGAAAACCATTATAAGGATGGGATAAAATTATTGGAAGATCATGGGAACAAGCGTATTGAGCTTCTAGGAGATTATATTGAATAAAAAAATATATTGAATAAAAAAATATATTTCGTAACAAAACAGTATTCTTTCATTTCTAGCGCAGGAACTTTTCAACCAACCTGTATATGCCTTACCATCCGATGCTGAAATATTAAATTTGCTCCTATCAGCAAAAATTACGATATTCCAGAAAGAAATGTCTGTTTTCATGGTCTTTAGCGAACTGTATGCGGACTTTTTGATTTTGCTTATTAACAAACGGTTTGCTTCTTGCTGTTCGTCCATAAAAATTTGCATCTCTAAGTAATCTGCGTTTGCCAAGAAATATTTCAACATCCTTAGCCACAGCTGGAACACCTAACATGGGAACTTTTGTAATCTTTCGCAAAATCCACCTCTCATCATTTTCATTAAACATTTTGTTTGGGTCCTTTCTTCCTTTGTTATGCACACGATTTTCTCGAAAAAAAACTTTGAATAACATTCAGAAATGTAGATGGGCTTAAATCAACAATGGCAGCAATGTGTTTTTCTATTTCCCACTTTGGAAGTGGTTAATAATTTACTCGCATTTTCTATGATGCAATGTTGGTATTTGTGTAATATTTTTTTGGTGTTTTATATATTATCTTCAAAATTGCATCATTTATTTCTAGAGTTCAGAATAAAATATGCCAATTTTATGCTTATATGAAATGAAAAAAATAGTGAAATGTATAAAAATATAAACGTCAAAATTAAACAAGCATAGACGCTTGAACACTATGGTTCGCAATCGTGATTCAGAGAGCGAACCATGTGGTTTATATTACTGTATGAAAATGCTAAAACGTTCCTTTATTAACTAGTTTTTTATTTTTTTTGTTCGTCTGTGTTTGTTTTCTGTGTGTCGATATGATTGAGCACACTTGTCAGTATCAGCAGAGAGCTTAATATTTTTGAGAGAAATTATACTCTTAATTCTCCTTAAAATAGTTGAGACGTGTCAAACTCAAGGCGCATCATTTTTCAAGAGGTGTCAAACCAAATTTACATTTTGTATTAGTTTCAACATTTTATTACAACCAGTTTCAATTTAAAAATGACATGTTGTTTTTAAAAAGGAAATGAAAATTTGCCGGCTTTCTATTCAGTATAGTGAATGAGATCATATTTTAATAAAATTCATTTTTAAAGGTAAACAAATTATTATATTATTATATTTTATTTATTTATTCATATTGTAATACAAAAGCCATCCGAATAAGAAACTTAAAACTAAAATTATACATATTCAATGAAATTAATATATGCAAAAAACAAAAATATACTCATCATCAGGGAAACCGCGAATATGAAATATCATGTTTTTTCTGTGCGTCGTATGGACCCATAAATACACTATTTATCAGATTCAGAACAATTTAAGAATTCTGGCATCGATTTGTTAGAGCATATTTTATCCTTAAGAGCATATTTCAGCATTAAGAGCATATTTTTAAGTAAAAGTATATTTTTAGGACATATTTCTACATTTTTAGAGCACATTTGTGTCTTTTGGGGCATATTTTATCTTCTTTTACACATAATTTTTTTTAATATACGATTAACTAATATTTGTTAGCGCTCCCCCTCCCCCTCCTAAACCCCCACTTGTTGAGGAATATGGGTTAGTAACAGAAACAATCAAAAATATTGACAAGGTACCAGAATGCTATACAAAAAAAGATATTAAGAACAAACAAACAGATTGTATCAAAAAATGATGGTCTCTAAGTAATAAAAAGAACTAGCAAACAGCTGACTGGATCTACAAAAAATCAGTTTTGGCATATGATGTCAAAGAAGTACTAGCTTTTAAATTTGCCCCATTACATCAGTTGATGTTTAAAGAACTTTTTCAATGTACAAAAATATGCTTAGGTGTAACAGACGTTATTTATTTAAAAATTTAAATCAAAATTATTATTGAAAATCATTTTTTTTATAAAAAAAAACATTTTCCTGTTCTTTTATTCTTCTTATTGTTTTAATCAAAAGAAACCGTTAAAAAATAAAAACGCGAAAATCAGACACGAAAGAGTCCGGAAGAGACATCTAACCAAATAAAAAAAATATTTAATTTTTTTTATTTTACTAAATGTAGAATTGACTGAAATATGGAAAAATTTACAGTTTTTCGCATGTTTGGCAAGCAATACATTTTCATTATAACGGTAGTTGTCTATCACGCTCTGATCAATACCGATACGAAAATTTTTAAACTGAGGTTGCAATAGTGACATGTGCCTTCAAATGTCACGGGGTTTATTTTATAATATTACCTGTTTAATTTTGTTATATTTGCAAAATACCGTTATAAATCGGTGTTTCGGTAGTTTAGCGTTATTATAACGGTAGTTTAAGATATTTCAAAATTGAACCGGTAAAAAAGCGCAATAAACCCAGTTATACTTGCCTTTAATGGAATAGCCATTTTAAAATTTTCATATCAGTCTTAAAGAAGCTGTAGTAGCCAACTACCGTTATTATGAAAAGGTATTGAATGCCAACCACGGTTTTTCGTAATACTTTTTAAAAACTTAAGTTCCTATTGTTTTGCATTCCTTTGTTTTTTCGTTTTAGTTGTTATGTTTATTTTATTTTTTTAATACGCAATTTTTTGTGTATTGAATTGTTTTGATTTTTTAATAAAAATATTTTTTTTTTGTTCAAAAAAATATATAACTTTTTTTTATTTTTAGAGCATATTTCTTAAATTTTAAGTGCATATTTTTATGTTTTTAGTGCATATTTTATGCGCATAAAACACTTTTTTTATAGCATATTTGCGGTTTCTCTGCTTATCATCAAGTAACCCAATGGCCCCCAGTCGAAAAAAAAGATATAAAACAAGAAAATCAATTTGTGTTATTATTTTTCTGTGTATTTTTCATATTGGGCATTTTCACCGCAACAACTGGGTCGCTCTTCTAGTTCAATCATTTTCTTTACTTGAATTGCGAGACACGAACTGCACGATGTAAACACAATTTAATGCAAACAAAAATAAGAAAATGTCTAGCAGTCTTAAAAATATAATTCAAATGTATAATTTAACGTTCAGATCTTTCTTAAAATCATTTTATATTGCTTTGCAGTACTTGCATTTAGCCCTTTGGTCACCGTCTTCAGTCAGATGAAGAAAATTTTTTAAAGATTTAGTAATTTTTTGTTTATAAGTAGTTAGAAATTTTTATTTTTTCAACAAACTATGTTAACATTTTTCAAAACAAAGAAGTAATATATAGCGTCTTCATTTAAAATAAAGCAGAATGTCAAAAAAAAGTAGTCTGGCAGTTATGAACAAGAACGACTATAGTTTAATGATTGAACATAAAAAACTTAAGCTGGCAATATTAAAAACCATCTATTTATGAGAATAAAAATAAATTACAAAAAGAACGAAACAGCGATAGACCTAAAAGAGCTGAATTAAATCAACGTTGGAGCCTTATCTTTGTAACAAAATTTGTTTTGAATACGGAATGCATAATACGCTAATAAGATGCTTTTTTTAGTTTTCATTATTGTTTTGTATATTCATGTTTTTTCTAGACTTCATCAGCTGTTTTTTGTGTTTTCCAATCGTAATCCCGAAAAGTATAATGTAAACGTTATAGATATCGAAATAGATTTCAAATTGAAATCTACTAAAAAAAAGTTCGAATGTAAATTCGCTATTACATAAATTGAAAGTCCTCCAGCATATTGTTACGGAAATTCTATTCATTAATTTCCCTTTACTCGTAGAAACACAAATTCCCATATGTAATATATCAATCGATACTACATTAAATTGTGTAAAATAAAATAATTGTCATCCATTTTTTTTGAATTTGTCACAAATAGGCCAAAGAATAAAAAGCTCCAAAATTGTTTGCATAGGATTTTTTCTAAGATTATAAAATATACCACTTGCCCCAAATTATCGCACGGGTCATGCTACACACCAACAAGATTTAGTCTACTGGGTTACTATGCAAACAAAAAAATGGAAAAAATTGTATTTTTCCAAAAATTTTCAAAAATAGGCCAGAGGATGAAGAGCTCGAAAACCTTTAACATATGATTTCTAGTACCCTTGCTAAGATTACAAAATATACCACATGCCCCAAATGATCGTACGGGTCATGCTACACACCAACAAGATTGGTCTACTGGGTTACTATGCAAACAAAAAAATTTAAAAAATTGTATTTTTCCAAAAATTTTCAAAAATAGGCCAGAGGATAAGATAAAGAGCTCCAAAACCTTTTACATATAATTTATAGTACCCTTGCCAAGATTACAAAATATACCACATGCCCCAAATGATCGTACGGGTCATGCTACACACCAATCTTGACAAGGGTAGTAGAAATCATATGTAAAAGGTTTTGGAGCTCTTCATCCTCTGGCCTATTTTTGAAAACTTTTGGAAAAATACAATTTTTTCCAAATGTTTTGTTTGCATAGTAACCAAGTAGACCAAATCTTGTTGGTGTGTAGCATGACCCGCACGATCATTTGGGGCATGTGGTATATTTTGGAATCTTGCCAAGGGTACTAGAAATTATATGTAAAAGGTTTTGGAGCTCTTCATCCTCTGGCCTATTTTTGAAAATTTTTGGAAAAATACAATTTAGCCATCGTCAAAACACTTTTGTAAGCAGGTGCATTGTCTTGATGAAAAATGATTTTTTCTTCTTTAAACCAGGTCTTTTCTCACGAATTTTTTCATCCAGCTGATCCAAAAGGCTGCAATAATATTCAGAGTTGATTGTTTTACCTTTGATGAAGATAATCAATTAACAAAATTCCTTTTGCATCCCAAAAAACTGATGCCATAACCTTCTTTGCTGATCGTTGTGACTTCACCTGCTTTGGAGCTTTGGTTCTTGTTTCAATTTAGGATCATAGTGGTAGATCCAAGTCTCATCCATAGTTATAAAACGACGCAAGAAGTCGGTTTTATTCGGCTTAAAACACTCCAAATTACGCTGAGAAATTTGTTTTCGATCCAGTTTTTGTTGAATTGTTAATGTGTGCGGCACTAACTTTCCAAACAGTTTTTTCATACGTAATTCTTCATGTAAAATATGGAGTACTCGTTCGTCTGAGATGCCTATGGCATTAGCAATTTCACGCTTAGTCAAACTTGGATCTTCACTTACCATATTATGTACCTGCTCAATGATTTCTGCTGTGGTTGCAGTTTTTGGTCGTCCTTCGCGTGGATCGTCTTTAAGGCTGGTACGACCACGTTTAAATTCACCAGCCTAAAATTCAACGGTGCGTTTTGAAGGTGAGAACTCCTAATACACTTCTTAGAATTATTCATAAATTTTCTTTGCTTTTAAACCCTTCAAAACAAAGAATCTAATGACTGCACGATATTCAATTTTTTCTATATTAAAAAAAATCAATGACACGTCAACTTCAAATGGCTTGTAAACAAAGAAAGAATTGACAGAATGACTTGCAACTTTGCATGTGTTCTCAGGACAGTTATACCAACTTGATGAAAAAAAAGTTTGGAGCTAGCAGTGCCATCTCTTGGTGAGCGCAGGAACTTTTCAACCAACCTGTATGGTACAATATTCGCAAACAAATTTGAGATATTCACCCTTATTCTAGTTGTCGTTATCAATGTCGTCGTCGTTTTTGAGTCAACATCACTTTGCTTCGACGTCGACATCACTTCGACACCAAATTGGTATTCTAAAACAGTGTTGTTACGATGTCGACAGTTTATCGATTTAAACAAAAACACATCTCTAAAAATTGAGTCGGCAGATTAGTTTTGTTTATTATTTTTGCGAAAAAATGTTTTTTATGTGTAATTTAAATTCTGATACCAGTGATGAAGAAAATAAAGAAAATCTAGTATTGGAAAGAAGACTTCTCATACAGAAATCCAATGTCTTTACTCTGCCGGATAACAAGTGAGTAGCAAAATCACTTTAAAGAATGTTAATCTTCTAATTTTTTTAAAAGGTTTGAAAGTTACTTTCGGCTGAATAAAACAGCCTTCAAAGATGTGCTGGAAACAATAGCACCTAATTTGAAAACCGGAATCAAGTCCACATTTATTTCCAAAACAATAAAGTTGGCAGCTACATTAAGATTTTTAGCCCAGGGGTCGTACCAGCTCAGTGTTGGAAACAACTTTAACTTAGGGTTCAGCTGTTTCTGAAACTTTAGAAGATTTGCCACAGTTTCCTCCAGCGGGCTCAATATAAATTGCTTGAATCTTCCGCCACCTGTAGCATTACACTCAGCTTTGTTGGCTACCATTTTCTTTTTAACTTTAAATTTTAAGTCTCGCCAAACCTTTAAATAAATTTTGTTATATTTTTATAATGCACTTTATATGATCATGCTTTCTTTACCTTCTGCCATCCATCTCACATTATTCTCGGTGGGCCAAGTGCATTTTATAAATTTGATATTTCTTCCCATATTTTCCGTTTTTTTTTCAGTCATTACTTTTCCTCAAGTCGTTATTAAAAATTGTGTCAACAAAATCAGAGTCGTTTCAAGACAATATCGTCGTCACATTTTCTTACAGAATACCAAATTCTTGTCGACAGTTATCAATTATTTTCGATAACGACAACGGGAATACCAATTTCAAAAAAAAAATCCCAGGACGACATTGTCTTGTGTCGATGACGACAACTAGAATAAGGGTGATTGTTATATATAGTTGCATGTCTAGAGCAGTGCTGTTCAAAAATAAAAATGTAGTTGTGTTGGTGAGAAAATGAGAATTGCACTGTAATAAATGTTCAATGGGTTAATAGCAGTGCTAGTATCTAAATGAATTTATTTTTTATTGAAAATATGAAATTGTTTATGTTTTGTGTAAAACTGTTTTAAAGAAATGAAAATTGAACAAAAATTAAATTTTTGAAAGGAAAAAAGAAATACATATATACATTAGGGTGTCTTTTTTATTGTATAAAAACAAAAAGTTGAAGATTTTTTTAATCAATATTAAAATATCTTTAATATTAAAATATCTTTAATATGTTGGATTATAAAATATGTTATTCTGTTAAAAAAAATCCAATTTTCGGAAGGAAAAACAAATACATTTGATCGGAATAAATGAATGAACGATTGGACTCGAATTTTTCAAAACATTTCAACTTTAATTTTTAAAAAAAGGGGTTTTTTATTAAGCCTATTAAAGATTTTTATAGATCTTGTAGTATCACAAAATATTTTTCGTACATTGCTATTAATTTTTTTCAGTGCATTGAAAAAAATCAGCATACATCCGCTACACATGTTCACTCGTCGCTGTTTCAGTGACGACTAAAAGCAAGAGCGTAAGAATACATGTGAGTTGAGCAGGGGACAATTGTCCCATCAAATGAACAGCACTGGTATAGAGTATTTTTGATATGATATAAGATAAAATTATATGTGGTTTCATGTCAATGCTTTCGAATCCCAGCCAGGGAGATACACTTTTTAGTGTTTTTTAATTTCTTTTATATTAATATTTTTTTACAAAACTTCCAAATTTAAACTCATTTCGGGACAACCCCTAGAAATTTTTGATGTAAGATATAATTAATTTATAACAGTGATGCCCAAACACTTGTTGAAACAACGAAGACTAGTCGTTTTTCACACGTACATAACCCGAACTTAAATAAAAATAAAAAGAGAAATTGAAAAAACAAAAAAAAATAGTTTAGTTGCTTGCCAGCATTGGAGGGAGTAAAAGTGTGTTGCTTTGTTTGATAAAATAAGCACACTGAAAATATTTTCCAACAACCAATGATATTTTTTTTTAATTGTATATATAATTTTAATAAAGACAAGCGTATTATAATTTAATTGTATTTATTTTCATTCATTATTAAATATTAAGACAATCTAACTATAAGTTCAAATATTTAAAAATCTCTGAAATATAATTGCTTATATTAAAAACAATTACAACGCAGATATTTTGAATTTTGTTGTATTTTATAAGAATTAATATAAAATATTTTTTTTTTTTGCTTTTTGTTTTTTTAATTTATTAATCCATATTTATAAAATTATTATATATAATTATTTGTTTGCCCAGTGCATTATTGGCAAAGAATTCATGTGCCTATTTTCTTAAAGAACATTTTTTTCTTACCTATTAATTTGCTTTTATGTTTATTTCTTTTTTTATTCGTCTCATAGCTGAAATTTATCACATAAGAACATAAATAGTAAAACAATACAACATTTTACATAGTAAACAAACAAAACAAAAAAAAAAAAAAACCAAACCAAAAAAAAAAAAACAGTTCAATAGTACCAATACAATCTGATTTTTTTGTAAAATAACTAATACATTTTCATTTCTCTTTGAGGGTGCCGCTGGTTTATAACAATCTAGGTACATATAAAATTATGTATGATCTTTGTTTCCAAAACTCCTCTAAGTGGTGAAAATTTATATATTTTTTCTATTTAAAATATAATTATATATATTTTTTCTCAGTCCATAAGATATTATTGTATATAATTATATATATTTGTATATAATGTTATATATATTTTTATATATAATATTATATATATTTATATAAAATTATATAAAATCGGATAAGTATAGAACCAATTTATTCTTATTAATTCCGCCATGATATGTAGAAATTTTTCCCAAATTTTCGAATATATAATTATATAAAGTCCCGAAGATATAAATATATGTATATAAGACAATTATACGAAAAATTAAGTCTAATAAAGTCAGCCACACACTGCTGAGTGCTTAAGTCACTACAACTCTGGCAGACCGAGTTTAAATCTGACATTTTTCGGATAAATTTGGATCTGACCTAATCTTAAGATATATTGATGGATCTAATTTGATCTGCTATTTTTCGGATCCTTCTAAGTCCCCAAATATATTTCTGGATCTAATTTGATCTGCCATTTTTCGGATCCATTTAGATCCTTCTAAATCCCCAAATATATTGCTGGATCTAATTTGATCTGCCATTTTCGGATCAATTTAGATCTTTCTAAATCCCCAAATATATTGCAAGATCTAATTTGATCTGCCATTTTTCGGATCAATTAAGATCTTTCTAAATCCCTAAATATATTGCAGGATCTAATTTGATCTGCCATTTTTCGGATCAATTTAGATATTAAGGAATATAAAATTGGATATGATTAAATAATGTGCCAGATAAATTTTTTTTTACGCGGGTTACGAAAATTTTTATTTACTTTCAAATTCGTCAATTTAACTGAATTTAATAAAATATTTATTTATTTCAAAACATACGAAAGTTAGCAAGTTTACTTTTTCGGGCACCCTTCAAAAAACCAAAATAAGGCCAAAATGATACATGTGATGAGTAAAATTAAAGGAAAGAATTCAAAATATGCATTTTGTTTCAAAATCCAGAAAACAAAATTCGCACTAGATCCATTTTAGTAATTTTTTTGTGAACCTTGGCGTGTAAACTTAAACCGCAGTATTTTTTATAAATCGCATAATTTTTTCAAAAATAAAAAAATTAAATTTGTTGTGAACCTTTGGTGTTTTTTTTATAAATTTTTGTTTGGCTGAAAAGTTCATAGGGTGACACATAGATGGCGCTACTAGTATGAAAACCCTATGATTATTAGTAAGTCCTAACCTTCGAAAGACACGTGTATAAATTTTACAGTATTTGGGTGAAGCAACTTTTGTTAGGAATTTCATGTGTTTAAAAGCATTGCTTTTTAGCAAAAAAAAAAAAAAACACTGTTGAAGCCAAGGCTTGGCTTGATAAATATAATTCGGACTCACCGCCAGGAAAACCAACTGTTGAGAAGTAGTTTGCTAAGTTTAAAAGAGATGAAATGAGCACCGAGGACGATGCACGCAGTATACGACCCAAAGAGGCTGTTACCGACGAAAACATTAAAAAAGTCCACAAAATAATTTTGAATGAAGTTGATCGAGATATCTGAGACTCTAAATATACCAAAAGAACGTGTTGGACATATCGTGAATGAATATTTGGCTATGCGAATGCTCTGTGCAAAGTAGGTGCCGCGCGAGCTCACAATCAACCAAAAACAACAACGAATTTATGATTCTGAGCTATGTTTGAACCTGTTTAATCGTAATTAACCCGAATTTATGCGTGGCTCCGTCATTTAACACAGGAGTCTAATCGACAGTCAGCGGAGTAGACTGCACGTGATGAACCAATTCCAAAGCGTTGAAAGACGCAATAGTCGCCTGGCAACGTTATGGCATTAGTATTTTGAGATGCGCACGGAATAATACTAGTGTTTCCAATTCCGTTGATCGATTAACAGATTCCTCGATTAATCGCATCTTAATGTCGAAACAAATAATTTAAACCTAAAATAATTATTCGAGCCGAATAATCGATCAAAATAGGTCGATTAACCGGCTAATTTTTTAATATGGATTTTTCTGTAATTTTTCTTAAAACTTCCTAATTTTCTTAACTTTGGCAAAAAAAAATCGTAGAAAAAACATCAACTAATATACAATCAAATTATTTTCCAATCGACTATATCAAAGCAAATGTTATACAGGCTTTAGGAAATATGATAGACAGTTTTTAGTTTTCTTTCAATTCCTTTAAAAAATAAATTTTAAATATAAAATTATAAGGGTTTTCACTTTTGGTAGTATATTTACAACGATTTTATAGTACAAAGCTTGAACGGCTTTTTCGTGTATTTACTTCCCACATAAACACAGCTAATGTAAATTAATCAGCTAATTTTTGTTTTGTTTTTCATCAATTTGAAAACTTAAAATATCAAAAAGAATTTGAAGTTAAAAAAAATGCCTATAATTATGGAAAAATATAAAATTATAAATTTTTTAAAGCAAATGCAACCAAATAGAATTTGCAGAGATTCTAGGTTTGAAGATACGGTATTACTTGTAATAATAAAAACCAATATCTGCTTAATTTCACTATCGGTCCATCTTTTATTACTTATTTTTTCACGCTTTTGTTTTAAGTTGGGTTTTTTTATTATTTTGATCCATTATTCGACTTTATTTTAATACTGACCACAAAATGAAAAATAAAAAAAATCAAACAATAGTTTTGGCGACTAAACGAGTCTTGTAAATGCATAACATGTACATATTTACTATACCTTTTAGTCTTGTATTTTAACAACAGCCTAGTAAATTTTAGTTGTATACATTTTGTTGTTGTGGTGTAGTAAATGTACTTTTACTATATCTACAACCTCTACAAGGTCTACAAGGGTCGTTTACTACCAAGAGTATAAACCCTTTATATTTTCATGTCCAAAAAAATTGAAATTGAGCTTTCAACTTCCGTGTACATGTATTTCGGGCTAAAAAAGTTTTCAACAGAACGCGAAGTATTAGAAAAGCTAAAGCCTCTAAGCAGAGCTTTAACAAAAATCTATTAAAATATATATTTTTCTCCTTAGCAATGAAACACGTGACTAGGCATATTCCTAACAACCACTATGAAGTTACTTATGTTATAAAATAAAAATATAAAATTGCATTAAATTCGAAAACAAAAAAAAAAACAGTCATTTAAAATTCTATGAACATTTTTTTAAAAAATAACATGGAATTTTGTTTCTAATTTGATTTATCAACAAATTTTGATGAAGTAGGAACTTAACTTCAGTAGAATTAAGTTGTTTAGTCAAAAATATTTAAGAATTTACTTATTTGAATTCTTAATTGCACAAACACAGTAAAATCGGCGAGGACTTGTCAGGAATCTAATAGATAACCTCTTTAACTTTAAAGCTCAAACTTTGTGAATTTCTCAAAAATTATTTGTACCATATTTTTAAGAATTTGTTATTGAATTTTTTTGAAGGCAACATTTTTTTTATTCTGGACAGTGTCATATAAAGAAAATAAAAACCAACTTTATCGACAAAATGTCCACTCCCTGCGTTTTTAAAGTCGGCATGATTCTTTAAAAAATCTTAGTATGCTTTGAATTGTCCTAAACAAACACTTTAGAAACCAATGCAATATACTTAACTTTATATTTCAGCAAAAAGCAGTTCTTTGTGTTCTTATTGATGTAAGAAATACATATATTTTGCATTAAACGATTAATCGCCAATTTAATTAAACTTTCTTCATTTTTCGAATAATAAACTAACCGATTAACCAACAGGGTCGAATAATTGGGTACACTACGTGTTACATATAAGGGACACCCTGACTAGAAATGAACGATCAAAAATAGAGATAGTAATACGTGGTAATATTAACTGTACCTTTGCACTAGACCTTAAAAAAGGAAAAAGTGTTACACTAACTATTTGGTAATGCACTTACTATGAGTTTATGAAAAAATAAGAACAATCTAAATTTTACAAATTTCCGGAAAGTACAACCTAAAAATTGTAGAACATACGAAGATATATGGTCCCTTATTCTTACGTTAAAATCAAAGGAAACAATGACATTGAGTACTTTCTCTCATCTAGAAAAACACACAGAAATAGTACCAGAGGTTTCTTCTATGCAATAACACAACTGCGATGTTAGGAGGGCAAAGGCCACCTTTCGCTTAATATGTAGAGGCAAATAGACATCAACGTTAAATAACCTACGTTACAACACGCATAATAAATAATTTTGATGTTCATGCTTCAATGTACTTATCAAAACTCCCAAACATCTTAGGTTGTTAACTAATTATAGTTTAGTATAATTAATAAAGATATTAAAATCATAGTTATGAGCAGGGAAACCTTAAATATGCAATATCATGTTTTTTTCATACGACGTATGAACCCATGGATAAACTATTTATTCGGTTCAGAACAATTTAAGAATTCTGGCATTAGAGCATATTTTATCCTTAAGAGCATATTTTTGCATATTTCAGCATTAAGAGCATATTTTGAGGTAAAAGCATATTTTTAAGACATATTTCTACATTTTTAGAGCATATTTGTTTCTTTTAGGGTATATTTTTACTTCTTTTATGCATACGAGTACTTTTTTTTATTTATAACATCACTTTTTTAAAAATAACAATTTTAAAAGAACAGTTATAAATTGGCGTCTTTTAAATTTCATCTTTTCAACGTTTTATATTACTTTATTTAACAACAAAAATAAAATGGGCCGTAAACAAAAGGAAACCACGGAGGCGGAAAGAAAAATAATATTGGATCTGCATAAAAATAAAAAATCATGTGCACAAATTGGAGAAATTGTTAAGAGAAGTCGATTTACTATTTATAGCATCATAAAACGTTTTAAGAATGACACAGATCTTAAAAGTCGCCCGCACACTGGTAGACCTCGAAAGCTTACTACAAATGATGAAAGAAATATTGTAAGAAAAATTAAGAAAAATCCAAAAATTAGTGCTACCCAGAGGGTCAATTCTCGTTCTGTGATAATGTGAAATGAAAAAAAACTTTTCATTTTCGTTTTCATAAGCACTTTTCACTCGAACTTTTCACAAATACATAAATTGCGATTCTCGTATGTATTATGAAAAAAATGTTTCATTCGCACTGTACCCATGAAAATTTTGTAACTGTGTTATCCAAAATTTAAAGCAAATGTCAAAACAGAGAAAAACGTAAACAAAAGAGAATTAAGTTCGTAAAATTTATTTTAAATAATAATATAAAAATATCTGGATTAATTGTATTATTTGATATTACTCAAAGAATTCCGGATGAACAAAGGTAAGACAATGATGTTACTAGCATTTCATTGCAGTAAATAATTTAATAACTTATAGGAATTTTTTGAGAGTGCTGAGACGCATACTTCGTGCTGACCACAATGCATTCGAGATGACAACCGACAAGCACTTCATGGATTAATATCGGCTTACTTTACTATATTTGGTGCGCGTATGAAGTCTAATATTACTTAAAGAAAAAAAATTTCATAAAGAATATAAATAAACTATAAATAAATATGCCATACTTTTGCCATTTTTAACTGTCCTTTTGGGTCCCACTAAAACTGTTAAGGCTCGCCGCTAATTCGTTACACTTTTTGTCTCTAAATTTGGCACCATCTGCAGTTACAAATCTGCAAATATGGGATAAGTGTGATTATGTTTATTAAGCTACTTACTTATCGTTTGCAATGTCCACATGCTTTTCTTAATAATTAATTAAATACTCCTTTTGGCTTTCGCTGGCACGCTTTCCTCTTACAGTCTTCTCCATGTTTATTTCACTTATAAATAGTCTGTGTAAACAATTTTTTCATATGAAAATATTTTGACAGTGGTTTGCACTGTTACACAGAACAAGAATCGCCAGTGCTGTGCAATCGTGAAAAAATCTTGTTTCGTTCCACTTTTTTTTCATATGAAAATGTTTTGATATTTTTATACCCTTCACCATAGGTGGGTATATATAAGTTTGTCATTCCGTTTGTAATTTCTACAATATTGATCTTAGACCCTATAAAGTATATATATTCTGGGTCCATATGAAGAGCGAAGTTGATTTAACGATGTCCGTCTGTCCGTCTGTCCGTCTGTCCGTCTGTGTGTTGAAATGGGTTTTCCGAAGAACCCAGACATGATGAGGACTTGATTCTTTATTTCTGTTACATGTGATCCATTTCTGTTTGCTATTAAAAATCAGACAGATCGGTTAATAAATGGCTGAGATATTAGCAAAAAACCAGGACTACCTCTAATTTTTCCAGTAAAATCCCTTTGTTTAATAAGAGTGTGAAGATAAATACGTAGGTTAAATACGTTTGACAACTATTGTGAATGATATAAATAAAAAACAAATAGTAGTGTCGCCAACTTTTTTTGCCTAGAAAATGCCAAATTTGACAAGAAAAGCGCTGAAACATATGGAAAAATATAAATTTGAGATTTTACATGACATATTATTTTGGATTAAAATTTTTGGACATTTAAGAAAAAATAAATGGGGATACCGCTTGTTTGTGGAGAGCTATGAGGTAGTAGATTCCAACGATGTATTCATCTCCTTCAGAATCACTCTAGGTTTCGAGTTTTGCATTTTAAAGAAAATTTATTTTTGAAATTCCACATAACATTATTTAAAATTAAAATTTTTGGACATTTAAGAAAAAAATAAATGGGGGTACCGCTTGTTTGTGGAGAGCTATGAGGTAGTTGATTCCAACGATGTATTCATCTCCTCCAGAATCACTCTAGGATTCGAGTTTTGCATTTTAAAGAAAATTTATTTTTGAAATTTCTCATAACATTATTTAAAATTAAAATTAAATGTCCAAAAATTTTAGTCCAAAATAATATGTCATGTAAAATCTCAAATTTTTATTTTTCCATATGTTTCAGCGCTTTTCTTGTCAAATTTGGCATTTTCTAGGCAAAAAAAAGTTGGCGACACTACTATTTGCTTTTTTATTTATATCATTCACAATAGTTGTGAAACGTATTTAACCTACGTATTTATCTTCACACCCTTTTGTTTAATATGTATGTAGAATTTTGAGCATAACAACACATCCATGTGTTAAAATTCTTTTCTCTCTATTGACGATGATTTTGTGTGAGCTTCAATAGCTCAGTTGTCTAGACGCTGTGTCACAAATACTTTTTTTTTCTCTAAGGCCGTGGGGTTCGAAGTTCAAATCTCGGTGAGGTCAATTCACTTTTTTTTTTGTACATTTTTTTTTTATTATTTTCTTAAGACTTTTTTTTTGCTTATTTTTGTTTTTTTTTTAACATTTAATAATTAATTTATATAAAATTTTATATTAATAATTAAAATTCTTTTCTTTCATCTCCACCTTTTATACACAAACAACAAACACATATAAAGATTTGTCATTTAAATAAAAACTAAACAAATCTCTAATGAACGAAGACTTTTATATATGTACCTCTATTGACGATGATTTTGTGTGAGCTTCAATAGCTCAGTTGTCTAGACGCTGTGTCACAAATACTTTTTTTTTTCTCTAAGGCCGTGGGGTTCGAGGTTCAAATCTCGGTGAGGTCAATTCACTTTTTTTTACATTTTTTTTTTTATTATTTTCTTAAGACTTTTTTTTTTGCTTATTTTTGGTTTTTTTTAACATTTAATAATTAATTTATATAAAATTTTATATTAATAATTAAATAATCCATAAATAGGCTAAAAACATCAACATTTTTATAAAAACCCTCTGATACAAACAAAATACAAACGTTTTTATACCTTTCACCACAGGTGGAAGGGTCGCGGGTTCGTTAAGATTTTTTTTTTTGTTTATTTTTTGTTTTTTTTTTTACATTTAATAATTAATTTAAATAAAATTTTATATTAATAATTAAATAATCCATAAATAGGCTAAAAACATCAAAATTTGTATAAAAACCCTCTGATACAAACGAAATACAAACGGTTTTATTTCTATTTTTTGCACCGATTTAAAAGAATTTATAAAAAGATTTTTAAACCATTTTATTTCTCACATATTAAGAAAATTTTATACATAATTTACCTTTGAGTGCAACTATTTTAGGTCATAACTTATAATAATTTATAAAAAAAATTATAAACTATTTTCCTTCAAATTTTTAAAATTAAGCTAAAGAAATTACAAATATTTCTAATAAAAAAGCGAAATAAAATCCTAAATGCAAATTTGCCAGCTAAATCAAACTATTTTGTAGAAATAAAACACATGCAGTTCTAGTGATTTCTTTTAACGATTTGTTGAAATTCTTTTCTTTCACCTCTTAACCTTTTATACACAAACAACAAACACTATTCTAGAGCTGTATTATGACCTATGGATACGTCTTATATAGCAAAAGATCGAAAATCTTTAGTATAACATATTTGCTGAAAAACTCGGAAATATCGGTTCAGATACAAAAAAGTTATGCCCAAAACATACATTTTTTTAAAATACATATTTTCTGGAACCATAAATCTTCCCGAGTCCAAGTTTTATCTCCAAACTAAATGGATAATTTCCTCTTAAAGGCGTCCGTATATAAATCTGTCCATTTCATATATGTCCATATATAAACTTCAGTTTTTTCCCAACCATGGTGAAGGGTATATAAGATTCGGCATAGCCGAATTTAGCCGCTCTTACTTGTTTTACATTTTTTCACAGAACGCGAATCAAAAGTACTATGAAAACGTGAAAAAACTTTTCATTTCACCGTTTCACAGAACGAGAATTGACCCTCAGGTGACTAATTTTGTCCGTCTCTGTATTTTGATTTTCCATACGTGTATGTATATTTTGATAATTTCCTGTAATTTTTATTGAAATAAATTTGCATTTAAACATACTCCTTCACAAAAAAAAACAAAAAGGAATTATTTGAATTTCTATTTTTAGAAACAGAAAACAAAAAATTTTACGTTTAACTGAAAATATCAACTTCTACTGAATGTCTGTATTTTTTGTAGTTTGATTTTTGAATGACTGATTCAAATAGTTAAAAGATATATTTCTATGAATTTCAATTGATTATTCATTTAAAAACAAACTCTACGTATTACTTTTTAAATATACTAGTCAGTAACAGAAAATACATTGTAAGTGTGTATTATTACTTATTTATTATTTATTTTATTTTATATTAAATTAAATTGTTTTGATATTTTAATAAAAAATATTTTTTGTTTAAAAAAATTTATAAATTTTTTTATTTTTAGAGCATATTTTTTAAATGTTAAGGGCATACTTCTATATTTTTAGTGCATATTTTATGCTTATAAAACACTTTTTTTAGATCATATTTGCGGTTTCCCTGGTTATGAGTATTTCCAAAAAACCATACCCTTCGATTTTGCTAAATTAATATTAAAATAATAATTTGTAAAAGATTCAAGTACATTGAATTGAATATCATCTGCAAAGTAAAAGGTTTACATGTTTCAGTATCAGCAAGAAGAGGACCGATAACTGAGCCTTGCGACCACTTGTTAGTTCACGTATCTCTTAGTCTACCTCCAAAATCAACAAATTGTGAGCGACCATTTAAATATAAAAAATAAGCTTATAAGCAGGTTCCGAAAATTTAAATTTATCACGTAGATTAAAAATTAAAAATATTGAATTTCACAACTAAAAATATTTAATATGAAGACAGTTGTCGTAACAGCCAGAATTCGATTGGCAACAAGTTCGGTGGCCACCAGAGAACTGCAAAATCTGATTGCAAAACGTTCATACGCAATCAACACAAGAATAAATATGTGTTTGCGTTCAAACGTTGAATATACTCCAACACACATATTTGTTGATGATTTTAAATCAATCAAACGACGTGCAAATTGTTGTCACTGATTTATAATCAACGGTCGTTTTTATACCATTGATTTTATTATGTTCATTCGAGCCAACAATAATTATTTTGATGTAGAATAAATCAGAAAAAACAACAAACAACGTGTATGAGTGTAATCATAAAGAAAACAAAATAGTTTCTTATCTATAAAAAGGGGGTGGTTTTGTAGAAACACATTTCATATATGTTATTTGTATATTAGGGTGGGTCTCAAATCCGTTTTTTAAGAATTTTTATTAGTAATACCAAAAATATTGTTCGTGAAATTTATTTTTTTTTAATTTAGGTCGATATCTCAGGCTCTCCCAATCCGGTTAAAGTTAAATATTGCCTAATTTTCCAATTAAAATAGATGAAAACAAATTTAGACAATATTTAAATTTCTCCGGCTTAGGCAAGTCTGAGATATCGACCTAAATTTTTTTTCCAAAAAAAATATTTTTATTTCACAAAGAAGAATATTTTTAGTATTGTATTACTAATAAAAATTCTAAAAAAGCGGGTTAGAGTCCCACCCTAATGTACATTTATCAAGTATGTTTCTATTTTGTTGTAATTATGAATACACTCATATGCGTTGTTTCTTGTTTTTTCTGATTTATTCAACGCTGACTTTTTGTTAAGTGATTAAATTTGCAGTAAACATAATCGACATATGATTCACACTGATACCAATTACGCGTTCAGTAACATGATGCTGATTTTATTCTACAGTGAATTTTGTTGAATTATTAAATGTGAACAAGAATTTTTGTGTATGATTTAATCAAGAAAAAAGTTGATTTTGCAGTTCTCTGGTGGCCACAACTGATACTGTTTTCTGGGTGAAGAATGCTAATAGACCCATTCCCTGTTTTGGGGATCGGAATAACCCTCGAAACTTTCTAAAAAAATTTATAAAGAGAGGTAGTAAAAATGGTGTTTAAGTCTTCTTCTTTTTCGATTACATTGATTGTCTTACATATTATGAGAATAATAACATTCTTAGAGCTATATATGTCTTACTCTTACAACTAAGTTAACGTAAAAAGCAACATTGCTAAAGTGAGATAGAATATGTAAAAAAAGTACAAAATTAAACGTTTGACAAGGCTTGCTTTCGGCCTTTAAAGTCGCTAACAGAGCAGACGTCTGTAAATAACATTACTAAAACTAAATAACAAAAGTTATGTTACATAAATTGACAAAACATATTCATAATACAGTTCATGTAAAATTTGGTATATATGTATATCATCTTCAGCCCCTATAATTGCCGGAGGCTGGACTCCTATAGAATGAGGGATGGTCCAGAGGAGATATGTAGATCCAGCCCAGATGGTGTTTTTCTCGCTTTCGTATATTTGGCTGACAAGCATATTATCGTGTAGCGCAAGTTTCTCAACAAATCTGGCTTGCAACGACATGGCGTACCTGCAGAAGGGTAGAACATCGGCATTTTCATAGACGTAACTATTTGAAAATCGTTTTATGAAATTTTCATAATTTTTTCCGATGCATTTTCTTAGAATTTTGCGTTCAAATATCTCCAATTCTTTGGCTACTATAGGAGATATAGTAAACCAGGTTGGGAATACATAAGACAGAACCGATCTTATCTTAAGTATGTGTTGTTCATTAGTGATGCAAAAATTCCAGAAATTTTTTCGCCTTTCCCAAGAGACTTCTAGCGTGGGCGTTAAATTTCAATAATTTATCAAAATGTATTCCGAGATATTTTATTGAATATTTTCGCCATCTAGTATAAGTTGAACGGATTTACCTTCCGGCACCATATATCTAGGACATTTACCCGAAGGGTTCCTAATACATATAGCCTCAGATTTGGCTGCGTTGATTTTAATGACCCTTTTCTTGTAATAAGCGCTTATTTCTCCAAGATGAAATGCAGCAGAGTTCAGAGATAGTATTGGTGATATATTGTGTGCATAAATAAGGCAATCATCAGCGTATAAAATAGCCTTTAAATTTCTAGATTGGTGAGGAAAATCATGCAGGAAAATGTTAAATAGGAAGGGAGCCAAGACACTTCCCTGAGGTACCCTACTTTTCACATGTCCTAGTAGTTCCGAGGTAATGTTGTTGATTTGGACGCCAAACTTTCTTTTAGTAAAGTAGCTGCAAAATATTTTTACCAGGAATGGATCAACGCCAAGATTTATCTGTTTGAAGAGGATTCCATTATGATAAACCGAATCAAACGCCTTTTCTCTATCCAATGATATTGCCACCGTGCATATTTTATCCCTTAAATTGCAAGTTACATCATTGTGAAACTTCAACAATGCATGTTGTGTTGAGTAAGATCTTCTAAATCCAAATTGAAATTCCGATATTGGTTCCACAATGAACTCATTTTCTAGTTTTTCCTTCATTACGTGTTCAAATAATTTACCAATGTTGGATAAAAGGGATATTGGGCGAAAATCCTCAGGCTTTCTACTGTCCTGCTTTTTTTAATTGGAAGTATTTTTGCGCTTTTCTAAGCCGATGGGAAACGGCTATTTCCCATCGGCTTAGAATTAATGCAATTGTTAGAAATAGCAGCTAATAATTTCAGTGTTGTATCAGGAAATTTTTTAGTTATAAAATTGGAAACGCCATCAAAGTCAAAAGACTTTTTGCTATTAATGTTGTTAATGTGCATTCTGATATTATTCACGTTTGTAAAATGGTAATTATCAAGATTCCTATCGGCCAGAAACGTGTCATCAAATGTATAGATATGTTGCGGTAGTATATCAACACATGATGAGATTTGATTATCTATATTCTTAACCGGTCTTTCAGGATTTACCTCTTGAAAAACAGCGGTATAATGAGTTCTAAATATGTCTGAAATTTGACAACTATTGGAAGTGATAGTATAATTGTGTATGAGCTGCTGGCAAAAAGGAGACTTCTTTTTACTAACGAACCGAAATACGTCTGAAGGCAATAGCACCTGGTGTTATTTTTGAAAGTCTATGTCTCAAATTTTTAGCATCTTCAAGATTTATAAGCTCATTTATAATTGTTTTTAATAGTTGTATTTGTTAAGTGAGAATTTTATACTCGCTGCTAATTCTATTTCCAGTTCTGTGATATATTTTCTTTAGGTTCTTCTGCCATGCATACTTAACTTTAAAAAATTTCTTTATTCCAGTTTGTTGGAGTGGCTTTCATGTATTGAGGTAAGTGTATTATTAAATGTATTTTTAAGCACATCTAATTCATCATAGTTTAAGTTGCAGTTGTTGGGAGGTAAAATGGCATCTGAGGCTGCATATAAATCTCCACTGAATGCGTTCCAATTAGTGTTCTTGTATGAAGCCATTACCAGGGGACAGGCTGCATCACTTTCCAGTTTCAGTACTAATGGAAAATGGTCAAAGAAAGTTGATAAGCTTTTGATCTGATAATTAGGTTGGATACTGTTGATTAATAGAAATTATATCCATTAAGATTTACTTTCCCATTCCCGCGAAGATGACATTCTTGTATGAATCCTACATCAATTTGGTTATGGTGAAGGATATTTGACAGTTCAATTTGGCGACTGATGTTAACAAGAGAGCGGACGTTAAATGTCATAAATTTAAGGGTCTATGGGCCATATTTGTTATTCACATTCTTAAGAAGCGCAGGAACTCTGCTTTAGCTTCATATTTTGCCATGTTTTTAAAATCTTTAAGGGAGTTTGTAATTTGCTGTTCCAGCGACAATTCCTCAGGTAAAAGAAACATATTGGCAAGTTTTAAAAATTCTTCAATTACCGAGCTTGAGTAGCATTTACCGAGCTTAAGTATCAGTTACCTGAAAAAGACTGGCAAATGATCTGCCTGGTGAAAGAATAGATTGGTTTATTATATTGCAACAAACTTTTCTTCACTATCCTTTTTTATGCGTTCCCTTCGTACGGCAAGGTATTTTCTATAGGCTGGGCAACCTCTTCAGTTTGCAAAATGACCACTTACTCCACAGTTCACGCAGTGGGGTGCTGACGTCTCAGAATTTATGCTCTGGCATTCAACAGGGGGGTGCTTTTTATCGCATTTCACACATTGGTATTCGGAATTGCAATTTTTAGCAATGTGACCCAAACGTTGCCATCTGTGGCATTGTACCTCTTGTTCTTTCCTTTTAGGTTTCTCCCAGAGAATGGGTTGCCTTAAAAGATATTTAAAGTGCGCAATATCTGATAGTGAATTCCCTGCGTTTAGCGTAACCAGAAACAGCTCTGTGTCGGAGTTGTAAAACGTGTAATTTTGGACACAATGTTTGGAACCGATTTGTCAAGGGCAGACTTAACTTCCTCAACACTAGTACCGTGATAAAGACGTCTTTATACAAAAGAAGTCTGACTAAGCTCTTTAGGTGTGCATGAGTAAGAGTGAATATTCTTCTCCCTTAGGATGGCCATCATTTCAGAATGCACTGTAGCATCTGAAAGGTATAACCTACGTTTATTAACGTTTCTTATTCTAAACGTTATTTTTGGTGTTTTTGCCTCCAATTGGTGAACTAAACGTTTAATGTTGACATCAAATAAAAATATTGGAGGACAAAAGGATTTGCCGGCATTTTCCTTTTTGGCTCTAGCAGTTTTCTCTGCCTTTCTCTGTATGGTGGTGTTCTCTGTGTTTTTAATCTCGAATCCATCAAGTAAAGCAAATCTATTTTCACCCAAATGAATTACGTCAACGTTTGGAGGTGACAATAATACATCTGTTCTTCTTCGCTTTGAATGTTTGCTCTCTATAAATGAGTGTTGATCATCGTTGCTCAAATCCATGCTTGCACCACGTTGCAACTAAACGCACACGTGGTGGCCAAATTTAGTATCTTTTCATGTGTATATATTTATTATAAATATAGCAATATTTATATTTTCCGGTTTTATAAAATGTGCCGTTAGCATCGAAAAGTTAGTTACTGCAAATTTTCAATGATCAGCTGTGTTTTATCTTACTTATTCGCTCATAACCGTTATTACATCAATTTTTGAATAATTTGATTTTTATTGTTAATGTTTCCCAAATTAATGTTAATATTTTTATAACCGTTGGGTTATAAATATGTTTCAAATAAATGCATAATTATAAAATATAAAGTCAAATGTTGTTTATTAAATTATTGATATTTTAACAAAATATATAACACAATCCTACAAATCATATGCAGATCCTCCAATAAAAATAAAATAATAATTTGAATTGCGTTTTTTAAAATAATTAAAAATGATTTTTTTTTTTAATTTTGGAACTCTGTGCACAAACGCATAAAGAGTAATTACTTTTGAATCCTACACTCGATTTTTGATACTAAAAGAGTTTTGTTATCTACAGACCACATATTTGGTTTGAAAATAAAGTTATCGTTTGACCATTCCTAATAGCACCAGGGCTGGCCATTTCAAACTAAGTTCCCGGATTGCTGGGTTCAAACGCATAAATCGACTTTTATTCTAAACCATTCACTCGAATTTTATTAAAAAGTGTTTTAGAATCTTCAGATTACATACCTTGAACGTAGGCACAAAATAACTTTTAACGAATCCCAGTTTTTCCAAGAAAGGCTACTTTATTTATTAGTTTTTCTTTTTTAAGTTATATCTAAATATTGATGACTTTATTACACAAGTGATATTCGCCAATATGGAATATACCTTTAAATAATCTTCTACTTATATAGATTTCATTGGTATATATCCCCATCATCCAAAACATTGGAGGAGCCAAGAATACAATGTTGCACCATTATTAAAATGTGTTAAAACTTTATTTATGGATGAATTTGTAAGACTGTTTGTAGTAGTTAAAGATGATTCGTTAATATGCGACATACCTTAATATATTCTAGAATTCATGAAGATTCCATTGGTATGTGTCGCATCTTCCAAATCACCGTAGTGTTCCAAAAAAACATCAAAGTTTTTAATTTGCAATCTTTACAATGTTGCCCATATTCTTTAATGTCTAAAAACTCTCTGTGCCAAGTTTCAGCTAAATTCGTTTATAAAGGGGTGGTCGAACCATTGTAATTGTAAATGAAACAAAAAGTTTTCTGAAAATTATCTTAATAATTTTATTATGATAGAAGGATCTATGACAATTATGTGTGACACAAATTATCGGCCAAATGTTCGCCACGGCTTCGGTGGCATACCTCTATCCGATGGTACATATTTTCAATGACTTTGAGACATCCTTTAGGTCTTGAATTGTTCTTGGCTTATTGACGTACACTTTTTCTTTTAAATATCCCCAAAGAAAGAAGTTCAACGATGTCAGATCACATGATAGTGGTGGCCAATTAACATAGCCACGACGTGATAACACGGCCATTGAATTTCTCGCGCAAAAGAACCATTGTTTTGTGGACCGGTGTGGAAAGTGGCACCATCCTGTTGAAACCACATATCGTTCAGGTCCATATCCTCATTATCTGACCACAAGAAGTCCGTTATCATCTCGCGATAGCGAACACCGACGACGAGTCGAGGTTGACGGCTCTCCTGCCACACTATCGCGAACAACAGCAATGTTTTCCGCAGAACGAACTGGGCGAGCATGCACAGGTGTTTTCACATTTCCTACAGACCCAGTTTGCTGAAATTTGCGCACAATTCTCCCGATTGTGGCACATTTGGTCGATTACGCTAACCAAAAAAACCACAAAGTGCACGAAATGCATTTTCGTAAATTGATTCAACAATCTTAACGCGCTGTAAAATTGTGTACCTCTCCGTGGATGAATTTGTCAAACAAAGAAATGTCAAATTAAGTTGGGCAAAAACTTGACGTTAAGGTGTGACTCACAATTAACATCGTCTATTGTTACCTTTTAAGAATTAGTAATTTGTCGTTAGAGTAATTTATACAAAAAGTGGGGTTAACTTTAAATTTAATTATTTTTTAAACTATAATTTAACAAAATTTTCCAATACAGTCTTAATTAATGTTCATAAAAGGAATATGAGTAAAAACATTTTAAAAAATTCAGTAACTTTTAATTAGTTTGCGATTATTTTTAAATTTATACACAAAAATACATATTTTAAAAAATTTATCAAAATTTTCTGAAAAGATGTAAGAAAAAATTTAACTTGCTAACGCATTATATGAACAAATTTCTCAAATCTGATCTTAATTTTATGGAGATTACGAAATACAACACTGCTCCCATCAAGTACCACCTGTTAATAGACTACTGTCAAATTTTGAGCAAGTTCTGTCATTTACTTTGCGTTTAACAGCTGTTCAAAACATACAACCTCTTGAATTTTTTTTAAAAGTGGATAAAAGGGAATTTCGAGTGCTCATTAAACATTATTTTTTGCGACAAAAAAATGGGAACTCTGCACCATCGATTTCAATGGTAAAAAAGTGATTTACTGACTCGCTGTGGTCGCACAAGTTCAAATGACGCTGAACGTTCTGGACGGCCAATTGAGGTCAATACACCCGAAAATGTCGAAAAAATCCACCATATGGTCTGCCTGGCCGATCGAAGAGTAAAACTGCGTGAGATTGTTGATGCCATAGGCATTTCATATGGCAGTGTGGTTTCAATTTTGAATGATATTTTGGGCATGAAAGACCTTTCCGCATGATGTGTGCCACGTTTGCTCACAATCGACCACAAATGCAATCGTGCGCAAATGCAGTTTCTATTGCAAAAATCCATGAATTATACTACGAATTGCTCTCATCCGTCCTATTCTCCGGATTTAGCCCCCAGTGACTATTTCCTATTTCCAAACCTAAAGAAATGGCTCGGTGGAAAGAGTTTTAGCTCCAACGATGAAATTATTGATGAAAAAAATGCCTATTTTATGGACCTCGAAAAATTTTGTTTTTTGGAAGGCATACACAAATTGGAGAAACGTTGGACTAACTGTATTGAGCTAAACATAATCATGTTGAAAAATATATATTTTTTTTTTTTTGCAAAAAAAAACTTTGTTTCATTCAAAAACTCACGGACTTATTGATCCGACCTCGTATGTGCGAAAAAGCATGTAATCGAAATATCCATCTTCTTTTACTTTGCATGACAGGACATTGTTTTTAATTTTTAAAAGGATAATAGTTATCCTTGTAACTGAACGTATAATTTTACTTTTTTCGCTATTATTTAACCTATTAAAACTAAATTGTTAACATAAATCCTGTCTCACATTAGAAGACATTCCATAGAAATATGAGCAAATTTCTTGATCAAAGGTGTATGAAATTTTCGTGATTTTGATTCATATTCGTAATGTACACCGAAAAATATATTAGATTTAATGAGTCGCGATCCTTTTAATTATATTTAATTTTTCTCGATATTGAATTTTTTTAAAATAATAGAACAAGTACAACTTTGAAACTTTAATGGCGATGTATTACCTCTAAATAAAACTTTTTTAATTTCTTTGGCAGACCATATTTTTTTAATAATGGCATATTTGTAGGGTTGTGGAGCTTGTGAATTCGAACTTTTTTTATTTTGCACAACCTTAATGTATATGTTTACCAACTCTTTTTATTTTAGTTAAATAAAACAAAAATATAATTTGACAAAATTCACGCGTTTTTTTTTAGTAATTTTAAATATCTTAGTCGCTATGCTCATCATTATTCAAAAGATTCCGTGCTAGAACATTGGGATGAGTTTCCAGTTTCTTCAAGTAGTTGTTGCTATATCTAGTGATTTCGTTACTAACTAAGGGTACATTGAGATCTTTATGAATGTTGTCATTTCTAACATACCGGGGGACGTTTGTAATAATTCTCAAGAGCTTGTTTTGCCTTCTCTGAATTTTCATAATATTAGATGATGAGGCAGTACCCCAGAGCTGAATTCCATAGCACCATTGAGTAGTATAGTACTAGTTTACAATCCAAGGCAAGTTTAGAGTTTCTACCGATTAACCAAGAGAGTTAAATAGCCTTTAACTTTATTTGGGTAAGTTTCGCTTCTATATGACTTTTCCATGTGAGACGACGGTCAATATGGATACCAAAAATCTAAAATGCTAAAATTTTGATTATGCACTAAGTATGGCCGAAATCTAATTAGTTTAGTTTTTTCAGCATTTAATATCAATTTATTTATTCTCGCATACTCAGTAATCATTGCTGCATCATATTCCATATGTGCTTTTAAAGCAATTTCATGTTTATAGGGATAAAAAACACTAAGGTCATCAGCAAACAATGTAACAATTCACTTCAACATATTGTTTTCGGTTTGTTAAATAACTTTTTAATAAGTATAACGCTCTTCTTTCAACACCATAATACCGAAGTTTCTCAATCATAATATCATTATCTACAAGATCAAACGCCTTGGAAAAATCATAAAAGATACCTGCTATGCCACTAAAACCATTATCTAACCCTTGACATATGTTATTTATTACATTAACTACAGCTTCTTCTGTTCCACATCCTTTTTTGAATCCATATTGGCATAGATATAGCAAATTGTGTTCATTAAAATAACATGATAGTTGTTTGTAAAGAATTTTTTTAAAAACTTTATCAATTAAAGGCAGCAGTGCTATTGGTCTAAACTTTTCTACCAGTGTAGCATTATTTTCTTTAGGTATCGGAACAATTTTAGCTATTTTCAAATTATCATGGTACACTGAAGTATCAATTACATATACTATTGAAAATTCTTGAAAAATATGGAGAAATTATATCTTTACATTGAAACACCATTTTTGGTGAAATTTTATCGTATCCACAGCTATGTGCCACGTTATATCCAAAAATGTTATAAATTTTAGCCAAATCTAAAGAGAACCATGTCTCCTGAACAGCTATAACGCTTGGTAGTTTTGAAAGTTTTGAAATCATAATCTTAAACTTGTTAAATTTTTCAATAGAGGAAATGCTTCGCATGTTAACAAAAATAATATTTAATAAAGGAAAGTTAAACGTTTCATAATAAGATTTAAAAGTATTAAAATTTAAAAAATGTTTATTATAAATTTAAAAGAAAGAGATAATATTAATCTTTAATGTTTTTTAAAAATAAAAATTGTTTTATATCTAATCTATTTAGCTGGTGACATAAAAGGAGAACAGTTATCATCCTCATCAGTATCTTCCCTTATAACAGCAGCTTTAAGACTTGATCTTCGTTTCTTCTAATTTTTTGTGGCCTCTAATAGTAAATCATCAACTTCCTCCTTACTTCTTATCAATTTCGGCTTAGATATTGCGCTTCTCTTCACATATACTTTCCCATTATAGATAACCCACATTTTTTAAGGATTTAGCATATTTTAGAACGTTTAGAGTTTGTTTACTCAGATAAACATTAATATAAACATCTTTTGTAACATCATTATCTTTTAATTTGGATTTTGCTGACATGAGCTTATCTTTATATTTTTTAGATTCAAATTTTACAACGAGTGTGTTTTTTGTTTAAAGGATCTCTATTTTTAATAATATATGCATCCTCAACATCATCTTCGTTTAAAGTTACTCCAACATCTTTGGAAATACCAATCAGTGTATCAACTGCTGTAGCATTATCTTTGACATTTACTCCTCTAATTAAACAATTGTTCTTCACACGTTCATAATTTAAAATTTTAACAGATTCCTTTAAAATTTTAACTTCAGTTTTCAAAATACGATTTTCTTTTTGTACTGCATCAATTTTCTTTTTATTTTCAAACACCCCTCGTAGAATGTCATCATATTGTTTAGACATAAATATAATGGTTTCTTTTAGCTCAGACAGCTGATCGAGTTTTTTTAATTGCTGTTTTATTTCACTCAATTCTTCTTAACACTTCCACTGTTTTTATTACAGATGCTGCAATAAAAAAGTCTTCACTCTCATTGTCTACCAAATATGTAAATAGTTGTTTATTTAGGCTAGTACATTTAACATTAAATGTTTTGGCGCACTTGTCACACTCAATGCTATTTTCATTTTCCTTTACCTCCATTCTACATTGACCACAATTAATAACAATTGTTTTTTTTTTAAACTGTGACGAGCTTTGCCAGGCATTCTTTAATATAATCTTGTTCTTTGCACTTTGTTTTATAAAGTTATAAAATGTTTATGTTTATAAACAAGGGTTTAACCAGTTTTTAATAAAATAAATTCACTTATAGCAGAAGTTAAGAAATGTTGATGTTTAAGCTAAAGGGTTGCCAACCGACCATAAATCCGGATCGGCGGGCAAGTTTCTCTTCTCAAAGTAAAAGTCATATGAATACATTTCTGCTCGTACCTTAATTCACCATCTATCTAGCCAGTCCTCCAAAACTGTTATGTGGTTCTGAAGCAATCTAGATGCTATTAGCGGATCATTATCAACGCTAAGTATTGCTGTATTATCAGCGAATGTTGATGTGTGAGTGTTTTCATTCAGCGACATGTCCGAAGTGTATAAAATATACAACAGTGGACCCAATATACTACCTTGTGGGACTCCCGCTTGTATATCCTGGGAGAGCTGATAAAACTTTATAAACTTTATAAACATATAGCTTTCTAACAGCTTACGGGTATTTGGGGGTAACATAAGTTTAATCTTATATATTAATCCTTCATGCCAGACTTTATCAAATGCCTGAGATACGTCAATAAAAGAGCAGAGCAGTATTTTTTATCCTCGAAGGCTTTTCTAATAACGGTTACTAATCTATGAACTTGCTCCATGGTACTGTGTTTCCGCCTGAAACCAAATTGGTGAGCTTGGATTAAGTTACCTTGATCTATCAGTACTGTCAGATTTTCAATTAGTAACTTTTCAAACAACTTAGACATATTTGACAAGAGACTGATTGGTCTATACGATTCAACCCTTGTGTGATCATTACCTGGCTTGGGTATCATTTTAACGAGTGAAACTTTCCATTCTGGGGGATAATATTATAGCATTACAAATAAATAGCATTATTCTTAATGCTACACAGGGTAGCTCTATAAGCATCCTGTTACTGATATTAGCAATACCAGGGGCTTTTTTGGAGTTTAATTGAAAGATCGCCTTTTTGACCTCCCGAATCTCAAACGATAATGGGGGGTATTCTGCTATGTGCTGGGGAAAAAAAAGTGGCAACTCTTCTATAGAATATGGTATATTTGGCGTGAATACTTCTTTAAATGTTCTACAAACAGATCTTCTTTCCCGGTTTCAGTTTGTGCCCAACTTCCGTTTGATTTACGCAAAGGAGGGTTACATACGACAGGTTTTTTAAGATTTTTCGTAGCACGCCATAAAGAGTAATCGGTTGCTGATGTAGGATCCAAGTTCTCAATGAATATATTAAGTGAAGCAGTTTTCTGGAGTTTCAGTTACCGTTGTAAGTTTTTTGTATATTCTTTTAAGCGTTGCTTGAGTTGTGGAGATCTGTGCAGTTGCCACTCTCTTCGAGCTCTTCTTTTTTCATTTAAGAACCGTTCGACATCCGCAGAAAAAAATACATTTTGTCTGTTGTGTCGGGGGGGTTCAGTAGCAAGTTTAGCAGCAAGTTTGAGATTTGATTCGAAATTACTTATCGAGAGGTCAATATCGTCTGGTGTTCTTAGTGGTATGTTTTCCGAACAATGAGTTCTGAGAAATTTTTTATATTTTAGCCAATTTGTTCTTCTGCCTGTCAGTGCTAAATTACCAGTGGGTGATACAATTTCTTGGGGGTTCAAAATAGTAATAATAGTGGGTGTGTGATCTGAGAAGAGGTCTAACGAGGATTCCACCCTTATCAAGTTACTGGGGATACCCCTTGTTACTCTAAAATCAATAAGATCTTGTATTTTCTGCCGATCTGTTGGCCAATAAGTAGGTTCTCCACTTGAGATCACATCTAAACCCATTTTAGAAATTGCATCAATCAAAACACGGCCCTTCGGAGTAATCAGCCGTGACCCACAGAATGTATGCTTGGCATTGTAGTCGCCAGCTGCCAGAAAACATGATCCCAATGATTTTTCGTAATAGAAAATCTGGGATTTCAAAAATGCCTTGTGTTTCATGATCCATGGTATGTGGCACCCTCTAGATTCATTTAAGAATCCATTGGGATTCCAAAAAATTTTACTTCATTAAACAAAAACAAAATATATGACCCCCCTTGGAACAAAAAAAAAATGTTTTTATATCTTCCATTTTTTTAGCCGGGGCCGCCAGGCCCCAAATGCTGGTACGCGTAGGAACATAATATACATAAGTGTGGGTACTCAAATGGAAGGAAATTTCTGGAAGGAAATAAATGCATTTTGTTTCATGAGCCATGGTATGAAGCCGCTTTGGGACATTTCTCAAAAAAATTTTTTGCCTACGTCAACTTTACATCAAATATAGCGGTGTTCAAAACATTTGCAACTGAAATTACATTTTGCTAAATTCTTTATTTTTTTAACAAAGACTTCGAGCATACGCTTTTCTATTTTTTATTATTATATTCAGTTATTGCATATTATTTTACAAAAACAAAAAAAAAATATTCATAAATTTACAACAATAAAAAAATAGAGTTTAACAAAATTTATCTAAATAAAGGTGATCAAAACATTTGCAACACTTAAAGAAATTATTATACAAATAAAGAAATTGATTTCAATATTCAGTATTTTATAGCAAAGCCGTTATTTTTTATTACCTCAGAACATCTTTTGGGCATTGAGGCTATAAGCTTTTTAATATAATCTTCGGGAATTTCATTCCACTGCATTTCCAACTCGGCGAAAAGTTCATCACTATTTCGGAATTCTTTATTACCAATATTCCGATTTGCAATCATCAACATCTTCCCAATCGGGTTGAGATCCTGCCGTATGTTTAGGGCCGTGCTTCACTGTGGCGGCATATCGTCGTCGAAGGTCGGCTCTTCCATTTGAACCCCGGAGGTTCAATTTGGATTCATAGTACGGTCTTCCATTGCTGTTGAGTCCAATTTAAATGGGTGCGGGCAAAGTTAAGCCGAGCTTTTCTATTTTTTTCCGACACAAAGGGTTTTTTTGTGCATCTTAAATTTCTAAGACCATATTCTGGGACATATTCTCGACAAATTGTTGATTTTGGAACGGAATATTTTAAGAAAATGTCTTTTTTTAGAAAGTCCAGTTTTAAAGTCATTCAAAACTTTGACCTTGAAATCAGAATTGTATTTGTTTCACAAAAGTAATTCAAAATAAAAAATAATAAATAATTCAAAATAATTATGATAATGAAAATTTAAATTGCAATCTCAGTTCCAAATGTTTTGACCACTACTGTATGTATTTTGTTTCAAGATCCATAGTACGTGGCTCCCTTTTGATTCATTTAAGACCCCTTTATTTATTTTTATTCACATATTCTTCACAAGCCCAAATCACTATGACGTAAACGTTCTGAATCAGCTGATTCGTTAGCTTTATGAACTATTTACTTCAACGTGTACGTTCCGTAACTTTGCGGCCTATTCTGTTAAAAACAGATTTTTCTACCCGTTTTTACGTGTCAGTATAAAACAGCTGATTAGTTTTTGTGAAAAAAATCAAAAAACAAATAGAAAATAAATAAAAAAAACTACCATATTTCAAAAAACACATTCGGAAAAACATACAATGGATGATGAAAAGCTGATATTGTTGGTCCAGGGCAATAATGTGCTGTATAATAAAAGAAGCCCATTTTATATAAGGCGACCATACGTCATCTTTTTTAGAGGACAATCATCTATTTCAACTCGCTATCATCTATAAAATTTGTGTCCTCATCATCTTTAAATTTATAAACATGATCAATATTTGCTTTTATTGAGTTTACTGAGCTTTCGCTTTTGAGAATAAGTGGTAACTTAAATAAAATATTTAGAAGAATGAATCAAATCTTTAAACGAAACAAATATTTCTCGTTGGATCCTCTTAAAAAAAACAAAATTGATTTGGAAGCTGTGTGTTCATGTCTTAAAAAGGTTATATTATTAATTGGTGAAAAAATAAAAGCAAATTAGATGAAGAAATCAGAAAAATAAACATATTTTTAATGAAGAGAAGCTTGAAATTTAGATAGAGACAATGTCATCAAATTCGACCAAAGATGGGTGGAGATAATTTCTCACTTTGAAAAAGAATCAATATCCTTTACAGACCTAAGTTATCGAATAAATCGAAATCAAATAATTTTTTTTACTATTTTTCTTAATGTCATCTTTTTCTTTTCCAAAATCTGGTCGCCTTATCCCAGTAAAAAAAGATGCAGATTTCATTACACATAAAGTAGCGACAATTGGTGATTTTTCCGATCTAATGCTGGTATTTTAGACTAATTCCTAAACTTAACATATAATGTCATTATATTTGTGTTTAATTAGGGAAAAATCATATATTTTTATTAAAATACTTGAATATTTGAAGAAAACACAAATGTTTACATTTTTTTAATTTTAATGTTAGCTAAATTATTTTAAAAAATTTACTTATATTACGTATATTTATATTTACATATAAAAACCCTTATTGATTCTAACACATCTCACAATTAATTTAATTTTCTATATACTTGATAAAACCTCTAAGCCAAAGCTTTTGGATGTGTGTTAAACCTGGTTTTGTTAAACAGAAAACCAATTTTATTTAAAAAAATTTTTTAAACAAAAATATCTTCATTTCAAAAGCAGCGTTCCAATTACAAACCACGTTGTAATGGAGGAAATATGTTCCAAAAGGTGGGCATCCCTTCGCTACCGATATGTAAGGAAAAAACGCCAGAAAATCTTCCCTCAGACAGTGGTGCTACTTTTTTTTTAAATCTTCATTTGCCTTATGTGGTTAATTACAGTGACTGTCATTAATATTCGGTTTTTATTTATAAGTTTTTAAAAGCCGAAAATTTTTCGTGAATATAATGACATATAGTTAATGTTTATTTTTTACTTAAATACATATATATAGCTCATTTTGCACTATTTGTTTATAATTAATATTAAAAAAAATTTTTTAAATAAATCAGAAATTCATATACTACAGAAATGCATGTTTCATTAATATTAAGTTTTTTTGTTATAACATAAAATGCAACCCTGTAAGTCTGCGTGTCTTCACAATTAATTTGTAAAACGGGGAAACCCACGTTAATTGAAGTCAGGTAAATAAATTTTGCTGAACAAACACTGTTATTGTAAAGTTTTTTTTTATATAAAAGCCGCAATGGGAAGTAAAGGTAAAAATACTTCGTTAGAGCAAAGAAATTTAGTGATTTTTCATTACGAAAAAGGCAAATAATATAAATATATTGCTGAAATATTAAATATGAAACCCAATACTGTTGGTGACATTGTCGGCAGATACAAAAACGAGGATCGGATTGATTTTAAAAAACAAACTGGGCAGCCAAAAAAGCTTACCGAAATGGAAGAGCGCCGTATTGTTAGAAAAATGAAGGTAAACCTTCGCTTAAGTGCCCCTAAAATTGTTACTGAAGTAAAGGCGGAATTTGAAAGACAGTTTCGAAATCAACAATACGTCGCACCATTAAAAGACAAGGGTTCAACGGCCGTGTTGCCCTAAAAAAATCTTTCGTAAATTTAAGAAATAGAAAACATCGGTTAAAATTTGCTGAGGAACATGTTAAAACAAATGTAAACTGGTGGGAAGACGTCATCTTTCTTGATGAAAGCAAATTTAATTTATTTGGAAGTGACGGAAGAACTATGGTGTGGCGGAAGCCGAATGAAGAGTTAAAGGGAAAAAATATAACCCCAACAGTTAAGCACGGGGTGGAAGTGTGATGGTGCGGGGCTGCATATCAGGAGTTGGAAATCTAGTATTTATTGATGGAATTTTGAACAAGGACCATTAATTGCAAATTTTGAGAGATAATTTAAAACAATCTGCAGACAAAATGGGAATTTCAACAACTTTTAAACTGTATCAGGACAACGACCCTAAACATAAAGCCCACGTTGTTCGTGAGTGGCTGCTTTATAATTGCCCAAAAGTGATTAATACGCCCGCTCAATCCCCTGACATGAATCCCATAGAAAGTTTATGGGACCATTTAGATCGCCGTGTCCGTGAGAACCCGGTTTCTTCGAAAAGCGAACTCAAAAAAAGGCTGCAGGAAGAATGGAATAAAATCAGTGTCGATTTCTTACAAAAAATTGTTTACAACATGCCAAATCGTCTCTCTGAGATATTAATTTGTTTTTCTAAAGTTTTTGTTTAAAAAATAATTTAACATGTACCGAAAAACCGAATATTAATGAAATATGAATTACTTAAGTTTTTTTCTTTTTGTTTATTTTTAATGTATTTTGTTCATTATTTAGAATTTTAAATTAAGTTTTGTATGATCTCTAAGTGTATCTAATAAATAAAAAAAATATTATCTTTGATTTTTTATTATTTTCCATTAAATTTGTTTGCTTTTATTAACTTGCATAAAAAACCGAATATTAATGACAGTCAGTGTAAAGCTACTATCCAAATAACAAACTTCTAGATAAATCATGTAATTACAAATTATATCCTAAATCCCTAACCGAGCACTTGCAACAAAGGCTATCGGCTCGTTGTGGCGAAAACAAACCAGAGCCTCTGGTGGGAATCGAACCTACGACCCCCGCACTGATAAGCTAGCGCGCTACCAACCTACCGCGGCGCTAATAATGGACAGTTTGGAAGTTTTAGCATCACATGTATCTTCTCGTCCGTAAGTATGAAAAATAAGAACTTTTTAACGAAATAAAACATAATTTTAAAGTTTTAATTTTTTATTTTAGAATGAGGTCATCTAGAAATATTTTAGAAGAATTTTCTTCATCATCATCGTCATTCTCTCCGAAAATTTCATCATCATCTTCGGAAACTCAATCTCCACTACCATCACCCGTAGGATTTTTACAAAATCCATCAAATATTTGTACAATGTCACCCACAGAAATAATTAACATTGATACACCTCCAATCGAACCAGAATCCGTGAATACTTTACCCATCGTAACAATACCCAATTCAGCTGTCAATTTTTTTTTCACATTCATCTTAAAGAAATGATTTTTTTTTTATATACATATATACAATACTTTTTTTAATTAATTTTTTCTACTTTTTTATAAATTATTGTAAATAACCACAAAGCATAAATAAGTTTTTTTTGTTTTACTTTGTAATTGTCAAACCATATGGCTCGATTCCCTAATTTGAGTAAGTTTTAATACAGAAGTTCACCGTTTACGTTTACGAAGCGTTACGTTTACGCTCAAGTAATATAGCCTTAAAGTACAGGAAAGCAGTTTGTGGAAAAGATATATTGCAAATTGTATAAAAAATGAAATTTAAATCTATATTCTAAAAATATATGAATTGCTCAAATAATATCGGAACAAAAGAAAAGAGACATAAAAAATGAAAGATTATGAATAATTTAATTAAAATCTTGGCTGAATAAAAAAAGAAAATTTTTTTCTATCTTCCATTTTTGGGGCCCGTTTCAAAAACTGGTACGCGTAGTAACATATAAGTGTGGGTAATCAAATGAAAGGAAATTTCCTCAGGATCTCAAACATGTATTTTGTTTCACGATCCATGGTATGTAGCTCCCTCTAGGTCCATTTAAGACCTCTCTATGGGTCCTGAAAAGTTTACTTTATTAAAAAAAATTAAAATATATGATCCATTCTGAAATAAAAAAAAAACTTTTTTATCTTCAATTATTTCGGGACAGAAAAACATTTTCTTTTTTTATTCCAAAGGGGGTCATTTTTATTTAGCACGCCCGACTGCAGTTCAGTCCGAAAAATTCGCGCGATTTTTTCTAAAAAGATTTTGGCAAAAATGCACTTTGTCAGGCGTTGCTCAAAAAAAAAAATATGACCCCCTCTGGAATAAAAAAAGAAAATTTTTTTCTATCTTACATTTTTGAGGCTGGTACCTTTGAGGCCCCCAGGGCCGAAAAAATGGTACGCGTAGTGACATTTAATTGCGGGTACTCAAATGAAAGGAAATTTCCTCAGGATCTCAAATATTCATTTTGTTTCACGATCCATGGTATGTGGCTGCCTCTAGATCCATTTAAGACCCCTTTGGGACAATTTCTCCAAAATTTAAAAATTTTTGACTGCGGCGCTTTTACATCAGAAAATACTTTTTTTCATGATATATGGTGCGTGGCTTTTAGATCAAAAATGCATTTTGTTTTATGATCCATAATATGTGCCTTCGTCTCGATCCATTTAAGACCCATTTGAGGGGATTTCGAAAAAAATTAAAAATATTTTAGAAAAAATCGCGCTCTTTTTTCAAAAAAATTTTTCTCTGCGGCGCCTTTTGATCCATTTAATAACTCCTGGGGCCCATGTTTTAAAACATTTCTATTTTTTGGGTGGGTGCCTGTGGGCAGGTTAGAAAAATATTTTTTGAGATCCTAAGGGATATCCTTTCGCGTGCCAGTTTTTGGGCCAAAATTTTAAGATGAAAAAACTTTTCTTTTTTTATTTCAGAGGGGGGCAAATATTTTATTTTTTTTATTAAAGTACATTTTTCGGGACCCCAAAGGGGGCCTTTAATAGATCTAGAGGAAGCCACATACCATGAATGTGTAAATGTGAAAATTTGCAAAAGTCCAAAGGACCCCCCTCCGGCGTAGACATCCGCTAAGACGGGGTTTTTGGAAATTCTTTCGGGGAAGAGCAAAACGAAGAAAACCTTTGGGCCTACCCAAACCCCTAAAGCTAGAAACCTGTAATTTTAAATATGCTTTTCTTGTAGTATGTGCGATGTAGTCTCCCCCTTAACAGCCTGTACAAACCGCTGGACCTTCGAAGTTGAAATTTAGTATGCAGGCTACATCTCCAGCGTAGATAACAGTTAAGACGTATTTTTGGAAAATCCAACGGGGAGGGGCAGAAAAGAGAAAAATTCTCATCCTTGCAAAAACCGCTGGAGCTGGGAAGTTGAAATTTGGTGCAAAAGTTCCTTCTCTAATGTAGACATTCACCTAGGTCGGATTTTGGAAATGTGTACGGGGAGGGGCAAAAAGGTGAACAGTCCCCCCTTAACGGGCCGGCCCCACCGATTTAGCCAGAAAGCTGAAATTTTAAATATGTGTTAACTAGAGTATGTGCTAACTCATTAATCAGCTACATGTTAGAATTTTAGCCAGAAATTCAAATCTTTGTATTTAAACCTCCACTTCAAAAGTTAAAAAAAAATTCTTTAAATGGTAAAATATTTAGAAAATAGAATAATATTTTCTTCTCAATATATTTCGATATTTAAAACTACCGATAATGAAGTATCTGGCTTTAAAGCTAGTAATGCGTGATCCATTTCGAGAAAAAAAAACATAGAATATTCAAATTTAATGGGGAATGTTTATTATCATTTGAAAGAACATTCTTCGGCATTTATTTTTTGAAGATTATGTCTATCAAATGTTGGCAGTTGCTACGTCGCAGATGGTCCATCCGTTGAGTCCAATTTTCGATGACTCGTTCGAGCATTTCGACTGGTAACTGGCGAATGACACGCGTGATGCTTTCCTCCAAGGCCTGAATCGAAGCGGGTTTGTCCGCATAATCTTTACACTTTACATATCCACACAGGAAAAAGTCTAACGGTGATGTCACACGATCTTGGTGGCCAATCGACCGGCCCAAAACGTGAAATTATGTGCTCACCGAAGTGTTCTCTCAATAAATCCATTGATTTATGCGATGTGTGGGAAGTGGCGCCGTCTTGTTGAAACCAAATTTCGCCGAGATCACGAGCTTCAATTTCAGACATCAAATAGTCGGTTATCATGGCACAATAACGGTAGCCATTGACAGTTACGTTTGCACCGGCATCATTTTAAAAGAAATATGGACCGATGATTCCACCGGCCCACAAACCACACCAAACCGTTCAACACCGCCCAGCCTATTCAACATCGCCCAGCCCAAACCGCAAGAGGTAAGAGGCTAAAATTTGGTATGTAGGTTCCCCCTCGGGCGTAGACATCCGTTAAGACGGAGTTTTCGGAATTTCCTTCCGGGAGGGGCAAAAATTGGGTAAAACTCCCTTTTCAAGGCCTGCCTAAATCCCTTTAGCTAGAAACCTGAATTTTGAAATACGCCTTCCTGGGAGTATGTGCTAACTCCTTGATAAGGTACATTTTAAAATTTTGACCAGGGATGTGTCAAAAATGGGGATTTAGAGGGCGAAAAGTCTTAATCTTTACGGCCTTCCCAAATCGTTGGACATGGCAAGTTGATATTTGGTATGCAGGCTCCTTCTCCAGTGTAGATAACAGATACGACGTGATTTTTGAAAAATCAAACAGGGAGGGACAGAGAAGTTAAAATTTGGTACATAAGTTCCCACTCCAGCGTGGACATCTAACAAAGTTTGGATTTTTGTACATTCTTACTGGGAGGTGCAATTAGGGAAGTCTCCCCCTGATCGGCCTGCCCAAACCGCTGAAATTAGAAAGTTAAAATTTGGTATGCAGGTTCCTTCAGTGTAGATAACAGATAACAGATAAGACGTGACTTTAGGAAAATCGAAAATTCTCCCCCTTGACGGCCTGCCAAAACCGCTTGAGCTGGGAAGTTAAAATTTGGTACATATATTCCTCCTCCAATGTAAATGTGCAAATGTGCAAATTTGCAAAAGAGCAGGGAGTAGCGACATTCGCTAAAACGGAGAAAGTTAAAACGGGTACAAACCCCTTTCAAGTCCTGCTTAAACCCCTGTAGCTAGAAACCTAAAATTTGAAATATGCTTTTCTTGGAGTATGTGCTAACTCATCGATGAAGTCTTCCCCTTAACAGCCTGCACAAACCGCTGGACCTAGGAAGTTGAAATTTAGTATGTAGGCTCCATCACCAGTGTAGATAACAGTAAGACGTAATTTTTGGAAAAGTCAACCGGGAGGGGCAGAAAAGTGAAAAATTCTCACCATTGACGTCTTTCCAAAACCGCTGGAGCTGGTAAGTTGAAATTTGTTCAAAGGTTCCTCCTGAAGTGTAGACATTCACCTAGGTTGGATTTTTTGAAATGTGTACGGGGAGGGGGAAAAAGGTGAACGGGCCCACATCGATTTAGACAAAAACATGAAATTTTAAATATGTGAACTGGAGTATGTGCTAACTCACTGATCAGCTACATTTTAGAATTTTAGCCAGGTACATGGTAAAAATTATGGTTCAAAGGGAAAAACCTCAAATTTTAAATATTTGCTACCTGGAGTATGGGCTAACTTATTATTGAGGTACATCTTAAAATTTTTGTCTGGGGCATGGTACAAATTAGGGGCTCTGGGTAATTATCTGGCAACTCCGTATATTCCCGGGCGTTAGCCCAGACAATCCCGGGCTTTGCCCGCTAGTATGTATATATTTGAATATACATACATAATTTACATATATAACTACTGCTTATATATATACATATTTGAATTTACATACATACATACATACATATATAAAACATATAAACATATTTTCTACTTCACTGCAATCTGATAGTTTAGTTTTTGTTTATAACCACAATCCCATGACTGTCAGACTGCGGACTTTTAATTTCAGCTCTAAGTTAGACTGAATTGAAGAATAGCGACAATTCATATCTTTAAGTTTGAAAATTTTTGAAATAAAGTTTCAGTTTTTAAATAAGCATAAACAACTGAAGTTGTTTAATTCTGCAAATCGCGCAGTAACATAAAAGTGTGGGTACTCAAATCTTGTTCACGATCCACGGTAACACCAGAAATATCAGTCTTTTCGAAAAAAATTAGTTTGGACTCATTTTTTTCAGGAAATTTCCTTTTGGGTACCCAAACTTATGTGTTACTACGCGTACCAGTTTTTCGGGAATTAGGGGTCTCACAGGCCCCCCACCCAAAAAATGTAATTTAGAAAAACATTTTCTCAATTTATTCCAGAGGGGGGCATATTTTTTTTTTTTTGGACAACGACCGACGAAGTGAACTTTTGCTATTTTATTAATAAAAAAAGAGATTTTTTAAATCTATTGATAACTTCACATGTATATTCTACGAAATATATAACACGGGTTTTCAGTATATAATAAGAAATGATGTAATGGAATTGCTAAATAACCATCTGCGTCAAAATCTGTTCATTTTAAGTTTCATTACGTTTGAAATGCAAATATTTTTTTTTGGATTAATAATAAATAACTAAAAATTATATATACCCTAAAGAAAATTGTAATAAGGGAAGTTTTTGGTCAATTTCATTTACCTTCCTTAGTTCCTTTCTTCCTGCCTAGTGTACTAAATTTATCCCAAAAACTTTCTTCCTTTTCGCCGGCTTTAATGGCATTGCTGGAGTGCGGAGATTTAGGACGACTTAATGTGCTCATTTTGCAAAACAATAATATTTATTTATGTTATAAAGTGCGAACTAATTTTACTTATTTTTATTTGTCAACAATCTACACCACTACTATAACAGTAATGCACAATTGGTGCTTTTCGCGAACCCAGAACGCAAAATTTGACTCATAAATCCAACACACACAAGAGCTGGGAGCTCTTTATACTGCCATTGAAGTCCAGAGGGTCAATTCTTGTTCTGTGAAACGGTGAAATGAAAAGTTTTTTCACGTTTTCATATTACTTTTAAATCGCGCTCTGTGAAATAATGTAAAGAAATATCAAAACGTTTTCATATGAAAAAAAAAGTGGAACGAAACAAGATTTTTTCACGATTACACAGCACTGGCGATTCTTGTTCTGTGTAACAGTGCAAACAACTGTCAAAATATTTTCATATGAAAAAATTGTTTACACACACTATTTATAAGTGAAATAAACATGGAGAAGATTGTAAGAGGAAAGCGTGCCAGCGAAAGCCAAAAGGAGTATTTAATTAATTATTAAGAAAAGCATGTGAACATTGCAAACGATAAGTAAGTAGCTTAATAACTATAATCACACTTTTATTAAACCCATATTTACAGATTTGTAACTGCAGATGGTGCCAAATTTAGAGACGAAAAGAGTAACGAATTTGCGGCGAGCCTTAACAGTTTTAGTGGGACCCAAAAGGACAGTGAAAAATGGCAAAAGTATGGCATATTTATTTATAGTTTATTTATATTTTTATGAAATTTTTTTCTTTAAGTAATATTAGACTTCATACGCGCATATTTTGTGTTTCACGTCTTGGCTTGCTTGTGATTTTTGGTGATGGTGATTGAAGTGTTATTTGTAGGTCTCCTTTAAAGTTAGAAGCGTACGACACACCCATATGCACTTTTAAGATAAAAAGGCACTCCCATTTTATATTATAAAAAAAAATATGGAAATTATTACTCCAGAACATCATACTTTTTGTAAAATACATAAATTTCAAATTGGGTAGTAGTTATATGAAAAATATGTCACCTCGACTTGCAGAGGGCTAATCACTCAACGAAGTTTCGTCCGTTATAGGAAGAAGAAGAAAAAATGAGTGATAACCCGAAATCAGCTGACAAACTTCAGTAACTATGATATTCAATTGAGTGAAATAAGGATGTCATGAAACTCGATGATATGACAAAGCGTTTTTCCAGTGAACGACACATTGCCGCATTGCCAACAGCAGGTTATACCGCGGACGGACTGTACGGAAACTTAGAATTTTTAGTTTCTTAATGTTTGTACCAGAGAATTGTATTTGCGAAATAAGATGAGCTCAGGCCTAGGTCCTCGCGGTTTTGCCGGAAAATTTTGAGCAAGGAGGACACAAATTAAAGGAACTAAAAAGGAAGAATAAGTGAAGGATATAAAAGAAGCGCGTACTTACGTTACCAACCCGGACACATCACGGACTGACATCATAAAAAGAGAAAAGAAGAACCTTTGGAACTCGTGAAAGGAGATTCCTATAAAGTGTTGGTGTAAAAAAAAACAACAAAGCTTAGCTTGAAGGTTAAATATATATACAATTTTCAGCTGCCATTTTGTTAAAAATATATAGATACAGTAATCCTTTTTTTAATTTTAATATTTTTTTGCTATGCCTGCTTTTATAATTTTTATGCTTTTTTAATTTTTTTTTTAAATTTTCAATTTTTTTGATTTATGCATTTTTAATTGTTTAAAGTATGCTTTTGAGTTGGTTAAAGTTTTTCATTTTTGCTTTTTAAATTTAAATTTTTGTTTTATTCCATAATTTTTTCCAAATTTTCATTTAAGCTTTTACATTTTTTTTTAATTCTATAATGCTTTTTTATTTTAATTTTTTCAATTTTTCTATTGGTTATGCTTTTTAGTTTTTTCCATTTTTTTTTTTTTTTTTATTTTACCTTTTTTTGATCTTGCAATTTCTTAATTTATGCCTTTTTTAATTTTAAATAAAATATGAAAACTTTTTTATAACGTTTTTAAAAAAATATGTGTGAATAAATTTGTTTTTTTTTTTAAGTGATAGTAGGGTAGCGAAGATAAGTGGAGCGGCGTTAAGGGATGACCTGATCGTATGGCCACAGGTTGTCATGGCGAAATCCACCCGGATTTCAAGTGGGAGGACCACTATGAGTTGCATGACACCGAGCAACTTATCCGGGTTTTCGCGTTTTTCGCTATGTGTAATACAGGCAGAGGTGTATTGGTTATTTCTGGTGATGTCGTTGTATTTAAATTAGTTTTACTTGTTTCTGTTTATTTTTATTTTGTTTGCAGTTTACAGGTAAACGGCTTTGCTTCGGGTCTACATGTAAGTTATAAATTTGAAATCAGTCTGGTATGATGATTTTTTTTTTTGTTGTCCATCCAAGCTAGCATCCAGAGAGTTTGGTAAAGATTCCCCCATCCGGAGAGCTTTAGCCGAGCGCAACGCCAAAATGCCAGCACGGCCAACCGGTAAGCCAACTTGAAACCGGTAGAGTGGTGACAACAAATATTTGAAAAGTTATATGATAGTAAAACTTTTGGACACCTGAAAACACATTTTAAGATTAAATTTTTCAGATTCATCCCACGAATATCATCTACAGAATCGAAAGTATCTGTTTGGTCACCAGCGTGGAGTTTTTTACCTGTTTGGTTTTCTCCACAACGTTCTCGCAATGGGTTTTTATAAACACATTTTTTTACCTTTTTTTTTTTGATACTTATTTTAAATAATAACACATTTTGTTATTAATTGTTTTTTATAATTGAACTTTTATTAAATTGAATTTTGTTGAATATGAAATAGATTTGGATTTGAATATGTAATTCAGATAACGTAGATTAACATAATAATGAATTTACAACTATGTTAATTATTTTTGGTCTACCCTTTATAACTTGCTTAATATGTTAATTGTAACGGCAATTGCTGAAATAGAAGAGAAGAAAGAAAACTGGAAGAATAGGGAGCTTGATGCTCCATATTGCTTAATAAAACGATACAGTTTGATTTCAAAAGCAAAAAAAACAAGACGTGTTTTCCTTACCGCAAATTCAACAAATCTGCCCACCATTTTTTATTTATAAAATTTAAATAAAATTCTAAGATTTTGAATTTTATTTATTTTTTCCTTAAAAATTATTAAGGATTTTCATTTTGGCGCCCGAGCAGGGACGAGATTTGTTGAATAGCTTAATTAAATATTTTGAAAAATTAATTTAAAATATTTAAATAAAATTTTGTTTGCTAAATTGTTGCAAACAATTTTTCTTTCTGTGTTTGTTTCTTATCATTGATAGAAACACACAAAGTTGTGCGCGATTAATTCGTAATTTTTCTTGGAAAAATAAAATTGAAAGTCGTTTTATTATTATTTGTGCCTAAATTTCCTGTTGCTGCTTTCCATGCCTCGTCGTTGCTGCTGCCGCAAGTGCCGTCCACAACATAACCAGGAGAGTGATTCGGGTCTATCTGACATAGAGGTAACAGTGTAAAAAGTATTTTGTGTAAACCTAAAATCTGTAAGTTAATCGGATTTTAGAGATAATTCTGTAAATTATTCAGAAGTTATTATTCTTTTTCTCAATTGCGAGTTAAAACACAAAATTATTTTTACACTTCATTTCATTTAAACATAACATATATTTTTTGAACAAAACCCACCCTTAAAAGTGAAACATTTAATATCGTGAGTGATTATTAACACAAAAACAAATATACATACACACGGATCAATATATTTTCTTTTTTACCACGAACACATACCGCTCGTATTAAATTCCGTAACACGTACCGTCGGCATTTTAATTAATTTTAATTATTTTTTTAATTAATTTGATTTTTTTATTTGCACTTTTTTCGCGAGTGTTAATTAATTTAATTTTGCAAAAATTTATTTTCATCGTTTTGTTTTTATCTCCTTTTTCTTCGACACTTTCATATGTACACATTTGTTTGTTATCGGTAACGATAACAACATATGATCATTTCGGTGCTTAACGTGACCAACTTAACCATAAAAGGGGACATTTCATTAATGTACATACATATCGTATGGCAAAATTTATTTTTCTAAATAAATTTTTGTAAGTGTCCACCAGAATTGTGCGTAAAGATTAAATTTAGTAAAAATAAAAATATTTCTTGGATTAATTTTATTAAACTTGGTAAAGTATTTTATATTTTTTTTGTAAACGTTACCAAAGGTTGGTTCAAGTGGCTGAACGAACAGTGATCGTGATTCTTAGTAAACAAAATTGTGAACCGAGTAAAAACAAAAATTTTTTGTGGAATTTGACCACAACTTAGGCAAATTTAAACAAGATTAAAGTGCAAATTTATTATTTTTTTAAATTAAAATTCTTAAAATTCATTGCCGGCGAGACATTTAGTATAAAGTTGGTCGTAAACGGGCGAGCGAGGTGTTTAATGTAAAAAAAACACTGGTTTTCTTTGCAATTTACCAAAAAAGTGCGTGTCGTGAGTTTTTTTAATTTGATAAAAATAAGTTGAAATTGTGTGTTGAATCGATTTTTATAATTACCAAAAGCTTATTTTTTAAATATATTAGTGAAAATCGCGAATTTTAAGTCTTTTCTTAAACCCAAACAAATTTCGTATGAATTTTCAGAATTCAGAGTGGTCATCGTATTAGACGATATTTGAAATTAATTTTTTTTAATTTCATTTAGTTCCATTATTTAACGTTTTCTTTTTTTTTTTTTAATACGAAATTTTGTTATTCGAGCGCGATATTTCCCCCGAATTATTTTCAAATTAAAATAATTTGGTGAAAGTTTTCCACAATTTAAAGGAAAATTTATTTGAAATCTGCTTTTGCGAAATTTATTGAAATATTATTCTATTATCAATTATACTTTCGATTTTTTTAATTTTTTTTTGTGGTTTTCTTTCAATATGGTCGGTAAGAAACACCAAAGCGATCCTGAATCAGAGACATTGTCGAAACTGATTCAGAGAAGAGCCAAAGTGATTGAAAATATTTCGAAGATTCGTAGGTCTATTGTAGATAAAACGATTTCTTTCAATCCCTTTGAGATAGATTGTCGCATGGAAATATTAAAAGACCATATTGCTCAAGCAATGCAGTATCAGTCTGAATTGGACATTTTAGATCCAACAAATGACGACCGATCTGGGCTTGAAGATATGTGTGTGACCACGAAAGCTATGTTAATGAGTCTTCAGGCTAAACATAGAAGACCTAGTATGCCTGAAACATCGTTTAGTATGATGCAAACTCATCATTCTAGGCTTCCAAACATGCGGCTCCCAAAATTCAGTGGAAAATATTCCGAGTATAAAAACTTTATGAGCCTGTTTGAGAATCTGGTCCACAATGATCCGACACTTACAGATATTGAAAAATTCAATCATCTCATATCATGCTTATCCGATGAAGCTTTGGGTACAGTCAAAGCTTTTCAGATTTCTGAAAACAATTACCCCAAAGCCTTAGCCAGTTTAAAAAAGGTTTATGACAATGATTGTCTGATCTTTTTCGATAATATTTCGAAACTTTTCGATCTTCCTGAGATCAATAAACCTTCGGCTTCTGCTTTGCGTAGCATGATTGACACTGTTTCTGCCATATATGATTCACTGTTATCTATAGGTGATGATAAAAAGATAACAAATGCCATTCTTATACATCTAGTGATGTCGAAAGTCGATCCAGTCACTAAATCCAAGTGGGAAGAACAGCTTGACTTTGAAAAGCTCCCATTATGGGCTGACTGTGAGGCCGCCTTAAATAAAAGGTACCAGCACATCTCTGCTGATGAATCGTCTAGTTCAAGATCTAGTTCTTCAAAGAATAGACATGATAATGGGCCTAAGAAAAATACAAAGACAGCACTAGCTTGTTCGAAACCTAGACAATCTGCTGAGAAATGTCTCTTTTGTAGATCTACACAACACAATATCTATAATTGCCCTTCTTTTTCCGCAGTGCCAGTTCTTCAAAGATTTGACTTTATTAAAGCTGTGCCTGCGTGTATAAACTGCCTGAAAAAAGGTCATACTGTAGCAAAATGCAATTCACAAAAGTGTAGAGTCTGCAGTGGCTCTCATCACTCAATGCTACATAGATATAATACTAGTTCTCAAGCCTCAAGTTCTAATCAAAATTCTTCTGTAAATTACTTGTCACAGCAGCCGTCTACTTCTCACGCTTCGGTGAATCTTTCATCATCGGATGAGAATATAATTCTCGCCACAGCGGTCGTGAAAGTCAGGAGTAGTTCCGGAAATTATATTCTGGCTAGGGCTCTTTTAGATTCCGGTTCTCAAACGAATTTGATAACTGAGGAACTTGCACAGAGACTTAGAATTAAGAGAGAAGGAGGCAGATTAAATTTAATTGGCATAGGCGAAACAAATTCTTCTGCTAAATCTAGCATCGAAGTCGGTGTCATGTCGAGGGTTAATTCTACTCAATTCTTTTCCAAGTTTTGGGTATTGAGTTCAATTACGAACTTCCAACCTGATCGCAAGATTTGCACTACCGATTGGAATATTTTTACAAACCACAGAAAGTTGATTTATTAATCGGTGGTGAACTCTTCTTTGAACTGCTATGCGTTGGACAAATTAAGTCTAACCCCAATCTGCCAGTTCTTCAGAAAACTACTCTTGGCTGGATTGTAGCTGGCAAATGCAACCAGCCAAAGGGCTCACGTTCAAATGTATGCCACGTTAGCAATTCTATTGAAAACGAGGATACTGTGGATTCAATTGTTCGAAAATTCTGGGAATCAGAGGAACTGTCTAATGAATCAACAGTCATTTTTAATGAGGAACAACAAAAATGTGAGGATAAGTTCAAAGATTCGGTACGACGTTTATCGTCAGGACGTTTTGAAGTCTCACTTCCTTTCAAATCAGATCCTAATCTTTTAGGATCATCCTTCGATACTGCCAAAAGGCGTTTTCTTGCGCTAGAGCGTAGACTCTCAACCGACAACATTATGAGAGAAATGTATCACGATTTTATGAAAGAGTATGTCGACTTAGGTCATATGTCCATTACGGACAATCAAATACCGAGCTCTCCTCATTATTTTATTCCGCATCAGTGCGTTTTGCGTCCTCAAAGCACTACTACCAAACTTCGTGTAGTTTTTGATGCCTCGAGTCGAACTTCTTCGAGAACTTCACTTAACGATTTGTTAATGGTTGGCCCTACGGTGCAAGAAGAATTATATTCGACGCTAATCCGTTTTCGATTCCATAAATTCGTTATCACTGCCGACATTGAAAAAATGTATCGTCAAGTCTTAGTTGGCGAGAACGATAGAAATTTTCAACTAATCCTTTGGAGACAAAATCCATCTGATTTGCTACAAGTGTTTCGCTTGAACACTGTTACTTACGGTACGTCTTCCGCACCATTTTTAGCAATCAGATGTCTTATTCATCTAAGCGATTTATACAAAGAGACTTTGCCCATAGCGTCAAAAGTTATTCGCAGTGATTTTTATGTTGACGATCTGTTAACTGGCGCCGATAGTTTTCAAGAACTGTTAACTATTCGAGACGAGGTGACTCAAATACTGAGTTCAGCTGGATTTAATTTAACCAAATGGTTTTCCAATCACCCCGATTTTAACCTCACTAATTGTAAAGAAAAACTGTTACATAGTGATTCCGATACGGCCAAAGCTTTAGGCATACACTGGGTTCCGAAGAATGATTCATTTAAGTTTCATTTGGAAGATAATTTTCATGATCTAAAAGCAACAAAAAGAAACATTTTGTCGGTTTCGTCTCGGTTGTTTGATCCTCTCGGACTCTTATGCCCAATCATAACAAAATCCAAAATGTTGCTACAAGAACTTTGGATTCAGAAACTTGACTGGGATGAATCGATCCCCATGCGATTAAATACTGCGTGGGAGAATTTCAAAATAAATTTGTCGAAAATTGATTCAATTGAAATCCCAAGATTCGTTCACACAACTTCTTCAGCAAAAGTTCAGATTCATGGCTTTTCTGATGCTTCTCTTCGGGCTTATGGTTGCTGCATTTATATAAGGAGTATTGACTCAAATGAAGTTTTTTGTAGGCTTCTTACAGCCAAATCAAAAGTCGCTCCAATCAAGACAAAATCTCTTCCGAGACTTGAGTTGTGTGCAGCACACCTATTGGCTAAATTGTGGATTCGAATTAAAAACATGATGAGCTTTGAAATCGAGAGTGTACATTTCTGGACAGATTCAGAAATCACTTTACATTGGATTAAAACTCATCCATCCACTCTCGCAACTTTTGTATCCAACCGAGTTGCTGAAATACAAGAATACTCAGACCGTGTTTCTTGGCGCCACGTGCCCACGAAACAAAATCCGGCTGACATTGTATCTAGAGGATCTGATGTTGATGATCTAAAAGACTCAATTTGGTTTGTTGGTCCTTCGTTTCTTCTCCTCGATAGCTCAAACTGGCCTGTTAACCATCATTTCGTGTTAACAGAGAATCAAGTGTCTTTAGAGAAAAGAAAATCCAATGTTCTCCTTACAGTAGAGAGTTCTCCGGAATTACAGAATTCTCCGGAAGAAAATCACATGAATATATTCTTGAAATTGATAGACGATCATTCGTCTTACAAAAAGTCATTGAGGATCATGTGCTACGTGCTAAGATTCATTGACTTTTGTAGAAAACGTAAAATCATGAAAACTGTATGGCCTACTGTAAAGGAGATGAACTGGGCCTTTTATAGGTTTGTGGAAATAGTCCAGAGAGAAAAGTTCTCTGAGGAGATTGCTAAATTACAGAAATCTCAGGTGTTGCCTTCGAATATTCAACGTTTAACACCATTTATCCACAAGTTCACTGAAAATACGCGAAATTTTTCACTTATTAGGGTAGGTGGGAGGTTGCTTAATGCACCATTACCGTATAATACGAAATTCCCACTTCTATTACCAAGAAAAACTCTCTTTGTGAGACGATATTTGCGCGATTTGCACCTCAATAATTGTCATGCTGGTACAAAAGCATTGATAGCCCTTTTACGGGAGAATATTTGGCTTATAAATGCCAGAGAAGAGTGTGGCAAAATAGTGCGTAAATGTGTTCATTGCTTCCGCTATAAACCAAAATTGATGACCCAAATAATGGGAAATTTACCCACTGACAGAGTGAGAGCGCTACGTCCATTTTTAATTTCCGGCGTAGACTTTTGTGGTCCCGTGAATGTTTCATTACGAATTCGTGGTAGACCTCCTATCAAAATGTATATAGCGGTTTTTGTATGTTTCACTTCGAAGGCTGTTCACTTAGAATTAGTTTCCAATTTATCCTCCGACGCATTTATCCTTTCTTTAAAAAGGTTCGCTGCCAGGAGAGGACTCCCCCAGAAAATATATTGCGACAACGCCACCAACTTCGTGGGAGCCAGCCGAACGCTCAAAGAGCTATACGAGGCGTTCGAGAAGAACAAAGAGGACGTCGTATCGTACGCAGTATCGTGCAGGGTAGAATTCAACTTCATACCTCCCAGAGCTCCTCACTTCGGAGGACTGTGGGAAGCAGCCGTGAAGCAGGCGAAACACCTACTTCTGCGAACCGTGGGCAATGCGGCGCTCACCCAAAAGGAAATGGCAACAATGCTCGCAGAGGTAGAGGCGGTGCTCAACAGTCGCCCAATCGCACCGCTGTCTCCGGACCCCAACGACGGGGATGCGTTAACTCCGGCGCATCTGCTCATAGGCGGGGGTCTGCGTTCGCTGCCGCCAGAATCCGTCGAAGACATCAGAGGCAACAAGATAACCTACTTGAAGCGATGGCGGATGCTCTGCGCTCTCAAGCAGATGTTCTGGCGGGCCTGGTCGAAAGACTACGTCCTGGGGTTGCAAGGCAAGGCCAGGTGGTACACCGAAGAGCCGAACCTTCTGGTCAACCAGCTAGTGGTGGTCCAAGAGGACAATCTCCCGCCCCAAGAGTGGCTGACCGGCAGAGTCGTCCGCGTAATAGAAGGCCAAGACGGCAAGGTCAGAGTGGCGGAGGTAAGGACGGCAAGAGGCGTTTATAAACGACCGATATCCAAGCTCGCACCACTACCAGCAATTTGAAGACCTACGGTCCTTCAATGGGGCCGGAATGTTTGGTCACCAGCGTGGAGTTTTTTACCTGTTTGGTTTTCTCCACAACGTTCTCGCAATGGGTTTTTATAAACACATTTTTTTACCTTTTTTTTTTTGATACTTATTTTAAATAATAACACATTTTGTTATTAATTGTTTTTTATAATTGAACTTTTATTAAATTGAATTTTGTTGAATATGAAATAGATTTGGATTTGAATATGTAATTCAGATAACGTAGATTAACATAATAATGAATTTACAACTATGTTAATTATTTTTGGTCTACCCTTTATAACTTGCTTAATATGTTAATTGTAACGGCAATTGCTGAAATAGAAGAGAAGAAAGAAAACTGGAAGAATAGGGAGCTTGATGCTCCATATTGCTTAATAAAACGATACAGTTTGATTTCAAAAGCAAAAAAAACAAGACGTGTTTTCCTTACCGCAAATTCAACAAATCTGCCCACCATTTTTTATTTATAAAATTTAAATAAAATTCTAAGATTTTGAATTTTATTTATTTTTTCCTTAAAAATTATTAAGGATTTTCATCTAAAAAGCTCTAAAATCCCCAATCATGGTTTACCACTTTGGATCTATTTTACTAAAACTATTATATTTAATCGTTAAAGACATATGCATACGATACTAAATAGACAAATGAAACCTTGGTTGGAGCAAAAAATTTCAGTTTGAAACACAAATTTTTAAAAATTGTGTAAAAACGGCCTAGACTCACACCTACGGAAATTTACACATAAAATATATACAAAAAATATTTATGAACTTAAAATAGATATAAAACTGTACAACGGGATTAAGACTAACGTTGTAAGCAATTAATTTAATTTGGTTTTTGTTTTTGAAATTTTGCAGTGTCCAATTCACCAGGGGGTAACTTTACTAGTTTGAAATAAAAAGCCAAAATTACTCAATTAAACAAGCTTTTATTTACTCTTTGTTTAGCTGTGCTAGCTCAACGCGAGTTAACGCCACTGACATAAGATTTAATTCTTTGTCGAAAATAAACTTAAATACATTTTCTTTTCCATAAATAAATATCATTTTAAGATAAGCATATATTTGTAACAGATAAGTTTTTCCTTTTTTTCAAATTATTTAATGATAAACACATTTTTCAATAAACAAATATTATTTACTGATAAACATACTTTTGTAATATATAGACTAGCATATATTTGTAATAGATAAGTTTTTCCTTTTTTCCAAATTATTTAATGATAAACACATTTTTCAACAAACAAATATTATTTACTGATAAAACATACTTTTGTAATATTTAGATAGATAAGTATTATGTAAACACACATTCATGAAGATAAGAATTGCAGTCAAACATATTATCATTAACAAGAAAAGATGATTTAGTATATAAGCAACTGCCTCCAAAAAATCAAAGGGTTTCGATACAGCCCGATATAACGGATGAAAACCAAGTAAAATTGGATGTATTTAAATCATTACCAGCTTTTAATGGAGACATAAATACATATAGAATATGGAGCGAAGATGTAAGTAGGATGATGGAAACCATATCTAGCCTAAGTGAAAAGCCAATATATGCTCAAGCCCTTCAAATTGTAAAAATATATTGTATGTACTTCAAGATGAAATGAAAAAATGCATTCAAGGAAAGAAATCATTGGGAGAATTTCACGATGAGATAAATAAATGTTTAAATTTAATTATTTCAAAAATATCTATGTCTGGCCTCATCGAAGCAGTCACTAAAGCAATGGTATCATACGCAGAAGAAGAAGCCGTTCAGGTGTTTATAGCTGGAGTCAACAGCACTTTTATCCAATCAACTCTTTATGCCAACGCATCACATGATCTAGAACACGCTTATACAATTGCAAGGACAATTGAGCACGATAACCAACATCAAAACTTAAGGTTATCCCCTGATACAAGAGGCGCACATAAATTACTCAACAACGAATCCAACAACCCAGACATCACCAGCATTATCAAGGTCAACGAAGATACCAACCACAAACAGAATTTAAACCAAGACAAGTAGAAACAACACGACAGTATCAGTCATATAACAACCATCAACTACATCCGAAACCAATGGACACCAGCTCCGGAAACACAGCTCATCGTCAACCCACACATTTTAACCGCTTCAATCACCCTCATTACTTACCATGGAAAAGAGGAAGAGAACAGAGTGGAAATTTTCAACAAGCAAAACAATCAAGGAAGAACAACATCATCACCAGAGAAGTTGACAACAGTAGCACTATTGTAGAAACAGGTATAGTAAATAATATAGTGGTTAAGAATTTAAACTAATAAACGGGTTGCCCCACATAACAATTAATGACGGTGAAAAAACATATAGTGTACTACTAGACACTGGAGCAACCCATAATTATGTAAGTAAATCTTTAAAATTTAATGTAATTGAAAAAATACAACCTATGAAAGTTATTTCGATGCATGCAACATCGATAATAGATACGAAACAAAGAATTAAATTTCTCGGCAAAGACATATACTTTTTCGAGTTAGATTGTATAGAAAATTCCGATTTAATACAAGGATGGAAGGGAATGGATATATTAGGAGCCGCAATAGATAGGAGGAACATGACATTCACCGTAAATAAAAAAGAGGAAGTTATGAATTTAATTATACTATAGGTAACGACATCCATAGGAAGAAGATTGATATATTGATGAGGGAAAATAATGGCATAGGATCACTACCCTTCACGACAACCATAGAGGCCACAATAAGGACAAACACAGACGAACCTATCTGGGCGAAGCAGCACCCATATTTCATAGCGGATAACGACTTTGTAAATAAGGAAATAGGTAGACTGTTAAATGACGGCATTATTCAAAGAAGTAAAAGCCCATATAATTCTCCAATATGGACTGTACCAAAAAAAGATTTTGATGAAGATGGACGGCCTAAGAAGAGAATGGTGATAGACTTTCAAAAGTTAAATTCACATACAATTACTGATCGATATATAATTCCCGATATAATAATGACAATACAAAACCTAGGAAAGGCAAAATATTTTACAAAATTGGATTTAGAATCCGGCTTCCATCAGGTTAAAATAAAAAGGGAAGACAGAGAATAAACTGCTTTCTGTGTAAATGGCGGAAAATATGAATTTATACGTATGCCATTCGGATTAAAAAATGCCCCATCCATATTCCAAAGGTGTGTCGACGATATCCTACGGGAATATATAGGTAAATTTGCATACGTCTACGTAGATGACGTATTGATCTACTCCTCATCACCAGAGGAACATATAGAAACTATATTCAATGCCTTGTCAAGACAATGTATAAATACATCCTCCACTGACACAGTCCATTCAGCTGAAAGCTCCTATACAGAATTTATCAAACGGGTAAAACAACCTTTTAATGCATATGCCATTCAAATTGAACTGGTACCAAATAAAATAATAAATGAAACTCGAACTCGTACAATATTTTCGAACAAAGTTAGACACACGATAAACTTTACGAACGAACAAAACTTGATTGCAGAACTAAAAAAGGTATTACAACCAAACAAAACGACTGCGATACATACAACCGGGGAAAATATCTACGCATTCAGCCCAATCATAAAAAACACTTTCAGCACCACAATCTTCGTGTATACACCAACAAAACTAATCGACGTAGGAGAAAAAGAAAAACAAACTGAAATAATTAAAAAATACATAATAGAGCACACAGGGGCTACAGGAACAATATACAGGAGATACTTGAGGATTACTACTGGCCTGAAATAAAACAACAATATAAGGCATTTAACAAAAAGTGTACACCCTGTCTATATGGTAAATATGAAAGAAACCCCACAAGAGAACCAGTAGGAGATTCCGACATACCAACAGAACCAGGTCAATATATACACATGGACATATATTTCAATGACAATAAAACATTCTTAGTCGCCATTGATAAATTCTCAAAATATATCACTCTAAGAGAAATTGATTCTAGAGAATGTATGTCTGAGAAAATTAAGGAAGTTCTCACGAAGAACTATCCAAGCTGTACGCGACTAATGACTGATAACGAAAATGTCTAAATACACCAGCAGTAAACATGGTGTGTATAAAATACGATATTAAAAATATAGAAACTCCAGTCTATAGATCAACATCAAACGGGCAAGTAGAACGCGCTCACAGCACAATTTCCGAACTAACAAGAATATTTAAAATACAAAACGCCACAACAATAGCTGAAGAAATATATAAAACAACAAGGGAATTAAATAACACCATACACACAGTCACAGGACAAAAGCTAGTTGACATATTTTTTAACAAAATTAAATATGGGAAAAAAGATATCTATGAAAAACTAAAAAAGGCATCGGAAAAAACACTTGAAAGATTAAATCAAGGCACCAAGCATCGAACTTTTTCGCCAAACGAACAGATATTAGTTAAAATTAAAGGAGTAAGAAAGAAGAAAGACGCCAGATATATTAAATATATAGTAAAGGAAGACCGTGAGGACTCTGTTTTAACCACAAAGGGAAAGATCGTACATAATGATAACATTAAAAACTATTCTATAAATCATGATGATTATCTTCCTGATATTACTCGTGACGGCCACACCAGGAATCAAGGGAGATACGAAAATTAGAAACTTAGACGAACAAAAATACATATTAACCAGGACTGATGTCGTTTTTCTATATGATAAACATTCATACCTCTTCCACGTAACTAACTTAACGAAAATATTTACACCATACAATAAAGTTATTATGAGCAACTATAAGCCAAGCACAGAGGATTCAATTTTAATAAAAAAATATAGAAAATGTAGAAGACCAACTTCAGAAACACAGAAACAAACGAGGATTAAACTTTCTCGGGTCAGCGCTAAAATTTATCACAGGAATACCAGACCATGATGATTTCATTAAGATGGAAGAAGCAATAAATTTATTAATAAACAACAATGGAAAACAACGAATGATTAACTCAAGGTTTGAAAAACTAACAGAATTACTACAAGGACATGAATCGGGAAACCACCTCATCATTGAGCAAATACATGAACAACTTCTTCTACTCACTAGAACAATTAACGCTGCAAAAAATAATGAATACTTGTCAGAGTCCTTGGACATGAACGACATTAAGGAAATAATACAACACGAATTAACTTCAATGCCAGTAATAAACATTTTGGAATACGCAGACGTTCACATTTTTATGCTTTTTTAATTTTTTTTTTTAAATTTTCAATTTTTTTGATTTATGCATTTTTAATTGTTTAAAGTATGCTTTTGAGTTGGTTAAAGTTTTTCATTTTTGCTTTTTAAATTTAAATTTTTGTTTTATTCCATAATTTTTTCCAAATTTTCATTTAAGCTTTTACATTTTTTTTTAATTCTATAATGCTTTTTTATTTTAATTTTTTCAATTTTTCTATTGGTTATGCTTTTTAGTTTTTTCCATTTTTTTTTTTTTTTTATTTTACCTTTTTTTGATCTTGCAATTTCTTAATTTATGCCTTTTTTAATTTTAAATAAAATATGAAAACTTTTTTATAACGTTTTTAAAAAAATATGTGTGAATAAATTTGTTTTTTTTTTTAAGTGATAGTAGGGTAGCGAAGATAAGTGGAGCGGCGTTAAGGGATGACCTGATCGTATGGCCACAGGTTGTCATGGCGAAATCCACCCGGATTTCAAGTGGGAGGACCACTATGAGTTGCATGACACCGAGCAACTTATCCGGGTTTTCGCGTTTTTCGCTATGTGTAATACAGGCAGAGGTGTATTGGTTATTTCTGGTGATGTCGTTGTATTTAAATTAGTTTTACTTGTTTCTGTTTATTTTTATTTTGTTTGCAGTTTACAGGTAAACGGCTTTGCTTCGGGTCTACATGTAAGTTATAAATTTGAAATCAGTCTGGTATGATGATTTTTTTTTTTGTTGTCCATCCAAGCTAGCATCCAGAGAGTTTGGTAAAGATTCCCCCATCCGGAGAGCTTTAGCCGAGCGCAACGCCAAAATGCCAGCACGGCCAACCGGTAAGCCAACTTGAAACCGGTAGAGTGGTGACAACAAATATTTGAAAAGTTATATGATAGTAAAACTTTTGGACACCTGAAAACACATTTTAAGATTAAATTTTTCAGATTCATCCCACGAATATCATCTACAGAATCGAAAGTATCTAAAAAGCTCTAAAATCCCCAATCATGGTTTACCACTTTGGATCTATTTTACTAAAACTATTATATTTAATCGTTAAAGACATATGCATACGATACTAAATAGACAAATGAAACCTTGGTTGGAGCAAAAAATTTCAGTTTGAAACACAAATTTTTAAAAATTGTGTAAAAACGGCCTAGACTCACACCTACGGAAATTTACACATAAAATATATACAAAAAATATTTATGAACTTAAAATAGATATAAAACTGTACAACGGGATTAAGACTAACGTTGTAAGCAATTAATTTAATTTGGTTTTTGTTTTTGAAATTTTGCAGTGTCCAATTCACCAGGGGGTAACTTTACTAGTTTGAAATAAAAAGCCAAAATTACTCAATTAAACAAGCTTTTATTTACTCTTTGTTTAGCTGTGCTAGCTCAACGCGAGTTAACGCCACTGACATAAGATTTAATTCTTTGTCGAAAATAAACTTAAATACATTTTCTTTTCCATAAATAAATATCATTTTAAGATAAGCATATATTTGTAACAGATAAGTTTTTCCTTTTTTTCAAATTATTTAATGATAAACACATTTTTCAATAAACAAATATTATTTACTGATAAACATACTTTTGTAATATATAGACTAGCATATATTTGTAATAGATAAGTTTTTCCTTTTTTCCAAATTATTTAATGATAAACACATTTTTCAACAAACAAATATTATTTACTGATAAAACATACTTTTGTAATATTTAGATAGATAAGTATTATGTAAACACACATTCATGAAGATAAGAATTGCAGTCAAACATATTATCATTAACAAGAAAAGATGATTTAGTATATAAGCAACTGCCTCCAAAAAATCAAAGGGTTTCGATACAGCCCGATATAACGGATGAAAACCAAGTAAAATTGGATGTATTTAAATCATTACCAGCTTTTAATGGAGACATAAATACATATAGAATATGGAGCGAAGATGTAAGTAGGATGATGGAAACCATATCTAGCCTAAGTGAAAAGCCAATATATGCTCAAGCCCTTCAAATTGTAAAAATATATTGTATGTACTTCAAGATGAAATGAAAAAATGCATTCAAGGAAAGAAATCATTGGGAGAATTTCACGATGAGATAAATAAATGTTTAAATTTAATTATTTCAAAAATATCTATGTCTGGCCTCATCGAAGCAGTCACTAAAGCAATGGTATCATACGCAGAAGAAGAAGCCGTTCAGGTGTTTATAGCTGGAGTCAACAGCACTTTTATCCAATCAACTCTTTATGCCAACGCATCACATGATCTAGAACACGCTTATACAATTGCAAGGACAATTGAGCACGATAACCAACATCAAAACTTAAGGTTATCCCCTGATACAAGAGGCGCACATAAATTACTCAACAACGAATCCAACAACCCAGACATCACCAGCATTATCAAGGTCAACGAAGATACCAACCACAAACAGAATTTAAACCAAGACAAGTAGAAACAACACGACAGTATCAGTCATATAACAACCATCAACTACATCCGAAACCAATGGACACCAGCTCCGGAAACACAGCTCATCGTCAACCCACACATTTTAACCGCTTCAATCACCCTCATTACTTACCATGGAAAAGAGGAAGAGAACAGAGTGGAAATTTTCAACAAGCAAAACAATCAAGGAAGAACAACATCATCACCAGAGAAGTTGACAACAGTAGCACTATTGTAGAAACAGGTATAGTAAATAATATAGTGGTTAAGAATTTAAACTAATAAACGGGTTGCCCCACATAACAATTAATGACGGTGAAAAAACATATAGTGTACTACTAGACACTGGAGCAACCCATAATTATGTAAGTAAATCTTTAAAATTTAATGTAATTGAAAAAATACAACCTATGAAAGTTATTTCGATGCATGCAACATCGATAATAGATACGAAACAAAGAATTAAATTTCTCGGCAAAGACATATACTTTTTCGAGTTAGATTGTATAGAAAATTCCGATTTAATACAAGGATGGAAGGGAATGGATATATTAGGAGCCGCAATAGATAGGAGGAACATGACATTCACCGTAAATAAAAAAGAGGAAGTTATGAATTTAATTATACTATAGGTAACGACATCCATAGGAAGAAGATTGATATATTGATGAGGGAAAATAATGGCATAGGATCACTACCCTTCACGACAACCATAGAGGCCACAATAAGGACAAACACAGACGAACCTATCTGGGCGAAGCAGCACCCATATTTCATAGCGGATAACGACTTTGTAAATAAGGAAATAGGTAGACTGTTAAATGACGGCATTATTCAAAGAAGTAAAAGCCCATATAATTCTCCAATATGGACTGTACCAAAAAAAGATTTTGATGAAGATGGACGGCCTAAGAAGAGAATGGTGATAGACTTTCAAAAGTTAAATTCACATACAATTACTGATCGATATATAATTCCCGATATAATAATGACAATACAAAACCTAGGAAAGGCAAAATATTTTACAAAATTGGATTTAGAATCCGGCTTCCATCAGGTTAAAATAAAAAGGGAAGACAGAGAATAAACTGTTTTCTGTGTAAATGGCGGAAAATATGAATTTATACGTATGCCATTCGGATTAAAAAATGCCCCATCCATATTCCAAAGGTGTGTCGACGATATCCTACGGGAATATATAGGTAAATTTGCATACGTCTACGTAGATGACGTATTGATCTACTCCTCATCACCAGAGGAACATATAGAAACTATATTCAATGCCTTGTCAAGACAATGTATAAATACATCCTCCACTGACACAGTCCATTCAGCTGAAAGCTCCTATACAGAATTTATCAAACGGGTAAAACAACCTTTTAATGCATATGCCATTCAAATTGAACTGGTACCAAATAAAATAATAAATGAAACTCGAACTCGTACAATATTTTCGAACAAAGTTAGACACACGATAAACTTTACGAACGAACAAAACTTGATTGCAGAACTAAAAAAGGTATTACAACCAAACAAAACGACTGCGATACATACAACCGGGGAAAATATCTACGCATTCAGCCCAATCATAAAAAACACTTTCAGCACCACAATCTTCGTGTATACACCAACAAAACTAATCGACGTAGGAGAAAAAGAAAAACAAACTGAAATAATTAAAAAATACATAATAGAGCACACAGGGGCTACAGGAACAATATACAGGAGATACTTGAGGATTACTACTGGCCTGAAATAAAACAACAATATAAGGCATTTAACAAAAAGTGTACACCCTGTCTATATGGTAAATATGAAAGAAACCCCACAAGAGAACCAGTAGGAGATTCCGACATACCAACAGAACCAGGTCAATATATACACATGGACATATATTTCAATGACAATAAAACATTCTTAGTCGCCATTGATAAATTCTCAAAATATATCACTCTAAGAGAAATTGATTCTAGAGAATGTATGTCTGAGAAAATTAAGGAAGTTCTCACGAAGAACTATCCAAGCTGTACGCGACTAATGACTGATAACGAAAATGTCTAAATACACCAGCAGTAAACATGGTGTGTATAAAATACGATATTAAAAATATAGAAACTCCAGTCTATAGATCAACATCAAACGGGCAAGTAGAACGCGCTCACAGCACAATTTCCGAACTAACAAGAATATTTAAAATACAAAACGCCACAACAATAGCTGAAGAAATATATAAAACAACAAGGGAATTAAATAACACCATACACACAGTCACAGGACAAAAGCTAGTTGACATATTTTTTAACAAAATTAAATATGGGAAAAAAGATATCTATGAAAAACTAAAAAAGGCATCGGAAAAAACACTTGAAAGATTAAATCAAGGCACCAAGCATCGAACTTTTTCGCCAAACGAACAGATATTAGTTAAAATTAAAGGAGTAAGAAAGAAGAAAGACGCCAGATATATTAAATATATAGTAAAGGAAGACCGTGAGGACTCTGTTTTAACCACAAAGGGAAAGATCGTACATAATGATAACATTAAAAACTATTCTATAAATCATGATGATTATCTTCCTGATATTACTCGTGACGGCCACACCAGGAATCAAGGGAGATACGAAAATTAGAAACTTAGACGAACAAAAATACATATTAACCAGGACTGATGTCGTTTTTCTATATGATAAACATTCATACCTCTTCCACGTAACTAACTTAACGAAAATATTTACACCATACAATAAAGTTATTATGAGCAACTATAAGCCAAGCACAGAGGATTCAATTTTAATAAAAAAATATAGAAAATGTAGAAGACCAACTTCAGAAACACAGAAACAAACGAGGATTAAACTTTCTCGGGTCAGCGCTAAAATTTATCACAGGAATACCAGACCATGATGATTTCATTAAGATGGAAGAAGCAATAAATTTATTAATAAACAACAATGGAAAACAACGAATGATTAACTCAAGGTTTGAAAAACTAACAGAATTACTACAAGGACATGAATCGGGAAACCACCTCATCATTGAGCAAATACATGAACAACTTCTTCTACTCACTAGAACAATTAACGCTGCAAAAAATAATGAATACTTGTCAGAGTCCTTGGACATGAACGACATTAAGGAAATAATACAACACGAATTAACTTCAATGCCAGTAATAAACATTTTGGAATACGCAGACGTTCACATTTTTATGCTTTTTTAATTTTTTTTTTAAATTTTAAATTTTTTTGATTTATGCATTTTTAATTGTTTAAAGTATGCTTTTGAGTTGGTTAAAGTTTTTCATTTTTGCTTTTTAAATTTAAATTTTTGTTTTATTCCATAATTTTTTCCAAATTTTCATTTAAGCTTTTACATTTTTTTTTAATTCTATAATGCTTTTTTATTTTAATTTTTTCAATTTTTCTATTGGTTATGCTTTTTAGTTTTTTCCATTTTTTTTTTTTTTTTATTTTACCTTTTTTTGATCTTGCAATTTCTTAATTTATGCCTTTTTTAATTTTAAATAAAATATGAAAACTTTTTTATAACGTTTTTAAAAAAATATGTGTGAATAAATTTGTTTTTTTTTTTAAGTGATAGTAGGGTAGCGAAGATAAGTGGAGCGGCGTTAAGGGATGACCTGATCGTATGGCCACAGGTTGTCATGGCGAAATCCACTCGGATTTCAAGTGGGAGGACCACTATGAGTTGCATGACACCGAGCAACTTATCCGGGTTTTCGCGTTTTTCGCTATGTGTAATACAGGCAGAGGTGTATTGGTTATTTCTGGTGATGTCGTTGTATTTAAATTAGTTTTACTTGTTTCTGTTTATTTTTATTTTGTTTGCAGTTTACAGGTAAACGGCTTTGCTTCGGGTCTACATGTAAGTTATAAATTTGAAATCAGTCTGGTATGATGATTTTTTTTTTGTTGTCCATCCAAGCTAGCATCCAGAGAGTTTGGTAAAGATTCCCCCATCCGGAGAACCGGTAAGCCAACTTGAAACCGGTAGAGTGGTGACAACAAATATTTGAAAAGTTATATGATAGTAAAACTTTTGGACACCTGAAAACACATTTTAAGATTAAATTTTTCAGATTCATCCCACGAATATCATCTACAGAATCGAAAGTATCTAAAAAGCTCTAAAATCCCCAATCATGGTTTACCACTTTGGATCTATTTTACTAAAACTATTATATTTAATCGTTAAAGACATATGCATACGATACTAAATAGACAAATGAAACCTTGGTTGGAGCAAAAAATTTCAGTTTGAAACACAAATTTTTAAAAATTGTGTAAAAACAGCCTAGACTCACACCTACGGAAATTTACACATAAAATATATACAAAAAATATTTATGAACTTAAAATAGATATAAAACTGTACAACGGGATTAAGACTAACGTTGTAAGCAATTAATTTAATTTGGTTTTTGTTTTTGAAATTTTGCAGTGTCCAATTCACCAGGGGGTAACTTTACTAGTTTGAAATAAAAAGCCAAAATTACTCAATTAAACAAGCTTTTATTTACTCTTTGTTTAGCTGTGCTAGCTCAACGCGACTTAACGCCACTGACATAAGATTTAATTCTTTGTCGAAAATAAACTTAAATACATTTTCTTTTCCATAAATAAATATCATTTTAAGATAAGCATATATTTGTAACAGATAAGTTTTTCCTTTTTTCCAAATTATTTAATGATAAACACATTTTTCAATAAACAAATATTATTTACTGATAAACATACTTTTGTAATATATAGACTAGCATATATTTGTAATAGATAAGTTTTTCCTTTTTTCCAAATTATTTAATGATAAAACACATTTTTCAATAAACAAATATTATTTACTGATAAAAATACTTTTGTAATATTTATATAGATAAGTATTATGTAAAAACAAATTCATGAAGATAAGAATTTATGCATGCAAACATATTATCATTAACAAGAAAACACTTAGTATATAAGCAACTGCCTGTATAAGATTTAGCTAGTTTTTAGAAAATATATTAAATAAAGAAGACGCATCGCGTCGAATAAAAAAGTAAATATATTTTTTTTACTCAAAGAAACGTTGAGTTTCATAATTCGCGTTACAGAAATAATGTATTTCAAAATCTGTTAATATAACATTTTCTCGATTTATTCCAGAGGGGGGTCATATTTTTTTTTTGGGCAACGTCTGACCTTGCCCATTTTATTAATTAAAAAAAAAAACAGATGTTTTAAATCTATTTATAACTTCACACGTATATTCTACGAAATAAATAACACGGGTTTTCAGTGTATAATAAGAAATGATGTAACGGAATTGCTAAATAACCATCTGCGTCAAAATCTGTTCATTTTAAGTTTCATTACGTTTGAACTGCAAATATTTTTTTTGATTAATAATAAATAACTAAAAATTCTACATACCCCAAAGAAAATTGTAATTAGGCAAGTTTTTGGTCAATTTCATTTACCTTCTTCCTTAGTGCCTTTCTTCCTGCCTAGGCTACTAAATTTATCCCAACAACTTTCTTTCTTTTCGCCGGCTTTAATGGCAATTAAACAATCTTTTATTTCCTCTTTGTTTAGCTGTGCTAGCTTAACGCGTTACAGAAATAATGTATTTCAAAATTTGTTAATATAAGTGTACAGCTTTTTTATGTTGACTGTATTTATGTTAACTTATATTTCAAAAACTTCAATGAAAAAATTTTAATAAAATACCTTTTTTAAAGTAGAAAATTTTATATTTTTATTTATTATATTCTTATAATTTGATAAATTTTATTTATTTTTTAAAATTTAATATTTTCTTTTGTTTCTCCCACCATGAATATTCCTTATTTGTTTCAGTAACTTAAAAGTCACTAATCGAGTTTATATTATCTGATTTTCCATCTGATTATACCTAAGGAAAATAAAATTAAAAATCCTATGAAATGATGCGCTTCACAGTGGGGTAAAACATACGCAAAACGAGGATTAATTCAGGGAAGCTTGTAATTTATGAAACAATAACTTAGTTCTTAACACTCCAGCATTTTATTTTATGAAATAAACTGCTGCGTCACCGAGTACCAGTATTTATATGAGTAGTCAGGTATTCTAGTTATTTCCAGTATATTACAACACTAGATTTTTCCAGCTGTCGAAATTCGTGTAAAGAAATTTCTAATCCTAGAAATTTCTTGTAACACTGCCGCCCACTTAAGCCTGTTCGTCCCGAACAGACATAGCTATTCCTTTTCCATATTTGGCTAGTCGTTCTAGATGATAAACCTTCATTTTGTACCTTGGGCTCTGACCTTTCTGTATTCTGTACACCACATCATTCAACCTTTTAATTACTCTATAGGATCCGTCCCAATGCGTTTGTAGTTTGGGAGATAATCCTTTCTTTCGTTGCGGGTTAAATAGCAGAATCAGCTTCAGAATTTGCTGCCCTATCATACCTCGCCTTCATCTTATCGCTGATTATTTTAATTCGATTGCGCACAAACTCATGAAGCTCGTTAAGGTCTTCTTGTTCCCGGGAAGCGTTGTCGTTGTCTTTATCTATAGCGGCGGGCTTAACACCAAATTCTAAATCGCCAGGCAATTTAAGCTCCGTTCCGAAAATAATTTTTGCAGGCGTCCGGGAGGTGGAATCGTGAAAAGCAGATTTATATGCCAGCAGAAGTTTGGGGATGTGTTCGTCCCAGTCCTTCTGATGAGTACTGACCACTTTTCTTAAGTATACCTCTAAAGTGCGATTGAATCCTTCGACCATACCATCAGATTGCGGATGCAGCGACGTGGTTTTTTTCTTATTCCATACACATTTCCTTGAAGACAGCAGATTCAAAATTTCTTCCCTGGTCAGAGTGTAATTCTATCGGAACACCGTACCGACGGCTGATATTTGTTCACGAGTAGGCCTCCTGTCCTCTGCTTTGGCTGACATAATTTTTAACCGTATGGGGTCTGTTGCGCCGCCGACCAGGCTTCACTTGACTCAATATGCGTTAGTCTTATATCAACAATGTACTCTTTTCCTTCAGCCCTCGAATAGTGTTTGCATTCTAAATTACAGGGGCGTCTTAAAAGGGCGTCCGCATTGTAATGCTTTATGCCTTTCCTGTGCTCGATGCTGAAATCATAGCTTTGAAGTCGTTCCATCCAACGAGCTAGCTTCCCTTCTGGTTGTTTAAATTGCAGTAGCCACCTGAGTGCAGAATGGTCGGTTCTTAGTTGAAAGTGCTGACCGTACAGATACTTGTGGTAGTGTTTTACACATTCTACCGCCGCCAAGATTTCCCGCCGTGTTATACAGTAGTTCCTTTCGGGTTTCGAAAGTACTCGACTGTAATAGCCTATGACTTTTTCGGTTACATTGATAACCTGCACACCTCCTATTCCGTATCCGCTTGCATCGCTATCCAGCACAAATTTTTCTCCGGCCACAGGATATCCAAGAATCGGTGCCATACATAATAACTCCTTGAGCCTTAGGAATGCTTTTTCTTGGGCTTTTCCCCAATAAAACGGTCGCGCCTTCTTAGTCAGCTCATGTAGACTCGCAGCCACACTGGCAAAGTTTGGTACAAATCGTCGGTAGTATGTGCAGAGGCCTAGAAAGCTGCGCAACTCGTGCAGATTTTTCGGGCGAGCCCAATCTTTTACAGCCAGAATCTTATCTTCATCGGTTGATATACCCTCTGCAATTACGCCCTAAATACTTGACTTCCCTCTGGAACAGTGTACATTTTTTTGCGCTAAGCTTGATTCCAGCCGCAGATATTCGCCTTAAAACTTCTGCTAAGTTCTTCAGGTGTTCATCGAAAGTTTTTCCCATGACAATTATGTCGTCAAGGTACACTAGGCAAGATTTCCAGTGGAGTCCTTTCAGCACCGCTCGAATGTTGCTGGAGTATTGCAGAGTCCAAAGGGCATCACATTAAACTGCAATAATCCGTCACCTGTGCTAAAGGCAGTTTCCTCCTTGTCTTGTTCACAAATTTCTACTTGCCATTAACCACTTTGCAAGTCCAATGTGGAGAACAATTTGGTTCTTGCTAGCGTGTCTAGAGTGTCGTCAATTCTCGGTAGTGGTGATATCGTTTAGTTTTCTGTAATCAACACAGAATCGAGTGCTGCCATCTTTTTTCTTAACTAAAACTATAGGGGAGCTCGATGGGGTAGAAGATGGTTCGATTACTTGACTCACTCCTTTACTTCATTTCGTTTTGCTAGAGGAATACTTCTGGGCGCCTGCTTTATTGGCCTCGCTTCACCAGTATTTATTCGGTGTTTAACAATCGCCGTTCTTCCATGACTTTGGGTTTTCATGGCAAAGAAAGAGCTGGTTTTCACGAGGGCTTTCGCTGTTATTAGGCCACTTTTTATTTCTGATGGTTCTTCCACCCACAAGCTGCAGTCCTCACAATCTTCCTCCATTCGCACCCATACTAAAGTTTCTGCCCGTGCTGGTAGTTTTTGGTGGCTGATTGTAACTAGCTTTCTTACCTGATCCTCGCGTTCATATCCAACACAAAGGGGTATTTCAACATTCTGCCAACTCATAACATTTTGCCCCATATGCAGGTTAATGCCGTGCCTAATCATAAAATCTGCACCAATAATTACTTCGTCCACAATATCGGCAACAATAAATACGTGACTGACGCTTATGTTGGCAATTGTAAGTTTCACATTAACCTTACCATAGACAGAAGCCTGCTCTCCAGTAGCTGTTCGCAAACTTACCCCGTGCAATGGTTCAACTGGCTTTCTAATTATATCGGGCCTGATGATGGACTGTGATGCTCCTGTATCTATGGTTAAAATGTGCTTTTGTCCATTGATGCACCCATAAGCAGTAAGATTGCTTTTCCCCTGCTGTGCTATTGATATGGAGATTGTGGGGCCATCGGTTGTGGGAGCTAGCTCATGCCCCGTAGTGCTAGCTCTTTTTAGTTTCACTGTGACTCTTTAGGTGATTGCTGATCGGCTCTGAGGCTTTTTCTGGGTGCTTTGCAGTTTTGTTGAAGGTGCCCCACTTTACCGCTGTTGTAGCATAAGTCCTTCGGCTCGCTTCGCTTTTCATCTAATGCCTTCATAACTGCCTCTGTTAACTTTGTGCTTATATCCTTTTAAGCAGTTACTTCGAGGTTACGCCCCTTTAAATATTTGTGACTTGGAAATCACCTTCGCAGTTTCTTGGGCCAGCGCGAATGAGGCAGTTTCAGCAAAATTGGGTTTCTGCGTATCACACACCGCATGTCTTACATCAGAATCCCGAATTCCATTCACAAATGCTTCAATTTTTACCTGATCTAAGAATGGATGATTTTTACCTGGATAAGTCAGCTGCCCAGCCGCTCAATCTCTGTCGCAAAATCTTGCAATGACTCATTTGCTTTCTGCAGTCTACCTCTTAGTTCCATTCTGTATATTTCAGTTTTGTGTTCGCCACCATACTTTCGCTTCAGTGCCACCATTATGTCGTCATAGTTATTTCTGCAAGTGATTGGCATGCTTTCTAGAATTTCTGCTGCGTTTCCTTTTAAGGCCAGAATCAACTCAATAGCTTTTTTTTCGATGTTCCACATATTTCTGGCGGCAACTGTCTCGAACTGCAACTTAAAAAATTAAACGGTATGCTGCCATCAAAAGTAGAGACCTTTGCTCTACCAGAACTTTCCTGAATAATTCGTACTGGACCCTCTTGACATTAGAGATTATTTACTTTATTTTCTAGATCTTGTAGTTTTCTTTCAACATCTTTGGTTTGTACCTCGAATCTATCTTCGCCGTTCTCTAGGTCGGAAACTCTTTTGTAGACCTCAGAGATTTTCTCATTAGTGGCTCTAGAAGTTTCTTGAAGTTTTTCTTCCACTTTAGCTAACAATTTCTCGTTGTCTGCTCTCGATGTTTCTAGCAGTTCCGTTTTCATCTTAGCTAACAGTTTTTCGTTGTCTGGTCTCGAAGCTTCAATCATTTTCATGTTGTCTGCTCGAGAAGCTTCTAACATTTTCATGTTGTCTGCTTTAGAAGTTTCTAGCTTTTCCATTATAGCAGCCAACATTGTGCTTAACTCTATGTTAGCTTCTGTTTTAAGGGTACTAACCTCCATTACTTCTTTTTCATCAAATTCGTAAGTCACATGTCAATGTTACGCCGCTCAAATTCCTCTATGAGCCTCTTTTGTAATTTGACCTTATTTCCTTATTTAAACGTTAGCCACACTTTAGTTCTTAACACTCCAGCGTTTTATTTAATAAAATAAACTGCTGCGTCACCGAGTACCAGTATTTATATGAGTAGTCAGGTATTCTAGTTATTTCCAGTTTATTAAATTAAATTTTTCCAGCTGTCAAAATTCGTGTAAAGAAATTTCTAATTCTAGAAATTTCTTGTAACAATATTTTTAATTTTATCAGGCTCAAGATCATAATTTTTTTAATATTACTAACGAATAGTAAACACTAATTTTTAAAATAAAAAAATTTTTAAATGGAAAAAATTGTAAGGATCAGCGCTAGAGGGAGTGCACACTTTCGACCCGAGCCACCAGGTCATCTTCAGCCTCCTTCTGAACCACACAACAAAAATAACTCATGGTTTTTGAACAGGCCTTAATATCACACACTTTAAGGAAAATGACTATGTGAAAGTGTGCACTCCTTCTAGCGCTGATCCTTACAATTTTTTTCATTTAATAAAAAATTAGTGTTTACTATTCGTTAGTATTATTAAAAAAAATATGATCTTGAGCCTGATAAAATTTAAAATATATAATTAAAACAGATACATCAAATAATACAAATAATAACAAGCACGAATTTTAATGCAGAACATTGAAATATCAAAAGTCATTCTGGAAGAAGATGATGATGAAGAACAATTTTTGGTGGACATAAGAATGAAATTCTTACATGTGCCGCTCATTTTTCTTTGTTGAATAACTTTTTTTGTTTATTTTCTGCAATGTCGGTTTGCTAGTGATGGCACAAAGAAAATTGTTTTTTTTTTTGTAATTTTTTTAGTGATGACACTTAAAATAACGAAAGATGTAAGATGGAACAAAATGAGAAAGGATCATCTTTTGTAGATGTAGAAAGATGTAGAATTTTTGGCCTGTATAACTCTTATGGGAAGATGTTAACATCTTTGCAAATTGATGAAAGATGTAGCTCAGTGGAAAAATGCTTTAATTTGCAGGGAGTCATAAAAGCATAATTGAGATATGATATTATTCCATTTTTTGCATAACGCTGTTTTTCTGAAATGTGCTGTTTTCCCAAAATGCAACACAAAATTATACATGTTTCAACAAGAGTTATGTGTTTTTTTCCAAAATGTTTAAGCAGAAAAAACAGCCTGTTATCTTAAATTATGCTGTTTTGTCAAATTATTAAAATGAAACAATTATATGATATCCATAAATATGTGTTTTTACCAAAACAGAATAACCATAAATTGCTTTATATATCCATTTATGTTTTTTTCCGAAACATATGCTTTTATTCCAAAGACAATTTTAACGTTTTTTTTCTATTTATGACGTTTTAAGAAGTTTGATTTAAAGAAATTAAATATTAAAAAAAAAAAAATAATTAAATATTAAAAATGGAGATGAATCTTAAGAATAAGGAAATTAAAATGAAAAATAGTAACAATCATGGAGATGACTTTTAGATGAACACGTTCTATAACCCTATCGTTGAAATTGAGACTGAATCGAGTATGAATGGATTCTACAGTTTTCTGATACTGCTGATTTTTTAAGTTACCTAAATGAATACATAGATGACAGTATGTACGACTTCAGTTCAGATGATTCTGTTAAAGACCCTTACTATTCTATGTCTGTTGACAGCTCAGATGAAACCACAATCGAAATAGATAATTCTGAAATGGAAAATTCAAATACGGTTGAATTGCCAAACATAATGGAAAGATCGGTTGAAGAATACTTTTAAATAAAACATGTCATATTTTCCAAGAAAAAATATACAAATAAACAGAAACAGTATTAAGGCGTATGTAACTGAATCAGAAAAAAAGTAGCAGATCGTCAATGCACTCCATTAAAAATATGTCGTAAAAAATGTAAAGATGGCTCTCTCATGAAAATCAAAAAGCTTATTTTCGAGTGTTACTCGATCAATCGTCAGAACTCTGTGTTTTACTATATTGAAGTGAAATGGATTGAAAATAATGTAAGCAAAAGTTGTTTTTTTTTATCGACATTCGGAGAAACTGGATGTTTTATTAGCACTGTTATAAGCTAAAAATGTATTTCTAATCCAAATTTGTTCAAGAATAATCATGGCAAAACAGTACCTAGAAACAAATTAAGTAATGAAAAAATTTAATCAATAAAAAACCACATAGAAAGTTTTCCAGAGTATGAAAGTCATTATTCTAAAAGCCATTCGTCCAAAAAGTACTTAAGTTCAAACTAAACGATAAGTAAAATTCACGAATTATATTGCGAGCAAAACGAAGCAGTAAGTATTACTAAGTATTCCGAAATATTTCGTAGCTTTAATTATAAATTTAAACGTCCTAAAATAAATACATGTAATAAATGCGATACGTTCCAAGCTAAGATTGATCATATGGATAACAAAGTTCCAGAATACTTACAAATTAAAAATGAAATAAACCTTAATGTTATATGTGGCGCGAAGGTGAAGGAAGACGAGATGGTAACGAAATATCTTCATGTGTTTTTAACCACCTAAACTCTATATCAACAACATCAAATATTGATTCAGTTATTTTCCATATCGACTGATATGCAGGCCAAAATAAAAATTCATATATAAGTTCAATGTTTACATATTTTCTTCTGCGAACATTTGGAATGTGATGTAGATCATGCACTTATAGAAATAAGAAAAAGACTACATATATGAAAATTTATCATTCCAGGGACTGATCCCAATTCGTACGGTGAATTGGTAAAAAAAATTAATTTACTGTTTTTTTAATGAATCATACAAAATTTTTCAATTTCTGTTCACTCTCTCAAAATTATTTCCAGTTTAAAACAAATGATAAGAATGCATCCGCCTTTTCATAGAAACATGTTAAGTGTTTAAGATATTCAAAAGATAACCAAAAATCTCAAAAGAAAAGAAAAAAGATTTTATCAAATTTTGAAGACAGATGATATTCCGGATATCGATCCAGATATTATGCCTGAAAGCTGTGATAAAGAATAAATTTAATTTTTTTTTTTATATTTTTTTAATAAACAAAATATGAAATATTACATATATAGCTTGAATTTAAATATTGCTTTAATTTTTTCCTTGAATATATGACATTTTTAAGTAAAATGAATTCGTTTTATGTTTTTAATTAAAACTTACAGAAGAGCTTAAGTCTTGTTGTTTTTATTATTTAAAAGTGGAAAAAACACATAACTAAATATATGTCACTAATTTTTAAAGGGATCCATTTTGGAAAACACCCGTAAGTCGGTATGTGACTGAAAAATTTAGCAATAACATTTTGGAAAACAATCATATCTCGAGATATGGAGCATTAAATTTTTAATTTTCGAAATGGAAAGCGACAGTTTTAGTTGATATATCCTATATCTTTCTATATAGAAACTTAAAATCAAAAAAATTTTAATAATCTAAGCTGAGATATTTATGCTAACAAAAGTCTCTGATTATATATATATATATATATATATATATATATATATATATATATATATATATATATATGCATTGCCCATATATATATATATACGCATTCTTGTCTACAGACATGTACGATTGCATACTTTGCGTTTTGCTATTACACTGTCGAACGCTGCCGCACACTTCAGTACACAGACATTTTTGAAGCGAAAGCATGGCAATGAAGCGGAAAGTTGTAGCGGCTATCCATTTTAATGTTCAATTGTTTGTTGTGGTACAGATCTGATTTTATTTGCCACAATTGTGGCAAGCTTTCATCTTCCTCAATGAACTCTTCCCAGAAAATAACATTAGCAAAAGACATTTTTTTCACAAATTTCCGATACGCACACAGCAGCGTCAACAAGCGAAAATAATTTTTAATAAGGTATGGCGGACACGTTAGTAGACGAGTATGTTGGTGTGTGACAGACATCAGAAAATCAAAAATTTTTGAAAACCAACGTACATGTCCGACGTACATGCTATTAGACAGTGAGTTTTGTTATGCCATCGTACATGACAAGTATGCGTGTCTAATATCCCTTTAATACAACCAGCGTTGCCGTTTTGGTTATTTTTTTCCAATGTGATGTGAAATTTTTTTCATTTTGGTAACATTTTTGGCAATCAAATACATAATTTGTTTTTCTGTGTCTTGAAATTTTATTCAACAGTAAAGATTTTATATACACGTTTTTATTACGTTGATTTGATAAAACTGTTTTTTTATCAAAGTATGTAGTTCGTTGTTCGAAATATGTTGATCCGTTCTAGATTATCAAATATGCATGACTGTTTTAATTGGCGGCATTCTATCGAAAGGAATATGAATTAAACAATTCTTAAGTAAACTTGGTGGTAAAAAAAGCAAAACACATTAAATAACCCAACATACCAAATGACTTGAAAAAAGTATTATTATAAGCTTACAATCACAAGCCTTAAGCTTGAAAAAGACTTGAGAATATATTGAAAAAGGCTATCGTAACAATTGTAGAAAAATCAAAACGGAACCCTCGTGATAATATTATGTGTGTATGATTACTATAAGCTTATTCTTGCAATTGTAGAATAAGCTTACAAAAGTAATATATTATTAATAGTTGAAAAAGAGAAATCATAACTATTTTCTTCAATTTATTTTTTATTTTAATTTTAAAAATGAAAAATAATGACTCATTTTAAATATAAAAAATAATAATTCATTTTAAATATAAATAATAATATATAATTTTAACCATAAATAAAAATAATTAAATTTAATATGCAATTGCACGTTCACTATATAAAATTTACAACTAAATGCACACGCAAAACACGTTTGACAAATTTAAAGAAAAAGTAATGGCACTTGTATGCATTATAAGCGTAGAACAAAGACAACAAGACTAGAATGCATTGAAAAATATTTCTATTTCAATCGTCATATTGCGTTGTTGTTGTATGTTCATAATCATAATAATCTTTTCTCTAGCATTGTTAAATACTGCTTGTGAATTCACATTTTATAAATATAATAAGCGAAATTAAGAAAAGCTTAAAACACACTATTATTATAAGCTCATTCTCAAGTTGTATTGCAGTTTGATTGATATATGGTATATTGGGAAATGCACTATGTATACCTTTTGAAGTTGCTTCCTTCTACTGCTGCTGGACCAGATACAAAAAGAACAAAGATTAAAAAATCAGTGTACAGCCTTATACATTTTGAAGAGGTAATTTGGTGAAAAATATCTCCTTTACCATCTAATTGTTTATCTTTTTATTGCAGCTACACACACCGATAGAAAAGTATAAAGTTGGATCTCAGCAGCCAACTATTATAGCAGTTGGAGAAAACAAATCTTCCATTTCCCAATATTTCATTAGTTTGGATGGCAAATGCATCAACTTACCTCTTGAGTTCAACTTTATTCAGGTATTTGATATTTATTTTAAGTCTTTTTATGTTTTCAATATTGAATTCGATATAACTTTGGCTAACTTTTTACGTTATTTCGCTAAGTTCATATATTGTATTGACAACAAAAAGGCGACAACCACAAGACTAGGTAAGATTCATTCCAAATTTCAAAATAAGTTTAAATCTCTTTCCTAACTTTAGAAGCTTAATCTTACACAATTTAACTTAAAGTAAAGTTCATGTACGATTAAAAACTACACCATACATATTTAAACAATATCATATCATATATACTTATTTAATTATAATTTACACAAACATGAAAAACTTTTGCTTTATTTGCAACCGAGAATTTGATGCAGTTTCATTTGTTTGCATAGTTTTTGTCAAATACTCAAATTTGTTCCGGCTAATAGGGACTAGCTCTGCAGCTGAATATGCCTAATGGAGAGAATGGACTTTCTGATGCGCCACGTATTGATAAATAGTTGCAACGAATGCTATTTCTTTAAAAAAATTGAAGTGTGCTTGTCTAATGGAGATAATAGAGCAAAGAAATTAATGTGTTAAAGAAAGAACATGAGTTGTAACTATTTGTCAATAGATGGCCTATCAGAAGGTGCATTCTCCATTAGGCATTTATTTTGTTTTTCGTTTACATTTTAAATTAAAAATGTGGAACGTTGAGTGTAAAGAATTTTTTTTATTTTTTTTAAATATATTTTTTTTAACATCCCATTTTATTTACACCTGTCTTTATATGACAATTAGTGTTGAAGTTTGGGTATTAATTAACTTAAATCAACACTTAAGATAACTTATATTTAGTGTAAGTAAACATTTATATTAAATTATATAAAATATATTTTACCAAATTATCAATTATAAGAATCGGACAAATAGCTCCGATGGAGTGCATCGCTTAAGTCTTCTTGAACCTGAGAGCTCGTTATAGGGTAGTTGTTTAATTTCATTGTTAGAATGAGTTGTAAGTTTAAATGTATGTTTTAAGCTGGAATTCCTTATGACTTCTTGGACTGTGCTGACGTTAAGATCACGATGTATATTTTCATTGGATATGTACCATTCGGCGTTTATAATAGTTCTCAGTATTTTTGATTGAACTCGTTGGATGATTTTTATAGTAGAGTTGCTTGCAGTACCCCAGAGCTCTGCGCCATATTTCCAAATAGGAGCTATTATTGTTTTGTACATATATAAGCAATTTGTTTTGTAAGGATAAAGTTGAATCCTTTCCTAAGACCCAGTAAAGTTGTCCAAATTTTTATTTCGTTTTTTTTACGGATGATATGATTTTTCCAGATTAATTTAGAGTCGATTATCATGCCAAGATATTTAGCTTTATTATCATTTTGAATCGGAGTGTTGTTTATCGTAATTGCTTGATGATCACTTATCTTCCTATTTGCATAAGTCACTTGTACTGTTTTTTCACTATTTACTAAAATACCCCAGGTTTTAAACCAGTTTAGAGTATTGTCCAGCAATTGTTGAAGGTTTGATATGGCCAAAGTTATATCTTTATTTGATGACAAAAGGATAGTGTCGTCTGCAAATGTTGCAATCATATCTGTGTTTCTTGTTGGAGTAGGAATGCCTGCTGTGTACAGAAGGTATAGGATAGGGCCAAGGACACTACCTTGCGGAACTCCCGCTTCCATTTTAATTATGCTTGAGCATTCATCTTTATATTTAACATAAAATGCCTGTCAGTTAAATAACTTTGTAGAATAAGAAAAAAGTCCATTGGTAGATTTTTTTCCAATTTATAAAGTAGGCCAGCATGCCACACACTGTCAAACGCTTTCGCTACATCAAGATATGTGGCCACGCAAAAATTTGTCTTATCAATTTCAGATGAGATTTTGTTAGTTACTCTATGTATTTGTTGGATCGTAGAGTGCATGGGTCTAAAACCAAACTGATGCGCTGGTATAAGATTTCTTTCTATAAGTATTGGTTCTAGTCGATCAAAAATAAGTTTTTCAAATAATTTAGATAAAAGTGGTAATAGATTTATTGGCCTGTATAAAGTAGCCCTTGTGGCGTCCTTGTTGGGCTTTGCAATAGCGATTATTTCTGCAACTTTCCATACTTTAGGAAAATATTTCATTGCTATTATAACGTTAAAGATATTTCTTATGTAGATAAGTCCCTTCATTGGTAGTTCTTTTAATAATTTGCCCGTTACTCTGTCCTACCCAGGGGATTTTTTTAGCTTTTATTGCTTGGGCGTATGTGATAATATGACCAGAATTATCTTCAGATCTTGCTTGTTCGTTATTATGTAGATTTGTTTGATGTGTTTCATTTCGTTTTTGAGCTTCAGTAGTTGAAGGCTCATTTTCTTTCTTTCTAAGAGGGGGACATTTTTTTACTCTTATACCATGTTTCTACATAACAAGTAATTTCTCAAACAAACAAGCTGTACACAAACAAGTACGTAAGCGAATGAGTTTTTATAGTACACTTGTCTTACTTACGTTTTGTTACGTTGTTTTTTTTATATTGTCAAATTACATTATTGCCATAGTATTTAGTTTAGTATTTTGTTTACTTTTTTTATGCTAAAATACAACCCTTTCATTACTAAATGGCAACTCTAGTACAAATATAAACGAAGAGCTGTTTTTTATTTACAAAACAAAGTTAATTTATATGAATAATTATTTGTGAATAAAATTTATTTATTAAAAAAAAAATAAAGGAAAAAAATGTTTCCATCTATTGAATTGAATTTTGATAGTGATTCAAGTGACGGTGATGGTGTAGACATTCGTTTATGCCGCAGAAATTCCGAGATGCCTTAAATGTATTGGATCTACCGGAAGAGCGGTGGGTAAAAACAAAATTTAAGTTCTTTTCATTTATGTAATTTTTCAGTTTCATTGCTACATTTCGCATCAACAAGGAAGTTTTTTTAATGATTCTTAATGAAATACAGCCAATATTAGATGAGGAAAACAAAACAAAAGAAAACAACAAAAAAACTAATAAAATACTATTTTGTGATACACACAATTACTTTTTTTTTACTTGTGTGTTTTTGACAGTACTGACAATTGAAATTGTTATGTAGAAACCGCAAAAAGAGTTACACTTACATTTCCACTCAACAAAACTTGACATTTGTATTATAGAACCGCAAACTAATTTTTAATTTTTAAAAGTTTAACAATTTCTGTATAGTGAAAAGATTCTAGAGGTTGGATTTTAACTTCATTATCTTTAAGAACTTTTAGTTCGTAATTGCAGTTGGGTAGGGTGCTTAGTGCTTCGATCAGATTATCAATAAATAGAACGTTTTGTACATATATTGGTGGAGGCTTGCGATTTTTTGGCTTTGCTATTTGTGGATTTGGGGGTGCATTATGGTTTTCATGTTCATTTTCTACTTGCGATTTTTCATCATTTTCTATCTGGGACAGAATTTCAAATCTGTTTGCTGTTGAAGGTTGGCCTAACCAGTAAGATTTGAACGTTTTTTGAGATTGCTCTTTAGTTTTTTGTTTTTTGGTACTATTTGTATTGTTAGGTGAATTGCGGGATCTTTTTGAGCTACTATTATTTTGTGTGTTGATTTTCTCTTTATTTACGGGAGTTTTTACTTGGCTTGGTAAGTATGTATATGTAGACATAATCGGCATAAGAGAAGATTTTGTCGATGTAGACATGGTTGTAGTTGTAATAGCGGAGTATGAAGTAGTACTTGTTGTTGTTGTGGGAGCGAATGAACTGACTGATGTGTATGTATGTGAGAGATTATTAATTTGAGTTGTTATATTTGAGGATGTAGTTGTAGGTTGAAATTGATAGATATTATTTGCCGTTGTATTTAGATTAGGAGTAGCACACTGTGAACTCCATGAGAGCGAAGTCAACTGCGCATGCGCCATGAGAGAATTTGTGTTATTATTTTTAGCGTGGGAAAGAATTGATCTTGATTCTATATCTTGTTCGTTTACACTTGCACTACTTATCTTATTTACTGTTTTAGGACAACTGGAGTTTAGTTTTTGCATATGGTTTTGCGGGAGTGTATTCTTCTGAGGGGGGAGTGCCCAACAGGCATAATTTTTATATTGTTGTTATGTATGTTTTTTTTATTTTGTTTATGAATTTCAAATGAAAACAAAAAGAAAACGGTCGCCCGTGAACATTTGTTTATTGTTAATTGTTTTAAGCGTCTTTTCGCAATTTATTTATTTTTCGTATGCCCTTTGATATATTAAAAAGGCCGGTAATTACGGAGCAAATATAAACACGTCCGCACATAGGTGTTTTGAATGTGAGGACTCCTTATATTTATTTATTATAATAGAGAAAACAAAAAAATGAACAATTTCAATTCTATGAATACGGATATTCTCTTATCGATTAATTCATTTATTAATTTATAAGTTCATTCATTTATCTAGAAAGATAAAATAATTTCTTACGGTGTAAAACACCAATACATTCATATTCTCTCTTTTTGACTACCACTGCTTTAGATATAAATGTCTTTATTTACAAAAACAAAAATACATTTTATGGAATGAAACGAAAAACCAACAAAGCTCAACAGAAAAACCCAATCTGGTTTACTATATCTCCTATAGTAGCCAAGGAATTGGAGATATTTGAACGAAAAATCCTAGGAAAATGCATCGGAAAAAATTATAAAAATTTCATAAAATGATTTCAAATAGTTACGTCTATGAAAATGCCGATGTTCTACCCTTCTTTAGGTACTCCATGTCGTTGCAAGCCAGATTTGTTGAGAAACTTGCGCTACACGATAATGTGCTTGTCAGCCAAATATACGAAAGCGAGAAAAACACCATCTGGGCTGGATCTACATATCTTTCTCCTGTCGGTATAATTAATGGACGTATTAACGACGATCCAGCTCCTCTGGACCTTACCTCATTCTATATGAGCCCAGCCTCCGGCAATCATAGGGGCTGAAGATGATATACGTATATACTAAATTTTGCATGAACTGTAACATGAATATGTTTTGTCAATTTATGTAACAGAACTTTTGTTATTTAGTTTTAGTAATGTTTTTTATTTAGTTTTAGTAATGTTATTTACAGACGTCTGCTCTGTTAGCGACTTTAACAATGTTGCTTTTTACGTTAACTTAGTTATTAGAGTAACACACATATAGCTCTAAGAATGTTATTATTCTCATAGTATGTATGACAATAAATGTAATCGAACAAGAAGAAGACTTAATAACATTTTTACTTACTTAACAGAAAATAAAAATAGATACAGAAAAATGGTACAAATTTGTATGGAAAATTTAGAGGTACCTTCACATTTTCACTCAAAACTTTTGAACCGCTAAACCGATTTTGCTCATTTTAAATAGAAAACTGTTCGGGAGGATGTTCAATAATCTGGGTAAAAAAATGCACCCCCGCTTGCGTCTTCGCGTCGTGGTCGCCATTTCAACAGACAGACAGACATTTCTAAATTGACTAAAAATGGCATAAGGATCACGAATATATATACTTTATGGGGTCTTAAACCGATATTTCGACATGTTACAAAGGGAATGACAAACTGATATATACCCTCACCATATATGGTGGAGGGTATAATGAGCACTTTCTCGCTGAAGCTCATGGATTAAAATTAAAATGTATTGCCTCTAAAACTTGCAAAAAACTGTTTTCTACATTTAGTTCGTTAAGCAGACATTCTAAAAGTTGTATTTTGGCATCTACAGAGAGTGATGTCACCCTTAAAAAAACAAAAAATGATGAAAGTAATACTTTTGGTTGTAATAATAATTTTAATGTTTGTAAAAATATTAGAAGTAATATTAAGAATATTGAAGCTAACTACGATAGTAGTGCTAATGAAGAAGCTGTGTACGAACTGCCTTCAATTGAAAATACGTTAAAATTTTCGTTAATGTCTTCGCTTTCTAAACAGCTCTAAACATGTGCTGTTTCGGAAAATAAAAAGCAGAAATGCTTAAAACGTTTCAAGGCATTTGCCAAAAAAGTTTTGAGGAATTTGAAAGTTATTTTTTAGAAAAGCATTCAGAAATCAATGAAATACAATTTATATTAAATTGTTTAAGTGTTAGGAAAAAATTCGCTGATGACTGTAAGAAATTACTTGAGTAATTTCAAATGAGATAAATAAAATTCTAAATGTTATTTTTATGTTGCACCAGTTCCTAGGTCCTTAGGAGATCGCTGGGTCGTCCGAAAGAAAAAAAAAACTATTTTCATTCCACTAAACATTTTGTTCAATCCACATTTCAATATATACCTATTCTTTCAACCTTAGAAATACTTTTTAAAAATCAATCGTTCAAGGAACTATATTTTGCAAACAGTCACGTTTGTGATAACAAAAAGCTAGTGAGTTTTTGTTGTTCGGATAATTTTTTCAACTCTGTTTTCTTTAAAGAGGAAAAAAAAACGCTTTGCAAATTCAAATATTTTACGATGATTTTGAAACGACGAATCCCTTAGGCAGTAAAACTGGTGTATGTAAAATCGGTGCAATTTACTTCACTTTAACAAAATATTACAACCACTCGTTAATGATCTTCAAACACTTCAAAAATTGGTGTAAGAGTAGAGATTTTTAAAAGGTACTTTAGTTTCAGTTGCTCACGAGAATTTACAAGCAAATCTTTGTTTTGGTTTTGTTGAATCGTTCAGAGCTCTGCACTATTGCAGATTTTGCAAAATCCATCGAGATGAAGCCCAACATTCATTCGTAGAGAGGAATACACTTTTAAGAACGCAAGTAGAATACGACGAATTATTATCTTTGAGTACTACGTTTTTGGATCACAGGCTTACCAGAGGCATTAAACATCCATGCGAATTCAATAAGTTAACATATTACAAAATCTTTGAATGTATGAATGTATATTTTAGAAGCGCAGTTCCTTTCATCTTAAAACTGTTTTTTAAAAAACTTATTAAAAACGGGTACTTATCGATGCACTTGTAAACCTCAAACGATAACTCTTGATAAGAAGTGTCGCACTTCTGTTGGGCTTACGGCTTCTCAAAATGTATGCCTCATTTTGCACTTTCCTTTTATTTTTTATAACATTTATTATAATTCACCCAAATTGTGGAACGGAATCATCTCTCTCATAAGAATTATTAATGTAACAATGACTACTTCGATTAAAAAAGAATACATAAATACAGAAATACAAACTCATTTAAAGAGCATAGTAGAAGATTATAAAGAAACACTTTTTGCCAAAGCATCACTTCATAACTCATTACCCGTCAGTCATGATAAGATTAGGACCACTGATTCATACGTGGGCAATGCGATATGAAGCTAAGCATCGTGAATTCATTAAGGATGTACCAGTAATAAATAATTACAAAAATTTATGTAAAACACTTGCCAATAGATACCAAACAAAAATGAGTGTCAAATGGGAAAACATATGCTTTAAGATTAAATTTTTGTTTAATAAATTATCTCTGATTGACCTCAAAGATTTAAATTTCGAAGCTCAAAATTATTTCTATAACACCTTAAGCTTAACTACCGTATCAAAAGTATATGTAACAAATAAATTTGAATTTAAGTACGGTTACAATTATAGACCTTCATTCGTTTTATAGTTAACAAAAGAAAGTTCGTTTTTCATGTTTGGTAATATAAAGCAAATATACGTAGTTAATGATGAGCCTTATTTGCTTTTAGATATGTATAGCAGTAAAGAACTAGACAGCATCTTAAACTCATATGAAATAAACTCACAAAATATTTCAAAAGTAATTAGTTTTAAGGATATAACATTTTTAAGGCCTTATGAATATTAAACCATAAATTCAAAAGAATATTTATTAACACCGGATATTTTTGAGTAACTAATATTAAATACTTTATTATTATATTTATTAGAGTAAGTAAAATTAAATACTTTATTAAATTAAAAAATTAAAAAACTCAAAATTAAATTTGTTTCATTTATTTTTAGTGAAATTTTAGAAATAAAGGGTGTCAATTTTAGTCCTGCCTAGATTAAAATCAACACCCGTTTAGTATAAAATTCATTCCATTGGGCATTGAAAATAATACCTAAGGGTTGTTAATTTTAGTCCTGCACCAGTTTAGTATAAAATTCATTCCGTTGGGTCTTGATAAATAACACCTATTCAAGAATAAAATATATTCCTAATGGTATTAATTCAATTCTTGGTCAGGTGTAGAGTCTAATACATATTGGTGTTTCTTTTATGCTCTAAAAACGAAACTCTCTCTCTAACTGTCTCTCATCCAATCTCTTTATAAGTATACCATACTGGAATACATTTAATTCTTTTTCGGATTTGTTATATATATACACCGGCTTGGCAATTAAAATAAACTAAAACTTTTTACCGTGCAATATATTGGGATACTAAACTCTTATCCACAGTAAGAGGAACAGTAGAAGATCGCTTGGATATAATTGCTTCGGCTCCAGGTTTAGAGCAAATTATAGATATGCCTGATATTCCTTCTGATACTGGAATGGAAATTTCCTCTGCAGTTTATGACGCATTGGAAGATAAAATCATTTTGACAAAAACGAAAGCGTTTGTTTTTGATACGACATCATCCAACACTGGTCGTTTTAAAGGTACATGTACGCTTTTGGAGAGAGAGCAATTGGAAAGGATATTTTGTTTTTAGGCTGCAGACACCATATTTTTGAAATTGTGTTAGCAGCATTTTTTGCAGAGGTCAATGTTGTAGTATCTATCTAGAATTTTTAGAACTCTTAATTATATTCCTTGGTGGCAGGTAAAGCAGCTTTAAATGATTATATGTTTTTGAGAAAATTAGAAAACTACAAAACAGTCAACCAAAATATTGCCGACAAAGCCATTTCAAAAATATTAAATCATCTATTTTACTTAAACGAGGAAAGTGTAGGCTTTTGTTTATTTGACGAAAGAATAGTTGATGTAACAAAAGGAAAATTAGTGGCGAAGATGTCTATAGACTGGAAGTGAAGAAATACCTAAAAAGCTTGTGATAGAGAAAGCAAATTAAAAGAGTTTTATATTCAGAGATAATTCTGATATTTTAGAAGATTAATTTTCAAAACATACGAAAAAAGTTTCCAAGAGATTTAAAATTTCTACGGACTTTTTTAACACAGACCCGCATACTTGAAATGTTTTGGGGGAGTACCAAAGAGGTAAAAATATTGCCCAAAACTTGAGTGTTGTCAACGATAGTGCCAAAAGAGGCATTAAATTGATTCAAGAATACCATGGCAAAATAACAAAGGATGAGGAACAGAAACAATATTTAATGAAAGTAACTATCTTTTTTTATTACTTGTATATAAAGTCTTTTTTTTTTTTTTTTTTTGTTATCGTTGTTTTTTCATATTTTTTTCAGGTGGTTCAAAACTATAGGCAGCAATATTCGAAAAATGCTAATTTACAATCTTTATGAAAAGATTTTGTTTTATAAATTATTTTGTCTTACTTTTATTTTTAATTTAGATAAGTTATTATTTTTTAAATAAAAAATTAAACAAAATATGTCAAAGGTATCCATTAATTTCCACCAAATAACGAAGAACATTAAAGACTTTAACGACTATATAGTTCGTGGGTCACTTTGATTCAAAGGAGGTACTAGGGTTAATTTCAAAAAAAAAATTACTAAAGTTTTTATTAGAAAAAAAATAAATTTATATAATTTTGTAAAATAATGTAACAATCTAACGAGTTTCAGATATTTATTTCATATAAGCAGTAAAATTTGTATACATCCGACCTTTGACCTCGATGCTCGCCCTGAAAGCGTTGTCCGATTTGGCTCAAATTTTCAGCACTGAAGTTTTAGACCTAGTGTCACTATATTCCGACCCGCGGCCCTTAAAATTCGAACAAAATGTTTTTTACATACAAACGATTGTCGCCCTAATATATATATATAGTTTGGAAAATTTAAAAACACAATAAAATTAAAAAACAGAAAGATTTATGCATTATTTTGCGAATGTTATGGAAGGTAAAATTGAATTGCATTAATTTAAAAAGTCACTGCAAAAAAACTAAACTTTTGCTTTTTAAGACTAAAAATACCATTGAGGAAGCAAAAGAAATATACGCAATGTGTTAATGCTCGGCTGGGATTATATACAGTGACGAGCAGATATGGATACATCCTTACTAAAAATTACGTAAAAACGAAGTAAAACCCTTAACACATGAGAAAAACCATACTGTGTTTTATTGAACATATTCGATAACATTATAAAAAAATAAAATAAAATGAAATTCATAAATATTACAAGTTAATCTTAAGATTAAGTTCATTTTATGAAAAAGTCCATGTATCCACTTTTGCACGTTTTGAAATATATTTTCTTTATTTGAATTTTTCAGTACTTCGTCCAAAGCCTTGATTACACTTTTAATGCGTCTCGGCATGCCTTCGACCAAAGAATCGATGGTCCGGCTTGGAATATTTGCCCATTCCGCTTAGACTCGGGACCAAAGTTCATTTAAATTTGTTGGCGCATTATCGAATCGCGCAAGACGTTTTTTTAACAAAGCCCACAAGTTTTCAGTGGGGTTGAGCTCTGGGCTTTGAGCTGGCCATTGCATTGTCTGAAATTTTTGCTTTAAAAGCCATTCCTTGACGATTTTTGCTGTATGCTTTAGATCCCCATCTTGTTGAAATACAACTTCCTCTAGGATACAAAGATAATCTTCTTTTTTCATTATCCCGTCGATTTTGACTAATGGACCCAGATTCCACTAAGTGAAACAGGCCCAAACCATCAAGCTTCCACCCCCATGTTTCATAGTTTATTTAACTTGGTGCTTTGGTTTCATAAGGGCGGTGCCAGTAGTACTCCTTGCCATCAGACTGAAACCGGTTAATTTTAGTTTCATCTGACCATATAACTCTTTTCCAGTCTTCTGCACTCCAATTTTCGTGCTCTTTGCAAAACTTGAGGCGCGCCTTTACATTATTTGCTGATAGCGCTACTCTTCTGCGTGCTGTCCCCTCACTTACTGGCTTGTTTATAGCGGCTGCGGCCTGTTTGGGTGTTTTTACCTATTTAGAACACAATAAACGCTCCATGGCCCGAGCGTCTCTCTCAGTAAGCAAACATGATCGCGATTTTTTTGCTTCTGGCGTGCTAATGTTTCTTCTTTTTCTGGCTTGTAGCACTGTTCTGTGGCAAATTCCCAATGTCTACGCAATTTAGCCAGCTGAATAATTGTTTTTTGTCATTTCAACAATTCTATTTTCTATTACATCAGATATTTTTCTCATTGTTATTTGAAGATCAATATTTTCGATAAAAATTTATTATTAATAACCAAACGTGTTAGCTTCTTGTCCAAAACTTTTGTTTTGATTATCTTAAAAACCACTCAAATAACGGTAAATAATCCAATTGTTGTAAACTCACTTATTAGTGCTACCAGATTGGAGGAATTTAAAACAGGCAAAAGTGGATACATTGACTTTTTTCACAAAATGGCCCAAATCTTAAATTTAGTTTTTAATATTTATGAAATTCATTTAGTTTTCTTATTTTATAATGTAATCGAATATGTTCAATAAAAAACAGTATTATATTTCGTACGTGTTTGGGTTTTATGTAGTTTTTACGTAATTTTTAGTAAGGATGTATCCACATCTGCTTGCCACTGTAATTCAGAGAGAAAATTAGTCGAAGTTTTGTGATTTAAACTAGATTTAAAATAAACGATGTTAAAAAATTAAAAAATATGTGTTCTTATCTTCTATGTATGTTACTTCTAATGATATGTAGGCAATATCTTATTCCTAAATTCCAAATGATATTTTGGCAATATATTCTATCGACTTTTTATCTTCTAGAAGAATCGATTTCGTATTGCATAGATGTATTGCTTTTGAGACAGCGGGTATCTTCCGCAATACGAAATGATTATCGCCGCAATAAAATTTTTCTACCAAGCAATACCATTGAGAAATCTTCTTCGTATCGCCATGTTTACTGGGATTGTAATATATTTAAATAAAAACAAAAAAATTGTATTTTGGTTATTTTTTTCTCATATGGTAACATTATTTAAAAAATTTGGTTAAAAAAAATGTTTGCGTGTGGCAATACTGAATACAACCATATTGTTGTCATTGTATGGGTGAGTTGCGCTCTCCCTCCCAACATACTAAATGACTTGAGAAAAATATTATTATACCTAATATATAGCAATCAAACTGCAATACAACTTGAGAATAAGCTTATATAAATAGTGTGTTTTGAGTTTTTCTTAATTTCGTTTGTCATAATGTTTATAAAATTTTAATTTACAAGCAGTATTTAACAATGCTTGAGAAAAGATTATTATACATAACTTTTTCTCAAGTATGCTTATAAACAACAACGCAATATGATGATTGAAATAGAAATATTTTTCAATACATTTCAGTCTTGTTGTCTTTGTTCTACGCTTAAAATGCATAAAACAAGTGCCGTTACTTTTTTTTGTAATTTGTCAAACGTGTTTTGCGTGTTCATTTGGTTGTAAATTTTATAAAGAGAACGTGCAATTGCATATTAAATTTCATTATTTTTTTAATAATTTTTATTTATGGTTAAAATTAATTATTATTATTTATATATAAAATAAATTATTATTTTTTATATTTAAAATGAATTATAATTTTAATTTATTATTATTCATATTTAAAATAAAAAAAAATGAAATTGTGATTTCTCTATTTCAACACTTAATAATATATTATATGTGAAGCTTATTCTACAATAAATATATTGAGTCAAATAAGCTTTTCTTGTAAGCTTATTCTATATTTGCAAAAATAAGCTAATAGTAATCATACACACATAATATTTTCACGAGGGTTCCGTTTTGATTTTTCTACAATTGTTATGATAGCCTTTTTCAATATATTCTCAAGTCTTTTACAAGCTTAAGGCTTGTGTTTGTAAGCTTATAATAATATTTTTCTCAAGTCATTTGGTATGTTGGGTAAGCTTACAAACACAAGCCTTAAGCTTGAAAAAGACTTGAGAATATATTGAAAAAGGCTATCGTAACAATTGTAGAAAAATCAAAACGGAACCAGTAGTAGGAGATTGGGGACTCAACTTGATTTAATGGCTTTTTCTATGGGGAATCATATTGATTTAATGGCTTTTTCTATGGGGACTCTTATTGATTTAATTGCCCTTCATTTTTGATGTTGACACAAAATGCTTTAATTGCCTTCATTTTTGATGTTGACTCATATTGATTTAATTGCCTTCTAGTGTGGCCGTCGGTTGTATGCTTATAATAATAAGGGTTGTAATACAAAATTTTTATGATCAAGTGAAAGTCATTGATCTAAATATTTGTTTTTGGTCTTTTTGAAATTATGTGGTTAGTGTGGCCGTCGGTTAATTCTTTTTATCTCTTGTTATACCCTCCACCATATATGGTGAGGGTATATATCAGTTTGTCATTCCGTTTGTAACATGTCGAAAAATAGGTTTAAGACCCCATAAAGTATATATATTCGTGAACCTTATGCAATTTTAAGTCGATTTAGCGATGTCTGTCTGTCTGTCTGTCTGTCTGTCTGTCTGTCTGTCTGTCTGTCTGTCTGTCCGTCTGTCTGTCTGTCTGTCTGTCTGTCTGTCTGTCTGTCTGTCTGTCTGTCTGTCTGTCCGTCTGTCTGTCTGTCTGTCTGTCTGTCTGTCTGTCTGTCTGTCTGTCTGTCTGTCTGTCTGTCTGTCTGTCTGTCTGTCTGTCTGTCTGTCTGTATGTCCGTCTGTCTGTCTGTCTGTCTGTCTGTCTGTCTGTCCGTCCGTCTGTCTGTCTCTCTGTCTGTCTGTCTGTCTGTCTGTCTGTCTGTCTGTCTGTCTGTCTGTCTGTCTGTCTGTCTGTCTGTCTGTCTGTCTGTCTGTCTGTATGTCCGTCTGTCTGTATGTCCGTCTGTCTGTCTGTCTGTCCGTCTGTCTGTCTGTCTGTCTGTCTGTCTGTCTGTCTGTCTGTCTGTCTGTCTGTCTGTCTGTCTGTCTGTCTGTCTGTCTGTCTGTCTGTCTGTCTGTCTGTCTGTCTGTCTGTCTGTCTGTCTGTCTGTCTGTCTGTCTGTCTGTCTGTCTGTCTGTCTGTCTGTCTGTCTGTCTGTCTGTCTGTCTGTCTGCCTGTCCGTCTGTCCGTCTATCAATTTTTACCCAGATTATTGAACATCCTCCCGAGCAGTTTGGTATTTAAATTACATAAATTGACAAAACATATTCATATTACAGTTCATGCAAAATTAAGTATATACGTATATCATCTTCAGCCCCTATGGTGGAGGGTATTCAAAGATTCGGCACAGCCGAATTTAGCCCTTTTTTACTTGTGTGCTTTTTTTTCTATTCTTTGGTGGCATATACAGAACAACTGTCGGTTCTTTGCTTGTAATGTAAAAGTGGTGGTTATACAAAAATTGTCATGTGCGTGATTTACTAGGTGTTTAGTAATGAGGGTCTTTGTTGTTAGTGTTGCCGTCGGTTGTTTGCTTGTAATGTAAAAGTGGTGGTTATACAAAAATTGTCATGTGTGTGTTTTGCTAGAAGGTGTTATGTGACAAGGATCTTTTTTGAAATTATATAGGGTAGCGTTGCCGTCGGTCAATTCTTTTTATCTCTTGTGTGTTTTTTTTGTATTCTTTGGTGGTGATTGATCTACATATTTGTTTTTATTTTTTTGTGTGTTTGGTATATACATTCTACATATAAATGTACAAGTAGGTCATAAATTAATTATTTATTAATGTGACATTTTCATTAATCTACAAATTTTTGTGTTTTAATGAAATTCGAATATGTTTTGTTTGTTTTGTTCGGTTTTGTTTTCTTGTAATAAAGCGGTAATTGGAATCTGTTAGTGTTTTGTTTGTTTGTTTGTTTAGTTGAGTATAATAAAAAACAATACTAAAAATTAGTTTTACATGTATTTGGTTTTATTTTACTTTCTTTTTAAATAATTCTTAAATTAAAATCTCATTAAATATTTCTTATAAATTTAAATACGTATAATATAATAATTTCGGTTATTTTTTTTTTATTTAATTAAAAATTTAGATGTTTATGATAGAGATTTATAAGATCGTTGACTGAATTTTCTCTAAATTTATAGATGATGCAACTACATGTATCAGGTCCTTCAGTACATCTGTCGTCAGACCATATGCAATCCTCAAAATGCTCTCCATGCACTGAATTAAGAATTCTTTTATTCTCATATAATATAAATTTACGAAATTGCATTAATATTACCAATCAGGGTTTAATACATTTATTTCAGCAATGTCGTTATTTAAGTCATATTAATTTTTTGCAGTGTAAGTTAATAACAGAACAATTCATCTATGGTGCTTTTAAATTATTAAAAGAGGAGGGGAAAATAACGCAACGTAAGCTTCCTGTTCTATTGTTGGCAAACCGAACAAATGTTAAAACAGTTGCGATAAGTAGTAGAGCCCAATTGAAATCATCATTGGATTTGATGAAAGTCTGCATGGATAATTGGTTTTTTGATGAATACGACGAATATTTTGATGATGGTGAATTCAATAATAATTTCAATTGCATACACTCAGAGAATCATGACAATCTCGAAGAGCTATGTGTAGATATAGATTTTGGAGTTTTCCATCCGAACTGAAGATTTTTACAAAGATATACTTAATGATTTGTAATATAATTTAATAAGTTTAAGATTAAAAGAGATTCTTGAAAAATAAATATTTTTAATTTTTCTTTTAAAATTTTTTGATTATTAAGCAAAATAAAACACTGGTATTTTAGTTTTCTATTTTAAGAATACATATTTTTATTTATAATTTTAAGACATTGTTTTTAAGTGTGTATTTTCTAAATATTTAATAAAGATAATAAAAATGGAAAATTGTCTTCATTTATTTTAAAGTTTAAAAATTTTTGTAGTAAAAGAGCATTTTTCAGTGCACATGTTCCATGTTTGTGAGAACTACAACGGATGCAATCGGGATATTTTTCATCGAGCTCTCTTAAATTACAGCAGTTGATGTTTTCTATATTGAAAACGTTTTTCCGCAGCATATTCTCCAACCACTTTTTCTTTTCCAAACCCTTGACAAAAATTAAAGAACCCTCTGTGTTTGATTTGAGAAATTCGCACACAGACTTGAATGATACGGATCCATCTTCCCATTGCAGATGATGATGATTTTTTGTTAACCAATTGACTTGTTTTTGATTCTTTGGTGATAAATATCCTTAGCGTTAAAAACCAATGCAATTTCTTTGGCAATAAAATTATTAGAATCTGCTCTAAAGCCTTGGAGATCAATAAAAACTATTTTTGGCATTTCCATTGCTTAAACAATTTTATGAACCTGTCCTGTCAAAGGCGTATATTCAATTAAACGATCATGAATAAGAATGCAGTAAGCTGATGAGTTTGGTGGTATATTGATGCCAGTCTCAAACATAATTTTTATATCAATCGGACCCCTTGCAACCGTTTCATTTTGATGGCTTACATCAATAACTGTAATAGGAGCTTTATTTTTGAATTCTTGACAAGTGAGTAGAGGTTGAGGTTCTCTCATATAGTAGTTTTGTTGAAATCTGACATACATATCATAGAGGATGGCAAACCGTTCTTCCCCAAATTTAATGTTTAGATCATCATAAGGATATGACTCTGTGTTTAAGTGAACTTTGATGTTGGTTAAATCACAATTAATAAATTTATTCTCACGCAGGAATGCTATCAAAACGAAGCGAGGTCGTTCCCTATTTGCAGATAATTTAACATTCCAAATGTGATTAGTTCCGCTTGATAATTGAGGATTAAAATGACAGTCCCAACTGCGGAATGCTATTGGTAAATTTGTTCCATTTTGTATAATTTTTATCATATTTTACTCAAGTCAGAAAGCTGTACATGTGGTATCCTCCATGAAATATTCTTAATAGTAATTTTTGGTTTTTGAACAGATGCTGTTGAATTTAAAATAATTTTATTAAAGTCTTCAGCAAATCCCAATAATATTTTTAATGGTACATAAAAGTTAAAGTGTCCATTTATTACATTTAGGTCATCTACTTTACTCCAAGCAGCATTTTCCATGAGAGCACCGTCCGTTGCCATCAAAGAAACATAATTTTTAATATTAGTTGAAACTCCTAGGTGTCTTGTGCGATCAATTTCAATGCCATTTAGCTCATAACGAATTTCATCAAATAGATGAGCAACAAAATTATTTTTCAATCTGAAAGCAGAAGATGCTACCACTTTTTTACTATCGCCGCTTTCTTCTTCTACTAAACCTTCAATGTAAATAAAACTTTCACTCGGCAAAACATACAAATCCTGATTTTGTATTGATATTCTTATTTCATCGTTATTTTTAAATGTTTGCAAGTATGGAGTATAAGTGTGATAATCTTTTTTTATAATGCTTTCATCCGATAAGGGTTTATCCAAAACATTAATTATTGATATCATTCTCTTTGGTGTTGCTTCTTCAATTGGAAATTCAATGATTTGAGAAAATTTCTATTTGATTCTGTTAAATTGTTGGCTGAATGTGAAGATGAGAACAGCGTGGACGCTAATTTTGGTTTGACTGATGGCAATAATATGGATTTTGGGGATAACAATGTGGTATAAGGAATGCTATTTGAGATAATTTCTTTGTTGTAAATTATCATTATTTTCTTGGCCTTAAATGTAATCGAATAGTAATTTCTTCTCCTCGAAAATTAATTAAATCACCGTCTTGATCAACTATCCGTAGTGTTAGTGAACTTACTTCTTTGGAATTCACTGGCAAATAGATGAGATTTGTAGGTATTTCATCCATTTTATAGCCAGGTGGAACATTTATTGCAAATTCGTGTAATGTATGTGCATGAGAATTGTTTATATATGTGTTTACCACAATATTACATTCTATCCGCAAGAGATTTACCTTAAGAATATTTACTGGTAGATCTGAGAAATGGGGGACATTAGGAGAGAGGACATTCTTATTGAAACCAAACAATTTTCCTATCGAATTCTTCTTGTTAAAGTATATCGAATCTTCGGAACTATACAATTTGACTTGCATTGTATTGTTATTAGCTTCTATAATAATTTTCTTCTTCCCCAACCCATCTTTCTCATATTCCCCCTTTATGAAATCAACAATATCATTCAGCTCATAGGATCCAATGGGTATTGTAATAATTTTACTACCAATGTGAAACAAATTATTGTATTTGTCCACATTTGGTATGCTGTTGTATGTGTGAAAATCTACGAGAGCACACTCGTAATCGCCGTTTAAATTTATTGGAGGAAAGTAATTTGCTGATAAATTTGAGGAGTTTCCGCTCAATGTTAGTGTAATTGACATTTTGCTTACCAAATGGCTAATGTAGGAAATAAAACAAAATATTGTTTTTTTAAAGGGTTGCTTTTTTCTTTATTTATTTTAGATAATTTTATATCAATACTTAAAGTACATGTATAATATACCTATATATATATATATATATATATATATATATATATATATCAATTTTAACATTCTTTCCAGAAGATTCTCATTTATTAACTTTATTATCATCTTTCTTCTGATTATATTTATTTTCATTGTGATCATTACTACCACAATAATTACAATACTTTAGTTTTTCATATTTAATCTCAGAGCTCTTAAAAATCTTGTCCATTCTCCTCCTGCTAATATATAAATATTATCCAAGAATTATGCTGATTTGAAAAACCCAACCATTTCACGAATACTTTATTATCTTTAGTTTTAATAACTTTTTCAACAAGATATGTATTAGGCAGTCGAGTTTTTGAGAGTTCTTCATCATAGAAGGCACCTTTAATTCTATTTCCCTCGTAATCCACCAAAATATTTGTTGCTGGATAAGTGTTGTTTATAGATTTGATTTTAAAAATTTCTGTTGTCCAGTTAGGTGTGTATCCCTTTTCAAAAATATGCTTATATTTGCTGATGCGTACCGAATCTCCAACATGAAATTTTGAGATTTTGTACATTTTCAAGTGATTATACACTGTGTCTATTAACATTTTCTCATTCGTAGAATTAACATTAATGGGTGCCATTTTTATGGTACGATGAATCTTGTGATTGTACTCATCAATTAAATCTTTATATAAATCAATCCAATGATATGATCCGTTGTAGCTAAATTCCTTCCACATCATACCTTTAAGAGTTCTATTGAATCGTTCAACAATAGACGCCTTCATTACACTATACGTTGAGTCGTGATTTATATTATGCTTTTTCATCAATTTACTAAAGTTTTTATTAAAGAATTCCTTGCCATCATCAGTATGTAAATTTTTTGGCACACGACCCAAATTGAATATATTTTCCATTGCTTTGCAAACATCCGATGAACTTTTAGATTTGAGAGGTGCTGCCCAAGCATATTTTGAAAAAGTATCAATGACCGTTAGCAGATAACGATAGTCCTTGTTATCCGATGAATAATTACCCATTTCAACTAGATCTGCTTGCCATAAATCATCAATGCCTTCTTCGACGCTTAAAATTTTTTCGAGCCTGTTTATGCAACTCTTTTACCAGAATTCTCTTTGTATTCATTATCGACAACATATATTAGTTTATTATGTTATCAGTGTTAGACATCATATGTAACACATCTTCCCTCGGCATCAATTTTAGTAGTAAACTCTGCAAAAGTTTAATTCGTTGATGCAACAACTCAAGTTCTCTGTCAAAGTACGATTTTTGATTATGATTTATATCAGAAATTTTCTTATATACTACATCATTATTTTTATCTATATTCAAAAGTATGTCTGTCTGCATTTTGTTGACTTGTAAGAGTAGAAAGTCTTTTGTGACGGCGTCGTTTTCTTCCACAGGGCTCGCAACATTTTTAATTCTTTTGTTTTGGATATTAAAGTTCTTATCGCTATCCAAAATGGGGCCAAATATTTTCGAATCATTCTTTCTTATTATGTTATTATAGTTCAGCTTAGAATTGTAATAGTGTCGGAACTTGTCGACAGACATTTTCAATATATATCCTTAACTCACAAAACTTTAAATATATTATAATATTATATCAGCTTCCTGCAGTTCTTCGATAATAGAAACAATTTCATTGTTATGATTGTTATGACCAGCAGCTTGAGAGGCGATTAATAATCTGAGGCGGTCAACTAATTCATTCGGATCATTCCAATATTCATAATTAGGTTTATTAGAATTTAATTTCATTAGACCACTTCCTGTTTTGTCATTTTTAAATAATTTGCTGATAATGTTTACATATTTGTAGGCCCTTGTCCCTTTAATTTGTCCGTCTGATTTATAGTCTCTTTTGTGAGCATTTGTCTCCATTAAAATCTTTTTGTAAATCTCCATTTCTGTTTTATCATAATTTTTTGGAGTTTTATAAAACATTAACTGAACCAAACCTGGTGTTAGCAACCAATTTTGATTTCCTAGCATAATTTTATCATCACTCAACTTAATGTAGCTATTCCCAAATTTCCACTCACCATTCGAATCTTTGTGAGGACCATAAAGCGTTTCCAGTTCATTTTTTCGAGCTAAATGCGATAAATCGAGTGAGTTTATTATTGTATCGTTTGTAACATCAGCGGGGGATTCAGTTTGATAGTAAATATCATCATCATTTTCATCAATTGTTTTGTATTCATCACTCGTATAATCTTTCTTTGGGGTACTTGTACCCAGTTTCAGTGGTAATTTTCTAAACGATAAACTCGTCTCATTTTCTATTTCATTTTTTATTTCATTTTTAATTTCTTCTTTTTCATCTTTATAAATTCTCTTTTCTTTAGAAGAATTATTTATAAATTCTTTCAGCGGGTTAGTTATGGGCTTAAATGTTTTTTGTAGTCTTTCATGAGTATTAGCTTCACCCATTTTTATGCTTCGAAATTTCTTCTTCAAAGCATTTCTTACCTTGACCAGTTCCTCCAACACTTCAGTCATATCAGACCAGGAACAGATCAGCAACAGACCAGGAACAGATCAGAAACAGACCAGGAACAGATCAGAAACAGATCAGGAATAGATCAGAAACAGACCAGGAACAGATCAGCAACAGATCAGGAACAGATCAGGAATAGATCAGAAACAGATCAGAAATAGATCAGGAATAGATCAGAAACAGATCAGGAACAGATCAGGAATAGATCAGAAACAGAGCAGGAATAGATCAGAAACAGACCAGGAATAGATCAGAAACAGATCAGCAACAGACCAGGAACAGATCAGAAACAGATCAGGAACAGATCAGAAACAGATCAGGAACAGATCAGAAACAGATCAGGAATAGACCATAAAATGTAGCAAGCTTATTTGGAATCAGCTGAATTCATAAAAGGATGTAATTATTTAAATGTTTTTAATTTGTTAATCCTATCGATTCAAGAGGTCAAACTTTACTAATATCATCATATTATTCCAACATCCTTATATTTCAATGAAAACATTAAATGTCTTTCTATATCGACCAGCATTTAAGTTATCATCTTTACATATTGTTAAAAATCCATAGTTTTCTCTCCAACATTCTTGACATATTTTACGAAATTGTTCAAAGGACATATCCGTTCCAACATGATCACTATAGACGTGTTTCATATTCATTTCATCCTGCTTAAACATTATAATCATATTGGCATTATCTCGTATCAAATGTTTAGGTATTCGGGTATAAGTTTGACACAAGTAAAATGAATCGACATTTTTGTGACGACCCATACAAAAGTATGCACGTATATTATTTTGATTTTCACATGCAACGTCATCAAATATAATTATTGAGTTATTTTTAGCTTCATCTGGTGGAATAACACTTTCATTGTTAGAAAATGTAAAATAACCCATTCCTTTAATCGTTGATACGAGTTTATTTAAGTACTCATATTTAGGTTGAAATAATGATTTCGAATATAAATAGATGTTTTCGAATTTCAATCCATTAGGACTTTCAATCAAACTAATCATTACATTAGTCTTTCCACAGTTCGAAGGTCCCACTATAAGTGCTCTTATAGAATTTGGCAATAGAGAACTGTGTTTTCTTCTCATATCTGTACTTGTTGAGGAATCAACATTCCTAACAACTATATTTTTATGTTGTTTGGTCAACCGCATTTTAACAACTAAAACCAAAGTTTTAAATTACCCTTTTAATTAGTTTCCAGATTACATAAATAGGTCTAACCATATCATAGAATTATCAATCATATGCATTCTGTCACTGGGAGTGGATTAGTAGATAGAGTAATAAATTCTCTACCTTTTGAACTTCATTTACCGGGTTATGAATTTTGTGGACCAGGTACTAAGCTAGAAAAACGTTTAAAGAGGGGTGATAAGGGGATAAATCCGTTGGATGCTGCTTGCAGAGAGCACGACATTGCTTAATCTCAAAATAAGGAAATCAGTAAGCGACATCAAGCAGATAAAATACTTGAAAATCGAGCCTGGGAACGAGTTTTATCGAAAGACAGCAATGCTGCTTGGAGTAAAATAGATGACCTAAATGTAATAAATGGACACTTTAAGTTTTATGTACCATTAAAAATATTATTGGGATTTGCTGAAGACTTTAATAAAATTATTTTAAATTCCAAACATGAATTGATATTACTTCGTAGCAAAAGTGATGATGATCTCGTATATTCAACAGCATCTGTTCAAAAACCAAAAATTACTATTAAGAATATTTCATGGAGGATACCACATGTACAGCTTTCTGACTTGAGTAAAATATGATAAAAATTATACAAAATGGAACAAATTTACCAATAGCATTCCGCAGTTGGGACTGTCATTTTAATCCTCAATTATCAAGCGGAACTAATCACATTTGGAATGTTAAATTATCTGCAAATAGGGAACGACCTCGCTTCGTTTTGATAGCATTCCTGCGTGAGAATAAATTTATTAATTGTGATTTAACCAACATCAAAGTTCACTTAAACTCAGAGTCATATCCTTATGATGATCTAAACATTAAATTTGGGGAAGAACGGTTTGCCATCCTCTATGATATGTATGTCAGATTTCAACAAAACTACTATATGAGAGAACCTCAACCTCTACTCACTTGTCAAGAATTCAAAAATAAAGCTCCTATTACAGTTATTGATGTAAGCCATCAAAATGAAACGGTTGCAAGGGGTCCGATTGATATAAAAATTATGTTTGAGACTGGCATCAATATACCACCAAACTCATCAGCTTACTGCATTCTTATTCATGATCGTTTAATTGAATATACGCCTTTGACAGGACAGGTTCATAAAATTGTTTAAGCAATGGAAATGCCAAAAATAGTTTTTATTGATCTCCAAGGCTTTAGAGCAGATTCTAAGAATTTTATTGCCAAAGAAATTGCATTGGTTTTTAACGCTAAGGAGTATATAAATTTCATCATAAAACCCCCCTTCGATTATAGTTATTTATCACCAAAGAATCAAAAACAAGTCAATTGGTTAACAAAAAATCATCATCATCTGCAATGGGAAGATGGATCCGTATCATTCAAGTCTGTGTGCGAATTTCTCAAATCAAACACAGAGGGTTCTTTAATTTTTGTCAAGGGTTTGGAAAAGAAAAAGTGGTTGGAGAATATGCTGCGGAAAAACGTTTTCAATATAGAAAACATCAACTGCTGTAATTTAAGAGAGCTCGATGAAAAATATCCCGATTGCATCCGTTGTAGTTCTCACAAACATGGAACATGTGCACTGAAAAATGCTCTTTTACTACAAAAATTTTTAAACTTTAAAATAAATGAAGGCAATTTTCCATTTTTATTATCTTTATTAAATATTTAGAAAATACACACTTAAAAACAATGTCTTAAAATTATAAATAAAAATATGTATTCTTAAAATAGAAAACTAAAATACCAGTGTTTTATTTTGCTTAATAATCAAAAAATTTTAAGAGAAAAATACAAAACATTTATTTTTCAAGAATCTCTTTTAATCTTAAACTTATTAAATTATATTACAAATCATTAAGTATATCTTTGTAAAAATCTTCAGTTCGGATGGAAAACTCCAAAATCTATATCTACACATAGCTCTTCGAGATTGTCATGATTCTCTGAGTGTATGCAATTGAAATTATTATTGAATTCACCATCATCAAAATATTCGTCGTATTCATCAAAAAACCAATTATCCATGCAGACTTTCATCAAATCCAATGATGATTTCAATTGAGCTCTACTACTTATCGCAACTGTTTTAACATTTGTTCGGTTTGCCAACAATAGAACAGGAAGCTTACGTTGCGTTATTTCCCCCTCCTCTTTTAATAATTTAAAAGCACCATAGATGAATTGTTCTGTTTTTAACTTACACTGCAAAAAATTAATATGACTTAAATTACGACATTGCTGAAATAAATGTATTAAACCCTGATTGGTAATATTAATGCAATTTCGTAAATTTATATTATATGAGAATAAAAGAATTCTTAATTCAGTGCATGTAGAGCATTTTGAGGATTGCATATGGTCTGACGACAGATGTACTGAAGGACCTGATACATGTAGTTGCATCATCTATAAATTTAGAGAAAATTCAGTCAACGATCTTATAAATCTCTATCATAAACATCTAAATTTTTAATTAAATAAAAAAAAAAAAAATAACCGAAATTATTATATTATACGTATTTAAATTTATAAGAAATATTTAATGAGATTTTAATTTAAGAATTATTTAAAAAGAAAGTAAAATAAAACCAAATACATGTAAAACAAATTTTTAGTATTGTTTTTTATTATACTCAACTAAACAAACAAACAAACAAAACACTAACAGATTTCAATTACCGCTTTATTACAAGAAAACAAAACCGAACAAAACAAACAAAACAGATTCGAATTTCAACACAAAAATTTGTAGATTAATGAAAATGTCACATTAATAAATAATTAATTTATGACCTACTTGTACATTTATATGTAGAATGTATATACCAAACACACAAAAAATAAAAACAAATATGTAGATCAATGACCACCAAAGAATAGAAAAAAAAACACACAAGAGATAAAAAGAATTGACCGACGGCAACGCTACCCTATATAATTTCAAAAAAGATCCTTGTCACATAACACCTTCTAGCAAAACACACACATGACAATTTTTGTATAACCACCACTTTTACATTACAAGCAAACAACCGACGGCAACACTAACAACAAAGACCCTCATTACTTAACACCTAGCCAATCACGCACATGACAATTTTTGTATAACCACCACTTTTACATTACAAGCAAAGAACCGACAGTTGTTCTGTATATGCCACCAAAGAATAGAAAAAAAAGCACACAAGTAAAAAAGGGCTAAATTCGGCTGTGCCGAATCTTTGAATACCCTCCACCATAGGGGCTGAAGATGATATACGTATATACTTAATTTTGCATGAACTGTAATATGAATATGTTTTGTCAATTTATGTAATTTAAATACCAAACTGCTCGGGAGGATGTTCAATAATCTGGGTAAAAATTGATAGACGGACAGACAGACAGACAGACAGACAGACAGACGGACAGACAGACAGACAGACAGACAGACAGACAGACAGACAGACAGACAGACAGACAGACAGACAGACAGACAGATAGACAGACAGACAGACAGACAGACAGACAGACAGACAGACAGACAGACAGACAGACAGACAGACGGACGGACGGACAGACAGACAGACGGACATACAGACAGACGGACATACAGACAGACAGACAGACAGACAGACAGACGGACGGACGGACAGACGGACATACAGACATACAGACAGACAGACAGACAGACAGACAGACAGACAGACAGACAGACAGACAGACAGACAGACAGACAGACAGACAGACAGACATACAGACAGACAGACAGACAGACAGACAGACAGACAGACAGACAGACAGACAGACAGACAGACAGACAGACAGACAGACAGACAGACATACAGACAGACGGACATACAGACGGACATACAGACAGACAGAGAGACAGACAGACAGACGGACATACAGACAGACAGACAGACAGAGAGACAGACAGACAGATGGACAGACAGACAGACAGAGAGACAGACAGACAGACAGACAGACAGACGGACAGACAGACAGACAGACATCGCTAAATCGACTTAAAATTTCATAAGGTTCACGAATATATATACTTTATGGGGTCTTAAACCTATTTTTCGACATGTTACAAACGGAATGACAAACTGATATGTATATACCCTCACCATATATGGTGGAGGGTATAACAAGAGATAAAAAGAATTAACCGACGGCCACACTAACCACATTATTTCAAAAAGACCAAAAACAAATATGTAGATCAATGACTTTCACTTGCTCATAAAAATTTTGTATTACAACCCTTATATATTATAAGCATACAACCGACGGCCACACTAGAAGGCAATTAAATCAATATGAGTCAACATCAAAAATGAAGGCAATTAAAGCATTTTGTGTCAACATCAAAAATGAAGGGCAATTAAATCAATATGAGTCCCCATAGAAAAAGCCATTAAATCAATATGAGTCCCCATAGAAAAAGCCATTAAATCAAGTTGAGTCCCCATAGAAAAAGCCATTAAATCAAGTTGAGTCCCCATAGAAAATGTCATGGGTGGGTAAAGCAGTCCAGTCATTCGATAAATTTGACGATAGCAAAAATACAACGCTGTGGGTGGTAGGTTTGAACAGCTGTTTTTTGTTGTTATACTGAAGAGAGGGGTACAGAAAAAAAAAAGAAGTATACATAGCTACATACAAGAAAGATGGAGGAAAAATTTTAAAAAATGAAGGAACTTCCTTTTAAAAGAAAAATCTAATTCGATTCTGGTTTTGGATGAAGTAGGAAGAGTGGCCGGCGAGAAATTTTTTTATTGGGAATTGCAACAACTACAACATCAGCAACAGCAACAATAATAAAATACAGCAGTGGTGGCAAAAATTTACAAGTTTTTATTTAATTTTAGTACAATATGAAATATTATTTATAAAGAAAAAAAGTTCTATACATAACATTGGATTCAGCCACTTCTTCCTACTCAACGTTGGAGGAGCTGCATTAGCACCACCACGCCTGGGGTGCTAGGTAACCAGTGGATAACACCATTTTACGAGAGTTACGTGGACGACCTGACGGACATGACTGAAAAAAGTGTTTTCTTTTAGTTTCTAAGGAATTGATAGGATAGACATTTAGTGTTTTTTTTTTACTTACCTGGGAGTAATCCCCTATTGAGGAGTGCGAAAGTCGCTAGGTCGAGCTCAACCTTAGGCCGCGAGTGTTAAAGTCCGGGGAATTTTGCCCATATTAAGAAAAATGTTGTTCCTATGAAAAAAAAAAAAGGAAAATCAAACTAAAATAAAATATTATAAAAAATTTAAATTTTAAACGTAAACGGGAATACCGTACCTCGGACACAGTGACGGACGACCATTCCACTGAGGCCAACACCGCAAGGCATTCAGCTAATTGGCAAATCAAACGAATACGCCATCTTTTATTACCCACCATTTTGGGATGCCGTTAACAGCAACAAACGTTAAAATAACCTAAAAGGAAATCAAGAGTATTTAATGGCGACTTGGTATATTTTTTTTTTTTTCAAAGTAATTTTATATTAAAAAGAAATTTTTTGTTTTTTAAATCAATTTTGTGAATGTTAGAAGAATTGTTTTTTTATATTCGCTGAAAATAGAAAATATTATTAAAGATAAAGGAACAAAGATTTTTTTTTTTTAGTTTTGTTAATATCTAATATTTTTTTTTCAAATGCCACAATTTGGCAGTAATAATATTAAATGTATAGATATAGGAAAATGAAAATATATTCTGTTTAACCAAATTGACATGACGGTTTAGATTTTTTTTTATAAGTGGTAGCAGGGAGAAGAAATAAGCGGGGTAAGTAATTGGGGCATTCCGGTCAACGTTTATGGAATGTCACGGTGAAACCAGTTCCTTTTGGTTTCAGAGGGAGGGTAACCATATTGGCGAAACAGCTGCCAATATAAAAGGTAATTTTTTTTGGTGTTTTGGGTGTGCTGCAGGGAGCGTGGCGTATAAGACGCCTTTATAACCAATTCCTTCGTGCATTGATTTTCTTTGCATCGCTTTGTCTCGGGTCCCCATAAAATCATAAAAATCTTTCATAAAGTCACCTAATGCAAAAACAGGCTGGCATGAATTTATTGTCCGTGTCTGTTATGCCCAGTTTGGTCGGCAAGAATCCCCCCTATCCGGCGAGCTCAAGCCGAGCGTTCCGCAAGCATGCCAGCACTGCCGACAACCTGGCAACACCTTTTATTTTTATATAGTATCAACAGCTGACACGACAGTATGGCGCCCGTACGTGGGGCTCGAGGCAAAGTTTTAAAATTTTGGACTGTGAGAATATGGGTCTCGTAAAGTTTTGTAAGTCTTATTAGGTTTTCAAGAGTACCTAATACATGCGACAAGTCTTGAGAGAGAACGATATATTCTCTCCAGTTGAGGTAAAATTTAGTTTTTAAATGTCACAGCCTTAAGTGGCAAATCATTTCCTGTCCAGTAAGTCCCGGTGGTCGAGGCTATTAAGCCAAGAGCCGCGTTGCGACTGGTTCGGGGGGGTGTTAGGTCACTTAAGTGTTTTTTTTTTTTTCATCACTATTGTGGGTCTGGTACTCGAGTCTTGGTAATTAGTTTTTTTTTAGCTACCAATAAATAAGTTTTTATTTTAGCTTCGAGTCCAGGTCAAAAATAGAACCTAAGAAGGTTGCTAAAAATTAGTTTTTATATTTACCTTTGAGGTTGTGACTCATTTTTAGAGTCAGGTCCACTTCAGATGCAGTCGCTAGTCCATAAATGCATTATTCCAATCGGAAATTATAGTTGCAGCGCGAGCACTGGGGTGGCCAAATATCAGCTATCTCCATATACATTACGCTTTTTGTACCCACGAAGCTCCTGAAAAGCAAATAGTTTATTAAAAAAGATACACTCAAGATACCAAAAGTAATACTTATCTTGACCCCGCAATTTTTTTCTCCCGAAACGCTACCACATATCGATATCTTCATTGCATTTTCTTTTTTTATACATTTGATTTTGTTATCATCTTTCGAGTTTTTCTTTATTTTTGATTTCTCATTCCTTTTATTTTAATTTGTTGTTTTTATATTTTCGAGTGATTTTTATTTTATCGCCAAATTGAATCGTTTGGAATTTTAGTTTTTTCCTAAAAGCAAAGTTGAATTGGGTTGTCTTATAGTTTGCTTCTATAGGCTAGTTTTAGCACATTTGTTGTTTCTTTGGCTGTTTTTTTTTTATTATGGTTTTAACTCGACAAGCCAGCAATTTGGGCAAAATGTCGACTACCACGGATGGAACACAAGCCACCAATACCATCACCGCTGGGGCTAGTGGTTCGAGTACTACCACCACCACCAGCACTACAACAATTGTAACTCCTACAACAACCAGTGAGGCTAATCCACCCAACGTGCCTCAATATGACGCTGCTCTCAGCTCAGAAAGTCTGACGGATGAAGCGATAGTGTCGCCGGATTATCTCAGTAGGACAGCTCAACAGGTCCGGCGCGAGTTTAGAGAAGGTGTTTCTATAGACCCAGGAAATTCAATTAGTGTCAGCGAAATTCAAGAAGTTGTTAATGCTGCAGTTGGTGTTTCACAATCTCAGTTTATGAAAGAAGTGGATGACAAGATAAGCAGAGCTCTACGAGAGATAATGTTGGCGATAAATGCGCCGAGAAATGATGGTGTTCATGCTAATCCTGATCAGCCACAGGGGTATCCCCAAAATCCGGGATTGCCTCCAAATGCACCGCACCATATACAAGGGCAGGCAACTTTACCACCAATGCCACCATTATTTCCTGCACCAAATCAGGAATCAGCGCCTGCAAGGCAAATTCCTTTAAATTTTGAATTGGGTCCTAGTAGCCAACCGTTTCAACCGCAGCTTCAGCAACAAATGTCGCAGCATTCAGTGCATGGGTCTCACCCACAGGTACAACAACCGTTTCTACCATATCCAGCCTATACTCCTAGGCCAGAGTCACAACAGGTTCACTGGTTGGAACGGCAAAACCAGCAACGGAATCCACCACAAATTCAACCACCTCAACAGCAAAATCTGCAAAATTATCAACAACAAAACAATTATCATAATCAACAACAAAATAATTTACTAAACCAACAACAAAATTTTCAACAGAGTCAACAGTACTTACGTTACGGTGAACCAAATCGGAGAGTGCCGCAGCCTGGTAACCCAGCGCAGAGCGTTAGTTATCCGGTCTCGAATTATTACTGCGAACCGCTAGGCCAGTCCAAACTTGCTAAGTGGGGGCTGAAGTTTTATGGCACAGAAAAATCCATGAACGTGCATGAGTTTATTTTTCGGGTCAGGGAGTTATGCAAAGACTATAATTGCTCCGAAAGTGAACTCATGCGCGGTTTTCCCCTGTTGCTTGAGGACCCTGCGTTGAGCTGGTATTGGAACCATCGAAAGTTGGGCCTTGTTGATACATGGGCAAAGTTGGAGACCGCTCTTTTGACACAGTACCGCCATTATGAAAAAGACGTTCAGGTGCAGATGAAGATAATAAGCCGCCGACAGCTCCCTCAAGAATCTTTTGAGGATTTTTATAATGCTGTGATTAAGCTGCGTAATCAGCAGGAAAAGCCGTATGACGAAGATCAGTTGGTTGATATCATGCGCGGCAACCTGAAGCCGTCATTAGCTCAGTTGATGTTTCCATTGCAGCTGAACAAACTGTCAGATTTCTGCCGTGAGGTGAGGAGGGCTGAGAGCTTATTAGCCAGTCAGCGCCAGCAGTACCCGCAACGTCAAAGTTTTGCACCAAGGTTGCATGAAATAGACTACGAGGATGAGCCACGGCCTGAAGAGCTGGAGGTGGATGGTATTCGATCTACTAGCCACTACACGTGTTGGAATTGTAAAGTGGTAGGTCATAGTTTTGTAGAATGTCCGTCGACTACTCGCAGGTTGTTCTGTTTCAGGTGTGGTAGGGACAACGTTGTGACTCCTAAATGCCCGAAGTGCCAGGGAAACCGATCCCGGAACCCGTCTCAATCTGGGGAGGCGAGGTCCACCGAGGTCTAGACCCAGAGCGGGAACAAAAGTTAGGCGATAGAAAACCAAGAGTTAGAGAATTAAAACCCTTACATATAAGAATTAGAGAATATAACGAGGCCAGAGCTCGAATATTTGGGCCAACCCCAAATAGAATTAAAAAAGCTAGAGATAGGTATAGAAACAGGAAAAAGATTCGGCGGGAAGTTGCAGCAGCTTCTCTGTACGAGGGTGAAGACTCGCGTTTTTATACCCAGTTAAATATAAACGGCTACGAAATAAAAGGTTTGTTAGACAGCGGGGCCACGGTGACATGTCTAGGAAAAAATTGCCTCGATTTTGTGTTAAAAACCGGTTTGAAAATACACAATTTTTACGCTGAAGTTAAAACCGCGGATGGTAGTCCTCACAGAATAGTGGGTCGTGTGCGAGCAGAGGTGTCATTTAATAAATTAAAACACGCCATCACGTTTTATTTAGTACCTACGCTTAGTCGTGAGCTATTTTTGGGTGTCGATTTTATGAAGGTTTTTAAATTGTTCGCCAATATAGAGAGTTTGACAACCAACGGCGTTAGTCTCTGCGAGGAAACAGAGGGTACCGTAGAGGTCAAAGCTCACACTCTTACCGACTTGCAGCGGCAGCAGTTAGTCACCGTTGTTTCTAAATTCCCGTGTTTTACGAAATTAGGATTGGGTAAAACCAATTTAGAAATTCATACAATTGACACTCGGGACGCGGTTCCGGTGAAAGGCCGGCATTATCCAGTCTCCCCGGCTGTGCAGAAGTTGATGTTCGCAGAGCTTGATAGGATGCTTGGCCTAGGGGTCATTGAGGTTAGTGATAGTCCATGGAGTCACCCGGTCACCTTGGTCCGCAAGGGCGAAAAGAATCGGTTATGCCTGGATGCTCGCAAACTCAATGCGCTGACGGTCAAGGACGCCTATCCTTTGCCGCACATCGAAGGTTTGCTCAGTCGGCTCGGAGACACTTATTTTATTTCAAGCGTTGATTTGAAAGACGCATTCTGGCAGATACCCCTAGATCAGTCTAGCCGGGAAAAAACTGCATTCACGGTGCCACAGCGACCACTTTATCATTTTACGGTCATGCCTTTTGGGTTGTGTAACGCGGCCCAAAGGTTATGCCGTCTAATGGATAAAGTGATCCCCTCATCACTACGTGATAGAGTTTTTGTCTATCTAGACGATTTATTGGTTGTCTCGCCAGATTTCAATATTCATTTGGAGTTGCTGTCACAAGTGTCGGATTGTTTGTCGAATGCGGGACTGACAATCAACGTTGCAAAATCAAAATTTTGTTTTAAAGAGCTGAGATATCTAGGGTACATCGTTGGTGGCGGCAAGTTAAAACCTGATCCGACCAAAGTGGAGTGTATTACTCGTTACACATATCCAAAAACACCTAAACAGGTGCGTAGTTTCATGGGAGCCACGGGTTGGTATAGAAGGTTCATACCAGATTATGCCACCGTTGCTGCACCGATTTTTGAGACACTGAAAAAGGGTAAAACGTTTCACTTTACGGATGAAGCGAAGGTCGCTTTCGATCGCCTCAAAGAAGCTCTGGTTACGAGCCCAGTTCTTGTTCACCCTGACTTCTCCAGACATTTCTATGTTCAGTGCGACGCGTCCGATATAGGCATTGGCGCAGTGCTTTTTCAGAAAGATGATTCTGAAGCAGAACACCCAATCGCCTATTTCTCTCACAAATTAACCTCAGCACAAAAGAATTATTCAGTCACTGAGCGAGAGTGTCTGGCAGTTGTCATGGCGATCAAGAAATTTAGGTCCTATATAGAACTGATGCCATTTTCCGTCATTACTGATCACAGTAGCCTCAAGTGGCTTATGTCTACAAAAGATCTCAGCGGTCGTTTGGCCAGATGGAGCCTTCATCTCCAGGCGTATAGTTTTGGCATTCAGCATAGGCAGGGAAAACAAAATATTGTACCCGATACCCTATCGCGCTATGAGATGGATGAGCTTGCACCGAATGTAGAGAGTTTCATTGATTTAGAGTCAGCCAGTTTCAAGTCGGAGGATTACCTTAATATTATTGAAAACATTGTGGAAAATGCTGATCAGTTGCCTGATATTAAGGTGATTGATGGCATAATTTATAAAAGGACAGTTCCGTACGACGGTGTCCAGCTAAATGAAGATTTTGCTTGGAAACTCTGGGTTCCCAGTGATTTAAGGAGTAAAATAATTGAAAAGGCTCATAATCCACCTCAAGCAGCGCATGGTGGATTTGGTAAGACTCTTCGGCGTGTCCGGGAATATTTTTATTGGCCAAATCAAAGTTCTGAAATTCGTAATTTCGTGGCAAATTGTCAAATTTGCAAGGAATCAAAGCCGGCCAACGTTACCTTACGTCCACCAATGGGCTCTGAAACGCTAACTTCGCGTCCGTTTCAACGTATATTCGTCGACTTTTTAGGCCCTTACCCGCGGTCGAGAAACGGGAATGCATTTATTTTTATTGTGTTAGACCATCTAACCAAGTTCGTTTTATTAAAGGCTATGACGAAAGCAAATTCGAAAAGCGTTATAAAATTCTTGATATCGGAGGTCTTCCATAAGTTCGGTACGCCCGAGACGATTGTTTCCGATAATGGGAAGCAATTTACCAGCAAGGAATTTTCCGATACGGTCAAAAATTTCGGGGTAAAGCATATTAGGACCGCAGCGCACTCGCCACAGGCGAATGCGTCTGAGCGTGTCAATCAATCAATTCTTGCTGCAATTCGCTCGTATATGCAAGATGACCACTCCGAGTGGGATAAATACCTGTCAGAGATTGAATTTTCTTTGCGTTCGTCGGTTCAAACGTCAATTGGTGTGACTCCATATTTTGCCCTTTTTGGCATGAACATGGTAAGTCATGGCAGCATTTATCAAATTGCTCGTAAACTTGAAAGTCTTAATGACCCGGAGATGAACATAGTTCCAAGGCCGGTAAAACTGGACGCAAATAGAGAAAAGATTCGCGAGAATTTACATAACGCCTACTTAAGAAATGCAAAAACGTATAATACACGGTGCCGAGTCATAAAATTCGTTCCGGGACAAGAGGCCTACCGAAGAAACTTTCAACAAAGCGATTTTAAGAAAGGCTTCAACGCGAAATTAGCCCGCAAATTCGTCAAATGTCGGATAGTTAAACCCATAGGTAATAGCCTGTACGAGGTCGAGGACATGCAAGGTCGCTCGATAGGTGTCTACCACGGTAAAGACCTTAAGCAATAGTCGTTGCGTTTTTTTTTTGTTTTTTTTGAAGTGCATAGTAATAAAGTTTTTCGGGCATTGGTCGAGATTTGGTGACCTGTACATTCGTCTTTGGATATTCGAGTCAGAGATTTCATTTGTCGTTTAGATGGAAGATTTTGAAGTTTGGTTTTAACATAAGCCTACGTTTCTAAGCTGATTGCATGTGCAATCATCATTGTGCCTCATGTGTGAGTGCCATGATAACTCTGGGGAACTATGCCATTAAGAGCTAGACACTCCAGCACTGGTACAATGATATTTTCTGAGTCCGTATTTACGGCGAGTTAACCAAAGTGATTTAATCATCAAAAACAGAATCTTGCGATAAGATAATGGTTTTGCCATCGCAACGATATTAAAATCCCTGACCCTTGCACCAAAGAATAACGTACAAGGTCGTCAAGTCCCAATTACCCGGTACACGGGGCGTTCACGGTATGTGCTAAAATGATTATATACATTATGTGAAAGCTCTCGTGCACCAGGTGATGCAGAAGATTCTAATGTCGACAAGTCAGTTTTTCGGTTTTTTTATCTATTTCTAAGCTTAAATCTATTTAAACTCTAATTCCTACTTGTATGTATGAGCAAATTCTTACCAATAAAATTGGTTGCCGGTTTAAAGGTGGCTAGGGATTCGTTTTCTTTCATTGTCGGGCTAGATGATGTTGGATCCATTTAGTTTGCAATCTGGGTTTAGAACCTGAAAGCTAAAAGAAATATAATTAGTTTAAGTTTAAAGTATTTTATTAGTATAAAATTTTTGATTTTTTATTTAGGTCGCAAAATTGGTTTCACTCCCCCTTGAATTCGAAGTGCAATTGAATTACTGTCACTTCGGGGGAATGTTTTCATTACTTTTAGGTAAGCAATGGAAATCTTGTTGAATTTTAGATTTCATAGCTTAAGTTTAAGTTTAATTTTATTTTTTTTTTTTTTTTTTTATTTTAAATTTTTTATAACAAAGGTTAATTTGAAGCTATTTTGTTTTCCTTTCGGCATTGAATTTGGTAAAGTCCATCCAAGAGTGTTTGAGATTCGAAAGGAAGACAAAAAGCCTGCAAGAGCAAATACTTTTTATGAATTTTCAAAGTATTTTAAGTTTTTACGCTGTTTTTTTTGCACCATTTTTATATATATAACATACGTGGGGTCGATTAATATTGTTGTCGAGTTGGCTAACTCGGTAGCTCGATCGAGTTTTAATACACAGCAGCTTTTGTACCTTTCCTCCTGTTGTTTTTGCTTCACCTACAGACAAAAGTAAAACATTAGAGTTAATTGTTCGCTTTCAACTTTTGGCAAATAAATCAGAAATTTGTTTTGGTTCGTTCAGTCAGAAAAAAAAAAAGAAAACTAAATCTTAAAAGAAACAAATTTGTTCGATTGATCGATTGAATAACGAATAAGAACAAAAAAAAAATAGTTTTTAATTAATAATTTATTTAACGCAAAAAAATAAACAATTTTAAAATCAACTAAAAAAATCTATTGCAATTGCCTGTCGGTTGCTTTATTATTTTTTTTTGATAACGACTCAAAAACCGTAAACTTGTGTTTTTAACTGAAGTATAATAGCCGAAACCCGATATTAGTATTGTTAAAAAGTTTTATTTGTGTTTTTTTTTTCAATAAAAAAAACAAACACTGTTGTCCAAGTTAATTTATTATTCAATAAAGTTTTTTTTTATTTTAATAAAAGTTTAAAATGTTTATTTTCGTTTCAAAAACAAAAATTTTAAAATCTTTACTGATATTTATCAGCAAAGTTGAGAATTAAAATCATCATTGATGGAAAAAGTACAAAAAAAAATAAAACAAACAAAATTAGTTATAATGTTAAATAAAAAAAAAAAAGAAATAAAAAAAAATTGGGGAGAAAAAGTTAATGCATTAGGCGTTTTAAAGCGTTTTTCTAGAACGTAATAAATTTAATACGAACAAAGAACAAAATCAGTTTTCAATTTTTTTCCTCATTAAACGTTAAACGTTTTTTGTCAACTTTTTTTTGAACTTTGATATTTAAATTTTTTTTTTTGTTAGTTTGAAAACATATTTTTTTTTTATTTTGTTTTTGGAAGATTATAAAAAAAAAAAACTTTTAAAATGAAAAGACATTTATTTTGAAAACAAAATAATAAAACGTTTTCGGGTGCCTGCTCAATGGGTGATATTACACTTGAAACTCAATTGAAGATTGTTCTCTTTTAAAACTAATAATGAACTAGATTTGTAGTTTTATACAACTTACCCGACTTAAGGGGTTGAAACGCATCGTTTCGAAGTTGTTCGCTGCTGGCAATCGTTACGCGGTCTTCAAGGGGGTGCGCCGTCCATTGGGAATATATATATATATTAAACCTAGATAGGAAAACAGAAAATTATTAAATTGGTGTTTAACATTTGGAAAGTTTATTTTCACTTTATACTTACCAGTGGCCAGCGTATAATGGTGTGGGGCTTTTGAGGTCATATCCACTGCTTGGCTGGAAAAAAAATAAAGAAACATAATTTCTAATAAAATTAACTCACCTTCTTTGTTGTCATTCCGGAAATAGCCATCTTGTATCAAACGAAACCTGAAATTATAAAAGAGAGATTTTTTTTGAATTTGCACATGGTTGTACAATCTTTATATTCATGAATGAAAGGCTGAATGAAAGTTGAAGGGGAGGTGGAGTGCATGAGTAAAAAACAAAAAGAAGTTTAAGAAAAAGAAATTTTGTTCTATGTGTTTGTAGCACAGAATAAAAATTCTTTTTAAGTTCTTCCTTTAAAACACAAAAAAAAAAGGGAAAAGACAATTGCTTTCCTGATCATTTAGTTTTTTATAAATTTTTCCAACATATTTTTATTTTTTGGTTCACATTTGTTTTTTTGCATATTTGAACTTATACTTTGTTGGCACTTTTTTTTGTTTTCCACTTACACAATATGTTTTTTAACACACACTTTTCACAATATTTTTAATTATAATTAAATTTTATTTCCTTTTTTCACTTTTTTTCATTAATAATTTTTATTACTTACCTTGTATGTTTTGCACCCAATTTATTTTACAAATGTCATTTTTTTTCGTGCTGCCAGATCGTTAGGTTTGGGTAATTCAGCAGAAAAGGGCGTTTTACACTACTCTTTATGGAAGGGATGCCAGATCTAATTTTCGAATGGGGGATTGGTAAAACGGCACCGACTGGCCAAAAAGGTCCCATCTTAGAAACGTGACCAACCAATTTAGAGTTTTGCTAATTGTGACGAAATATTCAGTATTCTCCCTCCCATCCTGGTTTCTTGATGAAATGCCAGGATGGTTGGGTTTGTCATGGGTGGGTAAAGCAGTCCAGTCATTCGATTAATTTGACGATAGCAAAAATACAACGCTGTGGGTGGTAGGTTTGAACAGCTGTTTTTTGTTGTTATACTGAAGAGAGGGGTACAGAAAAAAAAAAAGAAGTATACATAGCTACATACAAGAAAGATGGAGGAAAAATTTTAAAAAATGAAGGAACTTCCTTTTAAAAGAAAAATCTAATTCGATTCTGGTTTTGGATGAAGTAGGAAGAGTGGCCGGCGAGAAATTTTTTTATTGGGAATTGCAACAACTACAACATCAGCAACAGCAACAATAATAAAATACAGCAGTGGTGGCAAAAATTTACAAGTTTTTATTTAATTTTAGTACAATATGAAATATTATTTATAAAGAAAAAAAGTTCTATACATAACATTGGATTCAGCCACTTCTTCCTACTCAACGTTGGAGGAGCTGCATTAGCACCACCACGCCTGGGGTGCTAGGTAACCAGTGGATAACACCATTTTACGAGAGTTACGTGGACGACCTGACGGACATGACTGAAAAAAGTGTTTTCTTTTAGTTTCTAAGGAATTGATAGGATAGACATTTAGTGTTTTTTTTTTACTTACCTGGGAGTAATCCCCTATTGAGGAGTGCGAAAGTCGCTAGGTCGAGCTCAACCTTAGGCCGCGAGTGTTAAAGTCCGGGGAATTTTGCCCATATTAAGAAAAATGTTGTTCCTATGAAAAAAAAAAAAGGAAAATCAAACTAAAATAAAATATTATAAAAAATTTAAATTTTAAACGTAAACGGGAATACCGTACCTCGGACACAGTGACGGACGACCATTCCACTGAGGCCAACACCGCAAGGCATTCAGCTAATTGGCAAATCAAACGAATACGCCATCTTTTATTACCCACCATTTTGGGATGCCGTTAACAGCAACAAACGTTAAAATAACCTAAAAGGAAATCAAGAGTATTTAATGGCGACTTGGTATATTTTTTTTTTTTCAAAGTAATTTTATATTAAAAAGAAATTTTTTGTTTTTTAAATCAATTTTGTGAATGTTAGAAGAATTGTTTTTTTATATTCGCTGAAAATAGAAAATATTATTAAAGATAAAGGAACAAAGATTTTTTTTTTTTAGTTTTGTTAATATCTAATATTTTTTTTTCAAATGCCACAATTTGGCAGTAATAATATTAAATGTATAGATATAGGAAAATGAAAATATATTCTGTTTAACCAAATTGACATGACGGTTTAGATTTTTTTTTATAAGTGGTAGCAGGGAGAAGAAATAAGCGGGGTAAGTAATTGGGGCATTCCGGTCAACGTTTATGGAATGTCACGGTGAAACCAGTTCCTTTTGGTTTCAGAGGGAGGGTAACCATATTGGCGAAACAGCTGCCAATATAAAAGGTAATTTTTTTTGGTGTTTTGGGTGTGCTGCAGGGAGCGTGGCGTATAAGACGCCTTTATAACCAATTCCTTCGTGCATTGATTTTCTTTGCATCGCTTTGTCTCGGGTCCCCATAAAATCATAAAAATCTTTCATAAAGTCACCTAATGCAAAAACAGGCTGGCATGTCTGTGTCCGTGTCTGTTATGCCCAGTTTGGTCGGCAAGAATCCCCCCTATCCGGCGAGCTCAAGCCGAGCGTTCCGCAAGCATGCCAGCACTGCCGACAACCTGGCAACACCTTTTTTTTTATATAGTATCAACAGCTGACACGACAAAAAAGCCATTAAATCAAGTTGAGTCCCCAATCTCCTACTACTGGATCCCTCGTGAAAATATTATGTGTGTATGATTACTATAAGCTTATTCTTGCAATTGTAGAATAAGCTTACAAAAATAATATTATATTAACTTGGGTATAGAAAAGCTTATTTTACTCAATATATTTATAAGCTTTTTTACATAATTGTTGAATAAGCTTCACATATAATATATTATTAAGTGTTAAAATAGAGAAATCACAATTATTATCTTTAATTTAATTTTTTTTATTTTAATTTTAAATATAAATAATAATAATTCATTTCAAATATAAAAAATAGTAATTCATTTTATATAAAAAATAATAATTTATTTTATATATAAATAATAATAATAATTAATTTTAACCACAAATAAAAATTATAAAAATAATTAAATTTAATATGCAATTGCACGTTCACTTTATAAAATTTACAACAAAACGAACACGTTTGACAATTTTTAAAAAAAGTAACGGCACTTGTTTTATGCATTATAAGCGTAGAACAAAGACAACAAGACTAGAATGTATTTAAAAATATTTTTATTTCAATCATCATATTGCGTTGTTGTATGTTGTTTATAAGCATACTTGAGAAAATGTTATGTATAATAATCTTTTCTCAAGCATTGTTAAATACTGCTTGTAAATTAAAATTTTATAAACATTATGATAAACGAAATTAAGAAAAACTTAAAACACACTATTTATATAAGCTTATTCTCAAGTTGTATTGCAGTTTGATTGCTATATGGTATATTGGGCTCTCTTAATGCAATAAAAGAAATGTGTATGTAATTTTCTTTAAGCTATGTATAAACAAAAAAAAAACAACAAAAAATTAACAAAAGCAAATAAAAAAAAATAAAACGAAAAACAGTGTTTTTATTAATTAAAAAAAAAACAATGAGAATTTTTACATTCATTCAATCGTTTCCTTTGTTTCGTCCATTTATTTAAATTTTCATTTAAGATCCAAGTAGTTTCTAAGTAAAAGCCTGGAAAAATCAAAACCTTACCTATTTTAATATGAATTTTAGAAACTAAATAAATAAATGAATAAATAAATCAACAAATAAATGGAGAAATAAATATAAATCAATCACTGTTGCCAGATTTGACGATTTATCGTCATTTTGACGATTTTTGGAACCCAAAATGAGTAAATGACGATTTTTGCTCCTAAAATGACGATTTTTTAAAAAAGGCTCGAATTGGAATAATTTTAGCAATAAACTTATTTCGTGATATTTCAGCCTTGTTATTCAACAAATGGAATATTTGTTTTCCGTATAATAGAAGTAAAGTGTAAGAGCGATAGACATATTTGTGTATAAATGCTGTAATTTTTGTGTTTTAGTGCTGATCATCTTGGTATTATACGGAAATCTTCATGTTCAGAACATATAAATACCAACACTGTTAAAAAAAAACAAGAAGCAATTAAATTCTAATGGTTGTTGAAAAAAGCAGAAGTTATAGAAAAGTAAAATTAAAACTGCTAAGACATCTACAAAGAAAAGGTAATTAATAAATATTTGGTAAAATTGTTTGATTATAATTAATTTATTTTGAATTTTACAGAAAATGAACGATGATGAATCCCTTAATTACTAAAAAAAGATATTCCCAACTTATTTATTATGAAATGTGTCTGTCATTCGATAGCATTATGTTCTAGTTATGCATATCTTCAATTACCGTCAGCTGTTGAAACTTTAGCCCAAGATATTTACAATTATATTTGCAATAGTCCGTTTGATGATATTCAAAAGTAGTCAGTTTGATGATATTCAAAAATTATTGTATATTAAACCCAAAAAAAAAATAACATCCGAGTCAAACTCTGTGGCTATCGTTGGAAATAGTTGTAAACCGCTTGTTGGAACTGTTTAAAACTTTAAAAATTTATTTCCTGTTTTGTCTTAACATTGATAAAACCGACACGGCCAGATCCATTTTAACCAATTTGAATGAAACAAATCAAATTTACTTATCTTTCTTAAAATATATTCTTTTTTGATTAATAATGTAAAAAAAAATTTCCAAATTGAGACCACATAGATTCACAAATTCTTAATACAAAAGATTATTTAAAAGTGAAAAAATCAAATTGCTTTGATATACCGATAAAACAAGATTTGTTAAAAATGTATAATAAAGATATATATTTGTAAAATATATAATTGTCAATTTTCTATCTTATTGGTTTTTACTTCAGATCTTTAAAAGTGATACTATGGTTTTTCTAAAAAATTTATGTCATGCTGTGTTTAAAATATGATTTTAAATACTATTTTTTGTTATAAGAACACGTTTTAATGAATTGTTGTCTTGTTTTTTTTTGATAATAAAACTTTTATACTAGTAAAAACCAAATTTGTTTTATTTTGACGATTTTTCAAATAAATTGACGATTTTGACGATTTTTTTTCAAAAAAATTGACGATTTTAGGACTAACATGCCTGGCAACCGTGAAATCAATTAATAGGTTTGCCTAAAAAATTTCGACAAACTAGTAATCATCCCTGTTGTCCACGTCTTTAAGACAACATCGATGGTGGGTGCATGATCAAACAAATTCGTAGACGACAAATTGGTGACAGCCCATACAAATCGTCAAGGACATTTTCATACATATGGCCGCTAAATCGTACACAACCAATTGGGCGGCACTATCTCTAATATTGTCTGCGACAATATACCCCAAGTTCTAGTCGGTGACTATATGGTTGACATGTTAAGGTCTTTGGGCTGTGCATGTCGTCGATGACGAAATAGTCGACATTATTCCCAATGTATGCGTAGACGACCATACTATTGACAATTTCCTCAATGAAATCACCAAAGAAAGTGTAGAAATCGATGTCATCCATATTGTCGCCGTCGATAACATTGGTTACATTGTCTCATATATAGTCACCAACGACAACATATCATCCTGTCGTTAGCGAAGATATCATTGACACCATTAAAATTTTGGCTCATAACATCATTATGACAATATGAGCGACACTGGCCTCAGTAAAATGAATGTACCTAAATATTGTTAAATACTTTATGATTTATAAATTTAATCTAAATTCATTTTTTTATATATGTCATAGGTTTTCATTCATTAATTTTATAGTAATAATAAGGTACCAAACAACAAGATTAAATAATGAGTATTCAAAATAAATATAAAGTAATATTAAATACGATTAAAAAGTTAGTTAATTTTTTGTTTTCGTTTTTTATATATGTTTTTTTTTAATAATTGTTTTTACTATGAAATAGCTTTTTTCAAAGTTTATGTTTTCTTTTATTTTTTTAAATAATAAGTCATTAAAAATAAAATTAAGTAATAATGTTTAAAATAAATAAAAAGATTAATAACTTTCATAGTTAGTTATATTTTCTTTATTTTCTTGTCTGGACTTTACTTTGTTGCACGTGTTTTTTATTCTATGCATTGTTGAACGCAGTTGTTTAATAAAATCCTCGTAAGTTACACCTTCTGTCTTTGTGGCGACTGTTAAAAAGAGAATTTATCATACTTATTTTTATATTAATCCGTAATTAGGGACCTAACTTAGAAGAAACATTTTATTTTAATTATAATTGTTAAAATAAATCACTTACCAATAAATGAATAAAACATTTTCAAAAACACTTCACTTTTCATATAGAAAATATCAAATTATCAGAAGGCTGTACTTATTCAACTTATTCAAAGTTTAATTCGTTTTCTTGTGTTTTCTTGTCCGGTAAGTCCCGTTGTTTTACATATTAATTTTTTTTATTAACTTCCACATAAATCTAAGAAAGAACGTGATGAGTTATTGTCGCTCAAGTTGTCGTGTAAGAATAAAGATGATAGGCTACAATTAAAGTATTCTGTCGCTCATTTTGTCGTCAAATGACAGCAAATGAAAATAACGAAGTTTTATAAACGACAAAAGTATTATTTTGTCCCTCACATTTCGCCAACGCACTACGAGTAGCGACAACTTTAAAATGTTGTCACTCATATTGTTTTCAATGGAGTTTAGGCAGGACAAAACGTCGATATTGTCGATACATAGTGAGTTTGAAGCAGGATAAAAACAAGATTTTTTCGTTTTGTTTGTCGTCGATAGAATACGAAAGTTGAAACTACAGGGGATTTTCGCTTATATTGTCGTCAATGTACTTCGAGTGACGACAACTTGAAAAGAGTTTCGCTTATAGTTTCATCAACTGAGTTTGATATACGACAAATTAATGCCTAAAGATGTCGCTTACGTACTTTGATTGAAGGCAAACATATTATTTTGTCGTTCATCACGTCGTAAGTTCAGATTTCGCTTCCATTGTCGTTAAAGACATTATAAGCGACAAATAGCGTGCACGAAAAATTTTAAAATTTCTTCAGACATCGTTTAAGACAATTTCGTCAACGAAGATTGGATATGATGGTATCTGTGTTAGTATGTTAGTTGACCATGGGCGACTCACTGCCGACTACAACTCTAAAGGTTCAATTAGACAAGCCCAAGGCGAATTCACTTTACAGGTGGTGTTGATTTTACAACAAGTACAACATGGTTTTTATTGGATTTTATATTTTTAAAACAGCTGAAAGCAAAAATTTTTTGTGAAAAATAAATAAAATAAAATAATAAAATAAATTGAATATACAATGTGTGTGAAGTTAATTAAAATGGAACAAACGTTTGTTTAAAATATATATTTGAAAATTAGGTTTGTTATTAATAAAATGATTTTAAGTTACTATATACCACATATGTGATTTTTCATTTACTTTGAGAAAAAAATTTTAAAATGGAATTTTTTCAGCTCATCCGGTGATTTGGAAGATGCGACACATACCAATGGAATCTTCATTTTGAGGTATATACCATTTTGAGGTATGCCGCATATTGACAAAACATCTTTAAGTGCTACAAAACAGTCTTAAAGATTCATCCATAAATATATTTTTTCAAGATGGTGCAGCATTATTTTCTTGGCTCCTCCGATGTTCTGGATGAATCGTTTTTAAGTACTACAAACAGTTTTCCAAAGTCATCCGTATGTAGATATGTTGCCATAACTTAAAAAAAAACTAATAAATGAAGTGATCTTTCTTGGAAAAACTGGGAATGGTCAAAAGTTAATTTTTGTCTACGTGGAAGGTATGTAATCAGAAGATTCTAAAACACATTTTGTAATAAAAATCGAGTGAATCGTTAAGAAATTAACCCGATGTATGCGTTTGAACACAGATTCCGGGAACTTGTTTCTTTGGAATGGCCAGCTCTGGTTTAATTAGATAATTAAGATATATTTTTAAATCAAGTTCATGGTCTGTATTTAACAAAAATTTGTTAATATCAAAAATCAAGTGTAGGTTTCAAAATTTATTGCTGCTTATGTGTTTGTGCACAGAGTTCCAAAATTAAAAAAAGTTTTTTTTTTCTCAGCTCCTCCGATGATTTGAAAAATGGGACATATACGAATAGACTCTACTTTTTCTTAAAAATTGCTGCTATGTGTGCCATGTTGGCGAAACGTCCTGGTGCCCTACAACCGGCAATAGAAATATAGCCATAATTTTGACAAAATAATAAATGGAATACACTTTCTAGGAGAAACAAGGAATGGTCATAGGTGCATTTGGGGATATGTTCAAACTTTGTTGTCTGAAGATTCTAAAACGCTTTTTGTAATAAAAATCGAGTGAATAGTTTAGAAATAAACTCGAATTATGCGTTGAACAGGGTCAAGCTTATGTCCCTTTTAAGACTTTCCTAAGCAGTCAGGTTTTGGACTTTCCGAAGCAGTCAGATTTATTTTATTTGTTTCTGCAGACGTACTTTTATAAAATCCAATTTAAAAGTTGCTACAGTTTCAAATGAATTATTGGACTAATTTGATTTGCTGGATTTCCTTCCGGGTAAATACAAAATTTGTATGTATAAACAATTTTTAATTAGGTTGTTTCACAAGGAGTGTGCTAAATGTTGTGTGCTGTATTGTCCTGTTAAAAATAGAGTTGCTGAAATTTAATTGTAAAAAATACAATGATAGGACGATGCATGTGTCTATGTTTAGTATGCTATTTTTAAGCGTGCTAAAAAACAACAAAAAATCGTCCTTATTGTGAAAAATATTTTCAACAATTCTGTTTTAAATGGGACGATACAATATTTAGTACACCATTAATATTCCATTTAAAAAAATTTATACAAATTGAATTATCCTTTTATGTATAACTGTTTATTGTTTTGTTTTTAAAAACTTATAAAATAATTATTGTACAGTTTTTTTCGAAATTGAAATTTCAAAATTGCAATACCAATAAACTGTATTATTTTTATTATGAAATACTTAAAAACAAATAAAACACGAATTTAAACTAAATTTTCATTTGTTTTATTTAAAATATTTTAAAATAGGCAAAAATTTTATTAAATCTTTTTTGAATAACACAACATTAAATAAACAAATTATTTTTAATATTACAAAATCGTTGTTAAAACAAGAAAATTCAATAAATTAACAATTATAAAAACAGAAAAGTTACAAATATTTTTTTGAATCCAAAAATTACATTGTTAGTCCCTTTTTAAAAAGTATATTTTCTTTTTGAATATACACAGAAAAAAGTATCACAAAATTTTAAGTAATTAAAAATATTTGTTAAAATTCAAGTTCGATTTCTAACAATTTTTTGTTTGAATTGTTTGTAAATTGTTATTTTTCGTATAAAAATTCTTTGAAAATAAAAATTTAAGTTACAAAAAAATAACAAAAAGTTTTTTTTTACAAATTCCATTGTTGGTGCCGTTCTAAAAAAACTACAAGCAAACCACAGCGTTTCCATTGCCAGTTTTTTTTCATATGCGGCAACTTATCATGTAAGCTTTTTAACGAAAACGTAAACATAAACAACTTTTGACATTTCTGTATACAATTAGGTAATAAAAAAGTAGCTCAGCTGTGTTAATAACACCACCTTGGTATAACAATGTAAAACAGCTGTTCGAACCAATCTCATGGTGAAATGTCATAAAGCGGCCAATACACTTTCAAGTATGCTGAAGAGCATGACTCCGTGTATTTGTTTTTGTAATGGCCGTCAAACAACGCTATTATTATTATTATTATTGTTTTTTCTATTGTGTTTTTATTTTTCATGAATATTATATTTTATATAATTATGGGTGGGCCATTTAAAATTTTATATATGAACTACCGATGACTTTGAAAGGTAGAATAACATTCATTTTTATTGTCAGTTTTATATTTAACATTTGCAAAATGTGACGCTATACGCTCGAACAAAATTGAGAAATATTAAAAACTTACTTCCAAAGTAGTGTCTTTAACGCAAACTGTAAGAAATTTACGTGAAAAATTTTCGAGAAGAGATCGGCCTTTCGTTCCGTTTGTGCGTCAATTTGTGGAGCGAGTTCATGCAATGGAGAAACAAAGTTGTTTACGTTTTCGTCCAGTGCGTTCAATCGAAAACATTGATGCTGTGGCTGAGTATGTAGAAGAACATCCATCAACTCGTCATAGTTCTCAGGAACTGAACATTTCGCACATTTTTGAAAAATTGGATTAATCGGATGAGGTATTGCCGAGCTAGTTGTGGTAGTCATATGAATGATGCTGTGTTCCATCCTTAAATGGTAAAGTTTAACCTTTCCAATAAAACCAGAAATTTGAAAAAATAATCAGTACTTTTTTATAGTCGATTCAAATTTTAAATGGCCCACCCATATATATATATATATATATATATATGTATATAATGATTCATCTGGCATAATATGTGTACGTATACATAGCTTTGTGTTAGTGTTTTTTGTATGCATTTAACATTTAGCGTTTTTTAAAAATGTGCATCTATTGGTTTTGTGCTGCTAATGCGGGGTAGATACTGGTTGAAACTTTACCATTCTCTTCACCCCGCTTGCTATCAAGCTGACATGTAATGCCAGCACAATTGTTCTCATGTGAGATGGCTCATTGAATCTTAAGTAAATTCAGGGTTACACATTTGCCCTAAACCAAATTGGTGGCTCTAGGCCAGGGACACAGGGTATACCAGTGATGTCAGAAGTGACAGCTGTCAAACGAGTGAACAAAAACCGTATGGTGAGGGTTGTTGTTGTAATTCATGTCCTAGGCGAGAGAGATTTAAAAACAATGTATACAAAAAAATAATGTGTAAAAGTGAACAACTACTAGAGTATTCAAAAAACCGGCCTTTTGAAAAAACCGGTTTCGGTTTTCTTCGAAAAATAGAATTAAAAAAAACCGGTTTCCGTTTCGGTTTTTGCAGAAAAAACCGGTCAACCGGTTTCTTCGGTTTTTTTTAATTTGAATAAAAAGCTTATATATTTTTTTAATTGTTTTTATTACAAAAAAAAAACAAATTTAATATATAAAGTAATAAAAATAAAAAAATACATTCTTTGAAAAAAATATATATACATATATATTTATTTAAATTTAAGTTTTTATTGTATTTCATTTCAACAAAAAATTAACTTAAAACCAATATTTTTTAATATAATATCCTAAAAATTAATATTATTAAACTATATTGATATCAAATGAATAGAGATCATTAAGTTTGTAAATTGGTAAATTGACAACAAGTTGTCAATTTTTTTTGTTTGACGATCGCAAAGCTGTTATTTTTTTCTTTTGCTGGAAAAATTAATTGCAATGGAAATTTTTTAAATAAAGAAAGAAATGGTAATGAAATAACTGACACCAAAATTTGACATAAGTCTTTGACACGCTCTGCCTTATCGACTTATTGTCAGTTTTTAAGATGTAATAAAAACGCATATGACACAAAATGACGAGAATTCATTTGAGTCAGTTTTTGTTGTCAGTTCATATGACATAATGAAAACCAGGCATAAAAATTACAGAAAAATACTTAAGCACACTTTATTTACACGATGCAGATAGACTAAACTTTAGCCACACTAGTTCTTCAAATTCGCGTTTTACTTATGAACTGAACTACTTTGCCACCTTGATGGCGTTTTTATATATGCGGGTTAAAATAACTTGAATGTGGCAGCACCATCTGGAAGCTGCATACTGGCAACTTTGTGAATGTTGTTTTAGTGTTTGACATAAGAAACATTAGTTGTGGTGAAGGGTTGCCATTTAATCTGACCAATTCTATGCTACTCAGTGTTGCTCAACCCATGCTCTTGATTTTTGTTCGCGATCTAACCCAGCTTGAATGCAACTCAGTATGCAACAAAAAAATAAAATTCCTGTTGGTTTCTTCATATTTTTGTTATTCTTATTAGAAATTAGATTAGAAGTTGGAAAATTAGGTTGCAAGTTGCATAAATTAGGTTTGAATAAAAAACTTTGTGATGCCGTTTAAATTTGACCCATTTGTTACGTTGAAAATGGCCAAAAATGAAAAATACCCAATAAAAAAATTAATATATTGTTTTTTAATATATTGTGTAATTGTTTGAATTTTACATAAATAAAGAAATACCATGGAATATTTTAACTGTGTTTGTTATTTTCAATATAAAAAGAACTCGATTCATTCAAAGGAAATAAATCAACGATTTTAAAATGTAAACTCGTAACAATATATATCGCTTATTATTTACCATTACTATTAACAGAGTTTGGAACACATGAGCAACATAACAACAATTTTTAATTCGGCTAAAAGTGTTAGCCAGGAAATAAGTTTTTCCTAATGATTTTTCAGATTATATCACACTTCCATTTGACATATTATCATAAATTGGTCTATACCAGGGAATAGTGTTTCGAATTCGGTTAACCTATTAACCGATTCGGTTAATGTCGAAACAAATTATTTAAAGCTCAAATAATTATTCGACCCTAATAATCGGTTAAACTTTTTATATGGTTTTTTCTGATATATTTTATAAAATCTTCCTAATTTCTTTAAATATGGCGAGAAAAGCTTAGAAAAAATATATAACTAAAATACAATTAAATTCTTTTAAAATAAAGTGAATGATATTCTTAAGGATTGGATAACTGTTTAACCAATTTAAAGCAAGTGATGTGTAATATACAATTTTTAATTTTTGTTCTAATTCCCGAAAAACTTATAATTTTGCTAAAGCAAAAATAGGAAAAAAATAAAAAATTTTTGAATTTTCAAAGAGTAGAAGAACTTAAGTGAAACCCAAAAAAGATATCTTTACAATTTACTATTGTAGGTAATCACCTGACAGGAATAGACAGACTACAAAATCTTGTGAAATTTTCTTAAAACGACTTAAAAGCATTTGTGAAAAGTCTGCAGATATTTATTATTTGATTTTTTTTATTTGAAATTACTGGCAAATTAATATAGCTTTTTTTATAGAAAACCTCTTTAACTCTAAATCCCAGGCCAAATAGTGAAAGTAGGTGTGACAGTTCTGTCAAACTTTGTAAGTTTAGCAAAAACAACACAATATTTTAAAGAATTTTCCATTGAACATTGTTTGAAAGCAGCTCTTGTTTTTAGATTTTTTTTTGTGTTTAAGCACCGCATTTTATGAATTTCTTGTGCAGTTATTTATGTATATATATATATATATATATATATATATATATATATATATAAATTGTATGCTTTCCCCAAAAGCCGGCAAATTTTCATCCCCAATTGCAAAATCAGCATCAAACTGGTTGTAACAAAATGTTGAAACTGGTTGAAACTAACACAAAATAAGCTGGTTTTGGTTTGAGGGCTGTTAAAAAATGTTGCATATTGAGTTTGACGCGTCTCGACATTTTTAGCAGAGAATATAAGAGAAGCATAATTTCTCTCAGTAATAATAAGCTCTCTGGTTTAAGCAAATAAACACACTCAAAAACACATTTAATTAATCGTCAGCTTATTATTAGTTTTCCCAAAGATTTAAAAGAAAAACAATGAAAATGGTTTTCATTCTTAATTTTATATCAAAGTTGATATTAGTTATTTCACTTATGATGCCAGATATCGGAAAACGGGTTTCGGAATTAGAAAGAGGATATTCATATTATATATAATCCATTCGCCTTTATTATTACAAAAATGGTGAGTGCGCCAAACCAATAATAAGCTGACGAAGTGGAAAATCAGACGCAAGAAAGAGATACAGAATAATTTGTCATACAGTTATTTCACCTACAGTTAGTCATAGCTTAGTTGCTTTCATAGTGCATTAAAATAGTAGTTTCCACGTAGTATTTAGCGGTGCTGCCATATAACCAATTTTAACTATTTTTTGCCGTCTTTTGGGATGCTAGAGATTTTTCAGATTATTTCATGAAAAATATGTTTTTTTTTTATTTTATTCATGTATTTTTTCAGATTTTTCATATAAAAATATAATAAAATTAGACATGTCTAATAAAGTAAAAAAATACAACAAAAATTTGCAATTGTGTTAAAAAATAGTTACAAATTCAAACATAACATTGTGACATGACAAGTATTAAAGTGTGTACATACACATTGACCAACTATGTCTATTCATATCCATCATTTCTAGAGTATTCAAAAACCGAAACCGAAAACCGGTCAACCGGTTTCTTTTTTTTTTAAAACCGATCGGTTTCGAATATTTTGTAAATTCGAAGAAAACCGAAAACCGGTCTTTTTTGTTCGGTTAACCGGTTTTTTTAATTACATCACCAACTGGGTTACTTGGTCTCTTTTATTTTTTTCCGAACACTTTTATAATCGTTTGTTGGTTATGAAGATTTAGATGTTAGTCTGATAGATTCCGATTAAGACTTAACTTTGGATATTCCAAATTCAAATAGTTTAATTTCTGATCTAAATAACACAATAAACAGTATTTAAAATCCTAAAAAAGAGACTGTACAAAATCATTCATCATTATATGTGACCTTCTCCGAGAAAAGGGACCTAGTGTGTAAAAATGAAGTTTTGATAAAAACCCATTTAAAGTTTATCACTGTGAACACACCTTCAGTTGGGGGATGCGATTTGGTATGGTTAGTTATGACTTTGGTGACGTCATGCCTATGTGGTGACGTATTTTTTTTAGCTTTTAGAGTGACAATTTAAAAACAAAAAAGTAAAATTTTAATGTTTTTCTAATTTTTATCGATTTTCCCAAGTTCGTATTGTACGTTTTTATGGCGTAAATACATTTTTATCAGAAATCTAACTCATTTCATCTTATTCTACACCCTTTTAGGTACCAGAATCCACTCTTAAGTCAAAACACGTTTTTTGACACACTAGGTCCCTTTTCTGGGAGGATCCTGACAAATGCGACAAAAGAACTGAAAAGTTGGACAATTTATATAATTGTCTTTTGACTATTTGTCCAACATCTACTATTAGTGAAAGAGTATTTTCCACTTCTAGATTTATTAAAAGCAAACAAAAAAATCGTCTTAAAACGAAACGAAATTGCATATTATTTCTAAAACATTATCTTAGAAGTCAAAAATATATTTTCTTTTTACATATTTAAAAAATATTGGTTTTAAGTTAATTTTTTGTTGAAATGAAATACAATAAAAAAAATTAAATTTAAATGAATATGACAATAAAAAGAATTTAACAAATTATATAAGCTTTTTAATCAAATTAAAAAAAAACCGTAAAAACCGGTTGACCGGTTTTTTTCTACAAAAACCGAAACCGGTTTTTTCCAAAGGCCGGTTTTTTGAATACTCTGATCATTTCCCATTTCTATGGTAAAAATATATTATAAAGAAAATAAATATGCCTATAATTGTTGCAACATATAACTAAAAACCTATAAAAAATGCAATAATTTGAAAAAAATTGTTTTCATGAAAAAACTGGTAAAGAGTAAAGAATCCCAAAAACTGGGATAAAAAATTACACTGTTTATGTGGCAGCACCAGTATTGCCATTTTATAAATGAAGAAAAGCGCCAAAATCTTTGAAAAAAGGGTAAAAATTTACAAAAAAAAGGGTAAAAAGCGTCAAGAGAAAAAAGTGAAATTTTAAAAATTAATTTGAAAATATACTCTTTTTGTAAGACCAAAACATATGTAAAAAGGGTAAAACTGAACCAAAAAATGGGTAAAAAGCGCCAAAAAAAAATATTTTAACAAAAAATATTTATTTTGGGAATTCATTAAATATACTGTTACATAAACAATTTTAAAAAAATAACAATTCGTATTATTATGTAAATAGTATTGAGATTATACATAGTAAAAATAAAATTTGATTGAAAAATATTTGTTTTTATAGAAAAATAATTTAATTTTCAAATAAATTCGTTTCGTCGTCGCAATCATCAGGCCACAAAACCGTTTTTATGAAATGTTTGGATATTTTATAGGTTTCATTTGAATTAATTTTACTGGTTATACTTGAAGGTAATTCATAATTGCAGCAACAGACATTTTCTATTTTGAGCCCATATTTAATATGCAACAATAAATTTTCCTGCCCTTTCCACTTCGGCATTTGAATATGGAGACGATAGTATTCGAATAACAAAGTAAGCCAACTCATGAAAGGGATTTTCCCCCAAAAAATTTTTTAAATTGTAGACTTCGATCCAAAAATCATCTGTTCTTTCCATATTGTTCCATTTTTGAAGTGTAAGATTCTGTAAACTTAATTCTATTTTGTTTAATAGACACGGATCATTTATAAAATTTTGTATAAAGGCAAAAATATCCGTTTTGTTATTACTAAAAATATTATGCACACTAAACAACGATATATTTTGTAGTATTTTTTAGGAACCTTTCTTCTAAGCTCCAGTACTAGATTTTTTGTAAATTGAACTAAATTTTGTGTTATTTCTTGTTTATCTTGTTCAATTATTTTATATTCTTTGCAAGCCTTTTCAAAATGAAAACTAAAATAACAAAATTCATTTATGTTTTCATCTAAATTACCTTCGAGATAATCAAAATTTTCCAAAGGAACGATAATTCTATTTGTAATACTCTTAACCAAATAATACAAATCGTCGAAAAGCTTAACATGATCTGCGTTAGCCGACTCAAAAGCTAGATTCACTTTTTGGACTTCTTCCAAAATCGAACTCAAATAAATCAAATAAACGTGATTTCTGTTGTCACTGTACATATCTTTTAACAAATTAGAAACATAGCAAGTATCCTTTAAAATACTAAAGTGGGTTTTTAATTCAAACCACATTTGTAAAATAACTTTAACTGCTTTTTCTATAGACAGCCACCTTGTTTTTGCCATTAGTGGAATTTTTATTGGATTCATAGTGTCATTATTCAATAATTTATAAATCTTTGCATAGGCTTTTTAACGAATTGGAGAATGAGCAAACCAGTTTTGGGACTCCCTTACAAGAAATTCTAAATTATTTGGGAAACTTTTATCCGTGGCAGCACATACAGCCAATTGTAGTGAATGGTACACACATCTTACTAGTACAAGGTTGGAAAGATTATATTTTTGTTCAATTTTTTTGTGCAACCCGTTATGTGCGCCTGTCATCACGGCAGCGTTGTCTGTACCAATAGCCACTAAATTTTTAAAATAAAGGTTTTAAAATATTTTAGAGGCGCTCCAAACCATAGAGAATATCGTCAGCAGTTCCACCCTTTAGATCAAACCTAAAAATGTTGTGATAAATCGGTTCTTTGTAATGCTAAAATACCTTACGACGACGCCAAGCAATTTTTCGACTGAAATATCGGTGCCTTTATCTAAAATTAGGCTACAAGGAACATCTTTTATGTCGTTGACAACATTTTGTATAAAGAAAGGTGCTATTATGTTGGTAATTATATTTGAGCATTTTGTCCGATGTAATTTAAAGTAAATAGCTTTACTATCAGGCAATGACTGGAAACAAACTTCAGATAAATGATCTATACTAGAGAAAGATGTGTGAACAGCGTCGTATAAACATAACATGCCATGGGCTTTTTGATTTTCAGTTGACTCTTTAGTTTGAAAATTTATTTCTGGTTGTACAGTTCCGCTATTCCATGGATTCATGGCCTTTAGGTGCTTTTTGTTGTGCCATGTCGAACTAAGTCGCTATGCCTAGCATTCAATTCACAGTGACAGCATATACAAAATGCTTTAGTTGTAAACTTTGAAGGTCTTAACCACTTTTTAAATACTGGAAGTCTCCCATGCTTTTCTATATTGACGATCCATCTAAAAAGTTGAATGATTATTACATAATATTACACACAAAATAGTTTTTAACTTACAGTTTTTCATTTGCTAGTCGCTAAGGATTTTAATATTTTTCGATATAAAACATAAAGTCACTGTTAGTATGTAGTATTTTTTTAAATTTGACAGCATACTCATGAACTGCTTAAAAAACAACAGTCAGGAAAAAAATACATAGTTGTAAAAAAAGCACTTAAGAAAAAAATAAATGGTTGTAAAAAACACTTAAAAAAAAGTCAATATGAAAAATACCCAAATCGGGTAGTTGTAGCAAAAAGCACTAAAAGCGCCACAAAAAAATGAAAAAGCGTCATAAATACCCTTTTTTACACCAAAATTAATGTTTTTTCAACACTTAGGCAACTTTGAAAATGTTGCCCTCTCATTTAAAAATGTTGCCGCTGAACTCTGTACCATGTTGAATTTCTAGTAGAGTGTGAAAAATACTCTATAGTAAATTAAATACTTTTTGGTTCAAAAGTTCTAATAGTCTCCTAGTTAAATTGTTATTTGAATTAAATTGAATTGTTAAAAAAAAAGTCTGATTGTCATAAAAATTTAATTGAAGATAATTTAACGTTTGTAAAGTTTTCTCAAAAGCATTTTATCTTTTTGCATTTATACCTATAGTAACTGTCTTCAGTAAACATGTAGACAATTTTTAAAATTATAATTAATTTTTTTATAAATATTAAGAAATGTTTATTTTTTTATTGAACTAGGTTAACATTTTATCTTTTTGCATTTAGCCCTATAGTAACTGTCTTCAGTAAACATGTAGACATTTTTTAAAATTATAATAGGATAATGAATGAACATAAAAACTTGAACTCACAACATTAAAAAACAGCTGATTATGAGAATGAAAGGAAATCACAAAAAGAACGAAAAGAGCGAAAGAACTAAAAGATCTGTATACATAAACGATCTGAAGACCTAAAAGAGCTGAAAATTAAGACTGGATCACATGTTTACAAAAATTTTAGTTCAATTGAACTAGTTCGTCTCTTGTTGTTCTACGCTGTTGGCACAGGGTATACGCTGTTGGTTTGAGCAATTTTTGTTTGAAAAATCGCATTTGTGTGTCACATTTTGTTTCACGAATTTCTTTTACATTAAAAAAATAATTTTATTCGAGGTAAATTTTAAGTAAAGTATTTTTAAGTGTTTTTTTTTGTAATATTTGATGTTTATAATTATTTTTTTTTTATTAAATTGCCAAAATGAATGCAATTAATAATGCATATGGCCGGCATTTGTGCTATAATTAACATGCATAAAATCATTTCAAGTTATAATTTTTCTACACAGATAACAAAACTATGGATTGGGCCAAGAAAGCTGAAGATCAAATATCCAAATTGGTAAGGCTTATAAATTGTAGTACTTGTATTTTATAATACTTATTTTTTTTAGGTTGACAACTTGGAAATTGAGAAAAAAGAAGAAGAGCCAAAGGAAAAAACAGAGGAGGAACCCGATGTTGTAAGGTAATAAAGAGTCATTTGCATTATATGATTGAGTGAATTGATTTTATGTTAAAGAAATCATAACACTATCAATTTAATAAAACGGTGCACTTTATCGGGGGTTCCTAAAAATAGGATTGAGTAGGTCACCACCTTTAGAATTAAAAATATATATTTTTCTATTATCGGTTAGGGGACCAGGCACTAAAAACCTGTATGCGTAACATATAAGTGGGTGATCTAATTGAAGAAAATTGACAGGATTTAAAAAAATGCACTTTCACGATTCATCACACATCTAGGCTGAACTGCACCTTGTCGGCCGTTGCTAAAACAAAAAATAAAAAAATAAAATGTTTTTCTATCTTCCATTTTCGGAGCCGATTCGATTAACCGATTCCTTGACCAATCGCCTCCATTTCGTTTAAAGTCTATTAAAATAGGTTAACTTCTTAAATAATTAATATGAATTTTTTTGTTTTTAAAACTTCGTAATTTTCTTAACTTGGGCAAGAAAATCTTAGAAGAAAAACCAACTACACTCACTAAAAAAGGGGTGCAATGGCAATTGAAAATTTTGCTGTTTGCTAATTTGTGCCCAGCGGTATTTTTGCTAATCTTTGCAATGAAAATTTTGCTGTGCTTGACGTGCAGTACAATGAAATTTATAGAAAAAATTAGCAGCCGCTACTAAATTTTAGTAAACTATTTTTAGAATAATTTAAAATCCGTTTATAAAATATAAATATTAGTACAAAATTAGAAATTTATTTTATTTTTTTTATTTTATATTTTTTTTTAAATATTTTATACAAAGTTAAAAAAACATCAAAGGCTTTAAAATAGTAAAAACATGAACGAATTTATCATTTTGTTTTAATTTGTTAATTTGACTTTTAATGTCAAATTTTAATTGTTTTAAGGGCTGGTTTTAGAACTAAAAAACTTGTTAGTGCTATTTTAAAAGGATGCACTATTTTTAGACATGAGTCGGTATCCTATTTTTAATCTACCGGGATCCTATTTAATCTATCGGCATTTAAGTTTGTAGGTGTAAATTTTAATTATTATAAATAATAATTCCTTCAATATCCACTTTTTAAATATTAGTAAATTATGTTGCTAATTTTAGCAAATCGGTTTTCAAAAATTTGTAAAATGATTTCTGAAATTTGCAACAAAAATCTGTCAAAATTCTGCAATGTGTAAAATGGTCTAAGAAATTTGATAGACAATTATTTTTCTCTCAATTCCTTTAAAAAATAAATTTTAAAAATTGAAATAGAGCTTTCAACATCCGTATAAATGTATTTCTAGCTGACAAAAGATCTCATCAGAACGCGAAGATTTAGAAAAGCTAGATTAGAGGCAGAGCTTTAATAAAAAACCTTTTAAAATATATATTTTTCTCCTTAGCAATGAAACACGTGAGGAATATACCTTCCTAGCAAGCACAATGACGTTACTTATGTTATAAAATAATAATATAAAATTGCTTTTTCGTTTCTAATTTGATTTGTCAACAAATTTTGATTAGGTACGAACTTCAGTTGTACTTAGTTGTTGAGTTAAAAATATTTAAAAATTCGCTAATTTGAATATTGCACAAACACAGAGTTTACTTGTACTGAACACGTCCGAAATTTCCTTTTTAAAGAGTCATCAGATTCCTCTGAAATAACCCCAAGATTATAAGGCATGATCCTTTAAAAAATCTTACGATGCCTTGAAACACTATTTAGAAACCAAAGTGTTCTTATTGATGAAAGCAATACCTTTGTTTTGCATTAAACGATTAATCGATTAATCACCAATTAATCCTATTTATAGACCCGAATAACCGATTAATCAATTCTCTTCATTTTTTACATAATGACAACCGATTAACCGGCAGGGTCGAATAATCTAAAGGGAGCCACATGCCATGGATCATAAAACAGGCCCCGTCCACAAAAATGGAAGATAAAAAAGTTTTGTTTTTATTGCAGATGGGATCATATATTTATTTTTTTTAATAAAGTAAACTTTTTCAGGTCTCCAAAGGAGGGACTTAAATGGATGTAAATGGAGCCACATACCATGGACCGTGAAACAAAATGCATATATGAGATTCTGAGGAAATTTCCTTTCATTTGAGTACACACTTATAAGTTAATACGCGTACCAGTTTTTGGGCCATAGGGCTCCAAAAAATTTTGTTTTTTATGCCGGAGGGGGTAATTTTTTTTTTGAACAACGTCCAAAAACTGCATTTCAGCTAAAAAAAACATCATAATTCTAGCTGTGTATCATTTTTGATAACACACTACAGTACGTGGAAATAACTGATTTAAGCCCAAATTACTCTGACGTAAACGTGTGGAATCAGCTGATCCTTTAGCTTTATGAACGTGTACGTTGTGTAACTTTGCGGACTATTCTGTTAAAAACAGATTAACTATCCGTTTTTACGTGACAGTATGAAACAGTTGATTAGTTTTTGTTTATGTGAACAAAAAAACAAATAGAAAAGAAATAAAAAAGTTAAACATATTAAAAAACACATTCTGAAAAACAAAAAAAACTTTCAATGGATTATGTTGTTGGTCCAGGGCAATGATGTGCTGTACAATAAAAGATGCCCATATTATAGATTGCCGGACAAAAAGAAAAAAACTTGGGTGGAAGTTGCAAAACAAATAGGAGTCCCTATGTTACATTTTTTTTTCACATTCATATTGAATTGATTTATATTTTAATATATTAACTATACTTTTTTATTTAAATTAATTTTGTTCACTTTTTTATAAATTATTGGAAATAACCACAAATCATAAAAAAGTTTTTTCGTTTGTTTATTTTGTAATTGTCAAACCCTATACAGAAGTTGCTGTTTACGTTTACGAAGCGTTACGTTTACGCTTTGTTCAGAAGTTTGAATATGTTTAATTATCTATTTATTTATAAAAGCTATATTATACTATTTTAATCATTTCTATTTCATATTTAAGAAATCTGTGCAAGTATTTCTGACATGTTTTTCTTTCCAACATGGATTTTGACATACAAAACAGAATGATTAGGTCCATTTATTTTCTCCCGAATGGTAACATTGTTGGTATCTAGCACGCTTTGCTCTTGGGGATATATCGACGTTCTGCCTTTTAGACGGGCCAGCTTCTTTGAAACTTGTACCAGCGGAGAACTTTGAGAGAAGTGCCACAGATACCTCACTTCTTTGGTGTTTTTCATTTTTTCCATATAAGGCGATGCTAATGATATTGCCGAATCATGAAGAAAACATTTACGTTTTGTGTGGTTATGAGTTTGCTTTTAGTTGGGATTAATTTCATTATGTATGATATAAGCATTCAATGTACTGCCATAGTCAATCGATTATTTTTTCGTTTGCAACTATAGCAACTCAGCATTTTTTCAACAGTATCAACTCTTCCTTTCGTTGTGTTATAAAATGATATTATTTCAGGCAACTTTTTGGAATCAGAGGCCACTTTGGGCTCGTGGTGCATTGTGCTCATGACAATAGTACATTTATCCTTTATACAAAACTAAAGTATATCAGGAGCAAAGCCAAATTTTGTAGTAATTGACCTTTTATTTTTTCGTAGGGTTCCAATGTTTTTGACCAAAGCTGTGTGATGAAAAAAAGTTGTCCATGGTAACATTGTGCTTTTTAAAGAGGTTCCTAATAGGAGCGAACTTGTCATCACATCTCTGGGCACGTCTGCTTAGCACATCATCAAACCGAATGATTTTGTGTATATATAAAAATGTTCTTTCAGACATAATTGACCGAAATATTGGCTTTCCGTAAGATTCATCGAACATATTATGCAAAGTCTCATATTTGGAACTGTTGGGCTAACAAATTGTTATCTTTTCTAAATTCTATCTGTAGAGTTACTTGTACACACCGGCCAAAAGTAGTACTGCTAATAAGCATGAAATAATCATCCTCAATTTTAATGTGGTCGGAACGATGTAAATGATTTCCGTATTTGTTAAGAGTTTTCAATTATAATTTTTAATATTTGAGGATAAAAATGAGTCGCGAATGCTATTTACGCGACTCAATGCTAATTTTGTTACACCTAAACAATTATAGTCATTATTTTCCTCATCATTTCAATAAGCAATCACTTTGTAGTAAGTTGATAATATTTTTCCTCCTCAACCTACCAATCTTATAAGGTTGATTATGTCCAATAGTGTCATCAGAAGATGAACTACTTTCTTCTGCTTCAGAGTCAGAAACATCTGGATCATGATCATCAACATCAAAATCTCGCACACTAGCATTATGATCACCAGACTCTGAAACATCATCATCCTCTTCACTCTCCTTCATAACTTCATTAACAAGTTCTTCCAAGGTCAAAAGCCGTGGATAAGACATCATTTACAATACGAACAATTATTATGAGGTTAATTTATTGAAAATACAAACAAAATAATTTCCAAATATTAAAAAATCACGCCACAAATTTGTATGCAGTACCGAACAGAATCACTTGAAATGACAAATGTATCAAAAATTATACAAAGCTAGAATTATGAATTTCTCAATGGCTACACTTAGATTAAAAAGTTAGTAGAAAAATTTGTAAACGGTTTTCAATCCCACTTTACCATTTTTGTACTGATTTTTAGTAGAAAAAATATTTAGCAAATCTTTTTGCTATTTACATTTTGCAAATTACAGAATTTTTACAGAATATTTACAAATTTTTGTTGCTAATTTCAGAAATCATTTTACAAATTTTTCAAAGCCGATTTGCCAAAATTAGCAAAAAAAAATTTACTAATTTTAAAAAGTAGAAATTGAAATGTTATTTCCAATTAAAAATTACACCTACAAACTTAAATTGCATTAAAATGTTACATAGCTTAAAACAGGGATCGGAAGTGAAGATACCGACTCATGTCTAAAAATAAGACATCCAATGTTGCCAAGATTAGCAAAATATACCGTTAGGCTCAAATTAACAGCAAAATTTTCAATTGCATTACATTTTTTTGGTGAGTGTACAACGTAAAAGTTTATGAGGCTATACACGGGGTACACAGTGGAGACACGATCTTAGCGCCCCTTATTTATTTACGGACTTTTTAGAACACTACGTAGAAGTACTATTTCAGCAACTCTGATTTTCTATAAAAGCAAGCGATCTACAATGCGAGAGAAACAACTGCATGACAAATAATTCTGTCTCTCTTCCTTGCGTCTGAGCTGACGAAATGAGCTTATTATTGGTTTGTCCCACTAACCATTTTTGTAATAATAGAGGCGAATGGATTATATATAATATAATTATCCTCTTTCTGATTCTAAAGCCCGTTTCTCGATATCTTGCATCATATCTGAGGTATCTAAAATCGGCTTTGATATAAAATTAAGAATGAAAACCATTTTCATTGATTTTCTTTTGACCACTTTGACAAACTAATAATAAGCTGACGATTTATTAAAAACTTTGCAACCTTGGAAAGTTTGTATAGATAAAGCTCTTTAAAATTTATAAAATAAAATATTATTTGGTTTAAAAAATAGGACTGTTGTAAATTATAGTAATAAAATATTATTTACGTGCAATATAAAGTTTAATAAAAATAAACATATCTGGTTAATTGGAAAGAATAGATAAAAGACGCTCAGTAATGGCTGAGTGCAGTAAATGTAAACAGTCGATTCGTCGTGAAACAGGAATTCGATGTATGGGAGTATGTAAAAAAATATTTCATAATTCAACTAAATGTTCAGGCATTGATAAATTTTCGGTAAAAATTTTGGAAGCTACCAACTTCATACGTTTTGTCTGTGATGACTGCATGCAGTACATACATGATGTCAACCTGGTATTAAGGGAAATTCAAGAGGTTCGCTTAAATAAACAAAATTTGGTAGATTATTAGCATGAATTTGTTAGTTTGCTTATACATTTGACAGATCATGTAAATGTGAAACTTTGTTCTATTTTTTGTTCTTTTGAATACTGAGATAATAAAATTAAAAAAAAAAAACATTATTTATGTGCAAAAATGTTATAAAAACATTAATAGTCTTTTGTTGTTACAATATGTAACTCAAATATAAAAATGATTGTGAGTTTGTATTAAGTTTGTGAACAACAGGATAGAAACTCTTAGTAACAGTACAGTCATGTTGCACTTCTATAGTATCTTTTACGTACTTTTGGCGATCATATGCTTGAAAGCATGCAGTGTAGTTGTTCACTTTGAGCCAATTTACACAGTGACTTTCTTGCATGCAATTATTGCGTGCAATTCTTGTTTGTTACAAAAAAGGCACGGTTTTCGTTTTTCGTGCATGTTTTTGTTATTTCTCTTTCGCACTCATATGCATTTTTCTTTTGTTGCTTCATTCACATTCAGTTTTCATCGCAGAAATAGACATAACTTTGGAAGCAAATTTGAAAAGGGAATTAAGAAAATTGCTCGCTATTAATTGCATCGTATAAATGGGCTCTTTTACACATTATTTTTTTGTATACATTATTTTTAAATCTCTTTCGCACTATAGTTCGCAATTACAACAACAACCATCACCATACGGTTTTTATTTACTCGTTTGACAGCTGTCACTTCTAACAACACTGGTATACCCTGTGATGCTATATCACATGTTACTATTTTTTAAATAGTTTTTTGTTTCATATTATACCTAAAAGTCTAAAGTATTAATATATTGAAATGGTAAACAAAACAAATTTAACGGTAAATTATTAATTTTTTTTGTACACAGTGTTTTTAAATTTTTAATTTTCTGCACTTCTAATTTGGGATCAAATTCAAGTAAAAAGTATAAAACATATTAAATGTGATTAAAATAATGCCTCATTTTGCAAAACGCAACGCCAAACTTTAGATAATTAAAAAAAAATCGTTTTTGTAAATCACTTGAATAAAGTAGGTGGTTGCTCGCATTGAAACAGCTGTTCGTTACGTTATTTGAAATTTTATACATACAAATTAGAATTTCATAAATCACTGCGCTGAAGAATTAATCACTTGAGATGTCAAAATCATCACTTGGATTGTTTGGGAGTTGGTTTGAAATTTTTTTCAAACTATTAAAAAAAACAATTTGTAATAAATTTGCAATAAATTTTATTTTTACTAAGCAGTTCGTGATTTTTGTTTGTTCTTGGGTCGATATGTAGTGGAAATAGTAAATATGCCTCTGAAAAAATCTTAAAAATTAAAAAATTTCCGAAATTGCTCCATAATTTTTTTTGCACGCAGAAAAAAGTTAGGGAAAATTTTGTAAACAGTTTTCAATCCCACTTTAATATTTTTGTACACTTTTAGTAAAAATATTATTAATTCTTTGCTAATTACATTTTACAAATTACAGAATTTTTACAGAATATTTACAAATTTTTGTTGCTAACTTCAGAAACTTATGCATACAAACTTAAATTGCCTTAAAGTGTTACATATGTTGAAAAAAGGATTCGGAAGTGAAGATACTTTTCAAAGCCGACTCATGTCCAAAAGTATGACATCCACTTAAAATAGAACTAAAAACTTTTTTAGTTCTAAAAATCAGCCCTTAAAATAATTAAAATTTGACCTTAAAATCCAAAAAATTTAATAAAATTATTTTTCGAACCAAAAATTAGCAAATTAAAACAAAATGATAAATACGTTTGCTTTTACTAATTTTTAAGCATTTGATTTTTTTTTTTTAATTTTGTCTAAAATATTTTTTGAAAAAATAAATAAAAACAAGTAAAAAGGGCTAAATTCGGCTGTGCCGAATCTTTGAATACCCTCCACCATAGGGGCTGAAGATGATATACGTATATACTAAATTTTGCATGAACTGTAATATGAATATGTTTTGTCAATTTATGTAACGAACTTTTGTTATTTAGTTTTAGTTATGTTATTGTTGATTTTTACGTTAACATAGTTATCAGAGTAACACACATATAGCTCTAAGAATGTTATTATTCTCTATGTAAGACAATAAATGTAATCGAACAATAAGAAGACTTAATAACATTTTTACTTACTTAACAGAAAAAAAATATATACAGAAAAATTGTACAAATTTGTATGGAAAATTTAGAGGTACCTTCACATTTTCACTCATAACTTTTGAACCGCTTAACCGATTTTGCTCATTTTAAATACCAAACTGCTCGGGAGGATGTTCAATAATCTGAGTAAAAATAGGCACCCCCGCATGCGTCTTCGCGTCGTGATCGCCATTTCAACAGACAGACAGACGGACAGACAGACAGACGGACATCGCTAAATCGACTTAAAATTGCATAAGGATCACGAATATATATACTTTATGGGGTCTTAAACCTATATTTCGACATATTACAAACGGAATGACAAACTGATATATACCCTCACCATATATGGTGGAGGGTATAAAAATGTTGCTGTGAAAAATATGAATCAACACACAATTTGTTGTGTTTTCTATAAATGTTTTATTGAAACTAAAAGAAAATTTAATTTAAAATTTTCATCTATAAAGTTTAAACAAAATGTTCCTAAGTTTTAAATATAAATATATAAAGTATAAAACAGTAAAGTATTATTTGCCATTTACAACAGTTGCTCAGTAAAAAAATATAAATTTGTATATTCGAATTCTCAAGGCAATTTCAAAAGAAATTAGCAGCTTTAAAGTGTAACAAGTGTATCTAAAAATAATTGAGTTAATTTGTGTATTTCAATTATTTTTTTTTTATAAATTAAAATTTTGCTATATTTTACAATTCTTTGAGTTTACAGAAATTTACTTAAATTTAGAAGAGCTTACTAATTTGATTGTGATAATATTCACAATATTTTGTACTTTTTTTTGCTAATTTTAGCAAACCGATTTTAAATTCCACTTTACAAAAAGTTTACTAAAATTTAGTGGCGGCTACTAATTTTTTCTACCAATTTCATTGTACTACACGTCAGCAGACATGTGTTGCTAATATTAGCAAAAAATACCGCTTGGCTCAGATTAGCAAAATTTCCCGTAATAACAGCAAAAATTTCAGTTGCCATTACATACTTTTTTTGGTGAGTGTAGGATTCAGGCGGCCTAAATATTTATATTAGAAAAAAAATGATTTTCGATCAGCTGTGTTGCCAATAGCAAAAAAGTATGGATAAATATAAAAAACATTAATTGCATACATGCATAAATGCAGGTAACACTGAAATTATTTTAATTTGACAATTAAAGTGATAACGTAATAGTCCAGCGCAATGACGTAGTGATTTATAAAATTCGTTTTTTTACACTCGCGTTTGTGTTAGAAAGTAAAGTACTGGTAAGGCGTTGAACGCAGGGTATTTACAAAATTTGGGCATAAATAAAATATTAGCAACACGTGTCGACGTGTAGTACAATGAAATTAGTAGAAAAATTAGTAGCCGCTACCAAATTTTAGTAGACTTTTTGTAAAGTGGAATTTAAAATCTGTTTGCTAAAATCAGCAAAAAAATTACTAAATATTATTAATATTAGTAAAAAGATTTTAATTTATTTTTCTTATCGAGCATCAAAAATTTTGATTATATTTTTTAAAAAACGAATTAATCATTTTGTTTTAATTTGGTAATTTCTGTTTTGAAAAATATTTTGGTAAATTTTTTTTACTTTTAATGTTAAATTTTAATTGTTTTAAGGGCGGATTTTTAGAACTAAAAAACCTTTTTGGTGCTATTTTAAGTGGATATCCTCTTTTTAGACATGAGTCGGTATCTTCACTTCCGATCCCTTTTTTAATATATGTAACATTTTAAGGAAATTTAAGTTTGTAGGTGTAAGTTTTAATTAGAAATAACATTTCCTTCAACATCCACTTTTTTAAAATTAGTAATATTTTTTTGCTAATTTTAGCAAATCGGTTTTCAAAAATTTGTAAAATGATTTCTGAAATTAGCATCAAAAATTTGTAAATATTCTGTAAAAATTCTGTAATTTGTAAAATGTAAATAGCAAAAAGATTTGCTAAATAATAATTTTTTACCAAAAATCAGTTCAAAAATAGTAGAGTGCGATTGAAAACCGTTTACAAATTTTTCTACTAACTTTTTTTCCTGAGTGTAAGCTTAATGTAGTAACCCAGCCAGAAAAATACGAACGGCAACGCGTTGGCCGAATGCTATTGTCAGCGTTCGCAGGACGAAAGATTTTGAAATTATAGAAGGTTGCTTTTATTATTTTAAGGTTGTACATTTTGTAAATCAAGTACCGGGAAAGTACTTTGTATCAACGATGGAAAAGCGCTGCCAGCACTTTATTTGTTGTACCATTGGCAATCAGTGCTCTGCCAGTACTTTTTTTTGGTTGGGATGTAATGCGTTAAATCTTAAATCTCTTTTAGAAATGGCATATGTTTTATCCCTCGAATTAAACGAAGCATCTCGCTTAGGTTAAAGTATACGTCTGATAGAAGATACCACTGAATGTGCTGTATCTAAATTTTAAATACAGAACACCAGTTGAATATTTACATCCGGCGTAGAATAGTACAATGTCTGCAGTTCGCTATTACCCATAATCTCGATGCCTACACGGTAAAAAGTTTAATTTTAATTCCGAGCCGGTGTGTATATATAACAAATCCAAAAAAGAATTAAATGTATTTAATTATAGTATACTTATAAAGAGACTAAACGAGAGACAGAGTTTTGATTTTAGAGCATAAAAATAACACCAATATGTATTACGATTAATTATTGTTTGGTGTTAAAATAAAATCAAATTATATTTAATAAATAACTAGGAATTAATATAACACCCTATTGAATAGGTTCTAAACCTGACCAAGAATTGGATTGGATTGGGTGTTGCTTTCAATGTAGGCACGGCTTAAATTAACACACTTAACGTGTTATTTTCAATATACAACAGACTGAATTGTATACTAAACTAGTATTGCTGTTAATCTAGATAGGGCTAAAATTAACACACTTTTTTAAATTTCATTGAAAATAAATGAAACAAATTTAATTTTGAGTTTTGTAATTTTTAATTTATTTTTTATATAATCATAAAGTAGGTAATATTATAACTGCCAGGTGAAAAAATTATTATAGTTTTATAGCTGCCAGGTAAAAAAATAGATTCTAAAAAACCAAACACAATTTTTTTTTGGTGTTTTATATTGAAGACTAAATTATCTACAAAACTGCATCATTTATTTGTAGAGTTCAGAATAAAATATACCACTTTTATGGTTTGTTTTTAAAAAATGTTCGTCACACGAAATAAGCTGTGCGTCACTGTATCTATTGCTTGAAATTACTGTCATTAATCAAGATACCTATCGAATGTTTACCAACTTATATTTTTTTCGTTATTAAAACTTACATCAATAAAAAACATTTCGCCACACCATATGAAGTTCCCACATAAGCAACTTTGTTATTAATCTTTTTTAAAATAAAGCAACTCCTACCTTTTCAGGCAATGCTCGATCATTACCTATAGCCACGTTTCACTAACAACAATCATGGCCAGTAACCCGATAACGGTCACTTATTTTTTTTTTGATGGCAAATCTTGAATCCAAAACTGGTAAAAAACATTTTTTGATTTTTTGGTTGGGGCGGGCATTGTTCCCGCCCGAAGGGGAGTAAACTGGAGAGTTAGGGTACGTTCGTAAATGCAGAAAATTTGTGCATCACTGCGGCAGTTATGCCAATTTGTGTTGCTAATGCGTGATCATCTGCTGCAGATGCTTTGCTACTGCTTAACAACTGCACAGTTTGCTTTTTAGAACGTTTTTCAAAAGATAAAAAACATGGTCACCACAATAACATTAACAAATATAACTGAAACTCTTGATTGTAAAATTACAAATTTTTGTTAACTTATAATAAAAAATGAAATATAAAACGACTTTTGATTATTAAAAATCAATTAAAACGAAAAAAAGACTCATTTCGCACTATTGCATCAGAAACTTTACTGATGCCATAGTTGCAAAAATGTGCGCAGAACTGTGAATTGTTTGCATAAAAAACGTTTGACGTAAATCAGTGCTGCCAAGTGATGCTTTTTTGAACGTTTTACTTTTATTATGCTGCAGTGATGCGCAACTAATGCATTTAAGAACGTAACCTTAGTTAAAAATTTTTTAAGGCCTATTTCCACAATATGTACATCCACCGAATTCCCGAAGGGGAGTAAACTGGACAGTTAGACATTTCTCAAGGTCTATTTCCACAATATGTACATCCACCGAACGCTGCACGCGGCCTAATTAAAAATTTCACGGAATTCGTAAGATGCCAATGAGTTAATGTTATTTCCAAATTGTTGTTTTGAATCACAATTAGTATTTTTTGAATAACAAATGCAACTTTGAAATTAATATTGGTATTGGTTTTTTAACTTCATAGCTGTTTGTTTTTTAAACGCCCGTTAAAGTGCACATTTGCCCATATTTTCCAAGTTATAGGGCTTTAAAGTTCTTATATTACATTTCATGAACATATTTTTAACTTACGCATGTGTTATCGGTACTCAACAAAATGTGTATCATTGGAAAGCTTATTTAAACCTATGCGGACCAAGCCTACATTTAGATGCTTACATTTTTTTTAGAATTTGCTTGGTTCGAGATCATAATAGAATGTTACAATGTTATGAAGTAGAAAACTCAAATTTTTAATAAATCTAAGAGAAGATGGAAAAAGATGAAAGATAGAGGATGAGTTGTTTAGGATGGTGGTTCGAAATGATGCTCAGATCGGAAGTGTGACACTGCCTCTATCTCTGATACTCTCAATTTTGTCCATCTTCTCTTAGATTTATTGAAAATTATTGTTCTATTTCATACAGAGTGTGGCAAACACTGTCACCTATTCTTTTCGCTATAACTTTGTTTAAAGTGAAATCTCATTTGGGTTTTAAATGACTATGTTTATTCGCACTTATAAATATTGTGTCAGTTATAAATTTGATGCAAATTTGGGCTCTTTGATTACATTTGGCATAGTGTTGGCAATTCGGTTAATGGATAAATGTTGAAACAAATAATTTAAATCTCAATCGATCGATTGAATTAACCCTCTAGTACCCAAGACCGCCTGTAGACGGGCTAACTTCATTGCTCACTTATTCGCTTCCCAAATTACGTTTTGGTTTTATTTGCATTTTGTCTAATTCGGGGAAGTCCAAAAATTGTTTTTATTACATTCGCAACGCAAGCTCATGCTGTGTGCAGCTATAACTGTCATTTTAAGTTGGAAAATAGTGAAATACGGACGTAATAATTATTTTGCAAAAGGTTTGAATTTCATAAAATCAAAAAAAATATTTAAAGTGGTCGCAGGTGAAAGGAAAAATTATTGGTGTGTTGCTGGTAGTATAAAGAAAGCAAAAAAAAAAAAGAAAAAAGAAAAAAAAAACTTCTCAAGCTTTTTATTGGTCTTGCAAGGTAGCCCGTCTGTAGGCGGTCTTAGGACAATTCGGAAAAAAAAATTATTTTAGATAAGTTTGAAAGTGGAACATTTAAGGAGATATTAAAGCTAAAAATTGTCATATATAGACATGGAGCGTCGACAAATGCAAAAGTTGTCATCGCTTTCTGATGAAGAGATTGGGAAAATTTTGGATTTGATGAATTTCGATAGCGATACTGACGGAGAAGAAGATATGGAAGACGATTTGGATGACAATGCTTGCGAGACGGAGTGCAATAGCAACATTGGATTTGAGAAGGATATAAATAGAGCGGTGAATATGTCAGATTCAATGCTGGTATCAGAGATTTGCCTTACTTCAAGCGGAGGTCCCGCATCATTATTATCTCCTTCTACTTCGATTGCTTCAAATACTCCTCGATCACAGAAACGCAAACGCAATGTGCCTGCTGACCAGAATATCATTCAGCCTAAAGATAGTATTATAGGTGAAACAGGGGAGTTTATTGGATCCGTTTCGGATATAGATCCCAAATCTCAGACTTTCAAGAAAATTTTGTGGCGCCAAAAGAATTTAGTGCTGGATAACTCTGCGATTGCATTTTCTGAGCCCGAACTAGGAGAAGATCTCAAAAAGCTTGATACGCCTTTCAAATGCTTCGAATTCTTTTTGGGCGACACTATTATTGATCACATTGTTGAACAATCGAATTTATATGCCACTCAAAGAGATATCACAACTTCCTTTATTACAACCAATTCGGAAATTCGTCAGTATATTGGCATTTTATTTTTTATGTCAGTTTTTCGCTATCTGAGTGTCCGTGCATATTGGGGCGAATTTGCGTTCTAAACAATCCAAAATACTATGTCAAGAAATCGATTTGAGAAAATACGGAGTAATTTGCATTTTAATGATAATAGTAAACTGCCCCCCAGGAATGCCGCAGACCACGATGCTTTGTATAAAATACGACCAATTGTGAATCATTTCAATGAAAAGTTTCAATCCGTTCCAATGACGCAACGTTTATGCGTGGATGAACAAATGTGCGCAACGAAGATGAAGACTTTTCTTCGACAATATTTACCAGATAAACCACACAAATGGGGAGTAAAACTGTTTGTTTTATTTGACTCCTTCGGCTTTTGCCATAATTTCGAGATATATTGCGGTGCAGGAGACAATGTTGTGCAAACTGGCTCACCAGACCTTGGAGCGGCAGCAAATGTGGTTGTTCGATTGTCAAGCAATGTTCCAGATTATAAAAACCAAATAATATATTTCGATAACTACTACACTTCACTGCCGCTTCTTGTATATCTCAAATCACGTGGAATTTATTCCTTGGGGACTATTCGTTCAAATCGCATTCCGAATTGTAAGCTGCCAACCGACAACGATTTCAAGAAACAACCACGTGGATATTCTACAGAGTTTTGTGGATCTGCTTCTGGAGTCGACATTTCTTTATCACTTTGGAAAGATAATAAGGCTGTGCGACTCGCATCGACCTACGCAGGCACGAAACCTTTTCAAAATGAAACAAACCCAAAAACACAGGTATCCCGTTTTGTTCGCTCTGAAAAAAGTTTGTTGACGTCGATTGCCCCAACATAATCCATGAATACAATAGCCATATGGGTGGTGTCGATCTCATGGATGGGCTTATTGGCCGATATAAAATTCCAATGAAAAGCAACAAGTATACAAATCGACTGTTCGTGCATTTGCTTGACTTAGCCATGGTAAACGCCTATATTTTGTTCCACAGAATCAACAAGCCTAATGCTAATAATAGGCGCTACCAGCTGCCAAACTTCCGAGCAGAGATAGCATCCGTACTCTGCACGCCGAGGCCTTCATTGCCAAAGGCTCCAGGGCGTCCACGCCAAGATTAAAAAAAAAATGTACAGGACAAAAATCCTTTCTACCGCCCGCAGACGTCCGTTTCGATGGAGTCGGACATTTTCCGCAGTTTTTATCACGCGCTGGTAAAAAAACTTGTAAATTTGCTAGTTGCAATTCCGAAACTCAAATTGTATGCCGAAAGTGTAATATAAACCTGTGTCTTTCTAAGCAAAAGGAATGCTTCTACGGTTTTCACCACCAATAACTTGAACAAACTATTTTTGGCTCATATTTACATATTTTTTTTTTTCAAAGCTTGTTTGAATTAACTTAAAAAATCTGAATTTCCTGTTTATTTTCTACACATTTCTGTTATAACCTGTTCTTTTTTTGTTAATAAAACATTGTGCTATGTATATGAAAAAACAAAAATAATTTCTGTAAAATTTTTTGGCTTGTTTTCCTAAAGCCGCCTAGAGGCGGTCTTACTTTATGGCGCTATAAAACCCGATCTGACCAAAAATTTAATTTTTTTTTTTAAATATCATTTACTTTTAACATAAATCAAACCCAAAAATAATTTTTTTATCCAGAAAAAAAATTTGGGTACTAGAGGGTTAATGAATATTATATTTTCATGTCTTTCAAGACAAGTTTGTATTTCTTTTTGATGCTTGATTGACATTAAATAATAATTCTGTAAGAAATATTTCCCTTTCAAAAATACTCGGATTCTGACGGTATTTCTACCCTAGAGTATCATAACTTTTTGAAAATTCATCGAGTTTCCAGTTCACGATGATCTTTAGCTTCAACTAAAAACACTTATTGTTTCAAATTAATTCTTTTAAAATTACAAACATATCTGCAGACTTTTGATAAAAGCACTTGTTTACATTTTACAGAAGAACTAAAAATAGAGTTGAAAAATGTCGATACCTTTGAATACTACTCAATACTTTTCAAGTACTGATTCGATACTACTCAATAATTTTTATGTTCATACCAGAACAGTATAATACTTTCATACCAAAAAGCAGGGTTGTATTTTTATTGTGTTTTTTTTTTGTCAAATTGCGCTTTTGTCAAATTGCGCTTATAAGAATTGAGTACTCGAGAAAACGGTCAGTATTGAGTACCTTTACCGTTGCATAAAAATTTCGACACAAATTTGAAAAACGTATTTTTGTTTATTTCTACACTCAGAAAAGTTAGTGCAAAAATTTGTAAACAGTTCTCAATCTGACTTTACTATTTTTGTACTGAGTTTTAGTAAAAAAAAAACATTATTTAGCAAATCTTTTTGCTATTTAAATTTTACACATTACAGAATTTTTACAGAATATTTACACATTTTTGTTGCTAATTTCAGAAATCATTTTACAAATTTTTAAAAACCGATTTGCTAAAATTAGCAAAATAATTTACTAATTTTTAAAAAGTGGATGTTGAAGGAAATATTATTTATAATAATTAAAATTTACACCTACAAACTTAAATGCCGATAGATTAAATAGGATCCCGGTAGATTAAAAATAGGACTTGATCTTGAATTAAAAAGATTAAAAAATGGTAATAAACAGTAAACTATCTTTCTAATAAGGCAATACAAACTAAAATCGGTTAAAAAAACCAAGTTATTACAATTGCCCCCGGCAACTAATGTGTCACAGAACGCTTAATCACGAAGTTCGTGCTCAAATTTTGAAGTTTGTAGAAATAATGTAATGCAAAAACATTTTTATATTTTATTAGCTCCAAGGTACTCAATTAAAAAGTATTTTTTATCATGTGCTTTGCAAACTCGTTTTAAACTAAAGCCAAAAAGGTCTAAATTTTTAAACACAGTTTTCAAATCTCCAATTTTAAAGTTTCAAAAATTTTTTTAAAGAAATTTAAAAAAATCAACGATTGGACTTTAAGGTTTAATTAAGCACATATTTAGGAATAAAACCTCCAAAAATTTAAGTTATTCCTCTTTTCATTTGGCCAGTGCAGCGATTTAACTTCAGAGGATTTCGAGAAAACAACAATTTTTGTCACTTATTAAGGATTTATGAATTTTATTGAATTTTATGTATTCTGCAATTTAATTAATATTAGGTATTCGGTTTAAACCAGATAAAAATTTTTGTCGGAAAAGAAAATTAGTGACGAGTACCGAATATTCGGCCGAAAGCTAACCAAATTTTCGATAAATCTTCGACAATGACCAACATTTGTTAGATTTTGATGCTTTATTTCGGTGAAAGGCAGTTAAACTATACTGTTAGTTAAAATAATTAAAAATGGCATTTATTTTAAAATATGATTCACTTAAAAACTTGTCTACAAACTTGCCGAATACTACAAACTTGCCGAATTGTAACATCTATATTTTTAAATTAATAAGCAATAGTCCGTACCTACATACTTTTTTTAAACACGTTGCTAGAAAGCTGGCGTTATGTATTTCGAGATGACGGTTATCTATTTCTTGTTGACGAACTTTTTTTATTTGCTAAAATTTAGTCAGCGCCTATTATCAAACCCGGTCGTCTTTTTTCTTTGATTTATTAAAAATAATTTATCCCCTTCAATTATTATTATATCCATTGCATGAGCAATGTCAAAAAAATTATGCAGGTTATCAACGAAATCTTGCTCCTGTTTTTTTCTGTGCTGATGTTTGACGTTTGCAATTTTTTTGCAATTTCTGCCATATTTTATATAATGAAACAATTTCTTCAACAGATTTGTTAAAAACCCTAGTTGGAATTCGGGCTTTACACTATCAAATCTCAACATTCAATTTCACCTTACGCAGGTTGTAGAGAAATACACGAAAAATTGCCCAATAGATGGGAACTTAGCGCCAATTATTTGCATTTCATCATAGTCCGGTAGAAATAACTTATCTTTTGCCTTTAAATTATTTTTTTTTTATTTCTTTTACTTTTAATTTTAATATTCCTTAAATAGTATAACATATTATTTTTTCTTTTATTTTCCTTCACTAAACACTTCAAAACTCAAAAAGTTGTAAAAAAGACTTCTCTTTATTAAACTTTTATCTTGCAATCAGCTGTTCTTGTTTACATTGTGATAACTAGTGTTGGCCTATAAAAAGGGCTAGAAAAATGTATTACATCAATGAGGATAAGAAACAGGTACTTTGATATTATTTGCATTTTAATGAAAACAAAAAAAAATTAATGCATACATTTTTTAATATTATTTTTAGAGCATTGAATTTTTTTAAACTTGCGATGAATTTGAAAAAAAATCATAAAACCTTAATAAATGAAAAGAAGAATACCTTAAATGTTTGGAGGTTTTAGTGCTAAATATGTGCTTAATTAAACCTTAAAGTGCAATCGTTGATTGGACTTTGAAAACTGTGTTTAAAAATTTAGACCTTTAGTTTAAAACGAGTTTGCAAATCACATTATAAAAAATACTTTTTAATTCAGTACCTTGGAGCTAATAAAATACAAAAATGTTTTTGCATTGCATTATTTCTACAAATTTCAAAATTTGGTCTCGAACTTCTTGATTAAGCGTTCTGTGACAGATTAGTTGCCGGGGGCAATTGTAATAACTTGGTTTTTTTTAACTGATTTTAGTTTGTATTGCCTTATTAAAAAGATAATTTACTGTTTATTACGATTTTTCTTTTTAATTCAAGATCAATTTTAAATATTTAAAACTTTTAAGAAATTTAAAAATAGTCTTATTTGTCCCATATATAAAGTTTTTCAAACTTCAGGGTCGTTGATGGGAGACGTCGTTTCACACCCAAATTCATATTTTTAGAGGGAGGCCCAGACAATAACTGACATTTTATTGCTCCATACAAGCTTTATCATCAAAATGTCGCACTTCGGTATAACACTATATACACCGCGTTTTTATGTTTTCAGGATACATTAGCTATATGTAACGTGACGAAAACCTTTATCCTTGTCTCTTTTCAACTCATTCATGATGTCAAAGCACTACGTTGCTGGTTTACAGCTTTGCAACAAGTAGTTCTCATTTCACACCCTATGTTTGTTAAGACCATAGATGTTTCTGCTGCGATGCTTCCTGAGGTGACTTCCTCACGCCGTTCAGACTTTCTATTTTTGCTGTTTGACCCGACATTTTATCCCGTCAAACACCCAACAAAATTACCTAAAAAAATTATACTATTTTTATTATTTTTCCTTAATTTGAAATTGCGGCCGTTGGACTAACCGAATTACTCGTATTTCAGAAATCGATATTCAAAATAAAACCGTAAATGGGTGATGGCCCATAACCATTGTTGTAGAGAAATTAAAGCAGTAAAAGTTTATTTAAGAAAAATTGAAAAGATAAAATCCAAAATAAACGTATGACCTGTTATCTACTACGAAAATAACTAAACGATGGAAATTGACAATTTCGTCAAAAATACATGGGGAACGAAAACAAATTTTCGTTACTTTGCTTTCCTTTAGACCAGTGAAGGGTATTTTTTCAATTCCTATGCCTGTATAGCAGTTGCGTCCAACTCATATCCACAATGTGCAAGCTTTTACAAAAGAGCTTTTTCACCTACAGCGAGCTTCGACGAGAGCTTTTACATATATGAGAGCACAATACAAGGATGGAAATTTTGTTATTATTTTTTTAATTTATTTAAGCCAAAACTCTTTAATATTTCTTTTGAAAGATCTTTAAAAAAAGCCATCTTCAAGGGCTTGCATTGTTTAAAGGAATCTTTTCTTTTATATTTTTTTCATATTGAAATTGGTCGATTGGCAAATTTTTCGTTTGAAACTTTAATTTCAGTTCATCTACTAATTTGGCCCTATCATCTTCTAATTTGGCCCTATCTAAAAAGAGACTGTACAAAATCATTCAACATTATATGATGATTTTATATATTTTGATACATGCGACAATAGAACTGAAAAGTTGGAAAATTTTTGGAGCCCCTCAAAATTTCAAAATATATATTTTTCCATATATACATAGAATAATTTAATTAAATTCGTCATAAAATCGGATATAATTATAGTAGATTTCTGGGCTTGTTTGAAAGGTATTTTTATCACATTTCAGAATCTGTATTGATACCAATTTTTTTGGTCGAAAAATAGCCTAAAATGAACTTTTAACTAATAAATTCTGAATTTTCTTCGATTTTTTTCAAAATTTTTTTTTCCAGATTATGAAAGTTCCGATAATTTCCAACAACTTTTATTACGATCAATTTATTTGTTTTCGAACTCCTTTTTGTAGGAAAATCGATCTGAAAAAATCAACATTTTCAAGGTTTCAACAAAAAACAATATTTTTAAATTTTTTATTCAATTTATTTTTAAATATTATTCTCGACCTACAATTTAATGTTTTAACGTGGTAATATTATTTTTTAAGGTCCTTTTTACTTTCCATTCGAGGAGTTTTCTTACGACTTTCTAATGTCACTGCCATAACTGCTTCACGATTCTTTTCTATAACTCGTTTTGAAACACTCGTTAATAATTGTACATGTCTTTCTGTTCCTTGTATGTGCATTGGAATTTGTGGATCAGCCAGTGGTGGTTCACCGAAATCTAAGTATTCTACCAAGTGATCATATGGAATCTGTCGAGTAAATGCTGGTTCAAATAATATATCGTCGTTATTCATATCAACCATATTGACATAATCGGTAGCATCGAAATTTAAGATATATTTTTTGTAAACTCTGAGTTTAGTTGGATCGTACAATTTTTCTCGATAGTGTAAAATCTTTTTGATAGCTATATCCCGTATTGCTTTTCGATCATCAAATAACATTGTTAATAAGATATTTTCTGGATGTGCGTAATTACACCATCTACAATATTACGAAAGTTTGGTTGTAAGTATCGTGTCCAACGTACAAATTTTAATAAAAGTGCACCGCCGTACACAACAGAGTTATAAAACTTCACATTAAAGTAAACTGTAATAATATAAACTGCCAAAGTTTTTAAATTGGTCGATGGTGTATTAGTTGTTGCATATAATCGTAGTAATCTACTTGCTTTGGTTATCCAACGAGAATGTGCAATTGGTCCTGGTTTAATGTTAGCTAAATCAACTGGAACAATACCATTTAAAATTGCTTAAGCTATTTGATATAAATATTTAACATATATTTATCTTCCTTTATTCGATCTTCAATATTATACTATATTATTACTTAAAATCGAGTTCAAGATCCTTTTATAAAAAATAATAATAATGATTATTTATATATGAAATAATAATCATTATTATTATTTTTTATAAAAGGATCTTGAACTCGATTTTAAGTAATAATATAGTATAATATTTAACATATATTGATAGTGGTATTGGACCAAATTAAGCTACTACCTGAAAAATGAAATGTTTAGATCAATTAAAATGCAATTATTTTATTTTAACTTTATTCCAATCGAAAAAGTAAAATAATGACAATAAATAATGATAATAAATGATGATATTAAATAAAATAAAGTGTTACATAACTGCAATTTCTCACATTCTTGAATAGCTTTGAACAACTTTCCACTTGCTGCTCGTGGTCCACTGGTGACTGTCCAATGCTTTATATAAATGACGAAATGGCAGTTCATTGAAATGAAGCAGACATATAAACCAGTGAATTGGTCTATTAACTGTTTTTCAAATAATCGTAATACACCATTTTCTTTTCCAGTATTTGCTGGCTCACCATCACTGCATATGTCAATTAATTGATCAACTGTTAATGTTTTATTGTTGAAAAATTCATTCAGTTTTCTGTGTTGGTTTTTGCATCTTCTTGACTACCCAAATTTACATATCCAAGTAAGTCATTATAGGGCTCTTTCAGAATAACTAAATGCGGTACTTTTACCATAGTGGTATGAAATTTGTCATTAATTTTCTCTGTAGTTAATGAGTCATCTTTTCTACCATCGAAAGAGAATGTAGTATGGAAGAATTTGTATGTCGTGTACGTAGCACTGTATCTCTAGATTTAAGTTTTTCTCTAGACACTTTTGATTTGTCCATAATAACAAGATTATCATGAACATCTCTAAAATTTATATCTTCGAATAAAGCTGTTGCTAAACATGAAGCGCCTCTATCTGAAACACCGAATCTATCACACATCATAGCAAAATTTATGGCATCGTATCTTTGAGTATAATGACCTCGTCTCATTTGAACAGTTGCTTCTGGAACTTTTGTTGCTTTAATTTCATCTTCATCCGTGTGTAATTTAGGTGGTTCGTAACTTGGATCATCTGTACCAGTTGTAAGTGTTGGTAGTTGTAGTTGTAGCTACTTCTTCAAGGTCTTCCGTATATTCAGGTATTGTGAATTTTTTATCATTATGCTGGTCCATCATAAATTCCTTTAGATGTTCTGGAATCAATCCACATTCTGTTGTTTTTAATTTGCAATTAGATTTGCCAATATAAAATAATTCGTTTATTGAATCAACAAATGCTTTAAATTTTTTAAAACACTCTTTCTATTAATGATTTCAATATTTAATTTACACCAAATTTGGATCAATTTATCTGTTACGTGAGGAGTAAAAGTTTTATACGAGAACATTTTGTTTTCAAATTTAGCACGATCCCTTAAAAAATGTCACATTTAGTAGGCAAACTAAGATCATTTAAATCACTTCATAAACCCAAAACAACAATATCTTGATGAGGCATGTTAGTCAATCTGGAGTCAAAACTTGTTGATGTTGTTGCTTCCATTTGCGAAGACACTGCACTCTTTGATTGTGTCACACTAAATTTAAAAATAAAAAAAAATATTGGTATTCTGATAACCGAGTTTTTATTTAAGTATTTTAGCAAACTGCGTGCGCATTGCACGATGAACGATTAAGGAAGAAGGAAAAGCAAGCTTGGTAACGTTAAGTGTTGGTAAACGTCATTATTTTGTAACGTCATTATTCAGTGTTACAAAGTTGTTCAATTGAACAATGCTGCCAGGTATCAGATTCTGAAAGGTGATAAAAATACCTTTCAAACAAGCCCAGATTGAGAAATCTACTATAATTCTATCCGATTTTATGAGGAATTTAATTAAATTGTTCTATGTATATATGGAAAAATTTAAATTTTGAAATTTTTTGGGGCTCCAAATCCGACTTAGAGCTATGTTCTCTTGAGCAAAATTTCTCAGAATCACCTATAGATTACGTTTTTGCTATACGCTTCATCAAAAAAAATCGTTCCATTCAATTTGACCCGCCCTAATATATATAAATATATATATTTCAAAGAATGTATTTTTTTATTTTTATTACTTTATATATTAAATTTCTGTTTTTTTGGTAATAAAAACAATTAACAAATTGCATAAGCTTTTTATTCAAATTAAAAAAAAAACCGAAAAAACCGCTTGACCGGTTTTTTCTGCTAAAACCGAAACCGGTTTTTTTAAATTCGATTTTTCGAAGAAACCCGCAACCGGTTTTTTCAAAAGGCCGGTTTTTTGAATACTCTAATCGTGGTGTGTTTGAAAAGTTATTTTCAAGTTGATGGAAAAGTACTAACGTACTGAATTTTCCGTCCCTGAAAAAAAAGCTCTACTACAAACGCAAATATCATAGTATTAGTGTTTGGACGCAACTGCTGCATCCGTAAAAATAAATGATATTTCGTTTATATTGTTATTTAAAATGTCATAAAAATGAACTACTACTACAAATAAATTTGCTTTTATTTTGTTTCTTTTAACTATCAGACAATTAACTATAAAAAATAAAAATTATATATTTGGAGGCCGATAGCCATTGCTGCTAGTGATTTAGCTTTAAGATTTATTGTAATTTTAATTATAATAAATATTAACATAAATAAATATATTTTATTAACAAGTTATTTAGATGAAAATATTAACTGTAACAGAAAATCCATATTTTTATGTAATTTATTCTTTAAATAAATGTAAAAAAAGGATGGGAAAAAATATATTTTTTTCTACTTTAAATATTTTGTCATTTAAACACAAGTGTACTTATAGTTTTTTAAATAAACTATAGTCACTGTAAAAATATTTTGAGTATATATTAAAAAAAATAATACTATCATCAACAAAAATCTTTTATTTTCTATGACTGAAAAGTTTTTCAGTGTAAAACTAGTGAACTTCAAGTTGAATTTCATTTCAGCTGCTTCATCCACAAGCGTAAATGGGATAGTATGTATGTTTTTGTAATAAAGGATTTTTTAATTGGCGCGGGTATATGCCATCTTGTTTTGGTGGCGTCTGTCTAATATGTTGTTTCTTATTCCAAAGCACCATGACAAGTTACATGATTGAGCAGCACATCAAAATGATAAAACATTATTAAAATTTTGGTTAAAAAATCATCCGATGACAATCGATTTTTTTTGGTCCATATTGAATGATATGGTATGGTCATGTGGATGGCGCTACGTGCCACACAGTGGACGCCACGAAGCACATTCTGCATGAACGATTTGAGATGACGTGAATTGGTACCAAGATCGTGCGATTTTATCCCACTAGACTTTTTCTTGTGGAGTTTCCTGAAGTCGCAGGTCTATGCCAATAAGCCGCATTCGACCGATGCATTTAAAGTTAACATAACGGAGCCGATTCTGTGCGGCAGAGTCATTGAAATTGGATCACTCGGATCCGTGCCGCTGTAAGAAGCCGCGGCGGACATTTGAATGATTGCTTACACAATGGCATGCATGGGTCTTTCAAATAAAAAAGAATTTCGTTAATATTTCACACATAGCTTGCTTTATTCCATTTTGGCATCTACCCGCCCTTATTGGAAAACCCTATACATAAACCAGATCTTAATAAGAAATATAATATAATTCTCCATATAAAGTAACCAGTCTTTTTAAAATTTTGCAACACCAAATTCAAAAAGTACCAAGTATTGTACCATTAAAAAACCCTCGAATATTCCTTTTCAGGGACAGAACACAAGGATCCATTTTTCACGCCTTAAAATTCCTAAGTGACCTAAAAGCTAAAACTCCATATAAATTGTATGGTACGTATTTTGTTATTTTTCTATTCCTTTCTCTTAATCACTACAGTTTTAAGATTTCCTTTTACTCATTTTCTAATCGCCATATTGATTCAATGTGCTGTTTCCTGTCTGTGTAGTATCTGCTAAAGATTTACAACCTTTCTCATGTTGAAAGTTTATGTCATCTAGCAAATTTTCTCAAGCGAATTGTTAATTTATTTTTCAACATAGTCTTATAAAGATCTTCAACAACACAAGTATACACATCTTTGGATCAAAGCAATTAAAGAGCAATTCCATATGAAAGCGATCACCTTTTGGACGACCCCTCTCCGATTTTAAAATAAATAGTCTCAATCGATTGCCCAGCAAAAAATAATGTACCTACATATTTTTTTTTTTTTTATAGTGACTGGTTTAGTGGTGGTGTACGCCACTGTCATGTGACAAAATTGAAGAATTCTTCATAAGGGACCTCATTGAAAGTTGTTTTAAAAAAAACTACTAAAGCGATCGCAACGAGTGATAGCTCGTTGGAAAGGTATTGAATCAGGATTTCATTGAAAAATAAAATTTTCCTAATTTTTCTCAGAAATTTACCTTTTTTCCCATGAAAATTAAATTTTCCCATGAAAATTAAATTTTCCGATTTTCCACAGAAGCTCCTAAATTTTCCGGCTAATTTTATTTTTTTTGATTCCTCATAATTTTTGCTTTAAGAATCAGCAATAAAAAAATGGGCCCCGACTCCTTGTTTGGACAGGAGAAGAGCATTTAATAGACCACCTTGTTCTCATTGTTTTTATATTTTTTATATATGAATTATTTTTAATTATTTAACATTATTTTATTTTATTATTAACAATACATTTTAAAAATTATTTTACAGTTAAAAATACATTTATGAAGAAAAAATCAATTTTTTTTAAGAGCCCCAAGTTGAGTGTGTAGTGAATATGGTCTGCCTGCCTTCACAAGATCGGCCATAAATCCATGGATAATAGCAGCAGTGGCATGTAATGGCACACCAAACCCGACTGAGGCTACAGGCCATAAAATGTTTTGTAAATTTTTTAAATTACCAGGTAATAAATATTTCGCCTAAAATGACACGTGCAGAAACAAGTCATAAAACACGGATTTTCCATAAATATGGCGAAATATTTATTACCTGGTAATTTAAAAAATTTACAAAACATTTTATGACCTGTGGTCGGCTTATTGACAGTAACCAATTAAGTCTCTCTTTAAAAAACATTTTATGACCAGTAGTTCACGCAAATTTTCCTATTAAAGAAAAGCAAATATCGCTTATTTTTTTACCTATTTTTTACCAAAAAATAAATATAAATACTTCACACACTCTGAGTCAAATTTCAGCTGAATACTAAACGTGAAAGTGTTAGTGTTTTTTTTTTGTAAAGTAAAGAGTGAAGCTGTAAAGACAATTTAAAGTAAAATGAATAAATTTTGCTGCAATCCGTTTAACAAGAGTGGACATCGTTCGAAAAAGATAAAAGTATTAAAATTAACTGGTGTTTCGAAGCGATACATGAATGAATTAAATATACAATACGGGGAAGAAGCACAATTTATTTGCCCCAAGTGTAAAATCGATTTGTCTCAACAAGCAAATGCATTGAAACAAATGCAACCACAATCCGAGAGTGAAATGACAATTGAACAAAATGTTTCATCTGATAGTGAGGCAGACATTCCGATGGTCAATATGTCTTTGAGTCCTTTGAATGAGGCTATTACCACTTTAGGTGAAACGCCTATTAGAAAAAGAAAGTTGCGAAGTGAAAAATACAGGAAAGATGAAAAAGGCAAGGTTATGAGTGCAATCGCAACAATATTTGATGAAGGCTCTGATAACGAATGCAGTCAAGCAGATGACGTTGATGACGGCAAACAAATGATTGAGCAGTTGAAAAGAAAATTCAATTTAGCGACCACTTTTCCGGAGAAATATCTCATTTTATCTGTGCTGCCTCAATCATGGTCTATACGCAAGATTTCTGAACAGTTTCAAACATCTTTTTACATCGCGAGAAGAAGCAAAGAATTAGTTCGACAGAAGGGCATATTGGCGACTCCCACCAAGAAATTTGGCTCAAGGACCCTCAGCGAAGCAACGGTGAAATTGATTCAAGATTTTTACTGCAATGATGACAACAGCCGCGCCTGCCCAGGTACACGTGACTATGTTATCACACGTGAAGATGGATAAAAAGTACACAAGCAGCGCGGATTATTATTATGTAATCTATCCGAAGCATACCATCAGTTCAAAGAGAAATACCCAGCAGAAAAAGTGGGATTTTCGAAGTTTGCCATCATACGACCAAAAAAATGCGTGCTGGCATTAGACAGGCACGGAACGCATTCAGTCTGCGTTTGCATGTTTCATCAAAACATCAAATTAATGTTCTTTCCATGCAAGAAATTGAAAGTATTTCACGGTGAAATTGAAACATATAGGGACCTCCTGTCGAAGTCGTTGTGCGCATACCCCACGGAAAATTGTCATCTGTCCGAAGATTGACGAGCTATAGCAATATTTGGCGGAAAAGTTTGAACAGCTGTTAATTCAGGAGGTGCATTTCAAACAGTGGATAATTAGCAGCGGCAGATGTTCCCTAGAGACCGTGGTAAAGCAGATTCCGGAATTCATCGAGGAATTCGGATTCAAGTTGAATGAACTGAAGGCGCACCATTTCATATCCGAAATGCAATCGAAATTTCTAAAGGAAAGTAAGGAGAAATTAGCCCAAAATGAATTCATTGTGATAAGCGACTTTGCCGAGAATTACACTTTTATCGTTCAGGATGAAATTCAGGCTTATCACTGGGCAAACGACCAGTGCACGGTGCATCCTTTTTGCATTTATTTCAAAAACGAAGATAACGAACTACAGACCGTAATCTTTGCATAATTGAAGAAGAACAAAACTGCAAGGTCGAGTGGCACTTTTTTGCGACGTCCCACAGTAAGGGCCCATGCGATGCGTTAGGGGGAACCCTAAAACGCATGGCGACTAAGGCAAGTTTGCAAAGGCCATATACTGACCAGATCTTAAATGTACAACATTTGTTTTCGTGGATTCAAAGCAAGGAAATTGCCATTAACACAGTTTTATGCACCCAAAAAGAACACGATGCCATGGAGCGACGACTTCAAAACAGATATAATAATGTCAAAACTATAACTGGAACGCAAAAGTTTCATTGCTTCATACCAAATATTTCTGATATGTCAATTAATGTATAGCGGTACTCTTCGTCTGCCGACGTGCTAAATTTAAAGTTACTTTAATTTTATAATGATGCCAAGACAATTGAAATTTTTAATAAATATTGTAATTAAGTATAAGCAGCAAAATAAGAAAAATTTTTTCTTCATAAATGTATTTTTAACTGTAAAATAATTTTTAAAATTTATTTTTAATAATAAAATAAAATAATGTTAAATAATTAAAAATAATTCAATTATAAAAAATATAAAAACAATGAGAACAAGGTGGTCTCTTAAATGCTCTTCTCCTGTCCAAACAAGGAGTCGGGGCCCATTTTTTTATTGCTGATTCTTAAAGCAAAAATTATGAGGAATCCAAAAAAAATAAAATTAGCCGGAAAATTTAGGAGCTTCTGTGGAAAATCGGAAAATTTAATTTTCATGGGAAAATTTAATTTTCATGGGAAAAAAGGTAAATTTCTGAGAAAAATTAGGAAAATTTTATTTTTCAATCAAAGCCTGATTCAATACCTTTCCAACGAGCTATCACTCGTTGCGATCGCTTTAGTAGTTTTTTTTAAACAACTTTCAATGAGGTCCCTTATGAAGAATTCTTCAATTTTGTCACATGACAGTGGTGTACACCACCACTAAACCAGTCACTATAAAAAAAAAATATGTAGGTACATTATTTTTTGCTGGGCAATCGATTAAGACTATTTATTTTAAAATCGGAGAGGGGTCGTCCAAAAATTTGCCAATTTTGATCGTTTTCATATGGAATTGCTCATATGGAATTGCTCTAAGATTTGTTCTACTTTTCAAGATATTGAATAAAATAATTTTTTACAATTTTTGACAATTAATGTCTATTTTATTTAATAAAAAGTGAAAATATAGAAATGAAGTGCAGTCTAACTGAATAGTTGTTTCACGCATTAGAGTCCAAAAGTAGTAGAAATTCATGCCCTCGTACCAAAATCCTTGAAATCTTCTTTCGATTTTGGCCAAACCTTGATGCCGTTATCCCTTCTTGTCGCTAGTATCACCCAAGTTTTCAGAAGAAAAAAAATCGAGATCGATGTATTTTAAGAGACATTCTGTCGATTATCCTGGAGCATAATCTGGTCATTAATCCGGATCAGCAGATCCTCTTCTCAACGTGCAAGTCATATGAATACATTTCTGCTCATTCACCTCAATTCTCCATCTATTTAGCCAGTCCTCCAATATTGAAATGTGGTTATGTAGCAATCTGTATGCTATTACCAGGTTATTATGAACGCTAAGTATTGCCGTATCATCAGCGAATGTTGAGGTGTAAGTTTTATCATTTATTGGCATGTCCGAGGTGGATGATATATACAGCAGTGGCCCGAAATACTACCTTGTGGGACTCCCGTCTGTATATCTTGAGGAGAGCTGATAAAATTTTTCTATAAATTTTCTATTTATGATAAAGCTCTCTAGCAGCTTACGGGTATTTGGAGGTAACATAAGTTTTTTCTTATATAATAGATTCTCATGCCAGACTTTATTAAATGCTTGAGAGACGTCAATACAAAGAGCAGAGCTGTATATTTATTTATCTTCAAAGGTTTTTAAAATAATGGTTACTAATCTATGAACTTGTTTGATTGTGCCGTGTTTCCTTCTGAAACCAAAGTGGTACGCTTGTGTTAAATTGTCTTGATCTACTAGTACTGTCAGCTTTTCAATTAGAAACTTTTCGAATAATTTAGGTATGTTTGACAAAAGACTGAATGGTCTATACGATTTGACTTTTGGTGATCCTTTGTGGCTTGGCTATCATTTTAACGAGTGAAACTCCATTCTGGAGGATAATATTCTAGGCGTATTATAGCATTAAAAAGGGGGTTGAAACACGCTATAAACTAGAAAGAGTAAACGAAAAAAACTCGAAGTATATAAAAACTACAAAACAAAAAACTCTTAATAACTATTACTTGAGCCCGAGTATAACCAAAAAATAATTTTTTCTTTATAAATATAGCATTTTTGGTCGACATTGTGCCCGTTAGGAAAACAACTTAACCACATGTGTGATTGCTAAGAAGACAGAAATGTAGCAAAATATTTGTTTTCATGTATTTGTTTTTTTTAGAGGCTCTAGCTTGTCTAAAACTTTGAGTTATAAATAGATCTTTTGCCGGATCGAAATACTTTTATCAACCTAGCTAAAAATCGTAAATTTTTTTTGAAAATATACGAAGGTTGAAAGCCCGCTATAAAGTAGAAATAGTAAACGAAAAAACCCGAAGTATATAAAAAGTACAAAACAAAAAACTCTAATAAACAATATAATTTTTAATGCTACATGGAGTAACTCTATAAGCATCCTGTTACTGATGTTGTCAATACCAGGGGCTAAGTTCAACAATCGACTTTTCGTAGCACGCCACAACGAGTAATCACTTCTTTAACCAGAACTTATTTAGGTCCTGGGTATTCCCTTTGCCGATTTGCTGGCCAATTTGGACAACTTATACCCATTTTAGAAATTGTATCAAACAGAAGGTATGCTTGACGTTGTAGTCGCCAGCTGCCAGGAAGTGAGGTCCTAATGATTTGTAAAAATCTGTGTACTGAAAACCTGACGAGATCACCATGTTATTATCAAATTCCTCAGAATATATTGCCGTTGCCTGAATATAATTTTCACGAAGATCATACATTTGAAAATACTTTAGGCGAGATTTTATTAGAATGGCAGTGCCTCCACATGCTCTGTCTCTCGGGTCCTTTGTATAATACATAGTACATATATCCACGAATTGAAAATAAACTTTTTGAGGTTAAATGAGTTTCGGAGAGAAGCATCACGTCGATTGATTTTGCTTTTGAGAAAATAGTCCAGTAATGAACACGCCAAAAATAAAACAAAAAAAAATATTTTATCTAACTTTGTAGCATGCCAGGTTGGTAAGCACAAGAAAAAAGAACATATGATTTTCTTCGAGAGTAAAGTAGGACGATGCTAGCAAGCAGCCGGGTGGGGGGTTCGTGTCCTCTTCTCACTCGTTAAAACTTTTCACAACCATGATACATAAAAATTATTATAGACTCCCGGGTTAAACTTACATGATCAAAAAAACTAATTTAAAAGGCCAAGGTCTAGACACCAGCAAAATAAATGCCCCTGTGATGAATAGATTGTTGTAGAAATGAAAAGCAAAAACTGAAGTCATTAAGTTACCATTGAGAGATCTCCAGATGTTATTAGAGTCTCTGCCTCTTCACCCTATCCCTACCATGGTTTTAGTGGCACATTTAACTAAAACCCCAAGTAAACCGATTATACTACCCTTAGTTCACAACACCAGTAAGAAAACTTATTTAATTTACGAATTCATTTTTAAAATACAAATTTATTCAGAAAAATTCTTAAATTGAACATATTCAAATTCCATAAAAATATTAGTTGCAATCGATTTCAATAAATCTATTTTTATTACTTAAAACCTAAAATTGCATTTTATACCCAAAAGTGAACATAAAGATTGCATCTATACAAAAATACTTTCAAATGGTTTACTAAATTCCAATGGGTTTAGTAAATAATCGCGTGGTATAAAAAAAAATAAATATATAAATCTAAAAAAAAATCTAAACGAATCAATACCTCGCAATTATGTTTCGGAAACACTGGCTATGAAGAAACAATGAAACATTGGATATATAAAGCCAGCAATATTTTATAAAGAAAATAATTCTGTTTTACATTTAATATCTAACGAATACGAAATGTTGCTAACGTAAGAATATCATTGTTTTTACATGCTTGGTTTCAAATGCATGTTACAACAAAAAAATATATATATTTATATATCAAACAACAACAATAATATGATTTCTTTATAATTTACACTCACCAAATGTTAGAAACAATGTTGCGATGATCATGGAAGCTTCGATGAACATGTTGCAGGTTTGAGCTAAAGAAAAGGTTGTGGATTATTAGCAAATGTTGTCTCTATGCATATAAGAGATGTTGCAATGGCTGTTTCAAACAACTAATGTTTTACGATTTTAGGTTGGTATACCACGACTTTAATATGTACTCTACAAAATTAAAAATTACCTAATAATTATGTAAGTTTACGTTATTGTAAATGAATTAACAAAATTTAAAACTCAATATTTTTAGGAACTAACGCGAATCTTAAAAGAAATATTTATAATAAAAAATCCATTATTGGCACTTAACTTCTGTGTCTTAAATACATTAGAAACTAAGCTAAATTTAGACAATTTTAATTTAAAAAAACATAGTCGCAAACGATATTGAATTTAATTTATATATGGAACTCCAGATTCCGAAAAATTCCCGAGAAAAAAGGAAATGGATTCTTAATTTATTAACAATTTTCGAGGCTTAGAAAACTTTTCACTTTTAACGCGAGATGCTCTTGATTTTAGATGGACTCGGTCGTCTGGATCGAAGATCTCTCAAAAATGCAAATTCTATTCCACAATACTTATCCCAAACTTGATATTTGTTGTTGGACGATCACAATAAGTTGTTGGACGTTCACAATGAGCTCCGGGGTTTATTGGAGCCTTAGAATTATTGCCGTAGATAAATTTACTATTTACTTATCGCGTTCAAACGGACTGTGGCTGAGTAAGTAGTTGGATATCCCACAGGTTCATCTACAGCATACAAATACTTGACAGCATCTCTTCAAAAAAAATTATGTCATTCCCGGCGGCACAGGTCATTACCGAGAATGACGACACTCACGAAACGAGTTCAATATAAAAGTGGTTCTCACGATTCCCGGGTATGGGAAAAACCAGTTCCTAGACGTTTCCAGAACGAATAGATGGAAGGCAACTCCCCTGCGCAACAATTCTAATTATGGTTATAACCTAAAGCGGACAGAAATATGCTAAGTCTTTCAGCAATCCTTTAAAAAAATATTTTAAATTTACCTTGTTAATGGATCTTGAAAAGATGTTTTCGTTATAATTTAATAATTAATAAAGGTTAAGTGGACGACCAAATCCCGGAATTAAACACTTTTAGGGATACTGTACATTTTTTTTTATATTTTCTTTCCTCGGTTATGTACAGTTGTTAAAGAATTTGTGTTCGATCACTTGAAAGTCAAAAACCAAAAGAATTTTGAAACGCAATCTTGTATAACATGAAGGCAAAAAAATATATACTTGTTTCCTTCTTTCTATTTTTCTGCAGTTATGGAAAAAACCCAAGCTTTTATCTATGAAACAAGTAGTTTTGATAAGTAAATGAGCATCAAATTGCACTTGAAAGTTGTTGAGATCATAAGTTAAAAGTATATATCCAGGACACAAACCAAAAGTTTGTTGTATGGTGTTTACAGTGCTGGGCAACAAACACCAGCAACTTGCATGAAACAACCCAAATTGCCAAATATTTACCAATAAAAAAACGAATAAAGGCTGTTTACCCTCTTAATGTAATTTTCGAAATTCTAACTTACAAAATAAAATTACATTATTCGACTTTTTGAACCAAAATTAATTCTGATTGTCAACACCAAGGAAAAATCTAATAATACCTTACACTCTTTATGTTAAACGGTTCATGATTTATTTAATACAGCCTACAGGAGCATAGACTGCATTTTCATCATTTCATTGTTATTAAATTGGTAATCTATTGAAATTAACATTTGGGATTGGTAAAGCCACTACATTAGCATATGTTCGTTTGTCAGTATTATGATGTATATTCTGAGGGAAGTATGGTAATGGGGGCTGTTGTTGGAGTCCTGAAACTCGTTTCCAAATGCTTACCTCGTTTTAGCAGGACAACGTGAAAAGAATTTTCACTAATAGCAGAAATAATATTTTTAATGACTACGTTAGAGTTCTGCTCCCTTAAATAAATTGGGGGTTTGTAGGTCTTACCTTGTGGTTCTATATTATTTGTTTCACTATCTAGAATAGCAAAACGATTACCTGTACCAACATCGCACTGGTCCTTTAATTGCTTAAGGCCCGTATACACGACATTTTTCGTCATCTGACTTGTCAAGTTTTGTCATGCAAAAATCAAACATGTCGTGTAGTCCAGTTGAGACATTGTCAAATGCAAAATACATATGCAAAATACATATGTATATCAGACGACATTTTTTTAATTAGAACTGTTTCTATTTCTACCTGGCAGACAACTGACAGAAATAAACAAATTAAATACAAATAAAAAATTGAAAGCAAGAACAAAAAGAAAAAAAATCTAAATAGAAAGAATGTAAGTTTTTTATATCATATTTTATAAAAAAGAATATTTTTTAATACATTTTTTGCAGTTTGATTGGCCAAGAGAAGCCGAAATGCAGTTAATTGATATGTGACAACATCATAAGATCCTTTAATCATTTTGCTGTTTATTATTTTAATTTTTCTAATAAATATTTTTTTCTTAAAACAGCTGTTATTTTTGGCAAGCAGAGCTGGTGTTACACAAACGGTTTCTGGTACGTGTGAACGCAAAAATTATAAATCGTCTGTAAAACACCAATTTTGACAGACATTCTGTTTTACATATGGTTAGAAAAATTGACAATTCAGATGGCAAAAACCTGTCGTGTATTGGAGTCTTTAGATGGGGGAGACGTCTTTGTTGATTTGGGGCTACGGTTTCCCTTACCGTAAGGTATCTATCGATACCAGTTTGGACATGGGGGTTAGCTATCGTGTCGCATAGTGAATAGTTGGTTGGAGAGTAGTTTTTGTTCTTAAAAGTTTGAATATAGCTCCTTTTACAGCATCAAGGCTATCACCGGATGTTTGTGTAGAGTTAATTTGCTCACTATCTCTATTTAATAAAACTTTTGGTTGTGTGGGTGCAGTTAAAACAGAATTTTTTATTATTTGGAGTACTATTTAACTTTTCACAATTTAGGATTTAAGGAGAAAGGGATTTTGCTTTCTCTGGTTTTGCAGTTAGGTAATGTATATTGAAATTGTATATTTCTAATTAATTTGTTGTTGCTGTGCTACAGAACTTAAAGCAGTGGTCGAGAGAAAATGAGAATATTAACGTATTGGTGTTTTACACTGTAAAAAATTATTTTATTTTTCTAGATAAATGAATTAATTGTTAAGAGAATATCCATATTCATTGAATTAAAATAATTTAAATAGTTTATGTTTTTGTCTTCTCTGTTATAAAAAATAAAAATAATTCATAGTAATAATAATTTTTTGATTGCATACAAGGCACCCTGCCTCATTTAATATATTTATTAATTTAAAATGTAAACGAAAACCAAAATAAATACCTACAATAAAAAAATAAATACCTATAATAAAAAAACTAATTTTTAGACTGTACTTAATTTATTCAACAAAGCGGCATATACTTGCTCTGTTAAAAGTTAGCATGCTACTGAATGAAATAATTGTACGGACTGATTTATTAACACGTCTTGCTCTTTTGAGTGACGTAAAAAAATAATAATTCCATCAAATATTAATTTTTTTTAGCGTATATTGCGTCATCTGTTAAAGATAGCTAATTTCCAATCAAAAAAAAAAAAAATTTCGGGTGGAATCGTGTATGCTCGAAATTAATTCAATCAAAAAATCTATTTTGAGCAACACGAATTTTCCGGGTGGGCTATATAACATAAAATTCAAAAAATCTGTAAATATTGGGGCATAATCATACTTAAAATAAAGTATTTTTTAGGAGTTCTAAAGTCGACTTTTCTTAAAAGTATACTTTAGACCCACTGTAGACAAGTAAAAGTATACTTTAATCGTTAAATTCTGCTTTAAAATTAAAACTATCTGAAGTTGGTTTTATCAAATTTAACAACACTTACAACAGCTGTGTTCCGCCATGAAAATTTTTGTAAAAAAAATGTGGTAATTGCAAAAAAATATTGAAAAAAAGGTATTTTACATAGTATATATTAATTTAATAAATTTTTATTAATAAAAATACACTTTTCTGTCGTTTTTTTATAAAATTGTTCACATTTTGCAATTGCAAATCTTTTATGTACACACTTTTTTTTTCAGCTAATATAAAATCAGCTGATCAATGTTGCCACTTGCTTATTTTTAAGTACATTTGGTACATTTGATGTGATACGCATTAAACGCCGGTTCAACTTAAAACTGGCTTTAATTGTGACTATAAAAGCAGAATAGATAAAAAAGCAGTCTTTAGTGCGGGACTATGATCACACTCGCCCAGACTCACACTTGCCCAGCCCAAACTGCTGGAGCTAAGAAATCTAGGTTCCTCCTCCGGCGTAAACATTAGCTACGGCTAAATTTTTAGAAAATAATATGGGGTGAGGCGAAAAGAGGGAATACGAATTGACGGCCTACCTAAACCCCTTGGCTAAAAACCTGAAACTTAAAATATACGTTCCCTGAAGTATGTGCTAAATCACTGATGGGATATATATATTTGAATTTTTGCCAGGGACGTGGTAAAAATAGGGATTGAAAGGACAAAAAGTCTTCAAATAGATAGACTGCCAAACCGCTTGAACGCTAAAACATCAGCTTAGACTGGATTTTAGAAAATCTTACGGGGAGGGACAAAAAATTAAAAAATTCTCGACCTTAACAGCCTGCCAAAACCGCTGGAACTAGAAAGTTGAAATTTGTTATGTAGGTTTCCGACGTATTTCCGCCCTGACGGTATTTTCGAAAATTTCTACGAAGTGGGGCAAGATCAAAAATGTTCCCCTTAACGGGCTGCCCTAACCGATGGAGGTAGGAAATTAAAATTTATTCTGAAGGTTTTTCCTCCGGTGTAGACATCAGCTACAACGGGATTTTTAGAAAAAACTGGGGGAGGGGCAAACAAGGGAAATTCTGACCGCCTGCCGAAACCGCTGGAGCTTGGAATTTGAAGTTTGTTATCAACCCTCAGGTTTTTTTAGAAACCTGAAATTTAAAACATGCGTTCCTTGAAGTATTACAAATAAATAAAAAATTAAATTTTTCACCATTTCTATAGAAAAACAGTGATTTTATTCCTGAGGTGTACATATTTTGGGTAATTTAAAATGGTGCATATATCAAAAATTTAAAAAATCGTTTTTTCAAGTTACTAAACCTTTTTTATAAATAAACAACTCGCAGTAAGATGTGACCACAAAGCTCTTTAGCTTTCCTAAAAAAATATAAAAATGAACCCATTTTACAAAAAAAAGTTAAAAGAATTTTTGAATGCAAAAAAAGTAAAAAGAAAATTTATATTTTTTTAAAGATTGAAGAAAAAGCTATCGAAAACATTGTGGACAAAACTTTCTAACTACAATAGGTAATTAGTTATGTTTCAAAAAAGGCTGTTTGACCAAAATTTGAAAATTTAACAACCTCCAACTTGGAGAGTCTTTGACCGATCCCGCTTAAATTTTATGCAATAACTACTACCCAATAGGACTTAACTTGGTGCGCGTTTCATCCCGATCCCAAGACATTCTTTTTATCCCTTTGTTGCATAGTGTTGCATATCTGCATCATACTTTTAAATGCTCTCTATTTAAAAAAATAAGTAACGGTTTGTATTTGTTGTACTTTATTTTTTCTCTTTTACTTATGTTTTTGAAACTTAACTGCTTTTGTTTTTGAATTATGCTCAAATTTAAAATAAGTTGGCTTTCAAGTGAACGGAAAGTGCACGTGTTAAAAACTAAAATTTTGTGTTAGTGTTTTATTAAAAAGTTGAATATCCAACAAGTTTTTCACGAGTATTTTTTTTAAATTTTTTGTATATTTGACTATCGAATAAAAATTAAATCGATCATATTTTATAAAGAAAAACATTTAGTTTTCATGAAATAATTATGATGCATATTTGCAACACCATGCACTTACTTATACTTTTATTTATGATTTTTAGTATGCCTTTATTTTTATCTGATAAAGAGCTGGAGAGGGTTTTGGACGAATGGGTTGACAGTGAAGATGATTTTGGTAATGAAAGTGGTGACGAAATGCTCGGCAACGAAGATCTGATGATTGTTACCAAATGTGGCGAGGGCACAGACCCAGATGATGTAACAAAACCAGTGGACGTAGAAGATGTGGATATTTTATCAGCGGAAATTTTATACACGGAACAACCACCATCAACATTAGCTACTGTTGAAGTGAGGAACTTTAAAAAGGAAATTTTTGAATTAAAGGAAAAGTATAAAAAGGTATTGTGTGGAAACAAAATCATTTTAACTTCGATTCGGAGCAAACTAAATTTAAAGGTGATTGTTCTTTGTTCGAGCCATTGCTTGAGCTGTCCACGCCAATTAGCTTCTTCAACTACTTTTTTTCTGACGATATAATAAATCATATTGTATCAGAATCAGCCCTGTATGCAACTGAAATAAATCCAAATCATTTGGTTTCAATATCTCCTGCTCATATAAAAAAATATATTGGGATATGCATTTTAATGTCAGTGGTTCAAGTACCAATCATTCGGCGTTATTGGAGCCCTATTGTTGGAAATGAAACCATAGCGAACACTATGACTGTGAATGAATTGGAAAAAATTCGCCGATATATGCATTTTAATACAAATAGCAGCATGCTGCCAAGGGATCACCCTAAACATGATAGACTACATAAAATTAGACCTCTTTTGACCCATCTGGTTAATAAATTTTCAACGATCCCACGAGAGGAGTGTTTATCTTTAGAAACAATACATGCCTGCAAAGCCCCATAAGTGGGGGTATAAATTATGGATTTTAAGTCGGGATTCATCTACAATTTTTAAATTTACGCAGGTAGAGAAATGGATGATCAAACTTTATCAGATGGCCCTTACCTAGGTGCTTGTGCTAATGTAGTAGTAAGATTGACTCGCTGTGTTGAACAAACAAAGGAATAGATTAACAACCTGTAAGCTTCCAACGAAAAATGATCTAAAAAAGAGCCAAGAGGAAGGTCAGTTGAATTTTTTGCCAACATTGATAATGTCGACATATGTTCACTTTGCTGGAATGACAACAAGGCTGTAAATTTGTTGTCAACATTCGTTAGCGCTCACCCATTCTTATGTGTAAAAAGATACGATAAAACATAGATGCAGCACATTGAAATAGACTGCCCCAATATAATTAAACAATATAATATGCATATGGGTGGTGTTGACTTAACAGACAGCCTTATTGGACGATATAGAATAAAAATAAAGTCCCGAAAGTGGTATATGCGGATATTTTACCGTTTATTAGATATTACAAACGTTAACTCATGGATCTTATACAAAAAAGTATGTTCAGCTCGCAATGAAAAACCGATGAGCTTGTGTGATTTTCGTATAGATATTGCAGAATCACTTTGTAAAAGTGGTGTAGTGCTTTCAAGACCTAGGGGCCGGCCAGTCAGCTCTCCAGTGCAGCCAGCACAAGGGCAACGAAAAAGAAAATGTTCAAGCTCACATGTGCCAGATGATGTAAAAAAGGACGGGATATCGCATATGCCAGTTTACATGGAAAAGCGTCTTAGGTGTAAGGTACCGGATACAGCTTCATAAAAGCTGTACCGGATACAGCTTCATAAAATGCGATAAATGCAATTGTGCCTTATGCTTAAATAAAAACAATAACTTCTTCCAAACTTTCCATTCCTAGAAAGGTATCAAAATGTTTGTTTTATCTTTTGACAGAGATTGTTTGTACCAACTTTTTTTAAGACATGAATTCTTTTTTATTTTGTACCAACAATTTTATATATATTCTTTTAAATACTACGATTAGACATGTTTGATGATATCAGATTAATAAATATCACTAAAAACTTAAGAACTTTTTTTTTTACTTTTGCATGTATAAATGCATGATGATGCAGATTTGCAACGGGACGAAAAATCTGTTTTCCGGAAAATCGGGCAGCGGAAAATTTTTTCCAATATTTTTTTTTAGTTTGCCAGATCAATTTTTATTAAAATCAATTTATTTGGTTTCACAAGAAAAAATCATGCAACAAAGGGTTAAATGTTCGTACACTTGAGTTGAAATCCATCAAATATATAATTTTTTATTTCGTTTTATCATGAAGACAAAAATAACAGAAAAATGCAATTGCTAATCTTAGGACGATGATTAACGGTAAAAAATACTAAAATTTAATTCTTATATTGAAAACGTTGATAAAAATCAATAAAAAATTCATATTTTTTAATATTTTAAATTAATATTTGAATAAAAACTTAAAACTTACTGAAACTACGTATTTTTGTTTTTTCAAGTTATCGATTTAAAAAAACGGAAATGCTTATTTTAAAACCAACCCTAAACGATAAAATTATAAAATAAGGTTATAACACAATTATTTTTTTTTTAGCCCTGCAGAAACAAGTCTTTTACTTAAAATAATAAGAAAAGGTTTAGTTGAATCTAAACTGGATTTGGAGGTACAACGGCAAGATCCAACATCTCCATTGTATTCAGTCAAAACTTTTGAAAAACTACATTTGTAAGTATAAATATATATTTTTTCAAACAGAGGGTGGTGTTTAAAAAAAATATTGATGGGACTATATTTGTACACATTTTGAAACCCTCATTCGAAATTTCAACCATTTCGGACTAATAGCACTTAAACGAGAATCCTTTAAAGAAGTAAAAAAGTATATTAAAAATGGAGGAAAATATGGGTATTCTATGGTCTAAAAAAATGCATGTACACTTACTACTATTAAAAATGTACAATTCCATGTAAAGTTAAAGAAATTGCTTTAATTTAAACACAAAAACTTAATACATTTGTATAAAAATACTCAAAATATAATACTTTGTATGTTTATAAACATGTTTATGCAGACACTTCGTTAGCTTATTATTGTTTTAATACACTGACCATTTTTGAAAAAATTGAGTTAAGAATGGATTATACATCGTATATTGTAATTATTCCCTTTCTCATTCCGAAACCCGTTTCCCGATATGGTTTTCTATCTTATCTAAGATATCCAGCTTCGACTTAGCTCTACATCCGTAATTTAACCATTTCATGCAATTGTTGTAACATATGTATACAACAACATTTTTGAGAGCACATTTCTAACGGTACATTTTTGCAAAACGAAGTATTACAAAAAGTCTTGGAGGCCTTTACTTAAGTTTTGCGTTCTACTTGAACATAAGTAAAAAATTTTGTGTTTCATATTTAATTTTGCATTGACTGAAGTCGATCGACTTTTTTCCTTAAACTTTGTGAATAAAAAGGGCCTAACTTTTTATGAAAAACTTAATATAAGTCAGTGACGATTTCTTTTCAATTACATTATTTAATTAAGACGTGAAATAAAACAAATACAAGATAAAAACAGTATTCATATAAGTTTTGGAGGCTTTTGTTCATCTGTTGTATATATAGGGTGTCTCAGTAAGAATGCACTTTTTCATTTTAAAATAAAAACACGTATTTTTTGAGATAGTTGTGATTTTTTATTGAATAAGTGTGGAATAAAATATCCGTCAAGTGGCTTTGATGACAGGCCATTACTCTTTGTGGAGGTCTTTTGTCAAAATTAGTTGCGTAGTGCTTCGAGAAATTAGAAGCAGCAACCATTTCAAGAGACCGACTGGTACGTTGACGAACAGGAATCTTAGTGTTCATAACCCACTTTTTGCAAATTTTTTGACCACTCTTCGAATACTTGCTCAGAGGTATTTAAATTCTGCACCTAGGTCCGTATACACCTACTCCAACTCCGCTAGAAGTTTTGGATCCGTCAGTATACCACTTCTGTGCACCTTCCTTCAACCATGGGGGATCAAGTTCACAGTCCTTTCTTGTTGCGATTTGAACCTTGTATTCTCTTCCTAGTTCAATCACTGGATTTATTTGATTACTACATAGTGTCATGTTCTTTATGGAACTGGCCTCGTTAAGGATGACCTTTATGGTCACCTTCTTTGACCTTAAATAGTTTGTGGAGTTCGATTGCTTGCTTCATAGCTTCTCCCTGTATCGCAAAGTGCAAAGGATCCAGGTTCAAAATCACCTCCAGTGATGCAGTTGGAGTCGAACTCATTGCACCTGTAATGTTCAGACATGCTAGTCTCTGTATCTTCGATAGCTTCTGCTGAGCTGTTTTCTGTTTTGTCTTTTCCCACCATCCGTACAATATGCTGGGGAGAATCATTTGTTTATATATCCACATCGACATTTTTGGGATTTAGCCCCACGATTTGCTTAGGAGTTGTTTACTAGCCCAAATTAATTTGACGACTTTTTTGCTTATTGTCTCCAGATGAGAATTCCAGGTGAGCGATTTATCCAGGGATATTCCTTAATATTTTGCCTCCTCCCTGAATGGTACTTCAATGTCCTTTAAGTACAGACTAGGTAAATTTAAATTCCTTCTTCTAGTAAATGGAACAATTGTGGTTTTCGTAGGATTTATAGAAAGTCCTTCATTTTCACACCATTCCCATGTTAATTTAAGTGCATTCTGCATTTGGTCTCCAATCATATTCCTATAACTGTGATGTTATTCACGTATCTTACCGTAGTAAAACCTCGTCGATTTAGTTTAACTGTAGATCATCTACTAGAATCGACCACAGTAGCAGAGATAGTACCCCACCTTGAGGGCATCCTTTTATCGGTGTGATCCTTCTAATGGTGTCACCAAGATTCGCTATAATTTATCTCCCCAAAAGTACCTTGTTTACCCACCCAGTTATCAGTGGATCAGAATCCAGCTTCACCAAAGCCCTCTCCATAGACTGATAGCTAGCGTTATCAAAGGCGCCTTCAATGTCCATAAATGAGCATAGGGCAATACCTTTAGATTCCATAGCCCTTTCAATCATTGAGGTAAGCTTATGGACGGATGTAATCGTCGATTTGCCCTTCTGATAGGCAAATTGAAGCCTGTGCAAAGGTTTTCTCGAGAGAAGTTCATCACGAAAGATCTATAATCTTCTCCATTGTTTTCAGCATAAAAGACGAGAGGCAAATTGGCCGATGAGATTTCGGGAGGTTAGCAGGTTTATTACCACCCTTTGGAAGGAACACTTCCTTAACCTCCGTCCATTTGGTTGGTATATAGCTAAGCTCAAGACTAGCTCTAAAAAAGTGCACTAATCGCCTTTTCAATGCTTCAGGCCCATTCGTTAGCATCGTTGAAAAGATGCCATCAGGTCCTGGTGATTTATATGATTTGAAGGAATTTATACTCCATTCCACCTTTTCATATGTTATTAATTGTCTTACGATAATTCTTCTCCCGTTGTCATGTTCACAGTGGACTCGTCCCCTTTAAAACTACATCCCGGGAAATGAGTTCTTAGAAGTTACTCCAGAGTTTCCCCAAAGGATGTTGTTTGATTGTCATAATCAATCTTTAAAGTACCTATTGTTTGTTCTTTGCTTGAGGATAAGGCCCTTTGAATACGTGCCGTCTCAGGTACCTCCTTCAGCTCCTCACAGAAGGTTTTCCAAGACAACCTTTTCGATTTTCTTAGTTCCTTGTTGTATCTAGTAAGGGCACGTTGACCTGTCATTGCTGGTCTTAGCCCTGTCCTGTCTAGCCACTTTTATGAGTATCTTAAGTGTTTTATTCCACCATCTTACCTTCTTATTTGTGGTCTTTGTCCTCACCGGACAGTTGTCCTCATAGGAGGAGATAATATTAGCAGTCAAATTATCAACTGCCGCATCTAACTCCGTTACATTTTTCATGGTTATCCTATCGTTTCCTAGCCTAGTTCCGAGGTCAGATTCATATCCAACCCAATCAGTAGCCCTTGGAGACTGAACTACCATTCAGTAGCCCTCGGAGACCTATAGTTTAACGTATTCACTCAAAAATTCTTTAATGGTTATGATCCGAAAATGAGTTCTCGTTAGAGACTCCAGTTCATGATCATATCCTGCATATTATTAGTAACAAGGGTCAAATCAATGACCTCCTTCCTTATTGCATTTATAAATGTAGGTTCCTTACCCCTATTTGCTAGCATAATATCATTTATTAGTAAATAGTCAAGTACAGACTCACCCCTTTTGTAGGTACCAGTGCTACCCCATACCTCATTGTGTGAGTTGGCATCACATCCAATAATCAATGCCTTATTGTGTACTCTATAGTAAGCCACCAGCGCTTTCACCATCACCGTAGGCACATCCCCATCTTCCCCCGGAAAATAGGCTGAGGATATAACTACCTCCTTGAGCACTCCCATCTGGCCTGTATTATTACAGTCACAGGGAGGTGCCTTGGGCAAACCTCTGCTAATATCCGCCGAAGCAGCTTTGGCGTGTTGAAGATTCGCCTGTATCACCTTTATTTTGATGTTGTGGATGTTTGTTTTCCTTTGAAGCAGTGGAAATTTTCCTAGCATCAACCACACCTTCATTAGAACCACCGTCTTCTTTTGGTGCCGCATCTTCCACGGCCGTATCCATCCCCACTTCTTTATCGCCAGTATCTTTTAGGTGCAATTGGATTTGCCCAAACCTAAATGAGATCTGGCCCCTGTTCTCCTCTAATTTTGCCGCAGATATTTGGTAGACTGACATCACCAGCATAGCACTCGTGTTACGTGTCAGTCTACGAAGCAGTCTCCACGCCTCCACCTAGAGCCCACCGTTTTGCCGTTGGACAAAGGATAGAATCCTTTCGGTCTCCATATTGGTAGCGTTGGGGAAAAAGCCAACAACGACTTTGGATGAGGCACTTTCGCTTCCTCCGTAGCCCATAAATCTGCTGTTGCCCATGGTTTGAGGTTTGGAGCCAGCTTCTTTATCTTTGTAGGTGCTATTTAAAAACTGAGGTATCACTCCTTCTTCTACTAGCACTTTGTCTATTATGGAATCTTGTAATTGATCCATTTGGACAGTATTCGGAAAGGCCTTCGCCAGTATAGCTATCTTCTGTCCCATCAACACATCTTTAAATTTAGGTTTGTTCTGGAGGTGTTTGTTCCGTCGACCTTTGCCTTTTCGCAGCAATTTTTTCTTTTTCCAAAGGATCCAGGGCTTTTACTCGAGCTTCTTCTTTTTCGAAACCTGTATGGATAAGAAAATTCATTCTCTTCCTCACAGCACCACTTGATTTTTTTGGTTTATTTACTATATTTTGAGTGACATTGTCACTGGTACTAGTTATACCCTTGGAAGTTGAGGGGTTTGAATCCTTCATGCTTCCAGTAGTAGGGGTTTGAGGTAGTGCGTCCTTCATTTACGAAGCATTATCTGCTTCCTTCTTCTCTTCATCCATATGAGTTTTATTTTTAAAAGGGGGTGTAATAATTTTTTGATCCCACGAGTAGTCAGGGATAGAAACGGTTTGCCACGCCTAGCCCCGAAACAGCGCAGTAAGGCTACATTGAAATGGGGTGTCGCCCGGTGCCCCAAGTCCGCATATTCGTGATCTGTCCGCATAACTCGCATGTAACCAACAACATATTATATGTTGTGATGTTGGGTTCCAGCCCAACTCCAAAGAAGAGCATGCATGAGTGTACTACCATCACACGCTACCATCACACATTACTAAGTAACATAGAGCATGTTATTCCCCCGACATATCCTTGGGCTGACTGGAAATTTCGAGGCCGCCCGAATTCAGGGCAGTCCCCAGAGGCTACCACGAGGAGGCCTCTTTCATATAGAAAATGGGATTATCTTATAATTCAGACATGTATCTCTTTCTCATTATTTTTGCAAACATGGGAAAGCCAGCTTAGTCCGATAAGACAAGATACGAGTCCGCTTTGAGTGAATTACCATGGACCTTGGAACACGTTACCCTATGCTTGCTAGACAAGGCTTGTTAGGGATTGTTTAGCCACTTTACCACGTACATCCTTTTATCCTCCAAGTTAGCGCAAACCCTGATACAGTTCCAAACTAAAATTGCAGCTGACCTAATTATACAAACACTTTCGGTCCGAGGAAACGTGGCTGTCCATCAGATTCTCCACAAACGACTCCAGCGCACTTTCAATTCAAGTTTACAGGTACGATGGTATTGGTTTTTTACCGTCTTACTGTTTTCTGCCAAGAAAATATTTGTGAAAAAAAGGAAGATTATATCAATAAAGGAAAGGAAGATTATATCAATAAATAAGGGATTTTGCATTATTTATATCAATTTAATAAATAATTACTAATAAAAATACATTTTTCTTTCCCTTTTTTTCTAAAGTTTTTTCTTTTCACATTTTGCCATTGCAAATTCTTTATTTACACACTTCTTTTTTTGCAGCTAGTATAAAGTCAGCTTAAACAGCTTGTTTACTTTTGGTAAAAAATATATGCGGGCATTTGGTACATTATAAAATTTTATATAATGGACCCCTAATAAATTTTACCCTGATTTAGCTTTTTTAAAATACATATTACGATTTTCTGCAAATTAAAAGATAAGTGGCAACTCATCGATAAAGTCTCCCCATTAACGGCCTGCACAAACCGTTGGACCTAGGAAGTTGAAATTTAGTATGCAGGCTCCTTCTCCAGTGTAGATAACAGTTAAGACGTAATTTTTGGAAAATCCAACGGGGAGGGGCAGAAAAGATAAAAATTCTCACTCTTGACGTCCTGTCAAAACCGCTGGAGATGAGAAGTTAAAATTTGGTGCATAGGTTCCTCCGGTGTAGACATTCAGTTGGGTCGTGTTTTTGGAATTGTCTACGGGGAGGGGCAAAAAGGTGTTTTGTGAGTATGTTCTGTCAACACTGATACGGCCTGTGACAACAAACCTTCATATCAAACTAAATAACGATAAAAAATCAATAGAATACGAGGAATAGCAAATAATAACAAAGATTTTTAAATGAAAATGGCTTTATTGTTTTTCGAAATATTCCCATTGATGATCAATACACTTTTGCGTTCGTTCAAACCATTTGTCATAGAAGTTTTTTCATTTCTCTTCGAACTTTTTGATCATTTCTTTTTGATTATTTCCTTAATTATTATTAGTATCCAACCAGAACAAATTTTTTCAAAATAATTTTATTTAATAGCCTGTTCCTCGATCTCGAACGAAAAACTAGTCGAACGATAGCAAGTCACTCGAAATCGAATCAATTTGGGTTTCTTTATTTCGAAAGCCTTCGATCGACTTGACTTACGTGTGTCAATTTTTGTTTCTTACGCATTTACAAATCACAGAGATGCCAGATCCTATATTTTGAGCATTTGTTACAATTTTCTTTAAAAGTAGCAAAAATACTAATAAACTGCTTAAAGACAAAAACAACCCTGTTTAACAGTGATCAGCTGTATATGACAAATGAAATAAAAAAAATAACAATAAACAAATCAATTTTTATTTGGAAAGTGTGTTTATTTTTGAAAATTTTTTTTATTGATTGGTTGTGGGTGAAATTGTTGTTTGGAGAGCTTTTCTGTTGCCTGTTCGGTGCGGTCACTGCTAAAGTCCTTGTAAAATAAAGTTGTAAAATAAAAAATGTAAATATGAGCTTCTTGGGCAAACGTAAGCCACAAACAACACACACATACCTTTTACCACTCAGCAACAGCGTAATAGGGGGTGAAACGGAGTTTAGTTTTCTGGTCAAATTTTCCTCCTCTGCGGAAAATTTGTTTGCTCCGAACACTAGAGTCCTTTTGGCAAAATCTGGCCTTTCTTCCATATAAAATACAAGCGTCTTCGGATGGTCCATTGTTGATTTTTTTAACTAAAATTTAAAATTCTTAATAAACTATAAATATTTGTATTATTTTGTACTTACTTTTTGTTATTCATTGCTTTTTTTACTTCATTTTGCTTTTAAAAATATCAAATATATATTTACTCGACAAAAAAATAGCAAGTGACTGATTTTGACATTTGCGTTCGAGCTGTTCGAAATAGAGAAACCAAATTTTGTATGAAAACAGTTACGTTTTCATTCGACTTGTCGTTCGAGTCATCGTTCGCATAGAAATAAAGTTAGTGAAACCCAAATCAGTTTTCTTTCGACTAGAAAGCGAACGAACGTGTTCTTTCGAAATAGAGGAACAGGCTATAACTTTTTTAAATAATTTAATTTTGTTTTTTTTAATTTTCTTTTTTTTAAATTTTCTTTTTATCAATATTGTTATACTTGTATTAAATGTGTTATGTTAATAATAATATTATAATATTTTTGTAACTTAATCGTTATTATTATTATTTCAAATGGCACTACGCACCGCGACCACAGTAGTTCTTTTGTGCTGCCCAGAATCACCCTAAAGGTTCAAGCTATTGATGAAGCCAAGAACCTTGCCGCGTGAAGTGTTCCAAATGTCGGAAGGCGACAAGAAACGGTCACCCAAAAACTTGATCCTCCTGACACAAAGCCCAGGACAATCGCAGAGGACATGCTCTGACGTCTCCGATTCCAACCCGCAAAACCTGTACAGTTCAGTGTCCGATTGACTTTCTTGTGCTTATGGTACCTAAGGTTGCAATGTCCAGTAAAGTATCCAGTCAGGGTCCTTAGGTCCCTTCGACCAAGGGCAGTAGTCGCCCAGACCCACCACTGGGCATAGATATAAATCTCTTAGCCTGTCGTTGGCCACGAGATGTTTGCCAATAATCGTAAAATTTCGACTCTCTCCACAACGCCGGCCTATGAAGGGCCGGCGGGCACCACGGTTGAAAAGACAGTCCGCCCTTTCGTTGCCCTCATGCCCCTCATGGCCCGGAATCCATCCCAGGGTAAGGGAGTTGCTCCTACCGAGTCGGTTGAGTGTCGTAATACATTCCATGACAAGTTTAGATGACACCTCGTGGGACATAAGAGCCCTGAGTGCCGCCTGACTATCAGAGGGAATAGAGATACGAAATCTGACCACACGCTTCCTTAGGCATTCCTCCACACACACACATATGGCGTAGATTTCCGCCTGAAAAATGAAGGGATATTTGCCCATGGGAAGGGCGCGCTGGAAACCGTGTCCTAAAACCCCCGCACCCGTTTCCTTATTCAGCTGTTTCGAGCCATCTGTGAACCATAACTGGGCCCCAACTTCAGGTTCCCAAGTCCGGTTGGTCCACATGCTACTATCAAAAGACATAGCGTCAAAATACCTGACCAAAATCTGTTCCGGCAGCATCTTATCTGTGACCTTCCTGATTGGGTCGTCCATAAGAATCTTGGCGATCCTCATGTGACCCCTTAGGTCGCCGCCTCTCATGCTACCGAATTCCCTAAGTCTAGTTGAGCCCATGACGGCCGCCTCCATTACAGTGATATGCAACGGAGGAATTCCCAGCATGGCCCCGATGGCATCCGTAGGACACGTCCCGCTGGCGCCCGTTATACCAATGCACGCCAGACGGTAGATCCTTTTAAGAGCACTCATCGTTTTCGACTGCTCGACCTTAGGCCACCATGCGATGGCCGCATAGGTGATCATAGGTCTGACAATGGTAATGAATGACCAATACACCATCCGCGGACTCAGACCCCATGTCTTCCCAAAGAGCCTTTGGCAGGCATAAAGAGCTCTGGTGGCCTTTTTGGACAGCGAGTCAATATGATCATTTCAGGTTAGAGATTTGTCAAGAGTAACCCCCAAATACCTAACCTTATCAGAGTAATCTATCACCATGCCCCCCACAACGGGCGTAGATAGATTAACCTTCCTTCTATTTGTAAATGGTACCAGTATCGTCTTCGACGGGTTGATGGATAAGCCCTTTCCCTGGCACCATGAAAGAGTAAAGTTCAGAGCCTCTTGCATGCGCTCTGAGATCGTCCTGTCATCCCATCCAACGACGGATATGACAAGATCATCTGCATAGCCGTAGGTCTTGAAGCCCTGGTCGTTTAGACCCTCGAGCAACTCATCTATGACCAGTGTCCATAATAATGGCGATAAAACACCCCCCTGAGGACACCCTCTGGTCGCATTCACAGTCCTGAGTGCAGACCCTATACCAACGGTGATTACCCTGGACCTTAGCATCTCTAGAGTCCAGTCCACAATGATTGGAGAGATACCCTTACGCAGCATGGCCCCTTTAATCGCACCGTAGGACGTGTTGTCAAAAGCGCCCTGTATATCTATAAAGGCACAAAGGGCAATGTGCTTTGCCCCTAGTGCCCTCTCAACCATATCGACAACGTGAACAGCTGTTTCGGTAGACTTTCCCCGCTGATACGCGAACTGAAGACCGTGTATCGGTCTCCGTGCGAGGTAAGTGTCCCTAATATAGACTTTCTCCATAGTCGTAAGGAGAAACGAGCTGAGGCTAATTGGTCTATACGATTTAGGCAACTGTTCGGACTTTCTCCCTGCCTTTGGTATATGACCAAATATCCTAAATATCCTAACCAGCCTTGGGATAATTGCGTACAACCCCTGCTGCAAAAGGCATGGATAGACCCCGTCCGGACCTGGAGATTTGTATGGAGAAAACTTATTCACCGCCCACTTTACCCTGCTCTCCTGAAAGATAGACCCCGATAGACGTACATTCCTCCCCGTTAGGTTTGGGATTCCCTAAGTGGCATCCGACCCGCCGGAGACTACGCATCCCGGGAAGTTCGTATCTAGCAGGAGTTTGCAGGTTTCGACGGCAGATTCAGTGTAGAAACCATCTGGTCTCCTCAGAGTACAGATACCATTCGTATGATCCTGTGATAGGGCCTTCTGAAGTCGCACAGCTTCTGGAAGATTCGAGATCCTCTCTGCGTAGTTCCTTGTTATATGCAGTGAGTGCAGCCCTATAGGTGACCCAGTCACCTGTTCGTTTGGCATTATTAAAGAGCTTTCTGGCTTTACTTTTGAGCTCCTCCAAATCACTGTTCCACCATGGAACATCCCTCTTTGCAGCTCGCAGCGTAAGCAGAAGTTAAATTCCCTTGAATTTCCGCCGCCTCATAATCAATTTCCCCTGAGCTCAGAATCAACCCCTTGGAAAAGTTGGTGTCGCCCCCCCAAGTGATGACAAAAGTTTTCCCAGTTCGTACGTCTAGGATTACGACAAACCTGATTAGAATCCAATGAACCGATAACATCAAAGAGCAGGTGATGATGGTCAGACATTGATAGTTCATTGGAGACATGCCAGTTAGAGATGGCAAAAGGCAAATTGGAGCTCGTAAGAGTGAGATCCAAGACCTCTGACCTAATTGCATTCCTAAAAGTCGGTACGTCACCCCTGTTCGCTATGTTTATAATATTCCTACATATAAATTCTAGCAGGTACTCACCACGTTTGTTGACATCCTTACTCCCCCATACCGTGTGATGTGCGTTGGCGTCGCATGCTAGGTAGGATCCAGCTCACTGACCTCTTTCGGCAATATTCAACCAAGGCCGAAACCTCAGCTGTTGGTGCCGCTTCTGCGTCGCCAGGCAAGTACGCGGAGTCGAGTACTACCTCATGTACCCCGGATAGGGAGGGTAACATTGCGGAGATTGCTACCAAATCTCCCAAGACAAATTCTGAAATTGGAAGAAAGATTAGACTATTCCTCACAAAGATGGTCACTCTGGGCCTAGTTAATTGAGAATTATAGATCAGCTTACCTTGACTTGCATTGAGCCCTTTTATGACTCCATTGTGCACCCAAGGCTCCTGGATGAACATTACATCCAGGACATCCGTTGTGAACCTTCTGCTGGCGATGTCCGATGCCGCCTTTGCATGGTGAAGGTTCACCTGTAAGCACCTGAGGTGCTTTGGTGCTCCAGCTTTTTTGGCAGCCATTATTTGCGTTTGGCAGCACGCTTTGCCACCTTTTTGCCACGATTTGAGTTAAGCAGCACAACTTCTTCTGCCGAGTGCCGCTCACCCTTTTTCCGCCTTTCGGAAGCCTTGCTTGAGTAAGCTTGAGTATATCAGCTGAGATAGGGTCAATAGACAGGGTGAGCCCAACTATGCCACCCTTGATAACCCTATTCAACACCTTCCAATACCCAACCGAAAGCTCGCAGTTCTGGCCCTCAACTAGTCTAAGAATTAGATCATTAGACGTGTCCACCTTCTCGGGAAAATAACCCACGAACACTTGGGCCTTCGGCACTTTTTCCTCCGCAACCACCTTCAACACAGCGTCGCTCCATGGCTTTAGAGTGGGGACATGAGTCTCCAGCCACTGCGCCGTGTCCTTGTCGCGGCAAACAAAACTGAGCCACCCTGGCTTAAAGGAGCAACTCGAGAAACTGGGCTTAATTGTTCCCTTACTGAGCTCCGCTATTTTGTGCAGCACAGCTCTTTGGATGGAGTAGAGCTGCTCATCCGTCCATCTAGTTGCCGGGAAATCAGGTGGAATAACACCAATCTTCACGGTGGCAACTGCATCCTTGTAGGATACCTCTTGTTTCCGCTGGTTGGCCGGAACTGGCAAGGCTGGTTTCGGCAGTATAGCGCCTACAGTCTTGCAAGGTGTGCCATCTGCAGCCATATCAGCTGTCCGCTTTGCAGGATGTCTAGTTTCAGGTGGTGTCGAGCCATCTGAGCGCACCCTTTTCCTGCTACCTGTGAGCTCTTTGACCTCCTTACGGGCCTCGCGCATTGGCAACTGACAAAGCTGCCGCGCAACCTCTAGGTCAATACCTTCATCCAGGTACGTCCGCAAGCGTTTGCGAGCCGCCCCGCAGAGCTTCACGCGCTCAGTCTTCGGTCTTACAGGCTGGGAGCTTAACAGCTCATCCTCCTCGTCCGTTGGGATGTTCGTAGTTGTGTCTGAAATAGGGCCCGGAGGGTCCTGAGTTAAACTACTAACATCCATGGGTTCGGCAACATTGGAATCCAGAGCGCCCAATGTCTGCTCAGCCGAAACTATTGCTACCTCTGTGCCTTTTAGGTTTGAAACCTCTTTGCCACCTAAGGTGAGACCTGCATCGGTCTTCTCTTGCTCTTTATTTAATAGATTATTCGAGTCCATCTAAAAGAAAAGAAAAATAAGGGATTACAACAGAACACATAGTAGCAGAGCCCTGTGCTACCAGTGAGCTGATACAACCAGGGTACGCCACGCCCTGGAGGCCACCGTTCAAAAACACACTAACGTAGTGCTATTCGTCCCATAGGCACGGTACATATAACACCTGTGATTACGGGTTTTTATCGAGTGTTCGCTCTAGATCCGCCATGTTCTGTAAAAGCAGAGCCACCTCGAGCAGGATGTGGATTGAAGCATGGATTATCCAGTCGCAGATGCGACTCCGTGTCGTTCATCACAAGGAACCACGCCTGCATCTGGATAAGTCTAGCTTAAACTCCACGCATGGACGGTCATTGGGGTCCTGATAGGCTAAGGCACCATCGATCGATGTGCTGTGTATACGCTTCAAGGACCCCCTGTGTTCTTGCCGCCTGTCTCCTAAATTTCCATTTAGTAATAATTACTGCGCCGAACTTTAGGAATCACAAATACGTTCCTGTATTATAAATAAATAAATCGCTGGGCCTGTTGAATCAATTGAGTGGTGCATCAACGAATGTGTGCAACTTGATAATTTCGGCATTGTAGAATGTCAGCGAGTAACTGCGGGGACCGATAGTGTGATATGATAAGAATCTTAAAGGATCAAAAATTGACATAAGTACTTGAAGGGACTCTCTTTTAGATTGCTCTTCGTCAATCACATTGCGGAGCAGACGTGCAAATCTGCAATTATATTTAAAAGCGTCATTAATCGGGTCCCAATACATACATAAGACCTTTTAAGTTTCGCTTCATAACTTGAGATTTTCCGCAACTTTTTTTTGCTAAGTCTACTGCACCTTTTTCTGCTTCTTCGCTAACGATAAGATCATCAACGTAGTTGAATTGATTCCACTGCCCAAGAAACTTTGGACTTGAATACTTCAGCATTAGTATCGCAAATGTAGTGCGCAATACATGGGGCGCAACTTATGTCGAGTGTTAATGCGCGCATAACGTACGTACTAGGCTGCTGAAAATTGTCGGTTTTGTCCCACCATAAGAATCTTTGAGTATGCATATCACTTTTACGTACATTGATTCTGCGGGACATTTCTGTAATATAGCCACATGTATCAATTTTCCAACGCGAAAATCCAAGATTTTATATACGAAAGGATACAGTAAGTCGGGCCGGTGAGCATAAATTCATTTAGTGATGCCCCCCCAGTCGATTTTGCAGCGGCGTCCCAAACCAAGCGAACTTTTTTGGATATCACACCTTTTTAACAGGAGCTGCTAACTCGGCAGGGTTTAATTTAATTTTGACTGTTTATTTTAACCTCCATGCACTGTTGAAGTGATGGTGTTTTAGCGAAATTTTTATGAAGGCACGTTAACCAACGAAAAGCATTATAACTTTTAGGCAGACGAACTCAATTGTTTCTCCACAGCAAGCCGATCCCGTAACGACCGTCTATCTTTTTGCAAGTTGCTTTTAGCGTTTTATCGCATTGCTATCTGCAGCAGATAATAAAGTGGAGGGAGTGGGCGATTCCATGATAAAATATCATTCAGTAAAGTTGAAACTTGTAATTAAATTTTGATAGTCGCTTTCGATGTACATTGTAAGCAGAGGGTATCACGTACGCCATTCAAATATAGAATATCAAACACGCTACGCTCCATCAAAGTGATGGATGACGCTTCATCTAAAGGCAAACGTATTAATGATGAAATTTTTTGAATAAAGGCGGCTCGCTATCATTGTGCGCATTAATTTTTGCATTCCACGTTTTTTAAATTTCATTTTTACTTACGTTTGTGACGCCGATTGACTTACAACGTTTAGGGACTTACTAGCGGGCAAAGCCCGCTACGTTGTTAGTGTAGAAAACGGTTGCCCGGGCTAAAGCCCGGGAATATACGGAGTTCCCAGATAATTACCCGGAGCCCCCAATTTTTACCATGCACCAGACCAAAATTCTAAGATGTATTTTAATAATGAGTTAGCCCATACTCCATGTAACACATATTTCAAATTTCAGGTTTTTTCCTTTGAACCCTCATTTTTACCATGTACCTGGCTAAAATTCTAAAATGTAGCTAATCAGTGAGTTAGCACATACTCCAGTTCATCGATGTGGGCAGCCCCTTAAGGAGGAGACTGTTCACCTTTTTGCCCCTCCCCGTACACATTTCCGAAAATCCGACCTAGGTGAATATCTACACCGCAAGAGGAACCTTTGCACTAAATTTCAACTTACCAGCCCCTCCCCGTTGGATTTTTCAAAAATCAGGTGTTAGCTGTTATCTACACCGAAAAAGGAGTCTGCATTCCAAGTTTTAACTTCCCAGGTCTAACGGTTTGGGAAGGCCGTCAAGGGGAAGACTTTTTGCCCTTTAAATCCCCATTTTTGACACATTCCTGGTCAAAAATTTAAAATGTACCTTATCAAGGAGTTAGCACATACTCCCAGGAAGGCGTATTTTAAATTTCAGGTTCCTAGCTAAAGGGGTTTAGGCAGGCCGTGAAAGGGGAGTTTTACCCCATTTTTGCCCCTCCCCGAAGGAAATTCCAAAAACTCCGTCTTAGCGGATGTCTACGCCCGAGGGGGGGGAACCTACATACCAAATTTCAGCCTCTTACCTCTTGCGGTTTGGGCTGGGCGATGTTGAATAAGTCAGTAACGTTATTCCTTTATTTATAGAAATGAATTTACATCTTTCTATGCCGCATTCTTTATTTATACCACATTTACGTTTGTGCTCATTGAGACACTGGCGACACAAGTTGTGTATTCTGACGGCGTTCCATTTTTCGTTTACAGATAACTGTTCAAAATTACAAATACCCAATTCACACGACCACTTTTTTTAATTCTCCTTTAAAGTAACTCCAAAAAACTTAACACTTTCATACAATGATTTTGTCCCCATGACACAGTGCTTTTGTGTTGTAGAGCAGGGATGGAAAAGTTGATATGAAATAAATGAAATAAAAAAAGGTTGCTCGATAAAAAAAATATAAATTTGTATGTTCGAAATGAGCAGCTCAAATTAGCAAACATTTTTGTTTAATATAAAAAAATATATATATTTAACGTATGTTAATTTTATGTAAAAAAGAATTTTATACACGTTTTGTGTTCATTTTTATTCTTATGTATATTAATTTTATGTAATTTTTTTGTTTAAAACAATTTAGTTCTCTGAGCGTCAAAAAAGGACTTTGAATTTTTGTTTTTGATACCGGAAAAAAATCCAATTTTCCATCCCTGAGGTAGAGGCGTTGACACATTGAAAGAGAAAATGAAATGAAGCAACATAACAAAAAAACGAATGTGTGTAAAGAAAAATATAAAAACAATCACCGAGAACAGAAAACGTGATTTTTTTCTCTACCCCGATTGCTTCTCTACACCGTTCGCCTACAAACTCAAACAATCATGATTTTCAAACATGGTGGAAAGTCATCGTGTGAATTGGGTGAAAATTATAACCTTTAAGTGATATAAAGTGAAAAATTTTGTGCGGGAGTTATTTGTATTTAAATAAAGTATGAAAAGATATATTTAACATTGACTTATAGTCGTCTGTTATTAATAAATAAATTGATAAAAGTGTAAAATATCATAGAGTATGTTTAACATATTCGTATATAAAAAAAGCTAATGTTAATTTAAACAAATTCTTGAATTATCCTATTTCTGTAATATAAAGCTTCATTTACTTAATTATAATACCTATTAATGTTGTAAATTTTCATCTTGACCTAAATTACATAATGTACAGGTTTTGATTTCAGTGGTGTTAAAATTTTTCGCATTTAAGGGTAGTAAATCGCATTTGGCTTTAAAAATTGTTGTGGTTTGCCTTAGATTTTTAAAATTTTATATATAATCTATACACATATTTTGGTTTAAATATTTTAAAATAAAACTAGTCGTATAGTTTTATGGTTGAAGTTAAGCTCTGATTTTATTTAAGAATTTTCGGTTTTTTATACAAAATTTCAATGAGAAGTTCTAACTTCCCCTTTGAGTGATTTCCTAAAGTACACTCCATAACTTAGTAATATACTTAGTCTTAATTCTATCTTAAGAGAAGTTCTAAACTCCTTCTATGAAGGATTTAATAAAATACATTCAATAACTTATTCTACTAAACACTTTTTGTTACATTTACTTGGCACATGCAAAAAGAACATCGACTTTTATAATAATTTTTATAATAATTTGCAATGAATACTTGATGTTCATTGGTGACACATATTCTTCATTCCCACTAGTATTGAATTTAATCAGTCTTTATTGAAACTGAGAGTGTCAAAATATTGTTCTACTAAAAATGTAAACAAACTTATTTTGCTCTAAATCAATGGAATTCAAATGCAAGTGTATACATGTTCTATTTCATGACACGCTATGGTCAGCATGCATTATAATTTGTAGAATCGACATCTACTATTCTGTGCATCATAGTTCATTTTTAAAAATACTTTTGATTTTAGTTTTCATGACACGCTATGGTCAGCATGCATTATAATTTGTAGAATCGACATCTACTATTCTGTGCATCATAGTTCATTTTTAAAAATACTTTTGATTTTAGTTCCTGTAGCAAAGTGGTTCCACATCGAATAAAATCCTATGCCGAAATATGTTCACCCTCCAAAACAACTCCCAAATCACCACCCATATCATTTAGTTCCTTTGCCCAAAAAATGTTTTCCCGTTATGCAATTAAGGATAGCTTGTGTGGTAATCTGTTTTGTGTATATTGAAAAAGTGTTTTGTAAATATAATTCAAATGTAAATTAAGAGTGTAGAAATAACTGCACTCTATATTTGTTTCTAAAAATATCGCATAATTTGGTGTAAAATCCGGTAGTTTCAGGTTTCTTCGAACCAACCATAACCTTAAACTTGTGCCGCATACGACTTTAGGCATCGACAGACTGATTGAAACAGTTTCCATTTGGCTCTAATAGTAATATAAGGTTTAGAAGAAATATTCCTTTTTTCTATGTGTTTTTTAAAACTCCTAAATATCTGTACTTATTGACTATTCTTATTGGTTATTTTTTATACCATATTTTTTCTCTAGAGGATAGTCTACCCCCCCTTTCTAAAAACCATCAGTTCTGACTTGAGCATATTTACTTCCATATTCCATTTGTCGCAATAACTTTCCTATTTATTCACCATGTTTTGCATTGTTTCTATATTGTCTGCAATTAAAACAATATCATCAGCATAAAGAAGCAAACGCACATTAATGTTATCTATCATAAGACCACCTCCCAAGTATTCGTGTAGATCGTTAAGGTATAGTGTAAAAGCAATGGTGAGATTAGACAACCTTGTTTTACACCAGTAACTGTATCAAAATATTCGGATACCTAGTTTCCCGTCCAAACCGCCGCTTTTGTGCCACTGTAGACGCTGTTAATAAAATTTACGATTTTCGTTGACATACCTATGGCATGTAACTTTTATATCAAAAGTTTTCTTGGTATTCTGTCAAATGCAGCTTTAACGTCCACAAAGAAGGCATAGACTTTCCTTTTTAAATTGAATTTTTTTCACAATAACTGATATATTTAAGATAATATTATCAACAGTTTAATAATTCGTTCTAAAACCAGCTTGGAATTCATTAAGGATATTGTATTTTTCCACCCATTTGGAAAGCCTTGAATTTAAAACTCCCATGAGTAATTTTGTCACACAATTCATAAAACTGATACCCCTGTAATTGCTGATACAATTCACATCTCCTTTTTTAAATAATGGGAAGATTATACTTCGTTCAAACTCTTCATTCACTATTCCTGTTTCATAAATGACATTGAAAGCAGTTGGTAATTCATTAATAAACTCATCAGTAGCATACTTAAACATTTCGTAGGAAATTCTGTCATCTCCTGGAGCTTTATTCAGCTTTGTTCTTTTGATAACAGATTTAATTTTAAGGGCAGTTATATTATTATTCAATTCACAATCTGTATGCCACATTGGTGCGTATTGGATATCTTTCGACAATTGCGGGTGATTTAATAACGATTCAAAATATTTTTTAAAACCATCTGCTGGAATAGAAGTACCTATTTTTAAGCAAACCCCTCTTATTTCCTTTGTTAAGGCCCACCATTGCTTTGCATCAGTTATTTGATTAATTTTATTGCTGATTTTTATCAAATACTCATGTTTTATTTTTTTTATAACTGAATCATTTTGATTTAAATATGGGTCGATTTTTTGAATATTGTGATTTGGATACTGACATATTAATAACTTTGATTAGGGTTTCTAAATTCATAAATCCACCATTTGTTTTTACGGTTATTAGGTTTTTATTAAGATTTTGTCTATAACTATCAACATTTGTATCTTTTAGGTTTAGCTTTGGTAATAAGTTTAACAATTTATGGCTTTCTTGGTCGGTTTTAATGCGTAGTTTAAGTTTTAGTGTCATATGGTCTGACCATATTTTAGACTCGACTTCAAAATGTTCCACATACTGAAGAACATCTTGTGATATTGAACATATATCGTTTACAGAGCTTCCTAACGTACTTACAAAAGCATATTCACCATTTTCATCACCAATCGTACGACCATTGAGAATTACCAGTCCAAAATCATTGCAAAATTCTGATAGATTTATTTCTTTGCTGTTAATTTCTTCATCTCTAGATTTTCCTTCATTTAAGCCGGCTTTAAAATTGGTGTATATCTCCTGTTGTAGTTTACCAATGCGCACGTATATATATATATATATATTAAAAATTTTATTATTTGTTCTCCTGCAAAATTAAAACAACAACAAACATCAAATAAGTCAAAAGCTATAAAAAATAATAAGAAAAGAGACAATAAATAACTTCCCGCCTGTTTGCATAATCAACCATTCGCAATAATATAATCAACAAACAGCTTTTTTTTTTAACTACAGTCTTCCCTCCCGTAACACTTGTTAGTATAACTCAATAAACATTAATTATGAGTGGACGTAAAACTAAAAGAAATGCTCTGTGCGTGATGCAGATTTAAATAATTTTTCAAACACACCTACAATGTCGGATTTTTTTTTGTCAAACACTAACGATTCAATTATTCGCTTTCGTATGTGGAACGGGTTAGACAATAAATTTCCATAACAAAACGAATATATTAAAGAACAATCAGAAATGATAAAATCAATTATTGAAGAAAATAAGAGAAGTCTAATAACTGAAATTGAAAACAAATTCAGTATATTTAAAAACGAAATAACGATTTAAGAGAAGATATAAGTGATCTAAATGAAATGGTAACTGAGTTGGAAACAGTGAAGAATTAAATGGGTCAGATCCTAAAGCCGATATATTAATTCATAATTTAAAAGTTCTTAAACAAGAAAACACGGTTGTTGCATCGTATATTCGTATATAACCTATACATAATGATGAGAACCTTCATTCAATGTTTGAAAAGATTCGTGACGGACTTAATATTTCAATGCCTCTTCTCAATTCCATTTTTCGCTGAAAACATTTTAAAAATATTCGTGATATAGATAATCCTTCTATTGTGATAAAACTTAATTCACAATACGATTAGAACTATTTCTTAAAATCTGCTGCTTATCGCCGAAATAAAAGATCACCTCTACGTTTGTATGATGCCGGCTTTGATAGTGATCAGCCTTTTTTTATTAATGAAAATTCAACTCCGCACAACCATAGTATTTTTAAATTAGCACTTGGATTAAAGAAGAATGAATGCTTAAAAGCAGCATAAACATACTGTGGTTTAGTGTATGTCAAGAAAAATTAAAAATATGAACCTCTTAAAATAGATTTTCCACACAACTAAAATGGACTGCTGCCAGTTTTTTATGTTGCAATCAACACTTTTTTATTATTGAAAATTTTATATTTTTTTTTTTAATTTAAGATATATCTTTTTTTTATATTGATTTTTAAATTATGTCTTAACTAGCGGGCTACATTGTTAGCGTAGAAAATAGTTGCCCGGGCTAAAGCCTGGGATTGCTCGGGCTAACGCCCGGGAATATACGGAGTTCGCAGTTAATAACCCAGAACCCCCAATTTTGTACCATGCACCAGATCAACATTCTAAGATGTACCTCAATAATGAGTTAGCCCATACTCCAGGTAACACATATTTCAAATTTCAGGTTTTTCCCTTTGAACCCTCATTTTTACCATGTACCTGGCTAAAATTCTAAAATGTAGCTGATAGAGTATTCAAAAACCGGGTTTTTTGTTCGGTTAACCGGTTTTTTAATTACATCACCAACTGCGTTACTCGGTCTCTTTTATTTTTCCGAACACTTTTATAATCGTTTGTTTGGTTATGAAGATTTAGATGTAAGTCTGATAGATTCCGATGAAGACTTAACTCTGGATATTCCAAATTCAAATAGTTTAATTTCTCATCTAAATAACACAATAAACAGTATTCAAAATCCTAAAAAGAGACTGTACAATCATTCATCATTATATGTGACCTTCTCCGAGAAAAGGGACCTAGTGTGTGAAAATGAAGTTTTGAGAAAAACGCATTTAAAGTTTCATAACGCATTATCACTGTGAACACACCTTCAGTTGGGAGATGCGATTTGGTATGGTTAGTTATGATTGGGTGCCGACTTTGGTAACGTCTTGCCTATGTGGTGACGTATTATTTTTTTCGCTTTTAGACTGACAATTTAAAAACAATTTAAAACCAAAAAATTAAAATTTTAATGTTTTTCTCATTTTTATCGATTTTCCCAAGTTTGTTTTGTACGTTTTTATGGGGTAAATAAATTTTTATCAGAAATCTAACTCATTTCATCTTATTCTACACCCTTTTAGGTACCAGAATCCACTCTTAAGTCCAAACCCGTTTTTTGACATACTAGGTCCCTTTTCTCGGAGAAGGTCACATATGATAATTTCACATATCTTGATAAATGCGACAAAAGAACTGAAAAGTTGGACAATTTATATAATTGTCTTTTGACTATTTGTCCAACATCTACTATTAGTGAAAGAGCATTTTCCACTTCTAGCTTTATCAAAAGCAAACAAAAAAATCGTCTTAAAACGAAACATTTAAATTGCATATTATTTCTATAATATTATTTTAGAACTGAAAAATAGATTTTCTCTTTACTTATTTAAAATGTAATATTAAAAAAACTTATTTAATGCCAAACGTTTTAAACGTTCAAATTACTAACGTATCTAATTTAACTTAATGATCTCTATTCATTTGATATGAATATAGTTTTATAATATTAATTTTTAAGATATTATATTAAAAAATATTAGTTTTAAGTTAATTTTTTGTTGAAATGAAATACAATAATTAAATTTAATTGAATATGTATGTATGTATATATATATATATATATATATATTTTTTTTTTTCAAAGAATGTATTTTTTTATTTTTATTACTTTATATATTAAATTTGTTTTTTTTGTAATAAAAACAATTAACAAATTATATAAGCTTTTTATTCAAATTAAAAAAAAAAAAACGAAAAAACCGCTTGACCGGTTTTTCCTGCAAAAACCGAAACCGTTTTTTTTTTAAATTAAATTTTTCGAAGAAAACCGAAACCGGTTTTTCAAAAGACCGGTTTTTTGAATACTCTAGTAGCTGATCAGTGTGTTAGCACATACTCCAGTTCACATATTTCAAATTTCATGTTTCTGTCTAAATCAGTATGGGCAGCCCGTTAAGGCGGAGACTGTTCACCTTTTTGCCCCTTCCCGAACACATTTCCAAAAATCCGACTTAGGTAAACGTCTACACTGCAGGAGGAACCTTTGCACCAAATTTCAACTTACCAGCTCCAGCGGTTTTGGCAAGACGTCAAGGGTGAGAATTTTTCACATTTCTGCCTTTCCCCGTTGACTTTTCCAAAAATTGCGTCTTATCTGTTATCTACACTGGAGATGGAGCCTGCTTACTAAATTTCAACTTCCTAGGTCCAACGGTTTGTGCAGGCTGTTAAGATGAAGACTCCACTGATGAGTGAGCACATACTCCAAGAATAGCATATTCCAAATTTCAAGTTTCTAGCTACAGGGGTTCGGGCAGGCCGTGAAAGGGGTTTTAGCCGTTTTGCTCTTCCCCGTTTTAGCGAATATGTACGCCGCAGGGGGAACCTACATACTCAATTTACATATTTACACATTTTCTTCTTTACACATTTGCACGTGTGCATAGTTACACATTTGCACATTTACATTACCAACAAACCATCGATACATCAATCTATCAAACCATCAAACAATCAAATGTTCATTTTTGCTCTATTGCAAATTTGCATATTTTCACATTTGAACTTTTGCACATATGTAAATTTTCACATTTGCACATATGTACATTTGTAAATTTGCACATTTGCACTTGAAAATTTGCACATTTGCACTTTTGCAAATTTGCGCATATGCACATTTACATTGGAGGAGGAATCTATGTACCAAATTTTACCTTCCCAGCTCAAGCGGTTCTGGCTTTTATGCCCCTTCGCGTTAGATTTTTCAAAAGTCGCGTTCTATCTCTTATCTACATTTAAAAAGGAACCTGCATACCAAATTTTAACTTTATAGTTTCAGCGGTTTGGGCAGGCCGTTCGTGGAAAACTTTTCCCCTTATTGAACCTTCCAGTAGGAATTTCCGAAAATCCAACTTGGTTGGACGTCTACGATAGAGTGGGAACCTACAGTGTCGGTTAAATCATTTTGAACAAAAATCATAATCCCACTGTTTTTGAGATAGCAAAAAATTAAGGTAAACTTGTTTTGAAAATTTATGTCCAGTAAAAAGAGTGACACGCGTATTTAATAAAAATAAAAAATAATTTCATTTATTTACATATTGCAAATATTGAAATAAAAAAACTACAACCATAGTAAGAAAATTCAAGTGACAAAACATATTGAACAAGACTGATTTTGAACAAAAGAGAAAGAAAAGGATTTCCGTTTGATTTTTTTTAACAATTATATCAATTGATATTTAGCTTCAGTTAAATTTAAAACATATTTCAAAAACAATTACATTTGAATAAGTGCATAAATCAAGACGTGTTGCTGAGGTAAGTTCTGGTTTCCAAATATTAGCACTCTTTTCTGATTATTTTTAGATTTTTTAACTAATATGGCTTGGGCAAAACAGCATTGACGTAAAAAATGGTGTAATAAAAGAGTTCCAATCTGGAATGCGTCATCGCTGCCAAAATCTACAGTAAATTATATCATAAATAAGTTTAAAAATACAAAAACTGTTGCCACAATACACTCTGGAGGACGACCATAATGTACTTCAACTAGGGATGATGAACGGATAGTTCGAGAATTTAAAAAAACCCCATATAAATCCGCTGTAAGTGTTGTAGAGTCTTTAAATTTAACAGTCAGCCTTCGAACAGTTCAGAGAAGAGCTGTTGAAGCTGGGTTAAAGAGCTATAGAGCGGCGAAGAAGCCATTTATTTCCAAAAAAATAGATGTGCTCGCTTGAAATTTGCAGGTGGTCAACTTTCCTGGACTGTTGAACAGTGGAACAGTGTACTGTTTTCTGATGAATCAAGGTTTAATTTTGTTGATTCAGATGCGTAAGCCAGTAAATATGCGTTTGGACCCGCGTTACTGCCAGGGTACTGTTAAACATGGAGGAGGGCATGTGATGGTGTTGGGTTGCTTTTCTGGTAAAAGTTTAGGACCCTTACACAAAATTGATGGCATAATGGACAAGTTTATGTACAAGGACATATTACAAAATATAATGTTACCTCATGCCAAAGAGAAAATGCAGAGTTCATGGATGTTCCAACAAGACAATGACCCCAAGCACACGTCAAAGTTGATCAAGAATTGGTTAGAGGAAGAAGGGGTCAATGTCATGAAGTGGCTTGCACAGTCCCCGGATCTGAACCCCATTGAAAACTTATGGGAAATTTTCAATAAAAAGATCAATCGGGAAGCAGTGCGGCATGATCCAAATCTGCTATTCGGAGCTATTAAAGACACATGGTCATCAGTTTCAATGACGACTGTAGAGAATCTAGCCAACTCTATGCACAAAAGATGTGCAGAAGTAATTAAAAATATAAGTTATTCTACAACATATTGAAGTATTTAATTTTGTTCAAAATGTTTTGCCACGTGAAGTTCGCCAGTTTGTTGGTATTTTAGTTTTCTCTGTGTTTAAACTGTAAATATCTGAAATAAAATTAAGTTTTTGTTGAAAATTGGAATCAGCATTTTTACTGGAGTGGAATTTTTATAGCTATTATTGCTAAAATTTTTATTATCTGCAACATGTGGAAATGTGATTTTTGTTGAAAATGATTGGACCGACACTGTATGTACCAAATTTGAACTGCCAAGTTCTAGCGGTTTTGGCAAGTCGTCAAGGAGGAGAATTTTCTCCTTTTTTGCCCTCTCCATTGGATTTACCAAAATTGACATCTTAGCTGTTATCTAAAAGGAGCCTGCATACCAAATTTCAACTTCCTAGGTCCAGCGGTTTCGACAACCTGTTAAAGGGAAGACATTTCATCCTTAAAACCTCATTTTTACCACGTCCCTGGTTAAAATTCTAAAATGTAGCTTATCAGTGAGTTAATCCATACTCCAGGTAATACATGTTTAAAATTTCAGGTATTTTCCTATTTCAGTGTGCAGGCCGTTAAGGGGGAGATTTCCCCTTTTTTTGCCCCTCCCCTTAGGAATTTTAAAAAATCCTACATGGGTGGATGTCTACACCTCAGGTGGGTGAAATATACTCAATTTCAACCTTCTAGCTCTAACGGTTTTGGCAGGTTTTTGAGGGGGAGAATTAAACCCTTTTCTGCCCTTCTCCGTTTGATTTTTTAAAAATCACGTCTTATCTGTTATCTACACTGGAGAAGGAGCCTGCATACCAATTATGAACTTCCCATGTTCAACGTTTTGGGAAGGCCGTCGAGGGGGAAAATTTCACCATTTTCTGCTCCTTCCCGTTGAATTTTTTTAAAAATCAGGTCTTAGCTGTTATCTATACTGGAGAAGGAGTCTGCATACCAAGTTTTAACTTGTTTGGGAAGGTTTGGGAAGGCCGTGAAGGGGAAGACTTTTCGCCCTTTAAATCCCCATTTTTACCACATCCCTGGTAAAAACTGAAAAATGTACCTTATCAAGGAGTTAGCACATACTCCTAGGAAGGCGTATTGTAAATTTCAGGTTAAAAGCTTAAGGGGTTAAGCAGGCCGTGAAAGGGGAGTTTTCCCCCTTTTTGCCCCACTCCGAAGCAATTTCCAAAAACCCCGTCTTAGCGGATGTCTAAGTTGGACTTTTGCACATTTGCAAATTTGCACATATTGACATTTTCAAATTTGCACTTTTGAAATTTGCACTACTAAAATTTGTACATATGCACATTTACATTGGAGGAGGAATCTATGTAGCAAATTTTTACTTCCCATCTCAAGCGGTTTTGGCACGCCGTCAAGGGGGGAGAATTTTCGATTTTTTGCCCCTCCGCGTTAGATTTTCCAAAAGTCACGTCTTATCTGTTATCTACACTGAAGAAGGTATCTGCATACCAAATTTTAACTTTCTAGTCTCTGAGGTTTGGGCAGGCCGTTAGGGGGGAGACTTTTCCTTCCCCGTGGGCATTTACAAAAATCCTACCTAGCTGGATGGGTGAGACCTAAGGTGTAACCTGTACACAAAATTCCAACGTTTCGGCTCTAACGGTTTTGGCAGGCCGTCCAGGGGGAGAATTTAACCCTTTTCTGCCCCTCCCCGTTTGATTTTTCAAAAATGACGTCTTATCTGTTATCTACACTGGAGAAGGAGCTTGCATACCAAATATCAACTTCCCATGTCCAACGGTTTGGAAAGGCCTTCGAGGGGGAGAATTTCACCCCTTTCTGCCCCTCCCCGTTGGATGTTCCAAAAATCACGTCTTAGCGGATGTCTACGCCGGAGGGGGAACCTGCATACCAAATTTCAGCATCCTATCTCTTGCGGTTTGGGCTGGGCGATGTTGAATGAGTCAGTCAGTAACGTTATTCCTTTATATATGATGAATTTCATGTAACAATCGAGATGCAGTGAACCCGACCCCCTCAGATATCGATGAAATTTTGTTCATAGCTAAATTTGATCAATACAAACAAACTCTCATTTTTAGAAATGACTTTTTTGCGATTTTTTGGTCGTGGCACAGTGGGAAAGTTTTCGAAAAAACGCGAAAATGGTCGAAAAGAGCTCCATTTAAACTACAATAACTCAGAATCGGCTGAACCGATTTACATGATCTTGGTATTTATGACACGTTAAAAAAAAAAAATTACACTGTAAAAAATTTATAACAAAAAGAAAATTTTAACTAACGAAAAATCCAAAAAGATCAAGGGTTTTTTTACAGTGTATTATTTTTTTAGAAAGGTTTATCCTTCACCTATACCATATCAAAAAATAAAAATGGGTTCTTTTTTAGTTTTTTTTTATATAATTTATTAAGTAGTGTCACTTCTAGTAATTGCCCTTATATTTTATATTTACAGGTAAAATAAATAAACATTGTCCCAGGAAAATTGTGAATATGTTTTAACCCAAATTTTTGAAGTAGTGTCATATCTAGTAATACGTACCAGTTTTCGAAATAATTCGAATAATGATTACATTTTTTTTAAGTTAATTATTTGTAAGAAATTTTACGCAGCTCAAATTTGGCACAGTCAGAATATTTGCGCACATTTACAAAAGTTTCATTTATCGGAATGAATGAATGAAAGCCTTGAGTTCCTCTTATAGTTTGAGCTTCTTTATATCTTGAAAATAGCTTTCCTTTAACGTTGTTGTATTCGTCAGCATCTGCGTAAGCAACTTGAAAGGTGGTCTTATATGTTTCTGATGCCCAGTGATAGAGTTGCCTCGTTGTCTGGATTTCATTTTTATTTGCAAAACTATAATTTCGAGCACCTCTCTTCAATGTTCCTCCCATTCCATCACATGCAGATTTTCCGTGACTGGTAGCATGAAAGTGCCATTCATCGTCAATACCAAAATCAGATTTGTGATGGCATAAATTAATGAAGTTATATTTATTTTTATATTGTGCTCCTGCACCATCTGATACGTAAATGATTTTATTAATATTGTTGGTTATATTGGCCTTCACGAACTGTATCATTTTTGAAATATATAGATAACTGCTATACTATCATGGGTATTGCAATCAGATATTATGGCAAAGCTTTTATGAGTTAATTTATCGTTATCTAAAAATAAACAAACAAAGGAAAAAAAACAAATAAATAAAAAATATTAAATATTTTGATGAGTATATTTTGATGAGTCTGGATGGATGTGTTTACTAATACCAAAATATTAAAATAATTACCTTTGTAATAACATTTCTCCTGATAACAGCGCCGCTCTTTTATTGCTGATCAATTCAGATTGTCGCTTTGCTATGAAATGATGCGGAATCAGAACTTTGATGTGTTCAGAAAAATCGCTGACAAATGATTCTGGGTTGGTGGTTAACGTTTCCAGAACACATCTAATCGTTGTATTCCACTTTTTGTATATTATTTCTTCAGTTTGGTTATTTTCAAAATGTTTTAGCATATGCGTTTTTAGATTATTTAAATTTTTGAAGAAGTGACCACACATTGAAACGCAACACTCGCTTTTTTCTATGTCACCATTACAAACAACGAATTTGAGAACATCTTTGTAGTCGGTAAATGTGCATTCTCCTTCAATACAAATTGATTTTAAGCCACTTTTTTCAAACATCAATTTCATATTCTGATGCAATGTGCATACACAGATATTTTGCTAGTTTCCAACTCCAAGTTTCATACAATTTTTTGGCCTTAACATTGTAAATTTTGTAAACCCACTTTGGCCAATGGGTTTTTTTTTTTAAATTCGTAGTAAGATTCGCGTAGTGAAGATAACATCAGTCTTTTTTGAACTTTTTCACGTAAATTTCCTTGTTTAACAGTAATTGAATCTTGCGATCCTGGCATCATTCGGCTAATTTCATCATCTTCATAAAATAACTTGACTGTGCTTAGAGTTTCGGTTGGTAAACTACGTCTGCTCATTTTTAAAAGATTGATATCTGCAAACTTCGTTTTATTCCTTTGGATATCTTTACTTTTTTTGATACAATCGTGAGATATATCATCCCCAAAACGATATTTAATTTCTGCGTGACTCATATTGATTGGTAAGAGATATAAAAGTTTTTGCTGTTCCAAAAGATTTGAGCTGTTCTCTATTTGATATTTGATGTTTTGCAAAATTTCTTCGTAAATGCCTTTGACGTTTTCAAGTTGCGCTGACAAATCAGACAATGGATCAGCTCCAAGTGAATCTGCTACATTTTCCAAAATTTGCAGTGATTTTCTATTTCTGTATGCATTTCGTTTGATATATTTGGTTTGGTAGATGAGGAATAATATAATCATTTATATTTTCAATGAGTTCGTTGCTTTCGATGTTTGTATTACGGCTGGTACAAGTTTGAAGTTCATTCAATTCTTCGCTAATTTCATCGCTGGGCGTTGTTGGTAAATAATTTGAGACTTCATTCTGCTCCACGTTGGATTCATTACGACTGCGCGCTTTTCTCAGTGTAATCCGGCAAGTTTCGCAAATACGGCTACAATGAGTGCTGGCGACAGCTGGAAAATATTCAATTATATTTGCAGCCTCGTTTTCACGTATTTTACGAAGCGAAGCGCAAAACTTATTAGATATTTTTATGCATCTGTACTTATTGTTTGAATTCATATTCACTCAAATTTTTAAAATATACGCGTAAAATTTGTAATCGCTTGTACTTTTCGCGTTCGTTGGCACTTGTTGAATGACAAAAATCGATAAGGAACACCAATATTTTACTGACAGGTACTTATGAATGGGTGCATATTTTAAGGGTGGCTATATACCTGATTCAGCCACCCGTTTTGAAACGTTCCAAAACATGAGCACTCATAAATGTGGATTCAATTTCTGTAAAAAAACTCATGCAGGTAGCCAACGGAAAAAACCCAAATAATTAAAAAACTGCACTTCCCTGTTTTCCTTTTAATTGTCCACGAACATTTATGACCGTTTTTTAGTTTGTTACCGCAATCATAAAAATCAAATAACCTTTTGTTTATTACTTTTTTTTTTAATTCTGAGAATCATAAAAAAGTCATCAATGTTTTTGATCTTTTTGGATTTTTCGTTAGTTAAAATTTTCTTTTTTTAAACGTGTCATAAAGCCTGTTAAAATATCTTTTTAATGATACCAAGATCATGTAAATCGGTTCAGCCGATTCTGAGTTATTGTAGTTTTAATGGAGCTCTTTTCGACCATTTTCGCGTTTTTTCGAAAACTTTCAAACTGTCCCACGCCCAAAAAATCGCAAAAAAGTCATTTCTAAAAATGAGAGTTTGTTTGTATTGATCAAATTTAGCTATGAACAAAATTTCATCGATATCTGAGGTGGTCGAGTTCAAAATTTCAGTTTTATCTCGATTTTTAAATCAAATTCATCATATAGAGATTATTTATACTTTGGTCTTTTATTTACAATGTTTTTTTTACAAATTTTACCACAAACTTTATTTTGTTTTAACATATATTGCGTTGCTATTAAGGCTGTTCTTTTCTTAGTTTGGTGGAAAAGCTCCGATGATGTAACGATGAAGATGGTAAAGATACTGGCTACTTGTAAAAACGGGTTTACACTGATAAATGCTCAATGTGTAAATAATAAAATCGATGAGTTCAGACTTGTTTTCGAAAACTCAAACATTGACATTGTTTGTGTTTCCGAAACTTGGCTCCACCTTATTTGCCTAAATGGTTACAAAGTTTTTAAAGCTGATAGAGATGATAAAGCAGGTGTTGTAGCTATTTATATAAAGAATTACATTCCATGTAAATTTTACCTTAAATCGCCAAACTCGTTAATCATCAATAATAGTTAACCAATCAAGAAAATAAATAAGAGAAAAACGAATAAAGTCGTCAGAACAGAAAAAAGGGAGAATATTTTTATCGAAGTTTTGTCGCACAGTGCTGCGTACTACTCTAGATGTTTTTGTGACGCAATCGATCCCAAGCAGACATGGAAAACCATCCGTGAAATTGGCATTGGAAATAAAGATAAGACCATTTGCCAAACAGATGCTAATGAGCTTAATAATGTTTTTTACAAACATACCCAACAAATAATAGATTTTACAATTTTCCAGCCGTAAATAGCTCCGACGGAGATAATCTGCTTGAATTTTCTTGCATTAGTCAGTTTGATGTCTACTTATGTTTTTCATTAATTAAATCGAATACAGTGCGCTACGATGATATGCACCCAAAGTTCATAAAAATACTTTTGCCATATGTCACCCTTTTGTTCAACACTATTATTATGTCCAGCACTTTATCGTCAAAATGGAAACACGCCAAACTAATAACTTTGCCAAAATCTACCTCGGAATTTAGGGCAATAGCTGCTTTATATTTCCTTCCAAAAGTATTAGAGAAGCTTTTACATGATCACATAAATTTATTTATTATTGAAAATTCTTTGTTAACTAATATGCAATTGTAGAAAGTTCTGAAAATATTCGACGTAAATGGTAAAATAAACTTTTTGGTGCTGCTTGATTATTCAAAGGCATTTGATACGGTAGATCACATGATCTGCCTGAAATTACGACATGTTTTTAAATTCTCTTCACTATCAACGAATCTTGTATCTTCATATCTTACCGATCGTACGCAAGCTGTTTACGTAAATAATACATTGTCTAACCCTCTAAACGTTTCTAGAGGAGTGCCTCAAGGGTCTATTCTTGGCCCACTGCTATTTTCAATGTATGCTTATGATTTGCCAAAACGAACTTCCAACTTTAAATTCCATATGTACGCAGATGATGTCCAACTTTATTTAAGTAGCGCATTTCACTCTATTGCTAGTAAAATTACTTTACTTTATGAAGATTTACGTAAAATGTAAATGGCCTCTGTCTTAAACCTAAAAATTCAAAGTTTATGATAATTCATAAAATAACTGTTGATCCCGTTTTATATGATGATGTAATAAATGGTGAAAAAATTAAGCTTGTAAGTGCAGCAAAAAATCTTGAACTTATTTTAATAACAATTTAACATGGACTAATCATGTCAATACACCAGTTGGTCAAACTTATATAAAGCTTGAGGTCACTTTGGTCGTCACAATACTTTACTCCATTGAGAATAAGAGTATTTATTTCTAAATCTTACTTGATTCCTGGTCTAATTTATGGATGTGAGCTCGTGCGAATATACCTTTCGTACCAGACACGTTTTACTCACATTGTTGTGAGATTGTGTGTGAGTATTCACCGATGGTGTCACTAATTTGCTTGCTGAAGCAATTTAATAGAGCCATACAATAAAAGAAAGGAATGCGATCGTCCCTTTGTAGCATTGCCCAGTTCAGTTTGTGTTGATTTGATCATTTATCACCAGCATATGGTTGTTAAGATGCGACTCTAATCCACACTATTCCATAGTTGCGCATATATTTTGCACGTTGAGTGTAAGCTTGATGTCTGACTCTAATTTATATCTTGGGCATGGCATACTTTTTGCTTTATTTATCGCACGTTCAATTATATCAAAAGCAAGTGCGGGCAGAAGTTATTTGCTTTTCACTAAATCTCTAGCTTTTCGCTAGATAATTTGATTGCGCTAGACGCAATCAAATTATCAGAAAATCAAATTATAAGAAAATCCGGCAATTGCTGTACTATTTTGGTAGGTGTTTATGAAAGTGGGCCATTCATCAGGGTCACCATTACAAGTGGGCGTGGAATAGAGCGTCTGGCTGCTAGCTGACTAAAATTGAGATAATATTTTATATTTTTGTTCTAAGATCTTACTCTCCTCTTCCAAACGTTCAACTTGTAATTTTGTTTGCCTTTGCAAATTACTAAAATTACTTTGAACAATTGTTGCATTATTAACGTTGTAATTCATTTGTTGTTGAAATCTTGTATTAATTGTTGTAGTTGGTTGTGCTGCGTATACGTACGTAGGAGCTGTTGTGTCAAATATGGATGTAATAGTTATAGCGCAAAACACGGGCATCCAAGCTGCAACGTTGATCAACTATGATTCGTTGTTACATTTCACCATCATTTTATATGTATATTTATTTTCATGATTATTTTATAAAAAATACTAAAATTTTAAAGAAGTGATGGTTTTGGAACGCGAAAATAAAAATGATTTTCCATAGCACTCTTTAGTTTAAAATAAATTCATTTATTTATTTAATTCTTTAAATTCATATGTATCATGGTTTTGATAAATTATAATAATGAAACTTCACTTATTTGAGAGCGCTTTTAAATTTTAGTATTTCATGCCAATGATGCTAAAAAACAACTGGATATTTTTAATTTTTCTGTATAACAAGTAAATATTTATATTTTTGCTTTGCTTGATGTAGATAGAGTAAAAGTTAACTCTCTTTATATAAAGAATAACGTTACTGACTGACTAACTGTCTCACTCATTCAACATCTCCCAGTCCAAACTGCAGGAGGTAAGAAGCCGAAATTTGGTATGTAGGTTTCCCCCTCCGGCGTAGACATCCACTAAGACGCGGTTTTCGGCCTGCTCAAACCTCTTTAGCTAGAAACCAGAAATTTGAAATATGTCCTCCTGGGAGTATATGCTAACTCCTTGATAAGGTACATTTTAGAATTTTGGACAGTGTGGTTATAAAAATTGGGGTTTAAAGGGCGAAAAGTCTCCTTCTTTATGGCCTGCCCAAACCGTTGCACTTAGGAAGTTGAAATTTGGTATGCAGGCTCGTTCCCCAGTGTAGATAACATCTAAGACGTGATTTTTGGAACATCCAAAGGGGAGGGCCAAAAAAAAGGTAAAATTTTACCCTTGATGGCCTGCCAAACCGCTAGAGCTGGGAAGTTGAAATTTGGAATATTTGTTCATTCTTCAATATAATCTTCTTGATGCAAAATAAATTGGACTCGATCGTTTGAGATGCCTATGACATTACCTGTTTCACTTACTTTTGCTCTTCGATCGTCTATTACCATATCATGTACTTTAGATATGATTTCTGTAGCTGCAGTTTTTGGACGTCCACTTCATGACTTGTTTTCAATGCTTGTACGACCACGTTTAAGTTCAGCAACCCAAATTTTTACTGTTGCATATGAAAAAGCACTTTCACCTAACATATTCACCATGTTATGAATTTCTAGTCCCGGTAAATATTTACTGACACTACGATTTTATATTTTTCTTTGAGCAGCTATACTATACGAATGAGTTCCCAGATGGAAAAGAAATTTAACATGTATTCATATGACAGATGGAAGTTTCCAATACACTTAAAGTTTTTGCTGCTTATATTGCCATCTCTGTGTCAGACTTATAGGCTTTTTCCACTGTAAGTTTAATCCACTTCGATCATCCAAACCAATTCAAATAACTTTTTTGTTTTGTTCATCATTACGACGACCTGCACATTCAGCACTTGTAGGGAAATGTTTTTAAATTCAGATAAGCTTTTTTATTACTGAAAACGAAGGATAAATGCCCAACTATATTAAGCGAAGTTGAGTTAAGGAAACGAACGATACCATGCAAACACATTAGAGTCCCCATATATAGCTTAATGAAATTTCGAAACTCATCGTACCCAACCTAAGCAAGTTAAAAAAGATGTCAAAAAGTTATGTGGAAATAAAAAATAACAATGACAGTTTTGTAACGGTATTTTGGGGTTAGTATTTACTGACGACTAGTCCAGGTTGGTCCAGGTCCCACATCGTGGACAAAAAGGGGGTAAATCTCCCCCTTAACGGCCTGCCCACACCGAAATAGCTACAAATCTGAAATTAGAAATATGTATTACCTGGAGTATGGACTAACTCACTAATAAGCTACATTTTAAAAGGGTGAAATGCCCCCCCCGTAACGGCCTGCCCAAACCACAGGACCTAGGAAGTTGAAATTTGGTATGCGGGTTCCTTCTTCCAGTTTAGCCAACAGCTAAGACGGGGTTTTTGGAAAATCTAACGGGGATGGGCAAACAATGGGAAATACTCCCCCTTGACGACTTGTCAAAACCGCTGCAGCTAGAAAGTTGAAATTTGGTACATAGGTTCCCCCTCCGGCGTAGACATCCACCCAAGAGGTATTTTTGTTAATTCCTACGGGGAGGGGCAACAAGGGGAAAGGTTTCCCCCTGAACGGCCTGCCCAAACTGCTGAAAATAGAAAGTTGGAATGCAGGTTCCTTCAGTGTATATAGCAGCTAAAGCGTGGATTAGAAAATCCAACGCGGAGGGGGAAAAAGCAGAAAATTCTCCCTCGGTACATAGGTTCCTTCTACAATGTAAATGTGCATATATGCAAATATGCAAAGGTGAAAATTTGATTGCTTGATGGTTTGATTGATGGATCGATGATTTGATGGGGTGATAACTTGATGGATGCAAATATGTAAATGTGCACATGTGTAAATGGGCAAATGTTAAAATGTGTAAATATGAACATATGTTTAATAAACATATTTATAAACATTTTATAAACATATTTAATAAACATTGTTTATACGGTGGTCAAAAAAACTATTCGACATGTACTAACAAATTTATATTTTTATCAATAAAAAACGATAGACTTTATTTTAACAACAAGAACTTAGAGACCGCTTTATTAAGGAACTTAGAATTATATTCAATACAAAAAATGAGATCTCGAAATTAACTAATAAAAAAAAATTCGTTACTAAAAACTTAAATAAAGAAACTCAAACAAAAAAAGTATCAGACATTGCTAATATTCCTATAATATAATGTGGTTGTTGTTATTTTAAAAGCGAGTTGCCTTTCCTTTGCAACGCATAACTTCTTTTAAACGGTCTGCCAATAATTTTGTATACTCAGCATCGATTTTTTTCCATTCCTCCTTCAGGATTTGTTTCATCTGGTTTTTATTTATAAAATCACGAGTTCTTATTTTTTTTCAAGTGGCCCCAGAGGTGTTCAATGGGGTTAAGATCTGGGGACTGTGACGGCGTTTTTATTATTTTTAAAGAATTATACAGTAGTCAAAGCTTTGTATTGATAGCACAATGCTTAATCTTAGTAAAACTGGAATCTGTTCGCCAACCAGTTTTTCTGCGCTGGGTGGCAAATTTTGCTTAAGAAGGTTAATATATTGTCGATGATCCATGATACCATCAATAAATGCTAAATTGCCCACTCCTGAAGCCGCCATACATCCCCACACCATAACACCACCACCCCCGTGTTTTACAGTTGGTACCATGTTTCTTTCTTCTAACTTTGTATTTGGTTTGCGATACACTAAAACCCTTCCATCACAACCAAAAAGGATACATTTGCTTTCATCTGCAAAAATTAATTTCATCCAGAACTACGGAGGCTTGTTCACATGCTCTTTTGCGAAATCTAGTCTTAATTTACTGTTTTTCGTAAAAACGTGTGGCTTCTTCCTGGCTGATCTTGCATGAAAATCGTGTTTTTAAGCCATTGCTTATTGTTTGCGAAGTAACTGATATGTGTAAGTATTCCTCAGTATTATTGGCTAAAGTAGATGCATTAATTTTTGGATTTTTTTCACTTCACGCACTATTCGTCGCTCATCTGATTCCGTAAGCTTACAAGGACGCCCACTTCTGGTGTTGTTTATAACAGTATTTTCAGTTTCATATTTTTTTATGATATAGTGTACGGTAGTTCTTGATTTTTGAACGATAAAATGATGAATTATTAAATTTCTTACATCGACAGAAGTTTACTGCCCCTTACGTACCATCATTGCGATAAATTGCAAAGAAATGACAAGAAAGTGTGCTAAATCATAAACTTGAATCCTAACCGTGTTATTAGTAACAACAACATAGTAGTAAAAAATACATGAGAACAAGAAAAAATAATGCTTGTCGAAAACAACGTGATATCATGTTCAAAAATCGTAAGCATAATAACGTTTTGATGGAATTTAAGAAAATAACTTTTAAAGTCGAATAGTTTTTTTTTGGGGTTTTTGGAAATTCTTTCGGGGAAGAGCAAATCGGAAAAACTCCCTTTTCACGGCCAGCCGAAAATTAAAATATGTTTTTCTTGGAGTTTGTGCTAACTCTTTGAAAAACTACATTTTATAGTTTTGGCCAGTGGCGTGGTAAAAATAGGCATTTAAAGGGTGTAAAGTTTTCCCTTAACGGTCTGCTCATTGGACCTAGGAAGTTGAAATTTAGTATGCAGGCTCCTTCTACAGTGTAGTTAACAGTTAAGACGTAAATTTTGTAAAATCCAACGGGGGGCAGAAAAGGGGAAATCCTCAACCTTGACGTCCTACCAAAACCGCTGGAGCTGGGAAGTTGAAATTTGGTACATAGGTTCCTCCTCTGGCGTAGACATTACCCTTGGTTGGATTTTTGGAAATGTCTACAGGAGAGGCAAAAAGGTGAAAAGTCTCCTAAAATGTGAAATATGTATTACCTGGAGTATGGGCTAACTCATTATTGAGGTACTGTAGCATGAATTACGAGTACATGCGTTATTACCGACAAGAATATTTTTGGTTATTAAAGTATTAAATGATCATATTACACAATGATCAACACTGTTTGCATTGTACAACCGACTGCAGTGGTTACAGTAATCTAAGCTGAAAATAATCAAACTAGTATAACATCTACTGTAAACATTAATAAACAGTCAGCCCTTGTGGTGTTGTACACTCGTCGTTGATTCACATATAACAAATCTAACCAGAGGTATTCTGTCCATTATAATTGCTAAATAAGCATTTATTTACTATAAATTGAAAGTGATTTTGTTTAATAAAGATATTCTTTGCTTATCACACTAGGGAGCGATAACGCCGCTCTTTGCAAAGAAAAAGGAAAATAAATAAAAGTATTTTATTTATTTCACAGTACATCTTAGAATTTTGGCTAGGGCATGGTAAAAATTAGGCACTCCGGATTGCCCGTTTTCTACTCTAACAACGCAGTGAGCTTTGCCCGCTAGTATAATATATAAATTAAATTGTAGCTTTAACTACCAAACCCACTTATTAAGTAACGGCGGTAAAAGTTTCGATAAGTACTACGAGTAACTGTACACGAGAAGTGTTGCACTCTGCAATACAAACAGATTTTCTTCTGTGTAAGGTGCTTATTTTGTATTTTAAGTAAAGCGTTGCGTTATTTATGTATATTTTCTTAAAAAAATAATTTACATATAAATAACGCAACGCCTCACATATGTTAAATAAATAGATTATTAAGGCATACATATATTTCATATTAAATATTTTTTATAGAGAAAGGAAACAAGCCTGAACCATCTTTCGTCTGAAATCGATATATGATTTTATAGAAAACCCCTAGTGTATACCCTCTTTGATAATTTAACCGAGATTGGCATATAAAACAGCTTTCAAATAGTGTTATTTTGTTCAAAGTGGTTGAAATTTCGTATGAGAACTTCTAAAATGTGTATTGTAGTCCAATATTTTCCTTTTAAGTATTTTCTTCTGTTCGAGGCCGGGTTGTTAACATACGACCTCGTATATGTACAACTTATAACTCTAGTCGCACCTATAAAACAGCTGATACCTAACAAACTTAGACCTGAAAAACCAAAAAATTCTGTAACAAAAATCTCATTTAATAAGTCATTTGTACTCATTGGTGTTTTATTTTTTTAGATCGAAAGCTCTTTAGTACAATCGATTTACTGCAAAAATAGACAATGGAACAATAGTGGATGCCATATAGTATTCATTGTTTTATTTAATTTTTGTACACAAACTTTTTTAACCCCTTAAATTTATTTGGATGGAAATGAGGCTATAGATATAAAATGAATTAAATTAGCGTTTTAATTTTGGAAAAAAAATGTGAAACAACAACGAATACAAACGTTGAATTATATTTACAATTCCCTCATACCTATTTTATGTTTTTGTAGATCACCCAAATTGTTACTTGCCGTCTACACGAGAAATAAAATTAATGTTAAAACACGAAAAGTGCAAGCAAAACTATGTTTCATATTTTAATATTGATTTTGTGTCTCGTGAAGACTTCGTGTCAAGAACCTCACGTATCACCTGTTTTAGAGGTGTCGTTAAAATTATGATACACAGTGTAAATTAAATATCGACTTCTACGTTAACTTATTTAGGAAACCAGAAATTTTAAAGGGAATTTATGCAATGGGCTTTAACGCCCCATCAAAAATTCAAGAAAATGCCTTGCCAATATTATTGGCTGATCCTCCACAAAATATGATTGCACAAAGTCAATCCGGAACTGGCAAAACAGCGGCTTTCGTTCTAGCAATGTTGAGCAGAGTTGATACAAAATTGGATTATCCACAGGTAATTTGATTTAACTACAGTCCGTTAAAAATTTTAAATTTTGTTGCTCAATTTATCCATAAACTTATAAAAATCTTAAAATAATTTTGAACTACTAATGCCCGTAGTTTCAAGCAATAGACACCTACCAGTGCTAAAATATCTATTGGTTTTTGTTCGTCTGAAATTACAGGCATTAGTAGATTATACCTACCCATCAAAAAAGAACACTCCACTACAATATGAATAGCTTTTAGTGAACATACAACCTCACTGCCTTACTCGATAACATGAGACATAACATTAATGTTAAGACACTAAAAATATATGGAAAACAATAACAACAAGTAAAAAATTATTGCTTTATATGTATTTTTCACGTTTTGACATTAATTTTATGTCTCATGTAGACTTAAAGTTAAAAACAACAACATATAATAAACAGATCAGCATTGTAAAATAAAATGGTACATGAGGTGTATGGTATACAACTGGCTTGATGACTCTGTGTATATGTGTTTTTATAAGGGCCATCAAAAGAGCATTACGTGATCAAATGCTGCACATGCAAAAATTCTTGATCGTCTCCAGGTCGCAAAAGTTTGACTTCCAATGCTTCGAGGGTGGGCCAATAAGTCTCCACCGAGCCATTTTTTTAGGTTTGGAAATAGTCACTGGGGTCTAAATCCGGAGAATAAGGCGAATGAGGGGGCAATTCGTAGTTTACTTCATGGATTTTTGTCATGGAAATTAAGCTGTCACGATTTCGTTGGTGGTAGATTGTGAGCAAACGCGGAAAGCTTTCTCATACCCAAGTGATCGTTCAAAATTGAAACCACTGTGCTATGTGAGATGCCTATGTCTTCCACAATCCATCGCACATTTAATATCCGATCGGCCAACACCATATCGTGAATTTTTTCAATTGTTTTGGGTGTAGAAAATCTTGAGGACGATTTTAACAAAACTTGTCGTTGTCGACGCTAGAGAGGTATAGCTTTTTAAGGATACCAAAAAAAAATGTCATCCCAAAGTCAAAATTTAAAACATTTGTTTTTATTTCTTTTCACCTTTTTGTTTTAAAATTATTAGGAATGATTACAGATAATAATTTAAAAATTTTAAGCTAAAGTCAACAACACATATAACGGAAAAATTAACTGCATCATTTAAGCTGTGAGGGGAAATTATGTACATAATATTGTTTTTCACATTCCAGAGAGTTCAATGCACATTTTTGTTGTTTTTTATTGAATATAAATAAAACACTATTATTAACAAACCTACATACTTTGTTTTTTATTTTGAGAACAAAAAATTTAATTATATAACAGTTTTTAAAAAATATTTAACTTTATCAAATAAGCTGTGAGCCACTGTACTTGAAAGTGCATTGGGCTAATGATGGCAGTCAAAAATGTATTTTTCTATCATGATAAAATAACCTTTCCCTGACGATTTTGCACATAATACTGAACATAAAAAATTTTTCTACAAAAGATTACTTCCGTATTGCAAACGTAGCACAGTGCGCTGTCCCCTTATAACGAGTAGACAAAAATAGAAGAAGTGTTCGTAGGTTACTGAAATTTGGTACGCGATTTTAGTTTGAGTAAATTTGAATATAAATGAAATTTTAGGAAAATTGGTGCAAGGAGACGCCTAACTCTGATATATTCTGAAGTTTAAAAATGTGTACCTGTCATATATCATTTTTTAAAACTAAAAATTAATTACACTCTAATAAGTTTCTGTTGAAATTTACCCAACTTATAGTAGGAAACTGTACTCCTACTAAGTTGGGTAAATTTACTCTGTGTGCGTAAACGAATTGGTAATTTCACATTGAAAGTGCGTAAAAATGTAATGAAATTTTATAAATAATTCGCAAATTTACTAAAATTGTGCGTAAAAAACCTATTTGAAAGGTAAATATACGCAAAAAATGTCTAAAGCTGCATTAATATATGCGTAAAAGTATAAAAAATGCATATGTTTACAAACGCAATGGTTTAATTTAAACTGTACATAAACAATTTTTTTAAAAAGATTTATTTATTTTTTACATACATATGTTTTAATAATAATGAAAGATAAATATAATACATAATACATTCCGAATGGGCATATGCAGTGATGGTCATCTTTAAATTGAATTGTAGTATGCGACTTTATTGTATCCTCTTCTCCGTTTTTAAAAGCAACCTTTCTAGTTATAAAGATTTTTATTTTAAATTGCATTTCACTTTTTTTGTATAGACGTTTAAGTGTTTTTGGAATTTGACCAAATCTTTTAATATAAATTGCCACAAACATATTTATACACTTTTTTTATAATTTTAAAAAATTATTATTTTTTTAGCTTTTTTTTTTGTAATATTTTCCAATTTTAAAATGTCAAAATATTTATTACCATTCTAAGATAGTATAATTACAAATTTGTGCGTAAAATTTTTATTTAACAAATGAATACTAATTTTAGGCACAAAGTGTTTAATTTTAAACGCATTATGTCTAATAATAATGTTTGTGTGTATTATTGTATATGAAAGTGAGTACAAAATATTTTTACGCATTTTGTGTATATATTTACCGAATTTTCGTAATATTACATAAAACTTTACCTATTTTATTCTAGTAAATTCACAAACATTTTTAAGAGTGTAGTATATTCTTTTATTATAAGTCTTTTAAAAAATATAAACAAATTAATTAACAAAATAATGCTTTTAATTTAATTATAACAAATAACTAAATAGTATTTTTAATAAAATAAGTTTTTATTTATATCGGGCTTTTATAAAAATCAAACTTGAATTTTAAAATTTCTTTCGTATATGCACAGTTTGAAAATTTTTGAAATAAAAAGTGATTTTTTGTTTATAAAGGGTGATGTTTTGCTATTTGGTTTTTCAGTGTAAAAAAAGATTCGTCCAAAATGCTGAAAAAACTGTCAAAATTGGAGCTCACGGACCACCTACGGCTTAGCCTCGGGTAACATTAAATGAAATAATCTTTAAAAACTAAATGACAGGCATTCATTTATCGCCTCAAATAAATATTTCATTCACTTTTGCAAATTTTCAGTGTTTTATTAAATTTTCAAAACCCAAATGGTTAAAAAATCACCCTGCCGACAAGCGGGGCACCCGGTGGGTTAAACTAAATCACTACGCTGATGATTCCAATGGCCCTAATTATTTTTCTAGGTTAGCTCTTAAAAAAAAGTTTGCAAGTTGAAAAATTTTAGTTTTTATAATAACCAGACGAAACTTGATATATAAGCTTGTATTGGATCATTTCGCCTCAGTTATTTTACATTTTTTGTAATCCTTGTGCCATTTTTGGACCTTGTTCATACAAAACATTCCAAAAAAAATTACACTTAAAAGTCTGAGAAATCGTTAAAAACTGCTTTATATTTGGTTTATTTCTTAACTGTTTTTTTTTTAACTAATTTTTTCATATATTCGGAAACTTTTATTTTATATAATGTATCGTGTTTTTTCAAAAAATCTATATCAAATAAAAAAAAAAAAAGAATTTAAAAAGAATGAATTTTTTCCTACCCTGATCCCTGATACCCTAATTTAATGGCACATTTGATTAGTACCCACTTTTGAATATTGACATATTTTTAATAATTGTGATAGATTGCGCCGATTATCTAGTGTTTGAACTAAATAAATGGTTCCTACTACTGTACACAATTAATAAATTTTAAATTTTATTTTAAAAGTTGATTTGAAATACCAATAATTGGATAATATGTAGGATAGTTTTTTGTTCCTTTTCCCTCTTTTTTATTTCTTAATGCAATATTTCAGCATTATTAATTGATTATAGGTAATTCTAAATAAAATTTTTTTCCTAAGAAATACATTTTAATGGTCTTAATCGAATTCCAACCAATCATTTCTCTGGGTGTTTTATTTAATATGACATTGAATATGTATGATTTAGTTTTAGAAATATCAATTTGGAAAACAAATTAATTTTCAATTATTTTAATATAGCCCTTAATTTTGTGTTTTACATTAAATTTTACAAGTGCATAATTTAACTACGAAGAAAAAATTTAAAAAAAAAATGAAAATAAGTGTGTATCATGAAAAAAGTATCACGAAGCGTATCATGAAAATTTTCACCACCAGTCTCATTAATTTTTGCATTTCGTGGTATATGAAAATAAAATGTGTTATTTCATGTTTCAAAGGAGAACATGTGTAAATTTAAATTTTCATAACATGAATAAGAATAAAACAAGTAAAAAAGGGCTAAATTCGGCTGTGCCGAATCTTTGAATACCCTCCACCATAGGGGCTGAAGATGATATACGTATATACTAAATTTTGCATGAACTGTAATATGAATTTGTTTTGTCAATTTATGTAACGAACTTTTGTTATTTAGTTTTAGTAATGTTATTTATTTAGTTTTAGCAATGTTATTTACAGAGGTCTGCTCTGTTAGCGACTTTAACATTGTTGATTTTTACGTTAACTTAGTTATCAGAGTAACACACATATAGCTCTTCTCATAGTATGTAAGACAATAAATGTAATCGAACAATAAGAAGACTTAATAACATTTTTACTTACTTAACAGAAAAAAAATAGATACAGAAAATTTGTACAAATTTGTATGGACAATTTAGAGGTACCTTCACATTTTCACTCATAACTTTTGAACCGCTTGACCGATTTTGCTCATTTTAAATACCAAACTGCTCGGGAGGATGTTAAATAATCTGGGTAAAAATAGGCACCCCCGCTTGCGTCTTCGCGTCGTGATCGCCATTTCAACAGACAGACAGGCGGACATCGCTAAATCGTCTTAAAATTGCATAAGGATCACGAATATATATACTTTATAGGGTCTTAAACCTATATTTCGACATATTACAAACGGAATGACAAACTGATATATACCCTCACCATATATGGATGGTGGAGGGTTTAAAAGCATGAGACACAATATACCACAATGAGAAAATGAATTGTGTGCGTAAGAAGAAATTAACATAAATGAAAAATAAAACACATTGATTATATTTCATTCATGTATAAGTGATACATGAAAGAAGTAAAATGAGCACTTCGTGGTGTGCAAATACGAACTCTGGGTAAGATTTATAGTGTGTACAACGTGCATATCCCGTTTAAATAAATGGAAGAAAAATACGGAGACGCCATGACATTTGGTGTTCCAATGATTTGGAAGGTGAGTGTTATACGTGCATAAATCATATAGCCGGTATGAACAGAAGAAAAAGTGGTTCTACATCATGCACTGCAACAACATATGCTCAATTTTCGCTGCCACATTCTAATGAAATTCCAGTTCCGGATAGCCAAATACCAACAGTAGATATTCCCTCATCATTTCAATCTATTCAAACCTGTGGAGCGGCTGTATCAATATATCATCCGTCAAACACCACGATTCCATGCACTCACAATGAAATCACTGAGATGAGAATCTTCTGGGTATAATGGTACGCGCCTAAAATTGTCGCAAAGACAGAGCATTCTCTTGGCAAAATGTTTAAAACAAGCTGGTATTTTGCACCAAATGTACAAATATACGGGCCAATCAATCGCCATCGTCGACTTAATACATTTTTTGGATCTATTGAGAATAATTGTCTCGCGTATTGTACTGACATCCGTAGCTTGGTTCTAACAATGCAAAATGAATATAATCCTGGAGATTTGCGATTATTCATTGATTCGTTCAAAAGTAGCTTTAAAGCAGTTTTGCTACATGTCACTCAATTGAAAAGTTCTATTCCTAGAGCACTAAAATTAGTTAAAACTTTAATTGTACCCTTTATTACCTATAGGTCTAACGCATATGGTAATCTTGACGCAATGTCGAAGAGTAAATTGCAAATTGTTATTAATAATTGCGCAAGATATATTTTCAATAAAAGGAAATACGATCGAATATCCCAATATTCTTTACAGATTTTGGGGTGTTAACTACATTAGAAATGATATCTTTTTACACAAAATTTTTTATAAACGACAACCAGACTATTTATGCAATAGGTTGACAATTGGAAACTCTACACGCACGTGCAACATTGTTCTATATAATTATACATATCTGTCCTCTTCTAGAATGTTTTTTGTCAGTACTGTAAACCTATGGAATAGTTTACCACATAATCTCAAAACCGAATCACGTGTGTTGATTTTCAAAATGGCAGTTATAAAACATTATAATAGATTGTTTAATTTTTAATATATTTTTTTCTATTTGACATTTTAATTTCTTTTTAATTTTTAAATATTTCTTTATTAAATTATTTTTCTTTATTTAAATTTTATAGCTATGTTTGCTTAGTTTTAGGTCTAAAAATATATCTTATATTGTATAAAATTTACAATGTTTGGGATACTGTTAATAGACTTAAAGTCTTATTTGTACCAAAATTATATTGAAAATAAAATATTTAATTATTAATAAGCTCAAAAACTGAAGAGGCACACATCAATGAAAAAAAAAAAAATAATGTAGTTAATTAAATATGAAGACTACAAGTGGAAAATTTGCCCAGATTTAAAAGTTGTGGCTCTTTTACGAAGCTACACCAAAAATATGTGCTTATGGAATACCCAGCAAAACCACACATTACCAAATAATGTGTAAAGTAATGTGTAGCCATAGGGGCTCATGGATTACTTTACACCTTACTTCACTGATGAATTTTACAGGCGATGAGCCTCAAAGTAATGTATATACCCATTACTTTAGAGGTGATAATGTAAGGGGTTACTTATATGGTTACGAGAATGGAAAAAGTAATGTGTCTAGAAATAGATTTTTAAAAAAGAGGAATTTTTATTAAAAAAAGTACTACAAATATTTTAAACGTTATTAAAAATAATGTGGTCATGATGGAAATCGAACCACAAAAATTTTTTAAATAGAACAAAAACGGTTTTAGATATCAATGAAATTCTTTATTCCTGTAAAAGTACGTTCGATGCCATTATGTATGGAACTCGATTTCTTTTGCATGGCCACCACGGGCACGCTTGCAGAAGTCCAGACGCTGAACCCAATTTTCGACGGTTTTCAAGCATAAATCAGACGATACTGCTGCAATTTCACGTTCGATATTCGTACGAAGTTCATCAATCGTCGCTGGCTTGTTGGCATAGACCATAGACTTGACGTAGCCCCACAAGAAATAGTCTAACGGCGTCAAATCGCACGACCGAGGCGGCCAATCGACTGGACCATTTCGTGAGATAAAACGTTCTCCAAACTTGGTTTCCAATAAATTGATTGTGACATTCGCTGTGTGGATTGTGGCGCCGTCCTGTTAGAACCACAAGTCCATATCATCCAATTGGGGTCAAAAATATTCGGTTATCATTGAACGGTAGCGATTCCCATTCACAGTAACGTGCCGGCCTTGATCATCACGGAAGAAGTACGGCCCAATGACGCCGCCGGCCCATAAACCGCACCAAACCGCAATTTTTTCGGGATGCAATGATGACTCATGGAGTACGTGTGGATTGCTGTCTGACCAATAACGCATATTTTGTTTATTGACGAAGTCATTCAGCCAGAAATGAGCCTCATCGCTGAAGATGATTTTTCGGTGAAAATCCGAATCACAGAGATGCTCAACGCTTGAGAACGACGTGTGAGAGACACTTTGGGCTTTCTTCAACTGAAGCCTCAGCAGCAGCAATATTCTCGACACAACGGGCACTTCTTTGTCTCACTGGCACGGGAACATTTTGTACTGTGCCCGTGGATTCAAAATTTTCCACTAGACGCTCAATTGTTGATCTGCTAGGACGATTATGACGACCATAAATTGGACGTAGCGCTCTTAACGTTGAGGCCACTGATTTCGAAATTCGGTAGTAAATTTTAATAATTTCGACTCGTTGTTGGCTCGTATATCTTTCCATCATGAAATGGCAAACCTTACTGAAGAGAAATGTCAAAAGAGCGGCAAGAAATATGGCGTCGTTTGCTGTCCCTGTCGCTCTACTTTTGTTGCGTCCCTGTTGAAAAACCCGTTATTTGATTGCTTTAAACTTAAATGAATTGTTGCGCTTCGTTTTTTTGCTTACAAAAAACACAAAGTAATGTATCTAAAAATAGATTTTCAAAAATATTTCAATTATTACTTTACATTTATAAATCATATATTACGTAATCAATAATCAGTAACTTATTAATTTATGCTTGCAAATAATGAAAAATGTAACGAGCTATCATTACAAGGTATCGCAGGAGAATATCGCACCCATTACCAAAGTTTTGTTGGGTATGCGTTTTGATGGCGACCAGTACAATTCACGGAATTGGCCTTTACGTAAAAAATCAGAATGCAAAGAAAAAATCTTGAATTTCCTCTTGTTGCGATAGGAAAAGTTTTGCTTCCTCCACTCCACATAAAACTGGAAATTGTAAAAAAAAAAATTATAAAAGTATTGAACACAGATGGGAATACTTTTACCGAATTGCGCCGAATTTTCCCACAGTTAAGCGGTTAAGCAGCAGCATGAAAGTAAAAGAAGATATGAACTCTAAACTACTTTTTAAATCAAACTTATGTTTCATATCATGGACCGGACATTCTTCGTCTAATGAAGGACCAACAATTTGAAGTTGCATTGAATGATATCAAGAATTGATAATATGCTAACCGCATCTCAAAAATTAAACATCAGAATGTCATTGAAATACATTTTTTGCACTGTCATGCAGAAAAATTTAAAGAACAATCACCAGCCGAGTCTGATGAACTTGACGAGAGATTTAGCCAAGTGATATCCAGACTGGAACACTGGCATAGTTGCAAAAAACTTGATTTGTTGTAACTTGCAGGAGGAAGAAGAATAAATTTCTAAATAACAACATTAAATTTAACAACAAAAATACATGTTTTAATTTTTGAATAAGAAATAAATAGTAAATTTAAATTTTTCTAAAATTTTAGTTTTAAATACATGTATTTAATATTTCCTAAATTAAAAAAAGGAGAATGAAAATAGAGTTGGACTGAAACATTACTACCTAATTATATAAATTTTACATTGCGAGCTTACCATTTACTTGGGCTAAGAAATTTTCTATGAACATTTCTTACTTACCCAAATGCTTTTCCAAAGTAAATGCTTAGTTTACACTAAAATTGACTCTTAGATTCTAAATTATAAAATAAACCTTTTTAAAAGATAAACTTGAAATGTTTTATTGTTAAATTTCTATTTTTTTTTGTTTTCAATTATGTTTGTCATTGGTCCGATGCAAGCTTATTTAGTTTTGTCTGGTTATTATAAAAAATAAAATTTTTCATCTCTCTAATTTTTTTAAAATCTAATCCAGAAAACGGTTAGCGCCATTAGATTCAGCGTGGTTGATTTAGTTTAACCTATCGAGTGCCCGCTTGTCGATTTTTTCAACTAATGATTTTTAACATTTTTTAAAAAAAGGTATGGAAAAAAGTACTCAAGTTTTTATCCCTGGTATGTTTATTTATTTTTGTTATTAATGCTGGTAACAGTATCATATTATTTCCATCAATTAGTCTGTTACTGATGTATAAAATCAGTTAACGTTTGACTTTATTATTAAAAGTTATTTTTAATACTGCTGTGTTGTTGCTCAAATTTTACATTTATAAGAAATAATGTTGTTTGTTTAATATTTTTTGAAAATATTATAGAAACATTTCTTAAATTTTCTAATTACTCAAATTATTATTATACTGTTGTGTATAAAAACAAGTAAAAAAGGGCTAAATTCGGCTGTGCCGAATCTTTGAATACCCTCCACCAAAGGGGATGAAGATGATATACGTATATACTAAATTTTGCATGAACTGTAATATGAATATGTTTTGTTAATTTATGTAACGAACTTTTGTTATTTAGTTTTAGCAATGTTATTTACAGAGGTTGCTCTTTTAGCGACTTTAACATTGTTCATTTTTACGTTAACTTAGTTATCATAGTATGTAAAACAATAAATGTAATCGAACAATAAGAAGACTTAATAACATTTTTACTTACTTAACAGAAAAAAAAATAGATACAGAAAAATTGTACAAATTTGTATGGAAAATTTAGAGGTACCTTCACATTTTCACTCATAACTTTTGAACCGCTTGACCGATTTTGCTCATTTTAAATACCAAACTGCTCGGGAGGATGTTCAATAATCTGGGTAAAAATAGGCACCCCCGCTTGCGTCTTCGCGTCGTGATCGTGATTTCAACAGACAGACAGACGGACATCGCTAAATCGACTTAAAATTGCATAAGGATCACGAATATATATACTTTATGGGGTCTTAAACCTATATTTCGACATATTACAAACGGAATGACAAACTGATATATACCCTCACCATATATGGTGGAGGATATAAAAAATCATATAATACATTTATGATTGTAAATCAAATGCTAAATATAAACAATTTGTTTAGTTTTTATATGTGAAATACTTTTTTTGTAAGTGTAATATTTTTATAAAAAAAGTTTTTAATATGCACTTTTTCGTGACTCTCTAATTAAAACCCATTCCTTGTTAACAATTTTTGCTTTAAATTTCATTTATTTAGAATTTAGCTCCCTCTTGTGGTGCCAAGAGCATAAAAGCAAATTAATTGTTTTTTCACAACACTTTATAATCTTTCCAAAAATTTTTTTTTAATAAATATATCATCGGGAACTTTTTTTTATTTAACATCATTTTAATTTTTAACACTACCAAGTGGCATTAAAGTTTAGAAAAACATAATGAAAATAGACATATTTAGAAACATAATTTTCTGCAATTTGTGGCAAAAACTTGGTTGTATTCTTCTTATTATTTTTGAGATAATAGTATAAACATTGAAAAACGTCAAAATAGAAATACTTTAAAAGTGGAACAAAATTTAGAATTAATCATGAAAATAGACATATTTAAAACATGTTTTTTTAATTTGTGCCAAAAACTTGGCTCTATTCCTCTTATTATCTTTGAGATCATAGTATAAACTTTGAAAAACGTGAAAATACCTCTTTTCGCATTTTTTTACTACATCAAACTTTTGTAAATTTCGATTTTTTTGATCACAAAAGAGGTAAATTTCAAAGCCATACAAAATAATTGTACTAAAGATTTTACTGAAAGCCATATTTTTCTTGAATAAAAATATATTAAGACAAAATAAAAACCAAATTTTAAAATGAATATTTTAGAAAATGATTTTTTTTTTTGTAAAACAACCAAAGGCTGACTTTTTAAGAGCTTTCGAATTTGATTTAAAAAACACAAAACTTAGAGAATTTATGAAATCTTAATTTGAGTCCATAGAACGGTCTATATAATTCAATGTTTAAAGATGATTTCATGCCTCAAATGGTTCATACGCTGGGTCCAATTTTGCCATACTCTCTGCAACATATCGGCCGGTATCTCACTAATATATTCTTCAATATTGGCTTTCAGTGCGGGCTTGTCATTATAGAAATAAGCATTAACAAAGCCCCAAGGTTATAATCTAAAGGTGTTAAATCCCACGATCTAGGCGGCCAATTGACCGGCCCCAAACGTAAAATAAACTCTTCACCGAACTCGCTTCTCAATTGAGCCATTGTTTCGCGTGCTGTGTGGCATGTGGCACCGTCTTGTTGAAACCACATGTCGATAATTCACGGTCATCAACAAAACTGACGGATACAGCTGCGATATTTTCCTCTGTCCGCACTCTACGTATGCGTGTTGGTGGTTTTATGTCCAAAAATGTAAATTTGGTGCGAAATTTAGTCGCCTCAGAAGGTCGCTCAAACTGACCATAAAATGGAAGAAGTGCATGATGCACTTTATTACCCGAGCATGAATTTTTATAATCTAATTCAATAATCTGCAAACGTTATAGACCAATCTGAACGTGTTTGACAGTAACATGTTACACGAAAACAGCTGAGCTGAAAAAAAGTTGTTAAAAAATAACCCCTTACAAGCCATATTTTTGTTAAACCATTACTGCACTAATGGAGCCAAAAAGAGTCAAACCAACAATTTCTTTCATATATTTTAGTTTCTTTATAATATTTCCAACAATATATATTGTTTATCAATATTCATGGCCAACATCGGGCAGTGGACAAAATTACGCCGTTTAAAGTCAAAAAACATAAAAATTTTCACCACTTGCTCATAAATTGCTCTACTTAAGAGGATAAATTTTAATGATGAGACTTAAGTATTTAAATAATTACGAGTACCATTAAATACACTTTCAATTGGTACAAAAACTTTTTTTTTATTTAATTTCATAAGGCTGTATTTTCCTTTATTTAAACTATAAGTTCTACTCTTCTAAAAAACACCCTATACATTCTTCAGAGTAGAGTTCTCCTTAGAGGTGGACACATGACACGAAATTTCGTGACTCACGTGAATCGCGCATGAGCGTGAGCCAAAATGAAAATAACTCACGTGATAATGCGTGAGCGGTAAGAAAAATTTTGTTCGAGTCGATTTGTATTCCTTTTTATTAATTTTTCCGAATTTTTCTACATGTAGTGTAGCAAGACTGTTTCTTTCTTAATGTATTAAGTATGGTAACACTTCAAGTGGTTCAAGTGATAGAACAAATTCTTTTGTTTAATTTTTCGAACAATTTTTTCAATTCGTATTTTGTGAGCGTGATCGAAAATTTAAATTACTAAGGTGATCGTGCGTGAGCGGGAACAGAAAAAAACGAGTCAAAAATCGCTCGTGCCCATCTCTAGTATTCTAGCAACATATTTGGGAACTTTTCATTACCATTATTTGACACTAATGCAAATTAAAAAAATTTGATTACCATTAATAATTGCATTACTAATGGTAATCAAATCGCACAAATGCATACAAAAACTAATTATAATTGATGAAAAATCATTTGTTTACATAAAATTTATACAATACGATTTTAAAATTATCATAGCTTCCCTGAGGGAAAAGGATCTATCTCAGGACACGACGCGTGACCGGTTCATTGCAATAGGGACCGGTCACTTTAACATGGGCTTGTCCTAGGAGGGGGTCAATTGCTTCTGTGGCATGTCACAGGACTGGTCTAAAAGAACATGTCATGACTTTTAAACAGGTCACGTGGTAAGTACCTTAGGAACCGGTCCTCTTCAGCTATCTCGTGATATGTATTTTCGGAACCGGGTCCAGTTATCCCGCAGGGTTTATACAGAAAATAAAAAATATACCGTAAATTGTTATAATGTTATTAAATAAATAAATGGTTTCTTGTTTATACAACGTAATTGGTGATATTCATAAGCCATAATTATGTTTTTTCATAATTTATTATATGTGTATTCTTTTATAAAAGTGAAGTTCATTAATAACACCTAATATGACGTTGCTAACAAATAATATGACGTTGCTAATGCATTAATCAATGAAATCAAATCCATAAATCATTATCATTAATTCAAAAATGGTAATGAAATTTATTTCATTACAATTCTTATCAATGCAATGGTAATTAAATCACCAATTAATTAGTCCACTCAATTCATTAGTATCATGTACATATGTATGTCCAGCAATGTGATTCTAATTTATATATTTAATATTGAACTTAAATATTAATACGACGATTTTTCGACATAAAACTCCTCACGATATACAGATATTAGAGCCAATGCAGAAAGTCTTGCTTCGCCCATTAAATTTATTAAGTACATTTTGATTTATTTTGTGTTGTAAAGCTTATGTCCGTTTTTGGTTTGATTGACGTTTTTTTTCGCAAAAAAAAATTTTAATGAGCACTCGAAATTCCCTTCTTTCTATTTTTAAAAAAAGCCACGAGGTTGTACTTGATAGAAGCAGTGTTGAATCTCATATAACTACGAGGGAAGTTCGAAAAGTCACGGATTTATTGTTCCGCCCTCATATGTATATTGTATTTGAAAGTATTCGTACCAATCGTTATGTGCTTGAGCATATTTTGTTAATAAAAACATTAAAATTTTTAAAATGCATCTAGTTTTATTTTAAGAAACTATAAAAAATATTTATATTGAACATAAACAGGCATTGTTCAGCTTGTTTCTGGACATCTTAAATGTAGGTTCATGCATTTTGTATAGCATTTCTAGAAACATAAAATGTAAATTTGAACAAAAATCAAATGCTGAACTTTTTGATACAATTAAAAACGTCAAGGCTTGAAATTGGAAAACATGACTTGAATGCTCTAATAGCCTGTAATTTAAATGCTAAATTGAGGCCCGTGCCACTCTATCTTATCTTAATTGTTTAGCAAACAAGGTTCTTTTCGATTTACCAATATAATAAAATTTACCAATATAATAAAATATTTTAATTCCACTTTAATAAACTCCTTATTGATGTCTTACATAAACTAAAGCGACATAAATCTTCTTCATTCAAGGTTAAAATAAAACTGAATAAATTTTTTTGTTTTCTTACGCTCTTATGAATTTTGTTGACGCTCCGCTTGTGTACATGTGTAAAGACGATTATTGTTCGTCCCCCAAAACTGATCTACATTGACCAAGATATATTTATATTTTCGCATGGGTGAGTCTGTTCGCTTGATAAAGAGTTGCCACAATATAGATCAGGTCTCTTCTCGAAATTTGATAAGCTATGACACAAATCGTTCTTTGTACACCCAGAGAAAAGACTGGTTGCAATTCGATCAAAACCATAAACATTTATTTGTGAACATTTTATTTTATTTGGAATAATTTATAATCCATTATTATACCAAAAATATGCAATTGGGAATTAAAATGAGGCAAAAGGAACTAAAAGAGGATGCTAATATCTAATTATTGGTGTTTAAGCTAAAAACCTTTATTTTGGTTAAACTTAATAATGGTGCCCTTCTGGTACCCTTATCCCCCATTTGGGTTAATAATCTATTATAAACTATTTTACTCCCCTTTTTAAGTGTTTAATCTTCTATATATATAAAAAATTGTTGCAAACCGATTTTCGCTTAAATTTTTAGGGTTTATTTGTATGGTCGTGTAGAGCGTGTGCGGTATGTATACTGTGTGCTGACTTCATACACACGGTAAATACACGTTGTAGCGCATACACTCATAAACATTGACAGCTGTCAGTGAGTGACAATTTTAAGGTTCATCGAACTTGCGAATCGAGAAACCAATGTAGCGCATACACGCATAAACATTGACAGATGTCAGTGAGTGATCATTTTAAGGTTCTTTTTCATCGAACTCGCGGATCGAGAAACCAATGAATTTGATTCAATGTTAATATTCATGGGTAGCGAAGCACGCCGGGATCCGCTAGTAGATTATAATATATGATTTATGATCGTGTTTAACATATAATCTTACGATTGTACTCCTCCGCTACGCAACTTACGAAGGTAATATAAATATTTATATTAATAAAAATAGAGACTTATCCTCTAAACTAAAATTGAACTTTTTGTCTCTTAATTTCATTTGGGATTTGCATCTACGGCAAACATTTGATCCAATCGAACCGTATTACAAGGAAAAAAAGGACAAAAAGTGGAAATAATTTCTTTTTATTTCCAGCCTCCATCTTTTTTGTGGGATCAACCCTTAATTTCTTTTATTTTTAAAATAATTTTTTTTCAACGAAACAGGTTCTATTCAATTTGTGAGCTTTTAAAATAAAAATAAACAAAAACGCCTTTAATTAAATCAAAGTGTTAATTTAAAATTATTTCATTTCATTTTAATAAAATAGTATTATTGTTTTTTTCTAATACTTTTATTTCTATTGTGGTCGTTTTACAACCCGCCGCAAAATTATTTATACAGTCCATTTGTTTTACACCAATAATTTTATTAATTTGGCAATTACATTTTTTCGCGCCGGGGTGTTTACGTGTACATTTAATTTTATTCCACAAACTTGTCGAGCATAATCGGCATTAATTGAATAACAAAGTGTAAAAAGTAACCCTTAAAAAATTAAAGGGAGATTTGTGCTCTTTAATTAGTAGAAAAAAAGAAAACATTTGTTTGTTGGCAAAGTGGACTGTTTTAATTATTAATTTACATATTAACATACCTACAAACATATATACATTGTTTTTGTATTCTTTGCTTTATTCTTGTGTTTTAATATACAAACACACAAACTTTGGAAAGAACTTAGCGGTTTATGGGAACCTGTTAAAACTTCCTATAAATCGTGTTTAAGTTATTTGGAGAAATCTGAAAACGCTGCATCCTCTTATGTGGAAGCGAAATATGACGCGAGTTTTAATGCGTACGTCAGTTGTTTAGCGGCAGTAAACGAGAAATTGAAAAATTTCAAACCGCAAGGCCAGCTTACGCAAAACCAAATGAAAAATCTACTTTTGAACCGGTTACATCGGAAGATTTTGGTTTTAATTTTAACCTTCCGCCGTGCAATATACCGGTTTTCGACAGCAAAGTAATTTATTGGCCCACTTTTCGGGATCTTTTCACCGCGGTTTACATAAATAACTCGCGTGTAAGTCCCATTGTTCGACTTTTTGCGTTACTTGACGGAATAAGTGGCGATGCAAGGGAATTTGTTACAAAAGCGTCGTTTATTAATAAAGGTTTTGACATCGCCTGGAAAAGTCTTACCGATAAATATGAAAATGTACGTTTGTTGGTAAATAATCAGCTTATTTCGCTTTTTAATCTTCCTTTTCTGGATAAGGAAACCGATGAAGGCTTGAAATCGTTACAGCGCGGTATAAACAGTTGTTTGTCAGCTCTGTCTACTTTGGACATCTCCTCTTCTGGGAATTTGATTGTTTTTATGTGTCTTCAACGGTTTTCTGCCATTACGGTTAATCTTTGGGAACAGTCGGTTAAAAATAAAAAGGCGTTATCGCTCTGGAGTGATTTAGATCGCTTTCTGACGGAAAGGATCGACACTTTAGAGTGTTCGCGTAATCTTCGAGGCTCTCATCTTTCAAAAAGGACCGCTGTATTAAAAGTAAAATCGCATCATACAAAGGCCACTACGTCGGTAAACACTTTTTGCGTTCTATGCAAAAATCAGGTGCATTTTTTGCGTTCTTGCCCTCTTTTTAAAGGGTTTTCCGTTGCTAATAGATTACCGTTAAAAAGTTTCATTGTTGTGTCAATTGTCTTTCAAGGACACATGAAGCTAAGGATTGTGGTAGTACTTATAATTGTTCTAAATGCAATAAACGTCACCATACTTTATTGCATCGCGATTCGAATGAGGGATCGGCTAGGGAGAATACTTTTTCTAATTCGGCTGTAGGTTCGGGTACAGCTCTTCGTCTTCCTTAACCTACAACAGCTGATCCCAATACACAATCCACGTCGAATGATGCTAATCCTACATATCCTGCTAGACAGGTATTTCATACCTCGTTGAATAAGGATGTGCTTTTGGGAACGGCTATGGTAAATATCGTTCACCAGGGTATTACGTATCCAGCCCGGGCACTAATTGACCCAGCTTCGCAAAGTTTATTCATATCGGAACGTTTGCAAAATCGCTTAAAACTTCCGACATACTCTACGATGTGTCGTATCTCCGGCGTTGAACAAATTTCGTCTTCTTGTAAGAAAATTTGTTCTGTTAAAATAGGTTCTTCGTTGGAATTTTTAGCGGTTGTTTTGTCAAATATTTCGGGAAGTTTACCATCTTGTGCAGTACCTACCAATGTAAAGGCAAAATTACCAAATATTCGTTTGGCGGATGCGAATTTCTTTGACAGTAAACCTGTTGATCTTTTACTTGGCGCTGAACTTTATCCTAGAATTCAAGTAATTCCTAAAAATGTTTTAGGTTCGTTGTTGGCTCAGTTGGATTGTTACCGGTCCAATTATACAACCTCAGGTTCGTGTCTTCTACTAAGGTAGAATTTTCGGAGGAAGATTGCCTGAATATAAATCTTCTTAGATTCTGGGAACTTGAGGAAACCCCTAAGCGGAAAACTATATCAACTTTTGATAAGATTATAAGAAAACTACACGTGGAGGTTATGATAGTCGCTACGTTGTTACGCTCCCATTCAAGTCAGAATTTCCTCAGCATTTAAGCTTAGGTGCATCTAGATCAAATGTCCTAATATACTAGAACAGAATCCTCTCTATTGCGAAGACCTGAAATTGAGCAAATGTACGACGACGACAACGTCGTTAATGAGTATTTGCAATTGGGTCATATGGAACTTGTTTCTAGTCCAACTTCTGCTACCATGTGAACGGAAAACTACAAAATTGATTGTCGTTTTTAATGGTTCAAATAAAACGTCAAATGGAGTAAGCTTAAACGACTGTCTTTATGTGGGCCCCACTTTGCAGTCTGATTTAATACTTTTAATACTTCGATGGCGTCTCTTTAAATTTGTTTTCAATTGCGACATAACGCAAATGTATCGGCAAATAAGAGTTGATCCTGCTCATACTCCATTTCAAGGGATCTTATTTCGAGATTCTCCGACGGAGAGTGTTAGGGATTGCGAGCTAAATACTATGACTTTTGGTGTGAATTGTGCTCCTTATCTGGTCATTCGTACATTGTTGCAGTTGGCTGACGATTCTGAGTACCCTTTAGCATCGCACATTCTACAAAAGTACATGTACGTCGACGACGTTTAAACAGGTACTCAAGATGTTTCAACTGCCTTGATCGCTCGTGATCAGCTGATAGCTGCGTTGGCTTCAGCAAAATTTAATCTTAGGAAATGGACTTCTAACGATCGCTCTATTTTAGAGGGTTTCCCAGCGGAACATTTGGTTGACTTTATTTTAAAGTGAATCCGATTGCCTACAAATCGTATCATATAAAAAGGGAAGTTTTGTCCACTATTGCCAAGTTGTTTGATCCTGTTGGTTGGCTCGGTCCCGTTGTGATTGTGGCGAAAATGATCATGCAACGAGTGTGGCTCTATAACATCGATTCCACTGAAAATGGCTGGAAAAGGTAATAACTTCATATCACGAAGTTATCAGTATTCGTATTCCGAGATGGATACATTACACTCCTGTTTCCTCTGTCGAGATTCACGTTTTTTCTGATCCTCGGAAAAGGCATACGCGGGGGTAATATACATTCGCATTGAATCCCCCGGCGTCAAAATTGATACACACTTCTTGTTGTGTAAAACCAAGGTGACCCCCATTAAATCAATTTCAATTCCTCGCCTTGAACTTTGCGGTGCACTGTTAGCCTCTGAACTTTTGAAGACTGTGCTTGGTGAAATTGATATTAGGCTTCAACGGATTTATTGTTGCTCGGAAAAGGCATACGCGGGGGTAATATACATTCGCATTGAATCCCCCGGCGTCAAAATTGATACACACTTCTTGTTGTGTAAAACCAAGGTGACCCCCATTAAATCAATTTCAATTCCTCGCCTTGAACTTTGCGGTGCACTGTTAGCCTCTGAACTTTTGAAGACTGTGCTTGGTGAAATTGATATTAGGCTTCAACGGATTTATTGTTGGACTGATTCGACGATAGTTCTTTCCTGGTTAAAAAAAGGACCCTTGTTCTTGGACCACCTTTGTTGTCAATAGAGTTTGTAGGATTCAGGAAAATTTTGGTCGGCATAATTGGTATCATGTCCGATCTGAGGATAACCCTGCTGATTTAGGTTATCGCGGTATTTCTCCCTCCAAGCTGGCTGACAATTCACTGGTGGCATGGGCCATAGTGGCTTCGTCAGAGCAAATCTGAATGGAATATCACCGATCTCTCCGACCTGGACACTGACATTGAGGGTCGTGTAGTGCAGGTTTATAATTCGTTTTTTACGGATATTCTGGAGGATTTTTCTCGTTTTGGTAGAGCGCTTCGTGTAATATCGAACATTTTACGATTCCTTTACAACAGTCACCTTGCTCATAAATCGGTTGTATGTAAACAAAAATCTTTTAAGTTTTGAGTTGAAGAGGACGAAATTGCATTTGGCCAAAGTGGCTCAAAAGGCTCACTTTGCAGAAGAGTATCGGTGTCTTGTGAATGAGAAACCTTTGCCTACGAAAAGTTGTCTTGGTCCCTTGAATCCCTTTTTAGACAAAGATGGCGTCATGAGGTTGAATGGCCGTTTAGTTTAGTCACCTTCTCTCACATACCGAACAGCATCCGATCATTTTGCCTTATTCCAGCAGATTTACGCTGCTTTTAGTTGAATTCATTCACTTGATTTCCATTCACGGTGGAAATCAATTGATGCTTCGAATACTTCGCATCGAATACTGGGTTCCCAGACTTGAGTCTAAAATTCGAGCAGATGCAAACGTATTCTTGACAGAAAACGTTCTTGCAGCCAACTTTTGGCAGCACTCCTGCCTGAGAGAACTCTTCTTGAAAGACCTTTTAATATCAGTGGTGTTGATTTTGCAGGTCCTTTTGATATAAAAAGTTTTACAGGTCAAGCTTGCAAAATAACTAAAGGTTATGATTTTATATTTGTTTGCTTTTCTACGAAAGCAATACATTTAGAAGCGGCTTCAGATTTGTCAACTACATTTTTAGCCGCTTTTCAAAGATTTGTATCGCGACGTGGGTGTCCTGGCACAATGTTTTCGGATAGTGGCATAAACTTTGTAGGGGCGTCGCGTGAATTAGAGAAAGATTTTCGAACTTTTCTTAGGAAAAGTCAAAACATAGTGAGTTCTGCATATGCAGTTCATAGGCTCTCGTAGCGCTTTATCCCAGCTGGTGCCCCTTATATGGGCGGCCTTTGGGAGGCTGGTGTGAAGAGTTTTAAACTTCATTTCAGAAAAGAGGGACAATCGTTTAAATATACATTTGAAGAGCTTTCGACCATTCTAGCTCGAATCGAGGAATGCCTTAATTCAGGGCCTCCGTGTCCTATGGGGTTTTAAGAAGACATATTGCAAAGTTGTTTATTCTTACCAACTAATTTTATTATAATAGTTTGAATCGCCGTTAATATTCATTGTTTCTTAGCCCTTCTCGATTACGAGGAAGCAATGGAAATTGCGGATCCTGCAGCTACGACAGCCCCTTTGGATCATACATCATCCGAATCAACTACATGGTCGACTTTAACGACCTTGACTACAATGGTGGTGTCATCGACTATTGTTGATGTACCGTCTCCGACTGTCGCTTCCAATACCGAAATAAAAGGAACCTCGGGCTCGACAACTTCGATTGAGGCTTCGACCATCGACAACTCCGTCCGTCAATGTAGAGTTTGTAAAAACAAGCATCGGCTAAATCTCGTCCTTCGTCGGCCGCTTCTCAAGTGTGTTCTTTGCCAATCCGGCATTTCGTAACATTATATCTACCGGACAAAACAATCCCCATACTTGCAGCCCTGGACCCCTGCAGTGAAATCAGCTATATTTGTGAAACCTTGGTCCAAAAACTTCGGCTGGCTGTTACTACGGTGAACAATGACAAGTACTGCCACTTAACTGTCGGTTCTTCGTATGACCCCACACAGAAAATCATCTTTACTGCCAAAGTGTGGAAGATGAGGGGAATCAATACTCCCCGAGGGGCTTTTACTTGCTGACCCAAAATTCAACCAGGCTTCGCAGGTTGTTTTAGCTTTGGGACCAGAAGTTACCCCTCAGATAATGAAAGGAAAAACCTTTTCGAGCCCGGGTCTTCCAGTCGCCCATCTTACCATATTTAGTTGGATAATTTCGAGTCAATTACCTCTGTAGGTGTTTAAATCATCCAGCTTTGCTAGTCAGGTCCACCGGACCTCTTAATAAACTCCAGCTCTGCTGTTCAGGTCCACCGGACCTCCTAAAAAACTCCAGTTTACTGGTCAGGTCTACTGGACCTCTTAATAAACACCCAGCTTTGCTGGTCAGGTCCCTTGGACCTCCTAATAAACATCCAGCTTGCTGGCCAGGTGCCTTGGACCTCCTAATAAATATCCGGCTCTGCTGGTCAGGTCTCATGGACCTCCTAATTAATTTTAGATTTAAGTGTTTTTTGAAAAAAAAAAATGCATTAATGAATTCTTTTTAAAGCTCACCTGAACTATACGTTTAGTACCTAAGGTTTTTTTATAAATCTATTTTTTAGATTTTGTTACAACACACTTCAGTGTTGCAAGGTGGCCGGCAATGTTTAAGCCAAAAGCCTTTATTTTGGTTAAACTTAATAATGGTGCTCTTCTGGTACCCTTAACCCCCATTTGGGTTAATAATCTATTATAATCTATTTTACTCCCCTTTTTAACTTCTATGAAATGAGTGTTTAATAGATTATAATACATTCTTGAACGTCACTTAATCGTTGTTTGCCACCTCCTTTTTTGCTTTATAATCGTGTTTAACATATTCACCCTTATTCTAGTTGTCGTTATCAATGTCGTCGTCGTTTTTGAGTCAACATCACTTTGATTCGACGTCGACATCACTTCGACACCAAATTGGTATTCCATGTGTTGAAACGACGTTGACAGTTTATCGATTTAAACAAAAACACATCTCTAAAAATTGAGTCGGCAGATTTATTTTGTTATTATTTTTGCGAAAAAATATTTTTTATTGGAAAGAAGACTACTCAGACAGAAATCCAATACCTTTAACATGCCGGATAACAACTGAGTAGAAAAATCAAAGTCTGTTACTTTAAAGAATGTTAATCTTCTAATTTTTTTAAAAGGTTTGAAAGTTCGGCTGAATAAAACAGCCTTCAAAGATGTGCTGGAAACAATAGCACCTAATTTGAAAACCGGAATGAAGTCCACATTTATTTCCAAAACAATAAAGTTGGCAGCTACATTAAGATTTTTAGCCCAGGGGTCGTACCAGCTCAGTGTTGAATAGGACTTTAACTTAGGGTTCAGCTGTTTCTGAAACTGTAGAAGATTTGCCACAGCTTCCTCCAGCGGGCTCGATATAAATTTCTTGAATCTTCCGCCGCCTGTAGCATTACACTCGGCTTTGTTGGCTACCATTTTCTTTTTAACTTTAAATTTTAAGTCTCGCCAAACCTGTAAATAAATTTTGTTATATTTTTATAATGCACTTTATATGATCATGCTTTCTTTACCTTCTGCCATCCATCTCCAATTTTTCTCGGTGGGCCAAGTGCATTTTTTTATATTTTATATTTCTTCCCATTGCTCTTTAAAATTACTTGGAACAGTGCCTCTGCGAAATCCTATTGCAAGCGACGGATTTTCATCCAACTCTTCTATGAGTTTTTGAAACTGGTTTGCGTTCGTTACCTTCATTTTTTTCCGTTTTTTTTTCAGTCATTACTTTTCCTCAAGTCGTTACCAAAAATTGTGTCGACAAAATCAGAGTCGTTTCAATACAATATCGGCGTCACATTTTCTTACAGAATACCAAATACTTGTCGACAGTTATCGATTATTTCCGATAACGACAACGGGAATATCAATTTCAAAAAAAAACCAAGACAACATTGTCTTGTGTCGATGACGACAACTAGAATAATGGTGATTTTTTTTTAACATCCCATTTTATTTACAACTGTCTTTATATGACAATTAGTAATAAGTTTTGAGTATTAATTAGCTTAAATCAACACTTAAGATAACTTATATTTAGTATAAGTAAACATTTATATTAAATTATATAAAATACATTTTGCCAAATTATAAATTATAAGAATCTGACAAATAGCTCCGATGGAGTGCATCGCTTAAGTCTTCTTGAACCTGAGAGCTCGTTATAGGGTAGTTGTCTAATTTCATTGTTAGAATGAGATGTAAGTTTAAATGTATGTTTTAAGTTGAAATTCCTTATGTCCTCTTGGACTGTGCTGACGTTAAGATCACGATGTATATTTTCATTGGATATGTACCATTCGGCGTTTATAATAGTTCTCAGTATTTTTGATTGAACTCGTTGGATAATTTTTATATTAGATTTGCTTGCAGTACCCCAGAGCTCTGCGCCATATTTCCAAATAGGAGCTATTATTGTTTTGTACATATATAAGCAATTTGTTTTGTAAGGATAAAGTTGAATCCTTTCCTAAGAGCCAGTAAAGTTGTCCAAATTTGTACTTCGTTTTTTTTTACGGATGATATGATCTTTCTAGATTAATTTAGAGTCGATTATCATGCCAAGATATTTAGCTTTATTATCATTTTGAATCGGAGAGTTGTTTATCGTAATTGCTTGATGATCACTTATCTTCCTATAAGTGTAAGTCACTTGTACTGTTTTTTCACTATTTACTAAAATACCCCAGGTTTTAAACCAGTAGAGTATTGTCCAGCAATTGTTAAATTGAATTGTTGATAGTGTCGTCTGCAAATGTTGCAATCATATCTGTGTTTCTTGTTGGATTAGGAATGTCTGCTGTGTACAGAAGGTATAGGATAGGGCCAAGGACACTTCCTTGCGGAACTCCCGCTTCCATTTTAAATTATGCTTGAGCATTCATCTTTATATTTAACATAAAAGTGCCTGTCAGTTAAATAACTTTGTAGAATAAGAAAAAAACCATTGGTAGATTTTTTCCAATTTATAAAGTATGCCAGCTAGAGTATTCAAAAACCGAAACCTGGTCAACCGGTTTCTTTTTTTTAAACCGATCGGTTTCGAATATTTTGTAAATTCGAAGAAAACCGAAAACTGGTCTTTTTGGTTCGGTTAACCGGTTTTTTTAATTACATCACCAACTGGGTTACTTGGTCTCTTATATTTTTTCCGAACACTTTTATAATCGTTTGTTTGGTTATGAAGATTTAGATGTAAGTCTGATAGATTCCGATGAAGACTTAACTCTCAAATAGTTTAATTTCTCATCTAAATAACACAATAAACAGTATTCAAAATCCTAAAAAGAGACTGTACAATCATTCATCATTATGTGTGACCTTCTCCGAGAAAAGAGACCTAGTGTGTGAAAATGAAGTTTTGAGAAAAACGCATTTAAAGTTTCATAACGAATTATCACTGTGAACACACCTTCAGTTGGGAGATGCGATTTAGTATGGTTATTTATGATTGAGTGCCGACTTTGGTGACGTCTTGCCTATGTGGTGACGTAATTTTTTTCGCTTTTAGACTGACAATTTAAAAACAATTTAAAACCAAAAAATTAAAATTTTAATGTTTTTCTCATTTTTATCGATTTTCCCAAGTTCGTTTTGTACGTTTTTATGGGGTAAATAAATTTTTATCAGAAATCTAACTCATTTCATCTTATTCTACACCCTGTTAGGTACCACAATCCACTCTTAAGTCCAAACCCGTTTTTTTGACATACTAGGTCCCTTTTCTCGGAGAAGGTCACATATGATGATTTCACATATCTTGATAAATGCGACAAAAGAACTGAAAAGTTGGACAATTTATATAATTGTCTTTTGACTATTTGTCCAACATCTAATATTAGTGAAAGAGTATTTTCCACTTCTAGCTTTATCAAAAGCAAACAAAAAAATCGTCTTAAAACGAAACATTTAAATTGCATATTATTTCTATAATATTATTTTAGAACTGAAAAATAGATTTTCTCTTTACATATTTATAATGTAATATTAAAAAAACTTATTTAATGCCAAACGTTTTAAACGTTCAAATTACTAACGTATCTAATTTTACCAATTTACAAACTTAATGATCTCTATTCATTTGATATGAATATAGTTTTATAATATTAATTTTTAAGATATTATATTAAAAAATATTGGTTTTAAGTTAATTTTTTGTTGAAATGAAATACAATAAAAAATTTGAATTTAATTGAATATGTATGTATGTATATATATTTTTTTTCAAAGAATGTATTTTTTTTATTTTTATTACTTTATATATTAAATTTTTTTTTTGTAATAAAAACAATTAACAAATTATATTAGCTTTTTATTCAAATTAAAAAAAGCCGAAAAACCGCTTGACCGGTTTTTCCTGCAAAAACCGAAACCGGTTTTTTAAAATTCTATTTTTCGAAGAAAACCGAAACCGGTTTTTTCAAAAGGCCGGTTTTTTTAATTACTCTAATGCCAGCATGCCACACACTGTCAAACGCTTTCGCTACATCAAGATATGTGGCCACGCAAAAATTTTTCTTATCTATTTCAGATGAGATTTTGTTAGTTACTCTATGCATTTGTTGGATCGTAGAGTGCATGGGTCTAAAACCAAACTGATGCGCTGGTTTTTTTCTATAAGTATTGGTTCTAATCGACCAAAAATAAGTTTTTCGAATAATTTGGATAAAAGTGGTAATACCTTTTTGGCCTGTATGAAGTAGCCCTTGTGGCCTCCTTGCTGGGCTTTGCAATAGCGATTATTTCTGCAACTTTCCATATTTTAGGAAAATATTTCATTGCTATTATAACGTTAAAGATATTTCTTGTAGATAAGTCCCTTCATTGATTGTTCTTTTAATAGTTTGCCCGTTACTCTGTCATAGCCAGGGGATTTTTTAGCATCAATTCTTGTTTTAATAGAAGTTTTAACTTCATGTAGAGAAACGTTTTTGATGTGGCAGTTTATGGATGAAATGATATTTGGCAGAGTAATATTTTGTTTGTCCATTTCATTAGAGAAAGTTTTGTAAAAATGATCTGCTAATACTTGAGCCTTTTCGTTATGATTTCTGTCCCAGGTTAAGTCAGATTTTTGGATTGGCGGTTGATGAATAATAGCATTGTTAATTTTTCTTGTGGCTCTCCTTAATGAGTAGTTTGTTGTCTTGGTTGAATCAAGGTTTTCAAGATAACTTTAGTTTATTCTGTTTGTACTTTTTCAAAAGATCCTTTAATTAGTTTGTTAAGGATTGTTTTATCAAAGGGTGATCTTGTTCATTGCAATTTTTTTCTTTGTTTTCGCTTTGCCCTTATCTTTTCTTTGATGAATAGTGATATACTATATTTGTTTGATTTGTGGGTTATTATAGTATAGAATCAATTGCAGCATACAAAAGTGTGTCATTAAAATATGCTATTGAACTGTCCACTTCATCTTTGGTTTTTAGTGATATCTGTATATCAAGTTTATTTTCACTTATTTCTCTAAAGCACTCCCAATCTGTTTTCTTGTTGTAAGAAAATTTGTTATGGGTCGCAAGAAGAACATTACTTTCGAATTTGAGTATTATGGGTGAGTGATCGGAGTATAGTTCGAAGCACGATTCTATCTTTAAATGTTCATGTTTTATATTTTTCGTGATAAAGAAGTCAATTAAATCAGGGTTTTTGTTTAAGTTAGTTGGCTAGTAAGTAGACTCTCCAGTGCTTTAAAATTTGCTATTAGTTTCTCTTATTGCTTTAAGTAAGTGCCGGCCCTTTGTAAGAGTTATTCTCGAGCCCCAGAGAGTGTTTTTGGAGTTGAAGTCTCCTCCAGCAATAAAACGATTACCAATTGATTTTAAAAAATTAATGTATTCAATTTTAGAGTTATTGTGTTTGGGAGGACAATACACAGCAGACAACACGAGTGGGCCGAACAAGTCTTCAATTAATATTGATGTAGCTTTGAAGTAATCTTTTCTGCAACTTTCAAGTTCAGTACATTTAATTGAGTTTTTGATAATTATTGCTGTACCCCCATGGGCGGTATTGTCAGGATGATTTGTGTTAAATATTGTAAAGTTAGGTATACTTAAGTAACTTTTTTGCGTGAAGTGTGTCTCAGATATTAATAAAATATCTACAGAGTTCCTATATATAAAAGTTTTTAGTTCAAGGACGTGTTGACCTAGCCCATTCGAATTCGAAAGGATAATCTTTAAATCATTTTGTCTGCCCTTCAATTTTTGAAAGTAGAACTGTGATTATATTCATCATATTAGATACTTGCGTTATAAGCTGTTTCATCATATCTTTGATATCTTGCATATCATTTTTTGATTGTTGAAATTTAGGGGTTAGTACGGAATTAGATGTGGAGTTATTCGTTGTGTTTTTATTACAATTTAAGGTAGAACTTATTGTGGAAATATTTGTTGTATTAGCTGTATTGTTAGCTTTTATTGCTTGGGCGTATGTGATAATATGACCAGAATTATTTTCAGATCTTGCTTGTTCGTTATTGTGTAAATTTGTTTGATTCACTAGTTGAAGGCTCATTTTCTTTCTTTCTAAGAGGGGGAAATTTTTTTACTCGATGTTCTTTGTAAACCATGGAATCTTCATAGTTTGCTGTATGTTTTTCGCCACATAGGGCACATTTAATATGATCACTCCTTTGTTTTATTAGGCACTGACTAGTTTTATGACTTCCGGCATATTTGACGCAAACAGGACTTTGTGCAAAAGTTTTTTGTATGTCCATATTTCTGACAGTTTGTACATTGTGGTAAGGATCTTTTTTGGTGTGGAGGTTCAAAGTTTACTTACAATGTAAAAGATGAGTGATGGAATATATATCTTTATTGTTTTTATTAGTTTTGAGTTCAATTGCGAACAATGATAAGGGTTTTTTTGTACCTGTTTGTAGTACATTTTGCACGTGTGTATCTTCGAGACCAAGTTCACAAAGTTCTTTTTTTATTTGCTCTTTGTCTGTTGAATAATGCATATTTCTTAGCATTACTTTGAATCCTTTTTGGTCTTGCGGTTTGTGTGTATAGTATTGAGTTTCTTTGTTTTTTAAAAGTTTAACAATTTCTGTATAGTGAAAAGATTCTAGAGTTTGGATTTTGATTTCATTATCTTTAAGAACTTTTAGTTCGTAATTGCAGTTGGGTAGGGTGCTTAGTGCTTCGATTAGATTACACTGTCCAACAATGGACAGTGTAACAGAATAGCGACCCCATAATTCTGAAAGGGTATGTTGAGTAGATAATTTTTGTAGAACAAACTTATGGTCCAGCACGTCTGAGTTTTTTTTTTTACAGTGGGTCAAAGTTTTAATTTTTTGGTCGAAGGGAGCATTATACTATATGAAAAAAATGCTGTAAGTTAATGTCTGAGAGAATTCTTATGGTCAGAGTTGTATTGTGGAATTGTATGAGGATTATTTTTGTGGAAGATCTTAACCCTCTAACTGGTCTCTTTATGGGTCAATTTGACCCTTTTTCGAAAAAATCAAAAAATATCCTTTAAAAAGGGACATTTAAGGATTAAAATATTAAATAAATATACTATCATTTTGTAAAACTTTGTGTAAAAGAAATATTTGTTTGTACTCCTTCATAAATCTTGTGAAAACCAATCTTTGTTAACACATCTCCGTAAATAAAGAAAATAAAAAAAGAAGTTTTTATATATAGGCTTTTTACGTCGGTGTTACCCCTTAAGTAGTATAAAAGGGTCCTTGAGGTCAATGATTTTTGATGTAACAAATTGGTATCATTGCGACAAAAACATTGATATATAACCCTTTAAGATCCGACTGTAAATACAGAAGATAAGACAAAAAAATCAAATATGCCCTACATTCGGCAACAAAAAAAAAAATTAAAAAAAAAAAATAAAATAATAGTTCCGCTGGAATTATTGGAATACTTTCCTAGCAAAAGTTTATTGCTTTTTTGCGAGCTTTCATTTTAAAATATTAGGGTAGTACATTAAGATGGTAGCAACTGAGATCTGGTGGGTTAATACTAGAACGGGTTACTTGAGGTCAATGGCTCCTTCGAGGAAAACATCGGTCTCCGCGAGACAAAAAACATTGATATACAATACTTTAAGATCCGACCGTAAATGGCGAAGATATAAAGAAAAATATAAAATGGCGACACCTACGTTCGGCCAAAAAAAAAAACATTTTCGAAATTTTCTTGTTATAATACTTTATATTTGAGGGTGTACGGTGAACTTTTTTTTTTGAGGTACGGTCTAATGTACATACTATAATAAACCACTATTAAAACAAAATTATAATTTTTTTATAGAAGTTGGCGTGTAATTTTGCCAATTAATCGTAAAGAGCTTTTTTTACAGCAATGGTGTCTTTGGTGACCCCCACTGAAATTTTCCGGCAAACATTTTCGTAGAATATTTTAATCCTTAAATGTCCTTTTTTAAATGATATTTTTTGATTTTCTCGAAAAAAGGGTCAAATTGACCCATAAAGAGACCAGTTAGAGGGTTAAGATCTTCCACAAAAATAATCCTCATACAATTCCACAATACAACTCTGACCATAAGAATTCTCCCAGACATTGACTTACAGCCTTTTTTTATATAGTATAATGCTCCCTTTGACCAAAAAATGAAAACTTTGACCCATTGTAAAAAAACTCAGACGTGCTGGAACATAAGTTTGTTCTACAAAAATGATCTACTCAACATACCCTTTCAGAATTATAGGGTCGCTATTCTGTTTCAAAAATGCTGTTGGACAGTGTTATCAATAAATAGAACGTTTTGTACATATATTGGTGGAGGCTTGCGATTTTTTGGCTTTGCTATTTGTGGATTTGGGGGTGAATTATGGTTTTCATGTTCATTTTCTACTTGCGATTTTTCATCATTTTCTATCTGGGACAGAATTTCAAATCTGTTTGCTGTTGAAGGTTGGCCTAACCAGTAAGATTTTAACGTTTTTTGAGATTGCTCTTTAGTTTTTTTGTTTTTGGTACTATTTGCATTGTTAGGTGAATTGCGGGACCTTTTTGAGCTACTATTAGTTTGTGTGCTGATTTTCTCTTTATTTAAGGGAGTTTTTACTTGGATTGGTAAGTATGTATATGTAGACATAATCGGCATAAGAGAAGATTTTGTCGATGTAGACATGGTTGTAGTTGTAATAGCGGAGTACGAAGTAGTACTTGTTGTTGTTGTGGGAGCGAATGAACTGACTGATGTGTATGTATTTGAGAGATTATTAATTTGAGTTATTATAGTTGAGGATGTAGTTGTAGGTTGACATATATAGATATTATTTGTCGTTGTATTAAGATTAGGAGTAGCACACTGTGAACTCCATGAGAGGAAAGACTTGATCTTGATTCTATGCATATCTTGTTCGTTTACACTTGCACTACTTATCTCATTTACTGTTTTAGGACAACTAGAGTTTGGTTTTTTAATATGATTTTGCGGAAGTGTATTCTTCTGAGGGGGGGAGTGCCCAACAGGTATTATTTTTATATTGTTGTTTTGTATGTTTTTTTATATTTTTTTATTTTGTTTATGAATTTCAAATGAAAACAAAAAGAAAACGGTCGCCCGAGAACATTTCTTTATTGTTCTTTGTTTAAAGCGTCTTTTCGCAATTTATTTATAATTTGTATGCACTTTGATATATTAAAAAAACCGGTAATTACGGAGCAAATATAAACACGTCCGCACATAGGATTGTATATCGACTCTGCAAGTAAAAGTAATAATGAAAAACATAATATTACGATTGTACTCCTCCGCTACGCAACACTTACGAAGGTAATATAAATATTTATAGTAATAAAAATAGAGACTTATCCTCTAAACTAAACTTGAACATTTCGTCTTTTTATTTCAAATAAAATTCGTTTAGAAATTTCGTACAGTATAAGAATTTTCTGCTAAATTTATTATCCTAAAAAATTATTTAAATTCAAAATTAGTCATCAAAATTTATAAGCGTTTGTGGGCTAGTAGGTAGAGAGCTAGCTACTCCTAATTTCCGATTTTTTTTTTATTAAAATGAAATATTCAAATGTTTAAATAACAAATATATCAAAGAAAATTAAATTCAATTGTGGTGCAGTAAGTAAGAGTATGATTTATGAATCTGAATGCCTAGGTTCGAAACCGGAAAAGTCGAAAAATATAATTTTTCTTAAAATCTAATTTTGCGGAACGTAATAATATTTATGTGGAATATAAATATTAAATAAGACAATTGAATATTGACTTTCACGACTAAAAATATAATTTAATATGAAGATAGTTGTCGTAACTGCCAGAATTCGATTGGCAACAAATTCGGTGGCCACAATTGATAGTGTTTTCTGGGTGTAGTATGGGTGACCGACTATAATTTTGTAATTGTTGTTGTACTTCGGATAAATCTTAAAAATACCTTTCATATGGTATCCAATTTATATTATATATAACATATAAAGGGTGTTTTTTTAGAGGTACGGAACTTTTGCTTAAAATATATATACATTTTTATTTAATAGCTTATTATTTGGAATTTAGTAATAAAAAACAATTTTGAACACATGTGTGTCGCAACCATCTCCTTTAAAGCGCATTCGGAAGGTCCAATTTTAAATTTTTTATTCGGCTAATTGTGACAGTCAAACATTTTTTTCCAACGTGATAAAATAACCTTTCCCTAATAATTTTTTAGATAAAACTGAACAAAAAAAATTACGCCATTTAAAGTCTAAAAAACATGAAAATTTTCACCACTTTTGCTCAAAAATTGGTATTCATACAAGAGAATGGATTTTAATGGCGAGAAAAAATTAAAATAATTAATTGCGATGAAATGTATTTTCAATTGGAAGAGAGTCAAGTGTTAATTTTTGCGAATTGCAAATTTTGCAAGCTCCCGATTGCGGTTAAAATAAAACTATACTAAGTGATCTTAAAGGCTAATGATTCTTAACATCATCAATGGCATTCGCCATAATAAGGAGTTCGGTTGAAACACTTCTTGCGCGAATAAAAAACACAATTTATAATCTTTTATTTTTCACCTTTTAACATAAAAGAAAATATAAATCAACCATTTTGTAAGAAAAAATATCTGATAGAGACAGAAAACCAAACTAAAAAAATAAATACTATTTCGAAAACATACAACAGCTGTTCGTTTTACACAAATAGTCTTTTTTTATTTCATGGTTGTCATAACTGCGGTTAATTAATTGAGTGTAAAGTATTGCCATTTAAAATAATTAAGAGAACTGCTTTATCGGCTTTATATAAAAGGGATATGAAGGATTCACCTCCAATTATCCCAAGAAATAATCTGACTACGTTCAGGGTAAGCAAACTTAAAGAACTGGAAATAAAAAATCTGCAACTTCTTGATAGAATTAAAGAATTAGAAAAAATATGTTAAACATTGCAAAATGAAAATGTTGCTCTAAAACAACATATCGAAAATATATGTTACTCACCAACTTGTCAAACGGACAACAATAATTAACAAGTGATGTATGAAACAGACGAAGAGGAACTTACCAAAGAAACAGAATGGAATGTCCACAAAAGTAAAAATTCTAAAAAGCGCAAGCCAACTAATTTACCTAATTTACCAGAAGGAAATACACGCCAAAGTAACGTTACAATTTCATCAAAATCTACTAACGGACATGCTTTAATTGCACCGAGATCTCGCAATGATAGTGCCAGCAAAGCACTGCAACATTAACCACAACCAAGAAGCTTGCTTCCGCAACCAATAATCGTTACATCCATCACCGATTTTTATAAATTGCATAATATAATAAAGTAAAACACTAAAGTAAAATATACAACCAAACTTATCAGCAATAACGTACACAAAATTACATCGTTTAATTCTGATGACATATTACTAAATCTCTTAACGAAGCCGAAATTGAATGACATTCATTTGAAAATAAACAAACTAGACCTATTAGGGTAATAGCCAAAAATATCCATCATTCTTGTAATCCGAAAGATATAATATCAAATTTTAAAGAACAGGGATTAAATTTAATAAATTCTTTTAATAAATCTAAATATAGAACAAGAGAACCATTAGATACAGTGTCGGACAAAACATATTGAACTGAAATAGCATTTCATTATTATTTTGTGCATTTTGTTTTGAAGTGACAAAACAGGGTGCATGAAAAGGATTTTAATTTATACTATATATTGTAAACAATCAAGAATATTTTGAAAAAATTAAATTTTTTTTACATTCCTAACTTTTATAATATAAAAGAGCGCAACTTATATAAAAACACGAGACAAAACATATTGGACTTGCGACATTGTAATCATAGTAAAGCTGTAAATATCCCGTTATTATTCTAAAGAGGGAATAATAGTACAACAAATTAATATTGAAGCATGTGGTGTTACATTATTCATTCTGTAGTCGTTCAATTACTTTCTTAAGACAATCTTTACTTTCAATTACTTTCTTAAGACAATCTTATTACATTTTCCTCATTTTTAGTGTCAGATCAAAAATGGCTGGAAACAAATACAACGTCCATTTTAAAAAGTTAATAGTTAAAGATTTTAAAGATGGCCTATCACAAAAAAACATTTGCGAAAAGTATTCCTTACCTAAATCCACTGTCAGCTTTATTATAAAGAAGTTTGCAACGTCAGGAAAAGTCAGTAATGTTCATCGCGGTGGCCGACCAAGGTGCACGACATCGAAAGACGACTCACGAATAGTAAGAGAGTTTAAAAATATCCAGATAAGTCAGCTCCTGCAGTTGTTTAAATTCTGGACTTACAAATAAGTAGTCGAACCGTACAGAGAAGAACATGTGAAGCAGGACTTAATAGCTATCGGGCTGCAAAGAAGCCATTTATTTCAAAGAAGAACCGAAAAGCACGAATACAATTTGCTAAAGAGCACATCGACTGGTCCATACAGAAATGGAATACGGTTTTATTTTCAGATGAATCAAAATACAACTTAAAAAACTCTGATGGCATAAAGAGAATACGCAGACCGAAAAATAAGCGATTGGATCCTAAGTATTGTCAAGGTACTGTAAAACACGGACACGGTACTGTAAAACACGGAATTATGGACAGGTTCATGTACAAAGGAATCCTAGAAATTGTGATGCTTCCTCATGCAGAGTGGAATATGCCACTTTTTATTTGGCAATTTCAACAGGGCAATGACCCCAAACATGCCTCAAGGTATGTAAAAGATTGGTTTGATTGGCGCAATCTCCAGACCTCAACCCAATTGAGAACCTTTAGGAAATAGTAAATAAAAGGATCAAAAGAGAAGGCGTAGAGATAAAAAAAAATTATTTGAAGCTTTAAAAGCTTGGTTTGCGATAGCAAAAACGACAATAGATAACCTTATTGCTTCCATGCCAAAAATGTGCTGCCGTCCTTAAAAACAAGGGGTATTCCACAGAATATTGACACCAACGTTTAGGTCAATATGTTTTGTTGTTTAAATTTTTAACAAATTTTGTTTTTTTTTAATATTTTTAAGTTTTGAATAAAATGTAAAAATATCGTTTAGGTTTTAATAATAAATCATGTATTTCGAATATGTTTTGTCCGACACTGTATGTTCGTTTTGTCTTTTGAATCCTCAGAAGACATAAGCAAAATATACTGCATCAACCAAATTTTAAATATAGTCGTTAGCATTGAAAAAATTAAGAAGTCAAAGGATATACCACAGTTTAAAAACTGTCAATCCTTTAACCACACACATAAAACTAATGAAAATTCAAATCAAAGTGCCTTTTCAAAGATCCTGGCTAAGCTAGTAGTTATGGAGAACTTTCACAAAAATGTAGAAAATCATCTAAACGCTTTAGAAGAGCATTTGTATAATAATTTAGAATGAACCAAACAATAACAAGTAAGAGCGGCTAAATTCGGCTGTGCCGAATCTTATATACCCTTCACCATGGTTGGAAAAAGCTGAAGTTTATATATATATATATATATATATATATATAATATATAGCTACTCAGTATTTTGTGTAGATACGAATTAAACTGAAATAATTTATTTTATAAGTGAATAGTATAGTAGGATTTTAAGATCATATCATATTCTTTTTAATTATTTTTTTTTTATTGTAAAATAGACAATCATTCTATCCTGCTGGCTCAGTGGAATTTCTCAATTTTTATTCTCTATAACTTACTAATAAAAATTTTCATGTTTCTTTGCAATAAAAATAATTAAAAAGAATATGATATGATCTTAAAATCCTACTATACTATTCACTTACAAAATAACAGATCAACAATTCATAAAATTCCATTACTTTACACACAAGGATACAGTGCATAATTTATTTTATATAAAATAAAGTATAATAACTGGAAATTCTTAAATCAAACTAATGTGCTGTTTCCACAATCACATTTAGAAACAGGACATAAGGCTTTTATGTTGAGTTCCAAACATATCAACATGAAACTATTTGAAGTGTGAGTAGCTGTATATTCGATATAAAAAGTTCTTTTTAGTATAATCGGATTAGTGATTAATCAAATACAATAAAACTACAATATAAGTTACAGAAGCTGCAAAAAAAGCAGAATCATCTTGTATATCTGTGGGTGCGATAATTGTTACTGCATTGACCAACTAAAAATGAACAACAAGAACTTAAATTATTCTGAAATCTTAATATCGTTTAATACATTTACCGGTTCCTTTAATTTTGCTTGCAATTACTTGTTGAGAAATTTTTCGCCATATACTGACATTATTTAAATGACAAATCTTTATATGTGTGTTGTTTGTGTATAAAAGGTGGAGATGAAAGAAAAGAATTTTAATTATTAATATAAAATTTTATATAAATTAATTATTAAATGTTAAAAAAAAAACCAAAAATAAGCAAAAAAAAAGTCTTAAGAAAATAATAAAAAAAAATGTACAAAAAAAAAAGTGAATTGACCTGACCGAGATTTGAACCTCGAACCCCGCGGCCTTAGAGAAAAAAAAAGTATTTGTGACACAGCGTCTAGACAACTGAGCTATTGAAGCTCACACAAAATCATCGTCAATAGAGGTACATATATAAAAGTCTTCGTTAATTAGAGATTTGTTTGGTTTTTATTTAAATGACAAATCTTTGTATGTGTGTTGTTTGTGTATAAAAGGTGGAGATGAAAGAAAAGAATTTTAACACATGGATGTGTTGTTATGCTCAAAATTCTACATACATATTAAACAAAGGGATTTTACTGGAAAAATTAGAGGTAGTCCTGGTTTTTTGCTAATATCTCAGCCATTTATTAACCGATCTGTCTGATTTTTAATAGCAAACAGAAATGGATCACAAACGGAATGACAAACTTATATATACCCTTCCACCTGTGGTGAAGGGTATAAAAATAATAGAATGGCATGCAAACGGCTTGCTCCAAAATAAAGACGAGCTTTATGCACTACTAATTACGGAGAATATTGATATATGTCTCATAAATGAGTCTCATTTAACAAGTGAATCTCACATACAATTTAAAAATTATAATGTATATCACGCAATTCATCCTAGCAATAATACTAGAGGCAGAAGCGCTGTTATTATTAAAAATAATTTGAATCATTGGAAAGAAAACAAGATAGTACCAAACGTAAAAACAAAACAAACATTATAAACAACCTATTGATTCACACAAATACAAATGCATCATCGGTGGTGATTTTAACGCTTAAGATCCGATTTGGGGTTCAAGACTCATATCAACAAAAGAAAAAGAACTACTACAGGCTGCGAATTTCTATCTACCGGTAAACCAACTTACTGGCCCTCAGATGTAACAAAAACTCCAGATTTAGTCGACTTTTTTGTAATAATGAAAATTGATAAAAAATGTTAACAATCAAAGTTGGTTATGATCTAAGCTTAGATCACTTTCCAATCTATTTGACGTATAGTTGCATCCCAAATTCTGGTAATAAAAATTACCGTGTAACTAATAAAAAAACTGATTGGGACTATTTTGAATATTTACTGAAAGGTTCAGTTAAACTTAATCCAATAACTAAAGCTGAGGAACTCGAAACTGAAACAATAAGCTTTACGAAACTAATTCAACAGTCAGCATGGCATAGCACCCCACAAATTAAAAAAACGTAAAAAGTGGCAACAGTCTCGTTCACCATAGGACAAAAATAAGTTAAACAATATGACTCAAAAGCTTCGAAGAGAAATTCAAAAATTTAAACAAGAATATATGAAGAAATATTTATCAGAGCTAACAATAAAACTGATTATTCTCTATGGAAGGCTGTAAAGCAGCACAATAGACCAATTAATCACAAAGCTCCTATACTCAGGGATAGTGGAGAATGGGTAAAAACAAATTCTAAAAAAGCAAATCTGTTTGCAGAACATCTAAGCAGCATATTTGGAAATAAACCGAACATATATCAATCTTCTAATTTAGATGAAATCAGTACGGATGATTCTAATATTCCAAACATTAATGCTAAAGAGGTTTCAAATGAAATTAAAATGTTAAATTCCAAAAAATCTCCAGGCTTTGATCTAATTAATGGTGAATTATTGAAACACTTTCCTTATATTGGTATAATTAAATTAACATACATTTTTAATGCTGCCATTATACTACAACATGTCCCAAGCTATTGGAAAGTGGCAGAAATAATTATGATACCTAAACCAGATAAACCACCGCAATACGTGAACTCCTACAGACCTGTATCACTCCATCCAATCATAGGAAAACTTTTTGAAAAGCTTTTTTGCACACGACTAAATAAAATAATTCAAGATAGAAATCTTATACCAAACCATCAATTTGGTTTCCGAAAACAGCACTCGACTATAGAAAAAATCCACCGAGTAACTCATTCAATAGAGATGGCTTTAGAAAACAATAGTATTTGCTCAGCAATATTTTTATACATAAGTCAAGCATTTGATGTAAAAAAAACTTCATCTACTTCTACCAAGAAAATACTGTGAGTTATTAGAATCGTATCTTGCAGACAGATACTACAGAATTAAATATGAGAGTGAATATTCTAATATCTACAGTATAGCGAGCGGTGTCCCACAAGGGAGTATCTTGGGCCCTGTTCTATATATCCAGTTCCGAATTACTGTGTTATTGGGACGTTTGCGGATGATACAGTAATCATGTCCACAGCCATAAATAACATAATATCAACGTCAAAGCTACAAGCAGCCATGAATGAAATAGAAGAATGGACATAAAAATGGGGTCTAAAAATAAATAGCAGCAAATCGATTCACATCGATTTTACACTGAAAAAAATCAAGCAAAATCCCTTAATAATCGACAAACAACCTGTTCCAATAGCAAACTCAGATAAATATCTTGGAATGACTTTAGATGCAAAACTCCACTGGAAGGCACGCGTAAAGAAAAAGCGAGACGAGTTAAATATCAAATATAGAAATCTTAACAGGATTATCGGTAGGAGATCTAACCAGTCACCCCAAAACAAATTACTATTATATAATCAAGTACTTAAACCGGTATGGTTGTACGGAATACAAACTGGGGATGTGCTAAAAACAGAATTGGCAGTCAGTTGAAGAGTACAGACGTGATTTATCTTCGCTCGCAACATCAGTTATAAAAAAGTTTTGTAATAGGTTTAGTTTTTAATAGGTTTATTATATTTTAGTTTTTAATAGGTTTATTATATGGGAGTAGTGTTCTGTCTTTTAAATAGGTTTAGTTTTTTAATAGGTTTATTTTATTTTAGTTTTTAATAGGTTTCTGTCTGTCTGTGTTCTGTCTTTTAAACTGTCAACACGCATTTTGTCCGCATATATCGTTTATGTTTTTACTGTCGTTAAATCGAATTTAAACGCGCCGTTTTTTTGTCCAGTGTTGATATAATAATAATTACAATAAATCAATTAATAAAAAAATAAAAAAACTGAAAGGGGCAAAGGGCTTTAATGTCTCTATTTGCCTGTGTTATTGTTGCTAGATTTTTTCCTTCCCTTTCCTCTCCCTTTTTTAATTTTTTTTCTCTATTTTGCATGGTACAACCGCCTTGTATTATTTTTGTTGTTGGGCCAATTAGTGATGAAGGCATAGCACTGATCACTGAGTAACCAATTCTAACTATTGCAGATATATTGCATATTGTCTGTATTCTTCAACACTACTCCCTCTTTCCTCCCTCTCATAACATATTTTCCTAACTCTAACACAATGCACTGCATTAGTAGGGGACATCCCCTGAATGTTAGTCTAATGTAAAAAAAAAAAAATACCGTTACAGAAATAATTAAAAAATCTATCATTAAAATACCGTTACCGAAATAATAGAAAATACCGTTATCGCTAAAATACCGAAATAATTGAAAAATCGTTATCCCTAAAATACCGTTACCGAAATAACTGAAAAAATCGTTATCCCTAAAATAACGTAACCGAAATAATAGAAAATAGCGTTACCCTTAAAAAAGCGTTACCGAAATAAAAGAAAATAACTTTATCCTTAAAATACCGATAAATTTTTTTATTAAGTAATATCTACACCATAGAACTGCATTTGCTGATTGCAAAACGTTCATACGCACCAACACACATATTTGTTGATGATTTCAAATCAATCAAACGACGTGCAAATTGTTTTGTCACTGATTTATAATCATCGGTCGTTGTTTAACCATTGATTTTATTCTGTTCATTCGAGCCAACAATAATTATTTTGATGTAAAATAAATCAGAAAAAACAACAAACAAAACAATGAGTGTAATCATAATTAAAACAAAATAGTTTCTTATCTATAAAAAGGGGGTGGTTTTGTAGAAACACATTTCACAAATGTTATATGTATATTAGGGTGAAATACGTTATTTTAGAATTTTTATTAGGAATACCAAAAATATTGTTCTTTGTGAAAATTTTTTTTTTAATTTAGGTCGACATTTTAGGCTCGCCCAATCCGGTTAAAGTTAAATATTGCTTAATTTTCCAATCAAAATAGATGAAAAAAAATTTAGACAATATTTAAATTTTTCTGGATTAGGCAAGCCTGAGATATCGACCTAAGTTTTTTTCCAAAAAAATATTTATATTTCACAAAGAAGAATATTTTTATTACTAATAAAAATTATAAAATAGCGGATTTAAGTCCCACCCTGTTAAATGTAACTAATGCTTTAATTTATACACGAAATGCATATATGTATATAAAACAATTTCATATTATTCAACGCCAACGTACGGTTTCAACGGTTGTTTTCATACCATTCATTGTATTCTTGTTCGTTCGGGTCAACAATAATTATTATAGAATAAATAAAAAAACAAAACAACGTGTGTGTGTATTCATAATTAAAACAAAATAGTTTCTTATCTATAAAAAGGGGATGATTTTGTTGAAACACTACATATATATTATATGTACATTAGGGTGGGTCTAAAATACGTTTTTTTAGAATATTTATAAGTAATAAAAATATTGTTCTTTAAGATAGTTTTTTTTTTAAATTTAGGTTATCTCAGGCTCGCCCAATGCGGTTAAAGTTAAATATTGCCTAATTTTCCAATCAAAATAGATGAAAAAAAATTTAGACAATATTTGAATTTTTCCGGATGAGGCAAGTCTGAGATATCGACCTAAATTTTTTTTCAAAAAAAAAATATTTTTATTTCACAAAGAAGAATATTTTTAGTATTGTATTACTAATAAAAATTCTAAAAAGCGGGTTTAAGTCCCACCCTAATGTGTGTTTCTATTTTGTTGTAATTATGAATAAACTCATATGCGTTGTTTGTTGTTTTTTCTGATTTATTCAACGCTGACTTTTTGTTGAGTGATTAAATTTGCAGTAAACATAATCGACATATGATTCAAACTGATCCAAATTACGCGTTCAGTAACATGATGCTGATTTTATTCTACAGTGAATTTTGTTGAATTATTAAATGTGAACAAGAATTTTTGTGTATGATTAAATCAAGAAAAAAGTTGATTTTGCAGTTCTCTGGTATACACAAGTTATGATCTTGTTTACCAGGTGTCTTCAAATGCAATAAAATTTGCCATTATATCTACACAAAAAACAACAATAAAATTATTTTCGTTATTCTTTTGTGTGTAATTTTCTAATTTTATTTTTTATTATGGTATAAGATTTAATTATACATATGTGGTTTAATATATGTTCTAATACAAGAAATATTTTTTGATATGGTATAAGATATAATTATATATGATGCAATATGTGCAAACAATTTTGAGATGTTATATATAGTTCCATATCTAGAGTATTTGTGATATGGTAAAAGATATAATTTCATATAATTATATGTGGCCCCATGTCAATGGTTTTGAATCCCAGCCAGTGAGATCAATTTTTTGTGCTTTTAGTTTGTTTTTATTTCTTTATTAATATTTTTTTTACAAAACTTTCAAATTTAAATCATTTCGTTTCCCTTTTCTGCCCCTCCCCTTTGGATTTTAATTTTATTGGTCCAACAGTTTGTGCATGTTGTTAAAGCATATTTAAAATTTCCGGTTTCTAGCTATAGGGTTTGGGCAGGCCGTGAAAGGGGAGTTTTTCCCCATTTTGTTCTTCCCCGAAGGCGATTCCAAGAACCTCGTCTTAGCGACTGTCCTACCTCCTGCGGTTTGGCTGGGCGTTGTTGAATGAAATAAAGAAATAAATATTTGCATATTTACACAGTTACACATATGCCCATTTGCACTTGTGCACATTTACACATTTTCATATTTGCACATTTACATTACCATTAAACCATCGATCCATCAATCTATCAAATCATTTGCACTTTTGTAAATTTGCACTTTTGCAAATTTGCACATTTTCACATTAGCATATATGCACATTTGCACTTCTGCAAATTTGCACACTTTCACATTTGCACATTTACAAATTTGCACTTTTGCGCATCTGTACATTAGCATAATTGCACATGACGAATCTATGTACAAAATATTAACTTCGCAGCTCCAGCGGTTTTGGCAGGCCGTCAAGGGGGAGAATTTTCCGATTTTTGCCCCTTCTCTTTGGATTTTCCAAAAGTCACGCCATAGCTGTTATCTACACTGGAGAAGGAACCTGCATACCAAACTTCAACTTTCTAGTTTCAGCATTTGAAAATACAAAATTTATTAAAATACAAGACAATAACGAAATTAAATATAACAACTCCAAATCGTAGGGTGTACTGTTTTTTTTTTATTTCTGAAATACAATTGACTATTTCTGAAACGCAATTGACAATTTCTGAAATACAATTGACTATTTCAGAAATACAATTAACTATTTCTGACATACAATCGACTATTTCTAAAAGACAATTGATTATTTCTGAAATACAATTGATTATTTCTGAAATACAATTGACAATTTGTGAAATACAATTGACTATTCCTGAAATACAATTGACTATTTCTGAAATGCAATTGACTATTTCTGAAATACAATTGACTATTTCTGAAATGCCATTGACTATTGCTGAAATACAATAGACTATTTCTGAAATACAATTGTCTATTTCTGAAACGCAATTGACGATTTCTGAAATACAATTGCCTACTTCTGAAATAAAATTGACTATTTGTGAAATACAATACAATTTGTGAAATACAATTGACTATTCCTGAAATGCAATTGACTATTTCTGAAATACAATTGACTATTCTGAAATACAATTGACAATTCTCGAAATACAATTGATTATTTCTGAAATACAAATGACTATTCTGAAATACAGTTGACAATTTCTGAAATACAATTGACTATTTCTGAAATACAATTGACAATTTCTAAAAGCGTTGGTCCAGTACTTTGCCAACCCCAAAATGATAACACCGGGCTGAGCTTGTCCGTTTCTTTTTAAAACGTTGGCAAAGTACTGGCGAAAGAATTAATAAGGTGATTTTCCAATGATGAAATAAGTGCTTTGTCAACCGTAAAATGATAACACCGGGCTGGGCTTGGCCGTTTATTTTTTAAATTGTTGGCAGAGCACTGGCGAAAGATATATGTGTATTTAGATTATCAGAAAATTACTCTTCTTTTTCTTTTTAAAATTCTCGGAAGACATTAAATTTTTGTATTAATTTTAAAATCACTTTATTTTAGATTATTCCAATATATTGAACCCCCATACAAAGTGCTTTCTGAATACTTCTATATTTGTCAATTTCTGGTCGGGCAGTTTTAAACACTAATTTTTTTATTAAATGGAAAAAATTGTAAGGATCAGCGCTAGAGGGAGTGCAACCTTTCGACCCGAGCGACCAGGTCATCTTCAGCCTCCTTCTGAAACCACCCAACACAAATAACTCATGGTTTTGAACAGGCATTTAAATCACACACTCTAAGGAAAATGACTGTGTGAAATTACATTTTTTAGTTAGTAAATGATTACCCGTACAAATGAGCTTTTTCCATCTATTTATTGAAATACCCTTTGGCAACCATCTTCGATTTTCGAAGCACAAATTGACGGGGTTGCCATTCCAAATGTTAATGTTTCCATTTCTGGGAACGATCCTTACAATTTTTTCCATTTAATAAAAAAATTAGTGTTACATGATTTAAAATATTTAAAAAAATATTAAAGTTTAAAAAATTTGCACACCATAAAGTTTCTTTTCCTTTTTTAACAAAACGGGCTTTTTCACATTTTAAAGTCCTTTGATTTTATACATCCATAACATTTATTGTGGTGACTTTTTGTAGTTTGATGAATCTTATGATACGCAAAAAACTTCTTACTATTTCCAGGTTTATACTGTATTACAAGGGGATGGAAAAAACATCCCATTTGTCTGTGACATTTTTTAAGGGAAGCAACACTAAAAATTCTTTCTGCTTATTAATGTGTTGCTTTCGTTGGAAAAGGGGATAGAAGAGAGAGGAAAGGTGGTGAAAGATGTAGGGCTTAAAATATTGCAACACTGTGATTGTGCGAGATAATAAATCTTAGAACAGTTGGTGCCCGCAATCTGATGGAAAGTTGGCGAAATTGTTGTAGCTTTTTAGGTCATAGCCCTGTTATGTTATTTTTACTTCGGCGGGGTAAAGTACAATGGGAACACCGAAGGAGGACGTTGCGATATGTATGAGGTATTAAAAGCTCAAAAATATTATTTTTCTAAATTGATGTTGCTGTCGCTGGGGATCGAAACTGCAACGTTCTGTGTAATAGTACAACAAATTAACCATTACACCACAACGTCCACAAAACTCTTAAAAATTGCGTTCTTAAACTTAAAAACCGTTTAATGCTCTTTTATGCCTTTCTAAGGAACTTTACGCTTTTGACAATTTTTGTTGCCCTGTTTTCTCTTAAAAAGTTGGCATCATAAGCAACATCTAAATGTATATAGAAACGAATAAACTAATATACTAATTACAATTAAATTTTATTATAAAAAATTGATTAATTCTACATAAAACTATTTTTTACGGGTTCCTATTAGGTACTTTGTTTGTCTCCTACGTATGAATTAGCTATTCAAACTGGTGAAGCTGCTGCAAGAATGGCGCAATTTTGTCCTGATATAAAGTTAAAATTTGCTGTTCGTGGTGAAGAAGGTAATTTTTTATATAAAAACATAAATGTATATGAAAACTGCAATGATTATTTTATTGTTTGTACAGTTGTTCCTGGTACCAAAATAACTGATCACATAATAATAGGTACACCTGGGAAAGTTCTTGATTGGGGTCTAAAATACCGAGTCATCGATTTAAAAAAAATTCGTGTTTTTGTATTAGATGAAGCAGATGTTATGATTGCCACACAGGGACATCACGATCAATGTATTCGTATTCATAAGTAAGTGTAACAATTTTTTTTAAACATACACATCAGAAAAAGAGAAAATTATTATTTTGAGTACTCTTAAAGTATAAGTAAGCAAACAGGTATGAGTGACTGACGTTGAAGATAAAACGATACCAATACACAACATATTCAAACCAAGTGTAACTTAAATATATCCAGTGGTATAGCTGGGAACCATCGCCACTAATGACAGGCGAAGTAGTTTGTCTGATTACTCTGTTTACATCTGTGCCTATTGATGTTTCATACCTAACTTTATCTACATCATTCTACAGACACTAATATCTTATTTTAACTTGTTATTATTGGTAACCACTATTCAATAGTATTTTCTCTAACCCAAATATGGGTGTCGTGTAATTTGCAGCAAACTTAAGTCAAATTTTGAAACAAAGCTTAAACTTGATCTTATTAACCCAAAAAGAAATGGTAAAAATAACAATATGAAAGATGTTAGAAATTTTTTTCAAAACAAACAAAAAAGTCAAACCACATCATAAAGGATGCAAAATTATATATTTAGAAAATTATAATGTTACTAGCTTAAAAGCCCGATACTTCGTCAACAGTAGTTTTAAATATCGAAATATGTTGAGAAGAAAATATTATTCTATTTTCTAAAGATTTTACTATTTAAAAAATCTGTTTCATCTTTTGAAATGGATGTTTTAATTCCCCTTTCAATCCCATATCGTTCTCCTTGTCTAATGATTCATTTCCACTCGTTCCCCACTCTATTTTATTTTTTACCCTGTCAAGTGTATCGATTCCACTCTCCTCATTTCATTCCATTTTAATCCCCTTGTAAAGTGTTTTAATTCCACTCCTACCCCGTTTCATTCCATTTCGTATCCCTTGTCTAGTGTTTCAATTTTACTCGTACCCTTTCCATTCCATTTCTGTCACCTTCCAATTTGCAAACGCATATTTCAAATTTCAGGTTTCTAGCTATAGGAGTTTGGGCAGAAAGCGGTTTTCCCCCGTTTTGCTCTGCCTCGAAGGAATTTCCAAGAACCTCGTATAAGCGAATGTTACGCCGCAGGGGGAACCTACAGCCATGGACATGTAAATAGGACACATGTTAGTACTAAAATAAAATGCTTTATATTTTCCAAAATAAAACAATAGTTAAAATTTATATTTCACACATCGGAAGGGTTACATCCAAACTTAATAATTCAACGTTTATTTAAAAGAAATCTTAGATCTATTTAAAGAAATAACAAAAAAGGAAGGAAAAAGGAATAGTTACATCCAAACCTAATAATTCAACGTTTATTTCAAAAAATCTTAGATCAATTTAAAGAAATAACAAAAAAATTTACAGAACTAACATAAAAGGCTGGTCAAATAAATAGGACACTATTATAATTCTAACGAATATTAGCTAAATTATTGTTTTTTGTAAATTGTGGTTGACGGAAGGTTTTGTTTACACGTTAATATTTTGTACTAAATCCATTATTGTTAATTACAGCTTCGGATCTACGAGGCATACTCTCCACTAACCATTGGCACCGATCTATTGGTATAGCATACCATGCATCTTGATTCCCATCCAAGGTTCTTCGGCATTTTTAAAATTTCGTTGTGCAATTTCATTTTTACAATGTTCCAAAGGTTTTCAAAAATATTTAGGTCAGGGCTTTGCGCTGGCCAATCCAAAACCTTAATATTTTCCTTTAAAAACCACTCCTTAACAACTTTTGGTGGTGTTTGGGGTCGTTATCCTGCATAAAAGTCCAGGTTATTGGCATATTTTCGAATGCAAAGGGTTCTATATAATTTTTAAGGATGCTTAAATATTGAAACTTGTCCATTTTGCCCTCTCTTTTTAAAATAAGACCAACGCCGTACCATAAAAATGTACCCCAAACCATTAAGCGATGTACAACTGTTCTACCATCGGGTCCAATGCGATTTACATTGGTTTCATCGTTCCATAGGACTTTTTTCCAAAAGTATAAATCTTTTTCCTTGTGGGTTTTTCCAAAGTCAATTCGCTTTTTAATATTCTTTTTTGAAAGGAGTGGCTCCTTTCGGCTTATGCGTCCAAATAAGTTTGCTTCGTTCAGTCGTCTTCTTCTATTCGACAATTCCACATTCAATTCTTCTTGAATTTCCTTATTTATCTGACCAGAGGACTTGAAAGGGTCGAGTTTGCTCTTTCAAACTATGCTTCTGTCGATATGAATTGTTGTTTTACGGCTCCGTTTCTTATTTTGTGCGTGATATTTCCTGTCAATTTCACTTAAGCAAATTGCATTGTACACCATATTTCGAGAACACTTTACCATGAACGCAATTTCTGTTGAACTTTTGTAAATTCGCACATTTGCACTTGGGCTAGTCGTTCGGGGGGAGACTCTCCTTAGTGGACCTCCCAGTAGGAATTTTGAAAAATCTAACGCTGGAGTGGAAGCCTATGTACCACATTTTTGGAAAGTCGTCTACTTTTTTCTCTTCCCGTTGGATTTTCCAAAATTGACATCTTAGCTGTTATCTACACAGGAGAAGAAGACTGCATATCAAATTTCAACTTCCTAGGTCCAGCGCACAGTGGGCAAAAAGGTTCATCTAGCGGCATTTAATTAATAGCGCTTAGGGATTTTTTTTTGTTTGTGTAATATTTTTTTTAGTTGAAAATAAATTTAGCTACAACTGTCGGATCAGATTGTTTGTCACTGTATCATCCCTATTAATAGTGTCGTCACTGTCTTTGTTTATAAGTGTAAGTCGGTGCCTATGTTGTTGTTGTCTGTTTTTTGTTTTATCTTTGTCCATTTGTTTAATACATATGTGCCTTATGGCTGGTTTTCATTATGCCATATGAACTGACAACAAAAACTGACTCAAATGAATTCTCGTCATTTTGTGTCATATGCGTTTTCATTACATCTTAAAAACTGACAATAAGTCGATAAAGCAGAGCGTGTCAAAGACTTATGTCAAATTTTGGTGTCAACTTGTTGTCAATTTTATTTTAATAAATAATTCTGCCATATCTGTTGAAAAACTGAAATTTGACGTTTTCACTTGTCTGTCATTTAAGACGGCAGTTCGTGTGCATAACTGACTGCAAACTCATATGACACCATATGACAACCTGTTTTCATACAATTGCCAATAATTTGGACAAATTGACATTAAAAATGACATAGTGAAAAACATGCATTACTGTTTGTTATTGCTTAGTTCTATCTTAGAATAACGGTAAAGTTTTTTGTCGTCTTTGTCATGTACTTGTCTTTTACATGTAAAAAAGACAATGTAACAACATTAGCTTTTTAGTATAGAAAATATTATCTAAGTAAACACTATCTAAAAATTAAATTCGTGCGTTTGGTTTTTTTTTTTAAAGTTTAAGTTTTTACCAAACATTTTTGGCGACCGTGACAGGACGGCCTGCGTGTTAATGATATTAAAATAATTTTATAAATTTTTAATTCGGTTTTAAAAGAATTTACGGCCCGTAGAGCCACTATAATAAAGAACAATTTAATTTGAAAATTTTTATTTTATGGCCCATAGAGCCACTACAACATACAATAAATTTTTATAATCAGTGCAACAATTGTGTTTCGAAGAATTACTTTCGCATCTTTGATTTTCATTACAACATCTGCTGCTTTTATATTTCGTTCGTTTGGAATTCTTTTTGCCGACGTTAACCGCTGCCGTAATATAATTCATTTTGAAACAAAATTAAAACCCAATTTTTTTAAGTTTGTAATTACAACAAATTTTGTCTTCGTGGTGTATCACCGACATAACTTTGCAAAGAATATAAAATAAATATTTAGTGTTTTCTGTGAAAATTTAAATTTGTTCGAATTTAAATTTCTCGGAATTTTGTACTGTGGCATTATTTAAATACATAAGCGGTGCATATATTAAAAAATAAATTTGCGCTTTTTCATTTATATGCAAAAGTAATAGGCGTTTGAATTCTGAAGTAGTTCTTGATATTTTTGTGAAGTTTGTCGATTTATTCAAAATGGCGAACAATAATGCTACCGCCATTAATGCTAGTTGTTCAGATTTAACATCTTTAGATTAACAGAGGACCACCATGTAAAAGAACATAATAAAGCTACATAAGAAAAATGAAAAAGATGGCGACAAAGTGGATGCAACCATTTTTATGAAATTTGCCAAGTACAAGGCGAAATTGAAAAATTAAATCCATCTGATAATTCTCGCAGTGATTTGGAAGAAGTTTTTATTACATCAAAGGCAAAGTTGTTATCTTTTTTTGAATAAAAGTCGTTGCTCTACTTCAAGGAAACAAAGTTTTCACAATGCTTTGATGGTTGGAGTGTCACATCAATCTCGTTTGCCCTCATTGAAGTTGCCCCGATTCGACGGAATATATGCTAATTATTATATTTATAACAACGTTTAAAAACATGGTCCACAAAAACTCGTTGATATCTCTAGTGGATAAATTCAACTATTTGCTGAACTGTCTTTCAGGCCCTGCTCTAGCTGTAGTGGAGCCGTTCCTGGTTACAGATGAAAATTACCCAAAGGCACTGGAATGGTTAAAGGAACGATACGACAATAAGTTACTTATATTTTTGGAACATATTACTGCTCTTTTTAATGTTTCACAAATGTCTAAAAACGACTGCGTCTCATTGCGTAACATCATTGACACCTTTTTGGCTATTCGTGGTTCTCTTTTTTTACTTGGCTCTGAAATGGACGTCATGAATACAATTATAATTCACATGGTGTTATTGAAGTTGGACAAGGGTTCCAAGCAAAATTATGATGAAAAGCGAGATTTTAAATCGTTGCCTACCTGGGATACATGCTACACAATTTTAAGCAATCGTTTCAATTTTTAGAAAGCCATAGAAAGAAAGCTGAACCGGTCCATAAACTTAGTAGTTCAAAGCCAAAACCACATTTTAATCGATCAGCAAATACGTTTGTGAACTCAAAAACAAATTCGGCTTGCTCATATTGCAACAGCACTGAACATTACATCGCAACATGTTCTTCGTTTTTATCGCTTGAAGTTTCGGAACGTTTTAATTTCGTAAAACTGCCTTTGAAAGGGTCATTTAGTTTCGAAATGTCCCTCCAAATCTCGTTGTCGAGTTTGTCACGCTGCTCATCAAACTATTTTACATATTTATGTGGTTCCTGATCAACAAACAATGTCTTCATCAAATGCTGTTCTAAATCAAGGGCCATCTACTAGTCATGGTAATCCAGTATCATTAGTTGCTCGTTCGTTTAAAAGGGTCATCATACCAACTGCAGTGGTTCTCATCAAAGACAATTTTGGTTCACTTCACCCGGTTAGAATACTCCTTGATTCTTGTTCTGAAATCAATTTTATTACAGAAGAAGTTTCTAAAAGGCTCAAGCTAAAATTTAAACCTGAGTTCCATAGTGTTTCTGGTATCGGTGAAATACAAACAAATAGCAAGTTTGGTCCTCAACCTTTGCAGTTACAAAATCAATTTCTGCTAAACAGCCTGATGATTTTATAGAAACATCGAATTGGAAAATTCATGAAACGATAAAACTCCCTGACCCTTTATGTCAGCCCTTACATGCAACTTAGCATTTTACTCTTCAACAGAAAGCTTAGACAACGCTTTGAGAAAATTTGGGAAGTCGAAGAATATGCCAGTGGTTCCCCAACTTTTAGCGAAGAACAACAGAAGTGCGAACATTAATATTAATGCTGATGGTCGTATACAAGTGAGATTGCCTTTTAAACTTAATCCGGATTGTTTGGGTGAGTCTTGAAATTTCTCGTAGAAGATTTTTGTCCTCGAACGTAGATTAGAGCGAGAGCCTACTTTAAAGTCAGTGTATGTTGATTTTATGAATGAATATATGAGCCTCGGTCATATGTCACTCTGCAATCAGTCCATTTCCCATCCATATTATATTATACCCCATCACTGTGTATTGAGACCTCAAAGTACTACAACTAAACTTCGTGTTGTATTTTATGCATCGGCTCGTACTTCTTCCAACCATTCCTTAAATGAAATTCTCATGGTTGGTCCAACAATTCAACAAGATTTGATTACAACTTTGTTTTCTTTTCGTCTGAATCGATTTGCTCTCACTGCATCTAAAATTTTTGTAAGATTTGAGTTGAGAGATTCATCCCAACCGATGTTTTGTACCCACATTTCTTGAAGCAACATTTTGCAACGAATAACAATAGGGCTCAAGAAGCCGAGTAAATCAAAAATTTTAGCTACTATCGACAAAACTGAACGTTTAGTTCTACGGCTTTTTAAAGTAGGAAGCTTAATATACAATTATTAGAATACTTACATTATTACGCTTCCTTTCAAACCGGAATTTCCTAAACAGTTGCACTTGGGTATATCTAGGTCAAGTGTTCTTAAACAGTATCTCAGGACTGAATCCTCTATTCTACGAAGACCTGAGATAAAGCAAATGTACGTTTTGAATGCATCGAATAAAACGTCAAATGGAGTGAGTCTAAATGACTGTCTTTATGTGGGACCCACTTTGCAGTCAGATTTGGTTCTTTTAATACTTTGTTGGTGACTTTTTAAATTTGTTTTTAATTGCAATATAACGCAAATGTATAGACAAATTCGGGTTGATTCTGCTCAGGGATTATGAGTTGCAGACTGTAACTTTCGGCGTTAATTGCGCCCCGTATATCGCCATCCGCACGTTGTTGCAATTGGCTGACGATTCAGAGGCTGAGTATCCTGTTGCATCGCACAAGTGCACGTACGTTGACGACGTTTTAACAGGTACGATATTTCATCTGCTCTGATTGCCCGTGATCGACTTATTGCTGCTTTGGCTTCGGCAAAATTCGATCTCCGAAAATGGACTTCCAATGATCGCTTAATTTTAAAAGGTTTTCCACCGGAACATCTTGTCGATGCCAAACTATTGACTTTTGTCGAGTCAAGTAGTTCGAAGACTTTGGGTATTCAATGGAATGCTTAGTTGGACTCATTTTTCTTTAAAGTGGACACTATCGCACACAAATCAAATCATACGAAAAGGGAAGTTTTGTCTATTATTGCCAAATTGTTTGATCCTGTTGGTTGGCTAGGTCCCGTTGTGATTGTGGCGAAAATGATTATGCAGAGAGTGTGACTCGATAACATCGATTGGGATGTTTTACTTCCACTCTCTTCTGCAAATGATTGGAAAAAATTTGTTGCATCTTACCACGTAGTTCATAAAATTATAATTCCGCGATGGGTTCACTATACAACTGATTCTTCTGTCGAACTTCTCGTTTTTTCAGATGCTTCGTAGAAGGCATACGCGGGGGTAATATATATTCGTATCGAATCCCCCACATACCCACTTATTATCTTGTAAAACAAAAATGGCCCCCCATTAAATCAATTTCAATCCCACGTTTGGAACTTTGCGGTGCGGTTTTGGCTTCTGAGCTTTTGAAAACTCTTTTCGATGAAATTGACATTCGGCTTCAGCGAATTTACTGACATATTTTACTATAGTTCTGTCTTGGTTGAAGACGGATCCTTGTTCCTGGACCACATTTGTTGCTAATAATGTTTGAACTATTCTTGTTTTGATAAGGCTCTTCGCGTTATATCTTTTATACTGCGATTCTTCTATAATAGTCACCCGAGTCATAAGTCGGCACGTAGCTTGTGCTCAAATAAGACTCTTTCGAGTTACGAATTAAATCGATCTAAATTGCATTTGGCCAAAGTTGCTCAAAAGCAGCACTTTTCGGATGAATATCGTTGTCTTTTAGATAGGAAACCATTATCTCCAAAAAAAGTAGTCTTGTTACTTTGAACCCCTTTCTGGATAAAGATGACGTCATGAGATTGAATGGTCGTTTGGTAAAATCTCCATCACTCACATATACCGAACAATACCCAATTATTTAACCTTACTCAAGCAGATTTACGCTGCTCTTGACTGAGTTTATTAATTTGATTTCCATTCACGGTGGAAATCAATTAATGCTTTGAATTCTTCGGATCGAATATTGGGTACCTAGACTTTGATCTAAAATTCGCGCAGTTATAAGCGGCTGCAAGCGTTGTGTTCTTGACAGGAAACGGTCTTGCAGTCAAATAATGGCCGCTCTTCCGCCTGAGAGGACCCTCCTTGGTAGGTCTTTTACTACCACAGGTGTTGATTTTGCTGGTCCTTTTGATATTAAGAGTTTTACGGATCGAGCTTACAAGATTACTAAAGGCTACGTCTGTATATTTGTTTGCTTTTCTACAAAGGCAATACATTAAGAAATGACATCTGGTTTGTCAACTGCTACCTTTTTGTCTGCTTTTCAACGGTTTATTCGCGGCGAGGTTGCCCTAGTACAATATTTTCGGACAACAGCACAAACTGTGGGTGCGTCGCGTGAATTGGAAAGAGATTTTCGGACTTTCGGGAGAGTCAAAACAGGGTATGCTCATCATATGGCATTCAGGGCCTTTCTTGGCGTTTTATTCCAGCGGGCGCTCCACAGATGGGTGGGTTTTGGGAAGACGAAATGAAGAGTTTGAGACTTCACTTTCGAAAAGAGGCACAGTCCTTTAAGTATATATTTGAAGAACTTTAGACTATTCTTTCAAGAATAGAGGCTTGTCTTTATTCAAGACCTCTTTGTCCTATGTCTGATAGTCCACAGGAACCAGTTGCGCTGACCCCTGGTCACTTTCTAATCGGTTCTCCAATATTAGCTCCACCGGAGCCTGCTTTACTTAATTCACCGATCAGTCTGGTTAATCGCTTTCAAAAAATGAAAGCTATTTCTCAACATTTCTGCCGTCGGTGGAAAAAGGAATATTTAAAGCTAAACGCGAAATTCAGGAAAATGATTTAGTCGTGATTCCTCCAACTTCGTGGCGGTTAAGTCGGGTAGTCATACTTCATCCGGACTGCGAACGGGGTTGTAAGGCAAATCTATTGTCTTCAAATAACAATTTTTATTTCCTAGCATAATGGAAGCTTTAAAAACCCTTTTTGATGACGCCATGTTGGACGATTTTGAGGAAGCCATGGATATTGTAGACCCTTTTTCTGCAGAGGCACTTTTGGCGGATCTGAGCGCCAAACCTGATGTCCCACATCAGCTCCAACCAACGTTAAGGCACCTATTGCTATACCAGCTCCTACAAATTTACCAGCTGTCATACCACCACCTCCTTCTGTGGTACCTATTCCAGTTGCTGCGTCTCCTTTAGACAAAGTGACTAACGAATCGTCGTAATCCAAATCATCATTGGGTCTTATTGGAACCCCGACCTCGAATACTTACGTAAAGAAAACTGATCCGAAAAGTTTTCAATGTCAAGATTGTAGTGGTGTACACCCGTTGCGGTCTTGTTCTACCTTTCGGAAGTCAAGTCACGCACGCAAGCTTCGTTTAGTGATTCTTCACCATTACCGCTCCCGTTGTTTGGCTCATACTCATAAGGCCAAAAATTGACAGAGTTTGGCTAAATGCCGCTATTGTAATGGGAACCACATTTCAATTTTACATTCGCCTTCTTCTTCCAAATCTTGTCCTAAGAAGGTTACCACAAGCCAGCCTGTAAAATCAGGCTTAAAGGCTAAAACAACTTTTGTGGCACTGCACAACTCTCCGTCCATGTCTGATACCTGTCCGTTGCATATTCAACATATTGTCACGTTTTCGCCTGCTATTGTGGCTCAAATTATGTTCCCTAAAAGGTCGATCCCGTTTCGTGCGGCACTGAACCCGTGTTGTAACGCTAGTTACATCTGCGAAACCTTGGTTCAAAACCTATGGTTGCCAGTGTCCAATATGGCTGGCAGCAAATACTGTCGTTTAACGGTAGGGTCGTCCTTCGATGCTTCTCAGCAAATTACGCTTACTGCAAAAGTGACGAAAATGTAAGGTGTTAGAACTCCTTCGGAGTCTGTTTCGGACACGGTAAGGGAAAGTTTTGCTGGGTTTCAGTTGGCTGATCCAGCTTTTAATGTTTCTGGGCGAGTGGCTTTGGTTTTAGGACCTGAGCTTAGCCCTTATGTGCTTTAGAGGATAGATCCATTTGGATCAACCCGGTCAGCTTTGGACTATCGATCCTTCGGGATCAACCCTGGCCCCCTTTGCGTCGACGATCTTTTTTATCAATAGACACCCCTTGTGTCACCACGGTCCCCTTTGGGCCAACGATCCTCTTGGATCATCGTCGTAGTTTTAAGTGTTTTTGAAAAAAATAAACATTTGAATTGAAAATCAAATCATTTTAATTTTATATTTATCTTTTAAAATAAATTATTAAATTTTGTTGCAACATGCCTATAAGGTGGCCGACAATGTTTAATCCAAAAACCTTTATTTTGGTTAATTCGTTATTGCTGCCCTTTTGGTACCATCTACCCTATTTGGGTTAATACTACGTTATGATCTATTAATTACTCCCCTCTTTAACATCATTGGTGGCAGTATTTACATAGATTCTAACTAGTAAAACCGTTAACTGTAGTCCCTTTTTATTGCATTGTCAGCCGCCTTTTGCTTTTTGTTACTAGTTACAATCTTACTTGTTAACGATCTACACGCAAATCCCTTTGCAAAGGTAATATATTTTTATATTAATAAATAGAGACCTTATCTCTACAAAAAACAAACCTTTCCTCTGCATTTACGGCAAACAACATATGTAATAATTGTACTGGCTACTCTTAGTTCTCTCTAAGAATAACGGTCCAGTTTTTTGTCGTCTTTGTTATGTACTTGTGTTTTAGATGTAAAAAAGACAATGTTACAACATTAGTTTTTTAGTATTGAAAATATTATCTAAATAAACATTACCTAAAAATTAAATTCGTGCGTTTGTTTTTTACCAAAAAACAATGTCAAACAACAAAAAATTTTAAAAATATATTTATATTTTTTTTGTGAAAGTTGCAACTTTTTTTCATATTTTCATTGTTTATTTCATTCAGGAAAACATGATATAGTTAATATATTTAATGTTTCACATTCTTTTGGACTAAAAATATATTAAACTTTAATATTAAATACAGTTTTTTTAACATTTATTTATTTTTTTTTATTTTTTTTTTTCTGTTGAAATAACTATTTTTGGCCTTATTCAATATACATATATTTCACTTGTTTTCATAACAAAAGTTTAATTATAATGCAAAAAAAAAAAAAAATAACAATAGTAATAACAATTTTTTACTCCGATTCAAAACTAATAGATGAATCTAAGGTGCAAGCTACACAATGTTCTGACAAAAGTTGTAAAATATCATTATCGACATCCTTCTTTTTTTAGTTACCTTGTGGTTTGCGTAAATTTCAAGAGATCTGATGAAAACAAAAGCATATGCATTAGGTCCTCCATTGTATTTAATCGCTATGTCTTTCGCGTATGGTGCTCACGGAAATTGCGGTAATCTTTGTTCTAGGCTTCTAACGCTTTTTCCGACATTTTTCATATTGGAAGTGGTGAAATTTTAATTATATCGGCTCCATGTATTAAGATTTTATGTATGGAACAAGGCATATAAAACCAAGGATACTGTGTGATAAATTGTTCTGCGGTCTGTAAAGCATATTGCCTAAAGGATTCAATATCGTTTTTGTTCTCGCAAGCAATCATTCATTCGGATGCTAATTTTGGTTCTCTCAGAAAAATCGCCTGGTTATTGGTGTTGCCGCAACCAACCATTGAGATATCAGCAAGCAAAAACATTTTTCTTTTCAATTCTTCTATGGTTCAATTTCTCAGCCAATTTTGCTGCAAAATTTCCATTTTTTTTTTGCTTATTAGAAGGAGGTTGATATTAAATATATGATTTTCAACGACAGAAAATTTTTGAGTAGACACGGGCTCGTTGCGCCATAGTAAATAAACTTCTCGTCTGAGCACCGACATTGTTCCTAAAAAATGCAATATCATGTAAAGTTGCAGGTCGCTGCAGATGATTTGGACATTTTGCAATCACAAGACAACATAGTAAAAAAAAAAATTCTAGCGCTAATACCCAGGAATATCAGAAGTTCCGGTCCACGGAAGTTTTATTTTGGCTTTTTTAAGCAGTTAGTGGTACAGTCAATTTTAACTATATTTTTTTCTACACAGTTAAGCACATGCCACAAACAAAATTTTTTAGTTAATACATACCTCTAACTATAAATAAAACCACTTGAGACAAATCCAACTTTAGAGAAAATTTAGCAATGTAAAGAAAACACGTGTTACAGCTTAGTGATTCAGCGACTGAAACATGTGTTGTGTTTGACAGCTCACAGCTGTCAAATAGAATCAAAATATAATCGATGCATAAGAACAGTGGGATATTATTAATCGATAGAGACACAATTTTGTCGCAATTAAACACTTTGAAAATTGAATTAAACGACGCTAGATCGACCATTTCGCCCACAGTGCAACGGTTTTGCCAAGCTGTTAAAGAGGAGACATTTCATACTTTTAAATCCCATTTCTACAACGTCCCTGCCTAAAATTCTAAAGAGTCCATACTCCAGGTAATACATGTTTAAAATTTCAGGTACGGTTGCCAACCTTGCTCAGTCGGACGTGTTTTTGCGAGTGTCTCTGTTAATAAAGTGGATTTTGTCCTATAATTGGCAATTAATAAATACGAACTGTGATCGATATATATATATATCCTTTGTCCTGAACAAGGAAAAGTTACTGTTTATTGAGTGCCTGCGTGTTTTAACCAAATAAACTGTGAAGTGCTTTTCATTAAATATCATATTATTGTCGTTCTTTTATTTGTTTTTTTGTTGCTGGATCAGCTGTCTCATTTTGTTATTGTCTGCTTACTGGAATTGGAAAAATCTGTGATATCATTTGGTTCTTGTCTTCGATAGTCGTGGTATTTGTCTAAAATAAACGCATTAATCAGTATTACCATATTTAAATTTTCTTCTCCTGGTTGACCAACCTTTACTGCATTAAATATAATGGACTGCTTAAATAAAAAATGCTCAATCACAAATCCTGATGAAAGAATGCTGTCATGCTGGTTGTGCCATGGTTTAATTCATTTCAAATGCAGCGGCATACCAACACTTGCTGCTGAGGCTACTCAAAAGCACGATGGCTTGCACTGGCGTTGCAACAACTGTAAAAAAGTTGGCATTGAATTTTACAAATTCTTCCAAGAAAGAAAATCAATTTTTCTTGGTATTCAAAATGAAATGTCCAATCTTTCTCAGCGAATATCTGAATATGGAAACTTGTTCGATCGATTTATATCACTAAAAACCTATGTATTTCCGCCACAAATACTTTCGCAGCAATCGTCTTTGCAACAATTTTCTCCATCCCAACTGTCTCCTAGACGCAAATCAGCTAGAATTGCAAGTAAGACTAATACTGTTGATATAAACCCTGTTAATTCTGGTAATGTTGTCGAAGACCTTATGGATGTTACCCCTTCTACTTCCAATATTAAAACTGTTGAGAAACCATAATTTTCTGATGCTACTAAACTGTACAATCCCATAATAAACATTACTGAAAACGCTCCCCGTGAACTTCGCGTTTTACCACCAAGAAAACATGTATTTGTATCCCGTTTTGCTGCTGAAACGACTGTTGAAGATTTAAACTATTATATTAAAATTAAGCTGAAGTCAAACGATGAAATTTTAACTTATAAATTTTCTTATACTCAACCAAGAAGCATTACGTCTTTTAAGATAACAGTTTCATCAGATATATACAATAAAATAATTGATCCTTGTTTCTGGCCCGAAAACACATTGGTAAGGGAATATATACCGAAAGTACGAGAGAGTATAAACAATGTTGCCCGGCTCCCCTCAATTATGTCATCTAATCAAAAAAACTGATGGTTAGAAATGATAACCAACTGTTCATTACTTATCAAAACGTTTTTGGGTTAAACACAAAATTATCCAAACTTTACATCGATAGTTTTGCATTTAACCACCACGTAACAACAACGAAATTTTATGCAGTAATTATAATATTTATAGACTTGATAGAGAAACAGTTACAATTGGAGGAGGAGTACTAATAGCTATTTCTAACATGTTTTCATCTGAATTAATAAACTGCAATATTCCTAAAGGCATTGAATTTATTGGCATCTGTATAAAACTTCATAACAGAAAAATATTTATGACCTGCTCCTATATCCCGCCAAGCCAAAACAATAATCAACTTATTTACACAGAACATGCTGGTTTGATTAGATTTGTCGTATCACTATCTAAACCAGGTGATTCTATTTTTGCTTTTGGAGATTTTAATTTACCTAATGTTTCGTGGAAATTTGTGTCTGACTCATATATATTTACTCCTATAAAAGCCGCTGACTGGGTGTTCGAATTTTTTAATAGTTTATATGACTTATGTCTTTTTCAAATAAATGGAGTTTACAATTCGTCTGGTAAATTATTAGATCTGGTTTTTGTCAATGAACCAGCCGATTGTTCATTACAGCGTGCCGATCCAATTATAGTACCCGAGGACCGTTATCATCCTACTTTAGATATCAGCTTTAACGTTCCATTAAATGGTAAATCCGATACAATAAATCAACATGATAAGGTTTTCTGTTTCAAAAGATGTAACTACGATGATTTAAAACATCTTTTCTATAATACTAATTGGCATGATCTTCTATCTATTCCCTGTTATACTCCAACAGCTATTGATTCCATGGTTGCAACATTTTACGAAACATTATCAAACTTTTTCAACGAATGTGTTCCTAAATTAGTAAAGCACACAAAATCTGGTCCTCCGTGGTGCACAAAAGAATTATCCAGGCTTAAAAATTGTAAAAATAAACGCTTTAAAAAATATAAAACAAGTGGCTTGCTGTCTGATTATAGCAGATTTGCGTTTTCCCGTGCTGAATATAACTTATTAAACACAAAACTGTATAAAAACTATATATCTAATATGAAACTAAATTTCAATCGCGACCCGAAATCATTTTATAAATTTGTTTATACCAAAAAGAAATCTAGTGGTTTCCCTAAAACGATGAAGTACTGTGCTAAAGAATCCAGTGACAATCTGATAATAACCAACTTATTTGCTGATTTCTTCTCCACCACTTATTCTGATTCCCAATATGATTTAAAATCATACCCACATCCAATTGTGGGTCATCAAATAATACACTTTTCTCCAATCCACACAAATCAGATTTTACAGTCTTTAAAATCAGTTAAGTCCTCATACCATGGGTCCTGATGGTGTTCCCAGCTGTGTTCTGAAGAATTGCGCATACGCAATAGTTACTCCATTAAGCATAATATTTAACATATCCTTAAAATATGGTTATTTTCCTCAGTTGTGGAAAGACTCCTTCATTATTCCACTATTTAAATCTGGTAGTAAGTCAAGCATCACAAACTATAGAGGCATAGCAAAGTTAAGTGCAATCCCCAAGCTTTTTGAAAAATGTGTTACCGAGAATCTCATTCACCAAATTTCATCCTTACTATCCCCCTATCAACATGGTTTTAGAAAAGGTCGTTCATCAGTAACTAATCTCATGCAGTTAACTACTATAGTAAATCGTGGATTTATTGAAAGGCAATTTACGGACTGTATTTACACCGATTTTAGTAAGGCTTTTGATAAAGTCAATCATAAATTACTTTTGATAAAGCTTCACGCTATGGGTTTTACACATGCAAGTTTAAATTGGATTAAGTCATATTTAACAAATCGAAAACAAAATGTTATTTTTAATAATACTACATCCAAAAATATTATTGTAAGTTCTGGTGTGCCCCAAGGTAGCCACATTGGTCCAATTTTATTTTCCTTATTCATAAATGACTTGCCTTGCGTAATTAAATATTGTAACATCTTAATGTATGCCGATGATGTGAAGATATTTAATTGCTATGACAATAACACTAAAAATAATTTTCTGCAAGATGATTTGGACGAATTATTCAAGTGGTGCGTGCTTAATTTAATGGAACTAAATTTAAAGAAATGTAAACATATGCGTTTTTCACGAAATAATAATGCTTTATATAATTTTTCACTGGGCGGACATCAACTTGAATTGGTTACTGAGTTTTTAGATCTTGGAATTCTTCTGGATCCTAAATTAAATTTCAAGAAACACATATTTATGATGGTAAACAAAGCTCGCGGCGTGTTGGCTTTTATAAAACGATGGGCCAAGGAGTTTACTGAACCAATCATCACTAAACGGTTATACACATCTTTAGTCAGACCAATCTTGGAATATGGATCTGTTATTTGGGATCCGGATGCGGATTATCTTAAGCAAATTATAGAATCAGTCCAAAAACGGTTTCTTCTTTTTTGTTTGGGTAATTCAACATGGAATCCTAACGTTATTCTTTCTCCTTATACTACAAGGCTTGCATTAATAAAATTACCAACCTTGGATAGCAGAAGAACTATGCTTAGTGTTTCATTTTTATTCAACCTAATAAATGGTGCAGTTTTCTCAGATTTCCTACTTAGCAACATAAACTTTAATGTTCCTCATCGATCAACACGCTTCTACATTCCAATCTATTTACAAGTTTCTCAAACTAATTATGCTAATTCTGATCCTCTTAGTAAATTGTGTAAACATTATAATGATTTTTATTTTCTTATTGATTTTTCTGTTAACGTCAATGTCATAAAACGTAAAATTATTTTGTACCTTAATCAGTTTAATTAAATTTCTATTTAAATCATTGTTATTTTGTATATTATGTAAATTTTCAATAATTGGTCTGTAAGGATTTTTGTCCGTAGACCTAAATAAATAAATAAAAAAAAAATCTTGCTATTTCGGTGAGGGCAGGCCGTTAAGGGGAATATTTTCCCCCTTTTTGCCCCTCCCCGTAGAAATTTACAAAAATCCTACCTTGGTGGATGTTACACCTCAGGTGGAACCAAACTACACAATTTCAACCCTCTAACTCTAACGGTTTTGGCAGGCCGTCCCGGGGGAGAATTTCACCCTTTTTAAACCTTCCCCGTTTGATTTTTCAAAAATCACGTCTTATCTGTTATATACACTAGAGAAGGATCCGGCATACCAAATATCAACTTCCCATGTCCAACGGTTTCGGAAGGCCGTCAAGGGGGACGATTTTACCCTTTTATGGCCGTCCGCTTTGGATTTTTTAAAAGTCACGCCACAGCTGCTATCTACATTGCAGAAGGAGCCTGTATACCAAATTTTAACTTCCTAGGTCCAACGATTTGGGCAGGCCGTAAAGAGGGAGACTTTTCGCCCTTAAGCCCCCATTTTTACAACGTACCTTATCAAGGAGTTAACATATACTCCCAGGAAGGCATATTTCAAATTTCAGATTTCTAGCTAAAGGGGTTTGGGTAGGCCGTGAAAGGGGAGTTTCCCCCTCCCCTAAGGAATTTCCAAAAACGTAGGGGGGAACCTGCATACAAAATTTCAGCCTCCTACCTCTTGCGGTTTGGCTGGGTGATGTTGAATGAGTCAGTAAGTGAGTTAGTCAGTCACTAACATTTTTAATTTACATAAATAGATAAAAGATTATTCCATTCCCGGAAAAGTTTTTTGGATAAAAGGTTTCATACTTAAAATGATTGGAAAGCAAACATATGTAGTAACAATTGAATAAAATAAAACAAAGACATGGAAATCAAATTATTTTATGAAGTAAACCAAAAATTAAAGACAATGAAATTCGAATTACTATTTTAGATGTATTGCAAAAAATTAAACAGTAGTACAAATAATTGTAAAAATAGTCAAATTGACAAAAGTGCAATCAACGAAGAAATTTTAAATAATTAATATAAAATTGTGAACAATAATAATATTGAAAAAGAACAACAAATTGTTAAAACTAGTTTAAAACAGGAAACCTAAAAATTAATAACAATTGTAAACATATAAAATTATTTTATTTGTGCACATAGCACATTTTTTCTCATGCCATTAAAAATTAAGGTTGAATAACGATTCTAAAAATAATAAAAATAAATTTTGATGGGTGGAGAAGCATATTTATGAGGGGTTACTGCAGTATTATTGCAGAATAATGGCTTTATCTTAAAGGTCTTGTTTAAGATCCTGCTCTCATTCTACTTTGCTATTTTTAGTGCACACTTGTTTGTATGCCTATATTAAGAATACTTATTTAAAGTATTGTTAAACATGTTATTAACTGATTCATCAATTGTAAAGCGACGCGAAAACAGAAGTTTTATCATTAATAAAGACCTTGAAAATTATATAATAAACTTGTTAAATAGTACAGTTTATTAGAAATATAAAAAAATTACATAACTGCATAAATTCATTAGCAGTAAAAAAAAATAAGGACCCACTAATTATTTCTCTAATGATTATTATTTTAATTCTTTACACCAGTAGTGACGCTTCAAGACTAAGCACGTTAAATTATTATCTACAGCTACAATAATTTTACAATTTTTGTGGATTTAACATATTGAATTTTGTTCTTTTACCAAACAAAAATTTGTCAAGACTACAATTGCAATTTTTCTGCAAACTAACTTTTTTTTTGGTTTAGCCATACAGATGTGTCATTTTACTATGTATAATTCGCAATTTTTATGACATTTTTAGATTAATTATTTTTAGTCTACAAATTTTTTTTATTGTTTTATTGTTTTAAATTTCCAGGCAACTCTCTCCAAAATGTCAGATGTTATTTTTTTCAGCTACCTATGATAGAGAGGTAATGGAGTTCGCTGAACATATTGTACCAGAAGCGAATATAATAAGGTGGAAATATATTGATTTTTATTTAATAATTCTACATTGTAACATGGTTAATATTACAGACTTCAGCGAGAGCAAGAATCCCTTGATAATATAAAGCAGTACTACGTAAGATGCCGTTCTGAAGAAGAAAAGTATCAGGCAATTCAAAACATATACGGCAGTATTACAATTGGACAGGCTATTATATTTTGCCATGTAAGTATGTAATCCCCAGTCTAGACTAAAGATAAATATACAGACATATATTGCAGCAAATGTGAGAATTATGTTAGCTTGTTACTGGTTTGATCCAATGATCACTTTTGAGTTAGGAATGGACTTTTTATATATGGGGAATTTCATCTCAAGTGTACGAACTTTTAAAACCGATGTCTTGCGATTGGGATGAAACTTGCGATGAGTCCTATTGGGTAGTAGTTATGGCACAAAATTTCAGTGTGATCGGTCAATGACTCCGAATTGGAGGGTGTTAAATTTTGACATTTTCGTCAATCAGCCCTGTTTTTGGATAGCTTTTTCTTCAATCTTTTTGAAAAATATATTAAAAGATTTTAAGACCTTTTTTACAATAATTTTTTTTTATTTGTAATAATAAATATATACTATTAATTTAATAAATGTAATCTAACAGATATGACCCGATCAATCTAAATTAAATTAGATCCAATTATAGCATACCCATTTTACACGTAATTTATTGTAGTTTTTTTTTGTCAATCGTTTCTTAATGTAATGTTCGGCTGTTACTTTCGCTCCTGGTGTCGCTTTTGGCTTTGCATTATTACTTAATTTATGTATTTTCTCCTGAGTAAAAAACAAGTAAAATATGGCTTAATTCGGCTGTGCCGAATCTTTGAATACCCTCCACCAAAGGGGATGAAGATGATATACGTATATACTAAATTTTGTATGAACTGTAATATGATATGTTTTGTCAATTTCATTTTTACGTTAACTTAGTTATCATAGTATGTAAGACAATAAATGTAATCGAACAATAACAAGACTTAATAACATTTTTACTTACTTAACAGAAAAAAAATAGATACAGAAAAATTGTACAAATTTGTATGGAAAATTTAGAGGTACCTTCACATTTTCACTCATAACTTTTGAACCGCTTGACGCTCATTTTATATACCAAACTGCTCGGGAGGATGTTCAATAATCTGGGTAAAAATAGGCACCCCCGCTTGCGTCTTCGCGTCGTGATTTCAACAGACAGACAGACGGACATCGCTAAATCGACTTAAAATTGCATAAGGATCACGAATATATATACTTTATGGGGTCTTAAACCTATATTTCGACATATTACAAACGGAATGACAAACTGATATATACCCTCACCATATATGGTGGAGGGTATAAAAATGATATGGCGCAATATTTAATCATATCCAATTTGATATTCCTTAATATGTGCTGCGATATATAGATGATCTTGTTTGATCCGAAAAATGGCAAATCAAATTAGATCCTGCAATATATTTGGGGATTAAGTTAGATCTTAATTTGATCTGCCATTTTTCGGATCAAATTAAGATCCAGCAATATATTTGAGAATTTAGAAGGATCTAAATTGATATGAAAAATGGAAGATCAAATTATATTCTTCAATATATTAATGGATTAAGTAAGATTCAAATTTATCCGATAAATGTCAGATCATATTGCATCAGATAAGATCAAACAATATCATATAGATAAGATCAAATAATAAAAACAATATACGGAATCTAGTTTATTAAAAAACGTATAAAAAGTTTTAAATTAAACGTAAATATTAAGATTATAAAAAAACCAGCCAGGGGTTGAACTGGGTCTGCCAGAGTTGTAGTAAGTTAAGCACTCAGAAGTGTGAGGATGACTTTAATAGGCTACATTTTTCGTATAATTGTGTTATGTATAAATATATCTTCGGGATTTATATATAATTAAATTTTATATTTGCGAATTTGTGAAATTAATTAGACTTGAACTGAATCTGATTTTATGTCAACAGGCATCTGTCAGTTGACTCCTGCCAAAATTTGAACAAACTGCGTCATTTAGTTTGTGTTTGACAGCCTTTTATAACAGACTACCGCGTGATTTGAGGATTGTGAAGACAATGGAAAATGGCAGTTCCCATGGCAAAAATCCATGAATTATGCTACGAATTGCTCCCTCATCCGCCTTATTCTCCGGATTTAGGACCGAGTGATTATTTCTTGTTTCCAACCCTGAAGAAAAGGCTCGGTGGAAAGAGATTTGACTCCAACGATGGAATCATCTCACAAACAAACCTATTTTGATGACCTCGAAAAATATTTTTTTTTTTTTTGGAAGGGATAGAAACTTTGGACAAAGTGTATAGAGCTCAAAGGAGACCATGTTGAAAAATAATTTTTTTTAACCCAAAACCTGTGTTTCAATTAAAAGTCACGAACTTATTTAACCAAATTAAGCAAATTCAGAGTGTTGGACGTTTAATTTTTATATGATCCAGAGATATATTTGGGAAAGATTATATTATCTAAAAGCTATAAAACAAATTTTATTCAACTTAAATTTCGAACAAAATTTTTGTTGTAAATATGCGTTCAGAAGTCATTTTGGGACTATGTTTATAATATGCCTAGACCTGCGAATTAATAGCCGTACAAAAAAGTATAGACAATATTTTTTATAAATTTAACAAGCTTTCACAAAAGCCATACGCCGTCTTTATTAAGGACATAGTAGTGACGTCTCAATAAATTATTTTATTTGTTCGGACGTTTCGTGTCGGACGTTTCACATTTTTCCACTCAATAAAAACCAAATTTTTTTATATAAATTTATTCTAAACACATTTTATGATTAACTTAACCCAATATTTTTATAAACATATTTTTCTACACTTAGAAGCCGCAGTTTTAGAAGCTTTTATAAGGTTTTTTCTTTTTCATATTAGAAATGGCGATAACATTTAAGGTTTGGAATACTTTTAACACTATTCAGTTGATTAAATATAAATTATTTGTATCGCGGAAATATTTTTAAGCACAGCCATAAAATTCATAAGCATTACTCTAACTATGCTTTGTGTTGTTATCAGTTCCCAAACATTTCGTTTTACTACTGCGCCAATGCCTTCAACAACACCTTTACATGGCTATGTTTGTATTGCCCCAGTGTCATATGACATTGTAGAGGCGAGTTGGCATAAATAAATTAAAAATAATAAATTAATTAACAATGCGAGATCAATAACGAATTTCATTTAATACAAGTTTAGGTCTAAAAAATTAAAAAGAACATTTACATTAGCATTAAAAGCATTTCTAAATTATTTAACAAGTACTTTATTAAATTTAAAATATTTTCGAAATTCTATCAATATTTCTTAAATCTTATGGTAGATTGTTAAATTCCAGACAACCAATATATTATATCTTCTGCATGGTAGTTTCTAGTCTGCATTTTGACAACATAAGATTTAAACTGTTTCTTGTGTTGAAAACTGTTTGATTTCTTTCAAATAATATTGTATTATGACCAATTGCATTTTATATAATCCATTAATTTGCAAAACACTTTTGGACACATCTTTATATAATAAAATCGTAGAATGCATGTGTTAATTTAAAAATAGTTTTGAGTGCTTTGTTTTGAACTCTTTGTAAAGCTATAAGCTCATTACTTTTTCTGCTACCATATACCAACACCAAATAACTAAGTTGACTATAAGTTTTGTTTGTTCATAAAACTTTTTCTTAAACCTATATTGCAACCCAATAACTGGAGCTATTTTTGGTTTAAGCTTTTCCATATGTATATTTCATGAAAAATCATTTGGAAATGTACTCCCAAATATCTAACAGATTCAATTTCAAATACTTCCTCACCTTCCACAAATATCCTATAGTTACCAGCATCACTATACATGTAAGGCTTGAACCTTAAAATTTTTGTTTTTTTACTATTTATTACTAACTTTTTAATTCTCGAAAATTCAAAAATAAGGGATGCATCTCTTTCCATATACATCTTCGCTACTGCTTCATGTTTGTAGGGATGAGATAGGGATATATCATCTGCATACAATTATACTTTTCCATAGAGCGGACCCAAAGCACTGCCTTGAGGCACACCATGCTCCACATCACTAAGGAAACTACGACTGTCGTTTATTTCAACTTATTGTTTTCTATTTTTAAGTAGCTTTAAAAAGATTTAGTTCATTACCGAGAATTCCAAGTATTCAATCTTCTGAAACATTATCTTATGATCTACAAGATCAAACGCCTTCGAGAAGTCATAAAAGATACCAGCCACAGTGTGAAATCCTTGATCTAGACTCTGACAAATGTAGTTTACAACGATAACAACTGCATTTTCAGTTACACTTCCCTTTATTATTTTCCAAGTATGTTAATAACATAGTTGTTGATGAATAATTTTCTCGAATATTTTATACTTATCCTGACTCAAGGAGCTCGTTTCCGTGGGTATTGGCATTTTCAATATACCGGGATACTCAGATGTTTCAATAATACTTAGCAAATGTGGCGTGATTTCATTACTACTCTTTACAAACATCTTTGGCGATAAATTATCATGACCTGGGGTTTTATTTACAGAAAGATTAGTAATTATCTGTAAAACTTCTTCCGTTGTATTAGTCCAGTGAAAGAGGTTATTATGATACCTGGGAGTTTTTAGACTATTGAAATTAGTTTGAATATATTAGATGGAATATTTTAAATTAGTTTGAGATTTAGCATTCCTTCCTAGACTTTCATTTAAAAAACTCTAAACATTTTTTTTGTCGTCCTCTTGAATATTGCATATATTATCATAGAGTCAAACCATATCAACTCAATCAAAAAAAGGGTATTTTCGGATTTACCATTTCCGATTTAAATGAAATTCACAATAACTATTATACTCGACAAGAACTTAACGAAACATAATTTTCAGATCATGGGCCCTTTAGGTTTCCGAATATGACGTCATGAAAATTGAAAAAACTTAAAAAATTTACTAATGTATCGTCACCAAACTTTTGAACTGTAAAAGATACAAATATCATCTTAATTTTTATGTGAAGGTTCAAAAGTCATTTTTTGGGGTTTAGAGTTCAAATCCATATTTCTCAAAATGCTCATCTTTTGTTTTTTCTTAAAAAATATATGTTCAATATTGAACCTTTATCTGCATTTTTGTGAATAAATTAAGGTGGACACTCTATTCGTTTCTGAGTTATAACCAAAAACGTGCTCCCAAATATGTTTTAAAAAATAAGGCTGTTTAAACGTAAGCCTTACTTTTTTGCTTAATTATATCTAATGTGCCCTTTTGGTACCCCCTACCCCTTGTAGGGTTAACTATAAGGTAGAATCTTCTTTTTACTCCCCTCTTTTATAACATAGGTGGCAGTATTTATCTAGATTCTAACGAGTAAAACCGTTAACGGTCCATTTAAGCATTGTTTGCTGCCTTTGCTATATTTTTTTTTGTATAAGCTTTCTAATTCGTTCAACTGTCATCACAGCATTACGTGCTAATTTTATTAAAAGGTAATTATTTATCAAATAAATTGAGATCCCTTGTCTCTTTAAAACAAATCAAATTTTGTATTTTTATTTCCATATCTTTCGCATTTACGGCAAACATTTGGTCCATTCGAACCGGATTTTCTCCCTAACAAGTGGAAATAAAACAATTGGTAGTATCAATAACATCATCCGGTGTGTTTTTGTTTTCTCCGACGGATAATTTAATTTTTACAAAATAATTTTTAAAAAGATGTATTTAAAAGAAATTAAAGTAAATTAAATAAGTCAGTGTTATTTGCGTGAAAATTTTCGGCATTTGTTTTTGAAAGTATTTAAACGGTGAGCTTTTCTTTATTATTAAATTATTTTTTTTTAAACAACAAAAACATTTATTAAATTAAAAAGTGGTTGTTTTTATATATTTTTTTTGTGCTCTCTTTGTTTATAAGCTGTGATTTACATACGTACATATTCACACAAACATACATACCTACATACGGTTTTTTTTGTTTGGTTTTCTGTAAACAAAAAAAAGTCACCCTACAGGCCGTCATAGTCGCGACATATATAGTTTGTGTTTTAAATTTGGAAATAAAATTTTTTCGACATTTTTGTTAAATTTATTAACAAATTCGGTCTTATTTCGCGAGTTAATAATTTTTCGTAAATTTTTTCGCTTTTTCGAATATTTTAAAATTTTTTTAACTTTTTGAATAACAAAATGTCTGATAACGCTATGAATATTTTTATAAGAGAGTCCGAAGCTCTTATTTAATTCGAAGCAAAGTTTAATGAACTTCGTGAAAATGTTTATACGGTGTTCACTCTCGAAATACGCGGAAAAGAACTTAGCAATTTATGGGAACATGTTAAAACGTCCTATAAATCGTGTTTAAGTTTTTTGGAAAATGCGGATACGACTGAACCGGCTGATGTAGATGCGGCTGAAGCTAAGTATGACGCGAGCTTTAATGCGTACGTCAGCTGTTTAGCAGCAATTAAGGAAAAATTGCATAATTTCGAACCGCGGAACAAAGATACCACAAAAACCAACGATCAGTCTCCGGTTTTATCGGCTAACTCGTATGATTTTTGTCAAAATTTCAACATTCCGCCGTGCAATATCCCTGTCTTTGACAGTAAAGTTACTTCTTGGCCCACTTTTCGCGATCTTTTTACCGCGGTTTACATTAATAACTCGCGTCTTAGTCCAATTGTACAATTATTTGCTCTTTTGGAGAAAACAAGTGGCGATGCACGGGATCTCGTTTCAAAAGCGCCGCTTACGAATCGGGGATTTGATATCGCTTGGAAAAGTTTGACCGATAAGTACGAAAATTTACGTCGGTTGGAAAACCATCAACTCATTTTGCTTTTCGATCTCCCTTTTCTTGATAAGGAGACTGATGAGGGGTTGAAAACTTTACAGCGCGGTATAAATGGTTGTCTTTCGGCCCTGTCTACTTTGGACATTTCCGCGTCGGGGGAATTAAGTTCACATAATCGTTTTTATGTTTATCCATCGGTTACCTGCTACCACTGTCAACCTTTGGGAACAGTCCGTAAGGGATAAAAAGGCTTTGTCACTCTGGAGTGATTTGGATCGCTTTCTAACGGAAAGGATCGACACTTTAGAGTGTTCTCGCGATCTTCGTGGCTCACACGTTTTGAAAAGGTCTGCAAAATTAAAGGTGTAATCGCACCATACTGCGGCCTCTACTTCTACAGGCACTTCGTGCATTTTATGTAGAAATCAGGTGCATTTTTTGCGCTCATGCCCTAGATTTAAAAGTTTATCTGAAGCGGATCGGTATTCAACAGTGAAAAAGTTCCATTGTTGTGTAAATTGTCTTTCGAGGACACATGAGGCTAAGAATTGTAATAGCACCCATAGTTGTTCGAAATGTAATAAACGTCACCACACTTTATTGCATCGTGATTTTCCTTCTAATGAAAGTTCGAATAGAGGGAATACTTCGTCTGGTATAGCTGCGGGTTCGGGTACGGCTACTCGTCTTCCCAACCCTGCAGATATTGATTCAAACATACAGTCCACTTCTAATGGTAGCAATTCCACATTGCCTACCACTAGACAAGTATTTCATACCTCTCAGAATATGACCGTTTTATTGGGGACGGCTATGGTCAACGTAGTTCACCAGGGTATGACGTACCCTGCCCGCGCTCTTATTGACCCCTGCTCCGAGAGTACCTTTATTTCGGAACGCTTTAGAAATTGCTTGGGAATTTTGACGCATACTACTAATGCGCAAATATCTGGCGTGGAACAAGTATTGACTACGTCAAAGAAACTTTGCTCCATTACAATTGGCTCTCCTCTTGATTCATCTTTTTCTGCAAAAACTTTTGCTCTTGTATTGGCTAATGTTTCTGGGAACATACCTTCTTTTTCATTGCCTTCTAATATGAGGAGAATTTTGCCAAATCTTCGTTTGGCGGATTCTAATTATTGTGACAGCAGACCTGTTGATATTTTGCTTGGTGGTGAGATTTATCCTAGAATTTGTTTAAGAGAAGCTCCTGTGGATGTTTTGGGTTCATTGCTAGCTCAAAATATAGTCTTTGGTTGGATTATCACTGGTCCAATTTTGCAACCTCAAGTTCATGTTTTTTCTACTCGGGTCGAATTTTCGGAGGAGGATTGTCTTAATAGAAATCATCTTAGATTTTGGCAACTTGAGAAAACTCCTAAACGGAAAATCTTATCGACTTTTGATAAGATTTGTGAGGAAAATTATAGGAACACAACACGTCGGGGTTCTGATGGTCGCTACATTGTGACACTTCCTTTTAAGCCTGAATTTTCTCAGCAGGTGACTTTAGGTGTGTCAAGGTCGAACGTCCTGAAGCAATATCTTAGGACAGAATAATCGCTTCTGTGAAGACCTGAACTTAAGGAAGTGTACGATAATGTCGTTAAGGAATATTTGCAACTGGACCACATGAAACTCGTGTTAAATCCTTCTTTCGCTACTACCTTTTCCTGCTATTTACCACATCATCCAGTAGTTAAACCTGAACGGAAAACTACCACACGGTTTTTAACGCTTCGAACAAAACGTCGAACGGAATTAGTCTAAATGACTGCCTTTATGTTGGTCCAACTTTGCAGGCTGATTTAGTTCTTGTAATTTTGTGTCGGCGAGTCTTCAAATTTGTTTTTAATTGCGATATAACGCAAATCTATAGGCAGATTAGAGTTGATCCAGCTCATACTCCATTTCAACGAATCTTGTTTAGAGATACTCCGACGGAGAACGTTAAAGATTATGAGCTACAAACGGTTACTTTTGGTGTTAATTGCGCTCCGTATCTTGCTATTCGCACATTGTTGCAGCTGGCGGATGATTCCGAGGCTGAGTACCCTGTGGCATCGCACATTCTACGAAGGTGCATGTACGTTGACGACGTTTTAACAGAGACTCACGACGTTTCTACTGCGCTAATTGCTCGTGATCAGCTTATATTAGCGTTGAAATCGGCAAAATTTAAACTTAGAAAGTGGACTTCTAACGATCGCACGATTTTAGAAGGCTTTCCACCGGAACATTTGGTCGACGCTAAGCTTTTGACTTTTGTTGAGTCAAGTAGTTCTAAAACTTTGGGCATTCAATGGAATGCTCAATTAGACTCATTTTACTTTAAGGTGAATACTATTTCACAGAAATCGAGTCATACTAAACGGGAAGTTTTGGCTACTATTGCTAAATTGTTTGATCCTGTTGGTTGGCTGGGTCCAGTGGTGATTGTGGCGAAGATAATAATGCAGAGGGTGTGGCTGGATAATATCGGCTGGGACGATTCACTTCCCCGCTCCACGGAGGAAAATTGGCGGAAATTCGTAACTTCATATCACGAAGTCAATAATATTCGAATTCCTAGGTGGGTTCATTATACTCCTGAATCTTTCGTCGAATTACATGTTTTTTCTGATGCCTCGGAAAAGGCATACGCGGGGGTGATATATATTCGCATCGTGTCCACCAGCGGTGAAATTCATACACATTTGTTGTCTTGCAAAACGAAAGTGGCCCCTATAAAATCAATTTCAATTCCGCGGCTTGAACTTTGCGGTGCAGTTTTGGCCTCTGAGCTTTTGAAGACTGTACTTAGCGAGATTGATATTCGACTTCACCAAATTTATTGTTGGACTGATTCTACGATAGTCCTTTCATGGTTAAAAAAAGACCTTTGTTCTTGGACCACATTTGTTGCTAATAGGGTCTGTCGAAATCAAGAAAATGTTGGTCATCATAATTGGTATCACGTTCGCTCTGAGGATAACCCTGCTGATTTGGGCAGCCGTGGCATTGCTCCATCGGAGCTGGCTGACAATTCACTTTGGTGGCATGGGCCACAGTGGCTTCAACGAGATAAATCCGAATGGTATTCTGCCGATCTCTCTCGCCTTGACACTGACATTGAATGTCGAGTGGTTCAAGTTTATGCTTCGTTTTTTACGGACACAAGCGGAGGGAATATTTATGAGGATATTCTTAAGGATTTTTCTCGTCTTGATAGAGCTCTTCGTGTAATATCATATATTTTACAATTCCTTTATAATAGTCATCCAGCCCATAAAGCGGGTCGTCGTTTGTGTGTCAATAAAACTCTTTCGAGTTTTGAGTTAAACAGGGCAAAATTGCATTTGGCTAGGGTGTCTCAAAAGCTTCACTTTTCGGATGAATATAAATGCCTTTTGGACGGAGAACCTTTGAATCCAAAGAGCACTCTCGTGTCTTTGAATCCTTTTCTTGACGAAAATGGGATTATGAGACTTAATGGTCGGTTAGTCAGATCACATTCTCTCACCCATTCTGAGACTCATCCCATTATTTTACCATACTCTAGTAGATTTACGCTGCTTTTAACGGAGTTTGTTCATTTGATTTCGATCCACGGTGGAAATCAATTGATGTTGCGAATACTTCGCATAGAATATTGGGTCCCCAGGCTAAAGTCATTAAGTGCATTCTTGACAAGAAGCGCTCTTGCAGTCAGATTATGGCCGCTTTACCCCCTGAGAGAACTTCTCTTGATAGGCCTTTTACCACAACTGGTGTGGATTTCGCAGGGCCTTTCGAGATCAAGAGCTTTACTGGTAGGGCTTGCCGAATAACCAAGGGTTATGTGTGTATTTTTGTATGCTTTTCTACGAAAGCGATACATTTGGAGGCAACTTCTGATTTATCATCGGCTACTTTTTTGTCGGCATTTCAACGATTTATTTCTCATAGAGGCTGCCCGAATACTATCTTTTCTGATAATGGCACGAACTTCGTTGGTGCTTCACGTGAACTTGAGAGGGATTTTAAGATTTTTCTTAGAGAAAGTCAGGAATCAGTGTGTTCGACTTATGGCATTCAAGGACTTACTTGGCGCTTTATTCCCGCTGGAGCTCCGCATATGGGCGGCCTCTGGGAGGCCGGGGTAAAAAGTTTTAAACTTCATTTTAGAAAAGAAGCCCAGGCTTTTAAAAATACGTTTGATGAACTATCTACCCTTCTGGCGAGAATAGAAGCTTGTCTTAATTCGCGTCCGCTGTGTTCTATTACTGATAATCCCCAAGAACCTGTTGCTCTAACTCCTGGTCATTTTCTTATCGGTTCTCCTATTCTTGCTCCTCCTGAGCCAGCAATTCACGATTCTCCAATTAGTTTAGTTAATCGATTTCGGAAAATGAAAGCTCTTTTCCAACACTTCTGCCATCGGTGGAAAGAGGAATACTTATTGAGCTTGCACAAACGATATAAGTGGAAATATCCGGAACGCGAATTAAAAGAGAATGATTTGGTTGTCATTCGGCACGAACAGTTACCTCCAACTTCGTGGAGATTAGGCCGTGTCGTAAAATTATATCCGGGTAGTGACGGTCATGTTAGGGTCGTTGATGTACGCACTGCGAATGGAGTTGTAAGGCGACATATCACAAAACTGGTCATTCTGACCAACTAATTAAAACTTTTTTTCTTATTTGCTAATCTATAACTTTCCCTAGCACTATGGACGCATTACCCTTTTTTGATGATGCTATTTTGGAGGACTTTGACGAAACAATGGAGATAGCTGCACCTGTTTCTGCCGCAGTCCCTTCGGCTGCATCCACTTCAACACCTGCCATAGTGGAAACTGCTACTCCTGTTGTTGTACCTCCTCCAACGGTTGCGCCCGAATCGGACGTAATGCCACCACCATCGTCGGTTTCCGAATCTTTTTCGGAAGCTAATGGAACCGCAGGCTCGATTGTTGAACCCAACAAAAATTTAGAAGTTCGGATGTGTAAAATTTGCGACGGAAAACATCCTTTACGGGCATGTAAAACTTTTCTCAAATTCAGAGTGGAGAAAAAACTTCGACAGGTGCTTTTACACGGTTATTGTTGTCGTTGCTTGGCATTTTCTCACGTTTGCAAAGATTGCCCGAGCAAGCTAAAATGCCGTCGGTGCAATGGAGATCACCACGTCCTTCTCCATGGTGATCGGCCCAATCTTTTGGTCACTAAGAGACATGCTCAGCAATCGGCACAGTACTCTAAAAGGCACTTAGCGAGGAAAACTACGTCCGCTAACCCTTCGGCGTTGTCCGTAGCACAGGCTTGCCCCCTTCCAATTCGTCATGTTGTCACTTTTTCGCGGACACTTATACTGAAGCTCCAAACGCCGAACCGTTTTATTCTGGTCCGAGCAGCTTTGGACCCTTGCTGTGGCATTAGTTACGTCTGTGAGTCATTAGTGCATCGACTTGGGCTTTCTGTATCCAGCATGGATTACAGTAAATACTGCCGTTTTACGGTCTGCTCGACTTATGATGCCTCGCAGACGATTACTGTGACAGCCAAGGTAACGAAAATGAAGGGGGTAAACACTCCTTCGGAGTCCGTTTTGGACACAATAAAGGAAAACTTTGCTGGGTTTCAGCTGGCCGACCCCAATTTTAACCGTTCGGGTCGCGTCGTTTTGGTCTTAGGACCAGAGGTTACCCCTCAAGTAATGAAGGGAAAAATACATTCGAGCCCGGGGCTTCCATTAGCTCAGTATACTATTTTTGGCTGGGTTATTACTGGCCAATCCTCTCTATAGAGGAAAAATCATTTTAAAATCAAACTGGCTCCTTTGAGACCATCCGGCACCCTTGTGTCCATCCGGTCCCCTTAGATCACCGATCTTAACCGATCAACCGACTCCCTTGAGTCCATCCGGCACCCTTGTGTCCATCCGGTCCCCTTGGATCACCCGGTTACTTTACCGGTCGTCGTAAAACCAGTCTACACTGGATGGCCCCTTTGTCCGATTAGATTTAAGTGTTTTTTAAAAAAAAATATGAATAATAAATAATGAATCTGAACTAAATAATTTAAAATTTATTTACCTTTATAGTAGTTAATAAGAATTTTTATGAATAATATTTTGTTGCAACATGTCTTAATGTTGCAAGGTGGCCGGCAATGTTTAAACGTAAGCCTTACTTTTTTACTTAATTATATCTAATGTGCCCTTTTGGTACCCCCTACCCCTTGTAGGGTTAACTATTCGGTAGAATCTTCTTTTTACTCCCCTCTTTTATAACATATTTGGCAGTATTTATCTAGATTCTAACGAGTAAAACCGTTAACGGTCCATTTAAGCATTGTTTGCTGCCTATATTTTTTTTGTATAAGCTTTCTAATTCGTTTCAACTGTCATCACAGCATTACGTGCTAATTTTATTAAAAGGTAATTATTTATCAAATAAATTGAGATCCCTTGTCTCTTTAAAACAAATCAAATTTTGTATTTTTATTTCTATATCTTTCGCATTTACGGCAAACAAAGGCCAACACGATTTTTTTATCTCGTATAGTTTAAAAGTTATAGTCCCTTTTCTGACGATACTTAGGAAAATTTTAACGTTTTTTTTTGCCATTTTTATGACGTCATATTTCGGAAACCAAAAGGTTCTGTGCTCTGAAATTTGTGCTTCGTCATGATATTGTATAGTAAGACAGTTATGGTGAATTTCATTGAAATCGGAGATGGTTGATCCGAATGGTGATTCAGTTAATGTGTTTTGACTCCATAGTTATACTTTTTTAAATAATTTTGCTTAACCTTTTCAGCCTGTTTTGTATATTAACATCATTTGGTCTCCTTCTTCTATCGTATGCTTTAAAATATTTGTCTTTAATAAAATTAATCTTTTTAAATCATTAGTATTCGAAAGGGTATAAATTATATTTAAAGTATAGGTCGATGGATTGATTTCCAGTTTTCTGCGTGATAAGATCAATTTGAAAGCATTAATTTAACTAATTATAGTCAGTATATTTCTCAATAACTTCAACACAATTATCTTTCCGAATATTGCTTTTAATGAAATAATATTATGATCCGAAAGGTCATATTCAACTGAATCCATAAAAAGTGTATTTGAAAGATTGCTAAAAACATCAATACATGTCCCAGATGTAGGGCGTGTCACTAACATATTACAATTCTTAAAATCATAACTTCCAATTATACTTGATAAATCACAAAAGTCCATATTGGAAACATCTACAATAACACAGTACATTTTTCAGCTCATTGATTTGGGACTCAATTCTGAGAATAATAAAAATAAGAACTTCTGCATCATTCGTTTGCTCAAGGTGGATTTTTATCACTTTTCTATATTTTTATACGGTTATATCTCGGTATATATATTATATATGTTTCCCTCGTTCCTATAAGGATCATAGGGCCTCAACAAAATGTTTACATCTGGATCTGTTCATAGCGATATTTTTTACTTTATTCCAGCTAGTTTGCATTTTTGACACTTCGATTTCAATTTGTCTTCGCCATGTATGAGCTGGTCGACCTCTTCTACGGCTGCCCTGAGGATTCCACTCGATCGCTGTTCTGGCAATATCTGTGACCGGTTTTCGTATGGTGTGCCCAATCCAATACCGTACGGTATACCGTACGGAATATATCTTTTGTGTCTGAAGCAAAGTTGTAGATATTGAATAGGGGAAAAAAAGCGGAATAAACCTACCCGAAAAAAGTGCATCCAAAATCGCAAAAATGCCCATTTTTGACCTTTTTTGTTCAATAACTGATTACAAATCCACAAATATGCTGTTTTTTTCTTTGTAAACTTTATTTTGCATAAAAAAAAAAAATTCCGATTCATATTACAGCTATTCTTACACAGAAAATATGAGATTTTTATTTGTTATATATGCATGAAAACAAAATTTAGAACATTTTCAATTATTGTCAACATCCATCTTCGTTGAAGTTGAAGCCTGTGGTTCTGATGATCTTGTATTATTCGTAGGTTGTTCATGTTCATGGTTACCTGGTGGAACCTCTCTCCTTGTTCGTCCGATTCCTGAGGTAATTGTGCCGAAAAGGTATCAATGTGGAAATGCATGAAATTTTATTTTTACGTCATGGATTCATTGATTTTTTCAAAATAATACAACAACTTGTCCACTCGTGTTCTTTCCTAAAACGCCTTCGATGACTTGTTTCAATGCGTCCAATGCACATAGGTGGTTATAATGGTTCGAAAGCATATTTCTGAAAGATTCGCTTTTCATTAATTTTCGTATATCCGGTCCATTCAGAGTACCTGTTTGAAATAAAAAAAAGCATTTGCGAAAAAATTATATATATCGAAGTGGACAAATTTAGATATGACAATATTTAAATACAGACAACGATACGTACCTTTTCTAATTTTAGCTTCACTGAGTTTTGGAAAGATGGATTTCAAACAGTCATAGGCGTCTTCAATATCTTGACTACCACTTCAACGAATTTCTCAGCTATTTTATGTGGAGCGATGGCAACAAAATATCATCTACATCTTTTATCAAAGGTTCATTACGTAATTTTAATTGTTTCTCGAGCTCGGGAGTTCTTGCTTTCCAATATTTACATTGATATTGATTTCCTGTGTATGGCTAATCCTAATTACAAAGGAAGCAGAAGTATTTTGGAAAACCGCCTTTTAATAAAATGCCTTGCATTATGTTGACAACCTTTATATCACAACAAATCTTCTATTTAATTTTCTCCAAAATTTCGCCCATTGTTTCAAAGTTGTGCTGAATCCTAATGGAATGGGCGATTTTTTGTTTGTTTTGTGCAACAGCACAGCCTTCAAACTTGAAACTGAACCGTCGATGAATAAACGCAAGTCGCCAGCGATATAATCCATTCCCATTTTTTTCAACTTGGGATATTATGGCAGTAAGTGAACGTATTTGTTTCGTCAACGGAATAAAATTTCTGAAAATCTGCTTGGCGTTTTCGGTATGATGTTGCGCTGGCATTTTGCTCTGTGAGCTTTTTACGCTCCAAAAATGATGTCAAAAATACTGATTTTTTTGTGATGGGACTATCACAATGTAATCCATTTCAATTTGTGTTAGCGATTAAATTCGTCAAAATCGTAAAAAATCTTAAAAACCTACATAAAACGCAAAACAGTAGTTTTAATATCAGTTTTTCTGCAGAGAAGTCATAACGTAAATATGGCCAAAGGTCTTGTGCTTGCATTTTAAGAAAAAAAAATTCATTATTATTATTATTTACATTTTAAAAATTTGGAATGTTTAATCGTATGAACAACAATGAGACAAAAAGTTTTGAGAGAAATATGTTATATCACATCTCTTAGAAAAACATAAACGACCGCAATTCACAATTACTTTATTTCGAAAAATAAAATATTTTCCAAATTTGAAAGGTGACAAAAAAAAACATTTAACATTTAAAATTTAGAAAACTTAGTTACTGAAAATACAAAGTGTTATTGAAAAGCTAACAAACAAAAATATTACAAATTAATATTTCAACACCCCTTCGCAATAACATAATTTATATTACTCAGTTAAACCTTATAAGTTTCTAAATTTACAAAATTTAATTCTTGACAACGGTTTTGTAAAAATATATGCAATCATTTTATCAGTTGAGAGATATTCATATACTATAATCCCCATTTGTTTCAAATCTCTAGCGTAATAATATTTGACATCTATGTCCTTGGATCTTGAATTGATTTTCTCAGATTCAAACATTTTCAAACTGCTTTGGTTATCCACAAATATCTTTGGTGTTGATTCAATTTTGAAATCATTTAGAAGTTTTATTAGCCAGACAGCTTCTTGACTAGCTTCAGTTAAAGCAACCAATTCAGCTTCAGTAGATGATGTCACTAGATTTTGTTTACGTGCAGCATAGTGTATTGTAGCATTACCCAATTTAAAAATACAACCACTTGTTGATTTTCGACCATTTCCATCACCTGCCCAATCAGAATCTGTGTAGCCTTCAAAATTGATCTGATTTTTAGTTCCAACACATAACTTAAAATTTTGGGATCATTTTAAATATCGTATTACACTCTTGACTTTATTCCAGTCAGTTGATTTGGCTTGGAAACTTTTCTGGATAAAACAGAAACTGCTAAGGCAATATCCGGTCTTGAATTACCAGCCAAATAAAGTAATGAACCAATTGCTTTTCGATATTCGTTATTATCTTTCAAGAAGTTTTCATCATTATTAATTTTAAAATATCCAGGATCTAGAGGAATTTGTGATACTTTTGCATCCATCATATTCTGATCACTTAAAATTTTGTTGATGTATGTCTTTTGATCCATATGGAAAATACCGTTTTTATCTCTTGTAATATTAATTCCAAGATAAAGCTTTAAATATCCTAAATCAGTTATTTCAAAATATGTTTTTATATAATCTATAAGATTTTTAGCATAATTTTCATTATTATAAGATATAATTATGTCATCGACATATGTAAAGATAAAAATAACATCACCATTGTTCTCTTTTATATATAAACAATTATCAGCTTCTCCCCTTCTGAATCCAAACTTAATAAATATTTCATTAATTTGCTGATTCCAACATCTAGCTGATTGTTTAAGACCATATAAACTACGATTGAGTTTACATACCAGATTTTCTTTTCCGGGTTCTACAAAATCTTCCGGTTGTTTGATATAAATTTCTGTATCAATAACGCCATTCAAAAATGCCGTTTTAACATCTATGTAACTTACAGACATATTGTTGTGGGAAGCAAAAGCTAACAATGTTCGTAACGTTGTGATTTTACCAACAGGAGCGAATATTTCATTATAATCTTGACCGTATTTTTGGGAAAACTCCTTTGCGACAAAACGAGCATTATAACGTTTACCACCTTCAACTGTTATTTTTAATTTGTTAACCCATTTAACACCGATCAGCTTTCTACCCTTTGGCAACTTCACAAGATCCCATGTGTTATTTAAATGCATTGAATTGATTTCGTCTTGCATTGCCAAAAACCATTCATTATTATTAGTGGGTCTATTATCCATGGCAACCGAACTTTAGTTGCGTTGTCAACTGGCAACTCAACTGAAATTATAATTGGTATTATATAAGGCAACTTTCCCCAGTTGCCAAAAAGTTATTGATAATGTAATTTTGACAGATTAGCAACTGAAAATAAATGTAAACAAATAAAAAGATTGACAAAGAAAAAAAGTTAAAAGTGAATTCATTAAAAAAAAAAAACAAATTTAAAAAGAAATTGTGTAAACAATCATTTTAAATATGCTAGTTCAGTGGAACTGTTTTTTTGATGACGATGAAAAGGCTTAAAACGTGTCATCTATTAGACGGAACTTGAGGGACAACGTCAATCCATTAGAATTACCGTCTGTACTGTGAGTATATCTTGATGTTTAAAATAATTTTCAATAAAAAGTTGCTTCTTATAGTTTCAAAGCTTATTTTCGTATTCCAAAAGACGCAGTGGTATATTTAGTGGAAGCCGTAAACAAAGTCGTCGTTCAACGGCAATACCTCCTCTATTAAAAGTTTGCGCAGCTTTAAGATTTTTTGCTGAAGGAAGTTTCCAAAAATCTTACGGCAATGACTTCAATCTAGGAATGGTTCAACCAACGTTGTCGGTGGTATTAAAAGAAGTCGTACAATTAATAGAACAAAAGCTTGTGTATAGTTTCAAAAATGTCGGAAGAAGAAAAAACAAAAAATTAAAACCTTTTTTTATTCGAAAACGAAGTATCCAGGGATTGTTGGATGTATAGATGGAACACACGTACATATAATGGGACCGAAGGAAGACATTCGTCCCTTATATATAAACAGGAAAGGATATTTTAGTTTGAATGTTTTGCTGGTAAGGTATTTAACAATTCTTCTTTCCTTTGATCAAGATGATTTCTTTGTAGTTGTGCGATTACGAAATGAAAATAAGGTATGTTGATGCTAGGCATCCTGGATCTACTCATCATGATGCCTTCATATGGAACAAGAGCCCATTAAAGCAAGAGGTTGCTGCAGATTTTTAAATATTTATAACAATAAATAAATATACTTACATTTTAATGTTGCCGCCTTTTTTCTTTTGCTTTAAAAACCTACAGCAACCAAAACTTTGTGGTTGCCAATACAATCACTATTTGGCAACTGATAGCTATCAGTTGCCAGTTGCCATACGTTATATCATTTTGGCAACTGGCAACGCCACTAAGGTTCGGTTGCCATCGATAATCGACCCATAGGACTACTCATAGCTTGTTTGTAAGTGGTAGGTTCTTCTAGAATTGATGTCATATTGACAGTGTAACGTTTAGGAGGAATACCTTTTTGTAGGTATTCTAGGCTCAGCTACTTCCGCTTCAGAACTTGAAGAATCCTAATCAGCTGTTTCAAAACCATCAAAATCCTCCTCTTCTGAAGTAATTACGGCATCGTCTAAGTTTACACTCAAAGTGTGTACAGAACCATCTAAATTTACAGCATCAGCAGAATCACTCATTGCATTAAGATTGTTATTTACCATAGATGAATTAACATTCATTTTATACTTATCATCAACTTGCGATAAATTAACGGTTAAAACTTCTGGATTTGAAATTACAATTTCTTCTTTACATGTATTGGCATCTTCTATAAAATTAACATCTCTGCTAATAACTATTTTATCATTATCAGGATTTAGTAGCCGATAAGCCTTGGACTTATCACAATAACCAACAAGAATATGTCCTTTTGCTACAGCATCAAGTTAACGACGTTTTTGTTTGTTAATGTGTACAAAAACTTTTGAGCTAAATTTTCTTACGTAAATCAGGTTTAGTTTTCTGTTTAACCACTTTTCATAAGGAGTTAAATCAACTGAACTGGATGGCAAACGATTTTGTAAATAATTTGAAGTATTAACTGTTTCTGACCAATACTTGTTGTCAATATTAGCATCAAACAACATACCTTGCCATTTCCATTAAACTTCGATTTTTGCGCTCAGCAACACCATTTTTTTTCGGCGTATAAGGAGCAGTTCCTTTGTTCTTGAGAAAATTATGCATATCTTTATTGCAAAACTCGTCACCTCTATCTGTTCGTAGTATCTTAATTCGTTTTCCTAAATTATTTTCGGTGAAAGCAACAAATTCTTTAATTTTATTGATAGCTTGACTTTTATTTTTAAGGAAGCATAAAGTACAATAACGGCTTTTATCATCAATCAATGTATGGAAATAACGACTTCCACTCGGTGAGGGATTTTGCATCGGACCACATAAATCACTATGGATTAAATCTGGTACTTCTCTGGATCGATAAACAGATGCCTTTGGAAATGGCTTACGAGGCATCTTAGCTTTTAAACATATTTCACACTTATCACTACAGTTAAAACTGGATAAACTCACCCCATTTAACACAGATTTATTAACACCAGACCTGATTGCAGCTACGTCTCTGTGACCGAAACGTTCATGCCAAGTATGAACACAACTTTTTGTTGCAGATGAAACCTTTGATGCTAAATTGTATTCATCGACTTTAAAAAAATTATCCTTCAAAGTTGCTGTTGCATATATTTTATCTTCAGAAGAAATCACACATTTGTTTCCACTAAACTTTACCTCGAAACCTTTTGAAACCAATTTTCGAACTCACAACAAATTTCCATCTAGATTAGGCACGAATATAACATTCCTTACAAGAACCTTGTTGTCATTAAAGTTTAGAAAACCTTCACCAATACCTTTAGATTTAATTGGGGAACCATCAGCCAAATACACATTTTCATTTATATTTTCTAATTTATTAAAGAAATTTTTATCGCAACACATGTGGCTTGTAGCTGCGGAGTCAACAAAACAACCATGTTTTAAATTATTTGATAAAACACCAAAACAAGCATGATGATCAACATATTTTGCAGAATTATTTTTATTCATAAAACAATTTTTCTTAATATGTATTTGTTTTCCACAGGTATAACATTTTAAAATAAATTTGGATTTCTTTTTTAATTCAGTTTTTAACACTAGTTCTTGAGCATCAGTATCACCAACTTTTCTCTTGTAATCTTGTATTAACTTTTCTTTGATCATATCAAGAGTAAGATCAACTTCACTACGTACCTCAAGGGCAGAAACAAGGACGTTGTAACTTTCAGGCAAACTTTTTAATAAAAATGCCACAACCTTATGTTCCGGGAATTCTTCACCCATATCTTGTAACCGATCAATTATATCCAAAAATTCAGCAATATAATCTTCCATTGATTGCCCGTCTTGAAGTTTCTTTGATGATAATTGTCTTTAAAGACTTATCCGATTTGTCAAATTTGATTTTTCATAATTTTTCTTGAGAATATCCCAGAATTGTTTAGCTGTTTTTAGTTTCTTGATATGAATTTTCTGATTTTCTTCCAGAGACAAACCAATCACTGCCCGAGTTTTACCATCTCGTACCAGCCATTTTTCATCCGGCTGCGCAGGGATATCACTTACAATAATATCCCACAATTCACGTTCCAACAGCAACATGACAACATTGAACTTCCAAGTGTGGTAGTTACTGCTATTTAACTTCGGGAACATTGTCTTGATATCCATTTTGTTGATTTATATACGATATTTTCTTTTTAGTGGATTAATGGAGGCCCATGACCTCTTAGAAAAACATAAACGACCGTAATTCACAATTACTTTATTTCGAATAATAAAATATTTTCCAAATTTGAAGGTAACAAAAAAAACATTTAACATTTAAAAAACAGAAAACTTAGTGACTGAAAATACAAAGTGTTATTGAAAACCTAACAAACAAAAACATTACAAATTAATATTTCAACAACATCGATATAGTAAATCAGATGCTTTTCAATACAAAAAAACGGAAATAATATGAATAGGCATGTTTTCTTTGTACACTTAAGCTAGCAAGTTATTTCATTTATATGGAGAATTAAGCGAGTTAAGAACAAGTCGCTTAGTACTCGCTTAGTTCTCCATATAAATGAAATAACTTGCTAGCTTAAGTGTACAAAGAAAACATGCCTAATATGTGTAAAAAACTGTCTAAATCGAGAAGTTTTAGGTTATTTTCAGTTTAATAATATAAAGTTTAAATATCTAGAATATCATATTAATTAACGAATGATCTTTATTTTTCTGGTCAAGTAAATTATACTTACTTAAAGAAGAAAAGCTCATTTAAAGATTAGCTATAGTGCAATTTAAACTATAAATTGAAAGAGAAGTAAATTTTTTTACTGGAAAAAAGTGAAATTTAAATATTTCTGTTAAGGGTCTGGAAATTCATCCAATGATTACACAGGCGTACAAAATTTGATGAAATTTACTAAGCAAGAATCAGACTATACTTTTCCGAAGGTTTTAGACGTTTTTGGGTTTATTTAAGGTCCTGCAACTTGTAGAATTTTTTTCTCCAAAAAGATCGTTACGGTATCCACAAAATCCATTTTAAATTTTTAAAAAAAATCTTCACTTGTCACTAAGAAGCAGTGATACACAGTTCTTAACACTTCATTGTTTCCGTCTGTACACATCTTGCACATGCAATGGGTAAAGAGTGCTAAATATATGTTTGTGTTCTCAGTGACAAAGATAAGGCTATTCTGAGGACAGATTCGGATGCAGCACGTCTTAAACCTTTAGGAAAGTATAGTCTGATTCCTGGCTAAAAAACCTTGTCGGCATGTGTTATCAAAAGCTATGCTTTGGGGTAGTTTGTTATAATTTAAAATTGTGAGTCATAGCAAAGTCCCTGCAATAACTTTGAATAACAGACAGATCTATAACGTATCACATGTCTATAACCTAAACCAACGTTTTTTACTAGAAGGTTAAAAGCAGATACTTTAATATTGGATTTTATGTCCCAAAGAAGCAAAGCGGATTTGGTTAAAAAGCATCTACTATAATTTACAATATTTATCAATGCGATATAATTTTTTTCTCAAAACTTTTTTGTCTTATTATAGTTAGTAGGATCAATTAAAAAAATTAAGTTTTGACTAGACTTTTGTTAAAATAACCAAAATTTTTTTTAAATTCGGTGTTGCCATAAATCAGAATTCGATTGTTTTTTTTATCGATTATAAATGGTAACTGATTTTTATATGAATTCAACAGCAATTTTTAACGAAAATTCTTTCTTAGCCAAGAGTTCTTCGGAACCATCTTGATTTTTCCAATTTTCCTAAAGTGTCCTTATAATTATGAAACAATAGACAACATGATATATTGAAAATACAACAACACGCAACAAAGAAGTTTGCGTTACAAGCAAATACAAATCAATCTTCCAAAGACAGCAAAGCGATCATTTCAGTACTTAAAGAGCGAGTTTGGAAAACTAAATATGAAACATAATATTATTTATGGTAATGCATGCCGACATACAGTCATGTGCGAAAAAATAGGGACACTTGCATGCAACAAATTTAAAGTAAAAAAACACACATACATTTTTCTAAAAAACTAAAAAAATATTATTTTTAGATTATAGTACAACAACAACTCTTCATTTTATACAACAATTCAAACTTTGTTGTTGCAACTGTAATAAAACAACGTTAAAAAGTATTATAATTTCCTATAGTCGAATGTGAATAAAAATAGGGACAGTAAGAAAATGTTTTGAAATATTATTAGTATTTTATATTTTTTTGATGGAAATAAAATAGTGGTCATTGTATCTAATAGATGTACCAATTTCTGTATCATATTTATGTAAATAAGTGTACCAAGGGTGAAATAGGTATGGGATAAAGAAAATCGGAACAGATTGCCATATGCATGGAATTTTAAAATTTTGTTTTTGCCAGACTACTTCGTTGGTATTGCTTATCAATTCTAAGCCAAACAAAAGAAGACCTGCTCACTATCAAGTCCTTAGAAAGCTGATTTCCTTTTGAAAATGGGAAATTATTTACAAATTTTAAAGAGTTTCGAAAGTTAAATTTTGTTTTTTAGGCTTTTACAATTCACATTGCAATAATTAGTTGATAGTTTTTAAAAGTAGACGTGTTAAGCTAACTCAAGGCATCAATGTTTTTATTTTAACATTTATAGTTTTTAATTGTCAGACGTTGAAAAAACTTTTTAGTTTTCTTTATTGTACTTAATTCTTAAAATAGTCTAAAAATAAAAATAAGATTTAAATGCATTAACTATTTTAAAAAAGATCGTTTCCGCTTTAATTATTAATCATTTATTATCCGGTTGCTTCGACTTAGGAATATAGTAAAACCGTACTTATAATTTACTTGGTCTTGAAATTTAAAATTACAAATCGTAGAATAAATCTCTAAATGTCATTATGTAGCTAAGCACGTCTGCTAATAAAAACCTATCAACTAATTACACTATGGAACATTTTTAGGATTATTGTCTGGGGGGTGAGAAATTCCAAGTCAGGGTGATGGTACTAGATCAGTATAGTAAAACCCTCAAAGGGTTTGGCGTTCGTATGTGTCAGTTTTTTTTATGACCTTTTAAATTTTTTCCTTATCTTGATGTTTTTTCGTTTAGTTGTAACATTTTGGCAAAAACGTAGTTTAACATAACTCGAGAACCACTTGTCCGATTTTGCTAAAACAAACTCAAAAAAATTTAGAATTACAATTTCTTTAATCCGTTCATATAACGTTTTTCTTTATAATCAACAGTTTTGCCGGTAAAAATAAATTTGTGGAGAAAAAAAAATATTTTTTTGCCTAAAAATTAAATTTTTTTTTTAATTCATAAAAAATCCAAAACGGAAAAAAGGATCAAGTGTTATTAATTTCATGTAAAGTCACATAACCTATTAACAAAATGCGACATAGATCATAGAAATCGATTAACGCGTTCTGCTTTTATTTACAATTAAGTGAAGGTATCCCATTTTGACAAGAATATTGATATTTGTTTTTATTCAAAAAAGTGTCATTTATCGCCTTTTTTATAAATTTTCCCCAATAACTGCAGACTTCTGGCCATATACTACTAAAAAAATTAAGTAAACATTTTTATAATTTTTTATTTTTATTTTATTTATTGCACTCGGCGACTTTTAGCCTCTATATCTGTAAGTTTTTGTTTTATTAAAATGAGTTTGAAAAAATAAAAAATCAGTATTACCTCATTTCAAATGGCATAGCAACTTGATGATAGCGTTCACCTTGTTCATCAGATTCGGTAGCCAATTGTTTGCTGAAGTAGTCCAGATGATGATTTAAATAATGGATTTTCAAGGACATGTGGACACCAATTTCCGAGAATGCTCTTAACATCCTTGCGACAGAAACATCGTAGTTGTTAGAACGATGCTTTCCCAACAAGCCTTCTATTACTTCTTTGATTGCCTGCCATGCATTCAATTCAGCGTCAATCAAAATATTGTTGAATGCGTCACTTTTAATCAGCTTTCGTATATCTGGACCATTTACTACGCCTGATTGGAAAAAATTAATTTGTTAAGATGGAAAATCATGGAAAATGAATGTGATATTATAACTTACCTTCTTTAATTTTTCTTTCGCTGAGTCTCGGGTAAATTAGTTTCAAACACAAGAAAACTTCATCTCTTTTGGCGACAGTTTTGATAAAATTCTTAACAATTCCAAGTTTAATATGCAGTGGAGGCAGCAATATCTTCTCCTTCGGCACTAGAGGCTCACGAATAATATTGGCCGTTTGTAACCTGCTGTGCTCTCTGAGTTTCCATCCGTGGCATGCATATTGGTCACCGGAAAATCGTGTGTCCCAATCGCCCAAAAAGCACATATATTTTATATAGCCGCTTTGAAGACCGCAAAGCATTGCTACAACTTTTAAATCGCAGCATATGCGCCACATATGTTTGGCGTAGTTAACCATTTTTAAAATATTTTCCAGTGCATCATATGTTTCTTTCGTTTCTGTACTATAGGCGATTGGAACTGAAGGTTTTTTATTGGTCTTATGCAGTAAAACCGCCTTCAAACTGAGTTTTGAACTGTCAATAAATAATCTCCAGTCATCTGCTTCATATTTTATTTCCATTGCGTCCATCAATTTTCCTACATCCGGGCAATATGCAGAAGTTTTTTCATCATTCACAAGGAATAAACTTTGGAGTGTTGCCTGACGACTTCGATAAGCTGTGACTTTCACACCGGGTGCCAACAAATTGTTTGATTTCAAAATGGAAGCCAGCTCTTCCGATTTATGCTGTGTTAATTCCAACTTGGCAACAATTGAATCAAGCTTATTTTGATTTATTAAAATTGGCTCATTGGATACTGATGGCTCATATGGGGGATCATCACGTGCATGATATGTCAGAGCAGTCGTAGAAGAGAAAATATCTGGGCTAGAAGCTTTTGGCACAGGAATGTTGTCCGAATGATGCAATGGTGTTGCGGCACTTAGTCCAAGTCATTGGGATACCGAATGGCATACTTTCACGTCTTCTATTTTTCCAATCCATTAGACGGTTGTAGCAGCTTTTACACACTATATTTGGTACCCAATTTTCGTTCACTATAACATTTTGGTTGAAGTACATCTCGTATGTTTGAACAAAATCAGTACTGAAATTTCCCCTTTTTTTATGTGTTGAGACATATTGACCACAGCAGTAGCAAAAGCTATTTATATCTGGCTTGCACAGTTCCATATTCTGTTCAGTTTTGTTCACTTTTAAAAAACTGGAGAAAAATCCCTTTTACTGTTCGCGTTCGTCGGCACTTGTTGAATGACAAAAATCACAGAACCAGTGTGAGAAAGAGATGAAGTATAATGACAATGCATGTTTTATGTGAACATTACAGAACCAGTGTTGCCACATCAATATTTCTCTTTTAGTACAGTAGAAAAATATGAGAGTTCGGCTTGTGAGTGTCAATGTTTTCTCCAAATAATGTTGTGCATATCTGGAGCAAATTTTTTAAATTCATACATTTACCTAATTGTGAATAAATAAGAAACGCGTGCATCGATTTTCATGAGTTATGTGACTTTACGCGAAAGTAATTAGTTTTGGCACTTTTTTCCATTTTGGATTTTTTATGAATTTAAAAAAAAAAATATTTAAATTTTTAGGCAAAAAATACTTTTTTCCCTTCATACATTCGTTTTTAACTTCAAAAGTGTTGCACATATAGGAAAACGGTATAGAAACAGATTAGAGAAATTGTAATTCTTAATTTTTCTAAATTTTGTTTCATCAAAATCGGACAAGTGGTTATGTTAAACTACGTTTTTGCCAAAATGTTACAACTAAGCGAAAAAACATCAAGATAAGGAAAAAATTTAAAAGTTCATAAAAAAAACTGACACATTCGAACGCCAAACCCTTTGAGGGTTTTACTATACTGACCTAGTACCATCACCCTGACTTGGAATTTATTGAAAATTCCATGCATATGGCAATCTGTTCCGATTTTGTATATCACACACCTTTTTCACCTTTGGCTCCATACTTGGTACACTTATTTACATAAAAATGATACATAAATGGGTACATCTATTAGATACAATGACCACTATTATATTTCCATCAAAAAAATATAAAATACTAATAATATTTCAAACCACTTTCAAACCATACTGTCCCTATTTGTATTCACATTCGACTATAGGAAATTATAATACTTTTTAATGTTGTTTTTTTCAATTCCAACAACAAAGTTTGAATTGTTACATAAAATGAAGAATTATTGTTATACCATAATATTGTTAGTTTCTTTCCAAAATGTATGTGTGTTTTTTTACTTTAAATTTGTTGCATGCAGGTGTCCCTATTTTTTTGCACATGACTGAATGTATTTATATATGATAATACCTTATTCCATGAATCCACATATGATTATATATATATTTTTTTTAAGAATCTTTTATTTACAATCTATTTTACAATATTTAGTAAATTTTAATATGAATATATATAAACTTTTTTTGGGGTATTTTAGACTCGTAAAACAGCTGGATGGCTAGCTGGAAAATTGTCATCTGACGGTCACTCGGTTGCTGTTTTATCGGGCGATCTTACAGTGGAACAAAGATTAGCTGTCCTCGATCGGTTTAGGATAGGATTGGAAAAGGTGTTAATAACGACAAATGTATTGTCGCGAGGTAAATGAGTTTGGAAATGTATTTTGAATAATATTAACGACTTGTATGTGTTTGTATTATATAAAGGTATCGATGTTGAACAAGTAACTATAGTCGTAAACTTTGATTTGCCAATGGACGTAAAAGGCAATGCAGATTGTGAAACTTATCTCCATCGTATAGGACGAACTGGACGATTCGGTATTATTGCACTTTTTAATTCACTAATAAACCTATCTATATAAATCTTTTTTTCTTTTGACAGGGAAAAATGGTATCGCTATTAATTTGGTAGATAGTGAAAAATCAATGGCAATTTGCCGTACAATTGAAAATCATTTTAAGAAAACCATTAAAGAACTTAATGCTGATAATACAGAAGAAATGGAAAAAATTGGATCCTAAATCCCATTTGATTTAACACCATGTTTATAAATTGAAATACTGATTTTTTTTTTCTTTGTAAATTTTTTTTTTTACATATAGCATATATTTTATTTTTAAATATCGAATATAATTTTCGTTATTGTTAAAGAATTCGCTTTTTTACATTCCTTTTTTATTATTCTATAGTTTATTAATAAGAAAATAATAAAAGAGACTTATTATTTAAAACATTAATCTTAAACATCAACCACATAATTTGTCATACAGAATTTGGTAGCTGGCATGCTCGCACTGCAACTAACTGAAGTAAGACAAAGATGGGTGAAAATACTTCACTGTACTCCAAATTTGTTTGTCCACTAAGTTTTAAACACAGCAAATACTTGAAGATTGCAACAAGAAACAAAAAGTAAGTGCTCCACATAAAACGATGTAAGGCTTTGCGTTTATTATCTGAATCTAAGTACATGCGAATTCCAACTATAATACAAAAGTATGCATTACATATGTCAATACAAAAGAGCGGACTAAAGATCGTAAACCAATCCACAGTATTTTTACCAATCGTTCCGGATATTCGAAAAGCTAGTGTTATTGTGAAAACAAGAAGACCACACAAATTTACCATAATTTCAAATTCAGTAAGTCCAAGCCACCGAACAAGCTCCGATAGTTTAAACATGGTTTTTTATACGAATAATTTTTTTATTAAGACGTACATGCAAAGTCAATGGCATTAACCGAATTTCTTACAATTTTGATATGAATGGCTGAATTATTACGTTGTTGAATTGAAATATCTTCGTCATCACACAATGGATGATACTCATCTGTAATAAAAAATAAATAAAAAATTAATTAGTATTATTTAATTTCGGGAATATAGGAGAGCTCAGATGCAATTGTCTATATCTACATTTTTTTAAATAATTTGTGTTATTTGCGTCGCCAGTGTAGATTCATATGTTCTTTTGTTTATCTCGATATTGGATTTTTGTTGTCTCTTTGACCTTCTTGCGCTATTTTTAACCTGTTTCCTTAACAATGGAAATACCATATTTAAAGTAACTTCTTCAACTGGCAATAACAAAATTGTGACAAAACAGATGAATGGAAATTAAAACACGAAACAATTAATACAATTTAATGGGAAATCACTAATGACGCCTGTCCAAAGATAGAAAAAGACAGAAACTAGTCTAGTCTGATTTAAAAAATTAATAATGTTTATAATTTTTAGAGAAAAACGTTTATTCTTCTACTTAACCTCAACCTTACTAAAATGGGAAATTGTTATAGTTTTTGGTATTCTAAATTAAATTATCACAGAAAAATCTTGTCAAAATAGTCATGTAATAAATAAAAAGCAAAAAATAAATAAAAAAATTCCAGTTGTCAACAAATTAAATATAAAATTGTTGTTTTCTGTAATTTTGCTAAAAAAAATCTAAATTATATACACTAGGTAAAAGATTCAACCACACAGAGGTGACTTCATAAACGCTGTATGCATTGCAACAGTGCACTGCGTAGAGTTTATAAACGTCATTGCCTTTCTTTTTGGCATTAATTCATGGTAACCCTTTTGAATGCACAACAGTTGTAGTAGTGTTTTTAATTGTGATACTTTGTGATTTTTGGCAACTGAAGTGACGGACATATTATCTTAAGTTAAAATTTAACATCACGACGTTTTGAAAACGTTTTAAAACGTTTTCAAAACATTTGAAAACTCGAAAGAATAATGATTATAATACAAAAATTTAATGTCTTCGTAGAATTTTAAATACAAAATGTGGAATAATTTTCCAGTACTCTAAACACTAAAAACAAATTAATTTTCCAGTACTTATTTTTTATATTTTATTAATAAAGTAAAAGAGTTATGACTTTAAAACGTAACAGAAAATATGTTGATTTTTTTTGTTGAATACGTTGCTGTATTATGTCTTATGTAAAATTAATTTTAAGAAAATTTTTGGAACATACGACACATTTTTATGGTTCAAGCTCAGTGACAATGAATATTCATAATCTAATAACAATAATATGAGTTGATAAAAATAATATGGTGCACCTATATCAAGTATTCAGCATTTGATTTTGAAAAAAGCCCAGGTTTTATTAAATCTATTGTAAAATCGCCGACCAACCCCATTTCCCAAATACAAAGAAAATTGTATGTTTTTAATATCAATTCTCCAAATAATATTCCATTAGTATATCCTCTCAATAAGAGCAGTAAATATTCTCTTAGGAAATCTTTACACACTTCTAAATCAAGAGTGTTTTTTCTTTTGTAAATATGTATGGATTTCAAATTACATTTGTTCATCCTAACAATGTATGTAAATATTATATTTGTATTTTTAGTACAAAATACAAATGTGGAAATAAACACTATCGGACAAAATAAAGTATAAAACCATTAAAAAGTGTTATTTTTAGCAAAACTTAAATTGTTCAAATTTGATTTAATTCATTTGAAAATACTAAACAGGCACTATTTATTAATCACAGAGATCCACAGATAAAAAATTTAATATTTGTTTGGCAATTCGCCCTTCTTATCCAGTGGGCGTGGCATTTAAGATAAAAACTGCCAATAATGACTGTTTTGGAAATTTGTCTACATATTAGGAAATATTTTTCTTTAAGTAATGTATACATGAAAAAAAGCTAATAAAATTTCCTTTTGAATGACATTAAAATCTTTTGCTCTAGGTCGCAAGATTCAAAACTATCGGTTTTAAAACTTAGCAATAAAATCGTACTAAAAAATATTACATTTTTACTTTAAGAATTTAAATTTGTAGTTTTTTATAATTTTGTAAATTTAAAAAGTTTAAAAATAAATCCATGATATAAATTTTCGTTTATATCAATGTAGAACCTAAACAAATTACCTATTAAAACGTATATTTTGCTACATTTTTGTCTTCTTAGCAATCACACAGCTGGTTAATTTGTTTCTCTAACAGGCACAATGATAATACTAAAATTGAAAAAGACCACAAATGTTCTATTTATATAAAAAAATTATAAAAATCGCGCAATCGCTTTTGTGCACTACTGCGATTCAAAAGGTTTGATCATGCAAACACTCGGGCTACTCGTATGCAAACAGACAAAGGTGCTAGCTTCGTATCGTATTTGAGTATCGATGAACAATTTTTTCCTTATCATGGTCGTACGTGTTTCACATGGTATATCCCGTCGAAACCTGCAAAATACGTCATAAAGGTTTGGTGGATTTGCCACGCATTGAATTCTTTTCCACTGCATGGGTTTGTAGAGCATTTACTGTCTTGAAAACTAAAGCTAGTTGGAACGCTCAGCAAAAATAAAACATACATAAAAATCAAATTGTGTTTAGAAAAAACAGGATGCACTAAGCTGAGCATAAAGTAAAACTTTTTCTTTATAAGTAACAAATATTTAACCCTTATTCTAGTTGTCGTCATCGACACAAAACAATGTCTTGGGATTTTTTTTTGGAAATTGGTATTCCCGTTGTCGTTATCGAAAATAATCGATAACTGTCGACAAGTATTCTGTAAGAAAATGTGACGCCGACTCTGATTTCGTCGATTTTTAGTAACGACATGAGGAAAGGTAATGACTGAAAAAAAACGGAAAAAATGGGAAGAAATATCAAATTTATTAAATGCACTTGGCCCACCGAGAATAATGTGAGATGGGTGGCAGAAGGTAAAGAAAGCATGATCATATAAAGTGCATTATAAAAATATAACAAAATTTATTTATAGGTTTGGCGAGACTTAAAATTTAAAGTTAAAAAGAAAATGGTAGCCAACAAATCCGAGTGTAATACTACAGGTGGCGGAAGATTCAAGCAATTTATATTGAGCCCGCTGGAGGAAGCTGTGGCAAATCTTCAACAGTTTCAGAAACAGCTGAACCCTAAGTTAAAGTCGTTTCCAACACTGAGCTGGTACGACCCCTGGGCAAAAAATCTTAATGTAGCTGCCAACTTTATTGTTTTGGAAATAAATGTGGACTTGATTCCGATTTTCACTGTTTTAGAATACCATCTTTGTGTAACGGGTGGAAGATGTTGAAAATATGAAACAAGTGTTTACATTGCCAACATCTTTCATCTGCCATTTACTCAGCTGTCAATAAAATAAAAGAAAAAGACGCATATTTTTTGTTAAAAATAAAAAATGGATTTAGAGAAAGCATTAATCATTGGAGTAGTTGTTGCTTTGCAAGAACAAGCCCGAATTTTATTGCAGAACATTGAAATATTAATGGTTATTCTGGAAGAAGATGATGATGAAGAAAAATTTTTGGTAGACATATGAATGAAATTCTTACATGTGCCGCTCATTTTCCTTTGTTGAATAATTTTTTTTTGTGTATTTTCTGCAATGTCGGTTTGCTAGTGATGGCACAAAGAAAATCGATTTTTTGTCATTTTTTTAGTGATGACACTTAAAATAACGAAAGATGTAAGATGGAACAAAATGAGAAAATATCATCTTTTGTAGATTTAGAAAGATGTAGCTCATTGGAAAAAGGCTATAAGGGTGATTATACCTAAAAGTGTGTTTGATGAGGTACAGAAATGAGTGGGAACTGATATATTCGTCGGGTAAACGCCAATCGTTTAAATATTATGTATAAAAAGATTTTCAAATAGAATATTTGACCTTAAATCGCCACATATAATTACATCTTCATATTTTAATGTAAAATCTTCCAAGGTCTTTACACACAACCCAGCACCTGAATTTTCAAAAATAGAGGAAAACATCAATTGGTTAAAGACGATCTATTATTGCTGAGTAAAGTTTTCTGTGATCTGTATTTGCAGTAGCTGGAAGGGGAATGTTTTTTTTTTAACTTACCTTTAATTAATTCATTTGCCACTTCGTAGTAATGTATTTAATAGATTCCATTCTTTCTTGGAAATTTTGATTGGACTATTCTTGATCTTGAATACCTTAAAATTGCTTGATTAAATATCTTGAGAAATTCGTCTTTAATCTTATTGTACAGGGTGTCCGCCGGGAAGGTACACTACTTTGTTTTGCCGCCATTTTGGTAAGCATTAGTCTTGACAGTTCATATTTGGCAGTCGTGAAATAGACACGTGGCAAATTTATTATGGAAAAATATTCGATAAACCAACGTGTTTAATCGTTAAAACAGCTCGCCCATGACAACCCCGATTTTCATGAAAAAATCATAATGAGTGACGAGGCACATTTTCATTTGAATGGATATGTGAATAAACAGAATAGTCGGTTCTGGGCAATGGAAAACCCTCAAATGTTTCATCAGTCACCTTTGCATCCATGACAATCTGGTGTGCTACTTGGTCAGGAGGAATCATTGGACCTTACTTCTTTGACAATGAAAACGGCGTTACGGTAACTGTGAATGGGGAGCGATATCGTGATATGATTGAAAACTTTTTAACGCCACAACTGCTTGCTTTGGGCTTGATTAACATGTGGTATCAACAATACGGTGCCACATCGCATACAGATAGGATTACAATGGAATTACTGCTAGACCTCTTTCCACAACAAGTTATTTCAAGAAATGGTAATGTTGATTGGCCTCCACGGTCGCCTGATTTGACTGCTGCGGACTTCTTTTTGTGGGGATATCTGGAAAGCAAGGTTTATGCAAACAAACCAGAAACGCTTGAGCAACTCAAACAAAATATTCGTGATGAAATTAATTAAATACCGCGTGAAATGTGTGAGAATGTAATGAAAAATGTGCTCAAAAGGGCTCGCATTTGTGAGGCTAACAATGGACATTTATCTGATATTGTATTCCATACATAATTGCCGACATTAAATAAAACATTTAGCAATATAATATACATTCTCTTTAATCAAAAATTATAAACAAACAAAGTAGTATACCTTCCCGGCGGACACCCTGTATTAAAAGTTTTGTTATTTTTAAGTTTCTTGAAATAATTTTAAATTTTTCTGTGCTCATAATCTTTTTGGACTGGAAGGAATACTTATTGCGGCAATAATCATTTTATTATTGCAACACTTATGGGTGATAAATCGGCGTTATTTCTAAATAATTATTTGGAAGAAAACTAGAAGATATCGCTAAGTAAGCATTTGGCAGACAACAGGAAGATATCGCTATTTTATCACCCTGAAGATAAACAGTTTTTTTTTGTTAGTTTCCTTGAAAATATTGCCTTTCAAATATATATCACCACATTTGTATTTCGTATATTTTGTACTAAAAATTTCTTTCACTAAGTAATAATTTGGAAAACAACAAGAAGATATCACCCTGAAGATAAAAAAGGTTATTTTTTGTTAGTTTCCTTAAAAGTGCTGTCTTTTAAATATAAACTATCGGACAAAATGAAGTATAAAACTGCAAAAAATCAAAGCATTATTTAAATTGTTTAAAATGTCTCAAATTGACCTGAAAACTCGTAAATGACACTATTTATTACTTATAGAAGCTCACAGAATAAAAGTGTAATGTTAGTTTTAATATTCCGCTCATTTTTTCTAGTGGGCGTGATATTTAAGATAAAAACTGCCAAAATTGACTTGAAATACAGAATGTTGATCAGATTTAAAATTGATGTATACACGAGATCAAGCTTATAAAACTATCTGCCACTAGCTTGTCTAAATCTTTGGGTTCTGAAGAGATCTTTTGGCACGTCGAAATATATGTATCAACCTAGCTAAAAATCGTTAATTTGTTTTGTTTTTGTAAATATACGGACGTTGAAAGCTGCAATAATAACAATCAAAAAACCTCGAGGTTTAAAAACTAGAAAAAAAACTTTTATAATTATAAGTTGAGCCCAAGTATAACGTATAAAATAAAAAATTTATTTTTATATAAATAGGACATTTTTGGTCTTTTTCAATTTAAGTATCATCATTGTGTCTGTTAGGAAACCAACTTAACCACATGTGTGAAGACAAAAATGTAGCAAAATATACATTTTAAAAGGCCTTTTTTCTGGAGGCTCGCTATAAACAAGCAATTAAAAACTCTATTAAATATAATAAATTATTTAATTAATCTTATTTTATCACGATTAAATAAGTGTAAAACCACATCAAAGAAGTGTGTGGGAAATTTATTAAAAATAAATTTAACGTCTACCTGGGTTTAAAAATTTTGGACTTTGTTTTAAACCATACTTTGGACTTTGTTTTAAACCATATGAAATCATTGTATTGTTGGGATCTATATGTTGCCAATACGTATATGTTGCAAAAAATAATTCATTCTTAAAATTTTTAAAATGTTTGGACATGTTATTTATTTTTTGCTCACTTGTTTTCCAACAATTTTTGTATATTGTGTCTATCCTTTTACATAGTTACAGTTTTAGAACTCTTTTTGTGTATAAAAATCAGAATCTCTAATAACAAGTCAGTTACTTTGTTTTGTTTTATTTCGTCTTGCCCCCGTTCAATTAGTTTTTTCGTTTTTGTTGTACTTAAAATTAATAAAGTCTACGGTCATAAATTTTTTGGCCTCCCTTGCGGGGAGCAGTAAACAAAACTATCAAAGTTAAATTTATTTATTTGCAAAAAAAACATCAGAAAAAACTAAAAACCCAAAAAAGATTTTTTTAAAAATGATTGTTCATCTTTTCGTGAGAAAACAAAAGCAAAATTAAGTAAAAAGAGTGTATAGCTTACGGTGTTATTTTGTGTTCAAAATTAAAATCATACGTCATTAGTCATTTTAATTTTTTTGTATATGGTCATTCCGTAAATTTGCTTAAATCAACAAACGTGCTCTTAATTAAATCTATGCTTAAACTCTACAGCAAGAGCAATAATAAAGTTATAAATCGCCTAATCGTATGATAATCTGCAGTGTTTTAAATTAAACAGATATATTGCAGCATATTAGTTCTCTTATCATGTCTGACTTAGAAACTCTTAAAAACTATAGCAAAGAACAAAGAATTAAAGTAGTAATTTCTTCTTCAGTCATTTGCTGAATTGGTATGTCATTTGTCGTTAGTCGAAGATTATTTTAAACAGCTGTTGAGAAACATTGAGGAACTTAATGCTGAAGATGCTGCAAGAGCAGAAATTGAGAATTTGTGTGTCAAAACAAAATCAAAAATTATTGAGTTGTTAGGAGATAATTATAAAAAGCAAAGGTTTTGACACTGTACCGGTTACAACTCATAGCGAGTTACCAAAATTTGATTTACCAGCGTTCAATGGAAAGTATTCAATGTACAAAAACTTCATTTCATCATTTAAACAATTTGTTGAAAATGACACAACGTTGTCCACTATTGAAAAATTTAATCATCTCCTTCACTGCCTATCTGGTCCAGCACTAGATACAATTGGCGGATTTCAAGTAACAGCTGATAATTACGAAAAGGCATTTAAACGCCTCGATGATCGATTTGATAACAAAACACTAGTTTTTATGGAACACACAAAATTTATACGATTTGCCCAACGCAAGTAAACCTTCTGGAGTTCAGTTACGTAGTCTGGTCGATAATGCATCCGCCATTTATGGTTCACTTAAATCTTTGGGAACTGCTGAAGATATGTGTAGTGCTATGATTATTCATTTAATAAGCCAAATATTGATACACAAATGAAATGGAACGAAAATTTAGGTTTCTCAAAACTCCCTTTTTTGGAAGAATTTAGAGCGACGATGTCAATTTTTAGAATCTTCTGAAAGTCATCCAACATATTCAAGTGCAAACAATAATCATCAGTCAAAACGTCATACACAGCGCTCTCAAAATTATCGTTCGTCCTTTTTTACTCAACAAAAATCGTGTTCTTTTTGTAAATGCCTAGATCATTGTCTTAGTGGTTGTTCGAAATTTAAAGAAATGTCTAGTGAAGAACGTTTTGATACAGTAAAGAAATTGGGCTTGTGCATAAATTGTTTTTCAGAGTGTCATGTGGTTTCTAAATGCACATCTAAGAACAAATGTAAAGATTGTCATAAATCCCATCATACGATGCTACATCGTACAACAACAAAATCATTCATCACCACCAGTTTTACCTAATGCATCATCTTCATTTGTACCATTTTCCTCATATTTTTTTTTTTTTTTTTAAATTTTATTTACAATCTATTATATAATATTTAGTAAATTTGATTATAAAAAAGTACTTAACATATGTTATTAAGCTTCAGCAAGCTTAATAAACTTATCTTAAAAATTTATGTTAACAAAGCTATTTACATTTTTTTTTTAAAGATAAGAAAAACAATATTTTTAGAAATAAAATTTCAATACGGTATTAACAATATTTGCATTTACACTTTTATTTTATATATTTATTTCCTGTAAGGTAAATCTAAAATGTGAAACCTTTTAAGTCTCCTAATCTCCTCATATGCGGTCGTAAACGTTTATATGTAACAGTCATCAGACAGAGTAATTTTGGCTACTGCTGTCGTCCTCGTTGCTGATAATATTGGTGAGTTTCAATTGTGTCGTGCTTTTCTCGATTCTTGTGCACAAGTTAATCTTATTACAGACAACTTGGCAAGATTATTAAATTTGAGAAGATGGAAAACTTCAGTGAACATATTGGGTGTGGGTTATACATCAACCAACATGAAATTTGAAACATATACGACAATTCGTTCTCGTTTATATAGTAATGAATATCTCTTACATTTATACATAACAAATCGTGTTTCTGGACATCTACCAGATATGGCTTTGGATGTTCAAAGTTGGAATTTACCTTCAAATATAAATTTGGCCGACGAACGGTTCAATGAATCTCAACCAATTGACATGTTAATAGGAGCCGAATCCTTTTTTGAAATTCTTGGTACTCAACAGATAAAGCTTGGACCAAATTTAACAATTTTACAAGAAACTTGCTTTGGCCACGTAGTGTCAGGTAGTTATAAAATATCAAATAGTAATCAACATTTAAAATTATATACAACAACTTTGAATAACAACAGTGATGATGATAATCTAAGTCAACAGAAAATTTGTGGTCTTTGGAAAAATAATCGCCAACATTAATAAATCTTAATGAAGAACAGCAAGTTTGATAATCTCATTTTGTTAAACACGTTGAAGTTGTTTTAATTGATGGACGAATTCAAGCTATGCTGCTATTTAAAGATGATCCCTCTGAACTAGGCTCGTCTTACAATTTAGCTTTGAAGAGATTTCAATCTTTAGAATAACTTTTGGCTCGTGAGAGTAATATAAGGCAACAATATATGCAAATTAAGAAAAAATACGAAAATTTGGGTCACATGACTCAAGTGGAACATGATTTCAATAACCCTCATTTATATCTACCACATCAATATGTACTAAAACCAAATAGTGAAGCCACCAAATTGCGCGTGGTTTTCGATGCGCCGGCGAAAACATCTTTAATGATGTCAAGGCGAATTGTTTTTATTGCTTATTCGCTTTCGACTGTGGAAATATGCATTAACAGCTGACATCACAAAAATGTACCGCATGGTGTTACTAAATCCACAGCATCGACCTTTATAACAAATCTTATGGAGAGAACATGAAGACCAACCAATTTCCACCTACTAGTTGAACACTGTAACGTATGGAATGTCTGCATCACCATACTTGGCAATTCGAAGCTTACATTTTCTTGTCGACAGTTATCAAAATATCTACAAACTTGGTTCAAATACCATAAAGACACAATTCTATGTTGATGATATGTTAACAGGTACCAACGATTTAGATACTCTTTTTCAAATTAAAGAAGAAACTGCATTATAAAAACAAGGTGGGTTTGAACTAACTAAATTTAAATCCAACAATTCTTCATTGCAGCTTCATGATAATCAAGCTAAAAATATGAATATCAGGGACGAAGCTATCACGAGTGCGCTTGGCATTACTTGGAATCCAAACACTGATCATTTTGTTTTTACTTTTGAACCTAAAAAACAATATGTCGTTGTTACAAAACGATCCATTTTTGCATAACAAAAGTCGATTGGGATTCAGAAGTACCTGAAAAAACTAAAATATCATTTTAAACATTATAGAGAACTTAAACAATTTACATTTACTGAAAGTATCACGATTTGTTTTACAACCAAAGTTAGTTTAATACATGGATTTTGTGACGCATCAATACGAGCGTACGTTCAACAAATGAAAATGGTGAAATTGTTGTCCACCTCATAACATCTAAATGCCGTGTTGCGCCTACAAAAATTAAGTCTATGCCACAATTAGAATTGTGTGGCGCTCATCTACTCTCGAAACTTTACACTAAAATCTCACCAGTTTTTGAAAATTTTCACCCGAAAACAAACATTCTTCTACACTCGTAACCTTTGTTGGAAATAGAATATCTGCGATTCAGGAAAAAACTTCGAAATGCTCATGGCGTCATGTGCCAACTTTAAATACCCCAGCAGACATTCTGTCACGTGGATGTTCTGTTGAGATATTGAATAAGCCAACTCTGTTTTGCAACACACATATTGTATGAAGACACCCATATGTTTTCATATTCCTTTTCTTTATCCTTATTCGTTTTTGAATTAGACAATTATCTTTTCCTAACTTTTGTAATTTTAGTCGTAATAAACCTTCGAATAAATCTGAAATCGCAGTTTGGACGAAGAAGGATGAAAAGGCCACATCAACGATTATATTAAGCATTACACCAATGCAGATTTCGTACATCAAGAATTGCCCTACAGTGAAAAAGGCATGGAACGCATTACGTGAAGTACACCGACCTAAAGGCCCGGTAAGAAAAGTGTCTCTTTTTAAGCAACTACTCAACATTAAAATGAGTGAAGCAGATTGTGTTCAACAGTACGTATGTAATTTTACTACAATTGTGGAAAAGCTAGCCGAAACAGGAATCGAGCTACAAGATGAACTATTTGCCATAATGCTCCTAGCAAGTTTACCCAAATCATACGAAAATTTCGTCATAGCCCTAGAGACAAGAGATGATCTTCCAAAGTTAAGTGCTCTAAAGTTAAAATTAACAGAAGAAGGTGAAAGAAGAAAAGCTGGTAATGAGTCAACAGATGCCGAAGGTACCGTACAAGTATTTTTGTCGCAGTCAAATAAAAGGAATAAAACCGTAAGTAGCAACAACGAAAAGAACAACCGTTATTCAGGCCAGCAGAAACAAAATTTTAAATGTTTTAACTGCGGCCGCAAAGGCCACTACGCAGCGCAATGCAGAAATGGTAAAGCAGCAGAGACAAATAACAAAACAGAACAAACTAAGAAAAACACACACGCATATTCAGTATTTACAGCAACCAACAACAATAATATGTTTAATCGTAATGTATGGTGTTTAGATAGTGGTGCTTCTTCTCATTCGTGCTGCAACCGAAAATTGTTTTGTACATTTGAAACACATACAGAGATCATCGAGGTTGCCGGACAGAATAAATTAGAGGCAAAGGGAAGGGGTAAAGTTCGTATTGACGAATGTGACATTGTATTAAATGATGCTTTGTTTGTACCCGACTTACAATGTAATTTTATTTCTATCGGCAGAGTAGCAGAAAAAGACGTTGTCAAATTTGATAATGAGAATGCAAAAATAATAAATAAACAAGGAAAAACTATTTTAGCTGGTAAAAAGATTGGTGATTTGTTTTTATATAGTATGGAAAATAATTTGTTTTTTGCAAATACAAATGAGTGGCATAATCGATATGGCCATTTGAATGTTGCAAGCTTGCGTGAACTGTCAGAAAAAGATCTCGTGAAAGGTATGAGAGTAAAATTTCCTAAGGAAATAAATTGTTCTGTGTGTTTGAAAAGTAAATGCACTGTTAAACCTTTTTTACTTCTGAGAATAGAGCAACAGATTTATTACAAATCATTCATACTGGCATTTGTGGTCCAGTAAATGAAAGTTCTCTTGGTGGTGCACGTTATATATTAACTTTTATTGATGATAAATCTCGTTTTGTTTTTGTGTATTTTTTAAAGTATAAAAATCAAACATTTGATAGTTTTAAAGAATTTAAAGCCGTGGTTGAGTGCCAAACGGGCAAGAAAATAAAAGTATTACGTTCTGACAACGGCACAGAATTTGTAAACAATAAATTTGATAATTTTCTCAAAATAAATGGTATAGTTCGACAGCTCACTGTACCCCACACACCACAACAGAACGGTGTAGCGGAACGTTTCAATAGAACGTTGATTGAAATGGCTAAAGCTATGATTGTGTCTGCCAATGTAGAAGAATTTTTATGGGCAGAAGCTGTAAACACTGCCGTTTATTTACTTAATCGAGCTCAAACGAGAGCATTAAATGGTTCAACACCATATGAAGTATGGTATAATCGTAAGCCAATGGTACAACACTTAAAGAGTGTTTGGCTATATTGCAATCGTGTTAGACAAAAAGCAACATTAGAAGTTTCGACCAAAAGGAAAAAAATACACCATGATTGGTTATTCGAATACATCAAAAGCATATCGTCTGTATGAAAAAACAACAAGAAAGGTTATAGTTAGTCGTGATGTTTATTTTATTGAAAATTTTGATATGGTAAAAAATAAAGATACCACATTACAACCTGAAGTTACACACAACAAAAACCTTGAGTTTGAAATACCACATAAAGCTGTACAAAATGATATTGTTGATGATATTATTGAATCTACAGATGACGTACGAAGTTACAGCGAATTTGAATCTGCAGAAGAAGACGGATCAGTTGCTGGTGCCGTAATGGATGGTTCCAATTTAATTGCATTTAAACCCCTTGATGAGGAAAGACCTATTGGTCCGGGGAGGCCTAGAATAATGCGTACAGGTCAGCCAGTCAGACCTAAGAAGCAATACAACACTTTAAATTTGATGCGTGCAGATGAAATAAAAGTACCTGAAACAGTAAAAGAAGCTTTATCAGGAGAGTACTCACAATGCTGGCGGGACGCAATGCAGGAGGAGTATAAAGCCATCATTGATAATGATACTTGGGAGTTGACAGAGTTGCCACAATATCAAGTATGTGGGTATTTACACCAAAGAAAAACAGGGAAGGTGATATTGAACGTTTTAAGGCTAGATTAGTCGCCAAAGGCTATGCTCAAACATATGGCATAAATTATGCGGAAAGCTTTTCCCCTGTAGTACGTTATGAAACAATTAGAATGCTTATTGCCCTCAACTAGATGTGTCAACAGCATATTTGAATAGTGAATTGACTGATAATGTTTATATGGCTCAACCCGAAAATTTTATTGATGAAAATAATCCAAATAAGGTTCTTAAATTAAAGAAAGCGTTATATGGGCTGAAACAATCAGGTCGTCAGTGGAATCTAAAGTTAAATGAAATTTTAAAGGAAATTGGTTTTCAACCCTGTAAAAGTGAACCATGTTTGTATCAGAAGAAAAATGGTCACAACATCAATTTAATTGCTGTCTACGTAGATGATTTGCTAATAGCATCTTCTAGTTTAAACGAACTAAATTTAATAAAATCACAAATTTCAGAAAGAGTATCCGTAGTAGATAAAGGTCCTGCTAAACATTTTTTAAGTATTGAAATTGAGAGAAACGGCGAAACTGGTGAAATTACAATACATCAAAAGAAATATATAAAAGAACTACTATAACAGTATAAAATGGAAGAATGTCGTCCAGTGTACACTCCATTAGAACCAAAATTTCAAGTTTTATGCACAAACGAAAATTGTGAAAAAGTCAACCAGGTCGAATACCAGTCGCTTATTGGTTCGCTAATGTATTTAGCAATTTGCACACGCCCTGATATTCTACATTCGGTATGTAAGTTATCTCAGAGAAATACAGATCCACATCAAGATCTGTGGATATGCAGATAAAATAATACAAAACTGGCAACCCTGTAAAATGTTTTGTTGATGCCGATTGGGGTGGTGATGCAGTTAATCGTAAGTCCTACACAGGATATGTTTTTATATTGGCTGGTTGTGTATTTTCTTGGGAATCCAAGAAGCAAGCAACGGTCGCTTTCAGCAGCACAGAGGCTGAATATATGGCCCTTTCATCAGCCGCAAAGGAAGCAGTTTATTTGAAGAAACTTCTAGGTGAAATTCAGCTACATTGTCCAGATAAGATTTTGATTTATGGTGATAATCTTGGTGCCTTACAACTTGTTAAGAATCCCGTTTATCATAGTAGAAGTAAACATATAGACATAAAGTATCATCATATTCGAGATGTTTTTGAAGAAGAACTAATTGATTTGAAATATTGTAACAGTAGCGATAATTTGGCTGATATTTTGACTAAGAATTTATCCAATAATTGTCATTTAAAATTATTAGAAGCTTTAGGCTTTATATATTTATAATTTTTGTATTATAAATATGTGTGTTGAGGAGGGGTGTTGAGATATTGAATAAGCCAACCCTGTTTTGCAACACACATATTGTATGAATACACCCATATGTTTTCATATTCCTTTTTTATCCTTATTCGTTTTTGAATTAGACAATTATCTTTTCCTAACTTTTGTAATTTTAGTCGTAATAAATCTTCGAACTAAAAACATCATGTTTTCTTTCCCCGGAATAAACCCAATATTATCAACATTTTCAGTAACGGAGTTGTCGTCATCAATATGGTATTCCGGCCCAGTTTTTCTAAAGCAAAGCCCAGAAAGCTGGCCACGAACTCATTTACTAGCAAATGATAAAGTTCTCGATTCAGCTATTCGAAAAAAAGTATTAAAGTGCCATACAATTGAAAACCCAGTTTTAAACTTAATAAATCGTATAAGCTCATACAATAGAATTCTTCGTGTTATATGCTGGTTATTAAGATTTCATTGCAAAAACAAAAGTTGTCAAATAACAACAAAAGAACTCCAACGTACTGTAGAATGTGCTGTGTGGACAATTCAACATTATTTTTCAGAAGAATTTGAGAGTTTGAGCAAAAATCATCAATTGAAAAGCTCTTTAAAACATTAAGTCTCTTCGTACAAAATGTAAACGGGTTTCCACTTATTCGAGTTGGAGGGTATGTAGCCGCAGATATTCCTGAAAATCGTAATCATCCGTTTTTGCTGCCATAACATTGCCATTTTGTTAAAGTTCTAGTACATAAACTTCTCGTCAAAAATTTTTTAACTTTTATTAGACAAAACTTCTGGGTGATAGGTGCTAAAGATGTTGCTAGAAAAACTGTTCGTTCCTGCACTAGTTGCATACACTACAAACCATAACTTCTGCAACAAATTATGGGAGATTTACCAGCTGAACGTATGACCCCCTCCAGGCCATTTGACAGATGTGGTGTTGATTTTTGTGGGCCTAAATACACCTATTTGAAGATAAGAGGAAAACAAACCTATAAATGTAGGAATTTTTGTCTGTTTTGTAACCAAGGCGGTTCACATTGAAGCTGTATCTGATCTTTCGTCTGACGTATTTATAGCAGCCTTAAAACCATTAATTGGTCGTCGTGGTTTGCCATCAAATATTTTTTGTGACAACGCCACAAATTTCATTGGTGCTAATGCACAACTCAATGATCTCAAAAAATTGTTTCAGACTAAGTCTTTTCAAAACAATTTAAATGATTTTTGTAGTAAAAATTGTATTAAATTTAATTTTATTCCCCCTAGAGCACCACATTTGGGAGGCCGCCATGAAATCGGCCAAAGGTTATCTATACCGTACTCTAGCTAATGCTAAAATGAATTATGAAATTGAAATTGAAGCAATCATGAATTCCCGTCCAATCTCTTCTCTATAACATTAACGCCAGATCACTTCTTAATTGGCGGTCCATTAAACTCAATACCGGGACCAACCATTGAGAGTAATGAAATTAACCATTTACAGAGATGGAAACGTAAAGGGTGTCCCAAGAAGAACGCAATTTTTAAATTTTAAATAAAACACAGATATTTAAAAAAAAATCGTGAAACTTTATTATATCGTAAAGTAGACAGAATGAGGTTATGTATGGAACAATATATCGTGCAGATGGCCGCCGCGGCTTTGCTGGCATGCACGCGATCTTTTAATGAAATTTTCAATGACCGTTTTGCATGAATACTGCGGTATTTCCTTAATGCAGCGTCCAATTTCCTCTTTTAAGGCTTGAGTCGTCGTCGGCTTATTCGCGTAAACCATCGACTTCAAAAAACCCCAAAGAAAAAAATATAATGGTGTTAAATCGCACGATCTAGGCGGCCAATTCTGATCTCCAAAGCGCGAAATAACACGACCAGGAAATGACTGATGCAGCAATTGAATTGTTTCTCTGACTGTATGACATGTGGCGCCGTCTTGTTGGAACCACATGCCCTCCACATTCATTTCTTCAATTCTAGGCAAGAAAAAACTGGTTATAATTTCACGATACCGAACACCATTGACTGTTTGCGCTTGACCTGCCTCATTTTCATTAAAAAAAGGTCCAATGATTCCTCCAGCCCAAAAACCACACCACACAGTGACACGTTGAGGATGCATTTGCTTCTCGTGAATCACTCGAGGATTTTCCTCACCCCAAATGCGACAATTCTGCCTATTGACGAAGCCATCAAGATGAAAATGGGCCTCGTCACTGAAGATGATTTTATCGGCAAAATCAGCATTTTCATGTTGTCTCTCCAATACCCAATTAACGAACTCCCTTCGCTGTCCATGGTCAGCTGGCTTCAGTTCCTGAGTCAATTGAACTTTGTATGCATGAAGATGCAAATCTTTCGTCAAAATTCGCTACAAAGTGGATTTGGAGACACCAATTTGCTGAGCTCGGTGTCGAATTGAGGTGGATGGAGTTTGAGCGACATCATCACGTACAGCTGCGACATTTTCGGTCGAACGACCTGGTCGATGGCGTGTTGTTGTCTTTACATCACTAACATACCCAGTTTCGGCAAATTTATCCATTAATCTCTTTACAGTTGACTCTTTTGGAGCATTATTGTGACCCCAAATTGATCGCAATTTGCGATGTAGCCGCAAAACTTTCACCATTTTGGTAAAACAATTTCACAATGAGAATGCGTTGTTCATTCGTGTAGCGCTCCATTTTTACTAACCTCGTACCTTCTACTAGCAAACAATAACAATTGTTCAAATGTCAAACAATGACACTTCGAATATTGCCAGATTTAAAAATTGCGTTCTTCTTGGGACACCCTTTATTACTGCAGTCAAACAACAGTTTTGGAAAAACTGGTATACAGATTATTTGAATGATATGATACAAAAAAGTCGATGGTCATCATCAGAACTAAACATACTACAAAACACACTTGTTATTATTCATGAAGATAATGTTTCTCCTTCAAAGTGGGTCCTGGGTCGTGTTGTAGCTACATATCCTGGCAGAGATGGGAAGTCAGAGTGGCTGATGTAAAAACTGAAAAAGGTTTATTTCGAAGACCAGTTCAAACACCACTATCACTTTCCCCTTCTTGCTCGTTTGGTTCTTCAACTTGAGAGTCTTCAACATGATTATCATAACTATCACGATATACTGTTTACATTTGTAGTATTCGTTCTAACATTCTTGTATGGGTAATAACATTAATCAAATTTACAATCACGAGCAAGGATCACAACTCGTTTCTTCTTATCCCACAATCTGTAGCCATTGGGACAGTAACCCATCATAATGTAATTAACACTTTTGGGATCCAGCATATATAGAACAAACAAAAACTCTTAAGTTTCGTTAAATCGCGTTGTTCATTAAACCACATCTCGGCTGGAGTTTTATGACACATTAAAACTTTTGTATGACTTCTGTTTATTAAATAAGTAAATGGGTACTTGTGTAGACTGCCTCAACCCACAATGATTTGGGAATAAAAGCTTCATTCATGTGTACGAACTTTTTCGAGAACAGTTCGGTTGAACCCTTCTGACACTCCGTTTTGCTGAGATGTAAACGCAACTGATTCAGCGATTTGAATGCCTTTGTATTTACAATACATTAACGCCTTTATATTTACAATGCATTAAATTCTATGAACTTCTCAAAAAAATCTGACTTTTTCTTCATTAAGTATACATAGGCAAAATGGTTATAGTCGTCGATAAAAGAAACAAAGTAATTTGAACCATCATTTGCTACTGCACTTACAGGTACACAAACATCAGAGTGAATGTGCTCAATAGGTCAGGTAGCTCTTGAACGAGTACCATCAAACTGAACACGACACTGTCTACTTTGTATACATACTTCACAAAAATCGGTTGCCATTTGGTTTGGTAAACCCGTTATGATATTACGTTTAACTAAGTCACTATGGGATTGTTTACTAATATGACCCATATGTCGGTGCTATTATGTTTCAGATTCTGTCTTAGATAAATTAAGACACTGACCTTAAAATCTTGATTTTTATTTCAAACAAATTACCAACTCTTTTTTCAAGTTGCAATAACACTTCCATCGTTCAGCTTGATTTTTCTTAAAATATACATTGATGCCAGCTTCCACTATTCGACTCACCGACAAAAGATTTTCCCGAAAATCGGGACTATATAAAACGTTCTTTAGGTTTACATTAACATTGGTATTACTTATACCCTTAATCTCACCAATTCTCTTTGCAACCACATATTCTTCATCTTTAGCCACACTTACGTAACGGGGTTCAGCAAGATTCTTTATTTTTGAAAAAATATTAACAAAATGATCGGTTGCACCTGAATCCAAAGCAAAAAAAAACGAACACTTCGAATTATCTTTGTTTCTTCTTGTATTCTTCTGCTATCAAACGTTGCTTTATAATTGAAACATTCATCTCGTCTCTTTATTTGGTAAATTTTCCAGGATCGTATTATTCGGGTAGGGAATCAAATTTCAATAAGTGGTTGTTTATATCTTCTCATTCACGCAATCTTAATAATGCGAGTTGCTTCCTTACCAAGATTTCTTTTCAAACGTCGCACAAAGAGAGTTCTGATCTCGAATTTCTGCATCCAGGATAGGTGCTGACTCCATAACAACTTTAATACAACATACCGATGACAAATGCCTTTTCACCCGGAGCTTCCAATTTCCAAAATTGGATCCAGCAAACTGCACAATACCAGTTGATTTTTCTTTAAGGCCCATAACCTCTTATTTTATCACGATTAAATAGTGAAAAACCACAGAATTACAAAGAATGTGGGAAATTTATTAATAATAAATTTACCTGGGTTTATAAATTTTCTTCGAATGAAGTTTCCAAACATAAAATATATTCAAAGTATTTACAAACAATAGCAAGTACTTTGTATTGCCCAATAAACATAATTTACAATTAATTTGTTTATATGTTTATTTAACGGGTTTCAAATCAAATATTTTTTTCCGTGAAGCTAAAAATTATTAAAAATTATAATGGGTTAAACGGGTACCCTGGTTATGTGTGTTTGCGTGGTACTTTTTGTTTATGGTGTCTACGGTTAAAGGATTTGGAAGAAATAAAACTTCCATGAAAATATTTATGTTTGCAAAACAATGTAGTCTTAGAAAAAATTTAAAACATTAAACAACTAAAATATCTGAACAATCGGGATTACTTCGCAATTTTTAATAGTTTAAAATTTTGCAAAATGTACCTATTAAATGTATTGTAGAAGTGTTTATAGCATAGGATAGTGTATCATTAGAGTTGTTCACCAAATTTAGAGCTAAATTAAGACCACGTATTATCGCATTGCCCAAGCAATGCAAATATATTTCCTTTATGCCTGCGTTCAAAAGATCTTCACAATGTTTTTGTTGAGACTGCAAAATTATTTGAAACATTTTTTAAATAAGTTTTTAATAGATTTTTACAAAGAATACCTTATAGTTTGACTTGGTTGTTATAAAGATGTCGTACTGCCTCTTTCTTGGCCTTGGTGGTGGCTTCTTTTTTTGGTGACGATTAGTGTTGGTCTTTTTAATATCTCGAGACCTTGTTTGCGGTTTAGTTGACAGATTTTCCATAATATGTTGTTCAATAAAAATAGGCAACTTTTTTCATTCTAATAACAGTGTTGCCAAGATAGAAATGTTCACACAGATTTATAAAAGGTAGAGTTGTGTCGTTCGTCAACGAACTAGTTCAATTGAAGTACTATTTACATTGCCTAGTAATCTTGTTCAAATTCAAGGTGTATTCATACCAGGTGATGTTATTAACACAGCTGAGCTACTATTTTTATTACCTAATTGGACACATAACTGTCAAAAGTTGTTTATGTTTACGTTTTCGTTTGTTTAAAAGTGTATATCATTTTTAGTTATGCTAGTAATTTAGACTGAAAATTAAAAAGAACAATTTGTTGTTTTGAAGTTAATTCTTTAAAGCAATGAGAAAATGCAACATTAACAAGTGGCAGTCAACAAACAACACCAATTAAGGAAAAAACTATAATAAATAAAGTACATAAGTAATTATTACAAACAAAATTTATGAACTATAGTAATTCACATTTGTTGACACAAGTGAACCACATGATGTAAAATTGCAGTAAGTAAATCGGCAACGAATGTTATACCCGGAACAAAAATATTTATATTTTATTTTCAGAAATGTTGTGACAACACTGTCTTTAACCTGTGAGTTAAATTTACAACAATCTGCTACAAAAAAAAATTGCAAGAACTTGTGAAATGACCTAGTGTAGGTTGTAGGTCTTGCTGAGTGTATTATATAACCGGTTTTATAAGTTGCAATATACCTTCAAAATTTCGAGATATGGGGAAAAGAGTATTCTTTTGGATTGCCGCACTTAAACTTTTATAACTCAGTGATTTTTTAACCGATTTTGAAACGATCATTAATTAGAAATGAACGCGCTCTTTCGAAATATATATACTTTCCGTATACTATTTACATAAATGTGTAGAAGTTTTTTCAATAATATAAAAATTTTTCATTTTTTTTTTTTTAAACTTTTTCATTTTCTACGAGGGTTTTTTTTCGAATCTTCTTTTAAAACAACAATACGCTTGGGAAATCTGAATCAAGTTTATGGTCAATTTAGCTCGTATGAGCCGGAATTATTTCCCGAACTTTTACATTGTATGGTAAAACCACGTATGGTTTTGCTAATTTTTGTTAATGGTAAAATAGTTATTACAGGTGCTAAAGCACGAAAGGACATTTTAGAATGTTTAGATTTAATTTTTATACATTAAAACACTAATTCTATTTTTAAGATACTTTTGGCAAGGATAATGCATTTTTATTCTATAATCATAAATACAAATTCTAAAGGATTTGTGAAAACAAATGGACTATCAATGATTAAGATCTAATTATGAACTCGTTTTAATTTGGAGTTTGAATTGTTCCATGACGGTATTCCTCTAATTATATAAGGCGTAGACGTAAAACCACTATTTTTAAGTATTTAGCAGCTAAATCGACTATTTAGGCTGCTTGCGGACTGGCTAAATTGAAGCTAAGCTAATTCTTTTGTCATACAGCTTAGGCTTTACAATCATTTTTTTTTAGTTTTTAATTTTGGTTCGAAAAGAATGATTTCTATAGAGGCGTTTTTACTAAATACGTCAACGCCTTAAATAATCAAGGTGATTATAAAATTTTATCAAAAAAAAAAAAAAAAAAATTTCAAGAATTTTGCATTAAACCCATTTATTAATTACAAAAGCGAACAAATAGAACTTTAAAATTTTGGTATATCTATTAACGACGTTTACTTCTACTACTACTGCTGCGACGAGGACTACTTTTGCTAAAGTGACGTCTACTGCCTCTACGTCTACGATCAACACCTCTTCTACGCATTCTGCGAATTTTTTATTCCATTTCACCAGTTTATTTTTCATCTGATTCACTTAAAGCATCCATATCTAAAGGGACAGTAAAATATTTTTGATTTTCCCGTTGAATAGAGCCATAGCATACACCACCTTGCAAAGTTCTTCTCACCGAATCTTTTACAGCATCTTCATGAACCTGTAAAACATAAAAATTTTTGTAAAAAAACAACTTGAATATAACTAATTTTACCTTACCAGTATCCGCTATGTGTGCTGTAATTTTCGCTCTTGTTACGGGTTCACCTAAGTCTTTTAAAGCTTGCAATATCAGTTGCCCATTTTGGTTAGTCATATTATTAAATTTCGTTATTAAAAATGTTTTCCGATAGTTGAAAAAATATTAAAAAACTGCTTTGTTTCACTCAGCTGTTTTTGGCAGATAGATAAACTGAAGCAACAATAAAAAACCATGTTGTTTCTGTAATGTTGTACTTGTTGTAATATCAAAGTTAATTCGCCTTGCTTTGAACTAGAAGAGCTATTAAGCTATTACACATTAGAATAATATTTAAGCGCACAATTTTTGATATTTATCTGGCATAAAATGTATACGTATACAATGCTTTGTGTGCGTTAGTGTTTTTTATTCATTTAACATTTGGCGTTTTTTAAAAATGTGCATGTTTTCTGCTGCTAATGTGGGGTAGAATCTGGTTGAAACTTTACGCCAGCAGAAAACCATTCTCTTCGCCCCGCTTGCAAATTCACTTTATGGGTGGTACGTTAGTAAACTTACTATGCAAGATGCAAAAAACAGCTGTTATATGTAAACAAATGCACATGGTGCTTAGAAATGAAAACAAAGCACGTGGCGGTCAAAAATAAAAACAAAAGCACGTGGTGCTTAAGTATGTAAGCAAATGCACGTGCTGTTTAAAAATATAAACAAACAACTTAAAATAGTATATAAATGCAATAATGTCACAAAAACATATTTTATGATGTAAAATAAATATATCAAACGATACTACATTCAACTGTGTAAAATAAAATAATTGTCATCCATTTTTTTTTGAATTTGTCAAAAATAGGCCAAAAGATGAAGAACCCCAAAACTTTTTGCATATGATTTTTACTATCCTTGCCAATACCACAAAATATACCATATGCCCCAAATGATCTCACGAATCATGCCACAGACCAACAAGATTTGGTCTACTTGGTTACTATGTAAACAAAAAAATTTAAAAAAAAATGGAATTTTCAAAAAATTTTCAAAAATAGGATGAAGAGCTCCAAAACTTTTTACGTATGATTTCTACTACCCTTGCCAAGATCCCAAAAGACGTATTTCGGTTTCTTGCTTAAAAAAGTCTCCTTTTTGCCAGCAGCTCATACACAATGATACTATCACTTCCAATAGTTGTCAAATTTCAGAGATATTTAGAACTCATTATACTGCTGTTTTTCAAGAGGTAAATCCTGGAAGACCGGTTAACAATTTAGAGAATCAAATCTCATCATGTGTTGATAGACTACCGCAACATATCTATACATTTGATAACACGTTTCTGGCCGATAGGAATCTTGATAATTACCATTTTACAAACGCGAATAATATCAGAATGCACATTAACAACATTAATAGCAAAAAGTCTTTTGGCTTTGATTTTATAATTAAAAAATTTCCTGATACAACACTGAAATTATTAGCTGCTATTTTTAACAATTGCATTAATAACGGCTATTTCCCATCGGCCTGGAAAAGCGCAAAAATACTTCCAATTATAAAAAAGCAGGACAGTAAAAAGCCTGAGGATTTTCGCCCAATATCCCTTTTATCCAACATTGGTAAATTATTTGAACACGTAATTAAGGAAAAACTAGAAAATGAGTTCATTGTGGAACCAATATCGGAATTTCAATTTGGATTTAGAAGATCTCACTCAACACAACATGCATTGTTGAAGTTTCACAATGATGTAACTTGCAACTTAAGGGATAAAATATGCACGGTGGCAATATCATTGGATATAGAAAAGGCGTTTGATTCGGTTTATCATAATGGAATCCCCTACACACTGATAAATCTTGGCGTTGACCCATTTCTGGTAAAAATATTTCGCAGCTACTTTACTAATAGAAAGTGGTGTCCAAATCAACAACATTACCTTAGAACTAGGACATGTGAAAAGTGTCGTACCTCAGGGAAGTGTCTTGGCTCCCTTCCTATTTAACATTTTCCTGCATGATTTTCCTCACCAATCTAGAAATTTAAAGGCTGTTTTATACGCTGATGATAGCCTTATTTATGCACACAATATATCACCAATACCAGCTCTGAACTCTGCTGCATTTCATCTTGGAGAAATAAGCGCCTATTACAAGAAATGGGGCATTAAAATCAACGTGGCCAAGTCTGAGGCTATCTGCATTAGGAACCCTTCGGGTAAATGTTCTAGATATGTGGTGCCGAAAAGTAGATCCCTTCAACTTATACTAGACGGCGAAAGTATTCCATTTAAAAATTCAATGAAATATCTCGGAATACATATTGATAAATTATTGAAATTTAACGCCCAAGCTAGAAGTCTCTTGGGAAAGGCGAAAAAGATTTCTGGAATGTTTGCATCGCTAATGAACAACACATACTTACCTAAGAACACCAAGCTTTTACTCTACAAGGTCGCCATAAGATCGATTCTGTCTTATGGATTCTCAATCTGGTTTACTATATCTCCTATAGTAGCCAAAGAATTGGAGAAACGGAAAATCCTAAGAAAATGCATCGGAAAAAATTATGAAAATTTCATAAAACGATTTTCAAATAGTTATGTCTATGAAAATGCCGATGTTCTACCCTTCTGTAGGTACGCCATATCGTTGCAAGCCAGATTTGTTGAGAAACTTGCGCTACACGATAATATGCTTGTCAGCCAAATATACGAAAGCGAAAAAAACACCATCTGGGCTGGATCTACATATCTTTCTCCTGTCGGTATAATCATTGGACGTATTGACGACAATCCAGCTCCTCTGGATCTTCCCTCATTCTACATGAGCCCAGCCTCCGGCAATCATAGGGGCTGACGATGATATACGTATGTACTAAATTTTACATGAACTGTAATATGAATATGTTTGGTCAATTTATGTAACAGAACTTTTGTTATTTAGTTTTAGTAATGTTATTTATTTAGTTTTAGTATTGTTATTTACAGACGTCTGCTCTGTTAGCGACTTTAAAGGCCGAAAGCAAGCCTTGTCAAACTTTTAATTTTGTACTTTTTTTTACATATTCTATCTCACTTTAGCAATGTTGCTTTTTACGTTAACTTAGTTATTAGAGTAAGACACATATAGCTCTAAGAATGTTATTATTCTCATATTATGTAAGACAATCAATGTAATCGAAAAGGAAGAAGACTTAATAAAATTTGTACTTACTTACTTTACTTTGGTGAAGAAAAAAAACTTATATAATAAAATTAAGAACCGGATTCTTTGCGAAGTAGTCAAAATTTGTATCCTTTCACAGCTTCACACATTCAGAAGCGGTACCCTGCCCAAGCCTAAAACCTTGGCAACTCTCTTATTTGAAGTTACCGTATGATTATAACCACTACATCAGCATATTGGGTGTGGTGTCAAAATAGACAATTTCTCAAGGCAAATTCACTTTATGCACACCATGACGATGTCTCTCACGTCATAAAAAACGTTCTCTTAGTTTTGTATGTGCAGATTTCAAAGGTTCAGCATCTTTTTAAATTGGATTTTTTGCGATTCCAATTGAATTTCTTTGCAAATCCAATTAGTTTTTAGCAGCTTTCCCAATTGGATTTGGAAAAAAGGTTTAAAAACAGGGAAATTTACTCAAATTTTTGCAGAAATCAGGGAAATTTGCTCAATTTTCCCCTGTTTTCTCAAAGTTTCCGAACCTTTGTATTCTGTATAAAATTTTATTTGGCTGCTGACGGCGTTGCATCCTCTATACTATTCTTCCTCTATGCTTTATGGGTGGTACGTTAGTAAACTTACTATGCAAGATGCAAAAAAACAGCTGTTATATGTAAACAAATGCACGTGGCGGTCAAAAATAAAAACAAAAGCACGTGGTGCTTAAGTATGTAAGCAAATGCACGTGCTGTTTAAAAATATAAACAAACAACTTAAAATAGTATATAAATGCAATAATGTCACAAAAACATATTTTATGATGTAAAATAAATATATCAAACGATACTACATTCAACTGTGTAAAATAAAATAATTGTCATCCATTTTTTTTTTGAATTTGTCAAAAATAGGCCAATACCACAAAATATACCATATGCCCCAAATGATCTCACGGATCATGCCACAGACCAACAAGATTTGGTCTACTTGGTTACTATGTAAACAAAAAAATTAAAAAAAAATGGAATTTTCAAAAAATTTTCAAAAATAGGCCAAAGGATGAAGAGCTCCAAAACTTTTTACGTATGATTTCTACTACCCTTGCCAAGATCCCAAAATATACCACATGCCCCAAATGATCGAACGGATCATGCTACACACCAACTAGATTTGGTATACTAGGTTACTATGCAAACAAAAAAAATTAAAAGAAATGGTATTTTTCAAAAAATTTTCAAAAATAGGCCAAAGGATGAAGAGCTGCAATATATTTTGCAACAAGATTTGGTCTACTAGGTTATTATGCAAACAAAAAAATTAAAAAAAAATATTATTTTTCCAAAAATAGGCCAAAGGATGAAACCTCTTACATATGATTTCTACGGATCAAAAATTTTTCAAAAATAGGCCAAAGAATGAAGAGCTCCAATACTTTTTGCATATGATTTCTACTACCCTTGCCATGATTCCAAAATATACCACATGACCCAAATGATCGTACGGATCATGTACCAACAAGATTTGGTCAACAAACAAAAAAATTAAAAAAAAATCGTAATTTAAAAGCTTTAATTGAAATATCATAAATAAATAAAAAATATCATTAATAAAAATTGACGATGACTTCTTGAAAAGTAAAATTGTTTCAAGTTGCCTAGGCCACAGCTATCAATTAAAATCAAATTTGAAATTAAATGAAAACTTATAAGCCATACTTGATCGTGTGGCTGCAGGATAAGAAAAGTAGCTCAGCCGTGCTAATTATTCTCGAAATCTACTTAAAAGTAGATGTCGACGGAAATGTAACAAAAATTTGGGATCAGATTTCCCATACAAAATGAAATCTAATATAAATATAAAATCTAATATAAATTGTTTGGGGTTTAACGACAGCGCAAAAACACGTGGTCACATACATAATACATAAGGTTTTTTTTTACGAATTGTATACAAATATTCCATACAAATTTAAGTAGATATAGACTTTTTAAGTAGTTATAAATACAGCTACTTAAAAATTAAGAATGTATAAAAATGCTGCCAAGTCTTGGAAATTTTTTGCTTTTCTCTTTTAAATGTAAACAAAAAAATTTGTCATAAAAATACTTGAAGTTTTTGTGTTTTTAATTTGGTAAAATATTAAAAACTGCAAAAGCTAACAAATGATTTATGTGTTTGGAAGTTAAGGTAGAGCAGGGCAAATAATATAATTGCTCTATTTCGCGTTCGCGCGCAGTCCATATACGAAAATAGCTTTCGTACAAAGGCGGCCCCAAATGTTTAAATTGTATTTGTTTACAAAAAATAAAAAAAAGTCAGGTAAGTAGGGATAGTCGTTTTTTACAAGTAGTTATAGATATAAAATTCGAAAAAAACAAACCTATATTTATGTGTGCACAATACATTCCCAAGAAACATTTTTACGGACTCTCCGACACGTGCTTATTCCTGAATCCGGCTTCTACTGTACTTTCACGATCCAAAATACGTATCCGTCAAATTTTGTACGTAAACAGAACATTAACGGACCCTATATTTAAATTTTCGAAAACAATACGTGTTGACTCCGTTTTGGTGTACCCTTTTCTGTAACGTCAAATACGGACTTCAGCGATTTTCATCAGTTTTTCTTCCGTTGCTTTTGGATTCGTTTTGTTGTCAGAATCGAATATTTTAATATCCAAAAATTTAAAATTTAGAACAAGTTTTACGATGATGTGTGCAAAGTGATGCAGTTTTGCAAATATTTAAAAACATTGTCTGACAGTTTATAATTGATTTTTTGAAAAAAATTGCAAATTTGCACATGGTAAATACCATCAATTTAACCTAAATTAAAATTTTGTTTTATTTTTTCATGATTTTTGGTGGTCCACAAGCGCAGTGATGGATAGAGATGCTAATTTTGCTGGAAATGAATATAGCATTTAATTAAGTTTTTAAAAGTCTTTATAAATAAATTTAAGGAAAAAAATAAAATTTGCTATCAAAAATTTACAAATTCGAATCAGTTACGATGATCCTTAAAATCCGTTTTCTTGTCCATATACGGAGCCATAAAACGGTCCGTAAACGGAGCGTATTTTTCGTTGGGTTTGTATGTGTAACAGAAAACTGCAACTGCTGATTGCAAAACTTTCATATGCAATCAACACCTGAATAATAGAGCCTACAGTCAAAACCGGTTGTCCGGTCTACCTGGACGACCAGTTAGACCGGTCAACCGGCTTTCACGGTCTACCGGCTTTCACGGTCTACCCGGTCTTTACGGTCTAGACCGGTCGACCGGACGACCGGGTAGACCGGTCTTCCCGGTTAACCGGGTATTAGTACTTTTCCAAAATGTACGCTTTTGGTACTTTTAATTAAATATGTAATAGAAAAATTGCCACAACTTATATAAATTAAAAAAAAAAATAAAAAATTTCATAAAATAAAAATTGAGAATTTTTTTTTAAAAATCTTATAATTTTGCAAAAATCGAAAAAGTTTGAAAAAAATCCAATATTTTTTAAAAATCGAAAAAATTAAAAACCGAAAAATGTTTAAAAAATTGAAAAAAAAATTTAAAAATCGGAAATTATTTAACTTAAAAAATTTAAAAATTCATAAATAAAAATCAATAAATTTAGTAAAAATTCGAAAATTTTTTTTAAAAGTGAAAAATTTTGCAAAAATCGAAAATTTTTTAAAAAACGAAAATTAAAAAAAAAATCAAAAATTTTTTTAATAATCGAAAAATAATGAATATAAAAATTCACAAATTTTATAAAAATCCATAATATTAGTAAAAATTCGAAAATTTTTTTAAAAATACAAAATTTTTTAAAAATTTTATAAATTTCAATCAATTTTATAAACAAATATAAATTTTATAAAATCCATAAGTTTTATAAAAACCAATATATTTTTCCTATAAATGGCTGCATATTATGTTTCGTATACAACACATTTTGGAATCCCAGCAAAACTTTGGTAATAAATACGATATACTCATGCATTACTTTGTAATGGTAGCTCGTTACATATGTATTATTTGCAAGCATAAAGTAATGAGTAACCGATCATTGATAATGTATTGCATGATTTATAAACGTAAAATAATAATCTAAATATTTTTGAAAATCTATTTTAAGACTCATTACTTTTCGTTTTTTGTAAGCAAAATTGTAATGTATGTAGGTTTCGACATCACGAACGAAAACATGAAGAGCGTTGATCGCTCAGTGGGTAGAGTTCCCAGGTTCGATTCCCATCATGACCACATTATATTTAATAACGTTTGAAATATTTGTAATAATTTCTTATTCAAAATATTTTTTTTATTAAAATGTATTTGTAGACACATTACTTTTCCCACCCTAGTAACCATATAAGTAACCACTTACTTTATCACCTCTAACTTAGTGGGTCTATACATTACTTTGAGGCTAATCGCCTGTAAAATTCATCAATGAAAAAGGTGTAAAGAAATGCATTTTCCCCTATGGCTACACAATACTTTACACATTATTTGGTAATATGTGGTTTTGCTGGGATATAAAAAAGCCACGTTCCTTTTCGGTCGCATTTAACAAAAAAAAAAAAATATATAATAGAAAAGGATAAAAAAAATATCAAAATTTACATGAAATTTTATTGTTGTTCTTATTGAGTATCTAGGTAGGAGTGTGTGTGTATGCTGTGGAAATTTTCATGGATGGAATAAATGGAAGTGATTCTTAAGTAATTAATTTTTCATTGATTCTAAAGTATCGTTTAGTTCTGATTTTTCTCTTCTAAGGAAGTTCTTTTTCACAACTTATAAAAATGTGATTTTTAATGAAATTAAAAACTTTTCAAATCTATGACGCTACAAAAAGTAAAAAGTTTACATATTGTAGTAAAAATTACAAGGATTTCGAATAGAGATAAATAAGGCCCTATTGCTGAATTTCCCGCTAAAATTTAACGAACAGTAAAACTCAAACTTTGTATAGGAAACAACAACAAATGTGTCAGTTAAATTCCTAACGGGAGATTGTGAAAATGAGGCTAACGGGAGATTGTGAAAATGAGGCTAAGGCCCGATTACTGATGTCCTGTAGAAATCTAAATTAAAAATTCAAAATTTATTTGGGAAGAACAAAAGATTTAATTTTTCACTAAACCATAAGAAGGGCTTTAGATGCAATGAAAAAGGATCATAAAAGAAAACTTCCACCCTATGACACCCCTATGTAAAAATCATTGGTTCCGATCCAAATTTTCACAACACCGGAATCAAAATCACTGCTTCTTTTTCTCTTCTTTTGCTACTTTTTTTTTGCTGGGTATGTAAATCTTGTGGTTGGTGATGTTAAAATACAATATTAAGGTGGCCTTTATTGTATGAGGAATGTAAAATAAATTCCTATTGCCAATTTTAAAAATAAAATTTACCAGAAACGAAAAGACGTATTTATTTACTTCTTTATTTATTCTAATCTATAATCCAATATTTTTAGTAAAAAAATATTAACTTTAAATATAATTTAAATTGACTATTGTTCTTTTGTTATTTTTTTATTTGTTCGTTTTATTATTTAAAAAAAAATAATTAACTAAATTTTTAATTTTGGAATTCATTTTCAAATTTTAGCACTTTCAACTTAAAAACTAAGAAAAAACAAAATTTTATTTAAATTCAACGTAAAATTTAAGTTCACTGCACGTATTGTTGAATACCTTTTCTATTATATACTTATACACTTATATATTTATATAACATATTCTATATTTATTATTTTTTATTATTATTGTTATTATAATATATTTTATGTATTTATTTTTAATACTTTTTATATTTTTGCTATATTTTTATTTTTTATATATTTTAATATTAATAAAAAATATAATAAAAAAGTACATTCAGACCATAATGCAATGTTTTGAATACCTGACAATGGTAATGGTCTATAGTTAAAGGTACAATGACATCCAATTAAATGTATTGATCTCAAAATTATGTACATTATTTTTTACGAAATTTCTACGTATTTTACGAAGCAGGTCGACAAAAAAGACCGTAGCTATTTCATACAAATGTATGAAAAGTAAAGGACTTTCTGAATTCAAGAGGCAGTTTCGGAATATTTTTGTTCCACAAGTTGAGAAATATTTGTCAGGTTTAAGTCAGAACTACGTCTAGATCATTTCTCCAAAATTTCATAAAAAAGCCGTACATGTGACCGAAAAAGACCGTGGCTATTTCATACAAATGTATGCAAAGTACAGGACTTTTTGTCTTCAAGAGCCGGTTTCGGAATATTTTTGTTCCACAAGTTGAAAAATATTTGTCAGGTTTAAGTCAGATCTACGTCTAGATCATTTCTGAATAATTTCAATTCATTATGAACCACGGCATAAAAACGCCGTACATGGCCGAAAATACCGTGGCTATTTCATACAAATGTATGCAAAGTAAAGGACTTTCTGTTTTCCAGAGCCGGTTTCGGAATATTTTTGTTCCACAAGTTGAAAAATATTTGTCAGGTTTAAGTCAGATCTACGTCTAGATCATTTCTGCATAATTTCAATTCATTATGAACCACGGCATAAAAACGCCGTACATGGGACCGAAAAGACCGTGGCTATTTCATACAAATGTATGCAAAGTAAAGGACTTTCTGTTTTCCAGAGCCGGTTTCGGAATATTATTGTTCCACAAGTTGAAAAATATTTGTCAGGTTTACGTCAGATCTACGTCTAGATCGTTTCTGCAAAATTTCAATTCATTATGATCCACGGCATAAAAACGCCGTACATGGGAGAGAAAAAGACCGTGGGACTTCAAAACCCTGTTTCGAAATTTTTTTCCTCTACAAGTTAAATTCATTTGTTCGATATTAAGTAAGAGTTATGTCTATATTGATTTTACAAAATTTTAACCCATTGGGAGCAACGGTATAAAAACGCCGTGATGGGACCGAAAAAGACCGTGGCTTGGTCATATACGGTACATACCATAAATGTGTAGAAAAACAATTTCAAAATTTGACTAGTGTTATCTATGTTTTTATTACTGTTTACTTTGTTTTGAAGTAAAATAATGATCATTAACTTTAAATCATTAACTTCATGACATAATCGACTTATTGATTTTATTAAATCACGATGTAAAATTAGCCACCAAAATTTATAAGTGTTTGTGGTGTACTAGGTAGAAAAAATATTAGAACAACAACTTAATATTGGCTTTTCCCACCAAAAATATAATTTATTATGAAGAAATTTGTCGTAACCGCAAATATTCGATTGACAGCAAATACGGTAGCCGCAAACGATAATGTTCCCTGGGTGTACGTACCTGCATTAGGGAATTATCCAATGTACGATGAAGAGTATTAAAATTTTAGGTAAGAGTTTTTCTGTGAATTTTATTATTGTAGGTAATTAAATATGTGAAAAAAAATTTATATCACATTCCTCATATAATAAGGGGCACCTTAATATTCATATGTCAGCACATCATATCATACACACACACGTGTTTACCAACATACTCATTAGTCAACAACAACAATAGCGTTAAATTCGATAACAATTTTGAAAAAAATTTCTGGATTTTTATAATACTATAGATTTTTATAAAGTTGATCTATTTTTATAAAATTTATAAATTTTTTTTATTTATATATTTTTAAAAAATTTTGGATTTTTAAATAGATTGTTAAATTTGTACTAAATTTATGGAATTTTTTAAAATTTTTTTATGGATTTCTATAAAATCATTCCAAACCACATTCCTTTTGTTGTGTCTCTGATTTAATCATCGGTCTTTTTCATACCATTCATTTCATTCATATCCTTTGGTTTAACAATGATTATTTTGATGTAGAATAAGTCAGAAAAAGCAAAAATCAGCGCGTATGAGTTTACTCATGATTAAAATCAAATAAAAGCAATAATAATTTCATTACAATAAACAGGGAATTACTACCCTGTAGGAAGCCTGGGGTCAAGTGTCTACAAGTCACCACTTTTGTCCACTATTTTGGGTGACTTTTTTGTTGACATGTCAACAAATCGTCTATACTTTTTACATTCCTTTTTTGCAGCTGCAAAGCTGTGCTTGTTCTTGATTTTTTATTGTTTTATTTTGTTGAAAATACATCTGCATAGCTGCATGCAAAATTAAAGTTTTTAATAAAAATATAAAGAAAAATTAATTTAAAAGTTAAATATACAAATTTGAACAAAATATATAATGAGCAAAAGAAATTACAAAAATCTTGTGAAAAAAAAAACAATTGATTTTGTATAAAAATAAAAATAACAAGAAAGAGGCAACAATTTTTAGTAAAAATTGCAACTCTAGAGATTTCTGATGAAGATTTTACGGAGCCTGTGGATGATTTTGTGCAGTTTTTTTTGAAGATTTGTCTACTCTAAAATTTAATTTGCACGAATTTTTTTTTAATGAAATTTATAAAAAAAATTTTATTAATAAAATATCTAATTTACCGAAATAAATGCACCTGTTTAAACTTATTTTCCTTCCTAGTGCGGAAATCAAGTAGAAAGTTCCAAAATTGTAGACTAGAATTACTAAAATGTACTAGTGAATCTCTGGTTCCAATGTCAACACCTAGTCAAAAGTTGTGTAGATTCGCAATGACACGCACATGTTAAATGTCTACAGCAGAAAGCGTTGGTTGGGGCATAATTAGTCAGTAGTACTGGTGACAAAGTCAATAGTGAATCAGTACATTACAACTCCGGGGGTTGCCAAACAGAACACGAAGCTGATCGAGCAAGCCAAAGTCAGACTGAATACATTAGAAGAAATTAAAACAACTCACTAGGGCAAGGAAGTCCTTGCATTTATAACCGAGTTCAATGTACACAAAATATATATTGAGTCCAGAAAAATAAATTATCCATTTAAACTCCAAAAACATGCATCTACCCTTGATCCCTCCAACGTTCCCAATTTTATCAATTCAATCTCAACATCAGTTTTTAGTAGGACAAAAAAATAAATGTGCTTAAAAGTATGAATTTTTAGCAAAACAAGCACAAATATGCAATAAGAATTTAATGTGCTGTAAATTTGCTATTTCGCAAAGGCCTTTGGTTAACATTTCCAGTCAACACGCATATACATGAACATTGTAATGCTAGACTTGTGCCAAATGCGGTGAACTCATTTCCTTTGTCATTTGTGTGTATTAATTTTTAGAGAACTTCATCAAACTTACAAGTTTCTTCTTGTCTTGCGCGTTTGGTAGGGTTTTTCATAACTTGAACGTTCCTCAAAATAGTCTTCAAAGCTTTTGGAATTCACTGTGATCAGAAAAATAATAAATAATTTTATAAATTTTTTATAAATAAATTAAATTAATAAGTGTTTAAATACATTTTTCGCAGGTACCGCATACCGAAGAAGAGTGGAACGATATCGCCAAAGACTTCAACATACTTTTGGGGCCTTAGACGGCAAACACATTCGTATTAACGCTCCACCAAAGACAGGCTCCAAATTTTATAATTTCAAGGGGTGTTGTAGCATCGTACTCTTTGCATTGGTCGATGCTCACTGCCGTTTTACTTTTATTGACGTTGGTTGCAATGGTAAGGCTTCAGATAGCAAAATTTACCATTAATATTCCAAAATGCAATGAGCTGACTTAATTTCGGGGCCGAGGCCTTCCAATTGGACAAACATCTAATGAAGCCATATAGCAGTGCAGTGAAACTGAATACACGGTAGGAAATATTTAACTACAGGTTATGGTGTCCTAGAATGGTAGTGGAGTGCGCATTCGGAAGACTGGCCAAGAGATTTGCCATTTTCAGTCGGCCAATTGAAGTAAATCCATCTACAGTAGATTTAGCGGTGATGGTCAGTTGCATATTGCATAATTATTTTACAAAATCATTCGACGGACTCTGAAACTCAGAGTCTACCCGAAACATTATGTTCAATGCTAAAAGCCCAATCGTTGATTTTTTCAAATTTTTCAATTTTTTTTTTAAATTGGAGATTTAAAACCAGTTTTTAAAAGTTCTGATCTAAATTTATAATCAAGTTAGCAAAACACAAAATAATATAATATAATTAAAATAATACAAACATGTTGTATTAGTAGATAATTTCCATACATTTTAAAATTTATGATCGAATTTGTTGATCAAGTGGTCTGTGGCTTTTGTTGCCTTATTAGGAAGATATTTTCCCCATGTTATCCCTTTTCAAACTTTAGGGCCGATGCGGCACCTCTTCCCGGTGTCCGATTATCAAAATTTTTTGCAAGACGTGGTTTTACAACCAAATGAACATTTATTTAAAGGAACGTGAATGGTCAATTGCTTAATTTTTTTTCTCCACAAAAGCGGAAAACCCTAATGTACATACACATATTCTGCATTAAATCACTGTTGGTCGACGTATTTTCTTTTACAATATCCACCGACATACCCATTTCTGAGGCAATATATTCAAAGATTTTTGCTCTGCATATCCCACAGAAGGTCCTGGGAACGATATAAATTAAAAAAAAATCTCGTACTAATTCAACTTTCTATCCATATTTGATTTAAAAACGGCATAATTTATTTTATTATTGATACAGTATTGCCAAGTAATTACCACTCTGTTTTACCTAGGGATATATATCATGTTATAATATTTCTTTTGTAAAAACGTAAAATTAATATTTAAACTTACCTTTAAAAGGCGACTTTGTATGCTTTCTTGTTATACTTCTTAATTATATGCACAAAATCAGCTAAAATATTAACTCCCATTGCAACAAATACTAATAATTAATAGAAAACTCTGTACTCATTCTACTTGCATCAACTGTCAAAAATTCACTTGCTTCAATATTTCATTGCAAGCTGAGTAGCAAGTAGCATAATTGTGACTGTGGTAGTAAAAAAGTATGAATAAACCTTGCAAATCGAGTAAGTCTAGAAAGAGCGAAACCCAATTAAGACATAGACTAGTATTTTTGAAATTTTATTCCTGAATATTTTGTATTAGTTTTAATTTAAACAAGTAAAAAAAAGCTAAATTCGGCTGTGCCGAATCTTTGAATACCCTCCACCAATATCCTAAAAAGATGTTCTCTACTGTTTTTGACACAAATAATATAAAAAACTTTTGAAGTAAAATTATGTAGGTGAAAAAATTTTTTGAGGTGAAAAATTTTTTTAGATGTAAAAAGAACTTTTTTGGTAGAAAAAAAATTTAGAGGTGAAAAAAGTTTTTGAGGAGAAAAAATTTTTTGTAGTGAAAAAAAATTTTAGTGGTGAAAAATGTTTGAGGTGAATACAAAATATTTACTACTAAGCGACTGATGAAGAAAATATGAGAAAATATATAGTTATATTAGTAGGGATTTAATCCAAGCGCATGAACTTGGACTGACACTAATTTTGTTTTGTTTAGAAATTCCCTTCAAGCACTTGCTACTTGAAAGGAGGTATTTGAATGAACAGTCAAAGCGTATTAATTTGTTTTAACTGATTCTATTATTCTTTATTGATCACTTATTTATACTAAAATTATGCTTACTTTCCTAAATTACACTGACTTACAATTTATGGCCTTTTAGCCAATAGGAACAAGAATGCTAAAACTTGCTGGGTTACCAAAATTGCTTTTAAATTTGTATAAAATTGACGGCCTTTTAACCAATGTTTAAAAGGCATGCAATTAATGGAATTTAATATTCATGGGACAATTTTAATTCCCACGTGTAATCTGAACCACTTAACATTAAGGTGGCTCATACAATGAAGGTAAATAATAGGGTAACTCAATTACCACAAGTCTGAACATTCTCCCCCGCGTTGAACGGACGTTCAAAACCAAAAAAAATAACTAAAATTTTATTGTCAACTTGGGTTGATAAATGATAAAATTTTCAAATGCAGTGAATGTTGGTTTCTGATGAACAGTTGAATTCTCGTCTCCAGCTGATAGACATCAATACTAAATTGGGAATGCTAGCGTGGCATTGGTACAGGTATCATCTCGTGTTCTTCGATGTGCGGTTGTTGTGTATTTCGATTCCATTTGCATTTTTACAGCAGAATGATGATTGCAATGCTGCTTAGAAAAAGTGCTAGATAGCCAATTGTGTAGCTGTGTGTCTGGTGAGACTTCAATTTATTGGGTAATTTAGCGATATCATGTTGTTCTAGTGACCTTTGTAGAGTTGTTACGTCCTTAATGTTTTTGGCATATGCACCTTCCAAGGTTGTTGAGTTGACTTCTTTGTAGTTTATGGAACTAGTAGTGTTCTTTGGTAATATTAAGTCTGAGATTTTGCCAAGACTTGTGTATGAGGACCTCAATGTGCTCGATATGGTTTTTCTTCCGTTCATATTGACAAATTCGTGTTTTAGCATGCATTCTGGATCAATAGTCAGTAAACCAGAGCATTTTAATGATATAGGAATGATTTCCCTGTTGCAGACAGCTGTCCATTGTTTTCCTTTGCTGAGTGGTATCCATCGGATATTAGTTTTCTTTAGGATACAAGTTGGTGTCGTTTTGTTGTTGAATAAATTAATTTCGCATGTACAGACTTCCGAACCATAATTGTAACGGATTTGGACATTGGAGCAAAGAAACACGCCTTGTTCCATTGTGTCGCAGGCGCTTAACTCTGAATTTGTAAAAGAAACGTATTGCTCATGGATGCAGATATGCCCAAAAACGTAGCACATGGTTTAATGGAGATCATTGTATTATTCATTATGTTGGGTACAGGAATCAAGTGAAACATCTGGAGTTTTTCACGTTCAATCAATGGTAGAGTACTTTTAAAAACAGCGTGTTGGTGAGTTAGTCTGCCTTTTACCTTCACGAGTTTGAATAATTGTAGCATTTTAGTTTTTTCTGTCACTGGAAGACTCATTGATGGTGGTGAATCGAGTGAGATCTGATCAACTTCATTTTGTGACTGTTCTGGAGTCAGTAACCATGGACTGATTTGTCCATGATGTGTATCCATGAGAGTGTCAAGGATTGATGATTGTATGCCTTTTATGTTGTTTGCAACTAATGTTAACTCAAGAACAGCTGAATTAAATAGTTGATTAAGTTGCACTTGAAACAGCACATTTTCGATGTCATGTATATCATTTGAGAAGATTTTAATTTCCTGCTCCAATTGTTCAAATCTTGACTTAGCTGTTATTTGATTCTGCCGGATGATATTAATTGTCGAATCAACGATTGATGTCTGATTCTGCAATAATTTTAGCAAATACGATTCATTTTCATTGACTTGTTTTATTGTTTCTGACATCTGTTCGGCGTATTCTGAATCCAGTACGCCAAATAATAAATGGGCAATATTACCAACAATATCCAGTGCTCCTCTTTTAACTCGTAGTAGTCGGTTTTCTAGTTCTAGTTCTCTCTCCATGTGCCGAAAGTGATCAATGATACCGAGACATGATGTGTTCGTTGTGATAAGCTTGCACATGTTTTCCAATGACCTTGTCCCATTGACAAGGATTGATGTTTCGGACCAATAAGACGCTAAATCATAGTATACGAATAAATTCCATTCAGTAGTTAAATTGCAGCTGTTCCAATTTGCTCAAAATGGATTCCGACCCTTGATTAAAATTTCTTATTTTCGATTGGAGTTCCAAATGCCATTGGAAACAGCAACAGTATGATGAATAATGCTAGATTGAGATGGGTTGACAGTGTTTTCTTCTTCTTAGTTTTAGGTTCTTCACTTGAGTCATGTTGATTTATTGTTGTACGGTCATTATGATGATTGTTTGGAACCTCTTCTTGTTCGTTGTTTGTTTAGACGCGTAATAGCGGTAGTCGATGTATTGGTTGCTTGAATAGACCAGTAGCGGTTTTTACTTCAGCAACTCTTACAATTCCATCATCTCCAGGGTGAACTTGAACAACTTTTCCTAAAGGCCATTTCATAATGGGTGAATTGTCTTCTTTGATGATTACCATATCTCCTATTTTAAGGTTGGTGGACTGCGTTTTCCACTTGTTACGTTGCTGCAATTCGTTTAGGTATTATATGGTCCACCGTTTCCAGAATTCTTGTTTTAAGCGAGATACAAGGTTCCAATGTGACAATGTTGAAGTCTTCATAGGTACTGCTCTGCTATCCACTGGTGATGTAAGTGCCTCGCCAATTAAAAAATGTCCAGGAGTTAATGCCTCAATGTTGTCTGGATCATTTGATAAAGGTGTTAGTGGACGGGAGTTAAGAATTGCTTCGATTTCGACTATTACAGTTTCTAATTCTTCCTGTGTTAAATTTGCAGTTGCAACACTGCGTAGAAGGAGGTGCTTTGCAGATTTCACCGCTGCTTCCCATAATCCTCCGAAATGTGGTGCTCTTGGGGGAATAAAGTGAAACTGTATTCCTTTTGAGCTGGTTGAGGACATGATTGTTTCTTGTCCCCTTTTGGAGTAAATGCTCTCAGACAGTTCTGACAGCTGGTTCCTGGCTCCTATGAAATTGGTAGCGTTGTCAGAGTAGATGTTCTGGCAACGACCTCGGCGACCAATGAATCTTTTTAAGGCGCCGATAAAAGCTTCAGTAGACAAGTCTGATACTAATTCGAGATGCGCGGCCTTCGTAGCGAAACAACAGAAGACAGCTATATAAGCCTTTGTTGGCCATTTTCCTCTGATTTTGTAGTGGATCCAAAATGGACCTCAGTATTTTACACGAGCGTTGATGAATGGTTGTGCAGGAGAAACCCGAGCTTGTAGGAGGTTTCCCATGATTTGTTAGCACAGTTGTGTTCGTGACCTGGTACATCTAATGCATTTCTGAACTGTTGATCTTGTCATTATCTTTCCTTTTACTGGCCAAAATCGTTGTCTCATTATGTTCAGTAGCGCCTGAGGACCACAATGTTTATTTTCTTCATGAATCATTATAAATAACAGCTTGACGAGAGGGTCGTTATGTGAGATCAACATGGGGTGTTTTGCATCATACTGTAACATGGCCGCCTCAAGTCGGCCCCCAACTCGTAGGATACGTCTTTCATATCTTCCTTTTTTCAATGTCAGTGTCAGTTGGGATGTGTGGTTGTGATGAAAACGAGGCTGGCCACATTTCTTCTCTTCGTGTAGGAATGGTGACCCGTAAAACCATAAGTCACATGAAGCCAATTTTACTGCTGATAACCCCCTGGATAATACGTCAGCTGGATTGTCCTTTGATCGAACATGGCGCCATTGGTTGGGCAAGGTTAGTGATTGAATTGTAGCTACTCGGATAGCAACGAATGTATGAAAAGTTGAAGATTGTGCGTTTATCCAAGATAGAACAATTTCTGAATCAGTCCATAAGAATACTGGCTGATTCTTCATTTGGGTATCGATTTTTACCCTGTGTACTAATTGAGCAGCTATTACGGCTGCACATAATTCCAATCGAGGCAGCGTTTGTTGCTTTAATGGAGCAACCCGTGCAATAACTCTTCCATATTTAAGAGTTGCACGGATGTATACCGCTGCACCAAATGTCTTTTCAGATGCATCCGCAAACACATGTAGTTCTTACTGGAATGTCACCCTTGGAGATATGTCTTAAGATTTGTAGATTGTTTAAGCTTTCCAATTCGGTTCTAAATGTATTCCAGTCTGTTTGAAGCTCCCTTGGTAATGGTTCATCCCAATCTAACTTAAGTTGCCATAATTGTTGAATGAATATTTTTGCCTTCACAACAACAGGAGCCAATAATTCAAGAGGATCATATAACCTTGCTAGATCTGACGTCGCTGAACATTTTGATACAGTTTTTAGCGGGTTCATTTTTACCTTGACGCAAAAACGGTCCGTTTTAGGCAGCCATAGTAATCCTAACATTTTCACAGTGTTAGCGTTGTTACTGCTAAAATCTAAATCCACCTCCTGATCGCCGAGTGGAATGTTCTTTAGCAGTTGTGGATGATTTCCACACCATCTTTTGAGATTGAAGCCATGTTTTTTTAGAATTATAATGAGTTCCATTTGTGTTTCTATGGCTGTGTTAAGACTATCTGAACCTCCAAGGCCATCATCCACATAGAAATTATCTCTTAACAGTTGTGCTCCATATGGATAATTGACAATGTTCTCGTCGGCGATTCTTCGCAAGCATTGTGTGGCTAAATTGGGTGCTTCCCGGGTACCGTATGTGACTGTGTTGAGCTTGTAGTAGTTGATGGGAGATGATGGATCCTTCCTCCATATTATAAGTTCAAATTGATGATTGTCGGGATGAATCAATATTTGTCTGTACATTTTTTCGATGTCAGTGGTAAAGACAAATTTCGGCAGGCGAAAACGAAGTAAAATTGAAAATAGCTCACTTTGAACAGTTGGGCCGTTAAACATTAAGTCATTAAGAGAGTTACCTGTGGAAGTTTTGGTTGATGCGTCGAACACTACTCGGAGTTTGGTTGTGGTGCTGTCAGGTTTTAATACGCAATGATGAGGAATGAAGTACTTGGGATCTAATAAGGTGTTGGGGTTGAATCTTTGCATGTGTCTAAGTTGTTCATATTCTTGCATAAATTGAACGTATTGATTTCGAACCTTATCATTTTTCAGAAGTCTACGCTCGAGGCTTATGAACCTATTATATGCCATCGTATGGGATTCTCCTAATGCTGCTGGATTTTTCCTGAATGGAAGGCTTACTATAAAGCGCCCATCTTCGGTTGTGTGCGTATTATGGTTGAAGTGTGATTCACACTGTCTTTCTGATGGCGACAAATTTTTCCCTGTGGATTCAATTTCATCTTATTTCCAGAGCTGTTCTATAACCTCCTCTACCGATGAAGTGCCGGCAAATATAGCACATGTAAGTGCACATAATGGGTTAGGAATTGAATTTTTTCCTATTGAACCTCCTACAATCCATCCTAATATTGTGTTTTGTAGGGTTGGGAGATCATCAGCAAGGTGTATCGTCCCAGTTTTAGTTAATTTGTAATAGAACTCTGCTCCAAGTAGCAAATCAATTTTTTCTTGCTGCTCAAAGTGAGGATCTGCAAGATAAATGTTATTGGGAATGTCCCACGATGAACTGTCAATATGTTGACTTGGTTGTGCGGGAATTATACTTGGTAGTACGTATGCTTCCACGTTCGTTGAGAAGCAACGATCCCTGGACTTCATTTGAATGCTTGTGCGATACCTGGATTTCTTTTGGATTTCACCAATGCCATCAAGGCAAAGTGAAGCTCCTGATGGTGAAATGTATAGTTTTTGGCAAAGACGTTTCGATACAACATTCACTTGTGATCCTGAATCCAATACTGCTCTAAATTCGTCTGATGCACCATTTTGGGCTGTTATTATCACTCTTGCCGTTGCTAGCAAGACATAGCCCTGACGGCCCGCAGCGACGTTGGTTGTTGCTGTAGCTGGAACTGATGTAATTGCTACGACATTTGAGGCAGGCGCCCCTTTTGTCGTATGTGGACGTGAGACCCTGCTTGATCCTGAACTGGGATTTTATGAGTTGTTGTCTTTCCTCTCCAAGTGAAGCAACGTGTTCTGCTTTTTTCACATTTTCTGCAATTACTTGATTTGCAATTTTTTGACGCGTGATCACTTCTGAAGCAGTTGACGCATAGTTTGCGTTGTTGTACCCAGCGTAGTCGTTCTTCTTCTGATAATTGGCGAAATTTGTTGCAGTGGTAGAGTTTATGGCTACTGTTATTGCATAATTTGCATATGCTAATGCAGTGTCCATTGGATGTTATTATTGTTGAAACCGCCTTTTGTGTCGGTTTTTCCTTTGGAACGATTGCCTCCATAGATTGAAATTGAAGTTCCAGGAATGATAAAAATTCAGTTATCGTTGGCACATCCCTTGGTCAAGCTTTTTAATCAATACTTGTATAAGTATTGCATCCCAAGTAGATGTTTCAGTTTCCAAATTGTTCAATGCCAGTAAGCACACTTTAGTGGTGTCATGCATATATTTGATAGATTGAGCAGATGACGTCACGGACTGTTGGTTGAGTATTCTATCAACCAGGTTCGATACTAAAATTCTCTTGTTGTTGTAGCGATCCTGTAAGGTTCCCCAGGCAGTTTTATAATTTGTCTTGGATAGAAAGAATTGACTGATTAGATGTTCAGCTTCTCCTGACAAATTGTTTTTCAAATACCACATTTTCTGAATGGCGGGAATCGGCTGTTTATCCACCATTTCAGAAAACAAATCATAGAACTGTCGCCATTTCAAATAGTCGCCATCAAATTTCGGTATGGTAACTTTTGGCAAATGTAACGACGAAGTTGACTGATTTGAAGGAGTTGGCTGATGTGAATGAGTTGGCTGATTTAAATGAGTTTGCCTAATTGTACAGTCGTTTTGTACCTTGTTAGCCATTATGGACAGGCTGACCAAACGCTCTTGAACCTTGTCGCTTTACTCATAAAAACTGTCGATGTCAAAACCAGATCCTCAAAACTTTCGCTTATACTGTCGTATAAGTCCTCGATCTGGTCCCAAAGTTTGTTGATCGTTGCCAGTTTGACGTCGTAGAATGGAAGTGGTTGAATTTCATCGGTAGTGGTTTCTACCTTTAAGAATCTGCTTAGAGCTATCATCCTAGCTTGTACCTTTCTGATCAAGCCTTGGTCTTTAATAGACTCCTAATGAAGCAATGATGAAGCACCAGTGTTTTTATATGCTGGTAGCTTTTGTTGGGATACCGCCTTTATACGATTACCCTCTGTTAAAAATAACTTTGTATATGAGTTTGTTAACTCACTGATTTTTGAGTAGTAGTCCTCCGTAAAATACTCATGCTCTGTCTTCAGCCTTTTAACTTCATCAAGCATACGTAATTCTGTATCCTTGGCCTCAAACTGGTCCCAAGCTTCCGGTAGTCGTCTTATACGCTCCTCAAAGTATTCTGCGGTTGTTTTTCTGTCCGCAGAGTCTTTTTTGAAGTTTCGGACTATCGGTTGAACTGATTCGCTCGTTTCCAGTAGGGTATCCAGTAACAGTTTCGCCGTTGCCATTGTATATGGTAGCCTTTGCCTGTTGTTCTGTCGATTTGTAGATTAAAATCCAGGAACTGATGAATTTGGTCACCAATGTTATGGTGCCTGTTGTATATGCTCCAACAAAAAATGCTGGAACTGATGAATTTGGTCACCAATGTTATGGTGCATGTTGTATATGCTCCAACAGAATGCTGGAACTGATGAATTTAGTGTAGATGATCGATTGTTGCTTGTTGGGGCTTCCACTGGTGTAGAAGGCGTTATAGCGTTGGACTGCTGTCCAAGTGTTTGAGGTTGCGTGTTTAGATTGTTGAAAGCCCCTTACCACTGGTAGGGGGAAACTTAAAACAGCGCCAGGGTTACCAAAATGTTATATTAGTGGGGATTCAATCCAAGCGCATGAACTTGGACTGACACTAATTTTGTTTTGTTTAGAAATTCCCTTCAAGCACTTGCTACTTGAAAGGAGGCATTTGAATGAACAGTCAAAGCGTCTTATTTTTTTTTAACTGATTCCATTATTCTTTATTGATCACTTATTTATACTAAAATTATGCTTACTTTCCTAAATTACACTGACTTACAATTTATGGCCTTTTAGCCAATAGGAACAAGAATGCTAAAACTTGCTGAGTTACCATAATTGCACCTTTACATTTTCACTAGTTTTTTTTAACCAGGGACAAAAAACAAATTTTAAAGCATAGTTTTTGGCAAATACTCAGTTTTGTTACTGGCTAATTGGGACTAGCTCTGCAGCAGAATATGCCTAATGGAGATAATGCACTTTCTGAGGTGCCACGTATTGATAAATTGTTGCAACGAATGTTCTTTCTTTAAAAAATTAAAGTGTGTTTGTAGGACAATATGCCTAATAGAGAGAATACAGAAAAGAAATTAATTTGTTAAAGAAAGAACATGAGTTGTAAATATTTGTCAATAGATGGCCCATCAGAAGGTGCATTCTCTCCATTAGGCATATTTTGCTGCAGAGCTAGTCTCCATTAGCCATATTGTGCTACAATATGCAGTAGATTATTATTATTATTTTCTTCGTAACATAAATGAATATTTGCCAAAAACTATGAAAAATATATGTTTTATGTGCATATTATACCTTAATTTTTTAAATTAATATTCATTTAGATGTTTAAGAGCACAATATTGCGCTTTATTCATGTGTATTTTTTTATGAAAGAAAAAATTAACATAAATATACATTTGCCAATCCCTCAATTCTCAAAAATTATACAAATGCAATTAAAAAAAATACCATTTTCCTCTATAAAAATTTCTTTTTTGACATACAAAATATGAAACAAATGCTTTTATTACATCAAACATTTGAAAAAATTACTTTAAAATTATGTAATAAGTCTACTAGTAACATCTCAATGCATTAGAATTTGACGTATGTAGTTAATTTAATATTTTTGGTAAATAAATGAATTGAAACCTAATCCAAGGCTATGTCGACCTAGCCATGGGGCAGGGTATTGTTTTAATGTAATTCTGCGCCACCTATTCAAAAGTAGCTGCACTAAAACAATTATGCATTTTGCTCTTTCTTTATATATAAATTTCTTTGCACATAGCCATGGCGCCACCTATTCAAAAGAAGCGGCACTAAAGAAATTATGTATTTTGCTCTTTTTTTATATATAAATGTCTTTGGTTACAAAAACAAAAAATACATTTTATGGAATGAAACGAAAAACCAACAAAGCTTAACAAAAAAAAAAAAAATAGATACAAGAAAATTGTACTAATTTGTATGCAAAATTTAGAGGTACCTTCACATTTTCACTTATAACATTTGAACAGCTGGACTGATTTTGCTCATTTTCAATACCAATACTGATCGGGAGGATGTTCAATAATCTGGGTAAAAATAGGCACACCCGCTTGCGTCTTCGCGTCGTGATCGCCATTTCAACAGACAGACAGACAGTCAGACGGACATCGCTAAATCGACTTAAAATTGCATAAGGGTCACGAATATATATACTTCATGGGTTCTTAAGCCTATAATTCGACATCTTAAAAACGGAATAACAAACAGATATATACCCTCACCATATATGGTGTAGAGACCCACACCAGCGGCATTTCATAGGAAGCATACGGCAGCATAATTTCATCAAGGATTTTTACATAAACCGATGAATCCATAACGGTTTTGATCCAATATATAGGACCCACACCTTGATACGAGAAGCAACCCCATACCATAATTCTATGACCTCCATGTTTGATGGTTTTTGATGTGAATTGTGGCTTGTATTCGCTGTTAGGTGGCCTACGGACAAAACATCTGGAACCCTTTCCACCAAAAAGTACAATTTTGGATTCGTCAGTCCATAGCACATTTCTCCATTTTTCCTTTGGCCAATTTAGATGTGCTTTAGCAAAAGATATCCGTTTAGCAACATGCTTAGAGGAAAGGAGCGGCACCTTTCTAGGACTACAGGCATTGAGGCTATTGTCTCGAAGTCTGCGGCGAATAGTTTCCACGCTTGCCGGCACATCCAATGTTTTTTTGAGCTCCGTAGCTGTCATAAAGGGATTTGCTTTAGTCGTCCGTACTAACCGTTTTACCATTAAGGGTGACAAAACTCGCTTCCTACCACGGGATTCAACTTTTTTCTCATATCTTAGGGCATTTATTATCATTTTATTGGAACAGCCCAGCAATTCCCTTATTTGGGAATACGATTTACCCTCGGACGCAAATTTTTTTATTAGTTCACGTTTTTCCGACGAACAATGCTTTCCGCGACCCATAACTGTATAATTTTTATAAAATTATTACACGATTTTATAGTAAGTAGATTAAAAAATTTTTATTACCTTCCGTTTTCCCTTTTATTCACAAAATTTTGCAAACAAATTTAAAAAAGCCTACTGGTGCTATTTTATTAACTGCACGAAATGATAAGTGTGGACAAAAGATATTTTATAACTGATTAACAGTTACGAAATTTTACAACAAATGCACACACTCTGAGATAGCATAAAAAATGTAACTGTTTTTTACACTCAAAAAAATAATATAATAAATAGGTGAAATTTTTACATCTTTCGAATCAGAATATTGCAACTGGTGCTATTATATTGACCGGCACTGTATATGTTTTTATTGTTGAAAAAAAAAAATTATATAATTTCCCTGAAGAAGTCACCCAATATGGTGACGAAATATTGGAAAGAAAGAAATAATAAATAATCATTATTATTATTTTTTATAAAAAGGATCTTGAACTCGATTTTAAAGAATAATATAGTATAAATTAAAATTTTATAATTTAAGCACATTTAATAAACTTACATTATATTTGAACTTTTAATAAGTTTTATAAAAATAATACAAATAATTTAAAAATTGTTGATTTTTGTATGTAAAATGTATGCATTTTATACAAACAATATGTCGAAAAATTGCGCAAAATGGTAACTAATATATTTAAAAAAATAAATTATTTATTTTTCAATATTTCGCTACTACATTGTGTAGCATCTTTAGGAAATAATATTATGACAAATTATAAACAAAATGAAAGCTTTGGAAAAATTTTTGACTGTTAATTATCTTTGCTGCTTTAGATTAACGCATTCCCAAACCAAGTCTTAAAAACATTTCACGTCGCAAAGACTGTTGTGTGTTATATTAATTTTTTATTTCTTTCAAATCATTTTGGGGGTATATATCACCCTCATCCCCCCCTGGACCTACGCCTGCTTAAACACATCTGCCTCAACAAATGATAAATTTGTTTTGAATAAAAATTGCACTAAAGCGGTTTTTGTATCATAAGTTTTTGAATTTTATTTAGTTTTTTCCTTGTCCTGTTAAGTATCGAAAAACCGAGATACGCCTTTTCTATATTAACAAATAATAACAAATAATAAAAAACAACAGAAAAAATACAGAATTCATTAAAAACAATAAAAAATAAATTTTTATTATTAGTTCGTTTAACTTATAATCATGGTTGGTAAGCACTACCTTTTCATAACAACGGTAGTTGTCTACCACGCTCTGAACAATACCGATACGAAAATTTTAAAACTACGATTCCAATAGTGACATGTGTCTTCTAATATCACGGGGGGTTTAATTCATAATATTACCTGTTACATTGGGTTATATCTGAAAAATACCGTTATAAATCGGTGTCTCGGTAGTTTAGCGTTATTTTAAAGGTAGTTTAAGATATTTTAAAACTAAGCCGGTAAAATAGCGCAATAAAACCGATCATTCAAAAAGACAAATAGAATCGCCATTTTAAAATTTTCATATCGGTCTTAAAGTGGCTGTGGTAGCCAACTATCGTTATTATGAAAAGGTATTGAATGCCAACCATGCTTATAATTACAAATTATAAGATAAAGTGAGCTATGAGCAGGGAAACCGCAAATATGCTCTAAAAAAGTGATTTATGCGCATAAAATATGCACTAAAAATATAGAAATATGCCCTTAACATTTAAAAAATATGATATAAAAATAAAAAAATTGTATATAATTTTTTAAGCAAAAAAATATTTTTTATTAAAAAAATCAAAACAATTTAATTTAATATACACACTCACAATATAGTTTCTGTTACTGACTGTAGTAAATTAAAAAAGTAATACGTATAGTTTGTTTTTAAATGAAGAATCAATTGAAATTCATAGGAATATATCTTTTAACTATTTGAATCAAAAACAGGGACCCGATATTAATATTTTTAAAACGTTTTATTTTGTTTTTTCATCAAAAAAAAAAAAGCAAACACTGGTGTTTAAAATAATTTATTTTTCAATATGGATTTTTTATTTTAATAAAAATTCAAAATGTTTCTTTTTGTTTTCGAAAACAAAAATTTAAAAATCTTTACTGATATTTATCAACAAAATTGAAAATTATATTCATCATTGATGAAAAAGGTACAAAAAATAAAACAAATAAAACAATCAAAATTAATTATAATATTAAATAAAAAAATTATAAAAAAAGTTAATGCATTAATAAAATTGAGATAAAAAATGAAAAATCCATTAAGCGCTTTTGTTGTTTTTAGCCACATAAATTATTTTTTGCGAATTAAAATAATAAATTTATATCGTAAAAGACGTAAAAATTTAATATCCACCAACAAGATGGATATTTTATCAACAAAATAAATTCGATTGAAAAAGTTCTATTCGAGAAAATTTTTTAATAAATCTAGTGGATTTTTTGTTTTTGGTCTTTTATCATTGCATCATATTAAAATTGAATATGTTTAGATACATCATTAAAAGGACATTTTTTCGACTAAGCTAGGATTTAGTTTAAGTAACAAAATGTTTTCTAAGTTTTCTGAACTTAGATTTCTTCTATGTTTTGTCACCGAGACCTGCGTTGCAGGAACTGCTAATGCTACCTCAGCAATTTTGGCTATGGTGGAGTTTTTGTAGCTTTTCCCTTCCAAACTTTAAAATATTGGATTCGAATGGAAGTTTTTCCTCATATTGCAATTGTTCCAAAATATCTTGAACAGAATTAAAATTATTATCTTGTAAATAGATAGCAGCAGCTTTCTTTTCTAACTTTTCATATCTTCCGTTGATAACACACATTGTGGTGCCATGTTTTTCTTGTGTAGGGCCACATTCATTTAAATCCCCAAGCATCTTCAATTTGTTGAATACGATTAAGAGGTGTGACTGAAAAGATATACATACATGTACTCTTAAATGTTTATAACTCGTTCAGCGGGTTGTACCACTATGTAGTTTACTTGTAAGTATGGATTATAACGTGATAATAAAATATATGTTACTATTGCATTTTTTTCTGTATATCTGCAAGAAACGATGACCCCCTGTAACAAAATCTTCCATCTATATATAAAGCAGCTACAAGTGCGTTATTTTCCATTAGAATTTTTCTTCTATTTTGTAAAGTTTTCAAGAGGGATTTGCCTATATCATTTGTAGTAAACAATTCTTCCAATTTCATTTCACAGAGTAACCATTCTCTAAAAAAATCGCCTGACTGAAGCATTATAGTAGCATCAGCCAATGGCTTAAAACACTCTTCAAATTTTTTAGCAAATACCCAATCTACTTGTATTTGAAAAAGATTGTTTGCTTTCACCATTTCTTCATCCTTTAGCAATGACTTAACCATCTCATAAGATGAACTCCATGGTGTAGAATTATCTAATACAGGTAAATGGCTAAAATGAAGCTCCCTCATTTTCTTGGGAATATTTTTTACACGGTGTCTTAGTTTATTTAAATCGTCGCTTATCTTTTTAACAACATCCCATGACGATAACTGCAAAGTATGCGCTCCACAATGAACTACAGACAAACTTTTGGATATTTGGTTTGGTACTCTATTAAAATTTTCATCATCTGCAATGCCATTTTCTGCATATTCTTGCAGAAATTTGGAGGTTTTAATGACATTTGCACCGCTGTCTGTTGTTATTAAGTATACTTGACTAATATCGATTTTGTAACGCTAGAGTGTTTCTAAGACAATTTGCTTTAAATATGGTGCAGAGTGCCTTCCAAGCAATTCCACCATGCCAATAGTGTACACCACTATTTCAAAATCTTTTATAAATTGAATATTTACCCCCATGATGCTTCGATCCATCCTACTTGCAATGTCGAGTTAAATACATACGTATTTTTTTTTAACCATCAATGTAATTTTTTCACGCACCGCATAGGTTATTTTATTTACATGCTCACCAATAGATTTTAAATTAAATTTTATATTGTATTCAGTTGTCCATGGCTGCAATAGTCTTTGAAACACTTTTTCGTCATCAAAATATCGGTAAGGCATATGTAGTTGGGATACATTTTTACCTACGACTTTCATATATTCTTCTTTGTCCAACCGTTTGAACTTTCCTTTTTTTTTGACGACGATGAATTGTTTTCTTCTGAAGGAAATATTGTTTTATGAACATGTTCATAAGGGAAATATTATCCCAGATGGTTTTTTTTAAAGATTTTTCGCACTTTAAACATTTCGCAAAAATCTTGTTTTACAAGCGATTCTGCACTTAGTTTCTTTAATCGACCCATTTTTTGTATAGTTTTTAAATCACTCGCGTATTAAAAGCGTTTTTCTAGAACGTAATAAATTTAATACGAATAAAGAACAAAATCAATTTTCTCAAAATTTTTTGATTAAAAAAAAAACATTTTTTTGTCAACTTTTTTTTGAACTTTGATATTTATCATAGTGGATATTTTAAAATAATCATCATGAGGGATATTTTTGTTTGAAAACATATTTTTTTATTTTGTTTTTGGAATTGTTATAAAAAAACTTTTGAAATAAAAAGATATTTATTTTTGATGAAAACAAAAAATAAAACGTTTTCGGGTGCCTGATCAAAACCCAAACTATAAAAAATATAGACATTTAGTAGAAGTTGATATTTTTAGTTAAATGTAAAATTTTATGTTTTCTGTTTCAAAAATAGAAATTCAAATAATTCCTTTTTGTTTTTTTGCGAAAGCAGTATGCTCAAATACAAATTTATTTTAATAAAAATTACAAGAAATTATTCTAATATACAAACACGTATAGAAAATCAAAATATATACATCTATGTGTGCTGTGTTTTGTAATTTCATACAAATACAAAAAACTTTCAATTTGAAAAACAAACCACAAAAATCATTTTTCTACCGTTTTGTCAGTTAAAAATTGATGTTTATTTTAAACCACTTTCGATTGTTTTTACTGCTTTTGTCGATTATTAAATAATGATTAAAAATAAAAAACAAAATGGGATGAAAATAATGAAAAATCAGTAGTCCTCTGTTTGATTAAATTTTCGAATAATTTAATATGTATTTTAGATTGTTTTAAATGAATTAATATTGTGAGTGCACACAAAATTTGCGTATTAAAAAATAAGATAAACTTAACAACTAAAACGAAAAAGCAAGGGAATGCAAACAATAGGAACTAAATTTTTAAAACGTATTACGAAAAACTGTAAATTGTTTTATATTTTAGTCCTTGCTACATTTAGTAAAAAAATATACCTATAAATATTTTTTTTGGTTAGATGTCTCTTCTGGACTCTTTCGTGTCTGATTTTCGCGTCTTTATTTTTTTTATAAATCTTTTTTTTAGGCGGTTTCTTCATTTTAATTAAAACAATAATGTTTATTTTTCTTTATTCGATCTTCAATATTATATTATTCTTTTAAGGCCCATTATTATAACTTGCCTTTAAGGTGCGTGTTAGTTAAAGGCAACTTTAGCTAAAGTGAGGAATAAAGTGACCTTTAACTTCTTTTGGTTATTACAACTTCCTTATAAAATAAAATTAAGTTTTATGAAAATATGGCATTACCAGAGCAAAAACCAATTACTTTTGACAAATTAAAATGGTTCTTAAAAATACGTAGTGGCAACAACAAAAAATACAAACGAAAAATAAAATTTTTTGGAATTGTGTAAAAAATAAAAATGTTTGTTGTAAAAAATTTACATTGTCGACGCCGAACACAGAAATAAACCAAACAGCAAAGATACGGTCAAAAAACTACACGGCAACTAGACTACAGAGCAGGAAATGTGGCAACTTCAAATGCTTAAACCTTACGTTAAAAGCTAAAGGTAAGATGAACTTACCTTTAGCTTATCGGTCACTTTTAGGTTAAAGTATACTTATAATAACGAAAAACTAATAATCTGTCCGTTAACATCCTAACTTTAGCTATCAGCAAGTTGTAATTATGGGCCTAAATCGAGTTTAAGATCTTTTTACAAAAATAATGATTATCTATTATTTTCTTCCAATATTTCGATTTGAAAGAATAATATAATAAAACAAAATTGTTTAAAAATTACATCATACCAGCTTTTAATTTTTTGGCTGGTATTTTTTAATAAAAAATACGTTTTTGAATAAAGGTTGTTGTTAAAACAAAATACAAAATTTTGACTTGAATTTTCAAACAAAAAACGTTGTCTGTTACATCTAAGTATATTCAAAAAGTTCTTTCAACATCAACTGATGTAATGGGGGCGAATTCAAAAGCTAGTACTTCTTTAACATCATATGCCAAAACTGTTTTATTGAAGATCCAGTCAGCTGTTTGCTTGGTTTTTTGTTACTGTTTTGTTTTTCAAGTTTGTTTTTAATATATTTTTTGGTATAGCATTCTGGTACCTTGTCAATATTTTTGATTGTTTCTGTTACTAACCCATATTGCTCAACAAATGGCGGTTTGGGAGGGGGAGCACTAACAAATATTAGTTTATAATATAATTAAATAAAAAAATTATGCATTTAAGAAGTCAAAATATGCCTTAAAAGACTCAAAAATGCTCTAAAAATGTAAAAATATACCCTAAAAATATGCTTTTACCACAAAATATGCTCTTAAGGATAAAATATGCTCTAAAAAATTGATGCCAAAATTCTTAAATTGTTCTGAATCGGAGAAACAATTCATCCATGGGTCCATTCGACGCATCGGAAAAAACTTGACATTTCAAATTTATGGTTATGAGCAATAGCGACATAGGTCTTCAGCTCCAAATATTACTAAATACAATATTACAAAATAAAGCTTAAAATAATATGTATTTATATATGTACATTAGAGTCTCCAACATTGTATGGAGCAAAAAAAAAATGTCAGTTATTGACTGGGCCCCCTCTAAAAATATGTATTTGGGTGTAAAACGACGTTTCCAAAAAAATTAGGACAATCGAATAAGAGGAACACGTGCCTCAAATGCCCTGAAGTTTGAAAAACGGTATATATGGCAAAAATATGACTTTTTTTAAATTTCTTAAAATTTTTAATGTTTTAAATTGATCTTGAATTAAAAAGATTAAAAAGGCAATAAAAACTAAAATCGGTTAAAAAAAAAACAAGTTGTTACAATTGCCCTCGGCAACTAATCTGTCACAGAACGCTTAATCAAGAAGTTCGAGCCCAAATTTTGAAATTTGTAGAAATAATGTAATGCAAAATCATTTTTGTATCTTATTAGATCCAAGGTACTCAATTAAAAAGTATTTTTTATCATGTTTTTTGTAAACTCGTTGTTGAATGTAATAAAAAACAGTTTTTCTTATCTAAGACGAATATCATTATCTTTGAATAATAAAATAAGTTTTATGTCTTTTCTTTAAATATAAATTTAATGATAAGGCTATGTTGAAGGGGAATGGTTCTAATCATTAAAATAACATTGTGTCAAATAAACTATATAGATTATTTGTTTTGTATATGTTTTGTTTGAGCATTATTGATATGCTTGTTTGTGCAGTAGTTGATGGCACATGTTTTAAGAATCAGTGCATTGGTCGCTTATCGTACAATGCATAATCTCTTGTGTGTTTATGTTTGGTCATAAAAACACATAATTTTTGATCAGAACTCTCACACGCATAGCAACGTAAAAGATAGGAATCTATTGTTAGTTGTAAGATTGTATATAAGTCGGTAATTTTTGTAAATAAAGTTGAGTCTCTTAAAATCTAAAATCGAAATCACACGCGTTTTTATTTTCTGTCCATTGACGTTTAAACATTTGGTGACCCCTAAATACTAAAATTAGTAACTGAACGCGTAACTTTTTGTTAAAGGACAAAATTCCCCCCCACCCGTGGTAATAATTTTGAAATTTATCGCGTCGCAAAAAGAAAAGAAAAAAAATATAAAAAAGTAAAATATTTATTAATATAAAAAAATAAAAAAAAGTAAAGCCCCTTATTAATATATAAAAAAAGGTGTTAATTGATTACATAAAAACAAAAAAAAAAAAATAAATCCTTATTAATTAAAAAAAATACTTTTTTTTTGGTTTGTTGTTTTGTGTAAAACTTTTAATTGTTTTTTTTTATTTTTTTTATGCTGAAAGGTAACTATAGGTATAAAGCTATTTTTTAAATTTAAAAATAATTTTTTTTTCTTTATATTTTTTTATTATTGATTGTGTTATTTCTTCTCTTATTTAAATACTATGGATCCTGGTAAGGTTATTAAACAACAGGAGAGATTAGGGAACGAAATAGTAAATACTTATAATGCCTTGAGCACGATTGCTCAAAGTAAAAGCTCAAATTTAGAAATAAGAAAAAATGTGATGGGCTTGCGAGAAAAGTTTTGTGGTTTCGAAGAGGAGTTTCAGAGGAATGATAAAGAGCTCCGTCCTCCATCCTCGACATTAGAACGAAATCCTTGAAATACGGAATTTTGTAGGCGAGGTACAAGAAGCTATAAAAAATTTCAATAGCTTATACGCGCAATTGAAATTAAAGTTTTCTCAGGAGGATAGTTTATTGAATGCATCAGTTTTGGGAGAGACAACTCATAGACGTGAAAAGGAGCCGACTGCTCCGCAATTCACGCCAAAAAATAATATGGATATAAGTGGTCTGCCTCCCTATTCTGAGAAAGTTCGGAATAATGGTCTGGTGCGTCAATTCCAATATATATTGAATGATTTTGAATCTAAAATAGATAGATTCAACAATAAGGAAGTGTCAATAGACATCCTTAAAGAAAAATGTTAGAAAATATATTCATACAATATGTTGGAATATTTACTGACGATGAATTAACAGAGGTATTTTACTCTCTGCGAGAAAGATATTTAGGAATACTTGGCATAGATAGTTATGCCAAATCCTTGCCATTCAATTTACCGGCAATTGATCTTCCAAAGTTTAGCGGAAAAATGGTTGAATGGGACACATTTAGGGAGTTATTTGAAGAGTTGGTAATAGATCAACCATATTCAAATACTCAAAAAATGTGTGTTTTGCAAACGAAGGTAGTAGGAGATGCGGCTAAGAAAATTTCAAAGTTGTCTGCTAAAAATGAAAACTTTGAGACTGCCTGGAGTATATTGAAAGATCATTACTCAAATAAAAGGGCAACCACCTCAATGTATTTTATGTCAATTTTGGACGCTCCTTCGGTAGTTTATAACGAAAAAAGTGTTAAAAACTTTATTGAAATTATAAATGAAAGTGTACAGGCTCTGGGAGCTATGAAAATGGAAGCCGAAGAAGCATATCAGGCATTTATGTGTTTCGTGCTTCAGCGAAAATTGGATGAAAAATTAAGAATCCAATTTGAGCAGCATTTAGGAAAATCAAGAGATCTTCCAAAATTGGATAATCTCATTGAATTCCTTAATCAAATGCATTATTCCTTGGAGGCAAGCCAACAGTTCGTGGGGGGCGACAAAGGTATAAATCCTTCAGGAAATGAAAAAAGATCTTGGGAGGCAAGCCAAAGTGGCACAAATCCTTTAAAACATGGAGCGCAGTATTCTCAGGGGCAAGCCAAAAGCCTAATCCTTCAAAAGGTACAATAAAAATCAAGTGCCCACTTGGTTGTGCAAACGGTCATGCACTCTATAAATGTACCAAGTTTAGAAATCTTTCCATTAAGGAAAAATGGGATAAGGTAATTGAACACGATGTGTGTTCGAGATGTTTAAGCTCTAGTCATATGAAAAAGGCATGCATCAGTAACTTCATGTGCAATAAATGCAATATGGCTCAACATTCTCTTCTTCATAAAGAGAAAATACCTCAAAAAGCTGGTTTAGTAAACAGTCAGGAGGATGATGAAGTAATTCTGTCCAAAGCAGTAGTGGAAGTGAAAACTGGAAACGGTCAGTGGATAAATTGCCGGGTCCTATTAGATGGTGGATCGCAGGTTAATATAATTTCCAAAGAATTCAGAAGTAAACTGAAATTAAAGGGTTCAAAAATAAATAAAGAATTTGAAGGCGTGCAAATGAAAAGGTCTTCAGCTCACGAAAAGGTGGGTATAAATCTAAGGTCAAAAGTTTCCGACTATAAAACCTTCCTAAATGCGGTAGTCATGAAAAAGTTTGTTTCTGATGTACCGAACACAAAAATGATGACAGGAGATTTTCCTGATGACATCTTATTAGCCGATCCGAAATACTATATTCCGAATGGAATAGATTTACCTTTGTCAAATCAATTTCTTTTTGGCCTCATCTGTGAGGGTAAAATGCAAAATCAAAAATCCAAAACCAAACTTCAAAACACTAAGTTAGGTTGGGTGGCATATAGCATGACTAAAATAAATGGTTCCAAACCAGAACCAAATATAGTTGCAACAGTCCGCGAGTTATGTGACAGAATATTAGAAAAATTTTGGGAAATCGAAGAAGTCCCACAAATAAATAAATTGACAGTTGATAAGAAAGAGTGTGAGAAAAATTTAAGCGAAAACGTTAAAATACCAAGAACTAAGGGTTCAATACTGCGATTTTCTAAAACAATATTTGGAAATGGGTCATATGGAGCTTATGACCAACAACTCTAAGATAAGCAGTGGTTATTATTTACCACATCATTGTGTTTTCAAACCAGAAAGTACATTCACTAAAGTACGAGTGGTATTTGATGCATCGTGCAAAACGACCACAAATATGTCATTAAATGATATGTTGCATACAGGTCCTCGTATTCAAGAGGACCTGTTCAATATTTTATTGCGGTTTAGAAAGCATCGCTATGTATTTTCTGCCGACATTGAAAAAATTTATAGGCAAATTTGGGTACCAGAAGCTGATAGAAAATATCAATTGATATTTTGGCGCTGGAATCCAAATGACAACTTACAAACATATGCATTAAAAACGGTGACATATGGTACATCTTCAGCTCCTTATTTGGCAGTTAAATGCCTGCAAAAGATTGCTGATTGGAAATCAAACCAATTTCCAACAGAATCAGAGTCAATTAGAAACGACTTTTAAATGGATGATTTAATGACAGGGGGAGACTGTCTTAAATCAGTCAAGTCTCAGAGAGAAAATATAAATAATATTATGCTGGAGTTTGGAATGCCCTTAAGAAAGTGTTGTGCCAATGAAAAGTCGTTGCAAGAGGGCGTTGACGAAAAGGATTTGGAGGTAAATTTAGAAATTCAACCAGAGCAATTGAATTCTGTAAAAGCGCTAGGTGTCATCTGGACTCCAAAGTCTGATGAGTTAGGGCTTAGATGAAAATGGCCAGTGCAGGAAAAATAACCAAGCGAACCATATTAAGGGAGGTTGCAAGAATGTTTGATCCACTTGGCTTAATTGGGCCTGTAATAGTAATGACAAAGACACTATTACAGGATGAACTTACCTTTAGCTTATCGGTCACTTTTAGGTTAAAGTATACTTATAATAACGAAAAACTAATAATCTGTCCGTTAACATCCTAACTTTAGCTATCAGCAAGTTGTAATTATGGGCCTAAATCGAGTTTAAGATCTTTTTACAAAAATAATGATTATCTATTATTTTCTTCCAATATTTCGATTTGAAAGAATAATATAATAAAACAAAATTGTTTAAAAATTACATCATACCAGCTTTTAATTTTTTGGCTGGTATTTTTTAATAAAAAATACGTTTTTGAATAAAGGTTGTTGTTAAAACAAAATACAAAATTTTGACTTGAATTTTCAAACAAAAAACGTTGTCTGTTACATCTAAGTATATTCAAAAAGTTCTTTCAACATCAACTGATGTAATGGGGGCGAATTCAAAAGCTAGTACTTCTTTAACATCATATGCCAAAACTGTTTTATTGAAGATCCAGTCAGCTGTTTGCTTGGTTTTTTGTTACTGTTTTGTTTTTCAAGTTTGTTTTTAATATATTTTTTGGTATAGCATTCTGGTACCTTGTCAATATTTTTGATTGTTTCTGTTACTAACCCATATTGCTCAACAAATGGCGGTTTGGGAGGGGGAGCACTAACAAATATTAGTTTATAATATAATTAAATAAAAAAATTATGCATTTAAGAAGTCAAAATATGCCCTAAAAGATTCAAAAATGCTCTAAAAATGTAAAAATATACCCTAAAAATATGCTTTTACCACAAAATATGCTCTTAAGGATAAAATATGCTCTAAAAAATTGATGCCAAAATTCTTAAATTGTTCTGAATCGGAGAAACAATTCATCCATGGGTCCATCCGACGCATAGGAAAAAACTTGACATTTCAAATTTATGGTTATGAGCAATAGCGACATAGGTCTTCAGCTCCAAATATTACTAAATACAATATTACAAAATAAAGCTTAAAATAATATGTATTTATATATGTACATTAGAGTCTCCAACATTGTATGGAGCAAAAAAAAATGTCAGTTATTGACTGGGCCCCCTCTAAAAATATGTATTTGGGTGTAAAACGACGTTTCCAAAAAAATTAGGACAATCGAATAAGAGGAACACGTGCCTCAAATGCCCTGAAGTTTGAAAAACGGTATATATGGCAAAAATATGACTTTTTTTAAATTTCTTAAAATTTTTAATGTTTTAAATTGATCTTGAATTAAAAAGATTAAAAAGGCAATAAAAACTAAAATCGGTTAAAAAAAAAACAAGTTGTTACAATTGCCCTCGGCAACTAATCTGTCACAGAACGCTTAATCAAGAAGTTCGAGCCCAAATTTTGAAATTTGTAGAAATAATGTAATGCAAAATCATTTTTGTATCTTATTAGATCCAAGGTACTCAATTAAAAAGTATTTTTTATCATGTTTTTTGTAAACTCGTTGTTGAATGTAATAAAAAACAGTTTTTCTTATCTAAGACGAATATCATTATCTTTGAATAATAAAATAAGTTTTATGTCTTTTCTTTAAATATAAATTTAATGATAAGGCTATGTTGAAGGGGAATGGTTCTAATCATTAAAATAACATTGTGTCAAATAAACTATATAGATTATTTGTTTTGTATATGTTTTGTTTGAGCATTATTGATATGCTTGTTTGTGCAGTAGTTGATGGCACATGTTTTAAGAATCAGTGCATTGGTCGCTTATCGTACAATGCATAATCTCTTGTGTGTTTATGTTTGGTCATAAAAACACATAATTTTTGATCAGAACTCTCACATGCATAGCAACGTAAAAGATAGGAATCTATTGTTAGTTGTAAGATTGTATATAAGTCGGTAATTTTTGTAAATAAAGTTGAGTCTCTTAAAATCTAAAATCGAAATCACACGCGTTTTTATTTTCTGTCCATTGACGTTTAAACATTTGGTGACCCCTAAATACTAAAATTAGTAACTGAACGCGTAACTTTTTGTTAAAGGACAAAATTCCCCCCCACCCGTGGTAATAATTTTGAAATTTATCGCGTCGCAAAAAGAAAAGAAAAAAAATATAAAAAAGTAAAATATTTATTAATATAAAAAAATAAAAAAAAGTAAAGCCCCTTATTAATATATAAAAAAAGGTGTTAATTGATTACATAAAAAACAAAAAAAAAAATAAATCCTTATTAATTAAAAAAAATACTTTTTTTTTGGTTTGTTGTTTTGTGTAAAACTTTTAATTGTTTTTTTTTATTTTTTTTATGCTGAAAGGTAACTATAGGTATAAAGCTATTTTTTAAATTTAAAAATAATTTTTTTTTCTTTATATTTTTTTATTATTGATTGTGTTATTTCTTCTCTTATTTAAATACTATGGATCCTGGTAAGGTTATTAAACAACAGGAGAGATTAGGGAACGAAATAGTAAATACTTATAATGCCTTGAGCACGATTGCTCAAAGTAAAAGCTCAAATTTAGAAATAAGAAAAAATGTGATGGGCTTGCGAGAAAAGTTTTGTGGTTTCGAAGAGGAGTTTCAGAGGAATGATAAAGAGCTCCGTCCTCCATCCTCGACATTAGAACGAAATCCTTGAAATACGGAATTTTGTAGGCGAGGTACAAGAAGCTATAAAAAATTTCAATAGCTTATACGCGCAATTGAAATTAAAGTTTTCTCAGGAGGATAGTTTATTGAATGCATCAGTTTTGGGAGAGACAACTCATAGACGTGAAAAGGAGCCGACTGCTCCGCAATTCACGCCAAAAAATAATATGGATATAAGTGGTCTGCCTCCCTATTCTGAGAAAGTTCGGAATAATGGTCTGGTGCGTCAATTCCAATATATATTGAATGATTTTGAATCTAAAATAGATAGATTCAACAATAAGGAAGTGTCAATAGACATCCTTAAAGAAAAATGTTAGAAAATATATTCATACAATATGTTGGAATATTTACTGACGATGAATTAACAGAGGTATTTTACTCTCTGCGAGAAAGATATTTAGGAATACTTGGCATAGATAGTTATGCCAAATCCTTGCCATTCAATTTACCGGCAATTGATCTTCCAAAGTTTAGCGGAAAAATGGTTGAATGGGACACATTTAGGGAGTTATTTGAAGAGTTGGTAATAGATCAACCATATTCAAATACTCAAAAAATGTGTGTTTTGCAAACGAAGGTAGTAGGAGATGCGGCTAAGAAAATTTCAAAGTTGTCTGCTAAAAATGAAAACTTTGAGACTGCCTGGAGTATATTGAAAGATCATTACTCAAATAAAAGGGCGACCACCTCAATGTATTTTATGTCAATTTTGGACGCTCCTTCGGTAGTTTATAACGAAAAAAGTGTTAAAAACTTTATTGAAATTATAAATGAAAGTGTACAGGCTCTGGGAGCTATGAAAATGGAAGCCGAAGAAGCATATCAGGCATTTATGTGTTTCGTGCTTCAGCGAAAATTGGATGAAAAATTAAGAATCCAATTTGAGCAGCATTTAGGAAAATCAAGAGATCTTCCAAAATTGGATAATCTCATTGAATTCCTTAATCAAATGCATTATTCCTTGGAGGCAAGCCAACAGTTCGTGGGGGGCGACAAAGGTATAAATCCTTCAGGAAATGAAAAAAGATCTTGGGAGGCAAGCCAAAGTGGCACAAATCCTTTAAAACATGGAGCGCAGTATTCTCAGGGGGCAAGCCAAAAGCCTAATCCTTCAAAAGGTACAATAAAAATCAAGTGCCCACTTGGTTGTGCAAACGGTCATGCACTCTATAAATGTACCAAGTTTAGAAATCTTTCCATTAAGGAAAAATGGGATAAGGTAATTGAACACGATGTGTGTTCGAGATGTTTAAGCTCTAGTCATATGAAAAAGGCATGCATCAGTAACTTCATGTGCAATAAATGCAATATGGCTCAACATTCTCTTCTTCATAAAGAGAAAATACCTCAAAAAGCTGGTTTAGTAAACAGTCAGGAGGATGATGAAGTAATTCTGTCCAAAGCAGTAGTGGAAGTGAAAACTGGAAACGGTCAGTGGATAAATTGCCGGGTCCTATTAGATGGTGGATCGCAGGTTAATATAATTTCCAAAGAATTCAGAAGTAAACTGAAATTAAAGGGTTCAAAAATAAATAAAGAATTTGAAGGCGTGCAAATGAAAAGGTCTTCAGCTCACGAAAAGGTGGGTATAAATCTAAGGTCAAAAGTTTCCGACTATAAAACCTTCCTAAATGCGGTAGTCATGAAAAAGTTTGTTTCTGATGTACCGAACACAAAAATGATGACAGGAGATTTTCCTGATGACATCTTATTAGCCGATCCGAAATACTATATTCCGAATGGAATAGATTTACCTTTGTCAAATCAATTTCTTTTTGGCCTCATCTGTGAGGGTAAAATGCAAAATCAAAAATCCAAAACCAAACTTCAAAACACTAAGTTAGGTTGGGTGGCATATAGCATGACTAAAATAAATGGTTCCAAACCAGAACCAAATATAGTTGCAACAGTCCGCGAGTTATGTGACAGAATATTAGAAAAATTTTGGGAAATCGAAGAAGTCCCACAAATAAATAAATTGACAGTTGATAAGAAAGAGTGTGAGAAAAATTTAAGCGAAAACGTTAAAATACCAAGAACTAAGGGTTCAATACTGCGATTTTCTAAAACAATATTTGGAAATGGGTCATATGGAGCTTATGACCAACAACTCTAAGATAAGCAGTGGTTATTATTTACCACATCATTGTGTTTTCAAACCAGAAAGTACATTCACTAAAGTACGAGTGGTATTTGATGCATCGTGCAAAACGACCACAAATATGTCATTAAATGATATGTTGCATACAGGTCCTCGTATTCAAGAGGACCTGTTCAATATTTTATTGCGGTTTAGAAAGCATCGCTATGTATTTTCTGCCGACATTGAAAAAATGTATAGGCAAATTTGGGTACCAGAAGCTGATAGAAAATATCAATTGATATTTTGGCGCTGGAATCCAAATGACAACTTACAAACATATGCATTAAAAACGGTGACATATGGTACATCTTCAGCTCCTTATTTGGCAGTTAAATGCCTGCAAAAGATTGCTGATTGGAAATCAAACCAATTTCCAACAGAATCAGAGTCAATTAGAAACGACTTTTAAATGGATGATTTAATGACAGGGGGAGACTGTCTTAAATCAGTCAAGTCTCAGAGAGAAAATATAAATAATATTATGCTGGAGTTTGGAATGCCCTTAAGAAAGTGTTGTGCCAATGAAAAGTCGTTGCAAGAGGGCGTTGACGAAAAGGATTTGGAGGTAAATTTAGAAATTCAACCAGAGCAATTGAATTCTGTAAAAGCGCTAGGTGTCATCTGGACTCCAAAGTCTGATGAGTTAGGGCTTAGATGAAAATGGCCAGTGCAGGAAAAATAACCAAGCGAACCATATTAAGGGAGGTTGCAAGAATGTTTGATCCACTTGGCTTAATTGGGCCTGTAATAGTAATGACAAAGACACTATTACAGGGCTTATGGAAATTAAAGTTAGATTGGGACGAAAAAATTCCTGAAGAGATTGCTTCCAAATGGAAATTGATTAAAGAGAATTTTGGCTATCTTAATGAGATGAAAGTGCCCAGACATGTTGTTTGTGTCAAACCAACACAAATTGAACTGCATGGGTTCTGTGATGCATGGATGAAGGCATATGGTGCAGCAGTATATGTCAGGTCAAGTAACGGCTGCGGTAATGTTTGTACCCAACTAGCGGCATCAAAATCAAGAGTGGCCCCGATTAAAGTGGTAACACTGCCAAGGTTGGAGCTTTGCTCAGGTGTTCTATTAGTAGAATTAATGAAAGCTGTTGTGGAAAGTTTGAAGATGGAACTTCACAACATTTTTTATTACTCTGACTCCACTATTGTTTTAAGTTGGATTAGACTGGATGCAGCTAAATTGCACATTTTTGTGTCGAATAGGGTATCTCTTATCCAATCGAGATCTGATGTGGCACAATGGCGACATGTTAAGTCAGAAGATAACCCAGCAGACCTCATTTTGAGAGGCTTATTGGGAAGAGAAATTATAAATAATAAATTTTGGTTTAAGGGTCCTGTATTTCTTAAGGAGAAAATAATGCAGGAATTAGAATTTAGCACTGATAAGGATGTTCCCGAGCTGAAAAAGAGTAGGTAGCAAAGTGTTGTTGTTAACACAGGACAATCAATTGTGGTGGAGAAATATTAACCACAGAAACCAGTTCGGATTTCTCCAGAATATAATAGCTTATATGTTGAAATTTAGAAATATGATGAAAAAGGGAGTTAAAAAGTCCTTTTTGTCGAAAAGAAGCCTTAGTATTTATAATTCGGGATATTCAAAATGAGCACTTTGGTGAAGAAAAAAAATATGTTAAAGTCAAATAAAGGACTTGCAAGGACATCAAATTTAATTTCATTATGTCCACAATTGGATAAAAATGAAATTATTCGCGTAGGAGGTAGATTAGAGAAAAGCGATTTACCCTTTGAAGCAAAACATCCAATCCTCCTTCCTTCCAAAGAGAGAATTGTTGAATTATTGGTTGAAAATTTGCATCATAAACATTTACATGTAGGGCCTCAGGGATTACTAGCAATTGTGAGACAGGAATTTTGGCCATTGCGAGGGCGACATTTGGTCAAGAAAATAATAAACAAATGCTATAGGTGCTTCAGAATTCAACCAAAAGAAATTCACCAGTTAATGGGGGGTTTAGCAAAAGACAGGGTAATAAGAACGCGTCCATTTTTGAATGTAGGTGTCGATTTTCTAGGACCTATTATCATACATCACAAGATACGAGGAAAAAAAACAGACAAAGCGTATGTCTGTGTATTTGTGTGTTTTTCAACGAAGGCAGTGCATTTAGAAGCGGTGTCGGATTTGACTTCTGCATCATTTATTGGTGCACTGAAAAGATTTGTGTCAAGAAGAGGGTGCCCTCTGAAAATATATTCAGACAATGCAACGAATTTTGTCGGCGCTGGAAAAAGCCTTAATGAAGTTTTTCAGTTGTTTGCCAATAACAGCATAGGGTCAAGTTAGATGAGTTTTGCACTTTGCAAAATATTGAGTGGGTAAATATACCCGCAAAATCTCCGCATGTTGGTGGTTTATGGGAAGCATGCGTGAAATCTGTGAAGAAGCATTTTTATAGAGTTACAGACGGGACAATGACTTTTGAAAAACTGTATACCTTAATGACGGAAATTGAAAAGATTTTAAATTCTCGACCATTGACGCCACTGTCCGATAATCCGAATGATTTTGAAGTCTTGACGCCTGGACATTTTTTAATAGGAGAAGCATTTTCGACGTTTATAGATTCTTCAACAAATAAAAGTTATCACGGATTGCGTGAACATTGGAAGGCCGTACAATTAAATACCGAGGAATTTTGGAAGCGTTGGTCCGTAGAGTATTTGTCCGAGCTGCAAAAAAGATATAAGTGGAATAAGCCCCATAACTATATTAAACCTGGTCAATTAGTTTTATTAAAAGACGATAACACTTCTCCCGTCTCCTGGAGGCGGGGGAGGGTCATCCGAACTATATTGGGTTCGGATGGGTTATGCAGAATGGTTTACGTAAGAACCAGTAATGGGGAAACGAAAAGGTCGATTCATAATGTTTGTCCTTTTCCCACTGAGGAAACAGAAGAGGATCTGGAAAAACCATTCAGTGATTCTAAAGATTCTGCAATTAGGAAAAATAAACTGGTCAATCCAGTTTTAGAAAATAATGAAAAAAATGATGTGGATAAACTACCTTTAAATAAGTCAAAAATATTGTTGAATAAAAATAGGACATATATTAACGATAAAGAAAAAAATAATAAGTTTAAAAATAAAAATATGTTGTTTATGTTAATTTCATTATTATCTATTATAAATCCAATTAGAGCACAAACTAATATAACTAAATTTAGAATGAGGCAGGGATATTCTTCGATGAGGTAGATATGGTTGGGCTAACTAAAACATCGTGGAGTATCACCGTACATGTCAACATAAGCGAATATGTAGCAGCCGTTAAATCCCTAGACGAAGCTATGACATCCCTTGGCAAGCTGGAAACCAAAGAAGCAGTGTACCAGTCATCAGCATATCAAAGTTTACAAGTGATGTACGAACGAGTCATCAACAGGCACGAAATGATAATGGCTTCGGCTATAAAGAGACAGAAAAGGTCACTATTGCCGTTTGTTGGTGGCATATATCACTCTCTGTTTGGCCTGATGGACGAAGAACATGCAGAAGATTTGCTCAGAAACTCAAACATAATAAAATAAATGATGAGTATTTGCTCAACGTCGTCAGAAACTCGTCATCAGTGCAAGATATGACCATGGAGATAATCAGGAAGCAGAATAAAGCAGTTTTCAAAGATATCCAAACGCTAAGTGGTGCGATCAGTTCGCTAGAAGGGGAAATTAATGAGACTAAAGATGAAGCCGCACGAATCAAGATGATATCTAACATTTTAATGTCACTTGAAGTTTTAGAACGAATTCAAGAAGATCTAATTGGAGCTATATTCAACGCAAACGGAAATTTTCTTAATGGAATTCTACCAATAAAGAAGTTTAGAAATCAAATTGTACTTATAAAAAGCAATCTCAATAACAATTTAAGGTTGCCAACAGAAGATACAGTAGAACTTGCTAAGGTATCAAGAGTTTCCACACGAACAACAGCTGAATTTGTACTTTTCAGTATTGAAATACCCTTGATAAATAACGAGATCTTTCACGCATATGAGGTGTACCAGTATCCGACAGCACATAAACATCCACAGCAATAACAAATATTTCCTCATCGACGAACGGAAGACGTTATATTATATTTTGGATAACGACAACTTTGAGCATTGTCAAAGAATGAGAGACATCACTATATGTCATCAGATTCATCCGTTATTCAGCATCAGAGCGGTAACTAGCTGCGAAGTGAAGCTATTTCTACGGTCAAAGAGATTACCAGATAGCTGTGAAATAGAAATCAAAAAACTTCACAACTATTGGCGCCAAACACATGCACCGAACACATGGATCTTTTCAGTGACTGAAGAAACAATTGCCGACGTAACATGCCATGGAAGAGCAGAACACATTACTCTTCATGGATCTGGCATATTAACCATGGAAGCTGATTGTCATTTGGAAGCGGCAGATCTTCATTTGTGGGCATATGATGCAAAGACATCAGAAAGTAATTATGTTTTTCCAGCTATGAACATATCAACATTCATTCCAAAGATAAAATACCAGATATTCCGAAAGAAACGAAAATTTTCGGTTTCCCGACACCGTTAGAAGGCCACCATCTAAACCACTATGGTATCAGTTTTATTACATTTATCATCATCGTTGTCATCGTGATTACCTTGTTTTGGGTACTGCAGAAGATGTGCCAAATGTCAACTACCTATTTGCCAGCGACCGTGGCGCTACCTCGTTTAGCATAGGGAAGAATTTAATCATTTTATTCTCCGGTAATTATTTTTCTAATTTACTTGTATATTCAGAAAGATTAGGATCTTTCAGAGCGGGCAGAATGTTGAATGTAATAAAAAACAGTTTTTCTTATCTAAGACGAATATCATTATCTTTGAATAATAAAATAAGTTGTATGTCTTTTCTTTAAATATAAATTTAATGATAAGGCTATGTTGAAGGGGAATGGTTCTAATTATTAAAATAGCATTGTGTCAAATAAACTATATAGTTTTTTTTTTTGTATATGTTTTGTTTGAGCATTATTGATATGCTTGTTTGTGTTTTAAGAATCAGTGCATTGGTGGCTTATCGTACAATGCATTATCTGTTGTGTGTTTATGTTTGGTCATAAAAACACATAATTTATGATTAGAACTTTCTCACATGCATAGCAACGTAAAAGATAGGAATCTATTGTTAGTTGTAAGATTGTATATAAGTAGGTAATTTTTGTAAATAAAGTTGAGTCTCTTAAAATCTAAAATCGAAATCACACGCGTTTTTATTTTCTGTCCATTGACGTTTAAACACTCGTTTTAAACTAAAACCAAAAAACGGTATAAATTTTTAAACACAGTTTTAAAATCTCCAATTTTAAAGTTTCAAAAATTTTTTTAAAGAAATTTAAAAAATCATCGATTGGACTTTAATTTTTTATTAAGCACATATTTATGACTAAAACCTCCAAAAATTTAAGGTATTCCACTTTTAATTTGGCCAGTGCAGCGATTTTACTTCAGCGGATTTCGAGAAAACAACGATTTTTGTCACTTATTAACCCTTCGTCAGGCACATATTTTGAGCCCTTAGTTCTGGCACATGGTGTCTGGCCAGACCCCTATACATTTACATGCATTTGTATGGAAATAAGGGCTGTTTGCCGTTAATTTTTTTACTAAGATAGGAAAATATTTGTTATATTTTGTATTTCTATTTCTTTTTACTATGTTATTAGCTACCTGAGGAAGAAAAAAAAAACCTGAAAAATTCTTTGGAATGAAAAGGGCAACAATTTTTTTGTTCTATATATATTTCTCTTTATTATGGGTAAAGTAATAAATGTTTATGACAAAATAGAAAATTATTATGAAGAATACATTGATTTTTTTATTCAGAATTTTGCGGAAGGCAACAAAAACATAAATAATCTACTTTTGAATGTTGCTGACAAACAGGATTGTTGCATTTGCAGCAAAAAAAGCGTGTCTTACGGCGTATTTTGTCACCTTGCTGCAGGCAAATTCTGCAATCTTTTTTGGCAGCTAGTGTGTCTGGACCACTGCGTGAAGCCACATTACGGTTTGCTATATTGAGAGGTCTCCCAAAGTACGCTTCAAATGCTATACGAGTTGTTGGTTGAGCCACAATGTGCTGATTATTGATGCGATTTTCAACGTTGGCCAGTACCAATTGCTTTGCAAGTTTATAGAAAAATATGCGTCTTCTTTCTTTTCTTGTATTTTCATCATTTAGCTTACATATAATGTAACTTGCCAATGCCATCACATCAATCATGTTGCAGAAAAACGCGTATGTCCAGCGTCTGGTTGACCGTTTTGTTGTGTAATGAGTTAGCATTTGATCCATCGTATCGACTCCGGCTTTAGTTGAATTATAAAATAAAATTGCTTCCGGTTTCATGCCTACGCCTTCAACATATTTCGTGTAATGCACGGTTGAAATTAAATTGACTGCCTTATTTTTTTTTTAGGCACGTAGCTGCAAAGTGCAACAAGATTTTCATGAAAACCAAACACACTTGAAAGAATTGGTCGTCTGGTGCTCTTCATAACTTTCTTAGGAAGACATCTTTTGTTTGCTCGAATGGTGCCAACAAATGCCAGTCCCATAGCAGCCAGTCGTTTAGCGCCGTTCAATGAGGTGAAAAAATTATCAGAAATAATTGTTCTGCCGCTGTTTGCGTAACAATTTGCGAAATACATTAGAACGTTTTCACCTTGATTTATCTCCCGATTGTCTCCTTCCTTTCCAGTGTATAGTTTTCCTTTCAATGGAAATTTAGTCTTAGCATCGCATGCCCACCAAACTTTGATCCCATACCTTGCAGGTTTTGATGGGATATATTGGGTGAACTTTGTGCGCTCACGATACGGAAACAACTGCTCATCGATGGTGATATTTCCATAAGGTTCATAATAATTTTGCAGATTTTCATTGAGAAAATTCCAAAGGTCCCGGATAGGAGCTGCTTTATCTGTTTGCTGTCGGAATGCCCGCGTACGACTATTATCGAAACGAATATATCTGGACAGAGTAATGAATCGTTTGTGCGACATAGCCGCACGGAATATGGGCAGCGAATCAGAACGCCACAATATACTGGAGTCTTCCATATTATTATGGCTGAGACCAGAAGCCAACAAAATCCCAATGAATGCATCTAGCTCAGAGCTTGTCAAATCAATCCATTTTCTTTGGGTAGACTCTGGATGTTCTTCATTCCATTTTCTAATTGATTGATTGTTTCACTAATGATGACGAACGTAATATTGATTGAGAAAAATAGCTTGAATACCTCAACTGGATTGGTGAGCCTTGTTTTTGTCGATCGAAAACGCATGATATTATGCTGGCGCAAACGAGATGCAGGGGGCTCAGTTTCGTTCCATTTAGTACCGTCTTTACCATAAAAACAGCCTGAGTCGACTTCATTTGCTGCTTCAGCATCATTTCCACTTTCTTCTTCTTCTTCATCTACGTCTTCATCACTATCAAAAAGTTCGTTAGGTTCAATTTCCAAATCATTTTCTATGTCTGATGCATCATCTTCTGGCACATAATCAGCAGTGTCGTCACCATCGTTTTCAAAAATATCATAATTTTCATCAGCTTCTACCTGACTTTGAAAATCACGCACTAATGTCTCTGACAATTGGGGTTGCACATTCGCGCTACGCAAGCGTGTATTATAAATAAATTCCAGTTCATCAGCCATAATATACTAACAACGCAACAAATCTACCTGCGTAAAATTATTCACAAGTTCAAAATTACCGCACAAAAACTAGATTACTTTTTCACTGTTCACAACGTTCAATGAATAACTAACTCACAAACAAAATCAGAAGAAAGAAAGAAGCAAGCATAAAAGAATCAAGTAAATATAAATTTCCAACTCGTGCCATGTGCTTTGCCTATGCGTTCATACAAAATGCATAGGGGTCTGGCCAGACACCATGTACCAAAAGTAAGGTGAAGATTTGTTATTTGGCTTTTTTGTCCTGTTCCAAGGACTTTTTTTCAATTATTAATTTATACATCGAAAGCCAACAATATTTTGGGAGATTACCTGAAATTACAGCCATGTACCTAAAATAGAAGTATGCTAAATTGAAGCATGAAAATTAAATATGTCTGGCCAGAACCATGTGCTACTTCGAGGGTTAAGGTTTTTAATTTTTTTTTTCAAATTCATCGCAAGTTTAAATAAATTCAATGCTCTAAAAATAATATTACAAAATGTATTTATTAATTATTTTATTTGTTTTCATTAAAATGCAAATAATATTAAAGTACCTGTTTCTTATCCCCATTGATGTAGTGCATTTTCTAGCCCTTTTTTATAGGCCAACACTAGTTTTCACAATGTAATAAATTTAATAAATTTTTTACAACTTTTTGAGTTTTCAAGTGTTTAGTGAAAGAAAATAAAAGAAAAAATTATGTTTTATACAGTTCAAAGAATATTAAAATTAAAAGAAATAAAGGAAAAAATTAATTTAAGGGCAAAAGATAAGGTATTTCTACTGGACTATGAAGAAATGCAAATAATTGGGGCTAAGCTCCCTTCTATTGGACAAGTTTTTCGTGTATTTCTCTACAACGTGCGAATTTGAATGTTCGACGGAGTGCCAAGTTAGTCATACAAAAAGTAGATATTTTATGGTGTAAAGCCCGAATTCAAAACCGAATAATAATAAAAATTTAAGGGGATAAATTATTTTTAATAAATCAAAGAAAAAAAAGACGACCGGGTTCGATAATAGGCGCTGACCAAACTTTAGCAAATAAAAAAGTTCGTCAACAAGAAATAGATAACCGTCATCTCAAAATACATAACACCAGCTTCCTATGTACGATCTATTAATTTAAAAATATAGATGTTACAAAATAATGTATTCGGCAAGTATATAACCCAGTTTTTAAGTGATTCATATTTTAAAATAAATGACATTTTCAGTTATTTTAACTAACATCATAGTTTAACTGCCTTTAACTGAAATAAAGCATCAAAATCTTACAAATGTTGGTCACTTTCGAAGATTTATCGAAAATTTGGTTACTTTTCGGCCGAATATTCGGTACTCGTCACTTATTTTACATTCTGACAAAAATTTTTATTTGGTTTAAACCGCATAACTAATATTAATTAAATTGCAGAATACATAAAATTCAATAAAATTCATAAATCCTTAATAAGTGACAAAAATTGTTGTTTTCTCGAAATCCGCCGAAGTTAAATCGCTGCACTGGCCAAATGAAAACAGGAATACCTTCAATTTTTGGAGGTTTTAGTTCTAAATTTGTGCTTAATTAAACCTTAAAGTCCAATCGTTGATTTTTTTAAATTTCTTAAAACAAATTTTTAAAACTTTAAAATTAGAGATTTGAAAACTGTGTTTAAAAATATAGACATTTTTGGCTTTAGTTTAAAACAAGTTCGTAAAGCACATTATAAAAAATACTTTTTAATTTAGTACCTTGGAGCTAATAAAATAAAAAAATGGTTTTGCATTAAATTATTTCCACAAATTTTAAAATTTGGGCTCGAACTTCTTGATTAAGCGTTCTGTGACACATAAGTTGCCGGGGGCAATTGCAATAACTTGGTTTTTTTAATCGATTTCAGTTTTTATTGCCTTATTTGAAAGATAATTTAATGTTTATTACGATTTATTAATCTTTTTAATTCAAGATCACTTAGAGCGCCCCGGTAGGCTAGTTGGTAGCGTGCTAGCTTATCAGTGCGGGCGTCGTGGGTTCGATTCCCACCAGAGGCTCTGGTCTGTTTTCGCTACAACGAGCCGATGGCCTTTGTTGCTAGTGCTCGGTTAGGGTATTAGGATATAATTTGTAATTATATAATTAATAAAAAATAAATTAATAAATTCAAGATTAATTTAAAATATTAAAAATTTTGCGAAATTAAAGTCATATTTTTCCCATATATAACGTTGAGGCACGTGTTTCTCTCATCCGATTGTCCTAATTTTTTGGGAGACATCGTTTTACACCCAAATACATATTTTTAGAGGGGGGCCTAGTCAATAACTCACAATTTTTTTGGGGACCCTAATGTACATATTTCATATTAAATTGTAAATATTTGAGATTTTAAGTGCAATGTTATCTATAGGGGGATAGGATAATAGAGATAGAGGATCGGTATTTGGGAGTATTGACATTCGGGCGATATTAGTTTTTGGACAGTAACAAAGAAAATGGAACGGTTTCGCGGGATATGGGATTATACAGTTGCAGAATGGTGTGGTGTGGGTATTAAATAAAGATTGATGTGTAACTCTTGTATACAAGGGTGCGCCTTGTTATATGGGCAACATTTTTAGGAGATTTAAAGCGTAACTCCCCCTAGAAACATTTCTATTAGTGTAAAAATACATATTGGAAAAAATTAGGCTGATCGAACATCGAGAACCGTGGCTCAAACGCCCTAAAGTTGCTAAAATATGTGAAATTTGTAGAAAATTCGCAAAAATGTTAATTTTGAGCTACACCTATGCAACAAACTGAAATATTTTAAGGTAGTTCATAATGTAGAATTTTTCGCTGAATCAGAATCATAACATTCAACTTTTCGAGTTATGGAATTTTTTATTTGAAAAAAAAATTTGATTTGAAAATTGAAAACTTTTTAAAAGGTAATAAGGCAAAAAAAAAAAACAACGACTCTGCTGTATGTAAGCATTAAAAATATGCACATATTTACAAACATAATACAAAATAACTTATACTACAGTAAAACCTCCCATTACGAACACTTAAAAAATTATCTTTCTTCAAGGGTTGATATCAGTTATTCAAGAGTTGCTATTAATTATGGAAATGTTTCACTTTATATTACTTACACAAAAATTAATATGTTTATTTTTGACAAAAGGACTTCCTTGTATTTTAAAATTTTCATATAAAAATTAAAATTAGTTTCTACCAAATTAAATATTATTTTCACATTATTTATTATTTGTTTTATTATGTTCAACATTACAATTCTGAAGTTTATTTCTTATTTTCAAATCTATGTCTACATGAAATGTTTACTAATTAAAATAAGTGTTAATATTTATATTTATGTACGTCAATTTGAAATACCTGATTTGGTTGTATCAGGATATTGTTTCCTATAATCTGCCACAATTTGCATTATTAAATGCTTCTCTTCTTCATCTCCTGACAACACTTAATTATAGTCATCCATGAGCTTTACTCAACTTTCTGCTGAGTCATTAACAACTTAAAATTTACTTACTATGTCCAAACCAATATTATAACAAATGTCATTTTTCCATTCCATAGGATCTTTCTTTAGAAATTCCGTTGAAATAGAAAATCTTTTAAAAAAGTTTAGTGCATTTTGCGAAATAAAATCCTCAGTGTTTTTATCGGCGAATTGTCAATTTTTTGTTATCACTATCATTAGATTGATTTAAAGCCGCTATCATATGTTTTTTTGATACATAAGAAATTTTATCACCGAAAAAAGCCAGAGCTGTAGATTCTGGTGATAAATACCACAAATGATTGCAAAATTCGCGTAGTAGTTCTCGACTTATATTTTCATCAATTGAATTGGAAGAATATAATCTTTTAAATAAAGTTAAATCTTAATTAGGAGCTCTTGTAGCAACAATAGCTTCTACCCAAAAATACAAATGCCTCTTTAAAAAATTTTACTCCAACCATCAATTAAACAGTGTATCCCGAAGTTATAGTCCTGTTTCTTATGGAACTTGTGTGCAGCATCGGCATTTGTATTAGTTTTGGTGCAATAAAATGATGTTGACCTCGTTTTTTTGTTGAATGAATTCGACCTGGTTCATTATTTGGGTCTTTAATACCATCCAGCTCAAGATGTTCTTCATCGCTTGATTCGGAGTCCAAATTTTCGGACTCTTCTGTTAAATTTATTTTAAAAATATCTCAATTAAATATAAGATAATTTCACATTTATAAAATGTAAAGAATAAGACTTTTATGAAATCTTTATACCTCATTAAAATTTTATAATGCCTTCCAAACACCGGTACCCTGTTAACTGGTTTTGCATTTTTTTAAATGTATAAACAAGTTAACAGGTGAAGTAGTCACTACTTATTTTTAAATACTAAACTTAATTTATTTTAGCACGATAAAATTGGAGGTAATGATATATCCTTACAGGTAATGGGTAATACATGGTAATGGGTAATACGTCATATACCATTAATTTTATTTAGTAAGTGACAAACGCTTTCGAGTGTTTTTCACTCATGCGACGTTCTTTTTCTCGTCGAAGTGTTTTTCTTTCTTCTCTTTTTGCTAAGACGAAATTACTACCTGTCATTACACAAGGTCTTCCTTTTTTTCTTTGATTTAATAAAAATATCTTATCTTCCTCGATATTAATCATATCTAGAGCATTGGCACTAGCAACGTCAAACAAATCATCAAATTTGTCCAAGAAAACTTTCTCTTGTTTTTCCTGTATTAATATCGGCGCTTGCAATTTTTCTGCAATTACCTTAATTCAAAGTATAAACTCTCAACTTTTGTGACACATTTGTCAAAAGCTCTATTTGGAATTCGTGCTTTATTCTATAAAACCTCTATTTCTTTCACGTCAAGGAAAGCACTTGCTTTACTTTGCTCATATTGTAAAATAATACACGCAAACCTTTGACATTTGATGGTAATTTAGCACCGATAATTTGACTTTCGTCATGATCGAGCAAATAAAACTTTTTTCGTCCTCTTGTATTCATTTTTTCTTTTATTTCTTTAACTTTATGTCTTTAACTTTCTTACTTTAATATTCACTTTATTCTTTTTTTTTCACTTTAATAAATAAATTATTTATTGTCTAAATAAAACTTTTACTTAAGAAAACTGCTGTTTTTGTTTACTTTGTAAACAAGAGATTTTAGCTCTTGGAATTACGAACCAAGAAAAGTACCACGATCATAAGTTAGAATTTTATGGGGCAAATAATAAGCTTCATTAAATGGCAATAATGATTAATTTCATATTTTTTTATGTAATTATTTTATTTTGATTGGAACCTGACTGTGAATCGGAATATTCCAAAAAATTTTATTTTGTATGCTATTGAAAGCCTTCAAAAAGGTATATTTTTATGAAAAATAACATCATTCAAAAAGTTGACGCGCTATAATAATTTAATTAACAGATTAAGCGTAAAATTTTACATCATGATCCATCTTAAAATATATCAGTTTGTTGCATAGGCGAAGCGCAAAATTCATATTTGTGCAACTTTTATTCAAATTTCACATATTTAAGCAACTTTAGGGCGTTTGAGCCACGCCTACCCGATTTTCGATCAGCCTAATTTTTTGCAAAATATAGTTTTTCGCTAAGAGGAACATTTTTAGGGGGGAAAATAAGGCACCCTATTGTATACTCTAGGCGAAATCAAGAAATTGTAGACGTTTTTCATATCTGAGTTAAAAATTGAGTCCTGGTGATTTTCAAAGTATTTTCTATCAATTAATGATTGTATGTCTTTTCTATTAAAATTTTGTGTTAAGTGTAGAGTTTGCTTTGCAGCAAAAAAAAAAATAAATTATATAAAAATTAAATCCAAAAAAATAAAGTTTTTGATTTAACCTTGCGTCATCCGATTTAAATTTTATTTTGCGCACGGAAACTCTATGAGGACAATTAAAGATCTGCATTTTAATTTATTCGGAATTAAAAAAAACTAACTGTTTTATTTGCCATTTTATTTTCTTGATAAATAAAAAATTGTGTAAATTAAAATTTTTATATTTTCGTGACTATTTATCCGATTGTCACAATTTAAATTGCATTATAAAGGTTCATACCATAGTTTTATAATACATAATTAAAGAAAAATGAAAAAAATAAATAATCCAAAGGTACTATATATAATAAAGCATTTAAAATAAAACTGCATAAAAAATGGATATTTTAAATTTTTTTATTTTATTACAATTATTTAATACAATAAATGATATTATATAAAAAGAGGGAATGAGCACTAGCAGCTTTTTTTACATTTAATTTTTTTCAATTATCTCTATATATAAAAGAATAATATTACTTACTGACTGATTCAGTCAACATCGCCTAGTCCAAACAGCTGGAGCTAGGAAGCTGAAATTTGATATGTAGGTTCCCCTGCCGGCGTAGACATCCGCTAAGACAAGGTTTTTGGAAATTCCTTCGGAGAGAAGCAAAAAAGGGGAAAAGTTTCCCTTTCACGGCCTGCCCAAACCCCTTTACTGAAAACCTGATATATGAAATATGCTTTTCTTGGAGTATGTGTAACTAACTCATTGATAAGGTACATTTTAGAATTCAGGTCAGTGGCTAGGTAAAAATCGGCGCTTAAAGGGCAAAAAGTCTCCCCCTTAACGGAACGGAGGCTCCTTCTCTAGTGTAGATATCAGTTAGGACGAACTTTTTGGAAAATACAACGGGGTGGGGCATAAAAAGGGAAATTCTCAGCCATGACGTCCTGCCGAAACCGCTTGAGCTGGTAAGTTGAAATTTGTTACATAGGTACTTCCTCTGACGTAGACATTCAACTAGGTCGGATTCATGGAAACGTCTACGGGAGGGGAAAAAAGTTTCCTATTAACGGGCTGCCCACTCCGATGTGTGTTAACTGGAGTATAGGCTAACTATTGATCAGCTACATTTCAGAATTTTAGCCAGGTATATGGCAAAAATGGGCGTTCAAAAAAAATCTGAAATTTGAAATATGTGTTACCTGGAGTATGGGCTAACTCATTGTTAAGTTACATCTTAGAATTTTGGCCAGGGGAATCCGGGTAATTATCTGGGGACTCCGTGTACTCCGGACTTTAGCCTGTGCAATCCTTAGCGGCCTTTGCTTGATAGTTTATTATAAAACTAGAGGTTTGTACTTTATAATGCAATTTAAATGGTGAGAATCGGATAAACAGTCATGATCAATTTAAATTTACACACATGGTGAGTTTTTTTCAATTTGCAAGAAAACATAATGGCGAATAAAACCGTTAGTTTTTTAATTTCGAATAAATTAAAATGCAGATTTTTAATCGGATGACCCAAGGTCAAATCGAAAACTTATTTTTTTTTTAATTCAATTTTTATAAAATTTATTTTTTTATTGTTTTTAATGAGTTCTGTAATTTTATTTTTTGTTTTTGTTAGTTATTATTTTTTTTAACAACTGACCTCAAAAGTATTTTTAACAAATATATTATTGTAATGAATTGTTTTTAAAAACTAAAATTTTTTGTTTGATTTGCATTCGAAATAAAACTAAATATCAACCTTTATTTTAGTGTTATAGGGTTAATGAATTCCGTATAAATGCTAATAAATTATTTGTATTTTTTTAAAAAAAATTTGGTTGAAACAACCATTGTCGATTTTATTTACGTGTATCAAATTTTTCCGATCGCGAATGGATAATACCTATCGTTCATGTACTTTTTTTTAGCTGTACACGTACAAGTTCATGAACTTAAATTATAGCTACGCTCGAGCCTGTGTGGTTGAAGTGTGTTCCGATCGAACAATACGTGAACTATAAATGTTCCTATGTGCAAGCAAAGATTAAAACAACAAACACTCATGCTTGTGTTCTATATAGTGTTTCCAATTTTTCGACCCTGCCGGTTAATCAGTTAGCTAATTTTTCGAAAAATTAAGAATATTGATAGGTTATTCGGGTCGATTAATCGGAAAAGTTGGCTATTAATCATTTAATGCAAAATAAATGTATTTATTTCATCAATAAGAACACAAAGATCTGCTTTTTGCTGAAATATCAAGTAAAGTCTATTGCATTGGTTTCTAAAGTGTTTGTTTAGGACAATTGAAAGCATCCTGAGATTTTGTAAAGAATCATGCCTTACAATCTTGGGGGTTTTCAGAGGAATCTGACGACTCTTCAAAAAGGAAATGTCAGAGTGTTTAGTGTAAGTAAGCCCTTAAAAACGCAGTGTAGATAGTGTTTTACAGAAGTGGGATATTTTGTCGATGAAGTCAGTTTTTATTTTCATTATATAACACTGTCGGGAATAAAAAAATGTCTAAATAAACAAGAGCTGCCTTCAAAAAATTTAATGAAAAACTCTTAAAAATATGGTATGAATAGTTTTTGCAAAATTCACAAACAAAGTTTGATAGAACTGCCACTGTACCCTGCCTTATCACTACCTGGTTTAAGCTTTAGAGTTAAAGAGATTATCTATTAGAAAATATAGAAAAATCACGCATATTCGTGATAAGTCTTCACTGATTTTTCTGTGTTTGTGCAATTAAGAATTCAAATAAGCAAATTCTTAAATATTTTTGACTAAACTTAATTCTACTGCAGTTCCTACGTAATCAAAATTTGTTGATAAATCAAATAAGAAACAAAATTCCATGTTATTTTTTAGTTTTTATAAATTTTTTCATAGAATTTAAATCGAAACTCTTTTTTAGAAAATACAGTTTTTGAATTTAAAGCAATTTTATATTGTTATTTTATAACGTCATAGTTTTAGGAAAATACCTTGTCACGTGTTTCATTGTTAAGGAGAAAAATATATATTTTAATAGATTTTTTGTTAAAACTCTGCTTAGAGGCTCTAGCTTTTCTAAAACATGGCGTTCTGATAAGATCTAAATATTGTCAGCTAGAAATGCAGTATACTGAGGTTGAAAGCTATATAATTAAATTTTTTGGGCATGAAAATATATCTTTATATTATTTAAAATTTATTTGTTAAAGGAATTGAAACAAAATAAAAATTGTCTATCATGTTTCCTAAAGCCTATATAACATTTGCTTTGATTCAGTCGATTTAAAAAGAATTTGGTTGTAATTTAGTTGATGTTTTGTCTATTATTTTTTTTGCCAAAGTTTAGAAAATTAGGAAGTTTAAAGAAAAATTCATATTAAAAATTTAACCGGTTAATCGACATATTTTAATCGATTATTCGGGTCGAATAATTATTTGAGTTTTATAGCCTGTTCCTCGATCTCGAACGAAAAACTAGTCGAACGATAGCAAGTCACTCGAATTCGAGTCAATTTGGGTTTCTCTATTTCGAAAGGCTTCGATCGACTTGACTTACGTGTGTCAATTTTTGTTTCTTACGCATTTACAAATCACAGAGATGCCAGATCATATATTTTGAGCATTTGTTAAAATTTTCTTTAAAAGTAGCAAAAATACTACTAAACTGCTTAAAGACAAAAACAACCCTGTTTAACAGTGATCAGCTGTATATGACAAATGAAATAAAAAAATAACAATAAACAAATCAATTTTTATTTGAAAAGTCTGTTTATTTGTGAAAATTTTTGTTATCGATTGGTTGTGGGTGAAATTGTTGTTTGAAGAGTTTTTCTGTTGCCTGTTGTCTGTTCGGTGTGGTCACTGCTAAAGTCCTTGTAAAATAAAAGATGTAAAATAAAAAATGTAAATATGAGTTTCTTGGGCAAAAGTAGTAGAAGATTGGGGTACCAGAATGAGTTAATGGGTTTTTCTATGGGGACTCAAGTTGATTTAATTACCCTTCATTTCTATGGGGACTCAACTTGAGTTAATGGGTTTTTCTATGGGGAGTCAAGTTGATTTAATTACCCTTCATTTCTATGGGGTGTGAACTTGATTTAATTACCCTTCATTTCTATGGGGAGTGAACTTGATTTAATTGCCTTCATTTTTGATGTTGACTCATATTGATTTAATTGTCTTCTAGTGTGGCCGTCGGTTGTATGCTTATAATATAAAAGGGTTGTAATACAAAATTTTTATGATCAAGTGAAAGTCATTGATCTACATATTTGTTTTTGGTCTTTTTGAAATTATGTGGTTAGTGTGGCCGTCGGTTAATTCTTTTTATCTCTTGTTATACCCTCCACCATATATGGTGAGGGTATATATCAGTTTGTCATTCCGTTTGTAACATGTCGAAAAATAGGTTTAAGACCCCATAAAGTATATATATTCGTGAACCTTATGCAATTTTAAGTCGATTTAGCGATGTCTGTCTGTCTGTCCGTCTGTCTGTCTGTCTGTCAATTTTTACCCAGATTATTGAACATCCTCCCGAGCAGTTTGGTATTTAAATTACATAAATTGACAAAACATATTCATATTACAGTTCATGCAAAATTAAGTATATACGTATATCATCTTCAGCCCCTATGGTGGAGGGTATTCAAAGATTCGGCACAGCCGAATTTAGCCCTTTTTTACTTGTGTGTTTTTTTTTTCTATTGTTTGTTGTTAGTGTTGCTGTCGGTTGTTTGCTTGTAATGTAAAAGTGGTGGTTAAAGTGTTAAGTGACAAGGATCTTTTTTGAAATTATGAGTGTTGCCGTCGGTTAGTTTTGTTCGGTTTTGTTTTCTCGTAATAAAGCGGTAATTGAAATCTGTTAGTGTTTTGTTTGTTTGTTTAGTTGAGTATAATAAAAAACAATACTAAAAATTTGTTTTACATGTATTTGGTTTTATTTTACTTTCTTTCATTGATCTACATATTTGTTTTTGTATTAAGAGGAAATTTGCTTGTAATGTAAAAGTCATTGATCTACATATGTATGTGTTTTTTTTTTTGTATTAATAGGAAATTTATACATTCTACATATAAATGTACAAGTAGGTCATAGATTAATTATTTATTAATGTGACATTTTCATTAATCTACAAATTTTGTGTTTTAATGAAATTCGAATCTGTTTGTTTGTTTTGTTCGGTTTTGTTTTCTCGTAATAAAGCGGTAATTGGAATCTGTTAGTGTTTTGTTTGTTTGTTTGTTTAGTTGAGTGTATAATAAAAAACAATACCAAAAATTAGTTTTACATGTATTTGGTTTTATTTTACTTTCTTTTGAAATAATTCTTAAATTAAAATCTAAAAACTTTAGATGTTTATGATAGAGATTTATAGCGTGATACATGAAACACAAACGATTACACCCACCCTCCTCTGCCACTAGCGAATGAGACGCAGGCAGCGAGTCGAATAATAAAGATGTAGAATCATGGTTGGACGAAAATCCCATCAGAAAATTAAGTTAGTATCCTTTACTTCATCATATAAGTAGATTACTTTATCCGGTTTTTTGTGTTTGTTGAACTCTTTCTGTCTGTAAAATAAATTTTAAATAAAAAAGAAAAAACAAATATATCTCTTAATTCATCATCCGGTTTTTCCTGTTTGTTGAACTTTTTAAAAAAATTTTTGTTAAAACTAATTTTTAATAAAAAAAAAAAAAAAAATCTCTGAGAACTTTATCCACTTATTTTTTCTGTGTGAAGTTATTTTTACTGTGTGAAATTTTTTTTAATAAAAAAATAAAAAACTAGCTCAAAATGTTTTTCTGCGTGATATGCCAAGCTGCTTACAACACCAAACACAACATGCTTCAACATAAAAATAAACATTGTGTTGAGTGTGGAAAGTTTTTCCTTAAGCGCTCCACAATGAAGGAGCATGAAAGGACCCATGCAACCACCTCATCAAAATTTTGCGTTCCTTGCAATGAAGCAGTTAGTAGCTTAAACTATAGCCAACACTTGCGAACACTACAACATCGCAGCAATTGTGGGATGAAGACAATTAACCCTAGACTCACTGTAAGGAGCAGTGATTATAGTGAACGAATAGCAATTTATATGCTAGAAAATGAAAAAGATGAAATTCTCATGCCCGAGGAATTTTTTAAAAAAGAGGAATCTATTTTAATAGAACTCCTAAAGGATTGTCAAGCTAAACACATATCCTTTAAATTCAATATGGAGCTTGTGTGTGATTATATCAAAATAAGCGAGCAAGAAATGGTTGCAGCTACAATGACTCACTCAAAAATGGCAATGGTCACTTTAAGCGATGACTTGAATAATATCTATGACTCGCAAACTGATGAAATTAGAAATAAAATGTCTGAGTTCCAAGAAAGGGATAGTGGATGGTCTCTGGTTACCATAAACTTTTTAAATATTAATGTGAATGAAGTTAATATTATAAGAGGATCACAATATATACCTCTGCCAAAGGAATTAGTCAGAAAGCGGGCATTTATAAATATCCAGAATGATGATGTCTACTGCTTCAAATGGTGTTTAATTGCTTCATTGTATTGTGAAAAAGAATTGTCTCGTTGTCAACAAACGGAATGTTCATCCTACAACATAAAAAGTATTTCTGCCGACGTAATAATTGTAAACAATTTGCAATTAAACTTTTCAAACCTCACCTTTCCATTAAGTCTAAAAAGCTTAAAAGACTTTGAAAGGCAAAATGTAGATATTTCAAGGTAGTGATATTTCAAGGTTAGTAGCAAAAAAAAAATACATGTAAAACTTTATAAAAAGAAATATTTCAAATTTGTTTTTTTATTTTTGTTATTTTTTATTAAATAAAAGGTTTATTCGAAGCAGTTTGACTGGACACAAAGAGAAAATATTTGTATGTAATGCATGCCTTACTTACAAATATAGTCAACGAGATTTATCACTTCATAAACAAACTTGCAATAAAGTTTGCACAAGGATGCCAGAAGGAGCTGATGCGGTTCTAAAATATTCGAATGCTCATAAGGAACTAGATGTTCCGTTTACAGTCTATGCGGACTTTGAATCGATTTTAAGTAGCATTAGTGAAGAGGTTAGTACTAAAACTACAAAAATACAACGACATATTCCATGTGCTTTTAGTTATTTTATAAAATGTAGCTTTAATGATAATTTAGACAAGTTTAAAATTTATTTTGGAGAAGATGCACCTAATGTTTTTGTTAAAGATTTAGTTGAGGACTTAAAAGACATTTATAAAAATTATATTTACAAAGAAGTTGAGATAATAATGACTGAAGATGATATAATTTTTCATAATTCATCTAATATTTGTCATATTTGTGAAAAGGTGATATATTTATCCAAAGTTAAAGATCACTGTCATTTTACTGGCAAGTATAGAGGCCCTGCTCACAATGATTGTAATTTAAAATATAGAAAACCTAAATTTATTCCAGTATTTTTTCACAACTTTTCTTCATATGATTGTCATATGTTCTTTAAATATTTAAATAGTATTCCAGATAGTGATATACGTGTAGTTCCTCCCAACAAGGAATTATATATATCTTTATCTATATATCTACCTTTTCAAGAAAACTCGACTAAGGAAAAATTCGAAATAAGATTTCTGGATTCGTTCAGATTTATGGCTTCAAGTTTAGATTCCCTAGCAAAAAATTTACGTGTTGAGGATTTAAATATTGTCCGCAAAAATTTCTCTGATGAAAATCATTTTAATCTAATTAGGAGAAAAGGTGTTTTTCCATACTCTTATATGGATTCTGTGGAAAGATTCAATGAAACTGAGCTCTCCAGTCGAGATAAGTTTTTTAATGTTTTAATTGACGCAGAATGTTCTGAAGAAGATTATGAACACGCGAAAAATGTTTGGAATACTTTTAGATGTAAAAATATGTTAGATTATACAAAATTGTATTTAAAAACGGATGTGCTTTTATTGGCAGATATATTTCAAAACTTTAGAAAAATTTGCAAATCCATATATAAGTTAGATCCAAATCATTATTATACCGCCCCAGGTCTTTCATGGGATGCAATGCTTAAAACGACAAAGAAGGAATTAGAATTATTCACAGATAAAGATATGCATCTGTTTATACAAAAGGGAATAAGGGGTGGTCTCGTACAATGTTCACAGAGACATGCCAAAGCCAATAATATATATTTAGATGATTATGATAGTAGTAAACCATCTGAATATTTAGCTTACTTAGATGCAAATAATTTATATGGATGGGCAATGTCACAGTATCTTCCAGCTGGGGGATTTGAGTGGCTTGGCGAGGACGATTTAAAGAAATTTAATCCAAATAAAATATCTGATACTTCTCCTGTCGGTTACATTTTAGAAGTTGATTTAAAATATCCACACTCTCTTCATAAACTGCATAATGATCTTCCTTTTGCTCCTGAAAATAAAGTAGTTGGAAACTCAAAATGCAAAAAACTTATTGCAGATTTGACTAATAAAACAAAATATCTGATTCATTATCGAAACCTTAAACAATGCCTTGCAAATGGTTTAATTTGTACAAAATATCATAGGGGAATAAAATTCAATCAATCACCATGGCTTCAGAAATATATAAACTTAAATACACAACATAGAGCAGAGGCTCAAAATACATTTGAAAAAGACTTTTTCAAACTTTTAAATAACGCTGTTTATGGGAAGACCATGGAAAATGTTGAGAAAAGGGTGGATGTCAAAATCACAAGAAACTGGGAGAGTGAAAATAGAAATCGTAGAGGTGCAAGATATTTTGTTTCTCGCCCCAATTTTAAAAGCATTTCAAAGTTTTCTGAAGACTTATTTGCAGTTCAGATGGGTAAAGTTGATATATTATACGATAAGCCCATATACATAGGTTTTGCCGTACTTGAATTATCTAAATGGAAAATGTATGATTTTCATTATAGGATAATGAAGTCAAAATATGGTCAAAATATAATTCTCAATTATATGGACACCGATTCATTTATATATTCAATAAAAACTGAAGATTTTTACAAAGATATACTTGATGATTTGTTGTCTGAATTTGATACCTCAGATTACCCCGTTAATAATCGTTACGACATACCGCTATTGAATAAAAAAGTTTTGGGTAAAATGAAAGATGAGAATAATGGTACTATTATGACTGAATTTGTTGGTCTTAGATCGAAAATGTATTCCATTAAAACTATTGACAACAAGGAAATTAAAAAAGCAAAGGGGGTTAAGAAGTCTGCTTTAAATAAATATTGTATGTTTGATTATAAAACTGCCTTATTTAATCGTAAAATCGTAAGCGATAATATGTGTTTATTTGCATCTAGATTGTATAATGTTTTTACAATAAATATATATAAAATCGTTTTAAGTTATAAGAATGAAAAACGAATAATTATGAACAATCAGGTTCAAACAGTAGCTAGGGGGCATTGTGAATATGATCAGTATAATAAAACCCCTGACAATGAATGTCTAAAATGTAGCAATAGGAATTATATTTTTGATGAAGATAGAGATAATACTATTATGGGAGTAAATATGGACTTAGTACAATTCCAGAATGATTCTGAGGATGAAATATTTAATAGCATCAATTATTAGGGAATAAAACATTGTATTTTAATAGCTTTAAATTAAATTTGATGTATATTTTGTAATATAATTTAATAAGTTTAAGATTAAAAGAGATTCTTGAAGAATAAATATTTTGTATTTTTCTCTTAAAATTTTTTGATTATTAAGCAAAATAAAACACTGGTATTTTAGTTTTCTATTTTAAGAATACATATTTTTATTTATAATTTTAAGACATTGTTTTTAAGTGTGTGTATTTTCTAAATATTTAATAAAGATAATAAAAATGGAAAATTGCCTTCATTTATTTTAAAGTTAAAAAATTTTTGTAGTAAAAGAGCATTTTTCAGTGCACATGTTCCATGTTTGTGAGAACTACAACGGATGCAATCGGGATATTTTTCATCGAGCTCTCTTAAATTACAGCAGTTGATATTTTCTATATTGAAAACGTTTTTCCGCAGCATATTCTCCAACCACTTTTTCTTTTCCAAACCCTTGACAAAAATTAAAGAACCCTCTGTGTTTGATTTGAGAAATTCGCACACAGACTTGAATGATACGGATCCATCTTCCCATTGCAGATGATGATGATTTTTTGTTAACCAATTGACTTGTTTTTGATTTTTTGGTGATAAATAACTATAATCGAAGGGGGGTTTTATGATGAAATTTATATACTCCTTAGCGTTAAAAACCAATGCAATTTCTTTGGCAATAAAATTATTAGAATCTGCTCTAAAGCCTTGGAGATCAATAAAAACTATTTTTGGCATTTCCATTGCTTAAACAATTTTATGAACCTGTCCTGTCAAAGGCGTATATTCAATTAAACGATCATGAATAAGAATGCAGTAAGCTGATGAGTTTGGTGGTATATTGATGCCAGTCTCAAACATAATTTTTATATCAATCGGACCCCTTGCAACCGTTTCATTTTGATGGCTTACATCAATAACTGTAATAGGAGCTTTATTTTTGAATTCTTGACAAGTGAGTAGAGGTTGAGGTTCTCTCATATAGTAGTTTTGTTGAAATCTGACATACATATCATAGAGGATGGCAAAGCGTTCTTCCCCAAATTTAATGTTTAGATCATCATAAGGATATGACTTTGAGTTTAAGTGAACTTTGATGTTGGTTAAATCACAATTAATAAATTTATTCTCACGCAGGAATGCTATTAAAACGAAGCGAGGTCGTTCCCTATTTGCAGATAATTTAACATTCCAAATGTGATTAGTTCCGCTTGATAATTGAGGATTAAAATGACAGTCCCAACTGCGGAATGCTATTGGTAAATTTGTTCCATTTTGTATAATTTGTATCATATTTATTTTACTCAAGTCAGAAAGCTGTACATGTGGTATCCTCCATGAAATATTCTTAATAGTAATTTTTGGTTTTTGAACAGATGCTGTTGAATATACGAGATCATCATCACTTTTGCTACGAAGTAATATCAATTCATGTTTGGAATTTAAAATAATTTTATTAAAGTCTTCAGCAAATCCCAATAATATTTTTAATGGTACATAAAAGTTAAAGTGTCCATTTATTACATTTAGGTCATCTACTTTACTCCAAGCAGCATTTTCCATGAGAGCACCGTCCGTTGCCATCAAAGAAACATAATTTTTAATATTAGTTGAAACTCCTAGGTGTCTTGTGCGATCAATTTCAATGCCATTTAGCTCATAACGAATTTCATCAAATAGATGAGCAACAAAATTATTTTTCAATCTGAAAGCAGAAGATGCAACCTCTTTTTTACTATCGCCGCTTTCTTCTTCTACTAAACCTTCAATGTAAATAAAACTTTCACTCGGCAAAACATACAATCCTGATTTTGTATTGATATTCTTATTTTATCATTATTTTTAAATGATTGCAAGTATGGAGTATAAGTGTGATAATCTTTTTTTATAATGCTTTCATCCGATAAGGGTTTATCCAAAACATTAATTATTGATCTCATTCTCTTTGGTGTTGCTTCTTCAATTGGAAATTCAATGATTTGAGAAAATTTCTATTTGATTCTGTTAAATTGTTGGCTGAATGTGAAGATGAGAACAGCGTGGACGCTAATTTTGGTTTGACTGATGGCAATAATATGGATTTTGGGGATAACAATGTGGTATAAGGAATGCTATTTGAGATAATTTCTTTGTTGTAAATTATCATTATTTTCTTGGCCTTAAATGTAATCGAATAGTAATTTCTTCTCCTCGAAAATTAATTAAATCACCGTCTTGATCAACTATCCGTAGTGTTAGTGAACTTACTTCTTTGGAATTCACTGGCAAATAGATGACATTTGTAGGTATTTCATCCATTTTATAGCCAGGTGGAACATTTATTGCAAATTCGTGTAATGTATGTGCATGAGAATTGTTTATATATGTGTTTACCACAATATTACATTCTATCCGCAAGAGATTTACCTTAAAAATATTTACTGGTAGATCTGAGAAATGGGGGACATTAGGAGAGAGGACATTCTTATTGAAACCAAACAATTTTCCTATCGAATTCTTCTTGTTAAAGTATATCGAATCTTCGGAACTATACAATTTGACTTGCATTGTATTGTTATTAGCTTCTATAATAATTTTCTTCTTCCCCAACCCATCTTTCTCATATTCCCCCTTTATGAAATCAACAATATCATTCAGCTCATAGGATCCGATAGGTATTGTAATAATTTTACTACCAATGTGAAACAAATTATTGTATTTGTCCACATTTGGTATGCTGTTGTATGTGTGAAAATCTACGAGAGCACACTCGTAATCGCCGTTTAAATTTATTGGAGGAAAGTAATTTGCTGATAAATTTGAGGAATTTCCGCTCAATGTTAGTGTAATTGACATTTTGCTTACCAAATGGCTAATGTAGGAAATAAAACAAAATATTGTTTTTTTAAAGGGTTGCTTTTTTCTTTATTTATTTTAGATAATTTTATATCAATACTTAAAGTACATGTATAATATACCTATATATATATATATATATATATATATATCAATTTTAACATTCTTTCCAGAAGATTCTCATTTATTAACTTTATTATCATCTTTCTTCTGATTACATTTATTTTCATTGTGATCATTACTACCACAATAATTACAATACTTTAGTTTTTCATATTTAATCTCAGAGCTCTTAAAAATCTTATCCATTCTCCTCCTGCTAATATATAAATATAATGTATTATCAAGCTAAAGTTTTTATTCAACTAAAAAAGTGGAGAAAACATTTAATCCTTTTATACTTAATTTTATAGTTGTAAAAGTAATCACACACATTACAAAATATCATTTTTATTTATCCAAGAATTATGCTGATTTGCAAAACCCAACCATTTCACGAATACTTTATTATCTTTAGTTTTAATAACTTTTTCAACAAGATATGTATTAGGCAGTCGAGTTTTTGAGAGTTCTTCATCATAGAAGGCACCTTTAATTCTATTTCCCTCGTAATCCACCAAAATATTTGTTGCTGGATAAGTGTTGTTTATAGATTTGATTTTAAAAATTTCTGTTGTCCAGTTAGGTGTGTATCCTTTTTCAAAAATATGCTTATATTTGCTGATGCGTACCGAATCTCCAACATGAAATTTCGAGATTTTGTACATTTTCAAGTGATTATACACTGTGTCTAGTAACATTTTCTCATTCGTAGAATTAACATTAATGGGTGCCATTTTTATGGTACGATGAATCTTGTGATTGTACTCATCAATTAAATCTTTATATAAATCAATCCAATGATATGATCCGTTGTAGCTAAATTCCTTCCACATCATACCTTTAAGAGTTCTATTGAATCGTTCAACAATAGACGCTTTCATTACACTATACGTTGAGTAATGATTAATATTATGCTTTTTCATCAATTTACTAAAGTTTTTATTAAAGAATTCCTTGCCATCATCAGTATGTAAATTTTTTGGCACACGACCCAAATTCAATATATTTTCCATTGCTTTGCAAACATCCGATGAACTTTTAGATTTGAGAGGTGCTGTCCAAGCATATTTTGAAAAAGTATCAATGACCGTTAGCAGATAAAGATAGTCCTTGTTATCCGATGAATAATTACCCATTTCAACTAGATCTGCTTGCCATAAATCATCAATGCCTTTCATTACAACTCTTCGACGCTTTAAATTTTTTCGAGCCTGTTTATGCAACTCTTTTACCAGAATTCTCTTTGTATTCATTATCGACAACATATATTAGTTTATTATGTTATCAGTGTTAGACATCATATGTAACACATCTTCCCTCGGCATCAATTTTAGTAGTAAACTCTGCAAAAGTTTAATTCGTTGATGCAACAACTCAAGTTCTCTGTCAAAGTACGATTTTTGATTATGATTTATATCAGAAATTTTCTTATATACTACATCATTATTTTTATCTATATTCAATAGTATGTCTGTCTGCATTTTGTTGACTTGTAAGAGTAGAAAGTCTTTTGTGACGGCGTCGTTTTCTTCCACAGGGCTCGCAACATTTTTAATTCTTTTGTTTTGGATATTAAAGTTCTTATCGCTATCCAAAATGGGGTCAAATATTTTCGAATCATTCTTTCTTATTATATTATTATAGTTCAGCTTAGAATTGTAATAGTGTCCGAACTTGTCGACAGACATTTTCAATATATATCCTTAACTCACAAAACTTTATATATATTATAATATTATATCAGCTTCCTGCAGTTCTTCGATAATAGAAACAATTTCATTGTTATGATTGTTATGACCAGCAGCTTGAGAGGCGATTAATAATCTGAGGCGGTCAACTAACTCATTCGGATCATTCCAATATACATAATTAGGTTTATTAGAATTTAATTTCATTAGACCACTTCCTGTTTTGTCATTTTTAAATAATTTGCTGATAATGTTAAAATATTTGTAGGCCCTTGTGCCTTTAATTTGTCCGTCTGATTTATAGTCTCTTTTGTGATCATTTGTCTCCATTAAAATCTTTTTGTAAATATCAAATTCTGTTTTATCATAATTTTTTGGAGTTTTATAAAACATTAACTGAACCAAACCTGGTGTTAGCAACCAATTTTGATTTCCTAGCATAATTTTATCATCACTCAACTTAATGTAGCTATTCCCAAATTTCCACTCACCATTCGAATCTTTGTGAGGACCATAAAGCGTTTCCAGTTAATTTTTTCGAGCTAAATGCGATAAATCGAGTTTATTATTGTATCGTTTGTAACATCAACGGGGGATTCAGTTTGATAGTAAATATCATCATCATCATCATCATCATCATTTTCATCAATCGTTTTGTATTCATCACTCGTAAAATCTTTCTTTGGGGTACTTGTCCCCAGTTTCATTGGTAATTTTCTAAACGATAAACTCGTCTCATTTTCTATTTAATTTTTTATTTCATTTTTAATTTCTTCTTTTTCATCTTTAGAAAATCTCTTTTCTTTAGAAGAATTATTTATAAATTCTTTCAGCGGGTTAGTTATGGGCTTAAATGTTTTTTGTAGTCTTTCATGAGTATTAGCTTCACCCATTTTTATGCTTCGAAATTTCTTCTTCAAAGCATTTCTTACATTGACCAGTTCCTCCAACACTTCAGTCATATCAGACCAGGAATAAATCAGAAACAGACCAGGAATAGATCAGAAACAGACCAGGAATAGATCAGCAACAGACCAGGAATAGATCAGAAACAGACCAGAAATAGATCAGCAACAGACCAGGAATAGATCCGAAACAGAACAGGAATAAATCAGAAACAGACCAGGAATAGATCAGAAACAGACCAGGAATAGATCAGCAACAGACCAGGAATAGATCAGAAACAGACCAGAAATAGATCGGCAACAGACCAGGAATAGATCAGAAACAGAACAGGAATAAATCAGAAACAGACCAGGAATAGATCAGAAACAGAGCAGGAATATATCAGAAACAGACCAGGAATAGATCAGAAACAGAGCAGGAATAGATCCGGAACAGACCTTAAAATGTAGCAAGCTTATTTGGAATCAGCTGAATTCATAAAAGGATGTAATTATTTAAATGTTTTTAATTTGTTAATTCTATCGATACAAGAGGTCAAACTTTACTAATATCATCATATTATTCGAACATCCTTATATTTCAATAAAAACATTAAATGTCTTTCTATATCGACCAGCATTTAAGTTATCATTTTACATATTGTTAAAAATCCATAGTTTTCTCTCCAACATTCTTGACATATTTTACGAAATTGTTCAAAGGACATATCCGTTCCAACATGATCACTATAGACGTGTTTCATATTCATTTCATCCTGCTTAAACATTATAATCATATTGGCATTATCTCGTATCAAATGTTAAGGTATTCGGGTATAAGTTTGACACAAGTAAAATGAATCGACATTTTTGTGACGACCCATACAAAAGTATGCACGTATATTATTTTGATTTTCACATGCAACGTCATCAAATATAATTATTGAGTTATTTTTAGCTTCATCTGGTGGAATAACACTTTCATTGTTAGAAAATGTAAAATAACCCATTCCTTTAATCGTTGATACGAGTTTATTTAAGTACTCATATTTAGGTTGAAATAATGATTTCGAATATAAATAGATGTTTTCGAATTTCAATCCATTAGGACTTTCAATCAAACTAATCATTACATTAGTCTTTCCACAGTTCGAAGGTCCCACTATAAGTGCTCTTATAGAATTTGGCAATAGAGAACTGTGTTTTCTTCTCATATCTGTACTTGTTGAGGAATCAACATTCCTAACAACTATATTTTTATGTTGTTTGGTCAACCGCATTTTAACAACTAAAACCAAAGTTTTAAATTACCCTTTTAATTAGTTTCCAGATTACATAAATAGGTCTAACCATATCATAGAATTATCAATCATATGCATTCTGTCACTGGGAGTGGATTAGTAGATAGAGTAATAAATTCTCTACCTTTTGAACTTCATTTACCGGGTTATGAATTTTGTGGACCAGGTACTAAGCTAGAAAAACGTTTAAAGAGGGGTGATAAGGGGATAAATCCGTTGGATGCTGCTTGCAGAGAGCACGATATTGCTTACTCTCAAAATAAGGAAATCAGTAAGCGACACCAAGCAGATAAAATACTTGTAAATCGAGCCTGGGAACGAGTTTTATCGAAAGACAGCAGTATTGGAGAAAAAACAAACTCATATTTTATAACTAACGCCATGAAGGCTAAAGTCAAACTCGGCATGGGTCTAAAGTCAAAAAATAAATTTGGAAAGACAATTTTTGGCACAGCAATACGAATGGCTACGGCAACTTTAAAGAAAGAAAAACCTAAAGATATAAACGACGCAATTGAAATTGCTCGTAAAGTTTTAAATAAATCGCTGAAAGGAAAAAAATCAAAAGTTGTTATACCTCGCATTATCAATGTACCAAAAGTTGGAGGGTTCTTACCATTAGTGCCAATACTAACTGCTTTAGGGACCTTAGGTGGTCTCTCATCTGGTGGAGCAGCTATTGTTAAAGCTATTAATGCTGCAAAAGATGCTAAGAAACAACTCGAAGAGGCTACTAGACATAATAAGAAAATGGAGGCTATAGCAATGGGAAAGGGTCTTTATCTTAAACCATATAAGAAGGGGTATGGTCTTGTATTCGATAAAATGTCAAAAAACTAATTAAGATGCTCCCCAAAAGACCACTTACTGATATCGATTTGATTAAGTTTACCACACATATTCCACACTTTAGAGGTATTTTTATGAGAGATTCACTCCCCAAACATCCTCGACGAATAGAATGTGGCATTGTTAATCTGGATTCTTCAATTGGAGCAGGCACTCATTGGGTAGCATACTACAAAAATAAAGATCATAAGGAGTACTTTGATAGTTTTGGAAATTTGCAGCCACCACTTGAATTAGTAGCATATTTGGGCTCAAATATAGTGTACAATTATAGAAGACATCAAAAATATAATTCATTTAATTGTGGTCACTTATGCCTGAAATTTTTGTATGAAATTATTAATAAATAAAAACGCATTTTTTTTTGTTTTCAATGTATTTTAATATTTTTTTTCTCGTTGTTTAATACAAATTTACAATTTCATCTCCAAAGCGGATATTTGCCACTTTCAGGAACAATATATTCATTTATATCAAATAACTCCAACTCTAATCGCAAGTGTTTATCGTCTACTGTAGGTAATTTGTTGATGAAGTAATTGCCAGATGATAAAAGATGATTAAATCTTTTTGGCAGAAAGATGACACAATTTTCTCCCTCAATCTGGATACTTTCCCCATATTTCGTTTGCATTTTAATTGCTTTCAATATTTTGTATAATTTAAGATCCTCCATATCTTTAATATGGAGAATTGGTTTGTTGTTGAGGTCATCAAATTTGTTTATTAATGATTTTGATACAGCGCTCATGGTTGTTGTTTCTTTGAAGACTTTGTTAAGAATAAAACTTTCACATGAATTAAATTTTAAATTAACTTCTTGTTATATATTAAAATTACTACAATAAATTGCATGGACTAATATGAAAAAAAGAATAAATTTGTTTTCTCTTTTTTTTTTTTTTTTCAAAGACGGATTAATTCTTCACTCTTTATTTCAAAATATTGTGAAATGTATCCTAAAGATACTACAATAAATTGCTCACTTTATTTTCTTAGTATTGTCAAATAGTTTAAATATTCACATTATAAATGCGGAGGGTACAATAATAATAATTTCTGGATTCAGACAGAAAGAACGACTCAGACGATTAAGATGTCAATGCGGGAACAAATTGTAGAATTCCTTAATGAATATAAGGAGTTTATATGTCTAGAAGATTTACACTTCCTTTTAAAGAACGCTGATTATTTCGAATTATATGAGAATAAAAGAATTCTTAATTCAGCGCATGGAGAGCATTTTGAGGATTGCATATGGTCTGACGACAGATGTACTGAAGGACCTGATACATGTAGTTGCATCATCTATAAATTTAGAGAAAATTCAGTCAACGATCTTATAAATCTCTATCATAAACATCTAAATTTTTTAGATTTTAATTTAAGAATTATTTCAAAAGAAAGTAAAATAAAACCAAATACATGTAAAACTAATTTTTGGTATTGTTTTTTATTATACACTCAACTAAACAAACAAACAAACAAAACACTAACAGATTCCAATTACCGCTTTATTACGAGAAAACAAAACCGAACAAAACAAACAAACAGATTCAAATTTCATTAAAACACAAAATTTGTAGATTAATGAAAATGTCACATTAATAAATAATTAATTTATGACCTACTTGTACATTTATATGTAGAATGTATATACCAAACACACAAAAAAATAAAAACAAAAATAGAACATAAACACAAGAAAGAATAAATAGAAATTTCCTATTAATACAAAAAAAAAAAAAAAAAAACACATACATATGTAGATCAATGACTTTAACATTACAAGCAAATTTCCTCTTAATACAAAAACAAATATGTAGATCAATGAAAGAAAGTAAAATAAAACCAAATACATGTAAAACAAATTTTTAGTATTGTTTTTTATTATACTCAACTAAACAAACAAACAAACAAAACACTAACAGATTCCAATTACCGCTTTATTACGAGAAAACAAAACCGAACAAAACTAACCGACGGCAACACTCATAATTTCAAAAAAGATCCTTGTCACTTAACACTTCAACCACCACTTTTACATTACAAGCAAACAACCGACAGCAACACTAACAACAAACAATAGAAAAAAAAAACACACAAGTAAAAAAGGGCTAAATTCGGCTGTGCCGAATCTTTGAATACCCTCCACCATACGGGCTGAAGATGATATACGTATATACTTAATTTTGCATGAACTGTAATATGAATATGTTTTGTCAATTTATGTAATTTAAATACCAAACTGCTTGGGAGGATGTTCAATAATCTGGGTAAAAATTGACAGACAGACAGACGGACAGACAGACATCGCTAAATCGACTTAAAATTGCATAAGGTTCACGAATATATATACTTTATGGGGTCTTAAACTTATTTTTCGACATGTTACAAACGGAATGACAAACTGATATATACCCTCACCATATATGGTGGAGGGTATAACAAGAGATAAAAAGAATTAACCGACGGCCACACTAACCACATAATTTCAAAAAGACCAAAAACAAATATGTAGATCAATGACTTTCACTTGATCATAAAAATTTTGTATTACAACCCTTTTATATTATAAGCATACAACCGACGGCCACACTAGAAGACAATTAAATCAATATGAGTCAACATCAAAAATGAAGGCAATTAAATCAAGTTCACTCCCCATAGAAATGAAGGGTAATTAAATCAAGTTCACACCCCATAGAAATGAAGGGTAATTAAATCAACTTGACTCCCCATAGAAAAACCCATTAACTCAAGTTGAGTCCCCATAGAAATGAAGGGTAATTAAATCAACTTGAGTCCCCATAGAAAAACCCATTAACTCATTCTGGTACCCCAATCTTCTACCACTGGCAAACATAAGCCACAAACAACACACACATACCTTTTCCACTCAGCAACAGCGTAATAGGGGGTGAAACGGAGTTTAGTTTTCTGGTCAAATTTTCCTCCTCTGCGGAAAATTTGTTTGCTCCGAACACCAGAGTCCTTCTGGCAAAATCAGGCCTTTCTTCCATATAAAATACAAGCGTCTTCGGATGGTCCATTGTTGATTTTTTTTAACTAAAATTTAAAATTTTAATAAACTATAAATATTTGTATTATTTTGTACTTACTTTTTGTTATCCATTGCTTTTTTACTTCATTTTGCTTTTAAAAATATCTCGACAAAAAATAGCAAGTGACTGATTTTGACATTTGCGTTCGAGCTGTTCGAAATAGAGAAACCAAATTTTGTATGAAAACAGTTACGTTTTCATTCGACTTGTCGTTCGAGTCATCGTTCGCATAGAAATAGAGTTAGAGAAACCCAAATCAGTTTTCTTTCGACTAGAAAGCGAACGAACGTGTTCTTTCGAAATAGAGGAACAGGCTATTAAATTATTTGTTTCGACATTAACCGAAATGGAGGCGGTTAATCGATTAACCGAATTGAAAAGAATAGTTCTATATCTTGCAAAATTTAGATACACACATATATCAAAATAAAAATATGTGTAGGTTGCTTTGAGCTGTGTTTGTTTACTTTTATGAACGAGATTTTTATTCAGTGTGTGTATTTTTCTGAACCCTGATATTAAGCCATCGAAATATATGCTTATTAGTCGTGTAGTGATCACCAGGGTAGCGACTTGCATGCACTAAAAATCGTTAATATGCGCTTAAAGTATGCAATAAGAATTTAAAAATGTGCACTAAAATATGCAATTAAAAGAAAATTTGCGCTAAAAATATGCTCTACAAATGCAAAAATATCTACTAAAAATAATAAAAAGAATTTAGCCGATTTGTATACATAAATCATATTTCTCGAGTAATGAGTGTGTTTGCTTAAAAATAATCCAATTTAATTGTCTAAGTGCATGGCAACAGGATGCTTCTTCTTTCAGAAAGTGCTACATCAATGCTTACATTTAGAGTATTCAAAAACCGAAACCGAAAACCGGTCAACCAGTTTCTTTATTTTTAAAAACCGATCGGTTTCGAATATTTTGTAAATTCGAAGAAAACCGAAAGCCGGTCGTTTTTGTTCGGTTAACCGGTTTTTTTAATTATATCACCAACTGGGTTACTTGGTCTCTTTTATTTTTTCCGAACACTTATAATCGTTTGTTTGGTTATGAAGACTTAGATGTAAGTCTGATAGATTCCGATGAAGACTTAACTTTGGATATTCCAAATTCAAATTTTTTAATTTCTGATCTAAATAACACAATAAACAGTATTCAAAATCCTAAAAAAGAGACTGTACAAAATCATTCATTATTTGATGATTTCATATATTTTGATAAATGCGACCAAAGAACTGAAAAGTTGGAAAATTTATATAATTGTCTTTTGACTATTTGTCCAACATCTACTATTAGTAAAAGAGTATTTTCCACTTCTAGCTTTATCCAAAGCAAACAAAAAATCGTCTTAAAACGAAACATTTAAATTGCATATTATTTCTAAAATATTATTTTAGATCTGAAAAATAGATTTTCCTTTTACATATTTAAAATGTAATATTAAAAAAACTTATTTAATCAGGCTCAAGATCATAATTTTTTAATGTTACTAACGAATAGTAAACACTAATTTATTTTATTAAATGGAAAAAATTGTAAGGATCAGCGCTAGAGGGAGTGCACACTTTCGACCCGAGTTCGGTTCGTTAGTAACATTAAAAAATTATGATCTTGAGCCTGATAAAATTAGAAATATATAAATAAAACAGATAGATCAAAAAATATACAAAATTTACACTTAAAAAAACTTATTTAATGCCAAACGTTTAAATTACTAACGTACCTAATTTTACCCAATTTACAAACTTAATGATCTGTATTCATTTGATATGAATATAGTTTTCTAATATTCATTTTAAAGATATATAAAAAAAAAAAAAATATCAATATATAATTAAAACAGATCAAATAATATACAAAATTTACATATAAAAACATAGGGCACGATGTAATTTATAATCTAATATAACAAACAACACTTAAATATGTTGTGACGTGAAAAAAAAAAAAAAATTAGTATGCCAGATTCCCGATTCGTTCCCAGAAATGGAAACATTAACAATTGGAATGGCAACCCTGTCAATTTGTGCTTCGAGAATCGAGGATGATTGCCAAAGGGTATTCTATAAATAGATGGAAAAAGCTCATTTGTACGGGTAATCATTCACTAATGAAAAAAAAATTTAATTTCACATAGTCATTTTCCTTAGAGTGTGTGATATAAATGCCTGTTCAAAACCATGAGTTATTTGTGTTGGGTGGTTCAGAAGGAGGCTGAAGATGACCTGGTCGTTCGGGTCGAAAATGTGCACTCCCTCTAGCGCTGATCCTTACAATTTTTTCCATTTAATAAAATAAATTAGTGTTTTCTATTCGTTAGTAACATTAAAAATTATGATCTTGAGCCTGATAAAAAAAAAATTATAAATATAATATAAAAACAGATAGATCAAATAATATACAAAATTTACATATATTAAAAAACATTAAAACCAATAAATAAAATGTTGAAATGAAATACAATTAAAATATATAATAAAATATATTTTTTTTCAAAGAATGTATTTGTTTTTAGGAAATATTTTCTTATTTTTAGGGAGTTAAGTCCTGGTTTTTAGTTAAAAGAATTATCTAATGAACTTAAATAAAATAAAATTTTTCTTAAAAAAAGGAAACATTTCCTAACTAACAGTACAATTTTAGATAATGTATGAACTAATTAGGAGAAAATTTTACTGTTTTCTAATAAACATTTACTTCTCAGTAGTAAGATTTTTCTATAATTTAGAAATTTTGACCAAATTTTAAGTAAAATTTGTTTATTAATTTCAAGGAAAATTTTATTAAATATTTTTAAAAAGTGACTGGTGCCGTTTTCATTTAATTTTTTCCTCTAAATAAGTTAATTTTTCTAAATTCTAGTTCATTTTTTTGAGTTTACTCTGTTTTTTTTAATACGAAGATACAATAGAATACTTAGCACACCATATGAACTTCTTTAAGGGATTTGGTGGGTTTCGAACGCTAAAATAAAGATTATTTTTATTCAAGTAATTTAGCATATCAAAGATATATGTATATTAAACAAGTGCTATTTGAAATTTTTATTAAAACATTTAAAAAATAAAGCCATTGGGACCTTACTTTCCTTGACCTCTCGAAAAAAAGTTCTCTCGGTATAGCCAAGATAAGTCATGGCTTGTTCATCAGAAATTAAAAAACCACGTATTACCTCATAAAATTAGGTTGTGATAAAAAATCCTTCGTTCAAGCACTAGATATTAAGCCTTATTACGGTTGTCGTAGTCAAATTCGACAGTAAATCGAATTTGCTGAAAAGTCGTTAAAAACACAACTTTAAAAAAATTTTACCACAATCAAATTTTAACAATCGAATTACAAAAAATAAATAATCGGAATTTAATTTCTTTATAATTTTCAATTTACGCAAAATCATTTTGCATGTAGTCGAAATTTTCGACTACAATATATTGTATAACGACAATATATTGTTCGTTATACCGGTTTAACATTTTGCATTTCGAGTAGTTAAAACATAAACAAGAAAGTGGCAATTTTATTTAACAGGTAAAAATATGCAATATAAATTTTTCATTGTATTTTGTTTATTACTCAAAAACTTAGTTGTATATTTATTTTTACTCATTTCTGATGCTCAATCTCTCTTAACAAAAAACATGGCTTACGATCTTAGACAATACTTACCTGTGCGGTAGTATATTTAGTAGTAAACCCATCGTCTTAGGAGTAAAAACAAAAATTAAGATCGTTTGTCATGAATAATTTGTGAAAACGCATAGATACGAACAACAAAAACCGGTTTTACTTAAACATTTTTTAAGTTTTTATTTGGTTTTTTTTTTAATTTAAAAGAGCAGTGATTAAATAGTTTTAAAGAATTGTCTGTAATTTATTTAAATAAAAACAATAAAAAATACCAACAGAAACAAATAAAGAAATTCAAAATGCCCTGCTCCGCTGTTACGCTTTCTATAGCTACAATATCCGCCATTATTGCAACTGCTTTATTAGCAATTGCATTTTCTACAGATAACTGGTTGCATTATGAAGTGAAAAGAAATAATATACAGGTGTGTACACCTCTTCCCCCTTCAATTTATGCATTTCTACTACATACATACGACATATAGTTGTGTACATTTCAATACAAAAAATGTACTAATAATAAAATATATATCATATGTATAACAATAAATTCCATCAAATATTTCATAATTTTATAAACGATTAGTATTAAATTTTAATAACGATTTCTTAAAAAAATTTTTACCAAAAAAAAAACAAACTTTCTATAAATTTAGTAGTGCCACCATTTAATAACTTTTTCTCTAAATTATACTAGGTATTTATTAGTAGTGTAGTTTGAATACATGTATATGTATAGTTGGGTAGGTCTGTTGAGTACGTGTGAGTTTCATTGGAATGCGATTTGAAACAAAAATCAGAAATAACTATAGCTTCAACGCAAAGAGAAAAACAACAAAATATAAAATAAATCAAGTCTTCAGATATAAGAACCAGCCTTTATAAATAATAAGAAATGAGCAAATAAATTTTTTAAACAGTACTTTTATATAAAAAATTTTGTTTCTACAATTCTATCTGTAATTATCAGGGTAGCGACTTTCATGCACTAAAAAATCGATATATGTTTAAAGTATGCATTAAAAAAGGGCAGAAACATGCTCTAAAAATATGCAGTTATAAGAAAATATGCACCAGAAGCCAAAAAATGCAATATAAATCCAAAAATATGAACTAAAAATTAAAAATGCACTTAAAATTTTCCGATTTTTACAATACAATAGGGCAGCGGTTCCCACTAACTTTTTCTTAACGGAACCTTTGACGAATTTATACTGGCTGACGGACCCCCAAATTTTTCGAATTTAAGATATTTACCGGATAAAAATTTTTGATAGAATTTTTCAATTCAGTTAGAAGCTTTTCTATGCAAAAGCTTCCAAGAATATGTGATTTTTTAATAGGAAAAATTCTTAAACATACTTATACTGTGCTGTTTTTTAGAAAAAAATAATGTGTATTCAATTAAGAAAAAAATTGCTGGAGTACGAAAAGTCCTAAGAATTGGAATACCCCATATACATTTACTTGACTTTTTATCAGAGTGGAAAAAGCTCATATTGTACGGGTAATCATACAATAACTATGAAAAAAGGATATCGCATAGTCATATTCATTAGGGTGTGTGATATATAAGCCTGTTCAAAAGGAGCTGAAGTTGACCTGGCCGCTCGGGTCGAAAGTGCCTCTAGCGCTGATCCTCACAAGTTTTTCCATTTAAAAAATTAGTGTTGACTATTCGTTAGTAAGATTTAATTATGTTCTCTAGCCTCATAACATTTAAAAAAATGTATATTAAAATATATATATTAAATATATAAATAAATGTATATTAATATATATATATATGTATATATATATATATATATATATATATATATATATATATATATATATATATATATATATATATATATATATATGTGTGTGCACAACACATGTTGTGGGGACGGTTTTTCGTTCCACAAGTTACTATGAAGACATTTTATTACTTTGGGGACTGTTGCTTAAACTTTTCGTTATTCTACTGTTTACACTGAAGACATTTTACTGGATACAAGCGCATATTATAGGGACTTTTTGGCTGTATATACAGATGTCTTCAAAGTATGCGCACTGAATATATAAATTTTATAATAATCTTTAAATATAGTAAAAATTCGAAAATATCCAATATTTTTTAAAAATTTATAAATTAAAAAAAATTCGATTAATTTTAAAAAAAATCGATAAATTATGATAAAATCGATATATAATTAAAATAAAAAAAATTTTAATTTTCCTTAAAATTTTAAAGATAAACACATACATACATACATATGCAAAAAAATCTTACCATCATGTAAATAATACTTTCAGTATAGCACTATTTGTAAATTAGTTTTAATGCCGATATTAGGTAAATAAGCTTAGAAAAATAAATATTTGATTACAAAATTACTGTATTAAAAATGTTAGCGCCTTTAAAGTCGATTATAGTGATGTTTTTAACTAACGTGCAAAAAAAGAAAAAATGCTTCCACAATTTCGGTTCCGTGGCTAATGCAGTAAAATCACTTTCATTATCGCGTGGAAAAATAGTCAACGCAATTAAATATTATAAAAAATATAAAACTTTCAATAATTTTCCAAGAAAAAACACAAAAAACGTCTTCTTCCGCAGATAGGTTAATGACCAGAATGAGTAAAAATTACTCTTTCTTAACTTTTTTGCTGCTCCTACACACATAAATATATTAAATATGAGTTTCGATGGCGATATGTATCTTGACTTTTCTAAAATGATGTGGCCCTTGGTGTTAAATACGTGCCCACCCCTTCAATAGACTATAAAATGTTATGTGTAAAATTTAAGGCGATCGGATTTTATCATCAGGGTCTACGAGCATGTGAAATCTGACCATTTTGTAGAAATAGTTTAATTAAAAAAAATTATAAATTTAATAAAACAGATCTTATTATTGTATTGTATTAAAAAACAGAGTTGTTAACATTTTTCTATCCCTTTAACGATAATTTTCTGTTGGGTCTCCTCTTTATTAGCACACTTAAACATATCACATTAAACATTCGCTCACAGCTTAAGGCTTGTCAAATTTTGTCACGCAAAACTCAGGCATGTCGTGTAGTCCAGTTGAAACATTGTCAGATGCAAAATACATATGTATGTCAGACAACATTTTTTCAATTAGAACAGTTTCTACGACTGACAAAAACTTAAATGGAGGATGAAGATAAGCTTTTTAAAAACATATTTTATAAAAAAATATTTTTTAATAGTTTGCAGTTTGATTGGCCAAGAGAAGCCGTAATGCAGTTAATTGAGATGTAGCAAAATTATGAGTGAGTTCGATCATTTTGCTGCTTTTAATTTATCATTTCTTTTTATTTTTTTTTCTTATTTTAATTTTTGCAAGAAATATTTTTTCGTAAATCAGCTGTTATTGTTGGCAAATAGAGCTGGTTCCAGCCAAACGTTTTCTGGTAAGTGTGGACGCAAAAATTATAAAACCTCTGTAAAACACCAATTTTGACAGACAGTCTGTTTTACACATGGTACGAAAATTTGACAAGTCAGATGACAAAAACATGCCGTGTATTGGGCCTTTATTTGATGCAGTTAAGTATGGGTACGTTCGTAAATGCAAAAAAATTGTGCATCACTGCGGCAGTTATGCCAACTTTTATTGCTGATGCGTGATCATCTCTTGCAGATGCTTTGCTCAACAACTGCACAGTTTGCTTTTTAGAACGTTTTGCAAAAGATTAAAAAACATGTTCACTACAATGACATTAACAAATATTATTGAAAATCTTGATTGTAAAATGCTAAATTTTTGTTAACTTACAATAAAAAAAGAATTAAAAGAAATATAAAATTAAAAATCAATTAAAGCGAAAAAGAAGATGATTTCGCACTATTGCATCAGAAACTTAAATGATGACACAGTTGCAAAAAACGTTTGACGTAAATCAGTGCTGCCAAGTGATGCTTTTTTGAACGTTTTACTTTTATTATGCTGCAGTGATGCGCAACTACTGCATTAACGAACGTACCCTATTTTTTAAAAACCTTCATATATTTAAAAATTGTTGTTCTATAATTAAAAACAAAGTACGTAGTTTTGTTTAAAGCAGGGTTTTATTTATATATAAAAAAATAAATAAAAAATGTGCTTTGAGTTCTCAAGAATCTAAAAAATACAAAAAAAGATACACAATTAAGGCCACAGCTTAAATGATGCAGTTTTAAAAAAATATTACATAAAAAACAATTTACTTTAAATGTTAATTTTTTTTATTTGATTAATATTTCGTGGGATATCCATTTTTGTATATAACCGCTTAAAGCCTTTTTGGCTTTGTTTGTATAATATGGGTCTATTTTATCCCACTATTTTTGCAACGACTTTTTTAAGTCAGATTTGTTATAAATATTGTGTTTTTTTTAATGTTTGTCTTCAGTACTGACCATACATTATCAATTAAATTTATGTCAGGCGATTGTGGCGAAGTTCGTACTAATGCTGACTTGTGCTTAGGGTCGTTGGCTTATAAAAGCGAAAGTCGTCCTCAATTTGCAATTATGACGCACTTTGTATTAGATTTTCTTGGAGAGGTTCCAAATACATGGCTTTATCTATATTCCCTTTAATAAAGACCAAGTTACTTACTCCATTTGAAGGCATACATCCCCACCACACTCAAAATATTTTTTAAACTTAGAAAAATGTTCGTAAAAAGAATAAAAATTCCTATGTTTGAGTAAAAATTAAATAGTCTATATACTCAGAAATAGTTCATATCTATTCAAAGTAATATTTATTGATTTTAGGGGGAAAAATAAGTATATTATAAAAATTGTATCTGCTTTTAAGAAAAACATCTCAGTTTTAAGAAACTTGGATACTAAAATATAACAAAACTAAGTTTAGTTCGAAAAAATTAGAACATAATTTACTTTTATTTAGTTCAAAAAATGGTTCTAACTTAAAATGAGAAAGTACTTGAACTTAATGTGTGTTTATTTTTTTTTTTGCGAGTAGTAAAATTAACTTAATTTTAAAAGCCATTTCTAAATTCAGTTTTAAAGTCTACTCCTTTCTATTTTTAAGAAATGTTTTCTAATAATTAGTTCAGACAATTAAAAACAAAAAGTCATAAATTTTTTCCTATGTAGTAATAAAAATTTATCTGGTTTTAGAAACTGATGGACTATTTCTAGGGAAAATTTTAATGCAACTAAGTTCAGATAAATTTTAAAAATTTAAATAAAATGTTATTTTTTTTTAAGTAAAAGTTTCTAATTTTTGGGAAATAATAAACTTAGGCATTTTCGCACTTTCGGAGGACTTCCGCTTTGTGCGGCCACTGCTTTTAACAAGCTTTTTACATTTTTGTCTTTAAATTAAATTTAATTATACTAAACTCATGTATTTAAAATATAAATTAAACTTCATTAGCAAAAAAGGTAAACAAATTAAAAAAATGTACTGCAGGGTATCCTGAAATGTTATCAATTGTGACAAAGTCAGATCCTTTACATAGTTAATTAATGGTTCTCCTTGGGAGAACTACAAAAAGGGATGACCTAAGTGACATACGGCATCTTAAAGTAACTAATTTAAGGAAATTGTTGCAAAAATACAAAATATCACAGTTACATTTCTTGTTATTATTGGAAAATGGAAAAATGTCATAAGTTTATTTTAAGGCATTTTTAGATTGATTTTTAATTGACATATACAAATTTCCACTTTTTATTATTAAGTGAAAAAAATAGTTTTAGTAAAGGCGCAACGTCAATTACAGGAAAGCCATTATGCCGTAATGTATAAAATTTGCTTGCGATATTTTGTATTGTAGTCAACAAACAAAATTATTACATAAAATCGCAAATTCGAAATTTTTACCTTTTGCTAACAAAATTTGAATATTTATTTTAAGCTACTTTAAGTTCAATTTTTAAGACTGTCAAGATAGCAGATGACCACGTCAGCTATTTTTGACTCAGGAACCAAAAATGACAATCATGCATGATTTCTTTTTAAGCGATACTTTAATTTGTTTCCTTAGAAAAATTAACTTGTATGTATGTATGTGTTTATCTTTAAAATTTTAAGGAAAATTAAAATTTTTTTATTAAAATTTTTTTTATTAAAATTTTCTTGCTAAAATTTATATTAAAGTTCGTCCGGTAAAATTATATATCGATTTTATCATAATTTATCGATTTTTTTATAATTAATCGAATTTTTTTTAATTTTTAAAAAATATTGGATATTTTCGAATTTTTACTATATTTAAGGATTTTTATAAAATACAGCCAAAAAGTCCCTATATTATGCGCTTGTATCCAGTAAAATGTCTTCAGTGTAAACAGTAGAATAACGAAAAGTTTAAGCAACAAAAAAGAAAAAATGCTTCCACAATTTCGGTTCCATGGCTAATGCAGTAAAATCACTTTCATTATCGCATGGAAAAATAATCAACGCATTTAAATATTATAAAAAATATAAAACTTTCAATAATTTTCCAAGAAAAAACACAAAAAACGTCTTCTTCCGCAGATAGGTTAATGACCAGAATGAGTAAAAATTACTCTTTCTTAACTTCTACGCAAATAAAGTCTAGCATGGAGTCAGAATACAATGTTAAAATACATATCTGGAACTGTAAGAAGGCGCTTGGTCAAAAATAGTTTATATTGTCGCATAGCAAGACGAAAGCAGAATGTCAAAAAAAAAAAATATTAAGCAGGGTCTATAGTTTGCAAAAGAGTATCTCCACTGTGACCAAAATTTTGTGAAATTGTTTGTCTGGAGCGATGAATAACTTTCATATGAAGATTTATACCCTTTTTACAAATTTTATATAAATTTTCTTTAAATTTCAGTTCTTTTCTAAGAAAAACAATGATCGTTTATTAGATTGTGCGCATTCTTTTTATACCCTCCACCATATATGGTATATATCAGTTTGTCATTCCGTTTGTAACATTTCGAAATATAGGACTAAGACACCATAAAGTATATATATTCGTGATCCTTGTGCAATTTTAGGACGATTAAGCGATGTCCGTCTGTCTGTTGAAACGGCGAAGACGCAAGCGAGCGTGCTCATTTTTACCTAAGTTAAATGACATCCCTTCGAGAAGTTTGGTATTGAAAATGAGCAAAATCGGTACAGCGGTTAAAAAGTTATGATTGAAAATAAGAAGGTACCTCTAAATTTTCCATTCAAATTGGTGTATTTTAGTACAATTTCTTAGTTCATTTTTTGTCGCGAGTAGTAAAATTAACTAAATTTTAGAAAGCCATTTAAGTCCACTTTCTAATTTTTAAGAATTGTTTTCTGAAAATTAGTTTAGATGATTAAAACAAAAGGTAATAAATTTTTTTTATGTAATAATAAAAATTTATTTGATTTTAGATACTGATGAATTGTTTCTAGGGAACATTTTCAAGCAACTTAGTTCAGATATTTTTGAAAATTTTAATAAAATATTTTTTTTCAAGTAAAAGTTTTCTAATTTTTGAGAAATAATAACCTTAGGTATAGGATTTTTTCCTAAAAATTTCTTCAGATAAATTAAAAAAACTTGAGTAAATTTTTCTTTATTCGAGGAAAAATTTAGTTTTTGTAGGAAAACGTTTAACTTATTTTCAAAATTTTTTCAAAAAAAAAAAAATAATTAAAAACAAACAAGTTAATTTTCCTAATTTTAAAGAAAAATTTTATTAAAGGAAACAAATTAAAGTATCACTTAAAAAGAAATCGTGCATGATTCTAATTTTTGGTTTCTGAGTCAAAAATAGCTGACGTGGTCATCTGCTATCTTGACAGTCTTAAAAATTTAACTTAAAGTAGTTTAAAATAAATATTCAAATTTTGTATTTGCGATTTTATGTAATAATTTTGTTTGTTGACTACAATACAAAATATCGCAAGCAAATTTTATACATTACGGCATAATGGCTTTCCTGTAATTGACGTTGCGCCTTCACTAAAACTATTTTTTTCACTTAATAATAAAAAGTGGAAATTTGTATATGTCAATTAAAAATCAAGCTAAAAATGCCATAAAATAAACTTATGACATTTTTCCATTTTCCAATAATAACAAGAAATGTAACTGTGATATTTTGTATTTTTGCAACAATTTCCTTAAATTAGTTACTTTAAGAAGACAAAGGACCCCGTGTTCCTTGGCCATAGATGCCGTATGTCACTTAGGTCACTGTACTTCTCCCAAGGAGAACCATTAATTAACTATGTAAAGGATCTGACTTTGTCACAATTTATAACATTTCAGGATACCCTGCAGTACATTTTTTTAATTTGCTTACCTTTTTTGCTAATAAAGTTTAATTTATATTTTAAATACATGAGTTTAGTATAATTAAATTTAATTTAAAGACAAAAATGTAAAAAGCTTGTTAAAAGCAGTGGCCGCACAAAGCGGAAGTCCTCCGAAAGTGCGAAAATGCCTAAGTTTATTATTTCCCAAAAATAAGAAAACTTTTACTTAAAAAAAAATAACATTTTATTTAAATTTTTAAAATTTATCTGAACTTAGTTGCATTAAAATTTTCCCTAGAAATAGTCCATCAGTTTCTAAAACCAGATAAATTTTTATTACTACATAGGAAAAAATTTATGACTTTTTGTTTTTAATTGTCTGAACTAATTATTAGAAAACATTTCTTAAAAATTAGAAAGGAGTAGACTTTAAAACTGAATTTAGAAATGGCTTTTTAAAATTAAGTTAATTTTACTACTCGCAAAAAAAATAAACACACATTAAGTTCAAGTACTTTCTCATTTTAAGTTAGAAACATTTTTGAACTAAATAAAAGTTAATAATGTTCTAATTTTTTTCGAACTAAACTTAGTTTTGTTATATTTTAGTATCCAAGTTTCTTAAAACTAAGATGTTTTCTTAAAAGCAGATAAAATTTTATATAATATACTTGTTTTTCCCCTAAAATCAATAAATATTACTTTGAATAGATATGAACTATTTCCAAGTATATAAACTATTTAATTTTTACTCAAACATAGGTATTTTTATTCTTTTTACGAACATTTTTCTAAGTTTAAATAATATTTTGAGTGTGGTGGGGATGTATGCCTTCAAATGGAGTAGGTAACTTGGTCTTTATCAAAGGGAATATAGATAAAGCCATGTATTTGGAACCTCTTCAAGAAAATCAAATACAAAGTGTGTCATAATTGCAAATTGAGGACGACTTTCGCTTTTATAAGCCAACGACCCTAAGCACAAGTCAGCATTAGTACGAACTTAGCTGATAGAAAAAGCCCGCACACAGTTCAAACTCCGACACAATCACCTGACATAAATTTAATTGATAATTTATGGTCAGTACTGAAGACAAACATTAAAAAACACGATATTTATAACAAATCTGACTTAAAAACGTCGTTGCAAAAAGAGTGGGATAAAACAGACCCATATTATACAAACAAAGCTAGTTGACTCTAAGCCAAAAAGGCTTTAAGCGGTTATATACAAAAATGAATATCCCACCAAATATTAATCAAATAAAAAAAATTAACAATTAAAATAAATTGTTTTTTATTTAATATTTTTTTAAAACTGCATCATTTAAGCTGTGGCCTTATTTGTGTATCTTTTTTTGTATTTTTTAGATTCTTGAGAACTCAAAGCACATTTTTTATTTATTTTTTATATATAAATAAAACCCTATTTTAAACAAAACTACGTACTTTGTTTTTAATTATAGAACAACAATTTTTAAATATATGAAGGTTTTTAAAAAATACTTAACTGCATCAAATAAAGGCCCCAATACACGGCATGTTTTTGTCATCTGACTTGTCACATTTTCGTACCATGTGTAAAACAGACTGTCTGTCAAAATTGGTGTTTTACAGAGGTTTTATAATTTTTGCGTCCACACTTACCAGAAAACGTTTGGCTGGCACCAGCTCTATTTACCAACAATAACAGCTGATTTACGAAAAAAATATTTCTTGCAAAAATTAAAATAAGAAAAAAATAAAAAGAAATGATAAATTAAAAGCAGCAAAATGATTGAACACACTCATAATTTTGCTACATCTCAATTAACTGCATTACGGCTTCTCTTGGCCAATCAAACCGCAAACTATTAAAAAATATTTTTTTATAAAATATGGTATTAAAAAGCTTATCTTCATCCTCCATTTAAGTTTTTGTCAGTCGTAGAAACTGTTCTAATTGAAAAAATGTTGTCTGACATACATATGTATTTTTCATCTGACAATGTTTCAACTGGACTACACGACATGCCTGATTTTTGCGTGACAAAATTTGACAAGCCTTAAGCTGTGAGCGAATGTTTAATGTGATATGTTTAAGTGTGCTAATAAAGAGGAAACCCAACAGAAAATTATCGTTAAAGGGATAGAAAAATGTTAACAACTCTGTTTTTTAATACAATACAATATTTTGATCTGTTTTATCAAATTTATAATTTTTTTTAATTAAACTATTTCTACAAAATGGTCAGATTTCACATGCTCGTCGACCCTGATGATAAAATCCGATCGCCTTAAATTTTGCACATAACATTTTATAGTCTATTGCAGGGGTGGGCACGTATTTAACACCAAGGGCCACATCATTTTAGAAAAGTCAAGATGCATATCGCCATCGAAACTGCAATGAATGCTGACTTACTTTTTTTAATGTTTGTATAAACTCATATTTTATATATTTATGTGTGTAGGAGCAGCAAAAAATGCTATTTCCCTGTCATAACTAGAAATTTTTAATAAAACTATAATTTTCGTCAAATCTAGCGAAACACTTAAGTACAGATTTTTAATAACAATTTACTGTTTGTTTTGACACATTCAGCATTAAAAAATATGATTTATGTCCGATTACTTAATATCCCGTTAAGTTAAATTTTACAACGAAAAATGCGTGAAATGGAATTGGCTTAGGAATTAAGAATAGTGACTACTAGAACTTTAATGACCTCGAATCGTAATTTAAATTCTCAGAATTAATAGCTTTCTTATTAACATAAATCCAGCAAAAACATGGTATCAAATACTTACAGCCTATTTACTGGCTTAATTACTTTTGCTCGCAATGTCAAAAATGTAATGCGTACTCATTATTTTTTGGCTGTTCGTAAGCAAGAGGGTAATGACCACCCATTACTTTGTGTTTTTTATAACTGAAAATGTAATGACCACTCATTGCTTTTGGGACATCGCGTAAGTAGTTGAAAATGTATGCCTGGGAAATATGTATGTATGTATGTATGCTGGGAAATATCACTTTTTACTACAAAAATAATAGTGTTGCATATTAAATTTGCCTGAAAACAAATTGTACTAAATTTTCAATAAAATTTATTATCGTGAAAAACAATTTTTTATAACAGTTTTTCCACGTGAAACTAGAACAACTTAGTGTTGGCCCAGAATAACAACGTGATGTATTTTCCATACAAATTGACAATTAAAATGCACCGAGCGTAGCTGTTGTTAAATTTTATTTTCAAAACGTTTTTTTATTCTCTTGTTTTTTGTTCTAATTCTGTCAACAGAGTTCCCCCATTTTAGAAGTTTTTTGTAAACACAAAAAAAAAGGATTAGTAAAATTAGCATACGATATTCTATGGCTCTTATGTTCTCTTTGTATACTCGCGAATGAATAACGTACTATAAACCATCTTAGTATGTTCGTTTCTAAATTTTTGTTAAAAAAAATATTTCTTTTTATTGTTTTTATAAAATTAAAATGTAAAAATCAAAAAAAGGGAAGGAGGCACTGGAAAGTCAAGAGTCTCTACGGTATTCTCTACACTAAAATAAATATGACAGTTTGTGTAGTCACCGTCGTAGGTCGTTATTTTGAGCGTGTTTTTTCTTACAGCATGTCGTCTTCTTATTCTGGGCCGACATTTACTATGCTTTAGAGATAACTATAGTTATATTTTGTTAGGCGGTCTTCTTGTTTTAAGCATTTTAATACAATTTTGGTAAATTTTAAAGTACAAATGTTTGTTAAAATAAATTTTAAGCAGCCAGAAGAAAAATTGAGTCAACTTGTTCTAAAAAATGAGAAAGTTTTTGTTTTTTAAATTGTTGATTTACATAATGATTAGCGATGCGAACTTTCTTAGAGGTTTTGGAAGTATTTAAGTGCTGATTGATTAATTAAAACCTAAACTTTTTCAATAGAAAACTTTGAGTGCATTAACATTCAGTTTATATTTTCAGTAAAAAATAGTAAACTTAGAAAGAACGAAATAATTGTCAAAATTAAACACATCTGCATTAAAAAGTTTCAAATTTCACGCCAAAAAAACTAGTAAAAATATTAAAAACTAGTAGTTGTTTGTTTACAAAGAGGATTAATATTATAAAAAATAAATTTTGAATCTTAAAATTTTTTAATAAAATATAATAGGAAAAATTTGAAAAAAATTTAAAAATCTAATGAAAAGATGAAATTAAAATTTCTTCGAAGGCCGAACTTGCCCACCGTTGGTCTATTGCAACTGATCCCGTCTATCGTCGAATTCGAAATCTAATGTTTTTTTTTTTATCTCTTGCTCTACCTTGCAATTACAATTATTAAATTTCTTTTAAAAAATATTCCCTATAGGCATTTGCCGCTAAACACTCGGATGCTGAAACATTATTAAGTAATTTGAACAATAAATATTACTATTATACAAGAACAAGAGGTCTGTTTAGAATATGTTATCCTAAGGAAAGACCACCAACTAGTGCAGGTAAGCAATATCAAACATAACAACTATCAATGCTTGTAATATGTAATTTTACATTTTAGTGCCAACATATTTGTCGCCAATTGAAACACACTGTTCAAATATTGATTATTTTCCTCAAAAGGATGACGATAAAATGTTCAGTGAAGATTCCACTTCAAGATTACATTTAGCACGATCCTGTGTAGCAATGTTTATATTAAGGTAAAGCCTTTTTTACAATGATACAAATTAATTTGAAATGGCATTAGATCTTACTATTTAGTTTTAGTTTTTATTTGGCAATACTCAATCAAAAGTTGGTTTTTTTGAAAATTCTTCAAATGATTTTAAAAATTTTAATATTTTCGTGAAGAAATTGAAACCGAAAGGATCTGGAAATTTGAGCTTTGTCACACTCAAAAAAAAAAAATTAACTAGAATTTAGAAAAATTAACTTATTTAGAGGAAAAATTGAAATGAAAACGGCGCCAAAGACACTTTTTACCAATATTTAATAAAATTTTCTTTGAAACTAAGAAATAAATTTGACTTAAAATTTGGTTAAAATTTCTAAATTATAGAAAATTTTTACTACTGAGAAGTAAATTTTTATTAAAAAAACAGTAAAATTTCCTCCTAATTAGTTCATCTAAAATTTGACTGTTAGTTAGAAAATGTTTCCTTGGTTTTAAAAAAAATTTGATTTTATTTAAGTTCATTAGATATTTTTTTTTACTAAAAACTGGGACTTAATCCCTAAAAATAAGAAATTATTTTCTAACAATAAGTTAGAAGTTAAGTGAAAATTATCTTTATCCTGCTTCTATGGTAAATGTAATATATTTTACCATATATTTTAAAATAATTTACACTCATTTTTATTTTCCCACTTTCGGAGGACTTCCGCTTTTTGAGGACACTGCTCTTAACAAGGTTTTTGCTATACATTTTTGTCTTAAAATTAAATTGAATTATACTAAATGCATGTATTTAAAATATAAATTAAATTTCATTAGCAAAAAAGGTAAACAAATTAAAAAATGTACTGCAGGATATCCTGAAACGTAATAAATTGTGACAAAGTCAGATCCTTTTCGTAGTTACAAAAACGGACGCCCTAAGTGACACGCGGCATCTATGGCTAAGGAACACTGGGGTACCTTTGTCTTCTTAAATTAACTAATTTAAGGAAATTGTTGCAAAAATACAAAATATCACAATTACATTTCTTGTTATTATTGGAAAATGGAAAAATGTCATAAGTTTATTTTATGGGATTTTTAGCTTAAACTTTATTTGACATATACAAATTTAAACTTTTTTATTATTAATTGAAAAAAATAGTTCGATAAATATAAAGTTTAATAAGCGCTCCTGCCTGCGATATTTCGTATTGTAGTCATCAGCAAACAAAATTACTACATAAAATCGCAAGTTCGAAATTTTTAACCTTTTGCTAACAAAATTTTAAGAAAATATTTTAAACTACCTTAACTTCAATGTTAAAGACTGTTAAGATTAGAGGTGGGCACTTGAGCCATTTTTGAATCACGCACCAAAAATAACAATCATGCACGATAATTTTTTAAATGGTTACTTTAATTTGTTTCCTTTAATAATATTTTTTCTTGGAAATTAGGAAAACTAACTAGTTTGTTTTTAATTTATTGTTTTTTTGTGGAATAGAATATTGAAAATAATTTAAACGTTTTCCAACAAAAAAAAAATCCTATACCAAATTTTATTATTTTTTAAAAATTAGAAAACTTTTACTTGAAAAAAAAGATATTTTATTAAAATTTTAATATTTATCTGAACTAAGTTGCCTGAAAATTTTCCTTAGAAATAGTTCATCAGTTTCTAAAATCAAGTAAATTTTTATTATTACATAGGAAAAAATGTATTACTTTACATTGTCTGACCTAATTTTTAGAAAACAATTCTTAAAAATCAGAAAGTGGTATACTTGAAAACTGAATTTGGAAATGGCTTTCTAAAATTTATTTAATTTTACTACTCGCGAACAAAAAATGAACAACCATTAAGTTCAAGTACTTTCTCGATTAAAGTTATACACATTTTTTGAACTAAATGGGAGTAAATTATGTCCTCAGTTTTTTTTTGAACTTAACTTAATTTTATTACATTTGAGTATGCAAATTTCTTAAAACTAAGATGTTTTTTCTTAAAATTAATAAATTTTTATTTAATTGACTTATTTTTTTTCCTTAAAACAAGAAATATTACTTAGGAAAAATATGAACTATTTCTGAGTATATAAACTATTTCGTGTTTCCTCAAACTTAGGAATTTTTATTCTTTCTAAGAAAATTTTTCTAAGTTTTAATAAAATTTTACTTAAATTGGGGACAATTTATAAACTACTTTGAAGGAAATTTTTGATTACATTTTAGTTCGTCTTTTTCTTGAGTGCATGAACTTGAAATCGGAGATGGTCGATACGAATGGTGATTGAGTTCATGTGTTTTGACTAGTTCTATTTTGTTTATTTTGGATGCTATAACCGAAAATCTATTTAAAGATCATTCTGATGTATTATTAACATTGGTTAATATGATCAACATTCGATATAAAATTGCTAGTAAAAAATTAATACCTAATATTTGTTGCATTTTGGTTATTATAACAAACATTTAATTGTAATAGCTTTTTTTAAAGGTATTGCGACTACAGAATTCATTATAATCTTTATTTAGTTGCAATTTCTAATTTTATGTTATTAACGTTCACTTTTTACTACTTCAATTGATAATATTTTATTGGTATTGAAATTAAATCGTAGTGGTAGAATCTTAGTAATTATAGTTGATTTCTAACTGATTTATTTTCTGTGTGTATGTATTCTCAGAAGCTGTGTGGTATGTATTCTCAGAAGCTAGTATTTTTCTTAAGGAAAAAGCGCTAAGAATCAAAGGTTTTGTCTATTGGAAAAATACTCATATTCTGATCGTGTTTCCAGAAAAAAGTCAACAGAATCTGAGGGCTTTACTTTAGCAGAAAGTTCTTGAATCTGAGAGTTTTTCAGTGGCATTTTCTGATACTTTTTTTCTAAAGCCAATAGAAAAAGCATCAGAAGCTGACCACTTTTTTAAAAAAAACGTCTGAGATTTTGAGCCCTATTAAAAAAAAAATACCTAGTTTCTAAACATTTTTTCTACACAAAAAGGTTCATTATGTTCTAAGAAAATTTTCATATAGAAAAGTTTCAGATTCTATACCTCATTATAAAAAAGTGCTCAGTACCAGAATCCATTTCCTTTATGTTATAGAAACGTCTTAGTATCTAAGGAATTTTGCCTAAATAAAATAACTGATTTTAAACACTTTTTGTTATGGAAAAGCCTCAGATTATGAGAACTTTTTCCTTTAGAAACATCCAATAAAAGAAAGCTATTTTTATTGGAAAAAGGATTTTTTTTATCATAAAATATCAATATATTGTCTCATTTTCATTTCAAACTCATTCGAAGATGATGGTAATTGAAGAACGTCGTATTGCAGGAGTCCCTCTTCTCAGTTATAATCACGATAGAAAAATAATTATTTAAAACTTAAAAATTTTAAAGATAAAAATACTTTATTATTTTTCTGCTTAAAATCTACTTTCAATAAATTAGGATTTATATAATTATGGTGGAATGTATAAAGTTTCTAGCAATTCAATAAAACGTTTATAAGCTTATTTGGCAAAAACAGTATGTATAAATTGTTTACATAAAACCGAAAAATTTATTTATCTGCTAAAGTAGGTTTATGCCTAAAATAAGCAATTAATAAAGTTTGGAAAATGTTTATAATTTTTCAAACCATAAAACAGTAATTGCAATTATTTAAAGACTTTTTCAACGGTCATCCACCTAATAATAAGTAGAATCCAGTATTTTCTATCCAAAAAATTAAAAAACAAATCTTCCGCAATTGCATCATTTAATCGTTTTTTTCACAAAATTTCTAAATAAATATAAAATCGTTTATTAAACATTTAATAGGGAAAATGTGTATTTAAACAAATGTATACATTATCACAAATTTAAGAAATTTTTATGCGTTCCACCCTAAGTATTTTTTTATTGAGTTTTTAATTACACAAATTAATATTTTAACAAGATGTAAAATGTTATTTAATACAATGCACTATGGGGAATTTTTGGGATTTTTCTGGCCAAAATCCTAAGTAACGAGATATCGAGTCTAAATTTGGCAAGGTTATTTGGCGTGAAGTTCTTAGGTTCTGTGTAAAAAATTGGCATGATCCGATAGCTTGTTCATTTAAAATTTTATATAATTTGGTTTTTTAGTGTAAAAATGATTCGTGACATGTGGCAATGCCAAAAACGCTCAGTAACGTTTGCCATTTTACCGGGAATAGACTAACAAACGAACAATGCTTGCAAATCATTGAATTTTTTATCAAAATTCGTGGTGTGTGAAAAATATGTTTCGTAAATTACGTCCATTTTTTGGTCGTCATTATCGACTGAACAGGCTATTCACTTTATTGGACATTAATCCACTCGTTTGCGAAGAGTACTGCTGTATCGGCCAGTGTCAATGAAGATCGTGATATGTCAATTCGTCGCCGTTGTCAACAATTGGGCTTGTGTTATTCGACCACCTGGAAGATTTTACGTAAGGACCTCGGTATGAACCCATAAAAAATACAGCTGCTGCAAAAACTGAATCCAGGTGACGTACCACAACGTCGTTTGTTTGGTGCATGGGCCTTAGGAAAGTTGGATAAAGATCCATTTTTCTATCGAAGAATTGCCTTCAGCGACGAAGCTGATTTTTTGCTCAATGGGTAAGTCAACAAACAGAATTGCCGAATTCGGCGTGAAGAGCAGCCAGTGGCAGTTTAAGAGCTGGGAATGCGCCCCGAAAGATGCACTGTTTTGTGGTTAAAAATCTTAAAAATTGTTAAACATAAACGAATTTATCATTTTGTTTTAATTTGGTTAAATTTAATTGTTTTTAGGGCTGATTTTTAGAACTAAAAAACCCTATTTAGTGCTATTTTAAGTGGATGTCCTCTTTTTAGACATGAGTCGGTATCTTCACTTCCGATCTCTTTTTTAATCCTATGTAACATTTTAGGGCAATTTAAGTTTGTATGTATAAGTTTAAATTATTAGAAATAACATTTCCTTCAATATCGACTTTTTAAAATTAGTATTTTTTTTTTGCTAATTTTAGCAAATCGGTTTTCAAAAATTTGTAAAATGATTTCTGAAATTAGCAACGAAAATTTGTAGATATTCTGTGAAAATTCTGTAATTTGTAAAATGTAAATAGCAAAAAGATTTGCTAAATAATAATGTTTTTACTAAAAATCAGTACAAAAATAGTAAAGTGGGATTGAAAACCGTTTACAAATTTTTTTACTAACTTTTTTTTCTGAGTGTAGGTTTCTTTTTGCAATTCCAAATGATTTTCTTTGCAAGACCAATCGATTTTTTTAAAGTCCAATTGGGTTTTAACACATATTAGGGAAATTTGCTCAAAATTGTTTGGAAAAAAGGAAAATTTTATTTGGCCGCTGCTTACGAAGAAATCTTAATACTTATCCTTCCTCTATGACGACAACTAAATAATAATTTCCACACTCATAATATTATTTGGGTAAATTATTTGTAAATTGGCTTTTTATTTAATTTATAGCCTTTTATCTGCTTTTCGAACGTTTTCTAAAAAAAGGAGTAATTAAAGGTTGATTTACGTTAGAAAAAATATTGTTTTCAGTATGGGTGCAAGCTGGCTAAATAAAAACTAAACTAAAATCAGGTTTTAAATATTTTTCAAAGAAATTTCAAAACCTTTTGCGAATATGTATGTAGTTTAGAATTTATTTAGTACATGCCTTTAATGGAGTTATTTAAATTGTATATTTCCTTTTAAAACACTAAAAATCGATCCAATACCACATAACTGGAATCCCCAAAATTTCATAATTATGAGTTTATTTTTATATCAAAAGATATGTATTTAAAATGAAAAATATTTCATTAACTACTTAAAGAATTATTATATGTATTATATATTAATATACTTTCACGTTTTACTCTGTGTACTAATTGTATACCACCTAAATTTCTTGGGATTAGGAATTCTTATATTTGTACTTTTTTCGCTCATATTGTGAATACAATTTTAAGAACTTCCAAATTTCTTGGCGATTGGAAGATATCACGTGTTGTGCCGATTAAGAAGGATGGAAATTAAAATCTTTTACAAAATTTTCGTCCAATTTCTGTAATAGCCATTCCTTCAAAAGTTGTTGAACACATTATAAAGAATGAGATGATGTGTTAAATTGATGCTAACAGGTTGCTTTATCCTAATCAATCCGGTTTTAGGCGGTATTATAGAACTACGTCTTCCTTAGGTTAACTGATTCAATAAGACGTAAGCTTAATAAGAAAAACTTTAGTGTACTTCTTTTCTTGGATTTATCAAAAGCCTTTAATAAAGTGTTATATTCAAGGCTGATTGGTACATTATGAATTTTTTTTTAATTTTTTCCAAATCTGCATGTAAACTTGTAAGTTCATATCTTAGTAAAAGGTTACAATTCGTTTAAGCAGGAGACAGGAACTCTAGTTTATTGGAGGTTACCATTAGTGTTCTACAGGGATCTGTAAATGTTCCCATTTATGATGTATTTAAATGATTTTATTAATTTCATTGATAATAACTCTTTTGAAACATTTATACAGTGACTCAAACAATTGACCACATGTATCAAAAAAGAGAGTTTGAGTCACTGTTAAAACAAAACTACTTATCATTTTTGTTGTTTTGTTAGCAATGCAATAAGTCTAAGTTCAACGGGATCAGTGGTACTGTTATCATTTTGTAACAAAATAAGTAAAAAATATGCATGTGGTCAATTATTTGTGTACAAAAAGTTATAACGATAACATCAAATAAATTATTGTAAAAATCAGTGATTGAAATTTTTATGAATTGAAAGTGAATATTTTTCATCAGATAAGTTCATAACACATATTTTCAAAATTATTAATAATGATTAATTTATTTTCTACTAGTGTTAAAAAACAAAAAGTGGTTCGGCCAATAACGTTCGTCAGATTCACCAGCTTTTACAGGAAGGTAATAGCTGTCGTGCAATACCAGCAGCCCTGGAAGTGAGCAAGAGTGTGGTCATCAAAACTCGCAAAAATATGGCTTCACCTCCTCCAATTTGTCGCAGCGGGCGCAAAAAAATTTTGAGCATGGATCACGAACGGCGGATTCTTAGAGATCTCCGTACGCAAAAAGTGGAAAATGTTGTCCAAATTCAGAGGAATCTGGTAGCTTATAATGGAATCAACCTCTCAGTGGAAACCTTCAGGAATACTTTGCGTTAGGTTTGTCTCAAAGGGCGTGTAAAAATTAAAAACCGTTGCTAATGCAAAGACATACAAAGCTACGATTGGAGTTCGCCCGAGCTCATGCCCATTGGACTGCGGTGGATTGGGAGAAGGTCATATTTTCGGACGAGTCCAAAATCAGTCGGTTGGGATCAGATGGAAGGGTGTGGACATGGCGCAAACCTGGTAGTACTTTGAAGGCTCGTTATGTGAAGCCTACATTAAAGTTTGGTGGCGGTAGTGTTATTATATGGGGCTGCATGATGGCAGGGGCTGTTGGAACAATGCAACGTATAGTTGGCAAGATGAATGCCAGCTATTGTGTTGACATTTTGCTACATGCGAAAAATTTAACAAACAAGCCCAAGACATTGTCTTTCAACATGTAAATGATACAAGACACACCGCCAAAATGACACAAAAATGGCTTATTGACAGTGGACTCAAAGTGCGGCCATAGCCACCATAGTCACCTGATCTCAATCCGATTGAACACCTCTGGGGCGAACTAAAATGAGGAGTAGTTGGAACCCCAACAAGTACTGAAGAGTTGTGGGCGCAGGTTGGAGCAGCATGGGGCAGGATTCCAGCAAGCTGCTGTAAAAACTTGGTGGATAGTATGCCAAGAAGATTGGAAGCTGTTCTTGCAACCAATGATGGCTACACTAAATATTAACAGTAATTTTTATTTTTTTCTTATTGTTTTAATAAACACAAATAATTGACCACGTGCATTTTTTAAAATTATTTTGTTACAAAACGATAACGGTACCACTGATACCGTTGAACTTAGGCTTATTGCATTGCATACAAAACAACAAAACGTAACCAGCGAAAATCAGCAAATTCTGTTGTGTAGTTTTGTTTTTACAGTAACTCAAACTCTCTTTATTGAAACATGTGGTCAATTGTTTGAGTCACTGTATATGCGGATAATGTATAGATTTAATTTTCTGGGGAAACCCAATTCTTTGATATTTTGGAAGCGAACATAGAGTTTTACCTTAATCAGATTGCACGGTGGATGGATACGAAAGCGTTGGAAATTAATCCTGGCAAAACAAAGGCAATTTATTTTGGTTTTGATTCCCGTAATTTAAATGCATCGTTAGGAGGTGTGAAATCAAAAATTTAATAGTGGCTCGGAAAATAAATATTGGATTCATTAGTTTTTTAAATTTATAACCATAAATTAAACGATTGTAAAAATCAAGAAGCATGTCTTAAATGTCATGGAAACCATAAAACTTAGGAATGTGATACCAAAATAAGTTTAACATTAGAAAAAAAAAAACGAATTATAAGAAATGTTTAACAATTAAAGCAAATTAAGTGTATTTGTACAAATGCACAATGCTTGATTAATAATTATAATCAAGTAGAAATTATTATGGAAACCAAAAAACCAGACTTCATGATATTATCTGAAACCCATTTGACAAAAGATATAGATGAACATCAAATGTCAATACAATGCTATGAACAAATAATAACATTTTCGAACTCTACAAAAACGGAAGGGGTTATAATTTACTTAAAAAAAATAAGGAATGTTACAAGGATTTTCGAAATAGTGAATCAAAGTATTGGATAAATGTGAGGTCAAATATAAGAAAAACTTTTTCTTAATAGCGACAGTCACCAAGTTATAGTTAAGCAGAATTCTGTGAACATTTTGATGAAATTATAGAAGGCATGTTTGAAAGAAACTGTGATATTATAATAGCAGGAGACTTCAACATAGATTGTTTGAGCGATGGTTTCTACAAAAACAAAGTGGATAGCATACTTAATGATAATGGATTAAAAAAATAGTTAACGAACATACCAGAATTACGGCATATTCAAGAACTCTAATAGATTACGTTATAACAAACAATAATAAAATATCGGTAAAAAAAATAATAACAATAACATATCGAACCATGAATCTATTGATATAAATATCGAATGTGAAAATGAATATGAAGGGAATGTGCAATTTAGGGAAATAGAAAGATTTACTTATAATAAATGTATATTTAATAGAGAACTAAGTACAATATTAAATATAAATAAAAAAAATATATATAAATAATAATGTATCTTTTTTCGATTCATGTATTGAGAAAACAATTAAACAAAAAACTTTTTTGTGCAGACTTTCATATACGATAATACACACACGCAGTATTTTTAGACACTATTTGTTTACAATTAAACACATTATGCCTAAAATTAGTATTGTTTTGTTAAATAAAAATTTTACGCACAAAGATTGTAAATATAATAACTTATAGTAGTAAAAAAAATGATATTTTGAAATTAAAAAAAAAAATAAATAACATTTCCAAACCAAAAAAATAGATTCATTAGTTTTTTAAATTTATCAATTATTTGGAATTTCTAAACAATAAATGCATTGTTTTTATTCTTGCTGTGAGTTAAAAAACAATAAAATTATGGTTTTTATTGTGAATTACTAAAACAAAATAATTTATTGTTTTTTATTTCAAAACAAACATTTTTTTAATTTATAATTTTCAATATCATGGTAGAAAATGTACGCATTTTTCTAGGATTTTTCCGCATTTTTATGTACATTTACAGGAAAATCGAGTTTCTTTACGCACAAATTTGGTGAATTTACTCTTTAATTTTAAAATTTCATTGAATTTTTACGTACTTTTAATGTAATTTTACCTATTTTGTGTTCATCAACTTACGCATAATGTGTGTATTTTTTTTCATTTACGCACACAGTGTAAATTTACCCAACTTATAGTAGAAGTACAGTTTCCTACTATAAGTTGGGTAAGTTTCAACAGAAATTAATTAGAGTGTATAAGACGGTTCGTAATGCGTATAAAAATAAAATAATTAATGCAAAAAATAAATATGTTAATAATAAAATAAACAATGCCAAAGATCAAAAACAAATGTGGAAGGAGATAAAAGATTTAGTATTTAAGAAAAAGCCAACACTGATAGAAAATGTGATATTTAAACAAATAGAATATAAAGAAAATTACCAAATAGCTAACCATTTTAATAATTATTTCATAAATAGAACGAGTATTAAGGAAATCAGAGATAATATAAAGGGTGTCCCAAGAAGAACGCAATTTTTAAATTTTGAATAAAACACAGATATTTAAAAAAAAATCGTGAAACTTTATTATATCGTAAAGTAGACAGAATGAGGTTATGTATGGAACAATATATCGTGCAGATGGCTGCCGCGACTTTGCTGGCATGCACGCGATCTTTTAATGAAATTTTCAATGACCGTTTTGCATGAATGCTGCGGTATTTCATTAATGCAGCGTCCAATTTCCTCTTTTAAGGCTTGAGTCGTCGTCGGCTTATTCGCGTAAACCATCGACTTCAAAAAACCCCAAAGAAAAAAATCTAATGGTGTTAAATCGCACGATCTAGGCGGCCAATTCTGATCTCCAAAACGCGAAATAACACGACCGGGAAATGACTGATGCAGCAATTGAATTGTTTCTCTGGCTGTATGACATGTGGCGCCGTCTTGTTGGAACCACATGCCCTCCACATTCATTTCTTCAATTCTAGGCAAGAAAAAACTGGTTATCATTTCACGATACCGAATACCATTGATTGTTTGCGATTGACCTGCCTGATTTTCATAAAAAAAGGTCCGATGATTTCTCCAGCCCAAAAACCACACCACACAGTGACACGTTGAGGATGCATTTGCTTTTCCTCACCCCAAATGCGACAATTCTGCCTATTGACGAAGCCATCAAGATGAAAATGGGCCCCGTCACTGAAGATGATTTTATCGGCAAAATCAGCATTTTCATGTTGTCTCTCCAATACCCAATTAACGAACTCCCTTCGCTGTCCATGGTCAGCTGGCTTCAGTTCCTGAGTCAATTGAACTTTGTATGCATGAAGATGCAAATCTTTCGTCAAAATTCGCTGCAGTGGATTTGGAGACACCAATTTGCTAAGCTCGGTGTCGAATTGAGGTGGATGGAGTTTGAGCGACATCATCACGTACAGCTGCGACATTTTCGGTCGATCGACCTGGTCGATGGCGCATTGTTGTCTTCACATCACTAACAGACCCAGTTTCGTCAAATTTATCCATTAATCTCTTTACAGTTGACTCGTTTGGTGCATTATTGTGACCCCAAATTGATCGCAATTTGCGAACTGTAGCCGCAAAACTTTCACCATTTTGGTAAAACAATTTCACAATGAGAATGCGTTGTTCATTCGTGTAGCGCTCCATTTTTACTAACCTCGTACCTTCTACTAGCAAACAATAACAATTGTTCAAATGTCAAACAATGACACTTCGAATGTTGCCAGATTTAAAAATTGCGTTCTTCTTGGGACACCCTTTAGAAGATGTGCAATATATAAACCAAGTACCTGTGATCAGTTCTAAATTTAAACTCCTTGTAATAAATTTGCAAGAATTTTATGATATATGTAAGAATATGAAAAATAAATCTGATTTTAATAGAGTTACAATGAAGATTGTTTTAGATAATTGGAGCATAATGGGAAAGGCAATACTTTATATAATAAATAAATCCCTTGAAACAGGAATTTTTCCAAAAAATTGGAAAGAATCCATGGTGACACCAATTGAGAAAGTTACATAAACAAAAAAATGTGAGGAATATTGTCCAATAAATACGTTGAAAACATGTGAATAAATAATAAAAAAAAGTGGTAAAAACACAATTGGAAAACTTTATCGAACGAAATAATCTCTTTTCAAAATGTCAATCAGGTTCTCGGAGAAAATTTTCGTATGAAACCGCGGTTAATTACGTCATAAGTAGATGGAAAAATAATAATAAAAAATAAAAATAAAATAATAAAAAAATAACAAAATAATGGCAATATTTTTAGATTTTAAAAGAGCTTTCGAAACGATAGATAGGGAAATATTAATACAAAAACTATATAATGCGTGATCTATTTCGAGGTTCCCTACTTTTTTAAAGAAAAAAACACAGAAAATTCAAATTTAATGGGGAATGTTTATTATCATTTGAAAGAACATTCTTTGGCATTTATTTTTTGAAGAATTTGTCTATTAAATGTTGGCCGTTGCTACGTCGGAGATGGTCCATCCGTTGAGTAAAATTTTCGATGACTCGTTCGAGCATTTCGACTGGTATGCTTCCTCCAAGGCCTGAATCGAAGCGGGTTTGTCCGCATAAACTTTAGACTTTACATATCCCCTCAAGGAAAAGTCTAACGGTGTGATATCACACGATCTTGGTGGCCAATCGACCCGCCAAAAGCGTGAAATTATGTGCTCACCGAAGTGTTCTCTCAATAAATCCATTGATTGATGCGATGTGTGGGAAGTGGCGCCGTCTTGTTGAAACCAAATGTCGCCGAGATCACGAGCTTCAATTTCAGGCATCAAATAGTCGGTTATCATGGCACGATTGCCATGATAACCGAATATTATCCAATAATGAATGCTGGGTCTCAAAATGGGTGATGGTGGTGCGAATAGTAAGCTCAGTAGGCCGATTATGTTGACCATAAGTTGAGCGAAGTGCACGAAACACATTCCTCACAGAACGTGAATTTTCGTAATAAAGTTGAACGATTTGTAAACGTTGTTCAGGCCAAAAAATAACATGCCAAAAAATAACATGACAGCATAACACGACTCACACGTGATCTGTCAAAAAAGGCTATTGAAAAAATTATCTCGAAATGGATCACCCTATATTTACGGGATCCGGGACAAAGAACTTTAATGGTTTAAATCAGGGGTGCCCAAAAGTTCCTTATGGAAGAGCAAACACCAATACATTTAAAGAATAACTAATTTTTTTTTTATTGTAAAAACCAATACATACAAAGAAAAAAAATCTTTCATATAATACGTTAAGCAAAATCAAAATCTATATTGATGATTGCTGTCGTCAATGTTTACCAGCAAAGCATACGAAAGTGTTGTTGCTTTGCACTTGCGTGTTTATAGTGAAGAACGACAAAACAAACTAATAAGGCAAAGTTGTTTGTGTATTTCGTATTGCTATTGCTGAGTGCTCTATGTGTATTAAAACACACAGCCTATAGCTAAGAGTATTTACAAAAACAAATGAGCATAAAGAGTATAGGCCTTGGACACCCTTGGTTTAAATCATACTTAATGGAAAAAAACAAACAACAAAAGTAAACAACATAATATCAAATACAATACACAATGAATACGAAGTACCGCAAGGCTCGATTTTGGGCACATTACACTGTCCAACAGCATTTTTGGAACAGAATAGCGACCCTATAATTCTGAAAGGGTGTGTTGAGTAGATCATTTTTGTAGAACAAACTTATGGTCCAGCACGTCTGAGTATTTTTTAACAGTGGGTCAAAGTTTTCATTTTTCGGTCGAAGGGAGCATTATACTATATGAAAAAATACTGTAAGTTAATGTCTGAGAGAATTCTTATGGTCAGAGTTGTATTGTGGAATTGTATGAGGATTATTTTTGTGGAAGATCTTAACCCTCTAACTGGTCTCTTCATGGGTAAATTTTACCCTTTTTTCGAGAAAATCAAAAAATATCCTTTAAAAAAGGATTTAGCTTGACGTGAATGTTACGATGGGTCAAGGTTTCTGTACAAGCCCCATACGTATTCAGCAAGCATTACACTTTGAGATTTCCCTTTGAATCTTTCTTCCAATACCTTTATATCCTGATGAAACCTTTCACCGTGTTCATCTGAAACCGCTCCAAGGTTTTCTTTAAAAAAATTGAGATGAGAGTGCAGAAAATGCAGCTTTAGTGACATCTTAACGCCAATATTGTTAAAACCGATTAGCATGCCTTCAATATTTTCTGCATAGTTTTGTGGTTTGGGTTTCCAAGGAATTCTGGTATAACCAGCTGCATAAAGTCAAATGCTGTCTTTTGCATATCCGACAGATGACCATAAAATTCTTCATCTTGTAATAATTTTCTTATATCGGGTCCAACGAGCATTCCTAGAAAAGGTAATTTACATTAAATAAAATAAATTATTTCTTAAAACCGTATTTTACCTTCTTTTAATTTTGCTGTAGATAATCTGGGGACAATTGTTTGAATGCGTTTGAAAGCATTTCCTTGTGTATTTAAGCTTTTAATAAAATTTTTCATCACGCCCAACTTAATATGCAGTGGTGGAAGTATGACCTTATCTTTTGGGACAAGGGATTCATGGATTACATTTAAGTCACCAATAATATTTTCTTAACGTTCTTCGAAATATTTAATATGATAATGGCTGCTGGTAGCACGTGAATCCCATTTACAAAGAAAGCACATATATTTTGTGTATTCTGTTTGCATTCCAGTCAATATTGCAATCATTTTGAAGTCTGCGCATACTTCCCATTTATATTTATAGTATTCAATTTTATTTAAGAGATTTGAAATATTTGCGTATGTTTCCTCCTTTTTTGTGGAATACGCAACCGGTATTGATGGATGCTGATTTCCATTGTGCAGTAAAACTGCTTTTAAGCTGTGTTTTGAACTATCTATAAATAGTCGCCAAGCGGAAGAGTCCAGTGGAAGCTTTAGAAATTTTAGAACCTCTTCAATACTGCAACAGTATACAAGTTCTTCTGATTTTTTAAAATAACTTTCCAGATCGGCTTGTCTTTTTCTTGGAAATGTAACTTTTACATCGGCTTTTATCAAATTCCTGTTTTTCAATTTGGAACATAATATTTCAGCTTTCTCTTTTGTTAGTCCTAAATCTCTTACAAGATCTTCAAAATAAGCTTGGTCTATCAAATTAGGACATATGTTTCAACCATCCAGAGGCAAGTAACTTATATCTGATATGTTTTCAACCGCCGCTGTTATTTCTGTATTGGCGAATGTCATATTGGCCGAAAATGTATGTGTAGGCGGTTAAGGCACGGGAACACCTTCACAGCGCACTTCTGGTAAAATGACATTATTTGTTGCTTCGTATGTCATTATCGCGTAGTGCCTTTGGCTTCTACCAAATTTGTAATTTACGCAGATATAGCATGTATCTGATATGTGATCTTCAGGTTCAATCCATGTAATAGGCGCAGAAAATGGCAGCGCCTTAGTACCGCCTTCGTACCAGGTCAAAAGACCATTTTCGCAAGTAGTACATGCGGTTTTGGTATCCAAGCTTCAGATAAAAATCGTATTCCAATGAAAAGAAAATATGGGTCTTCAATTGTAGGGAATATCTTTTGGTGCTAAAAATGTCCACAAATAAAACAAAACCAATCTCTTAATTTGCAAACAGAATCCGCCATGCTTATTTAAGCTTTAATTTTTCTTTTTTTATATTAATTTTAGTAAAAATAACACCCTGCTTAGTAGCTCAATTATGCTTGATTTTTTTCTTTTATTTTTTATTATTAATTTTAATAAATATCACACCCGATTTGTAAGTCACAGCTGACTAGACGCGAGAACTCAGTGTTTGGCCCGGCCGAACTTGACGCCGTTTTTACCTGTTTTGTATATGTTGGTGTATAATTTTACTAATTAAGCGTAAAGAGCTTTATTTACAACATTGGTGTCTTTGGTGACCCCCACTGAAATTTTCCGGCAAACATTTTCGTAGAATATTTTAATCCTTAAATGTAATTTTTTAAAGGATATTTTTTGATTTTCTCGAAAAAAGGGTCAAATTGACCATAAAGAGACCAGTTAGAGGGTTAAGATCTTCCACAAAAATAATCCTCATACAATTCCACTACACAACTCTGATCATAAGAATTCTCTCAGACATTAACTTACAGCATTTTTTTCATATAGTATAATGCTCCCTTCGACCAAAAGATGAAAACTTTGACCCACTGTAAGAAAAAACTCAGACGTGCTGGACCATAAGTTTGTTCTATAAAAATGATCTACTCAACACACCCTTTCAGAATTATGGGGTCGCTATTCTGTTCCATTCGAAAAGTCTTAATTTGTTGGACAGTGTTATTATTTATTATATAGATAAATAATTGATATGCCAGAAATTTTAAAAAATGTGAAATAGTTTTATATGCTGATGATACACTGATTTTTACGGAAGCGGATATAGGAGAAAAATAAATAAATGGCTTAAAATGAAAAAATGAAAGAAAATCATAGTTAATGGGAATAAATATGAAAAGTAATTGAATAATAAAAATTAATAGACAAAGATTTAAAATTTAAAGATCACATTAAATTTATGTGCAAAAAGATTGGCAAAAAATAGTTTTTTTTTAAACGAATAAGAAATACAATATCGACAATTACGGCAACAAATATTTATAATACAATGATCAAACCTCAAAATTATTTTAAAAAAAATTTAAAATATTTTTTTTTTTATTTTCAATTCTTAATTAAATTTTTTAATGATAATGAACTTGGTGTAAAAATATTCTATTAAACAACATAATAAGGAAATAAAAAACGTTTAATATGCTATACTAAAAGTCATGTTATTTTGGTTTATTTATATCTTAACTTTTATTATAGTTATTGCAAATTTGCATCTCAAATCCCTAAAAAAATGTTTATCAAAAAATTTTGAATATTACGCATATTAATATAAATCGTCATAACTTAATTTATTTAAGTAAGAGAGCTACAAAATTTACAAAAACAATATTGTCTATGTGTTGTTTGTATGCATCAAAGTGTTGCCAGATAAAGAGGATTTGAAAATTTATTGATAAGAAATTAAATTTGGATAGATTTTAAATTAAATTTGGATAGATGATAAGTTAATCCCGTATTGGTTTTAATGCAGAACTTGATTCATTTAATTTCATATCATTAATTTTATGAATCTATACAAATTATAATCACTTCATATCAATGATGTGATATTGTTCAATAGCAATGATTTATTAGAATTTGTATTGATTCAATTTGATTCGATTGAATATTTTTTTTTTTTTTGATTTTGTTCGCGATCCATTTTGGTTCCTTTGATTTGTTAAAATTCAATCAATTTGATTGATTCTCTGAAGAGAATCAACAAAAATCAAATTAATTCTTTAAATTTGATGTTAATTGAATGAAGTAGAAAATAATTCAAACAATTAATATAATTTTGCAAATCGATTCGTTGAAAATTGAATCAGATTTAAACTATAAATCAAACAATTATATTTTTAAAGGTCTATAATAAAATTTGAATTCTTTTATAAGGCCACCATTTTTTCTAGAATATTTACTTTTAATTTTTAGCAAACAAAATCTGCGAAAAATCATTCTACCATTAAAACAAGTAAAAAAGGCTTAAATTCGGCAGTGTCGAATCTCTGAATACCCTTCACCAATATTCTAAAAAATGTTCTCTACATATAATGTAAACAACTTTTGAAGTAAAATTATGGAGGTGAAAAACTATTTTGGATGCAAAAACCAATTTTTTGGAGGAAAAAAAATTTAGAGGTGAAAAAAATTTTTTTTGGTGAAAAAAATTTTTTGTGGTAAAAAAAAATTTAGTGGTGAAAAATATTTTAGGTGAATACAAAATATTCACTTCTTAGCGACTGGTGAAAAAATATGAGAAAATATATTATGTACCAGTCGCTTCTATGAAATTGTACCAAAATATACCAATTTGTATGGAAGATTTAGAGGTATCTTCAAATTTTTACTCATAACTTTTTAACCGCTGGACCGATTTTGCTTATTTTCAATAGCAAACTGCTCGGGTGGATGTCCAATAATCTAGGTAAAAATAGGCATCCCGGCTTGCGTCTTCGCGTCGTGATTACCATTTCAATAGGCATAAGGATAACGAATATATATATACTTTATGGGATCTTAGACCTATATTTCGACATGTTACATACGGAATGACAAACTAATATATATCCTTACCATATTTGATTATTCAACAATTTGTTAAGGATTTTGAGGTATTTAAACTTTCAAAATGCGAACATGAGAACAGACATTTTTGGGCAACACTGCATACGCGGGACGATGAAGTTGGTACAATGGTATTTTTTGGTGCTTTTGGAACGTCAAAAGTACTATGGTACTCTTATGAACTATTTGATACTAAGTATTTAGAAATTTTTACATTTCTGATTTAAAAATACTACAAAAATTATTAAAATATATATACAAGAAATTTTAAAGATTAGGTCAAGTTAAGAAAAAAGTAATAACATAACAAAATTTGCTAATTTTGAACATTTTAAAATCGAATAAACAATAACTGAAAATATCATTTAAAAGAATTGATATTTCATTTAAAAACCGGTCTACTTAATTTTCATTTAAATTTAATGCCATTTGTTATTTATTTTTAAATGTTGATTAATCAACTGACACATCCGTAAGAAACAAATGATATAAGCAGTTAAAAAAAATTTTACCTACCAATCCTTAAAAAATAAATGTTTTTTTTTTCATTTATTTGAAATTGTTTCCGTTTTTGTATTTTTTGTTTTTTTTTAATATACTCGTACAATACAAAATGTATTTATGCATATGTAGCTATAGACACCTTTTGTGTGAATGTATTTGTATGTATGTGTGTTTATGAAGTTCTTGTAATTTGTATTGAAAAATTTTGTATATATACAACCAATTTAAATAAAAAAACAAATTGAAATTTTTTTGATATTTTTTTTTTGAAACAGACAGCAAACAAAATTTAAATTTGTAATAACTGTTACGGATACAAATAAACCACAAGTTTCCGTTTTGTGGGTAAATTTTAATTAAATTTCAAACAAATGAAAAAAATAAATGAAACTGAAAAAAATGGTAAATGATAGTAAATTATTTCGAATAAATGTATAAAAAAGTTAATGTAGATATTTCTTTGAAAAATAAATGTATGTTCCTTTATTTTTAAATGGAACGGAAAACTTTTTTATTAAACTACAAACAGTTAACTACATAATATTCTGAGTGCCGGAAGATCTTTTAGGAAATTAAAAATAATAAAAAATGAAAAATAAATTATTTGAGAAACAAGATAGGCTAATCCAGATTTTCTAATCTGGCAATGATTGTCATAGAAAACGAAATGACATCAAAATTAGATGTATCCAAATTAATAGAAAATGTTGCAAATGTTTAAGCACGTAAACAAATTTAAATAAAATTTTTCAAACTATGTACCACTTAATGATATTATTTGTACTTGTTAAGTGTTTTTTTTTATTAGGGGCCCAATTTGATGTTTTGCACATGGGCCCTTGATGACTTAGCTACGCCACTGTATTGTACTGTTGTTTGTTTCTATTTATAATTTTAATAATTAATTGTTATATTCCGTTCGTTTATTGCTCTTTTCTCGACATTTTAAAACATTGCTTGACTTCACTTCTTGTGAGAAACAAATGCTTCTAACGTTTTTTAAAAGGGAATCAACAAAAGTCTAAGGGATGGCAACAATTTTGCAATAAATTTTATAGGGTAAATCAAATAAAGGGTGTCCCAAGAAGAACGCAATTTTTAAATTTTAAATAAAACACAGATATTTAAAAAAAAATCGTGAAACTTTATTATATCGTAAAGTAGACAGAATGAGGTTATGTATGGAACAATATATCGTGCAGATGGCCGCCGCGGCTTTGCTGGCATGCACGCGATCTTTTAATGAAATTTTCAATGACCGTTTTGCATGAATGCTGCGGTATTTCATTAATGCAGCGTCCAATTTCCTCTTTTAAGGCTTGAGTCGTCGTCGGCTTATTCGCGTAAACCATCTACTTCAAAAAACCCCAAAGAAAAAAATCTAATGGTGTTAAATCGCACGACCTAGGCGGCCAATTCTGATCTCCAAAACGCGAAATAACACGACCGGGAAATGACTGATGCAGCAATTGAATTGTTTCTCTGGCTGTATGACATGTGGCGCCGTCTTGTTGGAACCACATGCCCTCCACATTCATTTCTTCAATTCTAGGCAAGAAAAAACTGGTTATCATTTCACGATACCGAACACCATTGACTGTTTGCGCTTGACCTGCCTCATTTTCATAAAAAAAGGTCCAATGATTCCTCCAGCCCAAAAACCACACCACACAGTGACACGTTGAGGTTGCACTTGCTTCTCGTGAATCACTCGAGGATTTTCCTCACCCCAAATGCGACAATTCTGCCTATTGACGAAGCCATCAAGATGAAAATGGGCCCCGTCACTGAAGATGATTTTATCGGCAAAATCAGCATTTTCATGTTGTCTCTCCAATACCCAATTAACGAACTCCCTTCGCTGTCAATGGTCAGCTGGCTTCAGTTCCTGAGACAATTGAACTTTGTATGCATGAAGATGCAAATCTTTCGTCAAAATTCGCTGCAAAGTGGATTTGGAGACACCAATTTGCTGAGCTCGGTGTCGAATTGAGGTGGATGGAGTTTGAGCGACATCATCACGTACAGCTGCGACATTTTCGGTCGATCGACCTGGTCGATGGCGCGTTGTTGTCTTTACATCACTAACAGACCCAGTTTTGGCAAATTTATCCATTAATCTCTTTACAGTTGACTCTTTTGGAGCATTATTGTGACCCCAAATTGATCGCAATTTGCGAACTGTAGCCGCAAAACTTTCACCATTTTGGTAAAACAATTTCACAATGAGAATGCGTTGTTCATTCGTGTAGCGCTCCATTTTTACTAACCTCGTACCTTCTGCTAGCAAACAATATCAATTGTTCAAATGTCAAACAATGACACTTCGAATGTTGCCAGATTTAAAAATTGCGTTCTTCTTGGGACACCCTTTATAAGACCGTTTACGACTAGGGGGTACCATGACTTATGCAGTGCTTAAATATGGAGTTATATTGGTCTGCAATTTTTATAAGTCTTATTTAGTCAAACAAGTGAAATATTTTTTGGATTTGCGGTAGTATACAAGTGAATACACAGAATAAAAATAAGTATCAATTTCAGTTACGTAATTTTTGAGAAATGGCATGCACTTGTTAGTTCATTTTAAAATCTCGATCCGTAAACATAACAAATATTTTGTTAGTGTTTTTTTATGTTTGATTAAAACATATTTTTTGAAAATTAATTATTTCTTATTAACACAAATAATATGAAGTGAAGTGCTAGACTATTATTTTAATTTCTACAACAATTAGGTTTATTTTTTCGAATTTTTTATAAATAATCCATACAAATTAAAGTAATTACACAGAAAAAACTAATATCGAATTTCAATTAAAATAATTGTAAATACAATTGAAAATTTATTTGAATTTGGACCAGCTAAAAATTTCAATTAATTATTTTTGTAAAAATTAATTAAAATTTTTTCAATTAATTTAAATTTTTGTTTTGATCATATCAATTTAATTTTCAATTAAAGTTTTAATTATATCAATTAAATTTTTAATTGAAAATCTAACCAAAGACGAATTTTAAATTTTAATAAATACCTGGCAAAAATCAATTAAAACATTTATCAAATATTTTATTGAAATTCCAGCATCAAATCAATAAATATCTTAATAAAACTTTTGATTGAAAAACTTAAAAGGCCTCAAATCATTATTTAAACTGTAAAAATTAACATTTTTTTAATTTTATACGAAAAACAGAATCACATTAAATCCAAAAGCCACATTATCATCAGGAAAATATTAGTCTTGTGTATTAAATGTGCGTGAAAACAAATTCTTTACAATTTTCACGTGAAACTCATTATCGTGAAAAATCATTTTCTTGGAGTATAACCGTTTTTTCACGTAAAACCTGAACAACTTACTGTGCTTAAAGTATAGTAAAGTATTCGGGTTTCACGAGAATATACTGTTATACTCCATATAAAAAAAATATAATGACTTTCTCGTGAAAACTTAGTAAAATTTGTTTTCATGCAAATTTAATACACAAGACTATTATTATTCAAGTGAAAATGTGACATTTTTTTTCTTATAAAATTAAAAATTATTAGTTTTTAAATTGTAAAATACGATTTGAATGGAAACGAACTCGAGACCTCTTTTTAAACCTTATTTTAAAACCTGTTTTTTTTAAACACAGCGCAATTTCTGTCTGGTTTTGCACGTTTTTGCAAGTATAAATAAACCTTAAACATATGCCAATTTTACAGTGGCTCACAGCTTATTTCGTGTGAGGAACTTATTTGAAAAATCAAGCATAAAATTGGTATTTTTTATTCTGAACTCCACAAATAAATGATGCAGTTTTGTAGATAATTTAGTCTTCAATATAAAACACTAAAAAAAATTACACAAATATCAACATTGAACGATTTTTTAAAAGCGAAACTAAACAAACACACAATTTTCATGTCACAGCTTATTTCGTGTATGGCAATAGAACATTAAAAAAATATAAAAATTTTTGAAAAATCATTATTTAATATTTTGTAGGGTAGCCTTTTGCTTTATTACTGCTTTAAATCTGGATATCATAGAGTCAACCATCTTTTTAGTGTATTGTGGCGATATTTTTGTCCACTTTTGTCCTTTAGTGCGTCTTTTTCAAACTTTTAACTTAGAAATATGGTGTTTTCGAATACCCAGCTCTAGATTGTGCCACAAATTTTCAGTCACATTTAAACCTGGTGATTTGGCGGATGTTTAGATGACCTGTGGGCAATTTCAAATTAGCCAAAATTTGCACTATACCGGCTTTGTGCTTGGGATCGATTTTTTGGTAGCAGCGGAATTTGTCACGTATGCCCAAGTCTTCAGCAATTCGGAGTTAATTTTGATTCAGCAAATCTAGCTATACCTCTTTAGCGCAGTATTTGGTTGACGCCACTTATATATCTTATCAACTGATGCTGAAATATTACCCTCATCCCCTATGTTCCAGAAAGAAATCGTTGTTTTCATGGTATTTTGCGAAATGTATGTGTACTTTTTGATTTTGCTATTAATAAACGGCTTGTATGTGTCTTGATGTTCGCCCATGAAAATTAGCATATCTAAGTACCCTGCGTATTTTCTGGATGACATTTTTTTCAAAGAAACATTTCAACATCCTTGGCCACAGCTGACACACTCAACATGGGATCTTCTTTAATCTTTCGCAAAATCCACCCCTCAGCATTTTTAATAATTTTTTTTTTTTGCCTTTTTGTGCACACGATTTCCTCGGAAAAAACGATGAATAATACACTGAACCGTAGATGGACTTCAATCACCAATTTTAGCAATTTGTTTTTATGTTTTCCCACTTTGAAAGTTTTTAAAAACTAACTCACGTTTTCTATTGAAGTGCGTCGACCCATCTTGTAAAACCACGGAAATATAACTTATTTTAATACTTTTGAATAGACGGCACGCATCACAACTCAATCAGTTTTTAATGGATCTTAATGAAATTTGTACAGTATTTAGAAAATTAACTAAATTAATAAAATAATTTAATAAGCAATTACTTTTTAATTAAGCTTTATTACAACGTTTTGTGCTTTTTGGACCGGATTATCTGGATGCTGGAAAAGATCATCAGGAGCCATTACAGCTACATCAATATTATTGTTGGCGACGTGTTTGCTTGCTGCTGGTGCTATGGGCCTTTGGCACACTGTAGAATTCTTCGAAAAGGAAAAAGTTGTCGGTGAAGATTTTTACCAACAATGGAATACTGTTAGTATTGAGTTCGGTGTAATCCTGATCAAAATAATTATATCAATGTATTCACTTTTATATTTGCAGGTTTTAAGGGATAATACTAAAATCACTTATGACTGGTCTTACATTGTCGCTTGGGCTGGTGTTGGTACTTGTCTGCTGGCCGCCATATTATTATCAGGTGCTGCTGTCTGCTTAAGAAGTGAACGCGAAAAGGAGGAACAACTAAATTTACAATATCTTATGCCAGGTACAAAACTACATACCGCCGATGTGCCTGCAAAAGGTCCTTTGTGTAATTTTTACAATTCTTAAAACTGCTTGGGAGGAATTGTTATAACTAATAGAGCTTCTCTTTCTACGGAAAAAAATTTAAAAAATCTTGCGCATATGACTCTTTGCAGATAAGTCGGCGATATACTTACTGAAAATTGTAAATTGTGCACTTGCACGGAAAGTCTCATGGGATGGGTAATCAGATCTTAATGAAACGTTGATATTGGTAGGAGAAAAACTTAAAGTCCATCTGACTTTATTCTATTTTTTTTTTAAATAAATTATAGATTAATTAAATATTAGGTTTGTTTTTTTCGAATCTTATATAAATATTCCATACAAATTAATATTCAATTTTTTAAGCTAAGGATCTTTTTTTATAAAATTTCTTATTTTATTTCCGATATTTCGCTAACAATTTGTTAGCATCTTCAGAAAAACAAAATTTTAATAATTATAAAAAAGTTGACAAACAAAAAAAATATTTAATATTTAAATATAAAAAATATTTAACATTTAAATATAAATTAAATTTTTAAAAAATTAAATTAACATTTAAACAAATAGAAGTGGTAATTTTATAAACAACATTTTCCTGTTAAAGCTCGTAAAAAATATTTTCATATTGGTTTAATACTTTGGCTTATGAAATTGAACATAATGAATGTTGTTTATAAAATAAAAAAACATTATGAAATTAAATTATTATAGTTATTAAAACATATCTATTTGAAAGACTTGTCTTAATATCTTAAGAACTTGTCTCCTTTCTGGAGACTAGCTTTCGGGATCTGGAATTGTCGGCGTAGAGCCTTGGTTGTTTATTGTCAGATTCATTCTGTCCTTTTGCCTCAATTTCCAGATGACGAAAATTATAATTGCGACCAATGAAATTGAAAGTACCATATTGAAAGAAAATTCAATTCTTCCCTCGGTCGACAACGAGTCGAGCTCATGGACATTTTCCAACTGGATTTCTTTCATAATTTGCAGAGAAAGAATTTCTTCCATTTCTGTTTTGTTAGAGGAGAACTGAAAAATAGCTGGAAGCGGTTTCCAATCGTGTAATTCTCTTGCGAAATAGTTAACACCGTTTAAATTTAATGTGGCGTTATGAAATTTGATTAAAAAGTTTCCCGATAGATTCCAGGATTTAGCGTCTGGAATACTTACTGAACCATTGTATTGGTTTAACAAAATTATTCCCGGTTTTATTTCCTCAATAGTTGGGACGTGTTGGTTATTTACCATAGTACAATTATGATTACCGCTAGATAACAATTTTGGAATACAGTTTGTATTACTTATTTCTAAAAGGTTTTGATAATTACAAATTGATAATTTATTAAAAGTTATACACTCAGTTTTCATTTCAAAAATTCTATTTTTACATTTTACAATATTTTCATTTTGAATTTTTATTATAGTTTTGTATATTTTTAATGGTTTAATTAATATATTTTCACAAATATTTGTACTAATAGTAGGCAAATTTACAATATAAATAATTGACATATTGTTTACAGCTATTCTTATATCCGAAAATTCGAATGCTTCTTCGATATTGGAGAATGGGAACTCTTCATAGTCTAACTGTTTTTTTGATTTCACTTATTTGCTCTTCTGATAATATAAAAGTATTTATAATTCCTGCTTTGGCCCACTGTAAGGCATACTCTATATTTAATATTTCTTATTTTATTAATTTTAGTTTATAAAATAAATTTTGTTCAAATTCTTTCTTAAAATTTTCCTCTGTCTGTATTTTCCTTAAAATGACGTTTGTTATGTTAGTCAGTTGGTTCATTCTCGTGATGGTGTCTCTATTAATTATTCGTTGGTATTCGGTGTTTTCTAAAATATTGTTCGTTTTATCGAGTAGTATCTGATGGTCGTTATGGTCTGGTGTTCCCGCTAACCATTTCCAAGCAGTCCCCAGAAAATCAAGTGATATTCTCTTTTTAGGTTTTATACGGTTCAGTTGTAATTGTATTTGTCCTATTTCATGATTAAGCATTGGAAAGATTGAATTGTCCGAAGAGATTTTGTTTTGTATTTCCTGTCTCAAGTCAGCAATTACGTTTTCATAGTTTTCCAAATCTATGGAGTGTATTAATTTGAAATTCCCGTCCTGTATTCGTGTTTGTCCAGCGTGAATCGAAATCATCTGAGAATTGGAGTAGTCCAGTATCTGTACTTCTAATTTACAGTTGGTGAATATCGTCAGTAAAATCAATAGTTTTAACATTTCCTATAAAATGAAATCTTATTAGGTTTTTATGTTCTCTTTGTGAATTATTCTATTTCTATTATGAACTTTAATCTTATTCCCTAAGTCTTCTTTTACTTTCTGTTTCTTGTAGCGAGGAAGTAATTTATCGCTTTGCCCTATCAGTTTTTCATAGACCTCTTGGTCTGTCTCAAAAGTTTTTATTAATGTGAGGATATTTCTTTTTAACATTCTGCTTTGTGATTCTAATAGTCTGTTGCGCAGATTTTTATGATTGACTTTATTATGAAATACATTAAATGGTTTTTCATTTGTAACTGAGTGAATACTGAAGTTATACTGTTGAGCTGCCCTGTGAAATATTTCAGTGGTATCTAGTAAATGAAATTCTTCTTTTAAGCATCTTGCTATTTCAATCAAAGTAGAGTGTGCTCTTTCTACCTGTCCATTAGTTTTGCTATGTCTAGGATCACAAAAATACAGTTGAATTTTTAATCTTTGCATTAAAGTTTGGAAAGAAGGAGTTTTGAAGCCTGGTTCATTGTCTAACGTTAATTTTTTTGCTGCAGGAAAAGTTTGTAATATATCCAAGACCTTTTCACCTAAGTTTGTTCTATCTTCTATTTGTTTTATTATAAGAAAGGTAAGGAATTTTAAATGTTGTGCATAAAAAATATCGATGTGTAGGAACTCCCCCTCCTTACTAGGAATTGGACCCTCTCCAATTGGAATCTTAGTTGGTTTCCTATCATATTTCGCTTTACTGCAGATATTACAATGTCTGATAAATTCCTTGAAGTGGTCGATCATCTTTGGCCAATAATATTGTTTACAAACTTGTTTGTGATTTTCCTTAGAATTCCTATGTGCCCTAGTGTGAGTTTCCTCAATTATGGCTCTTTGGTCATCGACATTAACAATATCGATTGCAAAGATTTTAGTAAAAACAAATTCGTTAGTAAAAGTTTCTTTTACTGTTTCTTTAAATTCATAAAGATCTTCTAGGCAACAATGTACTGCTGTCACCAAATTGGGCCGTATAAATTATTTTAACATGTTTTTAAGACTCTCTCTTGTGTCAAATTCAATGATGTGTCTAGTTCTATTGATAACTTGTAAAGTCGGGTTTGCTTAGAAGAATTTGCTGTTTAAATTCATTGAGTGGTTTGGAAGTTTCTTTAATTGTAAATTCTTCACTACTTTCAGCGGAGTGTTGTGTGCTGTGTAAAGATTCATCATCTGATATATTATTTAATATTTGCCTAGAAAGTGCATCGGCCACGACGTTTGTTGCGCCCGGTTTATAGACAAATTTCGGAGAATATTCCTCTATAAAGGACATCCATCTTTTTAGTTTCGCGTTTGGATTTCTAGAAGATATTGCAAAAGTGAGTGGCTGATGGTCGGTATGGATTTCCAAATCTGCCACTCCGTATAGATAATTCCTCAGTGTTCTCAAGGACCAAACTATCGCAAATAATTCCTTCTCGTTTGTAGCGTAGTTTCGTTCGGTAGAAGTAAGTGTCTTGGAAATAAAAATTATGGGTTTGCCATCTTGGGTTAGCACAGCGCCAACTGCTGCATTTGATGCGTCAGTTGTCAGAGTAAATTTCTTATTGAAATCAGGTTGTGCAAGTTCAACCTGGTCAGTTAATAAATTTTTTAGTCTATTGAAAGCTGATTGAGCTTCCGGATCAAATTCTACTGCAATTTTTTTGGACATGTATTGTGAAACTTTGCCATTCTCTCCTGTAAGATATTTTGTCAATGGTTTTGAGATTTTTGCTTTATCTCTAATGAATTTTCTATAGTATCCTGTTATGCCGAGGAAGCCTCTCAATTGTCTGAGAGTTTTAGGTTCAGGGTAACTATTTATCGTCTCTATTTTCTTTGGATCGGTTTTTATAATACCATGGGCAACAATATAACCCAAAAATTCAACCTTTTTTTTGAAAAAATTTGATTTTCCAAAGAAATATTCATATTAGAATCCCTAAGTCTTTGAACTTCCATTTTCAAATGCTTCCTATGTTCTTGCAAATTTTCCGAGTATACTATTATATCGTCTATATAGACGTGGCAAAATTTTCCTATATAGTCCCTTAAAATATCATCCATGGCACTTTGGAAGATACTGGGTGCTTTCTTCAATCCGAAAGGGAGTCTAATAAATTCATATTTTCCGTTGTTCATAGAAAACGCTGTTTTTTTCAATATCTTCCGGCTTCATTAAAATTTGATGGAAACAGGATTCGAGGTCGATGGTGGAAAAGTAATTCGCTTTTCCCCAATTTGATAGGATAACACTGCAATCCGGTATCGGATACTTATATGATATAGTGTTTCCATTTAGTTTCTTATAATCAATTACCATTCGAGATTTTTGCGTTCCGTCTTCGTTAGTTCCTTTTTTTGGCACTACCCATATTGGGGAGTTGTAAGGGCTTTTACTGGGACGTATAATTCCGTCGTTTAATAGTTTTTCTATTTCCTAATTTACAAATGAGTTTACTGAGAGTGGATAGGGATATTGCTTACTCCATATAGGAGTTTCAGAAATTGTACGTATCTCAGCTTTTATATCCGTTCTGAATGGCAGAACAGTATCAATTTTCAAGTGTAAATTTTCTATTTCATTTCGAATTTCACTATCTAATTCATCAATTGTGGTTCTTCCATAACTTCGATTGATATCATTCTCGTCATAATTTTCGCACTCAAGATCATTTCTCAAGTTATTTATAATATTTTCTTCGTTTTCCTTATTTTCATTAACAGCACTACTCGTTGATGCTAGTTTATTAAAATTTATAAATTTATCAATTTTATCGCCACACGTAATTGTGCCGTTTTCAAAATCAAGTTTTATGTTAGCTTTTTTCAAAAAATTATAACCTATTAAAATATCGGATTCTAAGTTGGGAATCTCATAGAATCTTTCTCTAATACCAAACAGTCTTGCCTCGTAGCAGTGTTCGATAATGGTAAAACCATTTATGGTTTTTATTCTTTTCTTAATATCTAATTTCTGTCTTTTAGTAAGGACATTGGGGCTACAGTAACAACTGGTTGCTCCACTGTCAATTAAAATTCTGAAAGTTCTCCCGGATGCTCCTGTCCTAATGATGTATGGCAGTCCGGGGTCGTGTCTAAAAAAGCTGTTTCATTTAAATTATTTACTCTCTGGGCCTTGTTTATTGGCTGGGAACTAAATTGTCCGCTAGGATGTTGCCTTTTTATGGGATAATTAAATTGTGGTCCTCGTCCATGATTTAGTGATTGTCCAATCTGTCGAACGTTATTATTCGTCGCAGCGACCGGAATATTTAATGAGCTTCCTATTTCCATCGGTTCGGGCTTAGGTTGGCGATGGATAATGGGAAGGTTTTGGCCATGTTGAAAATTGTTAAAGCGATTTCTATGAGGAAATCGTAAAACATTTTGGGTATTCCTTAGGTTTTGATTGCTGCCCTGATTTCAATTGAATTGTACAGCAAAATTAGCTCTTACATTATTCGCTTCTAGCTCCTGAGCTTTGGCTAAGGCATTCGGTAAATCGGAAGGTTAAAGTGAGAAAAGAATATTCGCCAGTGGTGGGTTTAGACCGGTGACAAAAACTTTAAGCGCATATTGTCGATTTTTACAGTTTAGTTCATTCGATAGAGAGAAATTTGATCCATAGGTCATTATCGTTTTATTTATTAGTAAAGTCAGTTTTTTGTTAACTTCGTTATAATAATCCAAAATTGTCAAAGAACCTTGCCTCATTATACTGAGTTCTTGTTCAATGATATGGATTGGTCGTTTGTCGGCATAAGCAAAGTCCAGCCGGGCCAAAATAGCGTCAAGATTCAGTACCGTAGCGTGGTTCGTTAGAGTGTCATTTGCCTCATCTGTTATTTTGTTCCGTAAAATGGTCAATGCAGCGAAATACCTACGACTACCTTTGGCATATAGACTCATGGAGTTGTTTGCGGCTTCTCGCCAGCTTACATAAGAGGTATCTTTTCCGTTAAAGTTTGAAAGGGATTTTATAACATGCAAGCTTTCGTCACATCGTTTGGTTTCGTCAATAGTTTGTTGTTTGTATTCTGTAACAGTATTTGCAATTGTCAGTCTGTGAAAATTTGCCTTTAGCACTTCCAATTCCCTTAGCAGTGGTGCTGTGGTCTGCGTCACTATCCTAATTATTTGCTCACTGTTCATGTTGGGATCACTTATTGTCATGTTATTAAATAGATTTGAAAGATTGTCTATTGAGTCCGTTTCGTATTCCCTTTCTAGTGCTTCTAGTTCTTCGTCAATTGTATCTAACTCTCTACGTTTAATTAGAAATTTGATCTCCTCTTCAGTGAAATTTTCTACTATATCAGCCAGTTTGTAAAGAATTTTCGGATTTACAATTTAATTTAACTTATTTTCTAAACTTACAATAATTTGTTATTTGTAATATCTGCCGCTGCAAGTTGTCACTGTTATTGTACCACCGCTTTAAAGCTGTCCCAGATTACACTCGTTCTGGGGTGTTGCTGTCTCGGAGTGGACAGTTAGTTAGGCCAATCGTTATATATTTTTGTTTTTTCGAAATTGTTTTTTTATATGTTTTGCCTAATAAGTTTTTTAAAAAATGTTGTTAATGAACATAGAGTTTTTTTGACACTTGATTTATTTTAAATCACTTAGTTTATTTGTTTAAACACTCTTATTAAAAAGGTTTTTTTTCTGTTTTTCACTATTTTTATTTTTTCTCTTTTTTTATAAGGACACTTTTTCTTTAATTGTCACTGTGTTTTTTATTTTCTCCTTTTAATAAAGATACTTTTTAACTGTCACTGTTTTTTTTTATATTTTCTCCTCTTTGTAAGGATACTTTTTTATTGTCACTGTTTTTTTTATTAATTTCTCCTTTTCATAAGGATACTTTTTTGTTTGGTTGGCGGACGCACTATCGATGTTCTTACTTGTTTTTTTCAGAACTTTGTTTTCGATAGGCGATCCCGGTTGAGCCCCCAATTAAAAACTGTCCTTTTTTACATTAAAAAAAAAATAAAATTTTTATTTCTTTCCTAATCTATTAACACTTTACACTTTAATTATTTATGTTACTTCCACTCTTCGTGAATCAATCCGAACTGAACTTTTCTTTCTAGCATAAATTATAATAACGACTGTTTCAATAATTTTGCAGACATAGCGTCAGCATAATTTAGTAAAAGGTTAAAATGGTTCGATTAAAGAATTCAAAAAAATAATATTTTCGCTGACATCGGTGTCAGCACAAAATATTGGCGCGTGTAACTTTGATTTCGCAATATTAGTTCATTTAGTCTTTTCGTGGGAATATAAAAACAAATATTAAGTTATTAAAACTTCATACCTTAGCTTCTATACATTTAAGTTTCCTAATTTTTTACTAATTAAATATCTATAATTCTGAGCTAAATTTTCTGTGCCAGCTTTAAAGTTCATTCTCTGTGCCAAAGGTGTATTAATGATTTCTAACATTTCTAACATATAACGTTTTTAATAATTATTTTCTCTTCTTAATATTGAAACATTTTCAAAGTTAGGATAGTGATTTAATATAGAACAATGAGATGACAATGCGTTTTATTCGGAATTAATATTTTTATGTTTTTGGTCTGATTTATGTCCTGAAATTATGGTCTTTAATTTATTCTTTGTCGTTCCTATAAATAACTTATTACAATTTTCTTGATCATTTCCCTGACAAGGTATTTTTTAAACTAAATTTGACATATCCCACTTATCAATCCTTATGCCTGGTTTTCATTATGTCATATGAACTGACAACAAAAACTGACTCAAATGAATTCTTGTCACTTTGTGTCATATGCGTTTTCATAACATCTTAAAAACTGACAATAAGTCGATAAAGCAGAGCGTGTCAAAGACTTATGTCAAATTTTGGTGTCAGTTGACTGACACGCCGTTTTCATTACAAAGGTCAAATATGATGAGGCGAGCGAACAGCTGATTAGAAAATATTAATTTGTGTTCAATAAAAAGTGAAAAAAAAATAAAAATGATAAAAAAGAAACAAATTGCTATAGCTAGTGCGGCGTTTTGTGTTATTACGTTACCATTTCATTCTTTATTTAAAAAATTTCCATTGCAATTAATTTTCCCAGCAAAAAAAACCAGCTTTGCGATCGTCAAACAAAAAAATATTGACAACTTGTTGTCAATTTTATTTTAGATAAAAAATGCTGCCATATCTGTTGACAAACTGAAATTTGACGTTTTCACTTGTCTGTCATTTTAGACGGCAGTTCGTGTGCATAACTGACTGCAAACTCAGATGACACCATATGACAACCCGTTTTCATACAATTGCCAATAATTTGGACCATGCATTAGTTTTATTAAATAATTTTCCTAATGTATTGAAATAACGATAAGCTATTCCATATTTCCCTTTATCAAAGATGTTAGATCTCGCCAATCTTTCTGATAATCCAGAAACATATGTCAAAGATTTAAAAATTCGTGGTTCAGTTATGTATGTTCTATTTTGTGTCATTCTGTTTCTATATTGACTTACTAATCTATAAGATAACTCAGTTGGAAAACCATTATCTCGATATATATCTCTGATCTTTATAATGTTTCCTCTATGAAATTCTACATCACTTATTGTCAATACTCGCTCTATAAAATTCTTAGCTGTGTTCATGATAATGTACCTACTATGTTTAGAGTAATAATTAATTATTCTCCCTGATGCAGTTGGTTTCTGATACCAATCCATTATTAATCTGTTGCCTCTCCTAATTATCAATGTATCCAAATATGGGAGGATCGAACTACATTCTCTCTCCATTGTAAATTTAATGTTGGGATCAAAACTATTTATTGTTGTAAGCATGTCGTTAACTGCTAATTCTGAAATGATACAAAATAAGTCATCTACATACTTCGTCATTATCCTTGGTTTTACACTTATAAAAAAAAGATCTTTAGCTTAAAAAATTTAATACTTATATTAAAATAAGATCGAATAAAATTATATAATATTCCATACAAATTTAGACTTGTTAAGTAGTTATAGATATAGCTACTTAAAAATTAAGAATGTATAAAATGTTGCCAAGCCTAAGAAATTATTGGCTTTTCAAAAATATTTGTCATAAAAATTTTGAAATTTTTGTATTTTTAATTTGATAAAATATTAAAAACAACAAAAGCTCACAAATGAATTATGCGTTTCTAAGTAAAGGTAGGGCGTGGGAAACAATTTGCTCTATTTCGTGTTCCCGCAAAGTTCATATACGAAAACAGCTTTCGTACAAATGCGGTCCCAAATGTTCGAATTATATTTGTTTACAAAAATAAAGAAAAGCCATCTAAGTAGGGATAGTCGTTATCTTTACAAGTAGTTATAGATATACATATAAAATTAAAAAAAAAAAAAAACAAACCTATTAATGAAATTGGGATACTGAGGAAATTTCCTTTCGTTTGAGTACTCATACTTATGTTACTGTGCTTACCGGTTTTTAAGGCCTGGGCCCTGGCCCAAAAACGGAAGATAGAAAAACATTTTCTTTTTTATCGATGTCGTTAACTACAGACAATTGCCGGTTAAAGAAAAACGTACGAGTTAACCACAACTGACTTACGTTTTGTTAATTTTGTGCCGAAAGTCAACAAAGATCTGCTAAATTTGATTAAAATTTCAGCAAATCCATATTTAACAGACTTTTGCAATTTTATTTTAATTTGCAAAACTATTTAAAATTTTTATATAAATTTTATTTTTTATATGTTTATATTTATTATTTTTCGTATTGAAGTTTATATTTTATAGTTGATCTTTTTAATACTTATATGTATGAAAATGTATTTTTAGTTTGATTCGAGATCATAGGAAAAGTTTTTTCAAATGAAAATTTTTTTTCCTTATTTTTTAATATAAGTAAACATGGAGAATACACAGAAAAAGTTTTTAGACACCAGCCGAATGGAATGCATTTTCTGGTCAGCTACGACTTTCATCAACATTTTTTGTGCCGAAATACCAATTGTAAATATCTCTATTTAACTCACAAATCAACGGAAAAAGCTATTTTATGCTAACATACAGTTGATTTTTATTATTGAGTACAGATGAAATTTACTAACTATTTTTGTGTTATTTATATTCTCCTTTGTTTACCGTATGTCAAATTAGCTATTAGCTAATATTAAAGACATGTGTTTTTTAAAATTGTTTATACATATGTTTAAACAATTTTTTTAACCGTGCCAAGTTATATTTTAATCTTGAAGTTAATATTTTATATTTGAGCTTTTTATTACTTATATGTATGAAAATGTATTTTTGGTTTGATTCGAGATCATAGGAAAAGTTTTTTCAAATGAAAAATTTATTTCCTTATTTTTTAATTTAAGTGGTGTCTAATAACTTTTTCTGTGTATTCTCAATTTTTCAATTGCAGGATACCATTTTACTTAAGTAGGAAATTTGGATTAAAGATTCCGACTTAACTAAAATTTTAGTAAAAAATCTACTAAGTGCCGACTATAATACTCAAAATCATTAAAAATTCTGCAGATGCAAATATAGTACTATCTTTTCTTATCTTAGCTTTATTTAAGCTTTTTATAAGTGTGTATGAGGGTTCTGGAAAACGCTAATGTACACAAATATGTTTAAGAAAACTTTAGGGAATGTCACTAAAGTCAATATTGTATAAATTAGGATTTTTTTAATTTTGTACTGATATAAGGCATACAGTTGTCAACATATTTCTTCCCTTCAGTATTTATAAGCTATACAAATAAATCTTAATTTCAGACATGCTGCAATAAAAAATATCGTTTTACTCCACTTTCAAATCCATAAAGTGGTATTGGCCACCAAAAAAAAGAAAACAAAAAACAAAATTCACAAACATCCCAGCAAAAACAGGGTTTCAACTACTCTCTTGATAACATGTTTTTGCAGGGATTGTCACATATCCAATTTTCATTGAGATTTAAATTTCCTCCACAGAAGACCTTTCTTATTAGTATTCTTTATTAAAATAATTTAATATCTTTTTATTTTTAGTGTATTCACAAAAGCAGCCTAACTATCCACCGTACGCCAATTATCCACAACCTCAAATGTTCGCCGGACCATATTATCATGGGTCGCAATACGGTCCATACAATTACTAAGCCTGAACATACATATTACACATATGTATCCACCAACAATATCACAAAATATTTTTAAGCCTATATACTCCACAGTGTTCCAAATACAGCTTTTTAGTTTCGGTCGACGCAAAATATTGTTGGATTGATAGTGAAATAAAACTAATGATAGACAACAATTCTAGTGAAGAACATCAAAATTATTTATTATAACATATGTATTTTTGTTGCTTATATTTAATTAATACACTTGATAAATTTTTGATTTACGCTAATAGTCACTCGCGGACAATTTATTTTCTACTCACACTAATTCATGTTGGTGTACGTTAAGTTTAACACAGTAACGCTTGATTCACAAAATAAAACACAGCAATAATAGACAAGCAGATTTGTGCTGACAAAATTTGTTGCCAATCGAATAGTTCAGTTGCAGCAACAGAATTTTTCGATTGTCACAGTCAAAAAATTCTTATCCTAAATGGATTTCTGTTGTCACAGCCGAAAAATTGTACTTTGTAGCTGAAAAACAAAAACAAAGAAATGAATCGACAGGATACATGGTAAATATTAATAAAAACTAAACTTCAACTCACACACACTCACTATCGTTCTCGTGAACATTACAACTTTCTCTCACATTAACGCGAATCGCGCAAATTTTAAATCACGTGCCCATCTCATAACAATACCAGCTGAAGTCATTAGGTAGTATTTTTCATTGTAATCTAAAGAGCACATTTCTACTGTGTACCAGGTATTGTTATTACATGGCCCATCCCTTTTATACTTACATGCGAAAATTATAATTTTTGAGGAAATACATTTGAGGAGGTTTGGAAAAAGTTTAATTGAGGCAATTAACGGATTTTTCCTTAATATCATTGCTTCTCGGTTTATTTCCTTATTTACTAAACGAGTTTACTCCATAGTTCCCAGAAATAGTACTTTGCATTTCTTGGTGCCATTTCAATCAAATTATATAATTTTAACAAAAAGATTAATTGAATTTTTAACAATTATTGATTTTGTTAATATAACAAATTTTTAACTGAAAATGCACCAATAACTACAAGAATTTTGTTAGTGTATTTCGCTATTATAATTACATTTTTAACGACATTTGGAAATTTTAACAACGAATCTTAAGTATAAAAAGTTATTATGTATTGTGTATTATACATTATTAAGTCTACTTTCTAAGCTGCAATTCAAATTATATTAATGTTTGTCTTCCATGAATAAAAACAAAACAAAAAAAAAACAATGATTCAATATAATTAGATACATTAATATAAAGCCTATATGAAACTTGAAATAAAAAACAAAAGAAAATTTGAAAATTTGTAATTAAAATCCTAAAAAAAAAATTCAGGAAAAGTTAAAAACTAGCAAATCATATAGGCTTAAATAAAACTAAAAATAAAAACAACTTAAAAATTTAAATCTAGTTTTTTACATTCTTACATTAAGGTGTTCTTTAAATTACTAATTGTCGAATTTGACCAAGAATCAAAATTATTAAAATTAACAAAAATTGTACATGACATTGCATTAAAATTTGACGACGGAAAAATTAATTACTTAACACTTTTAGCTTATAAAATATTGTGTTGCGATGATCTCTTTATTATGCAGTTAAAAATATTTTCATCGCCGAAAAGTACAAAACTTTTACTTTATGCCAGAATTCACGTACCATTAAAACCGAATATACTGTAATTAATATAAAAATTAACCAGACTTTGACGTTAATTTCAATTTACCGCTATTTTACGAAATCGATTTTAATTATGGAAAATTATTTTCCATCTCCGATATATTTGTCCAAATTATTTACTTTAAAAAAATTTCGTTTTTTTAAATGAATAGTTTTTTGGATAGCAAATAAAAGAAGAAAATTACATTTTCGAAGGGCTACCTTTTCTAGATTGTAGAATTTACATGGCCAATGTGTAAAATAATATAAAACAAAAATAGACTACCCATGCCAGCCAAAGCAAAATGTTTATTATAAAATTAATTATAATTTTCTCTTTGGAATTCATGATAATATGATCACTATTTGCCAACATGAAGTAATGAGTTACCGATAATTTAATACATAATGCATTACTTTGTAATGTATACTCCTTAGATTCGCCATTATTTTAAAACATAAAGTAATGAGTTACAGATAGTTTATTTTATAATGCATTACAATTTAACATAAAAAATTCATGAAGCCATAATTTGAGACTCATCGCTTGTAAAATTCTTCAATGAAGTAAGGTGCAAACGCTTTTATCCTATCGTCATATGACGACACAACTTCAAGAACCGATATATTCAGTCAGATAGTTAAAGCACGTAAGACACAACATTTTTCACGGCTTTTTCTTTTTTGGAGAAGAACGCAAGTAAATGCTAATGAGAAAGTTGAATGAGTGTAAACAGAACAATCGTATTTAAAAAATTAGAAACTTTAGATTTTTAAATTTATTTATCGATAAAAAAAAGAATAATGTTATTTTTATTTCTAAAATTTCTAACTTTAATTTGACATAAACTGTAATACCAGTTTGGTGCTTTTGATGCTATTTAAAAAAAATTATTAATTTTAACGTTTTTTTTAATATGTTATTGCACTTTTTACCTTATCAAAGTTGTTACTCATATCATTGGTTGATTGTCCGTTCACCAGTAAAAACATGGTAATGACAGGACATTCCTGTGTAGATTACCATTTAATGATAGACCACTTCCTTTTGCATTACCTTAAAATACAAACTAATGACCTACTAGTGATGGACGGTAAAAGTACTCTTATATCTGTTTTTGTTTTCATATTTATTGATTAATTTGTTTTGAAAAACCGATTTTGCAAATTTGCATATATATAAACTTAAATTTTTGAATGCAAAAAGTTGATATTTTAAATATTTTTTTGTAAACTCAAATACATATTGTTCTTATCGATTTTTAAAAGTAAGAAAATTTTACTTGAGTTATGTTTTACTAAGAGTAACTACTTTACTATTGTAAGTACCCACTTATTTCTTTACTATGAGTAACCATGCTGGTAATTTATTATTCGGCTGATTCCATGTCAAACCATCATGAAAAAGTGCCTTTTTCGGAATCACCCTCTCCGATTTGAATGAAATTTACCACAAATGTTGTATATTACTAGACTTGAAAAAACCCAAACTTATGGACCCCAACGACTTTCGGTTTCCGAGTTATGACGTCATGAATATTAGAAAAAACTCAAAAATGTCACTAAAGTGTGTTTATAAAAATGTCTATAACTTTTAAACTGTAAAAGCTAAAATATTTTTGTTTACAGTTTTTTAAAGGTAAGAATATGCTCTTTAAAATGATATGCATATGCATTTTTTTCATGGAAATTTCCACCGAAATTTTTTCGGATCTAAAATTCAGAAGGCCAAATCGGGAAAAACTATATTTTTTAAAATTCTTAAAAAAATATATGTTAATAAGTAAACCCTTGTTAAAATATATTCAAAATTTCAGATTGGAGCCATGATTAGTTTTTGAGTTATGAGCTAAAACGTGGCCCTATGTACGATTTGCGCTTGTAAAAGATGGGATAAAAAAATGTAATAGCACTCAAATGACGTATATTAATAAGCTTAACATAAAAATATTTGGTTAATTTTTTTGGAGCTCATCTTCAATCCATACCAGTGATTTAATTAAAAGGTTTTTCAATTTTTTTTTAAATAGGATTCAAAAGTTTATTAAGGAACAAATACTTTTGGTCCACTGGCAGAGTTTTTAATTTTGAGCAAGTACAATTTCGTTATAAAATTTAATTTCAGTTTGAATATGATATATTATAATATTTATTTTTTATTTTTGCTCAAAAGCACACGTTTGATTGTTATTGCCGTTTTTTCTTAAACTAACATACAAAGCAAATAAAATTACAGTTATTTTGATTTTACATCGAAGAATGTAATGATCAGCTTCCCAGCAAAACCCAAAACTACGGAACTTGTAAAGTAATGTATCTATACATTACAATATAGGTGCCTTTTACAAGCGATAAGTCTCAATGTAATGTATCTTGTGTAAAAATCAACGGACACATTACCTTGAGTCTAATCTCGTGTAAAAATCACCTATGTTGTATTGTATAAGGTAATTCATAGACACAATTGTTTGTGTCCAGTTTTGTTGGGTTTGCTATATTTTTTTCTACAAGTTAATATCAATGCGTAAGCTTTCTCTTTCTATCACACTGCGTCACTAACGTTTTCTATTGCAAGTTAGTTTTTTTATTCAATTTGAAAATGCAAGTGAGTAAAATAACGGTAATTTTTATTTTGCAGATTTAAGATATGTACAGAAAAACTTAAGATATATACAGTAAAACTAAGTAGCCAAGTGATTTTTTTTTTATATAATAACTTAATGCTCGATGAGCCACGTCTTTCCATTATCCGTTTAGGCTAATTTTTTGCACAGTTTGTTTTTACTATATAAGAAACATATCTAGGGGGAGTTACAGCATAATTTCGCAAGTTTACCATGTATGGCGCACCCTTTTGTGTTTATTATACATATCTTTTACAAGCGCAAATCGTACATAGGGCCACGTTTTAGCTCATAACTCAAAAATTAATCATGGCTCCAATCTGAAATTTTGAATATATTTTAACAAGGGTTTACTTATTAACATATATTTTTTTAAGAATTTTAAAAAATATAGTTTTTCCCGATTTGGCCTTCTGAATTTTAGATCCGAAAAAATTTCGGTGGAAATTTCCATAAAAAAAATGCATATGCATAACATTTTAAAGAGCATATTCTTACCTTTAAAAAACTGTAAACAAAAATATTTTAGCTTTTACAGTTTAAAAGTTATAGACATTTTTATAAACACACTTTAGTGACATTTTTGAGTTTTTTCTAATATTCATGACGTCATAACTCGGAAACCGAAAGTCGTTGGGGTCCATAAGTTTGGGTTTTTTCAAGTCTAGTAATATACAACATTTGTGGAAAATTTTATTCAAAACGGAGAGGGTGCAGCCGAATCGCATGATGGTTTGACATGTTTTCTCCCATTCTCACTTTTTTGTAAGCGAGAGGGTAATGACCACCCATGAACTCTGGGACATTACGAACTAAAGTAGTTAAGAGAGTAAGTAGCTTGTTAACTCGTGAAACTCTTTACTCCATTAATTACTTGGTAATGTCTGTTTTTACTGCGTTAAAATGATGGTTCTGCTTCTGTCTAACGTTCGCTGTTTCCTTCTACAAAATAATCTGGCAAAAATACTAGAAACTAGCTAGTGCCGTACGGCCTTAATATAACATCGCAGTAAAAAGCACTAAATAGGATATGTTAGGCTGTCGAATTGTCGGACATACTGTATTTTGACATGCATAGGAATTGTATTTCTCCAGAGGATGGATATGACATTGTCCTACCAGACAGCTCACCCCTTAAGAGGCGCATTCAATATCAATATTATGTCGCAACTTTTGCACAACATATAGACGGGTGTGTGTGTTAAATTGGAAATTTATTTATATAATGGAGTGAATCAAAAGACTTTTAAAATTTATTATACAACATATTATATATTGTATATAATGTATTGACAATACTGCACAATTTGCATTTCCTACGGTTTACGTTTGTGTACATTTAAAGGTTATATTTAATGCATAAAATATTTTGGACAAATTTTGTAACATAGTTCCGTTCGTTTAACCAATAATTTGTACAAAGTTTAACTGGATGTCGTTCGTTTACACAAATACTCAGTAAACATAAAAAAGAGAGAATAAAGTGAAAGTTTGATGTTGAGAGTTCTTCATCTGCAAATTTTTACTGGACAAATTTTTGCCAGAAAAAACATATGATTGAAAAACATGTGATAAATTTTTGTAAATACAAATTTATATGTTTTACAACTACATTGTTTTTTGCAAATACCTTCTAAATTGTTTCTGCTTAAGATTTTACAACAAGAATCATCTTTTTTCATATGTACCAGTTATAATTTATTTTTGCATTTGGTTTTACAATCAGCTGTTTAAGAAAATTGTAAATTATTGCAAATTTTCCGTTCGCGTTCTTTTTTAGAAAATTTTAGTTTTGAGAGTAAATTTGTCTTACTATCTGTAAGTTTGTTGCTGAGTAATTCTTACTGGACCTGACGATATGTCGCTTGATGTATAAAGATTAAAAAAAAACTTGGGAGCTGTGGAAGAGATTTGATACGGGCTCCCATTTTCCAATTATTCTTTCAAATTCATATATTTGAGATCACATTAAACAAAATAGATGGGTGTTAGCATTGAAATTCGTCAATTCGTATTTAAAAGGACACCTTAACATACATATATTTAGGCTAAGCTTTATGTATTTTTTATTTTAATTTTGTAAAAAAAAACAAGAAATGCAAATACATATGTTCATAAAACCTTTTTAAATAATATGTGTTATTTATTTAAAAAATCTATAAATATTTAAATTTTTCATATATTTGTTATTAAATAGAATCAACCTTTTATGGACACATTAACATACATATATTTAGACTAAGCTATATGTATTTTTTATTAAAATTTTGTAAAAACACAACATATATAAATAAATATGTTCATACAACCTGTAACGACGTGTTTTCACTGGTTGCCGGGATATGCTCAGTCGAGTCCAGAATTCGTTAGAGAATAATTTAGTTGTTCCAGAGACCAAACTTTGGAAACTCTGTAAATTATATATACCGTGTTTCTAATACAGTATAATTGCCTGAAAATGCAATATGTTCCCCTGTTTTGTTTTTTTGTTTTGATCAGTACAAATACTTCTACTGGTAAACATATATATGTTTGGCTGCAATTATTGATATGTTTATTATTTTAGAATTTATCAGTTTTGAGATCAAAATTAAATGTTACTATGAAATAGTTAACACTAATTTATAAATATAAAAGCAAAAGGAAAAAAGTACGGATCAGCGCTAGAGGGAGTGCACACTTTCTACCTGAGCGGTCAGTTCATCTTCAGCCTGGTTTGAACAGGCTTTTATATATATATGGGAATTTTTCAATACCATTAGTTGACACTAATGCAAATTAAAAATTACATAACAAATGGTAATGTAATGGCACAAATGCATAAAATAATTAATTATAAAATATTTTTTTTAAAGCTGGCAATTTCAAAACCTTATTTTTTGACCTTTTTGCAGCATTTAAAAAAAATTACAGCTTTTAAATTCATAAAAAAATTTTATTTAATGGCCTGTTCCTCTATTTCGAAAGAACATGTTCGTTCGCTTTCTAGTCGAAAGAAAACTGATTTGGGTTTCACTAACTCTATTTCTATGCGAACGATGACTCGAACGACAAGTCGATTGAAAACGTAACTGTTTTCATACAAAATTTTGTTTCTCTATTTCGAACAGCTCGAACGCAAATGTCAAAATCAGTCACTTGCTATTTTTTGTCGAGTAAATATATATTTGATATTTTTAAAAGCAAAATGAAGTAAAAAAAGCAATGGATAACAAAAGGTAAGTACAAAATAATATAATTATTTATAGTTTATTAAGAATTTAAAATTTTAGTTAAAAAAATCAACAAGACGCATGTATTTTATATGGAAGAAAGGCCTAATTTTGCCAGAGGAGGAAAATTTGACCAGAAAACTAAACTTCGTTTCACCCCCTATACGCTGTTGCTGAGTGGTAAAAGGTAAGTGTGTATTGTTTGTGACTTACGTTTGCCCCAAGCAGCTCATATTAACAGCACTGTAGCAGTGACCGCACCGAACAGACAACAGCAACAAGCAACAGAAAAGCTTTCCGATTAACAATCTTACTCACAACCAATTGATAACTAACATTTTCAAAAATTAACCATTCTCAAATAAAAATTGATTTGTTTATTGTTATTTTTTTATTTCATTTGTCATATACAGCTGATCACTGTTAAACAGGGTTGTTTTTTACTTTAAGCAGTTTAGTAGCATTTTTGCTACTTTTAAAGAAAATTGTAGCAAACACTCAAAATATATGATCTGGCATCTCTGTGATTTGTAAATGCGTAAGAAACAAAAATTGACACACTTAAGTCAAGTCGATCGAAGGCTTTCGAAATAGAGAAACCCAATTTGATTCGAATTCGAGTAACTTGCTTTCGTTCGACTAGTTTTTCGTTCGAGATCGAGGAACAGGCTACAAATGTATACGTTTAATATTACCTACATTTTGATTGTTTTTGTGTTGTAAAGCTTCTCTCCGCTTTAAGATCATTTTGATAAAAACATATTATGCTACAAAATTCTTTTGACGAAACGTCAAATTCTTTACCACATAATCGTGACTGGAAAATCTATTTGTCAAGTGAAAATTTTAAACCAAAATTCGCGCGTTTTTTGTTAAAAAATTTTCAATATGTTTTTCGTATATTAGTAGTTTTAGAAGTTGGCGCCGCAGGCGAAAATTTTCTTTTTCATACATTAAGAATAAATATAATTCTTTACAGGTTTCAAAATTGCCAAGCTCTAAGACAGAATGTCATATAGAACCATTCGCTCCAAAATTGTATAAGATCGTCGGATGCCGCAAAAACCGCTTATCGGAAATTGATGGCTTTTCCATTGTTGCCAGCAAATTTAATAAGAACTGAACACACTCTTGGACGAAGAGCAGAAATTTACTTCATTTTTGAACTATTTTGAAAGGCAGTACTTGCGCTCAAATATTTGATTTATATAAAATATTTATTTTATTCATTTTTATTTTATTTATTCAAATATTCAAGAACCAAGCCCTTTGGGCCAAATGTGGTTTGTATACTACTAAAAAAAAACCAATTTACTATAAAAAAAATATATCTATATAAAATGCCTAAAACCAAAATAATAACTAAAATATAAAATAAAATTTAAAATAAAATTTAAAATTTAAGGTCCATAATGTAGCAATTAAGAAAATATAAAATTACAGTTTTCATAAATAAGAGAGGGTGTAACATACCGATATACTGCATTTAAACGTAGCCTTTGAAAAAACGAATTTAAAGGATCTTTCACATTAAAGGATCTTTCATTAATGGATGAAGTTATACGATGAACAACTATTTGAGGGTTTCTACTCGACCTTGTGAAATTAAAGTTCTCAACAATATAAGTAGGACGATTCGTCTTAATCACCTTGTGAAACAGCAACAAAATTCTCAATTTTATAAAATTTTCAAAAGAAATACCAACAAAATCTTATACAAAAGGAGTGACGTGTTCCCTTAATCTTAATCTATAAACATATCTTATGATACGATTAAATGTAAGATGAAGGCGTCTAAGTAAAACACTATTAGTACCCGTGAACACCTCTAAGGCGTATAGTAATAGTGACATAAGAAGACCACTAGCAACACGTTTCCTCACATGTAGAGGCAAACGTAAATCCAGAGACCACAATCGCCTTAAGGTAGCATTCACACGAGCACAAACGTAATCAATGTGCTTTGGAAAACGTAATTGATCATCCACAAAAACACCCAAACACTTAATTTCAGTGACGAAATTTGTCCTAACACCTCCTAATGATACATTCAAATTACTGAAGTCAAAACCAAAATACATTGCCTTTGTTTTTCCAGGATTAATTTCCAACCCATTCGTATCCATCCACTGTGCAATCCTATTAAGGTAAAACTCTATGTTCGCTTCCAAAACATCAAAAAATTGCCTTTCCCCAGAAAATAAAATCTGTACATCATCCGCATGTATAAATGTTTGAAAAGAGTTATTATCAATGACATTAATAAAATCATTTAAATACATCATAAATAAAATGTGACCAATTACAGAACCCTGTGGAACACCACTGGTAACCTCTAATAAACTAGAGTTCCTGTCTCCTACAGAAACGAATTGTGACCTTTTACCATGATAGGAACATATAAGTTTACATGCAGATTTAGAAAAATTAAAAAAATTACATAATTTAGCTATCAGCCTTGAATGTAAAACTTTATCAAAGGCCTTTGATAAATCCAAGGAAAGCAATACACTACATTTTTTCTCATTAAGCTTACGTCTTATTGAATCAGTTAACCCAAGAAGAAGAGTTGTAGTACTATAATTCCGTCTAAAACCAGACTGATTAGGATGAAGCAATCTGTTAGCATTAATATAACACATCATCTGATCCTTTATAATGTGCTCAACAACTTTTGAAAGAACGGGTATCACAGAAATTGGGCGAAAATTTTGTAAAAGATTTGAATTCCCATCGTTTTTAATCGGCACAACACGTGATATCTTCCAATCACCAGGAAATTTGGAAGTCATAAAAATTGTATTTACAATATGAGTAAAAGAAGCACAAATATAAGCATAAATAATCCTAAAAATTTCGGTGGTATACAATCATAACCAGCAGTATTCGAGTGTATCCTGTTGAGCGCGCAATACACATCATCCGCTATAACAGTATTGATAATTCTGCAATATACTCTCCAATTATCCGATGAACTCTCCTGAATATACGCCAGATCACGTAGAGATATAATATAAGTAATCTCCCTTGACTTAAACCAGGAATTATCATTAAAATCTTTTAACTTACGTTTAGTTATCGGAACTACTTCATGATTTATATAAAATGATTTGATTTATATAAAATAATTTTTTTAATTCTTCAAAATATTTCATTAACATTCGGATATTATTGATTACATGCAATATAAATGCGTATAATGCTGTGCATAAGCAACATTTCTTTACTTTGCATATTTTAAGGTAATTTTTCATTACATCATATTTGAGGTCATTTTTTATTTCTTCAATGGTGTTATTGTACATAATGAATAAAAGCCTCAATCTAATAAATGAAAATATGCCCCAAACTTAATTCTGGGGCTAATTTTCATTTGGTTAGGGTAATTTCTCATATTTTTAGTGTTAATTTTCATTATGAAATTTTGCCCAAATTTTACTCAAATTTGAAGACCATTTCAAAGCAATTAGATTGTTTCAAAAACTTTTGGAATGACTCCAAATGTAATTTATAAAGCATTAATTGAAATTCAAAAACACCAAATTAAAAAAAATATATATTTGTTGAATTTTATTTTCAAAAAAAAGAGTTATAACTCTTTTCTTTGAAAACGAGACACCTTAATACCGAAGGGTCACAAGTTTCATCTCAATCGGAGTTGGGGTGTTGGGGCAAAAAAGTGCAATGAGGAAGGAAGAAAGGAAGGAAAGAAGGAAGGAGGGAAGGCAGGAAGGAAAAAAATATGTTATGAGAGCAAGAGAATAGGGAATAGGAAAAAAGAAACGAGCTAGAATACTTGGGTGAGTGGTACATACGAGTACATAGCAAGATCAGTAATCGAAACGACACTGAATTGAATATGTGGTATTTTGCTTAGTTTAATAAATTAATAATGATAAAAAATACGGTACCTTAAAAATTTATTAATATTCTAAAAAGTGCTCTTTTATACCATATTGAAACGTTGTTAACCGTAATTGCGAGGAAATATATTATGGAATAGTTGTGTGAAAATACTTTATAAGTGAAGTAATTTACAGCACATTGATGCCCTGGTATTGTAGGAGTAAAACATTGGGATATTAGTGCTTGAGTCCAGTTAGTTGCATTGAATACTTGAAATATATATATATATATATATATATATATATATATATATATATATATATATAATGCGCTGTGTCCCTATATATACAGATGTCTTCAAAGTATGGGCAATGCATATACATATATATATATATATATATATATATATATATATATATATATAAAATGCGCTGTGTCCCTATAAAATGCGCTGTGTCCAGTAAAATGTCTTCAGAGTAAACACTAGAATAACGAAAAGTTTAAGGACAGTCCCCAAAGTAACAAAATGTCTTCATAGTAACTTGTGGAACGAAAACCTGTCCCCGCAACATGTGCTGTGCACATATATATATATATATATATATATATATATATATATATATATATATATATATATATATATATGCATTACATATACTTTAAAGACATCTGTATATACAGCCAAAAAATACCCTATAATATGCGCTGTATCCAGTAAAATGTCTTCAGTGTAAACAGTAGAATAACGAAAAGTCTAAGGACAGTCCCAAAAGTAACAAAATGTAACTTGTGGAACGAAAAGCCGTCCCCGCAACATGCGCCGTGCACATATATATATATATATATATATATATATATATATATATGCATTGCCCATACTTTGAAGACATCTGTATATATAGCCAAAAAAGTCCCTATAAAATGCGCTGTGCCCTGTAAAATGTCTTCGGAGTAAACACTAGAATAACGAAAAGTTTAAGGACAGTCCCCAAAGTATCAAAATGTCTTCATAGTAACTTGTGGAACGAAAACCCGTCCCCGCAACATGCGCTATGCACACATATATATATATATATATATATATATATATATATATATATATTTGCACAGCACATGCTGTAGGGACGGGTTTTCTTTGAAAACATCTGTATATACAGCCAAAAAAGACCCCGTAATAAGAGCTGTATCCAGTAAAATGTCTTCAGTGTAAACAGTAGAATAATGAAAAGTTTGTGGACAGTCCCAAAAGTAACAAAATGTCTTCATAGTAACTTGTGGAACGAAAAACCGTCCCCGCAACATGCGCTGTGGGGTCACAATAATGCTCCAAAAGAGTCAACTGTAAAGAGATTAATGGATAAATTTGCCGAAACTGGGTCTGTTAGTGATGTTAAGACAAGAACGCGCCATCGACCAGGTCGATCGACCGAAAATGTCGCAGCTGTACGTGATGATGTCGCTCAAACTCCATCCACCTCAATTCGACACCGAGCTCAGCAAATTGGTGTCTCCAAATCCACTTTGCAGCGAATTTTGACGAAAGATTTGCATCTTCATGCATACAAAGTTCAATTGACTCAGGAACTGAAGCCAGCTGACCATGGACAGCGAAGGGAGTTCGTTAATTGGGTATTGGAGAGACAACATGAAAATGCTGATTTTGCCGATAAAATCATCTTCAGTGACGAGTCCCATTTTCATCTTGATGACTTCGTCAATAGGCAGAATAGGAAAATCCTCGAGTGATTCACGAGAAGCAAATGCATCCTCAACGTGTCACTGTGTGCTGTGTTTTTTGGGCTGGAGGAATCATTGAACCTTTTTTTTATGAAAATGAGGCAGGTCAAGCGCAAACAGTCAATTGTGTTCGGTATCGTAAAATGATAACCAGTTTTTTCTTGCCTAGAATTGAAGTAATGAATGTGGAGGGCATGTGGTTCCAACAAGACGGCGCCACATGTCATACAGCCAGAGAAACAATTCAATTGCTGCATCAGTCATTTCCCGGTCGTGTTATTTCGCGTTTTGGAGATCAGAATTGGCCGCCTAGATCGTGCGATTTAACACCATTAGATAAGCCGACGACGACTCAAGCCTTAAAAGAGGAAATTGGACGCTGCATTAATGAAATACCGCAGCATTCATGCAAAACGGTCATTGAAAATTTCATTAAAAGATCGCGTGCATGCCAGCAAAGCCGCGGCGGCCATCTGCACGATATATTGTTCCATACATAACCTCATTCTGTCTACTTTACGATATAATAAAGTTTCACGATTTTTTTTTAAATATCTGTGTTTTATTTAAAATTTAAAAATTGCGTTCTTCTTGGGACACCCTTTATATATATATATTCATATATATATATGGGCAATGAATATATATATATATATATATTGTTACAAGAAATTTCTATCACTAGAAATTTCTTTACACAAATTTTGACAGCTGGAAGATCCTAGTGTCGTAATAAACTGGAAATAACTAGAATACCTGACTACTCATATAAATACTGGTACTCAGTGACGTAGTAGTTCAGTTTATAAGTAAAACGCAGAGTGTGAAGAACTAAAGTGTGGCTAACGTTTAGTCTATCTAAATCGTGTAAATAAAGTGTGCTGTTAAAGTATATTTCTGTAATTTTAAGTGACGGTTATAAATGAATAGAGTTATAAATAATTTCAAACAGTGTTTATTATTTGCAATATAGAATGAACTCAATTTATTTAAAAGGTAAATAAATCAACGATTTTATAAAGGGTAAAATCGTAACAATTGGTGTCAGAAGTGGGATTGCAAAATAATAAGCAGTTATGAAATTGGAGGAGCTTAAAGTGGAACAGCTCAAGAAGGAATTGAGCAAATTGGAGCTACCGACAGCAGGTAATAAAACAGAATTACAAAAGCGGCTGATAGAGGAATTCGAGCGGCGTAACATTGACATTGCGACTTACGAATTTGATGAAAAAGAAGTAATGGAGGTTACTACCCGTAAAGCAGAAGGTAATATGGAGTTAATCGCAATGTTTGCTGCTATGATGGAAAAGATGGAAAATATTAGAAACTGTTAGAAACTTCTAGAGCAGACAACCAGAAACTTTAAGAAACTTCTAGAGCAGACAACGAGAAACTGTTAGCTAAGATGGAAACGAAACTGCTAGAAACATCGAGAGCAGACAACGAGAAATTGCTAATGAAGATGGAAGAAAAGTTTCAAGAAACTTCTAGAGAAATTTTCGAGGTTTCCAAAAGAGTTTCCGACTTAGAGAACGGCGTAGACAGATTCGACGTACAAACCAAAGATGTTGAGAGAAAACTACAAGATCTAGAAAATAAAGTAAATAATCTCCAATGTTAAGAGGGTCCAGTAAGAATTATTCAGGAAAAGGCCACTACTTTTGACGGCAGCGTACCATTTAATGTTTTCAAGTTCCAGTTCGAGACAGTTGCCTCCAGAAATATGTGGAACATCGAAGAAAAAGCTATAGAGTTAATTCTGGCCTTAAAAGGAAACGCTGCAGAAGTTCCAGAAAGTGTGCCAATCACTTGCAGAAATAATTATGACGACATAATGGTGGCACTGCATCGAAAGTATGGTGGCGAACACAAAAAGGAAATTTACCGAATGGAACTTAGAGGTAGACTTCAGAAAGCAAATGAGTCGTTGCAAGATTTTGCAACAGAAATTGAACGATTGGTGCAGCTGTCATATCCGGGCGAAAATCATTCATTATTAGATGAATTCAAAATTGAAGCATTTGTGAAGGGAATTCATGATCCTGAAGTAAGGTACGCGAAACTTTTTCATTCGCGCTGTCACAGGAGACTGCGAAAATAATTGCTAAGCCGCAAATATTAAATGTGCGAAACCTCGCAGTAATTGAAGAAAAAGATATGAGCACTATGTTAGCTGATGGGTTCAAAGAGATGCTCACAGAGCTAAAAGAGGCAGTTATGCAGGCATTAGGGAGAAAGCAAGTTAAGGCCGAATGCTATAACTGCGGAAGAGTGGGAAATTTTCAGTGGAACTGCCGACCACCAAGAAAAAGCTTCCGGCCGGTTAATCAATTAGCACTGGAGTCACCGTTAAAACCAAAAACAGCTAGCGTTGGGGAACACGATCCAGCTCATACATGCGAGGGCCCCACAATCTCCATATCTGGAATACAGCAGGGAAAAAACAGTCATACTTCTTACGGATATATCAACGGCAGAAAGCACATTTGCACTATAGACACAGGAGCATCACAGTCTGTCATCAGACCCGATTTAGTTAAGGAGGCAATTGAACCATTGTATGGGGTGAGACTGCGCACAGCTACTGGGGAGACTGGTACTGTCTATGGCAAAGTGGATGTAAAACTAACAATTTCCAACGTAAGCGTCAATCATGTATTTATTGTTGCCGATATATATATATGTGCACAGCACATGTTGCGGGGACGGTTTTTCGTTCCACAAGTTACTATGAAGACATTTTGTAACTTTGGGGACTGTCCTTAAACTTTTTGTTATTCTACTGTTTACTCTGAAGACATTTTACTGAATATGCGCTGTATCCAGTAAAATGTCTTCAGTGTAAACAGTAGAATAACGAAAAGTTTAAGGACAGTCTTCAAAGATTTCGTTCCACAAGTTACTATGAAGACATTTTGTTACTTTAGGGACTGTCCACAAACTTTTCATTATTTTACTGTTTACACTGAAGACAGTTTACTGGATACAGAGCATATTATAGGGACTTTTTCATTATGCATACTTTGAAGACATCTGTATATACAGCCAAAAAAGTCCCTATAATATGCGATGTATCCAGTAAAATGTCTTCAGTGCAAACAGTAGAATAACGAAAAGTTTAAGGACAGTCCCCAAAGTAACAAAATGTCTTCATAGTAACTTGTGGAATGAAAAACCGTCCCCGCAACATGTGCTGCGCACATATATATATATATATATATATATATATATATATATATGTATATATATATATATATAAATTCATTGCACATACTTTGAAGACATCTGTATAGTTACTATGAAGACATTTTGTTACTTTAAGGACCGTCCTTAAACTTTTAATTAATCTACTGTATACACTAAAGACAGTTTACTGGATACAGCGCATATTAGGGACTTTATATACAGATGTCTTCAAAGTATGCACAATGAATATATATTATAGGGACTTTTTTGGCTGTATATACAGATGTCTTCAAAGTATGAACAATGAATATATATATATATATATATATATATATATATATATATTCATTGCCCATACTTTGAAGACATCTGTATATACAGCCAAAAAAGTCCCTATAATATTCGCTGTATCCAGTAAAATGTCTTCAGTGTATATAGTAGATTAATGTAAAGTTTGAGGTCAGTCTCCAAAGAATCAAAATGTCTTCATAGTAACCTGTGAAACGAAAAACCGTCCCCGCAACATGCGCTGTGCACACACATATATATATATATATATATATATATATATATATATATATATATATATGCATTTCACATACTTTGAAGACATCTGTATATACAGCCAAAAAAGACCCCGTAATATGAGCTGTATCCAGTAAAATGTCTTCAGTGTAAACAGTAGAATAACGAAAAGTTTAAGGACAGTCCCCTAAGTAACAAAATGTCTTCATAGTAACTTGTGGAACGAAAAACCGTCCCCGCAACATGTGCTGTGCACATATATATATATATATATATATATATATAATATAATATTTAAGTCAGTGTTGCCATTAATTGAAATAATATTTTGAAATAATATAATTTGAAATAATATTTTTTAAATTAAAAATTCTGCTTTTTGTTTTTCAATTGCTATTTTTTCAAATGCAAATGCTGGACTACTGAAATAAAGCTGTATGGTATAGAGCCATAGTTACCAAGAACACACAAATACTGTTCAAATTTACTATCTATTTGTAAATTTAAACGGATTTTTTATACAACGGAATATTCTCATTTATCTACTGTATAAACTGAAGACATTTTACTGGATACAGAGCATATTATAGGGACGTTTTTGGCTGTATATACAGATGTCTTCAAAGAATGCGAAATGAATATATATATATATATATATATATATATATATATATATATATTATTAATTGGTATATTTCACGTTCCGGCGAGTCCACTTTCATACAAAGGCGAACCCAAAAGTTTAAATTGTATTTGCTTAAAAAAAAAAAGAAAAGTCAGGTAAGTAGAGATAGTCGTTTTCTTTACAAGTAGTTATTGATATGGAGATAAAATTCGAAAAAGCAAAGCTTTTATATAAAAAGAAAATATTTAAGTCAGTGTTGCCATAATAAAAAAATAAACTTATCCATACATGTAAAGAAATCTGACCAAAAATGAAAACTGAAATAAAAAACCGAAATAAAAGAACACAATTTAAATTCAAAATATTACAAATAAAATTCGCATTTGATACTTAAAAAATAAAGTTGGTCACTTTTTTTTGAATCGAAGAAAACAATCTTTTTAAATATACGCGAATAAATAACGTTTTGCATTTTTGCAATATTTCTGTAATAAGATCTAAGCTTCACATGAAATATGATTTTTAAAAATAATTGCTTAAAATATTAGATCTGTTTAAACCCGAGGTATTTATCGAACTTTGAGCCGCTAAATGTATCCAATTTTTAGCATCGATATACCATGAATTTTTAAAAACCAAAACAGCACAGACATCACAGGAACGTGGAATATCCATGTCCAAATTTCCATTGATCTCCATAGAATGACACTTTGGTCCTTTTTAATAGTATTTCATATTTTTTTAATTTCAACTGATATTTTTTGAATTTCAAATGGTTTTTTTAATTTGAAATAATATTTTTTAAATTAAAAATTCTACGTTTTGTTTTTCAATTGCTATTTTTTCAAATGCAAATGCTGGACTACTGAAATAAAGCTGTATGGTATAGAGCCATAGTTACCAAGAACACACAAATACTGTTCAAATTTACTATCTATTTGTAAATTTAAACGGATTTTTTATACAACGGAATATTACTGATCAGTCTTATTCATTCGATATTTGGATAAAATAATCTCAAGTATGACAAATAGATTTTCCGGTCATGAAAATGCTTTAAAAATGTCGTTGACGTTGAAAGAATTTTGTAGCCTCATAGAATATTAATGGTCTAAAAGCGGAGAGAAACTTTAAAACACAAAAATAATCAAAACCTACTTAAGAATTTCAATGGGCGAAGGTATTTCTCTTTATCGTGAAGACACAATTTTCGACAGTTTTGTGTCAAAAAAGCGTTGTATTAATTTTTTAAATTTAATATTAAAATTATACAATAGATATCAATGTGACAAAAAAGTTTTAAACAAAAAATTTAAATGAATTTAAATGCTGTAAATTTTGTTTTAAATGCTTCAAATAGGTTTTTTCAAATTAAGGTTTGGAAATTACTAACTTTTTAAAAAATTTTTTAGAGAAACAAACAGTAAACATAAATACTTCTTGAATCCTGACTGAAATTATTATATTGATTGAAGTATGTGTTGATCGAAGCTTTTGATGAATTATCTTTGATGATTATAGCAAATTGTAAAACATTCCGCAATGATAAAATCCATAATTATAATCACAAACAATATTCCAAATTATTATAGATGATAACACAAATATGCAGAAAATTTGCATTAACAGATTTAGATTGATAAACATTGGATTATGAAACTTTGCGGTACAAGTTGTCACGATTCATTTCTCGGTGATGATAACAACAAACAAAAAAATCTGAAAAAAGTTTGGGAATTAATTTCCAAAAACTCCCAATCCCATCCTATCACTGTCAACTTGTCGATTCGTGCTGGGCTAAGGCTCGCGGGCATGGGCGGTAGTTCGTTGCAATGATATGGAAGGATTGAGATGACTCGAAAGTTGTGTCAGTGCAGCTAAAACCAAATTCACTCGCATTTCGTGATATACTTGGATGTTACCGTCTATCTGTGCCCTAAACCATGGTAACCCTCCAGATTACCCTTTACGCGCTTCACCAACCGATACCTTGTGAGGTGGAGATTTGTTTTTAGAAATTCGAAATTTTTTTTTAATCAATTTTGTTTGGATAAATGTGTTCAATGTGATTTTGAAATTTGAAAATACTGGCACGAAAATTGTCTGAATCAAGATATTATTTTTGAAAATTTTAAATAATTTCTTGATTTTAATTTTGAATATTCTTCGTGTGATTTGCGTAAATAAATTGCATATAATTTCAATTAAATTTTAGAAATAAATTTAGTAACTGGTAAAACTATAATTTGTGCTTTTTAGACCGAGCAATTGGGATAAATCTGTAAGAATTGCTGGATTTGTTTGTTAATAGCTGGAGAGCAGTTTTATTTTATGATCTTTTGTAATCAAACGAAAATTGGCCTTAATGTAATTTCACGAAGTGTAATTTCACGATTACATACGATAATATTGCATCTACAGCACGAACTATGCGTCAGTTTGAATATTAACCTTGTTTGCCAACTCGTTTTTTTTTTTTTGCATATTCCGCCGGACAGGGCAAGTCCAAGATGAAGAGAATTTGTTTATAATTTATTGTAAAATTAAATACCACTGACAAATTAAAAATTCACTACACCAATCACCACCTAGGACATCACTCATACACTATCATATTATTATTTTTAGTTAAAAGACTCTTTTATAATTTCATTGTGTTAAATATTGAAATTGTTTCATAATCTATAAAAAGGAAATAAAGAAGGCCGCAGTATCCATCGACTTCAGGCCTGCAGTTATCATCGGATCCCAAACCTTGAAAAAGATAAATCTTTATTGAATTAATTCGCGAAAAAATAATTCTTTTTGTAAATCAGCGAGTTGATTCAATATTTTATAAACCAATTTATTTAAAATCATAGTTGATTAATCATTTTTATTTGAATCTTTTAGGATTCAATTGAATCAAATCATTTAAAATATTTTTTTTAATTCGCTAATTAAATACTACTTCTACTTGAACACGGCACGGTTTTTACAAATGGGCTTATAACCGTTTTGGCTTCCTGGTTGGGTATGGCATATACCTCAGGCCATTCGCTGAAATAATAAATTAACCCGAGAACGCAACGGTTTCCGGTCCTGTTACATCCATTTCTAGCCGCTCAAATGCGGCACCCGAGTTGTATTGCTAAAGTTGTCCACGACTTCTCTTAACTGGCCCTTTGGTTGCGATGCATTGCGCTAAGATTGCTATCCAATCGCCTACAGCTTGCTGGTAACCGACGCAGTAGAACCGTTGTTTTATCTTCTCTAGGGTTTCCGTGACCACCACTGGGACCGTCATGGAACTCCTGTCATACTTCGTTTATTTTCGATGACTGTACTACAATTAAATTGGTCACAATGTAGGCTATTTCACTGGGCCCAATATGCCTTCATCAGCGGACTTTCAGTGATATTTGCTTACGGGTAGGCCTCCTGTTTTCTTCTTTGGCTGATATAATTTTCCACAATATAGGGTCATCCCGTTGCGCCACTGACCAGGCTTCACTCGAATCGATGTGGGTTAATCGAACATCAACAAGGAGTGGCTTGAGACACGGCTTAAAATTGTCCAATCGCTCTCAAATTTGTTGTGTGTGTGTGTGTGTGTTTATTTTTTGACACCAAACGAAATGTTTTTAGCGCTTGCCGTGATATAAATTCGAAAAAATAATTTTCTTCATATACGTAACGACCGGTCTAATGGGTAACCATATTAGTTCTTAAAATGACGAAATATGGTGTTGTCCCGATGTCTGTGTGTTCGGCCGACCGTAATGCACATTCTATTTCACAGAGGTGTAAATTCCAATCGTTCTGATTCTCCTCCAAATAAGATCTAACATCTGCTAAAACCGATTGATTCATGCGTCTGCCTGCGGCGCATAATTCGCTGTTCAAATATGTTCAATTCCGAAATTTTTCATAACCTAGGCAAAATCTTTGTAACTTTATCTGAAATTACACCTTTTCCAATTGTGTTTCAGAAATAGTCAATTGTATTTCACAAATTGTCAATTGTATTTCAAAAAAGTCAGTTGTATTTCAGAAATTGTAAATTTTATTTCAGAATAGTTAATTATATTTCAGAAATAATCAATTATATTTCAGAATAGTCTTTTGTATTTTAGAAATAGTCAATTGTATTTCAGAAATTATAAATTGTATTTCATAAATAGCCAAATTTATTTCAGAATAGTCTATTGTATTTCAGAAACAGTCAATTGTATTTCAGAAATTTTCAATTTTATTTCAGAAATAGTCAATTGTATTTCAGAAATAGTCAATTGTATTTCAAGAATAATCAATTGTATTTCAAAAATAGTTGTAATCAGGAACCAAAAATAACAGTTATTTAAAAAAAAGCATATAGAAGTTAATGGCTGAAAACTGATTCAAGTATACCATATTCATCCTTATGAACTAGTCTATGATAAAATATATTGCTTTTTAAAATTTTTAACTTTTGTTTTTGGCTCGAAAAAATTATTACGATTTTTTAATCTTTTTTATTCAAGATCAATTTAAAATATTAAAAATTTAAATAAATTTTAAAAAAGTTATATTTTTTTCATATTTACCGTTTTCAAACTTCAAGGCCGTTGAGGCACTTGTTCCTCTTATCCGATTGTCCCAATTTTTTGGGAGACGTCGTTTTACACCCAAATACATATTTTTAGAGGGGGGGCCCAGTCAAAAACTGACATTTTTTGTTGCTCCATACAAGCTTGGAGCCCCTAATATACATATTTGTTACCCTGCATACATTTCAATTTATATTGTCAAATGTTTTAAAAAATAAAAAATTAAAAGAGAAGAAAATATTGTTATTTTCTTGTCATCCCAAACAAATCCCCGGATCTCCAAACGAAAACCCTCATTCATGAAATAAAATCCCAAATTTGGGGATAAATTAATAAATCTTGTAAGAGGTTATTCTGCTCAGTAATTAGTATTTTACCTAAGCCTCAGTTGAATATTTAGTGACCAGTAACTGAAAATTTTTTTCGGTTGAATCATATACGACCCTTTGGGTTCGATTATGCAATAAAAGAATAAATAATATATTTATTGAGCACTATCGGTCATACATGGATTTGCCCATTATTACGACGTTCCTGGTCAAAATTCTGAAGTGTGCCTTATCAATGAGTTAGCCGATACTCCATGTAATACATATTTCAAATTTCAGGTTTCTAGCTAAATATGTGTAGCTTGGCCATCAACGGGGAAACTTTCCTCCTTTTTGCACCTTCTCGTAAAACTTTTTAGAAATCCCGTCTGTGAGGAAGTCTACGCCGGAGAATTTTACAATGCCAGTTTTGTAAAACAGGATATTTTCAAAAATAATATATGAGAGCTTTAAGCTCTTCTGTGTTTTTCAAATCTGGCATTCCTGTTTAAAAAATTAAAAAACATGGTCTTTTGAAAATATTTCAAATTGACAATTTGACGTAAACAAATCATAAATAGTTTTATTTTTTAAGCAAATTTAATTTAATTAATCATTATTCAAAACAAAATTTTTTGTGATAATTATCATAGTGACAAATATTATTTATTATATTAATTACAAATAACGCAAATTGTTTAATTAATTTCAGTTATATTTAAAAAAAATTACATATTTCAAAATGTTTATTTTGTGTCTGTTTGTTTTGTTTTGAATAGATTTTCGTTGTGTATTTTGTATATGTAATGTATATCGCACTTGATCAACAAGAGAGTAATAACTCAAAATTTTTAAAATTTCACTTTTTGCAAGAAATCAATTAAAAACATCAATATCTATCTACTGTAAAAATTATAACTAGTTGCGATTACTCTTTCATCTCGAAAAGCACATTTGAGGCCATTTTCTTGATAATGTAGTGTCTACCTTTATATCAACAAAAAGGTATTATTTTGAGTTAAAACAAAAATTGAAATAGAAATGAATCGTATATATTCATAAAAAATGTATTATTTTGATTTCAGCCTTTATTCATGAAAAAAAAATCAAACTGTTTCATTTAAATTTTGTTGTATTTTGAGTTGATACTGTTTTATTGATAAAATTTGTTTAATTGTATGATTTTAACTCGAAATGTGACTCTTTTTTGATAAAAATGTTGAAATTTTTTTTGAGTTGTGACCCTTTTCATGAAATATTTCAATCAATACATCACATTAATAGCCACCGCTAAAAAATCTGGCATACCATATAAAGTTCATGATTTAAAGCATGATAGATTTTATGATCTTAGGAGCTTACAAGAGCAATGGGGCTAAAACTTTGTTAAAAATGATGCCAATGAAAAACTTAACTGGCATAACATCAAAGTTTTGCGTGTAGAATACGAAAATCTCAATTATTTTTTTATAAAGATTCCTAAAAGGATAAAGATTTTTCAAAAGTAACTGTTTTCTTTATGTTTTTCTGTTATAATTTAAAATAAATTTTACAGTTATTATTGATTTAGTTTATCCTCTATTTATTCGGAAAGGCTTCCTCTGTCGGAAAATAAGAAAAAGGATCTTTATGAACTTGTAAAAAAAATATAATTCCAAAACATATTCATGAGTTGCATTACAAAAATTTAATAGATACTTAATTTAAACACTCAATAATTGTTGTAAACTGTATACATATGTATATTATCATTTAAATTATATTATCTGAAATTAAGAACATGTATTCATGATATAAAAAAATGTGGAGTTAATAGAATATCATAACAAGGTAAGATAAAAATTTGTTCGAGTTAATACCCTTTTGTTGAAAAAAAAATTGGAAACTTTAATTAAATTTTAACTAAAGCGTCACAACTCAAAATAATACAAAAAAAATGTAGAGAATTTTCAGAAAAATGGTATTGTCAAAAAATAAATTTGTTTGCAATATGTGCAAAAATTAAAAAGAAAAACAATGTAAATATATTTTCAAATGGAATTTGCTTACTATGGTGTATTTGGATTTTTAAATTATCTTAAAATGAAACCACAAACAGTTTTTCACCTCTACTGAACATTTTACAAATTTTGAGTTATTACCCTTTTGTTGATCAAGTGCGATATGTTCAATGCAAATAATAGTTCCGTTCGTTTACTCAATAATTTGTACAACGATATCCAGTTCGTTTACACAAATACTCAGTTAACATAAAGAAAAAAGAAAGAATAAAGTGACAGAGTCTTGTTGAGACAAATTATTGCCAGCAAGAATTTACAAGCAGAAAAAAGATATGATTGTGAAAATTTTTGTAAATACAAATAAAAATGCTTTACAACTACGTTGTTTTATGCAAATGCAAAGCAACAAATATTGTTAAATGAATTATAGAAAAGATAAGAAAACCTTCAAGGATGTTTCTGCTTAAAATTTTACAACAAGAATCCTCTTTTTTGATATCGACCAGTTATAATTTGGTTTTACAATCAGCTGTTTAACAAACTTGTAAATTATTGCAAATTTTCCGTTTGCGTACTATTTAACGTACGTGCCGTTACGTACGTGCCGTTAGCATCGAAAAGTTAGCATCGATTTGTTTAAAAGTTGGCAACGCGAAAACAATTTGTCTGCCGTATCCCCTCCCACAACTCTTTCAAATTATGGTAAAATGTCCTGGGAACTTCTGTTTTGTATTAATTTATTTAAAATATATTAATTGTAATATAAATTAATTAAAAAAATAAAGAAATTATAGAAAAATACAAACTTTTAAAGTCTTTTAATAATCAAAAAACTCAATGGAAGATTCCACTCTATAATATGATTAAACTAGGAAGAGTTGCAAACCAAAATATGTCTTAAATGATAACTACATCCCAGATGAGTCAAAAAATACAACAAGCTAAAAAATCTACCGTCTAGTTAAGGAGAAACGCTGGAAGATGAAATTTGTGGTCCCAATGGAATAAAAAATGCACCTTTGAGAGTTGCAAAAAAATCAATATACCAATTGAAAGACATGAACTAGCTGGTCCATAAAAACTACCGTGCTAAAAAATCTACCGTCTAGTTAAGGAGAAACGCTGGAGGATGAATTTGTGGTCCCAATGGAATAAAAAATGCACCTATGAGAGTTGCAAAAAAATCAATATACCAATTCAAAGATATGGACTAGCTGGTCCATAAAAACTACCGTGCTAAAAAATCTACCTCTAGTTAAGGAGAAACGCTGGAGGATGCAATTTGTGGTCACAATGGAATAAAAAATGCCCCTTTGAGAGTTGCAAAAAAATCAATATACCAATTGAAAGATATTGACTAGCTGGTCCATAAAAACTACCGTGCTAACAAATCTACCGTCTAGTTAAGGAAAAACGCTGGAAGATGAAATTTGTGGTAACAATGGAATAAAAAATGCATTTTTTATTCAAAGGTGCATTTTTTATTCCATTGTGACCACAAATTGCATCCTCCAGCGTTTCTCCTTAACTAGACGGTAGATTTTTTAGCACGGTAGTTTTTATGGACCAGCTAGTCCATATCTTTCTATTGGTATATTGTTTTTTTTGCAACTCTCATAGGCGCATTTTTTATTCCATTGTGACCACAAATTGCATCCTCCAGCGTTTCTCCTTAACTAGACGGTAGATTTTTTAGCACGGTAGATTTTTTAGCACGGTAGTTTTTATGGACCAGCTAGTCCATATTTTTCAATTGGTATATTGATTTTTTTTGCAACTCTCAAAGGTGCATTTTTTATTCCATTGGGACCACAAATTTCATCTTCCAGCGTTTCTTCTTAACTAGACGGTAGATTTTTTAGCACGGTAGTTTTTATGGACCAGCTGGTCCATATCTTTCTATTGGTATATTGTTTTTTTTGCAACTCTCATAGGTGCATTTTTTATTCCATTGGGACCAAAAATTCATCCTCCAGCGTTTCTCCTTAACTAGACGGTAGATTTTTTAGCACGGTAGTTTTTATGGACCAGCTAGTCCATATCTTTGAATTAGTATATTGATTTTTTTGCAACTCTCATAGGTGCATTTTTTATTCCATTGGGACCACAAATTCATCCTCCAGCGTTTCTCCTTAACTAGACGGTAGATTTTTTAGCACGGTAGTTTTTATGGACCAGCTAGTTCACATCTTTCAATTGGTATATTGATTTTTTTGCAACTCTCAAAGATGCATTTTTTATTCCATTGGGACCACAAATTTCATCTTCCAGCGTTTCTCCTTAACTAGACGATAGATTTTTTAGCTTGTTGGATTTTTTGACTCATCTGGGATGTAGTTATCATTTAAGACATATTTTGGTTTGCAACTCTTCCTAGTTTCATCATATTATAGAGTGGAATCTTCCATTGAGTTTTTTGATTATTAACAGACTTAAAAAATTTGTATTTTTTAATAATTTCTTTATTTTTTTAATTAATTTATATTACAATTAATATATTTTAAATAAATTAATACAAAATAGAAGTTCCCAGGACATTTTACCATAATTTGAAAGAGTTGTGGGACGGGATACGGCAGACAAATTTTTTTCGCGTTGCCAACCTAAAAAAATATAAATTCGATGCTAAATATTCGATGCTAACGGCACGCACGTTGCTATTTAGTAAATTTTTATTTTTAGAGTAAATTTGTCTTTCTCTCTGTAAGTTTGTTACTGAGTAATTCCTACTGGACTTGACTGAGAAAGGTAAATGAATGGACATAATGATACAAAAAACACATCTTCTCTTCTTATTTTACTTATTAAATTTGCTGAGATACGTTTCACAAAGCTGTTTAACAAAGTTATTATTGTAAATTTTCCGTTTTCGTACTTTTTTAGAAAATTTTCTCTTTGGGAGTAAATTTGTCTTACTCTCTGTAAGTTTGTTACGGAAAAATTCAATTAATTATTTTAATGGAATTATATAAAGCCAATGTCCATCCTTAAGGACCATTCTAAATATCGGTGCCACCTTTTTTGAAATCAGATGAGTAGTCACCGGGATTACCTCCACAAACAAACAAACATTACCTCTTTATTTTATTAGTATAGATTAATGCTAATTAAAAATTCATTCGATAATTTTTTATCTATCAATTTTAATACATTATAAATTGTGCCTTATATATGCAACAAAAACTATGTTCATTTTTTAATGCCAATGGAAATTTATTAAACAATCTAAGACCATTGTAAAATAATATTGTTACACGAAATTTCTATCACTAGAAATTTCTTTACACAAATTTTGACAGCTGGAAGATTCTAGTGTAGTAATAAACTCGAAATAACTAGAATACCTGACTACTCATATAAACACTGGTACTCAGTGACGTAGTAGTTCAGTTGATAAGTAAAACGCAAAGTGTGAAGAACTAAAGTGTGGCTAACGTTTAGTCTATCTAAATCGTGTAAATAAAGTTTGCTATTAAAGTGTTTTTCTGTAATTCTTAGTGACTGTTGTATATAAATAGAGCTATAAATAATTTCAAACAGTGTTTATTATTTGCAATATAGAAAGAACTCGATTTATTTAAAAGGTAAATAAATCAACGATTTTATAAAGGGTAAAATCGTAACAATATGTTTTGTTGAAAACTCAATCTACTAAAATTCGCTAGCATTACCCAAATTGTAGGGTTGAACATCAGTAGCATAAGTTAACTGCTTGCACATGTAACAAGGTAACATTCCATTTTTCATTTTAAATATAAAGATTAATACCCAACAAACAATACGTTCCGTTTACACATCTTTTCGTAAAAATTATCCGTGTTTGACGGTACAGAAACCGATACACAAAAACGGAGTCAAAACGTATTTTTTGAAAATTCAATTATACGGTCCGTTAATGTTCCTTTTTTGTACAAGCTTTAACGGATACGTATTTTCGGACCGTAAATGTACAGTAGAAGCCGGTTTAATGAATCCGCACGTATCGGAGAGTCCGTAAAATTATTTCTTGGGTTGTTTCTCGGGTTAATTATTTCGTATGATTTAAAAAAAATTATTTAAATCAACTTGATTCTTCTAATAAGATAAAGATTGAATCATGATAGTACATAATTCAATAAGAATAATTATTTAAGTTTAAAAATTTCCGTTTTTACCAAATTTGTAACAAAGGTTTTAAATTTTTATGTAATATGGCAGATATACATATAACTTCAAAAGTGGACTATAAACGATAATCGTCATAGAATCTCGGCACTGGTTTTAAAACCATTATGAACTAGATTTTCGCCAAAATTTGGTGTAAAGAGATTTCAGGCGTATATGTATATGGTGGCACGCTCTTTAGAGAGCAGCAGAAGGTTTTGTTTTGCAAGGTGATTTTGTACCATCGCCAAATTTTGACTGGGTTAACGTTTAAACTAAGAGCTTTACTAGCTCAATTGAACTAGTTCGTTCAAGAAAGACAAAACTAACTTTAAAAGGTACTAATACTTATTTTTTCAACCATGCATAATATGCCTACTGAATTGATTGTATATTTTATAGTGAAAAAATGTAAAGAAAACTTATTCTGTGCGTAAAAATAAATATTTTGATGAAAAATACAGTGTTAAAAAGCCAAGTAATAATCATTTAGAAAAATAATGTACATTGTGAATGTATCCTGTTCACAAAATGTCTACATAATTTTCTTGAAATCATACAAATATTGCAATATCCGAATAAAGTGTAGTTATTGCTTTAAAATTGAGAAATTTTAATTTATTGTTCTAATTTGAGATTTTTATTTGCAAATATTTGTTAATTCTTTTTAATTTGTGAACGGCCCGGTTTATACTATGTTTTTGCAATATATATGTAAAATTTCACCGACAACAGTGCGTAAAATCATAATGGGCGTGATTTTGTTGTAGAACATCCTGTTAGTGTACAATGCAAAAACAAAAATACAAAGTTAACCCTTATAGACACAAGAAATTTCTAATAAGAAATTTGTGTTGAGGCATAAAAAAGTTACAATAAAAATGTGAAAACACCTTATAAATCAAAATAGTATTCCTTTAACACACTGAGACAATCTACTTTTAATTATGGGCTGGTTTGGTAAGATCCACCCATATATTCATATGTTAATATGTATCCAGTAGAATCTGTCTTCAAGACACCCTCGACATAGATACCTCTATCGATTCAAATCCTATTCAGCTGACATTCCACAATACCGTTACCGAAATAACTAACATACAATTATTGTTAAAATACTGATAGCGAAATATATGAAATATCGATGCCTTTGAAATGGCGTTACCGAAATAAATGAAAGATCATAATCCTTAAAATACCTTTACCGAAAAACTGTGACTTTCGCATAATCGGCCAAGGGTTCCAAAATTGTAAGTATGCAGTTTTATTATATTTCACAATTAATGATAAACAGAAAATATTTACTTCATTTCAAATATAACGATAACAAAAACAGAAAAGTCATGAGACAAAAATTTAAAAACAGCGCAAATAATTATTTATTTTTTCCATTCATTAATTTCATTTATTTATTTGCAATCTTAAAGCCCATAGGACCAATTAATCTAAATTACAGTCTCCTATATATACAGTGGGGAGCATTAATGAGTACAAAGATGTAATTCTTGTACTTCGGAATGCATAAAAAGTGTAATAATGAAGATAACACAAATTTTTTTTCCATTTATTTGTTGTTTAGTTGACTTCAATTTATTTTAATTACAACAAAAAAAAGTATTATATGCTAACAAAAAATTGACAAAAACCAAAACAACCTGCATGTACTCAATATTGCACCATTTCAATTTGCACGCAAATGTCAGTATTTGGTCCATAGACCTTTGTTTTTTATAACATTTTGCATGCGCTTTGGCATGCTTTCAACTAAATTCTCCAATATTTCTCGGGGAATATTTTGCCATTCCCTGGCAACACGCTCCCAAAGCTCGCCCAGACTTGATGGAGCTCTTTTGTAAGTGCCTAATCGTCGTTTCACAATTGACCACAAATTTTCAATTGGATTGAGATCAGGACTTTGTGCCGGCCACTCCATCAACTGAAATTTTTGTTCAGTAAGCCATTTCTTCACGATTTTGGACGTATGCTTAGTGTCACCATCTTGCTGAAATATGACCTCTTCCGCTTCTGTCAACAAATTCGGGAAGATGGCTCTGTAAAATGTTCAGGTAATTCTCTTTCCTCATTATTCCATCAATTTTTTGAAGTGGCCCAACATGCCACCATGTAAAACAGCCCCACACCATGATGTTGCCACCACCATGTTTCACCGTTTCCTTCACGTGATGTCTTTTGATGGTTTTATTGGCCCGGCGCCAGCAATATTGCTTACCATCAGATCGGAATCTGTTGAATTTCGATTCGTCTGACCATATGACACGATTCCAGTCGTCTTCAGTCCAACTCAGGTGTTTTCGTGCAAACTTTAGTCGCGCCTTAACATTTTTTACCGATAGAGCAGGTTTTTTTTTCTTTACTGCAGAAATATATCCAATGTGGTGGAGAGATCTTCTTGCCGTCCATCGGCTAAGAGGCTTTCCAATTGCCAAAGCTGCATTTCCTGGAGTCAAGCACTTATCTCTCTTCATATTCATCATCATAAGGCGTGCGTCCGCATCTGTGAAAAGCCTTTTACGCCCTCTGACCTTAACCTTAGATTTTACATTGCGTCTTTTATGGACTCTCATCACAAGTGACTGGCTAATTTTTAATTCCAAAGCAATTTTTCGAGAAGATAGTCCATTCTCAGTCATTAAAACATTCTTGTCTTCAACTTCGTGAGAAATTTTTTTCATTATTTTTAAATTTTATTTATTACAATGTTTTTTTTAAGTTATTTATTATTAAATTTGTATTGAGCTTAAAAGCGTCTAAAAATACGTCCACTATATGTAAAATAATATCTTGGATTAAAGTTAACAACAAATTAACAACTCAATTTGGAAAAATAACGGCAATCGTTTAATTTTTTGCTGAAAAGATAACGGGTGCAATATTGAGTACATGCAGGTTGTTTTGGGTTTTGTCAATTTTTTGTTAGCATATAATACTTTCTTTTGGTGTAATTAAAATAAATTGAAGTCAACTAAAAGCAATTAATTTACCTTTTTAGACTATATAAAAAGCATTAAAGCTTTTTATATTTTTAGGAAGGAAATAACATACATAAATGCTTTAGCAAACTCTCAACATTGGGGATACATCGTTTCAACATTGGGGATACAACATTTGGTTTGAGATACAACAACTTTGAAATCTAAAATTCTGCAAAGAATGGTAGGACATTTTTTTTTTCTGAATACATTAAGTAAGTGAAGTATCAAAATTAATCAAAATAATATGGTTAATCAATACTTTAAATGTTCTTCTAAAATACTTTTATAGAGGTATCGGTTTATTATGCCATCAGTTAACACAAAGTGCTTCAAATTTGCAGCTTCTATCGCACCCCAAAACCACCACAATGCCATAATGATGTTTCACTGTTGGTATTAAATTATTAGTTTAAAGTGCTGTGCCCGGCTTGCGTCAAATTCTTGTTCAACCGTCATTTCCAAATAAGTTAAATTTGGTCTCATCAATGAACAGAGCGGTTTCCAACAGTTCTCTCCTTTGGGTCTATTCTTTTCCGAAATAAGTAGTTCCTTACGCGGAAATCTGCTCCCTTATCCGTAGTACCTTATAGCTCTTTGTACTGTTTTTGTGTGAATGCGTTTACCAGATATATTGGCAATGCAATCAGCTAGATTTGGCGTACTTACTTATGTCGGGAATGTTTTTTCGATCGTATAGTCCTAGGCTGATTTTTAATTGAATTGTTTTTTTTTGTACTTTCTTACAATATTTTGAACATTTATAAATGATAAACAATTCGCATATTTTTCGATATGATGAACTATGCCCTTGCCCACAGTTTGGTATTTAACTGGATGAAATCACAACACATACTAATTAAAATGAATATTTTGACTAAGGTTCAAAGAAAAACAGGAATAAATAACTATTTGCAATGTATTTAAACTTTTGTCCTGTGACTTTTTTTTGATTTACCGTTACATTTGAGATGAAGTAAATATTTTTTATTTTTAATCATTTATAAAATAAAAAAACTGCATACTTACAATATTGGTAAAATGCTTATTTTCCATTAAACTCCAATTTTGAAGGGAGTATTTAAACTTTTTTTCCTGAATAAACTAAAACAAATTGTACAAAATATATGGGGGTTTCACTATAATTTGCCCTATACATCCAGATATTTCCAAATAATGATAAAAACAACAAAATTTCTCATAATAACGGTAAATTTACATGAAAAAATAATATCAACTTATTTTTTTGTGCTCAACGTATAATCGAACAAAGGAAAATATTTCGTTTGTTTATAAATATGCACTTTACATTTATTCTTAACTTGCATTTCGACACAGACAATTTTAATAATAATCTCTTAGGAATGGCCCCAATTAGAAAGCAATCTCCTACAAAATAAGACAATTAATAGTTAAATTTAATTTTGAAGGAAAAACAGTCCGTGTCGAGTTTAGGTTAGCTAATAAAAGGGGGGAAAGGCAAGGCAAAACATTAACTGAAATAGAAGGGAGTTATTTATTAATAATAATCAAACAAGATCCTTTTAAAACTGCAAAAGAACTGAAAATATATTTAAAAAATAGCAGGGGGAAAGATGTATGTTTATACACTGCACAAATACTAGAAAAAATAAATTTTAAGCTCAAAAAATTAAATTTGGTAAAGAGTATTTGCTTAAAATAGAAAATTTTTGGAGTGAGATAACTTGACGGTAAGATATCTCAAAATATTTTTTCGTTGTAAGCTTTCATTCATTACAAGGTTCTGTTCACTGACGAAAGTAATTTCAATTTGGTTTAGATGGTAAGAATTACAAATACAGAATTAAATAATCAAAATATAAAAGCCACTGTTAAGCATGTAGAAGGCTCTGTTATGGTTTGAGGCTGCATGTCAAGTGCCGGGTATGCAATTTTCATTTTATTGAAGGTAAAATGGACAAATTTTGTTACCTCAACATTTCGAAAGAAAATGTAAAGCAAAGTGCAGAGAAATTGGGCGTTGGGAACATGTAATAAAACATCTTACGCAGGAATAAGCTAGAAGAGTGACCAGCAAAAACTTAACACGTTAAATCAGCTAGAGGAGACTTTAAAAGGTGCACAAGAAGAATATGCTACAAAATATGAATTGTTTTTTTCGGCATATTTAGCTTTTTAGCTAGAGGAAGCTTTAAAATCAATTAAAATCAAATAAAAGATAAAGTTATTGTATCAGATTTAGAGAGAGTGTAACATACCGAAATACTGCACCAATTTGCGTTTAACGTAGCCTTTGAAAAAACGAATTGTTTAAGGTATCTAGGTAGTGAATTCCAAATTCTAGTTATCCTCACATTAAAGGATCTTTCATAAATGGATGAAGATATACGATGAAAAACTATTTGAGGGTTTATACTCGATCTACTCTTTTAACTAGGACAATTCACCTTAGTCACCATATGAAACAGTAACAAAATTCTTAATTTTATAAAATTTTCAAAAGAAATACCAACAAAATCCAATACAAATGGAGTAACGTGTTACCTAATTCTGAATCTATAAACATATCTTATGATACGATTAAATGTAAAGCGAAGACGTATAAGTAAAAAAACTATTAGTACCCGTGAATAGGCTGTTTACATGTGCGCATAAACATTCCGTTCCCCTTTTAAAACTGCAACAAGGAGGCTAAGGATTGTACGAACTAAAAAAGGGCTGAAAATAAATTTCAGAAGAGGATATTAATAAATAAAGTGTTAACAAAAAATTGTTTAACAATTCATTTTCTTTATTCAATTCAATATACAGAAAAAAATAAAAATATTTTAATATAAAATGTAAAAAATGTATAAAATAAAAATAAAGTAAAAAAAATCATACAATATGTCCAGAATGGACATATTGAAAGGTACGTGTGATGGTGCCTGTTGCTGTCGTGGTAGTGGTTGCATTTGCTGTTGCGGTTGTTGGTGGTTACAGCACCGATGACAACGACGAGAACGGTTGGCGTTGTTATTGGGGTTGTTGCTCTTCATATTGCGACGTCTTTTTGCTGACGTTTGAGCCCCTGAATTGTTGTAACCTTTGGTCACGGTAGAGGCACTACTTCGCTTATTCGCTCTCTTGTGTGGGTGGAGAAGGGTTTGGTGCTCAGAAAAGCACTCAACGCATCTCTTCCTGCTTGTCCACTTACCCTTCATGTGGGAATGGGCCAAACAATTAAAACAGTAACGGTAACGCCGTACCGTTTTCCACCGTTCCCCCCTGATGTCTTGCTAAATTCCAAGCATTTTCGCAATGCGAGTTTATTTTAACAGAGGCGGCAATCTCGGAGGCTTACGTCGCGCGAAGGTTTCGCCTTAGCGGAAGCAGAATTTTCTGTCCCTTCCCCGGGGAATGCTGCACCTTCAAACGACGGGACATTTTTAACTAAGGTGTAAAAGAAAAACACGAATTAGTGGGCTTCTGTATTGGGCAAAAGAACAAGCTTCACTGTAGGCCGGGTAAAATGCCAGAAGGTGTTCTTATATCCGCTATGCGGACCTTAGAGTCAGACCCTACAAAGGTTTTCACAATGCGACCTAGTCCCTATTCATTTGGGGGTAAATTATCCTGACGGATAACAACAAGATCACCTATCGCAAAATCTCTCTATGGATATTTCCACTTAACACGCTTATAGAGTTCTTTGACATAGTCTTCCTTTAACCTTTGGGAGAACTTTGAGGATATACTCAATGATAGATCAGAATGATCAAGTTCAGGGGGTGCCAGGGTTGAAATCAGTGGGGTTTTCGCTCATGGCAGTGAGAGGTCTCGAGGTGATACAAGCCTAAATTCGGGTTAGCATCGTCGAAAATTCCTCAAAGGTAAATTTCTGCACCCCAGACATTTTTCGTAATGTATTTTCAAACTCTTTACACCGACTTCCCACAAGCCGCCCATATGAGGGGCCCCAGGGGGGATAAAATGCCACTCAACTGGCTGAAAATTGTTTCTTTTATGTGCTTCAAATTGGGTAAAAACTGTTTTCGTTAGATATCGAGTAAATTCGCTGCACCGACAAAAGCTGTCCCATTGTCTGAATAGAAATGTGACGGGCAGCCACGATGAGAGAAAAAACGAGCAAATGCAGCAAGACACGTGTCCGTCGATAAATCAAATGAAAAGCTTTTGTGGCAAAGCACACAAAAACAAGGACATATCCTTTCGTAATTCCAGAACCTCTACCAATGTACGATTTCATGTTGAAATGACCAGCAAAATCCAAACCGGTATGAATAAACGGTCCGATAGAGACGATCGTTCAGGGGGTAAAGCAGCATCTGCTGACCGGCTTTCTTTCTACAAATGGTACATTCTTTATAGTTATGAATTACCCTACGAATCAGATTCTTTAGTTTCGGAACCCAAAACTCATGAGCCGAGCACTTGTGAACATGTTCCACAAAAAAACGGGTAAAACGGGCCGAATAAGGCAGAATCTTCGGGAAACTATAATCGTATGTTAGGCTTGCTGATCGTGCTAAACGACTATTTATCCTGAGAATGCCTTTTGAATCGATAAAAGTGTTGTGTTAATAAAGTGCTTTTCGTACTTAAGGGGGTACCCTTCGATAATTGCGCATATTCAAGTATAAAATTTCGCTGACACCCAAGAATCAAGTGATCACGGGTAAATTTCATTTCCGATTGGGATAGATATAAAGTGTTACACAAACATTTCCGGCTTTTTAAATATTGCAAACACCTGAACCACAATCAACATCACTATATTTTTGACAAAGGTTGGCCAATGGCACGGGGGTTTTTTGAGCCAAGATAAAACTATGGTAGAATCAGTCAACAGATAAATCTTTCTCTTGTCTATTTTTAATTACTACACAACGATTCTACCATGTTTGCCATCAAGGCCGCTCCACAAAGTTCTAAACGGGGTAAAGTTTCAGATTTTACAGGAGCTACCTTTGTCTTTCACGCGAGTAAATGCGCCTTGATTTCATTCGAAGAGATATTCCGAACATAGAGTATCGGAAAACGCATGAAGTACAATTTCATGCTTGGAGTGAAAATTAACCTATTTTGGAATGTTAATTTTCTCAATATTCGGGTAATGATTCAAAAATGCGCGCCATTTAATAAGAATTAAGGGTTTTAAAGTTTTGTCCAAACTGTCTTGTCTTTCCAAATTTGTTGCATTATAATCTTTGCCACAATAATTATTGGAGAGAGCGGGGTCAAATAGCTTAGCTATTTCCGACAAGACAGCACGCTTAGTCACAATATCCCTCCCTGGCTGCGAAACTAGTTTAAAACAAAAACTATCTTTATCAGCGTTCCATCGCAGCCCTAGAGTTTTAGTCGTACTGACATCTAAAAATTTAAAGAAGTCTGCATCAAGCAGATTCTCACGGGGTTAATCTTCTGAGAGCCGAATATGGTTGGCCGTCCACTTTTGCAGAACGAAACCAGCCGAACCAAGAACTCAAGTGATTTCATTACGTCTCTTAAAAGCGTATTCTAGTTCATGTGAGCCAGCTAGTACGCCATCAACATGCTTTTGGTTTCTCGGGGTTCACAATCGTTTGCCAATTGAATAAGGGTTCGAATCGTTAGATACGGTGCACAGTTCACTCCGAAAGTGACCGTATTAAGCTCATAATCCTTTACATCGACTTCGGGATTTTCTCGGAATAATATCCGCTAAATGTTCTTTAAACTTACGCCGTTGGCGGAAGGGTTTGAAGCATTAAATACTACTCTGAGTTTAGTAGTGATACTATCGGGTTTAAATACGGCCTGATGGGGTAGATAATATGTAGTCGCATTTTATTGATATGTCCAATTTCAAAATACTCGTTGATCACACTATCATAGTGTGATTTCAATTCGGGGTTCTTCAAAAGTCGAGTTTCATTTCAGAGCACTGCTACGAGAATTTCCTAAAGATTTAGAAATTCCCGGCGAAAAGGCAGTGACACTACATATCGTTCATCGGGTTTTCGATATGTTGTATACTGATAAAGTTCTTCACAGAATTCTTCGGCTTCGGACAGTCGTGTCGTTTGAGGGGTTTTCTCAAAGTAAGAGCTCTGATTGTAAAACTTCACCAGTCAGTATCCAGCCAAACACAGTTCTTTGGGCGATCAGGTTGTAATTTGGATCAATTTTCACATCCGTGGTAAGAATTTTTGGATAAGCATTTCCTCCAAAAAGAATATCCAAACGGGTACATTTGACTTCGGTCATTGTTATATCGGAGAAATTGGAGCTTACCATACTAGACAGGGAACACGAGGGCAACCGACCGGTTATTTTTCCAACAACATACGACAATATCTCAATTCCAAAATCGAATCTGTCGATCTAGTAACGTTAGTTGATGAAACAGAAAAAGTTGGAATAGCAAGCTTTCTTTGTAACCTGCTTGAGATAAAAGTACCCTGTGAAGCTCGAATCGCACATATGAGGTCGTTGACACGTACAATACAAGTAGCCGATCCTCAAAGCACTGTCGAAGAATGCTGTGGTTAAAGGGTTAACATCAAGAGCGGATTGAGTTTGAATACCAGCTGGTCTTGGGGGTCTAGTGAGTGTGGATTGGGGTGGAGCAACAGTAAAACTATGTCCTTGTTGTCCGACTTCTCTATGGAGCAGAGAGTGATGCTTCTGTTTGCACATAGAACAAAGATAAACGCTCTTACAATTTTTGAATTCATGAGAGGTCGCTAGGCAGTTTAAACAACACTTAAGTTCTTCACTGTCGACATTCTCTCAACTACACTCTGGCTCAAAAAGGACGGGTATATCCTTAAAGGGTGTAAACCTTGGCAAAGGTAACAACGACAAGCCGATGGAGTTGTGTCTGTTTTTGTCGCAAAATTATGAATTTTTTCCGAACCGTGAGATTTCTTTGAGCTATTAAAACTCAAATTCTTTCGCGGGCTATTAAAACCTGTAGTTTTCTTCGAGTTAGAAACAGAGTTTGAGTGAGATCCTCTAATATCAGAAATCGATTCAAGAGTTTTGAAAAAAGTGTTCATATCCCCCATATCGAAGCTGTTCATTTATGAGTGCTCCTTTCTTATCATATGTGTCAACTAATTTTGTCCATGCTATTGCATTGCCATCATTAGTTAGCGGAACAGTATGTATTGTGTCATGGGCATCTTTTGCCGTTTTTTCAAAAGATAGTACAGTTTTATTACTGGGCTCTAACGGGGATTATTACCATACAAGGAAGAAAACATATCTCGGAAAGAGGGCCAGCTTTTATAATCTCCATAGAAAATTGATGTAAATGCTGCTCGAACAGCTTCCCATAAACAGGTAAGCTCTAGAGTATTCAAAAACCGAAACCGAAAACCGGTCAACCGGTTTATTTATTTTTAAAAACCGATCGGTTTCGAATATTTTGTAAATTTGAAGAAAACCGAAAACCGGGTTTTTTTGATCGGGTAACCAGTTTTTTTGATTACATCACCAAATGGGTTACTTGGTCTCTTTTATTTTTTCCGAACACATAATCGTTTGTTTGGTTATGAAGATTTAGATGTAAGTCTGATAGATTCTGATGAAGACTTAACTTTGGATATTCCAAATTCAAATAATTTAATTTGTGATCTAAATAACACAATAAAAAGTATTAAAAATCCTAAAAAAATAGACTGTACAAAATCATTCATCATTATATGTGACCTTCTCCGAGAAAAGGGACCTAGTGTGTTTTGAGAAAAACGCATTTAAAGTTTCATAACGCATTATCACTGTGAACACACCTTCAGTTGGGAGATGCAATTTGATATGGTTAGTTATGATTGGGTGCCGACTTTGGTGACTTCATGCCTATGTGGTGACTTATTTTTTTCGCTTTTAGAGTGACAATTTAAAACCAAAAAATCAAAAAAATGTTTCTCATTTTTATCGATTTTCCCAAGTTCGATTTGTACGTGTTTATAGGGTAAATAAATTTTTATCGGAAATCTAACTCATTTCATCTTATTCTACACACTTTTAGGTACCAAAATCCACTCTTAAGTCCAAACCCATTTTTTGACACACTAGGTCGCTTTTCTCGGAGAAGGTCACATATGAAGATTTCATATATCTTGATAAATGCGACAAAACAACTGAAAAGTTGGACAATTTGTCCAACATCTACTATTAGTGAAAGAGTATTTTCCACTTCTAGCTTTATCAAAAGCAATCAAAAAAATCGTCTTAAAACGAAACATTTAAATTGCATATTATTTCTAAAATATTATTTTAGAAGTGAAAAATAGATTTTCTTTTACATATTTAAAATGTAATTTTAAAAAAACTTATTTAATGCCAAAAGTTTTAAACGCTCAAATTACTAACGTACCTAATTTTACCAATTTACAAACTTAATGATCTCTATTCATTTGATATGAATATAGTTTAATAATATTAATTTTTAAGATATTATATTAAAAAATATTGGTTTTAAGTTAATTTTTTGTTGAAATGAAATACAATAAAAAAATTAAATTTAAATGAATACAATATATATTTATATATATATATATATATATATATATATATATATATATATATATATATATATATATATATATATATATATATATATATATATATATATATATATTATTCAAAGAACGTATTTTTTTATTTTTATTACTTTATATATTAAATTTGTTTTTTTTTGTCATAAATTATATAAGCTTTTTATTCAAATTAAAAAAAAAACCGAAAAAACCGGTTGACCGGTTTTTTTCAAAAGGCCGGTTTTTTGAATACTCTAGTAAGCTCCTTTTCGTGACTACCTAATAAGGATCTAATAGCATTTTGAATCAAAACAGCCGAATCCATTTTCGATCTTATGTTGTAAGAGTTAATCAGGAAAATAAATGTCGAACAAATATAAAAAAAGAAAAAAAAAACGATTTTTTTTACTAGAGCAGTAAACTTTAAAAAAATGTAGAGTAATTTTTAAACTTTACTGACAAATCGATTTGATTAAAAAAAGACTTAAATTTTGAAAATTTTGGGATAATTTTCCAAAATAAAAGAATAAAATCGATTTATTTCACAAAAAACTAGTAATATTTAAAAAAATTTTCTAATAAAATCAATTTAATTTTTTGTAAATAACCTATTTTGAAAATTTTAGAGTAAATGATTAAACAAAAATGATTTTACACGATGTTTTCTAAATTTGGGTAAGTTTTCAAAAGATCCGGAAAAAAATTGCACTTCTGTATTAAAAAACACAATTTTAGCAAAATTAAACAACTTTTCCAATCGTGTAAAAACACCTTCACATGTAAATTCACTAGTGTTGCTAAAAAAATCACGGGTATTCGGAAATGGGTAAACTAATAAAAATTTCTTTTTAAAAAAATTAATTAATATTCAAAAAAATAAAATAAGGGTTAATAAAATATAAAATGCACAAATTTATTGGTTCTCAACAGGTTCTGATCGAAAAAATGAGTAAAATATGCACTTTAAGACCAAAATTACACAATAACCGGTATATTTGAATAATTAAAAATAGCAACACTAGTGTTTTGTGTGTGAATAATAATAAAAAAACAACCACCAAATTAAATGAGTATTCTCTTATTTAAATTAATATCGCACTCACTGGGTATAAGCTAATAATAAAAAAAATGTTTGTTTTTATTATTATTATTAATAATATTAAAAAAAGAAACACTGGCACTGAATATTCACACAAAAAAATATATTTAAAGCGCGTTCGTCTGTTTTTTTTTTTTTTTAATATAAAGAGTTATGCCCAAATTTTGTAAATCCCCTGCGTTCAACGCCTCACCTACATTTCACTTTCTAATGGCAACGCGAGTGTAAGAAATCGAATTTTATAAATCACTTCGTCATTGCGTTGGACTTTTACGTTATCACTTTAATTGTCAAATTAAAATAATTTTAGTGTTACCTGCATTTATGCATATATGGAATTTATGTTTAACTCATATCGTCCCAAAGATTTTGTTTTTTATAACTTTATAAAACTTGGTAGTTTAGGTAATTTGGGGTTAAAAACACGAATCTGGTCAAATTTTGTTTTCATATTTTTTGTGTTCGATTTTTCGAACACTTTTTTGAAGGCATATTACAACAATACAAATGAAAAAACAAAAACATTTGTTATACCCTCCACCATATATGGTGAGGGTGTATATAAGTTTTCTCATTCCGTTTGTAACATGTCGAAATATAGGTTTAAGACACCACAAAGTATATATATTTTGTGATCCTTATACAATTTTATATCGATTTAGCGATGTCCGTCCGTCTGTTTCTGTGTGTCAATCTGTCGAAATGGCGATCATGGCGCGAAGACGCAAGCGGGGTACTAATTTTTACCCAGATTATTGGACATCCCAGCAAATTGCTATTGAAACTGAGCAAAATCGGTATAGCGGTTACCTTTAATTTTTCCATAAAAATTGGTGTATTTTAGTATAATTTCAAAATAGCGAAAGGTACAAAATATATTTTCTCATATTTTTTCACCAGTCGCTTCGAAGTGAAAAATATTTTTTACTCACCTCAAAATTTTTTTCACTACAAAATTTGTTTTCGCCTCCAAAAAGTTTATCACAACAAAAAATTATTTCACCACCATAATTTTATTTCAAAAGTTTTTACATTATTTGTATCAAAAACAGTAGGGAACATTTTTGAAGATATTGGTGAAAAGTATTCAAAGATTCGGCACAGCCGAATTTAAGCCTTTTTTACATGTTTTCTATCGTTTGTTAATGGAACTACATTTTTACTTTTTTTTTTTTTGGTTTTTAAGCATAGTTTTCAGTTTTTAAAATTATGTTAAATTATGCTAAAACACATTAATCTTTTCTTCTTCTTTGTTATAAAAGGGCGAGTGAAGTGGGTAAGAACTTTTATACTTACATTTAAAGCTAACCCCTTATACTATCTTATTGCATAAAAAAAAATAGTTCAGAATCTTATTTAAAAAAAGAAAAAAATTATAAAAACGAGTGTTCGAATAATCGAACACTGGGACGATATGAGTTAATTTGTTACATTTATCAAATCAAATCATTTTTTCCTTATGTGAATATTTTAGTCTCCTGAAACCTAAACCCTCAAAAAAGGTTATGCAGCAATTTTTGAAATTTTTTTTATTTTTAAGAAAAAAAATCAAAAACTGCTTATTAAAAATAAAATTTATAACAAATTGTCTGTTTTTTTAAATAGTTTGAAAAAATTTCAAACCAACGCTCAAACAATTCAAGTGATGATTTTGACATTTCAAGTGATTATTTGTTTAGCGCAGGGATTTATAAAAATCTAATTTTCATATATAAAATTTCAAATAACTTAACGAATAGCTGTTTCAACGCGAGCAATCACCTACTTTATTCAAGTGATTTACAAAATTTATTTTTTTAATGATTTGGAGTGAGGCTTTGCGTTTTGCAAAATTAGGGTATTAAATTGTCTTCTGTATATTCTCTGGCATTTGTAATAAATACAATGGCTTTTTTATTTAATAGTTGCGTTAAGAGAATATTTAAGCCTGGTTGAAAATCAACATCCAATATGAAAATAAATCTAGAAAAATAAAAAATTTATTAAAAAATGAAAAAAAAAAAATTTAGAATAATCTAAAAAAAGGAAGTTCACTTTTTTGTGTTTTGCCGACGGGATTTTCTATATATATTTTTTTAATTTTTAAAGGGCAAATTTATGTGTATTCCTTTACATGTGGTGATTTTTTTTAACACAGGGGTCACTTTTATATTGTCACACTATTTTGTTTTTTTTTTATAATAAATTTGTATGCACTTTAAAACTTAAGAAAAAACACTGTAACGAACCCTCCTCTATGGGTGTTCTTGCCCCTTTGGAAGTTGATTCGGGTTTGAAAACAAAATATAAGGTAGCTACATAAAACAAACGATAAAAAAATGGTAACGAGGTATAGAAAAGGGATGTTGATGATTGGCAGGGGTAGCTCTAGATGTCATAGCTACCCTGGTCTCTACCTTGCCGACTCTAGGGTATATTTTAGTCGGCTCAAAAAAAGAAAATTTCACCTTTCGTTAATAACAAAAAAAAAAATAAGATTTTATTAAAAAAAAAAAACGAAACAGACGTAACTGATTAATAACAAATTCATTAACATAATTGTTAATATTAATTAAAATAAGGAATTTAATAAAAAAATAATACCTTTAATAGGTTAAATAAAATTTATATGTCAACCCTAATATCATATTTATAAGGGATTAAATCAGAGAGCTTATTATTACTGAGAGAAATTATGCAGAGAGCTTATTATCAGAGAGCTTATTATAAGAGAGCTTATTGTCAGAGAGCTTATTATTACTGAGAAAAATTATGCTTCTTTTATATTCTCTGCTAAAAATGTCAAGACGCGTCAAACTCAATATGCAACATTTACATTTACAACCAGTTTCAATTTGAGAATGCCATGTTGTTTTTGGAATTGGGAGTGAAAATTTGCCGGCTTTTGGGGAAAGCATACCATTTTTATATGCATACATAAATAACTGCACAATAAATTAATAAAATGCGGTGCTTAAACACAAAAAAAATCTAAATAAAAAGAGCTGCTTTCAAACAATGTTCAATAGCAAATTCTTAAAAATATTGTGTTGTTTTTGCTAAACTTACAAAGTTTGACAGAACTGTCACACCTATTTTCACTATTTGGCTTGAGATTTAGAGTTAAAGAGGTTTTCTATAAAAAAAGCTATATTAATTTGCCAGTGATTGTAATTTTAAATAAAAAAATCTAATAATAAATATCTGCAGACTTTTGACAATTGCTCTTAAGTCGTTTTAAGAAAATTTCACAAGATTTTGTAGTCTATTCCTGTCAGGTGATTACCTACAATAGTAAATTGTAACGATATCTTTTTTTTGGTTCCACTTAAGTTCTTCTACTCTTTGAAAATTCAAAAATTTTATATTTTTTTCCTATTTTTGCTTTAGCAAAATTAGAAGTTTTTCAGGAATTAGAACAAAAATTAAAAATTGTATATTACACAACACTTGCTTTGAATTGGTTAAAAAGATATCCAATCCTTAAGAATATCTTTCACTTGATTTTAAAAGAATTTAATTGTATTTTAGGTATTTATTTTTTCTAAGCTTTTCACGCCATATTTAAAGAAATAAGGAAGATTTTATAATATATAAAAGAAAAAACCATATAAAAAGTTTAACCGATTATTCGGATCGAATAATTATTTGAGTTTTAAATAATTTGTTTTGACATTAACCGAATTGGTTAATAGGTTAACCGAATTGGAAACACCATTCTCTGGTATGGACCAATTTATGATAAAATGTGGTGAAAATTTTTATATATTTTATACTGTAAATTTGGTAATTTTTCTAATATCTTATATTCGCAATATGAATAATATGTCAAATGAAAGTGTGGTATAATCTGAAAAATCATTAGGAAAAGTTATTTCATTATGATGGAAAAAATAAGTTTGTGGCTAACACTTTTAGCCGAATAAAAAATTGAAAATTGGACCTTCCGAATGCGCTTTAACAAAGGTTGTTGTGTTGTACATTTGTTCAAAACTCTGTTTTACATTTTAAAATCGTTGATTTATTTCCTTTAAATAAATCGAGTTCGTTTTATATTGAAAATAATATACACACCTGAAATATTCAATGGTATCTCTTCATTTACATAAAATTTAAACAGTTACACAATATATTAATTTTTTTATTGGGTATTTTTCATTTTTGGCCATTTTCAACGTAACAAATGGGTCAAATTTAAACGGCATCACAAAGTTTTTTATTCAAACCCAATTTATGCAACTTGCAACCTAATTTTCCAACTTCTAACCTAATGTCTACTAAGAATAACAAAAATATGAAGAAACTAACAGGAATTTTTACTCTTTTGTTGCATACTAAGCTGGATCAGATCGCGAACAAAAATCAAGAGCATGGGTTGAGCGACACTGAGTAGCATAAAATGAGTCTGATAATATTACTAGTTTTTACTGCATGAAGCATATTTAAAACGTTTCGTGAGCGTCAGTAGCGATTGCATGCAGAGTTTCTATCTCTTCGGCTAATGGTCGAGGTTCGGTGCCACTTATTGAAAACAAAACGGTTACAACACTGCTATTTTATATTTATTTTGTGCATGCAATTTATTTTATGAGAAAGGGAGAGGAGAAAAAAATTTAAAAGAAAATCAACTAGAGGAAAAAGGAAACGAAAATGAATTTGTATGGGAGCGGAAGTTATTAATGTAGACTAGGTCATGTGCAGATGATCACACAAACTAAATTCCCCCTAACCATTATCATATAGGGTATCCCAGTAACAGTGCACTTTTTAAATTTAATGTCATTTTTTGTGCAAGTTGCAACTCTGAAATTTGACAGTTGTCACATATGTTTATTACGATTATTAAAAATGGAACGCTTTACGAAAGAACTTTGCAAACTTCGAAAAATGTTCTCTCCTGTGCGTCAACGTACCGGTCTCTTGAAAACATTGCTGCTGTAAACGAGAGTGTCGCCGAAAACAAGAAAACATCAATTCGGCATCGTTCTCAACAACTTTGTATTTAACGAGCTGTGGGGGCCATTTGTCTGGTTGAAAAACCAGTTATTATGAATGTTTTTATCTTAAAAAATGCATCAATTTCTCTACTCCAACGATCTCATTTGTATACCAGGTAGCACCAAATCAGCCGTACTGTTACAACAAAATCAACAATTCTTTCACAATAAAATATTTTCCAAACCACACAGAAATTATTTTTAATTTATATCATTGTTTCAAAGCTAGTTAAATATTTTCAAATGATTAAAGTCTAAAAGGTTTGTTTGATTTTAATAGCTATTGAAGCCATTCGCGGAAGAAACCTTGCAAATTCTAAAAATGAATTTTGGAGTTGGTTGTTAGTGGTTCAGAAAATATTTATTGTGAAAGAATTTATTATTTGTGCTACTTGGTAGAGAAACTTATGATTTTTTTTTAAGAAAAAACATTCATATCAACTGATTTTTTAACCAGACAACGCATCAAACTCAAAATATTAAAGCTATGGAATGACCCATATTTTCAGAGAGCAGTAGCTGAATCGAAAATAATGGAATATTCTTGCGTATTTTTTTTTAAATTGGTAATAATAAAAAGATGTACATTACCCAATTGTGGACGCAAAATGGAATTTTTTGGCTTATTCAAAACCGGAGAGACTTTACCTAATGTTTTTAGCTATAAAATTAATTTTTGTGCATGTTCGGCTATAGTTATGAAATACTAGAAGGTTTTAAAATGACGGTTGAAATTAGATACAGATACACAAATTATTTTTTTTTCGTGGAATTATGGCTGACTATACACGCAATATGTATAGCAACACTGAAGGGATATGCGTTTACAATGCAAAGCAATACTTCACGGCAACACTGCTTTGTCAAATAATGCGATGACATTTTACAACGTTTAAGGATCTAAATTATATATAACCTTACACATCAGCTGGTTTTATAGGTTCGGCTATAGTTATAATACACTAAACTACTAACAAAAACTACTGTACAAAAAATATGTAAAAATCTGCTGCATAAAAATCAATTTTTTTCCTTAAATGCTGCGATTTATGATAAACTTTCGTGGTTAATACATATTTTTTTAACATATACATGTTTACTTATTCAAAAAAGTATTGAAATTATTTCTAAAAAAATATTTAAAAACCACCTTTTAAAAAAAAATTGCTGAAAATCTGCTTTAACAAACGGAATATGCTAAAAAGCATTTAGCATTTAAAAAAATCAAATTTTTAAACTAAATCTGCTAAATCTAGCAGAAAATATGGTAACATGGTAACACTAACCTGTATAATACATATTTTTTTTTTGCTGAAATTGTGTTTTCAGCAAATTTTAAGTTATATTTTTTCAGCAAATGTGCAATGAATTAACATAAAATGGAAATAATTTATAACTTATATTTATAATTAAACGGTTGAATTTTTTGTGTGTCGGTTTTTTTCGATCTCCTGATTATGAAAAAAGATTTTGCAAATAAATATTTGGAGGTAAATCAAGTAATCCTAAGCATTAAAACTGAAGAGATATGATTAATTTTTATTGGCCTATGAAAAGCTCGTACTAAGGATTTGATTATTAAAATAAACGTTGTGCATTTTATCCCATGCTAATCTTTGTTATTTTTTTTTTTATTTCTAGGCTGAAGATTTCTAAAAAATATGGATTCTTCGAATAAAACCAAGGATCCTAGTTGCAATTCTTCAGCAACTGCTTCTGTCATTGCAAGCATTTGCAGCAGTGACAGTTTCAGTATTTTTCCGCCACATCATCATGATTTGGCAAGTGCCAATAGCATTGAACTAAATGCAGCTGCTTCGTTGAGTGATGACTCTGGTGTACCATTGACTACAAACAGTTCAATATCTAGTGGTGATTCATATCGTTTGGGCTTGTGTAAATTTGATATAGAGGTACGTACTTATTTATATTATAATTGAAGTTTATATATTGCAATTTTTTAACATAGACTTACATACTGTGAGCTTTTGATGCTCACTGTTCATGTTGGTTTATTATTTTTACAGTCTTTTTTCACGCATTTTTAATTTAACATTTTATGTGGTTTACTGATATGTTTTTCCTTAGCGATTTGATCTATTTTCACATTCTAGATTTATTTATACTTGATGATCAGTTCAAATCGTAAGATTTCTGCATAACCAACTTTATTTTAAAAATGAGTAAACAATCCACTCTATGTTCGTAAACTTGTGTTAAAATATTAGAAATACATAATTAAAAACTTTAGTTAAATGAAGGAACAATACTCTAAAATTTACAAAATCGTCCCAATCTGTTAGGACAAAGAAACTAATTATGACTAAAATTCGCTCCATTGCACTATGGAGAATTTATAAGGAATTGTTTCAAAATAATTTTCTGCGATGCCATTATACACAGAAAAAAGTATCACAAAACTTTAAGTAATAAAAAAAATTAAAATTCAAATTCAATTTCTAACAATTTTTTGTTTGTAAATTGTTATTTTTCATATAAAAATTCTTTGAAAATAAAAATTAAAGTTACAAAAAAATAACAAAAAGTTTTTTATATTTACAAATTCTATTGTTGGTGCCTTTTGAAATATTTTTTTGCATTTAAAAAAATGGTCCATAGAACATTTTTGTTCAATATTACAAACAGAATTTTGTAATTTTATTCTGTGTATAGTCAACTATTTAAAAGTAGGCTGGCACATGGATATTTAATTTTTACAGAACCATTTTACCACTAGTATGTAAGCGTCAAAAACAATTTTTTTTATTTTTTATAAATTTGAGAGGACAAAACTTAAATTCAATATTAAAGTACTTAAAATACGTAAATTCTGTATATATTATTCGATCTTTATTGTTTTTTTATACTTTATAATATATCAGGTTCGAGATCATAATTAAATGTTACTAAGGAATAGTAAACACTAATTTTTTAAATGGAAAAAATTGTGAGGATTAAACTTTCGACCTGAGCGACCGGCTCATCGTTAGCCTCCTTTATATACCACACAACCTACAAAGTACTCATGGTTTTGAAAAGGATTGTATATCACACACTCTAAAGAAAATGACTATGCGAAATTCCTTTTCACAGTTAGTGAATGGTTACCCTTACAAATGAGCTTTTTCCATCTATTTATAGAGTTACCCTTGGCCACCACCTTCGATTTTCGAAACACAAATTGACTGGGTTGCCATCCCAATTGTTAATGTTTACATTTCTGGGAACGATTTGGGAATCTGGCGTACTAATATTTTTCTCACACAAGATATTGAGTGTTGTTTCCTATATTAGATTATAAATTACATCGTACCTTATGTTTTGTATGTAAATTCTGTATCTCTAGGTTTTATTTATATTTTAAAATACTATTATAAAACTTTTTAAAATATATTTCAATTAGCAAAAGAGTAAATAAATATATTATGCAAAATTTATGCCCTCATTTTTCAAAACGCAACGCCTCACTTCACATCATTTTTTAAAAAAATATTTTTTGTAAATCACTTGAAAAAAGTAGGTGATTGCTCGATTTGAAACAGCGGTTCGTTACGTTATTTGATATTTTATACATACAAATTAGAATTTATAAATCACTGCGCTGAAAAATTAATCACTTGAGATGTCAAAGTCATCACTTGAATTGTGTTATGTAACAAATCATAAATGCAGGGGTAACAATGAAATGATTTTAATTTGACAATTAAAGTGATAACGTAGAAGTCTAATGCAGTGACGTAGTGATTTATAAAATTCGATTTTTTTACACTCGCGTTGGCGTTAGAAAGTGAAGGGTAGGTGAGGCGTTGAACGCAAAATTTGGGCATTAATTTACAAAATTTGGGCATTAATTTTTTATTTATTTAATTGATATTTTTTTTAATTATTAAGTTTAAATAGTTTTGGATTACAACTTTTTTTGCATATATTTGCATACTCTCATACTGTTTCAGGGTATAGAGGAACTCTTTATAGGTAAAATGTATTTGACGGCTAATTCATGCGGTTCCATAGGGAAATGATATTTAAAACAAGAAAAAGGGTAAATTTCGATATATATTTTTTTAATTATTTTTTTATATTTTTAACAAAAATTGTGAAATAAGGTTAATTGTAAATTTAGCTTATTTTGATGAAAAAACTACGTTTTGTGAAAGTGATAAATATGACCTAACGTTTTGCCAAATTTTAAGTAGATGTATCAACTTATTCGTGAGTTATCGTGCTGTTTAATATAAGATTATAAGATATACGTATGCAAATAAATTAAAAACCACACATAATTAAAACCATTCTCGATATAAATACAAATACTTTTCACACACATATTTTGAATATCAGACCATAGATACACATTTTCCTAAATTTCTCGACTCCACTTGTATATATATAAATTGGACTATAAATACAAGTTTTGGGAATACCTCGACTCCAGCGCCACCTATCGACCACAAAAAAGTTATGAAAATCGGAGGCCCAATCAAATATATGGTGGATAGCTTTAATGGTTTAAGATTTATACGCATCAACGATGTTATTTATATAGAAGATATATTTATTTTGAAATTCGTTTAAAGCAGCCGTAATCATGACCGATCATGCAAATTTTTTATACAGAGCCTAAAAACTTTACGCCAAATAACCTTGCTAAATTTCGAGTCGACATCTCGTCATTTCGGGGTTTGCTGTTAAAATATCTAGAAACATTTCAGAATACTCAGGTGTAAACGTAAGCGCCAGTTCAATACGTACATCAGTACATGCAAATGGACTATATGGACGAGTTCCAAGAACAAACCCCCCGTATATTTAGAAAATCGATCAACAGCGATGTCAAGATTTTGCAAAAAAAAATACCAAAATAAATCCAATTTATTCTGAAACAATGTGGTCTTTGGTAAGAAAAAACCACAGTCAAACACGGAGGTGATTCGCTCATGGCAAGGGTGTGTATGGCGGTCAGTTGTGCAGGAAACTTTGTTTTCATAGAGAGTACTACGAATAAAACAGATTACAGAATGATATTTTGTTCGATTTTAGATTATATGATCATATTCTTTATAAATTGTTCAAATGTAAAGAAACATGAAAGAAAATTATAGAGAATAAAATTGAAAAATTTCGTTTATCGCTACAAAATCATCCTTAGTATCCATGCTCCCTTTGGATAAATGTAGACAATCACCTTATATTGAGTGTTGAAATCAAATTAACAAATCCGAAACAACACACAATTAGACTAACATCAACGAACTTTATACTTTATATTTGTACAGTTTTTGTTTTGAACTTTAATTCTTAAAGTATTGAACAAACAAAACTAATGAAACCGTTAATTTCAATAACTAATTTTCAATAATTAATTTTCTCCACTGGGTACCGCTGACTCTAGTTGACCACACAGGTGCCGCATAGTTACCGACCAATCGTTTTGTAGGTTGCCAACAAGGTTTCTTTGTCCATACCCCAACATTCAGAGTCCCTGAGGATTTTGCAGGGGACAACTTCAAATTCCTACCAGCGAAGAAAATTGTAAGATCCCGGAGAAAACCATGAATTCTACCGCATAAGCTATCGAAATGTAGTAAATTAACCATTTCGAAACTGCACGAGCGACGGGCGGCCACACCTTTTCTTGCGGTTTGGAAGATTGGGTCGTATGGCTGACCGTATCAAATGCCTTGAATGGGTCTAGAGTCACTAGAACCGTCCTTTCGCAAGGGCGATTCTGATTCAGACCATGGATTATCTGTGTGGTGATGGCTGTAAAAGCAGTAGAAGTCCCTCAATAGACCAAAAAATAAAGTATAATAGTTCTTTAAAAGAAGCTTTTTTTAAAAGTATTTTTTAATTATGTTTGAAAAACTGTTATCCTTCACAATATGTTTTTAAACATAGTACAGGGTGGTCCATTTAAAATTTTAAATTTGAATCGGCTATAAAAAAGGTACCGATTATTTTTTCAAATTCTGTTTTTTTTGGAAATGTTGAATTTTGTCATTTAGAATGGAATACAATATCATTCATATGACTACCACGACAATTTTCCACGTAAATTTCTTACAGTTTGCGTTAAAGACACTACTTTGGAAGTAAATAAGTTTTTAATATTTCCCAATTTTGTTTGAGCGTTTAGCGCTCCATTTTGCAAATGTCAAACATAAACCTGAAAATGAAAATGAATGTCATTCTACCTTTCAAAGTCAAAGTAATCGGTAGTTCAAATTTAAAATTTTAAATAAAAAAAAGCTTAATAATTGTAAAAATTTTAAGAGTTTCTCAGCGCTGATCCTTAAAATTGTTTCCATTTAATAAAATAAATTAGTGTTTACTATTCGTTAGTAACATTAAAAAAATTATGATCTTGAGCCTGATAAAATTAGAAACAGATAGATCAAATAATATACAAAATTTACATATAAAAAACATAGGGCACGATGTAATTTATAATCTAATATAACAAACAACACTTAAATATGTTGTGAAGTGAAAAATATTCGTATGCCAAATTCGTTCCCAGAAATGGATACATTAACAATTGAAATGGCAACCCTGTCAATTTGTGCTTCGAGAATCGAGGATGATTGCCAAAGGGTATTTCTATAAATAGATGGAAAAAAGCTCATTTGTGCGGGTAATCATTCGCTAATGAAAAATGTAATTTCACTTAGGCCCAATATTATAACTTGCCTTTAAGGTGCGTGTTAGTTAAAGGTAACTTTAGCTAAAGTGAGGAATAAAGTCCCCTTTAACTTTTTTTGGTTATTACAACTTCCTTATAAAATAAAATTAAGTTTTTTAAAAATATGGCATTACTAGAGCAAAAACCGATTACTTTTGACAAATTAAAATGGTTATTTTATATACGTAGTGGCAACGACGTACTTTTATTTATTTATTTACTTACAACAAACAAAAAATACAAACGAAAAACAAAATTTCTTCGAATTGTGTAAAAGATCAAATGTTTGTTATATAAAATTTACATTGTCGACGGCGAACACAGAAAAAAACCAAACAGCAAAAAACTACACGGCAACTACTTAATCTGCTTAATCCTTACGTTAAAAGTTAAAGGTAAGATGAACTTACCTTTAGCTTATCGGTCACTTTTAGGTTAAAGTGTACTTATAATAACGAAAAACTAATAATCTGCCCGTTAACATCCTACCTTTAGCTATCGGCAAGTTATAATATTGGGCCTTAGTCATTTTCCTTAGAGTGTGTGATATAAATGCCTATTCAAAACCATGAGTTATTTGTGTTGGGTGGTTCAGAAGGAGGCTGAAGATGACCTGGTCGTTCGGGTCGAAAGTGTGCACTCCCTCTTGCGCTGATTCTTACAATTTTTTCCATTTAATAAAATAAATTAGTGTACTATTCGTTAGTAACATTAAAAAAATTATGATCTTGAGCCTGATAAAATTAGAAATATATAAGTTTTTCAGTCTTGTTTAAGTAACTACCCTCCTTTCTAATATTTTTTAACATACTTGTAAAAAGATTTCTATGTGTAAAAATCATAACAGTTTCTCAAGTATGTTTGATAAACGATTCGCCTTCACTATATTTTTTCTTACTTTATAATATAATTTTTCTTTTTTTCAAATCTCATGTGTGTTATATATCTTCGCCACTTTTCCGTTTTACTTTCATTTAAATTTAAAAAACTATTATTCACAATAAATATATATTAAACAAGCTGAATGCTTGTCATACTTTGCATTTTCTCAACAGCATTATAAGTATGAATATAAAAGACTCAATGTTAACAAACAATTTCTAAACACTTTAAAGTCTCGTTCCAGTAAAGTCCCGTAATTTTACCGTAAGTTCATCGTTAAATAATTTGTACAGCGTGCATTCTTTGCCATTCTTAATTTTGCTTTATAATAGTGTATATACTATGAAAATATGTTTTTGATATTTTTTTTCATTTTAGTTTTTTTTAAAGTATTTTTATGTTTTTTGAATGTTTAATTTTTTAATTTTTTTCCGTTTTTTATTTTGTTAAAGTATTTTTTAATTTAAAAAAAATTACAATAAAATGTGAATTTCTTATTTGCAAACATAGGCTAATTCTACAATTGTAGGCATAAACTTATTCTACAATTGCAAGCATAAGCTAATTCTACAACTGTAGGCATAACTTATTCTACAATTGTAGGTATAAGCTTATTAAACTATTATTTCAGTAATATTTTCACGAGGGTTCCTTTCTGATTTTTCTACAATAATTTTAAAGAGTTCTTCAATAGTTTCTCAAGTCTTTTTAAAGCTTAAGGCTTAAGCTTATTATAAATTATTTCTAAAGGGTTTTGGTTTGCTGAATCTTTGCTGGTGTGCGAAATGCAAGTTTTGTGTCTTCTCTCTGGGACGTATTCAAGAGAGATTGGACTGTATACCACAAATTTGCTGGTTTCGGTGCTGAGGTTGCATGTTTTCAAATGATCTACCTATTTTTCTGGTTTATATTCGTTGACAAATTTGCTGGTTAAATTCATTCATTAAATTTGCAGTTGTTAAACTTCCTGAAGGCTAACAAGTCGGTCTTTTTCTGGTTAATGTACGTGAGCCGTTCAGAGATGATAGTCAATCGGTTTATTGAGCGTAATGAGTATGGGAAGGTGGTCTGATGCCAACGATGTAATCAGTCGCCAAGAGGCGTAATTTATCAGACCTGCATTTAGTGTGCAGAATGTAGAGTCATCGACCTGTTCCGTTAAAGGCTATCGCTCTCTGATCTTCCCCCAAGTTATTTTTCCAGAGTTAATGGTTGGCATTAAAATTACCCATCACCTTCCAGAAGGAAACTTATATCAGGATGATAACGTGTGAGGCAGATGGCCACTGGCGGAATGTAGACATTGTACAATTCTATATTGGCAGCTCCTAACCTTAATACTATACTCTGATGTTCCAGGTAGAGGCCGTTGCAGTTAAATTCCATCAAAGTGAACGGGGTACTGCAATGTTTGGCGTTAGATGCCATGTCTGCTGTTGTTCTTGCTGCTGATGTTGGGGTGGGAGATGAGTTGGCCCCACCGGTGTCGGCAGCGTCGTCGACGCAGACGATGGCCGGGCCAGCGTAGTCGATGATGACAGCGTTGCCGACATCTACGACTTCGAGGACGACGAACTATTACGCTGACTGCAACTGTTGCACCTAACTGATGGATGGATGAAACCGATTCTGGCATACTGAGTAGAACCATGGTCCTGGGTTTACTTTTACCGTGACAATGTTATTGACAACAATGAAGTAAGCTTATAAACTAAGCAGATAATATTACCAATTGAAAAGTAAAGTCCTCTCTCGACGGACGAAAATAACACTATCGCTTATCTTACACGTCCTACTGTATGGTGCTGAAACATAGACAATGAAAATATCAGCACGGTGGTCTTGAACCAACTTTTAATAAAAGGTCTTAGTACATCATTTTTGTTTTTACTTATTTGGGTTATTTACGATACATTCTAAATAGTGTGTAAAAAAATTATAGCCCATAACTTGTCACATCCGTATTGAATTGTGAATTTAAGAATTAAAATAATTAAACTCATACTTTTCTAAGATCACAATTTAAGAAAAACAATATTTCCGACATAATAATTCAGTTTTGCTTAAATATTACATAATTTGTTGTAAAATTTTTGGATATTTTGTCAATTTAAGTTTGAGTACCTAAGACAACAATGGATATATGTATTTACATTTTTATTCACTAAATATTTTTGTAACACATTAAATAATATAAGTTTTTTTTTACATATAACTCTGGAATTTTGCATTAACAAGTTTATATATGTTGAGCATTATATTCTTGAACTGATTTGAGTAACTGACTTGGTTAATTAGGATGCTGCTCGCTATAGAAGCCCTGTCCTTTACCAACTTATTCACAAAATTGAGAAACATGAAATGAAACATGAATACCGCATGAAATTTTGGTGTCATGAAAATTTCCAAATCACAATAACTACCTTTGAAGCTTAAAATACATTCTCTGTAATTTTGGTCGAGAGTAAAAGAAAAGCACGATTGTACAATGGCTTTAAAGTCATGCAGTTGATACTGCATAACTGCCTTAAAAAATCAGTTTTATCTAACAGGATTTTTCATGAATTTCAGGCAATGGCTTGAGATCCATGTGACTTCGCGAGTTACGTTGCATTTTTTAGCCCATTTGCAACTGACATCTTCAAACTATAACAGCATTTTGTTGTAGATAGTAGTAACCACACCGATTAACAGATGTAGTTCAGGTGGCGGAATTTTCTCTAAAACTTCAGTGTCATTATCTTTTGCAAAAAATATGGGATTATTTGTGCAAATTTTTAAACTTTTTGAGATGCTTTATTACCTCCCTTTTTATTGCCACATACGGCAGTATTCGCTGAAGCTGCCGACGGTTCTTAGCCCTCCACATTATTTTAATCCATCAGCAGAAGGTATACACCAGGTACAAGGATAGGTACTTGCGTGTGACATAATTCCTGTCATTACATTTGCTAGCTTTAAATTAGTTGCAATAATTCCTTCTAAATTCTCAAGACCATAATATAGGCACATTTTCGTAATTTTCAGATGTATTAGCAACAATTGCAATTAACCATTTTTTTTTTGTTACCCCATTTTTTACACATTTTTAATTTTAGATCTTGTGTTTGGATCCATTACTTTGAAATTTGAATAATCTGGTAATTCTTTAGTACGTAAATTTAATTCTTTCTTAATATCACGATATATCAGAATTCGACAAGCATCACAGACTACACTGGAAAGATCATCGATCATCACATTCATCGTAGTTGACAATTTTTTCAATATATTCCTTTAATACTCCCGAGATTTAAATCATCATATTTTTCTTTTCAAGACAAAATAAACACATTTTAAGACGATTGTTAAGCTGGTTGGATTCATAATCTTTTAAAATTCTGAACATTGTTTTGCAGATAATGTTACTCTGTTTCAAATAATAAACAATATTAATTTGGACGTTTCTAGATTTATATTGGCCTAAAGAGATTTGAATAGCAATAATTGTAAATAAACATGTCATTGATTAGGGCCAACGTTAATTTTTATAAGAGTTAGACAAGTTAAACAATATATTTAATAAACAATACATTTAATAAACAATATATTTAATAAACAATATATTTCAAAATCAAAAAAATCTTTTTAAAATTTGTTTTTCTTCTTTAATATCTCATACTGAGTATTCATAAATTAGCACTAGAATTACGTAAAATTTACAACACTATTTACAATACAGAAAAAATGTAAACTATAAGCCTAAAGTTCGCCATATGATGCATTTAAAAAAAACAAGTATTTTTTCAAAAACGGCTCGACAAGGTATGGGCTATAATTTTTTTAACACTACTTAGAATGTAAATAACCCAAATACGAAAAAAATTATGTGCTGGCAGTGTTCTTCTCCGTAAGATTTGCAGCCCTATACGCGTTGATAATGAATTCCGAATTAGAATAATTGAATTAGAATAACAAAAAAATAGTAAAATAAAAGTAAAAACATAAAAGAGTAACGTGCACAGTTTCCACAGTATTGACATATAGAAATATAAAATGGCTTTGCAGAAAGCTACTAAAAACTAGTTAACAAAAGTTGTTGTCGCTGCTAATGGAAGTAAAATAAATAGCGCTGCCGACTTGTAAAAAAATCTATTGACGCCATTGTCCGCATACATATGTGGACGTTGAGTTTTCGAGCTCCAAAAACGACATTTTACACTTAAAAAAAGCTAGTAAAGTAGAAAGTGTTGCTGAGCTGCAAAATTTTAGTAAGAACGGTGCTTATAGAAAAATTTCTAATTTCAGCAAAATCGTGTTCGTGAAAATCAGCAAGCTGATTTTTAGCACAAAAAATTATAAATCCAGCAAGAGTTGTGCTAACACTTTGTCGATTGTAAATAAAAAATCCTTGCTAAAAACAATAAAGTTTTTTGCAAAATATTAGTAGACTGAGAAAACCTAGAGACTGTTTTTTTTTTGGTGGTTCTGAAAATAATTTAAAAAGCTTCGTAGAATATAAAAATTTCCAGACTTTCGCATAGTTTACATGATTTGATTGAAAATCTAGAAATATATAAAAATAATTAGAAACCCCGAAACAACGCACAATTAGACTAGCATCAACGAAATTAACCAAATCTATATTTATTAGGATATTCAATCGGTTTAACGTTATTGGGTTAATAGAACACTTTAGTAAAATAATTCTTCGAATAATTTAAAATGGATAGTCGATTAATCGAAATTGGTAAAAATATACAAAGGGTGGTTAAATTTTAAGGGCCGATGTTGATTTTGAATAAAACACAAATTATTTAGGAAATTATTGTCATTTCTTTTTATTATGATAATATGGTATGGTTCAATTATGTACACACAAAAAACAAAATCATACTATTTATAAATATTTTATAAAAATATGCCAATTTACTAATTTAAGAACTTTTTCATAAATTCTGGTTGTATTTATGAACAGTTGATAAAAAAAATACTGGGAAAGTACACAGGTTTATTATAAAGTGCCCTTCAAAATATATCTAGATATACTAGATGTACTTAAAAAATTTGCCAATGGACAAAATCATAATATAGCTCCTGAATATTATATAATACTGGGAATTTTATGTACCTGAATCTGGGAATTTTATGTACCTTTTCTTAAATGTTAGGAAATAATTCAAAATATTATTAATAAATTTTATGTACCTATCAGAGAAATGCAAAATCAAGCTTTTTCTTGATTTAATCAAACACAAAAATTCTTGTTCACATTAAATACCTCAATAAAATTCACTGTAGAATAAAATCAGCAACATGTTGTTGAACGCGTAATTCGGATCAGTTTGAATCAACTGTCGATTATGTTTTATGCAAATGTAATCACTCAACAAAAAGTCAGCGTTGAATAAATAAAAAAACAACAAGTAACGCGTATGTATATATTCATTATTATAACAAAATAGAAACACATTTCATAAGTGATATAGTGTCATCAGATGGGGATACTATTTCTCGGGTATTAAAAAGAGTAACAATAGTGGGTGTGTGATCGAAGGAGAGTTCCAGGGATGATTTTACACAAACTAAGTTCCTTGCGATATTTCTTGATATTCCAAAATCTATTAAATCCGGTATCTTATTACGATCTGATGGCCAGTATGTGGGTTCTCCACTTGAAATCACATCCATACCCAATTTAGAAATTGTATCAACCAAAACACGGCCTCTCGGGGTAATGCGGCGTGACCCCCAGAATGTGTACTTAGCATTGTAATCGCCAGCTGCCAGAAAGCGTGAACCTAATGAGTTAAAAAAAGATGTAAACTGATTTTCAGATATCTTAAATTTCGGGGGAGCATAAACTGATGAGATAACTAGGTTCATATCAAACTGCTCTACACATATTGCAGTAGCTTGAAGATAATCTTCGCAAAAATCACACATAAGATAATGCTTTAATCGAGTTTTAATTAATATGCCTGAGCCACCACATGCTCTGCTTCTGGGATCTTTTGTACCATATAACGTGTATCCTCGGATTGAGAAAGAGCTACGAGGGGTTAAATGAGTTTCAGAAACAAGCATTATATCTATTTGCTTGTTTCTGAGAAAATAATGGAGTTCGTCCTTATGCTGGCGAATGCCGTTCGCGTTCCAATAGCATATTTTTAGACAGTTCATGGTTTGCCTAACACAGCCTGCAACAAAGTAGATGGCATTCGTATCATCTCTTGCATCATGTTGTTCATAGAGTTCGTAAAGTTCTTTATGGTAAGCACAAGAGAATCAATAGTAGCTTCGAGTCTACTAAAATTGACATTTTGAGCTTGTGGTAATGCTTTAGGGTTCACAACACTTCCGTAAGACTGATAATCTTTAACAGGGTTTGAGTTTGGTCGGGTGTATTGAGTAAAGGGTTGTTGACGGGGTCGTAGAACGTCTGCGAATGATACTGCCCCGGCATTAGACTGTATGAAGGGCGTATGTAAAGTACGCGTATCATCTTTGCAACTTGTCTTCTATTACCGAAAAACTGTCTCTCCGAAGAGTATACAGGACAGCCCCTAAAATTAGCTGTGTGGCCTCCGCCACAATTGCTACATTTTTTGGCGGTCGTATCGGATCGGCCTTTTGCAACCACTAGTGCAATGCAATTCGCCGCAAATCACGCAGACCGATGGAAGCTTACAATATGCCCTAGTATGACCAAATTCTTGGCAGTTATGACATTGAACGGGGCCTGAACGCTTGTGGGGTTCTTCAACAGAAACTCTTCTATACAGAAGGTACTCGATTGAATATATTGAGTGACTCTGGCCCTTTCTCAAGTTTACATCTCCGGTCTCTAGCTCAATACGAAATAAAGGCTGGGGTATTTTTTCCCTATTTTTTATATTTACAACAGACTTTATTCTGAAGCCGTCATTTTTCAGAGCCTCTTTTATCTCTGAAGGGTCAACACTAGAGTCAATACCTTTAATCACTACTTGCAGACCTTTACAGCTCTTCAATTGATAAGTGTAAAAGTTTTTTTTTACGGGTTTCAAAATAACATCAATTTCCGGAAGTTATCTTCACTATATATTTGGATTTTCGTTTCTTGAATATTACCTCTTTTAAGGGAGATACGTGAAACGATTTTTCGCCGATAATATCAATCAGATTCCTTATTAAATCGTTTGAGTTTTGCTCTCTTAGGTATACCGGGGGTGGTCTAAAGCTGGATCGTCTGAGCCATTATCTAGAAGGGCTAATCGATTACCTGATTTTTCAGTATTCGCCTCCCTGATATGTTTAGCTGTTGGGGCCGTTTTCGAGGATCTAAGACTGTGTTTTCGCTTCATCACCGTAATATATCTATCCAAACCAATTTGGGTAGATTTTGGAGTTGTTTTGTCATTGCTACTTACAGGCTTCATTTTTATATCTGGGGTTCTAATTTTCTGGGTACCTACTGTAGTTTGAGTTAGCTTCATAGAAAGAACTTTTTGTAGCATAGTAGTAGGCGCGATCGAACTTCCACTACTAGTTTTAGGGTCACTGCTTGGAAAACAACTGCAAGTAGGTTTTACAACCTTAGATGTTTTATTTTGCGCAAAAACTCTGTTAGAGTAAGGAAAACATTTACAGGCGAGGGGGTGGTTTAGCACTTTAATAGTTTTTATTGTATTGCGGATCATTAAAATTTTTTGCAATTTTATTTTCAACACTGCTCTCTACGCTCATTGTAAAATAAGCATTTCTACCATTTACACTGAGTCTCCTCTCATTAAATGGAGATGTGGGTAAACTCGTATACTTGTTGAATTATGTTTGTGCAACAACAACAATACAAGTAATAAACAAAGCACTAAATCAATTTATTTTCTTGAAACACTTTTTATTTTACGTTAATTTATACTTTTTAAGTAAACCGGGAAATATAATATTTTTTTCACGGGTTGGTTTATTTATTAAGCGTCCAGATCGCTATTTTATTTTTAGTTTAACAGTTTATAACCGATTTTTTTAATTTATTACGGAACGAGCAAAAAACACGTCAGTCTAGGCTGGCTGCCAATTATCAAAATTCATAAATAGTATGAATTTGTTTTTTCTGTGCGGTTTTAAGTCGCTTTAGCGATATCCGTATGCCTGCCTGCCTATCTGTTCATCCCTCCGTCTGTCGGTAGAAATGGCTATAACTGCGTGAAGATGCAAGCGGGGGTGCTCATTTTTACCTATCCAGCAAAAAAAAAGTAACAAAAGAAGAGAAAAAGAAGCTGTGATTTTGATTCTGGTGCTTCGAAAATTTGGATCGGAACCAATTATTTTTATATAGGGGTGTCATAGAGTGATGTTTCCAAATAAATTTTAAATTTGTAATTTAGATTTTAATAGGACATCAGTAATCGGGTCCTAGCCTTATTTTCACAATCTTCTGTTAGCTTCTACCTGGAAATTTAACTGGCGCATATGTTGTTGTTTTCCATATAAGGTTTGAGTTTTATTGTTGGTTAAATTATAACGGGACATTCAGTAATCGGGCCTGTGAATTAAATTATTTGCAATTTTTACTAGTATAATTTTTTACTTTTACTAGTATAATTTTTTACTTTTGTAGCAATAATAACTACGATTTTAAGAATTTAAAATCTGGTAAATTGTAAGTTAAATATTGAAACAAATTACTTAAACTTAAACCATAGTTATAAGTGTCAAATTTATATAGAACTATCTATGATTAATGTTTAACTTCGGTTGTTTTTAAAATAAGTTACCCGTCATAAATTTAAAAAGTGTTAAATTTTATTTCAAATCACATTTTTCTACAAACTTAAGTTAAATTTAGTTGGTAACAATTTGTCAATAGGTGGCGCATGAGATAGTGCGTTCTCTCTATTAGGCATATTAGTCTCCATTAGCTATATTGTGCTAAAATCAGACATTAATTTATTTAAGAAAGAACAAGAGTTGTAACTATTTTTCAATAGATGGCCCATCAGAAGGCGCATTCTCTCCATTAGGTATATTTTGCTGCAGAGATAGTCTCCATTATAGGCTTTTTACACTGAACAACATCTTTGTGAAACGCATTGAAGATGCTGAAAACGTGAAACAAGTGTTTATATTGGCACCATTTTTCATCTGTTATTTATTCAGCTGTCAAAAAAGATGCATAAATTTTGTTCAAAATAAGAAATGGATTTAGAGAAAGCATTAATCATTGGAGTAGTTGTTGCTTTGCAAGATCAAACCCGAATTTTAATGCAGTACATTGAAATATTAAAGGCCTTTCTGGAAGATGATGATGAAGAAGAATTTTTGGTAGACATAAGTATGACATTCTTACATCTGCCGCTCATTTTCCTTTGTTGGATTTTTTATTTTCTGCAATGTCAGTTTGCTAGTAACGGCTCAAAGAAAATCGATTTTTTTGTAATTTTTTTAATGATGACACTTAAAATAATAAAAGGTGTTAAATGGAACAAAATGAGAAAGTATCATCTTTTGTAGATTTTGCCTGTATAATTTGAATGGGAAGATGTTAACATCTTTGCAAATTGATGAAAAATGTAAGATGTAGCTCAGTGGAAAAAGGCTTTTAGTCATATTCTGCTACATATGCAATAGAGTATTCTTGATTTTCTTGATTTTGTTCGTAACATAAAGAAATATTTGCCAAAAACTATGCAAAATATATGTTTTATGTGCATATTTTACTTTAATTTTTTAAAATATTCATTTAGATGCTTAAGAGCATTTGCCAATGCCTCAATACTCAAAAATTACACAAATTTAATAAAAATACTATTTTCCTGTATGAAAAGTTCTTTTTTGGCATAAAAATGTGAAACAAATGTTTTTATTACATCAAACATTTGAAAAATTGACTTTAAAATTATGCAATAAGTCTACTAGTAACAGTTTAATGCATTAGAGTTTGAAGTATGAAGTTAATTTATTATTTTTGGTAAATAAAATAATTGAAAGCCGAATCCAAGGCTCTGTCGACCTAGCCATGTGGCAGAGTATTGTTTTTTGTTACTTCAGCGAAACCTATTGAAAAGTAGAGGCACTAAAGCAATTACGCAGCTAGTCTCCATTAGCCATATTATGTTACAATATTCAATAGAGTATTATTGATTTTCTATTTCGGGCAAAAATATGTTTTTTATGTGTATTTATAATGGAAAATAATGCTGTAGCCTACACGATCGGTCCAATTTTTAAGCACATTATCGATTGTGTGCAGCTGTATTTCACCAATGGCTTCACGAATATTGTCCTTTAAAGCGTCAATTGTCTCGGGCTTGTCGGCGTAACACGTATCTTTGACGGCACCCCACAAATAATAGTCCAACGGTGTCAAATCGCAGCTCCGAGGTGGCCAAACGACATCAGCTCTGCGGCTGATAATGCGATCTTCATAAACAGGGCGCAAAACATCGAGTGTAGCTTCGGCTGTGTGGCATGTAGCGCCGTCCTGTTGAAACCAAATGTTGCCAATATCCTCCTCTTCAATTTTTGTGAACAAAAATTCGTTCAACATGGCCCCGTAACGATCGCCATTTACTGTAACCGCCACTTCTTGCTCTTTTTCGAAGAAAAACGGCCCAATTAAGCCTCTGGACCGAAATCCGCACCAAACAGTGACTAGTTTTGGGTGCATCGGCTTTTCAATGTATGCGTGCAGGTTTTCTGTGCCCCAAATGCGACAATTTTGCTTGTTTACATACCCGCCAAGATCAAAATGAGCTTTTTCTGAAAAGATGACATTGGAGAGATGACATTCTGCAACATTACCATGATTTTCAAAGTAATGTCGCAATATTTCCATTGTTCAGCATTGTTCAAGCGTATACACAACCATATTCGTTCAGCGGAAGGATAAAACTTATTATCTGTCAAATCAGACCATTCACGAAATAAGCACTAGTTGAAAAAAAAACGTTAGATGGCGGACCCTATATATAATATATTTTTCCATATATTAGAAGCGAATAATATTTTGTACTCACCTCAAATATTTTGCACCTCAAAAATATTTTTCACCACTAAAATTTTTTCACCTCAAAATTTTTTTCCAACAAAATTTGGTTTCACATCTAAAAAAGTTTTTCACCTCAAAAAATTTTTTTCACCTCCATAATTTAACTTCAAAACTTTTTTACATTATTTGTATCCAAATTTAGGAATTAGTACGATAGTTAAAACAGCTGATTGTAAATACCAAACAAAAAAAATTCAACCGGTCAATATGGAAAATATAAATAAAAAACGGAAATTTGATGTGAAGTAAAAAATCCATTTTGTATTTTTTTTGTATCTATTTTTTGGTTACTTTTATAAACAAATATTTAATGTGTTTGGACAAATTCTTTGTTTTTCAATTATATTTTTTCAATCAGCTGTTTTTTTTCTTACAAATTCTTACTGACTAAAATTTACCCAGTAGAAACCAGTAAGTCCTCTTGCATCGAACTTTACTCCCTATTTTTGCTCTCTCATTACTGAGTATTTGTGTAGACAAACACATATTAGACAAACATATAATATAATATTCGTTTATGATACAGTTTTATGAAATTTTGCTCAACAATGATTTGAAATTCTGTTTAAAATTTTTATGAATACAGCTATAAATATACAATTTTTTTGACGTGTTTATAAGAATAAGATAATAATGAAATAATAAGTACGGCTATGACATTATCGTTAGACGGAAAATGGTTTAAAAATAAAATAATAGTGTTAATTTTATGTATAAACTGTGCTAATTACGATATTATTTTCTAGTAATTGTAATCATTTATTAAAATTTTGCGTAATTATAAGCATTGATAATGTAATGTACAAGAGTTTCTTCATATATCTAACAATATATAATGCCAAAATTTTTGTAGACTGAAATAATTTAAAATGGGACATCTATAAATAAAATGTTGAATATCTTAAATTTTCATCATATTATATAATGAGCACAATTTAGTTTTATTTTTCGTAAACCGTTAACCATTTTTAGCTTTATCAAATCATAGCGAGCTGTGAAAATCTACTTAACTTTTTTTGGTTATTTTCATGTATGTATCAAGTTTTTAGTAAATAGATATAAACACGTGGACTGTATATTAAATAAATAGACCGGTTGCAATTTTAGTAATCAAATGAAATTTATTGATGTAGAGACAAAATATGTTGTTTTTAAATGATACAAATTAAGCAAGTAAAACCGTATTTTACATTAAAAGCCCACTTTTGAAACACAATAACGCAATTTCTTGCATTGGGCCCCTTGTATACACACTATGTACTCAAATATTTTTGCTAAACTGGTTTTGACAAACAGAAAAATAGTGGTTTTTCTCGTTGAAATTCTTACACTCTTGTTTTTTTCCAAAAGGTAAAATTTTTCCAAAAGAATTTTAAAATATCTGAAGTGTTATTTCTTCCATAAAATTAATTTTGGATTTAACTAAGATATATTTTTATTTATTAATAAAGTTGATTGCACTTTTACTGGAATTTTTTTTTGAGCTTCTAACTTTCGAAGCTGTGGCACATTCGATAAAAAAAAATAACAAGAATTATTATCTTCTTTTGATTAATATATATTTAATTGCCTGTGACTCACCCTATAGAAAGCAGAACATGGTTGCGATTGTCTTTTGCGAAAACTTTATCGATGCGAGAAATACAGAAACAAGGTGCAGGTTGGCACTGCACATTAAAGTCGATGCTCATTTTATTAGGACACGGTTTTGTAGATCCATCCGGTGGTAGATGCACCATGATCTGAAAAAATAAGTACGTTCGAATCTTGGATCTCGTCCACTATATTTGCCGAACAGTCAGTAACTTCTTCCCAAAATTTTTTAACAAACGTAGGTGGGTTCCAAACATTAAATGTAAAGAGGTTATTTATATCAAAAGTATTCATGCGGTGCATCCTCTCGGTAGGATATCTCGGTTTCGGGGTTCTCAATATAGACCCTGTTTTATACCCGTTTTATTCCTCAACCTAGATCCGTCTGTGTAGCAACAGATCCCCACGGGCATCTGCGTTCCGCTCGACCATTCTCCCCTATCAGGGATCATAATCTGGCAGTTTCCGTCTCCGGTATGCGGTCGGGCATGTCAGATGAGTGTGTGTATCCGGACAACGTGCCCAGTATACACTGAAGACCTGCTCTGAAATCACCTATATATAGCTCGCCAAGAGATAAGAGGCGTTTGGCCGAGAGTGCCGCCTCGTACATCACATGCGTTTCGATTGGTGGTATATCCAGCAGTATCTCCAGAGCCTTGGTTGACGTGGTGCACATTGCCCCACTTATACCCAAGCAACACGTACGCTAGACCCTCTGAAGTGGTCTTACATATGTTGCACTTTTATCCAAGGAAGTCCACCAGATTACGAGGCATAAGTTAATATCGGTCTTATTACGCTCCTGTAAAGCCAGTGTATCATATTCGGACTTAGGCCCCATTTCGGGCCTACGGCCCTCCTACATAGCGCCCAACACCGGCTCGCCTTGTTGGTTCTATCCTCTATGTGGTGTTTCCATTTCAGTTTCCGATCAAGGATTACGCCTAAGTACTTAACCCTGTCGGTCACTGGTATCGTCCTGCCTGAGAAACGTGGTTCTCTGTAAACAGGAATTTTCGGTCTCCCCGTGAACAGACATATTTCCGTGTTCTCCGGGTTAACGTTTAGGCGCCTAGGCTGAGCCCAGCCGAAGGCCGTGTTTAGGGCCTCCTCGGCCCTTCTGCATAAATAGTTTGGATCTTTGCCCCATAAAAGTATTACAACATCGTCTGCATAGCAGACTGATTTGAATCCCTCTTCGGTTAAGGTCCTTAGGAGACTATTTATCGTGGTTACCCATAGCAGTGGAGAAAAAATCCCACTCTGTGGCGTTCCGCGAAGTACTCTTTTCCTAATAGTTACACCGTACATTTCGCAACTTATCCATCTATTCCTTAGCATGTGGGTGATCCAGTCAGTAAGCGCCCGGTCAATTCGAAACTGGCTCAAGAATTGGATAAGAGTATCGGTCACTACGTTATTAAGGGCTCCCTCGATGTCAATGCACACCGCCAGTGTGTACAGTTTGTCCTCGAAGGATTTCCGTATATAGTGTACGACCTCATTTGCGGTCTCCACTGATCTGCCCTTTACATAAGCGTGCTGCTTATATTTCAGGCCTCTGTCCGGTATTCTACTTTTAATCATGGCATCGACTATCCGCTCCATGGTTTTAAGTAAAAAGGACGTTAGGCTAATCAAGCGATAAGCCTTTGGTCTCGCATAGGTCGGCTTCCCAGGTTTGGGTATAAATACTACCCTAGCAACATGCCATCTAACCGGAGTGTATGCGAATTTTAAGCACGCAGTGTATATCACTGACAGATGAGTTGACACTAAGTCCACCTCCTTCTGTAAGAGTGCCGGGAATATACCATCCAGCCCAGCGGCCTTGTATGGTGCGAAACGTCTGATCGCATTCTTGATCATTTCAGTCGTTACGACCGTCCCCCCATAACGGTTCGTCCATGGCGCTCGTTTCGGTCGGCGGAAAATGAGAGTCCATTAGGAGTTTCATGATCTCTATATCCTCCAGTTGTAACGGGGGTTTTGTCATGGCTGAGGTAGATCAGTCGTGTCCAGAGTATACTTTAGGACCCTCAAAACCTTAAATAGTGAAAACACAGTTATTTTACAAATATATTCAGATCTTTATTTGGTTTTCAAAATATATGTTACAATAACTTCTTCTATATACGCTTGGCAATACGCTCTCTTCTTCACTCGCATTCGTTCGGATTTTCTTTACTACTCACAGTCTCGCTGGATATACGAAACAGGACGGCAATCGCACGACTTTTCGGCGGGGATAGTTCGTTGGACTTCGGCAGGAGTCGGCGTTGTCGATTTCGGCAGGATTCGCACGCTGCTAGCGGTTGTGTCTTTCGGGGAAGATCGGGTTGGTGTATTTGGCGGATATGGTTCGTTGGTCTTCTCGGTGGCGATTTGGCTAGGTGGTACTTATTCGGGAGTGGTTGGCTCGGTGCAACCCAATTGATTGGCTTCGGGTTGGCAGCGTTCGGCACGACGCAGTCGGCAGCTGTTGAAACGGCAGTGATCGGTGCAACCCACCCGGCTGAGTTCGGCAGGTGTCGGGTCGACAGTGTTCGGCACGACGCAATCGGCAGTTGTCGGGATGACAGCGATCGGTACAGCACACTCCGCAGAGTTTGGCAGGTGTCGGGTTGGCAATATTCGGCACAATAAAATCCGCAGGTGTCGGTTGGCAGCGATCGGTGCAGCACACTCGGCAGAGTTCGGCAGGTGCCGGGTTGGCAATGTTCGGCTCAATAAAATCAGCAGGTGTCGGTTGGCGGCGATCGGTACAACACACTCGGCAGAGTTCGGCAGGTGTCGGATTGGCAGTGCTCGGCAAAATGCAGACGACAGTTGTCGGAATGGCAGCGATCGGTACAGCATACTTGGCAGAGTTCGACAGGTGTCGGTTTGGCAGCGATACTCGGCAGGTGTCGGGTTGACAATGTTGGCAGAACAAAATCAGCAGGTGTCGGTTGGCGGAACAGACAGCCCGGAGGCCGCTGTGTGGAACAGACAGTCCGGAGACCACTGTGTGGAACAGACAGCCGAAGCCGCAGTGTGGAACAGACAGCCGAAGCCGCTGTGTGGAACAGACAGCCGAAGCCGCTGTGTGGAACAGACAGCCTAAGCCGCTGTGTCGAACACACAGTCCGGAGACCGCTGTGTGGAACAGACAGTCCGAAGACCGCTGTGTAAATGAATTTATTACGAACAACCGAAGTCGATCGCTTTAAAATATTTGTTCCCTGAGCCAAGGAACAAATAAAACACACAAAATATGTATGTATTAAGCCCCCTACTAAGCTTGCCTTTGGTTCATACATTGAACATTAAGTATAATTTGAATTATCAACTAAATGAGAATTGCATGCTTAGTTATGCAGTAGCAAAAAGGAATCTAAAAAATATGTGTGGGTATCACAACCACACTAACTAATGCTAGTGTGCTGTGAGTGAATAAGTGTATGAATATGAAAATATAAAATATGTTCGTAGCAGCAAGGGTGTAGTTTGCTACGTTACACAGTCTCATCGACCATTGATCCTGGTTGAAGATGGCTTTTGGATAAGAATTTCTTAATCTTCGAGACGGCATTAACGCTATCTACCTGTTTACAGAAAAGTTTCCAGGAGTCTCGTTTGGTCGGGTGTATTGAGTAAAGGGTTGTTGACGGGGTCGTAGAACGTCTGCGAATGATACTGCCCCGGCATTAGACTGTATGAAGGGCGTATGTAAAGTACGCGTATGCATCTTTGCAACTTGTCTTCTATTAACGAAAAACTGTCTCTCCGAAGAGTATACAGGACAGCCCCTAAAATTAGCTGTGTGGCCTCCGCCACAATTGCTACATTTTTTGGCGGTCGTATCGGATCGGCCTTTTGCAACCACTAGTGCAATGCAATTCGCCGCAAATCACGCAGACCGATGGAAGCTTACAATATGCCCTAGTATGACCAAATTCTTGGCAGTTATGACATTGAACGGGGCCTGAACGCTTGTGGGGTTCTTCAACAGAAACTCTTCTATACAGAAGGTACTCGATTGAATATATTGAGTGACTCTGGCCCTTTCTCAAGTTTACATCTCCGGTCTCTAGCTCAATACGAAATAAAGGCTGGGGTATTTTTTCCCTATTTTTTATATTTACAACAGACTTTATTTTGAAGCCGTCATTTTTCAGAGCCTCTTTTATCTCTGAAGGGTCAACACTAGAGTCAATACCTTTAATCACTACTTGCAGACCTTTACAGCTCTTCAATTGATAAGTGTAAAAGTTTTTTTTTACGGGTTTCAAAATAACATCAATTTCCGGAAGTTATCTTCACTATATATTTGGATTTTCGTTTCTTGAATATTACCTCTTTTAAGGGAGATACGTGAAACGATTTTTCGCCGATAATATCAATCAGATTCCTTATTAAATCGTTTGAGTTTTGCTCTCTTAGGTATACCGGGGGTGGTCTAAAGCTGGATCGTCTGAGCCATTATCTAGAAGGGCTAATCGATTACCTGATTTTTCAGTATTCGCCTCCCTGATATGTTTAGCTGTTGGGGCCGTTTTCGAGGATCTAAGACTGTGTTTTCGCTTCATCACCGTAATATATCTATCCAAACCAATTTGGGTAGATTTTGGAGTTGTTTTGTCATTGCTACTTACAGGCTTCATTTTTATATCTGGGGTTCTAATTTTCTGGGTACCTACTGTAGTTTGAGTTAGCTTCATAGAAAGAACTTTTTGTAGCATAGTAGTAGGCGCGATCGAACTTCCACTACTAGTTTTAGGGCCACTGCTTGGAAAACAACTGCAAGTAGGTTTTACAACCTTAGATGTTTTATTTTGCGCAAAAACTCTGTTAGAGTAAGGAAAACATTTACAGGCGAGGGGGTGGTTTAGCACTTTAATAGTTTTTATTGTATTGCGGATCATTAAAATTTTTTGCAATTTTATTTTCAACACTGCTCTCTACGCTCATTGTAAAATAAGCATTTCTACCATTTACACTGAGTCTCCTCTCATTAAATGGAGATGTGGGTAAACTCGTATACTTGTTGAATTATGTTTGTGCAACAACAACAATACAAGTAATAAACAAAGCACTAAATCAATTTATTTTCTTGAAACACTTTTTATTTTACGTTAATTTATACTTTTTAAGTAAACCGGGAAATATAATATTTTTTTCACGGGTTGGTTTATTTATTAAGCGTCCAGATCGCTATTTTATTTTTAGTTTAACAGTTTATACCCGATTTTTTTAATTTATTACGGAACGAGCAAAAAACACGTCAGTCTAGGCTGGCTGCCAATTATCAAAATTCATAAATAGTATGAATTTGTTTTTTCTGTGCGGTTTTAAGTCGCTTTAGCGATATCCGTATGCCTGCCTGCCTATCTGTTCATCCCTCCGTCTGTCGGTAGAAATGGCTATAACTGCGTGAAGATGCAAGCGGGGGTGCTCATTTTTACCTATCCAGCAAAAAAAAAGTAACAAAAGAAGAGAAAAAGAAGCTGTGATTTTGATTCTGGTGCTTCGAAAATTTGGATCGGAACCAATTATTTTTATATAGGGGTGTCATAGAGTGATGTTTCCAAATAAATTTTAAATTTGTAATTTAGATTTTAATAGGACATCAGTAATCGGGTCCTAGCCTTATTTTCACAATCTTCTGTTAGCTTCTACCTGGAAATTTAACTGGCGCATATGTTGTTGTTTTCCATATAAGGTTTGAGTTTTATTGTTGGTTAAATTATAACGGGACATTCAGTAATCGGGCCTTGTGAATTAAATTATTTGCAATTTTTACTAGTATAATTTTTTACTTTTACTAGTATAATTTTTTACTTTTGTAGCAATAATAACTACGATTTTAAGAATTTAAAATCTGGTAAATTGTAAGTTAAATATTGAAACAAATTACTTAAACTTAAACCATAGTTATAAGTGTCAAATTTATATAGAACTATCTATGATTAATGTTTAACTTCGGTTGTTTTTAAAATAAGTTACCCGTCATAAATTTAAAAAGTGTTAAATTTTATTTCAAATCACATTTTTCTACAAACTTAAGTTAAATTTAGTTGGTAACAATTTGTCAATAGGTGGCGCATGAGATAGTGCGTTCTCTCTATTAGGCATATTAGTCTCCATTAGCTATATTGTGCTAAAATCAGACATTAATTTATTTAAGAAAGAACAAGAGTTGTAACTATTTTTCAATAGATGGCCCATCAGAAGGCGCATTCTCTCCATTAGGTATATTTTGCTGCAGAGATAGTCTCCATTATAGGCTTTTTACACTGAACAACATCTTTGTGAAACGCATTGAAGATGCTGAAAACGTGAAACAAGTGTTTATATTGGCACCATTTTTCATCTGTTATTTATTCAGCTGTCAAAAAAGATGCATAAATTTTGTTCAAAATAAGAAATGGATTTAGAGAAAGCATTAATCATTGGAGTAGTTGTTGCTTTGCAAGATCAAACCCGAATTTTAATGCAGTACATTGAAATATTAAAGGCCTTTCTGGAAGATGATGATGAAGAAGAATTTTTGGTAGACATAAGTATGACATTCTTACATCTGCCGCTCATTTTCCTTTGTTGGATTTTTTATTTTTTTATTTTCTGCAATGTCAGTTTGCTAGTAACGGCTCAAAGAAAATCGATTTTTTTGTAATTTTTTTAATGATGACACTTAAAATAATAAAAGGTGTTAAATGGAACAAAATGAGAAAGTATCATCTTTTGTAGATTTTGCCTGTATAATTTGAATGGGAAGATGTTAACATCTTTGCAAATTGATGAAAAATGTAAGATGTAGCTCAGTGGAAAAAGGCTTTTAGTCATATTCTGCTACATATGCAATAGAGTATTCTTGATTTTCTTGATTTTGTTCGTAACATAAAGAAATATTTGCCAAAAACTATGCAAAATATATGTTTTATGTGCATATTTTACTTTAATTTTTTAAAATATTCATTTAGATGCTTAAGAGCATTTGCCAATGCCTCAATACTCAAAAATTACACAAATTTAATAAAAATACTATTTTCCTGTATGAAAAGTTCTTTTTTGGCATAAAAATGTGAAACAAATTTACATCAAACATTTGAAAAATTGACTTTAAAATTATGCAATAAGTCTACTAGTAACAGTTTAATGCATTAGAGTTTGAAGTATGAAGTTAATTTATTATTTTTGGTAAATAAAATAATTGAAAGCCGAATCCAAGGCTCTGTCGACCTAGCCATGTGGCAGAGTATTGTTTTTTGTTACTTCAGCGAAACCTATTGAAAAGTAGAGGCACTAAAGCAATTACGCAGCTAGTCTCCATTAGCCATATTATGTTACAATATTCAATAGAGTATTATTGATTTTCTATTTCGGGCAAAAATATGTTTTTTATGTGTATTAAAAATGAGCAAATGAGTTGAGTGAAAATGTGAAGGTACCTCTAAATTTTCCATACAGATTGGTAATATAGGGCCCGCCAAATAACTTTTTTTTTTGAAAATGCTATAAAAAAAACTACTGAATATTTTCTCAAATTTCTTTTTTTATTTGAAAGTACAATCCTTCCGGTTAATAATGGAAAATAATGCTGTAGCCTACACGATCGGTCCAATTTTTAAGCACATTATCGATTGTGTGCAGCTGTATTTCACCAATGGCTTCACTTCCTTTAAAGCGTCAATTGTCTCGGGCTTGTCGGCGTAACACTTATCTTGACGGCACCCCACAAATAATAGTCCAACGGTGTCAAATTGCAGCTCCGAGGTGGCCAAACGACAGGGCGCAAAACATCAAGTGTAGCTTCGGCTGTGTGGCATGTAGCGCCGTCCTGTTGAAACCAAATGTTGCCAATATCCTCCTCTTCAATTTTTGTGAACAAAAATTCGTTCAACATGGCCCCGTAACGATCGCCATTGACTGTAACGGCCACTTCTTGCTCATTTTCGAAGAAAAACGGCCCAATTATGCCTCTGGACCGAAATCCGCACCAAACAGTGACTAGTTTTGGGTGCATCGGCCTTTCAATGTAATGAAAAAAAAACGTTAGATGGCGGACCCATATAATATATATAATATATTTTTCCATATTTTTTCACCAGACGCTTAGAATCGAATAATATTTTGTACTCACCTCAAATATTTTGCACCTCAAAAATATTTTTCACCACTAAAATTTTTTATACCACAAAAATTTTTTCACCTCAAAATTTTTTTCCAACAAAATTTGGTTTCACATCTAAAAAAGTTTTTCACCTCAAAAAATTTTTTTCACCTCCATAATTTAACTTCAAAACTTTTTTACATTATTTGTATCCAAATTTAGGAATTAGTACGATAGTTAAAACAGCTGATTGTAAATACCAAACAAAAAAAATTCAACCGGTCAATATGGAAAATATAAATAAAAAACGGAAATTTGATGTGAAGTAAAAAATCCATTTTGTATTTTTTTTATATCTATTTTTTGGTTACTTTTATAAACAAATATTTAATGTGTTTGGACAAATTCTTTGTTTTTCAATTATATTTTTTCAATCAGCTGTTTTTTTTTCTTACAAATTCTTACTGACTAAAATTTACCCAGTAGAAACCAGTAAGTCCTCTTGCATCGAACTTTACTCCCTATTTTTGCTCTCTCATTACTGAGTATTTGTGTAGACAAACACATATTAGACAAATATATAATATAATATTCGTTTATGATACAGTTTTATGAAATTTTGCTCAACAATGATTTGAAATTCTGTTTAAAATTTTTATGAATACAGCTATAAATATACAATTTTTTTGACGTGTTTATAAGAATAAGATAATAATGAAATAATAAGTACGGCTATAACATTATCGTTAGACGGAAAATGGTTTAAAAATAAAATAATAGTGTTAATTTTATGTATAAACTGTGCTAATTACGATATTATTTTCTAGTAATTGTAATCATTTATTAAAATTTTGCGTAATTATAAGCATTGATAATGTAATGTACAAGAGTTTCTTCATATATCTAACAATATATAATGCCAAAATTTTTGTAGACTTAAATAATTTAAAATGGGACATCTATAAATAAAATGTTGAATATCTTAAATTTTCATCATATTATGTAATGAGCACAATTTTTTTTTTTCGTAAACCGTTAACCATTTTTAGCTTTATCAAATCATAGCGAGCTGTGAAAATCTACTTAACTTTTTTTTGGTTATTTTCATCTATGTATCAAGTTTTTAGTAAATAGATATAAACACGTGGACTGTATATTAAATAATTAAGACCGGTTGCAATTTTAGTAATCAAATGAAATTTATTGATGTAGAGACAAAATATGTTGTTTTTAAGTGATACAAATTAAGCAAGTAAAACCGTATTTTACATTAAAAACCCACTTTGGAAACACAACGGGCATCTGCGTTCCGCTCGACCATTCTCCCCTATCAGGGATCATAATCTGGCAGTTTCCGTCTCCGGTATGCGGTCGGGCATGTCAGATGAGTGTGTGTATCCGGACAACGTGCCCAGTATACACTGAAGACCTGCTCTGAAATCACCTATATATAGCTCGCCAAGAGATAAGAGGCGTTTGGCCGAGAGTGCCGCCTCGTACATCACATGCGTTTCGATTGGTGGTATATCCAGCAGTATCTCCAGAGCCTTGGTTGACGTGGTGCACATTGCCCAACTTATACCCAAGCAACACGTACGCTAGACCCTCTGAAGTGGTCTTACATATGTTGCACTTTTGTCCAAGGAAGTCCACCAGATTACGAGGCATAAGTTAATATCGGTCTTATTACGCTCCTGTAAAGCCAGTGTATCATATTCGGACTTAGGCCCCATTTCGGGCCTACGGCCCTCCTACATAGCGCCCAACACCGGCTCGCCTTGTTGGTTCTATTCTCTATGTGGTGTTTCCATTTCAGTTTCCGATCAAGGATTACGCCTAAGTACTTAACCCTGTCGGTCACTGGTATCGTCCTGCCTGAGAAACGTGGTTCTCTGTAAACAGGAATTTTCGGTCTCCCCGTGAACAGACATATTTCCGTCTTCTCCGGGTTAACGTTTAGGCGCCTAGGCTGAGCCCAGCCGAAGGCCGTGTTTAGGGCCACCTCGGCCCTTCTGCAAAAATAGTTTGGATCTTTGCCCCATAAAAGTATTACAACATCGTCTGCATAGCAGACTGATTTGAATCCCTCTTCGGTTAAGGTCCTTAGGAGACTATTTATCGTGGTTACCCATAGCAGTGGAGAAAAAATCCAACTCTGTGGCGTTCCGCGAAGTACTCTTTTCCTAATAGTTACACCGTACATTTCGCAGTCAGTAAGCGCCCGGTCAATTCGAAACTTTCTCAAGAATTGGATAAGAGTATCGGTCACTACGTTATTAAGGGCTCCCTCGATGTCAATGCACACCGCCAGTGTGTACAGTTTGTCCTCGAAGGATTTCCGTATATAGTCTACGACCTAATTTGCGGTCTCCACTGATCTGCCCTTTACATAAGCGTGCTGCTTATATTTCAGGTCTCTGTCCGGTATTCTACTTTTAATCATGGTTTTAAGTAAAAAGGACGTTAGGCTAATCAAGCGATAAGCCTTTGGTCTCGCATAGGTCGGCTTCCCAGGTTTGGGTATAAATACTACCCTAGCAACATGCCATCTAACCGGAGTGTATGCGAATTTTAAGCACGCAGTGTATATCACTGACAGATGAGTTGACACTAAGTCCACCTCCTTCTGTAAGAGTGCCGGGAATATACCATCCAGCCCAGCGGCCTTGTATGGTGCGAAACGTCTGATCGCATTCTTGATCATTTCAGTCGTTACGACCGTCCCCCCATAACGGTTCGTCCATGGCGCTCGTTTCGGTCGGCGGAAAATGAGAGTCCATTAGGAGTTTCATGATCTCTATATCCTCCAGTTGTAACGGGGGTTTTGTCATGGCTGAGGTAGATCAGTCGTGTCCAGAGTATACTTTAGGACCCTCAAAACCTTAAATAGTGAAAACACAGTTATTTTACAAATATATTCAGATCTTTATTTGGTTTTCAAAATATATGTTACAATAATTTCTTCTAGATACGCTTGACAATACGCTCTCTTCTTCACTCGCATTCGTTCGGATTTTCTTTACTACTCACAGTCTCGCTGGCTATACGAAACAGGACGGCAATCGCACGACTTTTCGGCGGGGATAGTTCGTTGGACTTCGGTGGAGTCGGTGTTGTCGATTTCGGCAGGATTCGCACGCTGCTAGCGGTTGTGTCTTTCGGGGAAGATCGGGTTGGTGTATTTGGCGGATATGGTTCGTTGGTCTTCTCGGTGGCGATTCGGCTAGGTGGTACTTATTCGGGAGTGGTTGGCTCGGTGCAACCCAATTGATTGGCTTCGGGTTGGCAGCGTTCGGCACGACGCAGTCGGCAGTTGTCGAAACGACAGTGATCGGTGCAACCCACCCGGCTGAGTTCGGCAGGTGTCGGGTCGACAGTATTCGGCACGACGCAATCGGAAGTTGTCGGGATGACAGCGATCGGTACAGCACACTCGGCAGAGTTTGGCAGGTGTCGGGTTGACAATATTCGGCACAATAAAATCCGCAGGTGTCGGTTGGCAGCGATCGGTGCAGCACACTCGGCAGAGTTCGGCAGGTGTCGGGTTGGCAATGTTCGGCTCAATAAAATCAGCAGGTGTCGGTTGGCGGCGATCGGTACAACACACTCGGCAGAGTTCGGCAGGTGTCGGATTGGCAGTTGTCGGAATGGCAGCGATCGGTACAGCATACTTGGCAGAGTTCGACAGGTGTCGGTTTGGCAGCGATCGGTACAGCACACTCGGCAGGTGTCGGGTTGACAATGTTGGCAGAATAAAATCAGCAGGTGTCGGTTGGCGGAACAGACAGCCCGGAGGCCGCTGTGTGGAACAGACAGTCCGGAGACCGCTGTGTGGAACAGACAGCAGAAGCCGCTGTGTGGAACAGACAGCCGAAGCCGCTGTGTGGAACAGACAGCCTAAGCCGCTGTGTCGAACACACAGTCCGGAGACCGCTGTGTGGAACAGACAGTCCGAAGACCGCTGTGTAAATGAATTAATTACGAACAACCGAAGTCGATCGCTTTAAAATATTTGTTCCCTGAGCCAAGGAACAAATAAAACACACAAAATATGTATGTATTAAGCCCCCTACTAAGCTTGCCTTTGGTTCATACATTGAACATTAAGTATAATTTGAATTATCAACTAAATGAGAATTGCATGCTTAGTTATGCAGTAGCAAAAAGGAATCTAAAAAATATGTGTGGGTATCACAACCACACTAACTAATGCTAGTGTGCTGTGAGTGAATAAGTGTATGAATATGAAAATATAAAATATGTTCGTAGCAGCAAGGGTGTAGTTTGCTACGTTACAAAGTCTCATCGACCATTGATCCTGGTTGAAGATGGCTTTTGGATAAGAATTTCTTAATCTTCGAGACGGCATTAACGCTATCTACCTGTTTACAGAAAAGTTTCCAGGAGTCTCGTTTGGCAATTCTAGTGATTTTCCTATATTCCTTCAGCTTACTATTCATTCCAGTAGATTGCGGTCTTCTTACGCCTTGCCCGGTTGAAGAGTTTGCGAAGATTCCTCCCCAGATCCCGAATCTCCCCTGTTACCCACGGCTTCTCCTGTGGGGATCTCCGCTTTCGTAGGGGGCAGCTCTCCTCAAACGATTCAACCAAGGCGTTTGTGAGCGTTTCCACTTTGGCGTCTATGTCCTCCTTATTCCGGCATTGACATGTGCCCAATCCGGCACCGAATTGTACCCAGTCGGTCTTAGACCTGTTTCGAAATTTTATCGGCTTCAGCGGTGGCCGAAGAATTTTGAACCTTATATACCGGTGGTCCGATAAGGAGTTTTCATCCGAAACCCTCAAATCCTGGATATCGTCTAAAAGGTCCTCAGAGCAAAAGGTTATATCTAATACTTCTACCCTGATCCTATTGACAAAGGTGGCCTTATTCCCTACGTTCAACGTGATCAAGTCTTTTGTATTCAAGAAATCTATGAGGGCCTGTCCCCTACGATTGGTGTTAGTACTACCCCAAGTTACATTGCGAGAGTTAGCATCACCACCTACTATAAGTTTCACACCTTTTCTTTGCGCCTCCTCAGTCAGTTTCATCAACTCTGACGTGGGTGGAAGTGTCGGAGAGTCGAAGGGTAGGTAAACAGCCGCAAGGTACGTATTGCTACCCCCTGAGAGAAGAAAACATAAGTTTTTATGACATAGGATACAAGTTCTCGGACGAGACCCTGTATCAGAGAAAAAAAGTTGATAATTAACATGGTTCAACCCAGAAACCTTGTTTCGAGTGGTTCAAGGTCCTAGATTAAAGCTATGTGTATCTTACCTTTGTTTATTTTAGACATCAGAGCGTTGGTTGGCGTCTCGCTCCGATGGAGGTTTGTTTGGATGACCTCAATCATGGCCCTCCAAAAGCCTGTCTTCCTGCGAGTTAGACATAGCCTCCACGCTTTTAGGATCTGAGTCCTCCGGTTTAGCAGTGACTGCTGGTGTTTTCGGCACCGCTTCCTGTGTTACATTGTCGAGTTTTGCCATGGCAGCCCCTCCAATGGTATCTTCCCGTTTCTGAAGAAGACAGCTTTTGAGGCGAAATAAGCCATACCTTTGTTCTTGGCAAGCTAGCCATGGAGTCCTGGTCGATGCCTATCACAAGAAGAGTACCATCAGAGTCCTCTTTCCTGTGAAAAACCTCCGATTTCTTTACGGCTAGTTTAGCGTTTTGGCTGCCTGGAATTTTAAGTATGCACTCATTGGCCAGTTTGCTGCCTCATCCTTTGATGTAGACAGTGGACTTCAAGAGCATCGGAAGTTCCTTCCTCTTCACTAGTCCTAGCTTAGCACCGTCCCAGGGAGGAGGGATGCTTTTCACTAAGTTCTTCAGGGTGCAAGCACATTGGTGTGATGCCAGCCTCATGATCATCACACCCCTGATGAACTCGCTGCTAACGCTCTCTATGGGCTGTTTGCCATTAGACGCGATTGCGTGGTCCACTATCTTATCATTGACCAAGTCTTCGACTTTACTCTGTTCTGCTGGGATTTTGCCTTTTGGATTACCAGCGTCATATACTGCATAGCATAGATCGTCCTGGATTTCTTTTTGCAATTTTGGCATAAGATGGCGGCTCTTTTCCTGTTTCAGCGTCTAGCTTCCTCTTCCGCGTCGGGGGTTTAGAACACATAACTTTCAAAACATTTTGCGCAGCTCTTTAGTCGGGGGAGACTCCTTAACAGGTGGCCTTCCCTTCGGGGTTGATTTAGCCGACGTACTCGCCTTCCCAATAGCTAATTTTGCTTTGCCTCCCTTAGTCTTCGAATTCTGACAAAATTCTTCTTTGAGTGAGGTACGGCTAGGCTCAATCAGTCTATTTGATGGCGGGGAGTTTTTTTCTTCTTGAGCTTGTTCTCAGTATTCAGCTCTTCAGGAGATCTGATTCTCTTCGTCCCAAAGACTGAAGGATATATCGGATTTACCGTCGGAGTGTCCCGGGATTGGTCCAATATGTTTTTCTGGTGCATCTTCTTCAGCTTCCTTCGTTGTGCCCCAGATAGCCGTTTCTTGGTTGTTGATAACTTGGCTATGCTATCGCTCACCTCTTCCACCATACCTCATCCTTGTTGGGGTTTGGTATGATGGTGTTGTTGTTATATTCGTTTGAGTATTCGGAGTCGGACTCCTCACCCTTATTCGAGGGCTGAGGTTGCTATAAGCCCCCTCTGAGTGCGTCCTTCTCTTTCACCTCTACATTTTTGCCATAGGCATTATGTACACTTGTCACATTACTTCCTACTGAGGCCAAGGTACCCACCTCCGTAGTAGTTTTATGCTTTAAAATTTTAAAAGCACTAAAATTTAAGAAAATCCCAAAAATAAGGACGTAAATTTTTAAATTGATAATTATTAGCAAACATTTACAGTTATTATAAAAATTGCTTATACGAAAGTGTTTTCTCTTCAAAATGCTCTAAATGCAAATATTTGCTTTAAGCCCCCTCTGAGTGCGTCCTTCTCTTTCACCTCTACATATTTGCCATAGGCATTATGTACACTTGTCACATTACTTCCTACTGAGGCCAATGTACCCACCTCCGTAGTAGTTTTATGCTTTAAAATTTTAAAAGCTCTAAAATTTAAGAAAATCCCAAAAATAAGGACGTAAATTTTTAAATTGATAATTATTAGCAAACATTTACAGTTATTATAAAAACTGCTTATAAGAAAGTGTTTTCTCTTCAAAATGCTCTAAATGAAAATATTTAATAACATTGCCGTTGAATATTTTTACATTTTTCCTATGTGTTCAGTTGTACTCAATGCTTTTGCTATAATTTACCGTTTCTTTACTTCATTGTGGGTTTTTGTTTTAATATTCTACTTGTTTTGAAAACACAAGCACTAACAAAGCTGTAGAGAAAAACTTTTCGAATGATGATTGATTTTGGTGACAGTTATGTTTTGTTATGTTTGTTTTGTTATTTATGTTTATGCTAAAATACAGTGATTGAAGGAGTGTGAAGTTGAACACATAACTTTCAAAACATTTTGCGTAGCTCTTTAGTACCCACACTTATATGCAGGGTTGGCAGGCAGTACCGCTAAAATACCGTTTTCGATTCAATACCCTTTCAACTGACTATCGTCACCCCTAAAATTCCGTTACCGAAATAACTGAAAAAATCATTATCCTTAAAATACCGCTACCGAAATAATAGAAAATAGCGTTGCCCTTAAAATAATGTAACCGAAATAATACAAAATATCGTTACCTTTAAAATAACGTTACTGAAATAATAGAAAATAGCGTTACGCTTAAAATACCGTTACCGAAATAATTAAAATATTGTTACCCTTAAAATATCGTTACCGAAATAATAGAAAATAACTTTACGTTAACTTTGCGAACGCTTTTTGTATTGTTAACATTATGGTAACACTTTTTTAAGTTGTCTTCAAATGCAAAAAAATTTGCTATGATATTTGAAAATTACACAAAAAACAACAATAAAATTCTTTTCGTTGATCTTTTGTGTGTAATTTTCAAATTTTATGGCAAGGCAAGGGGTTGGTTAAACTAAAGAAAAAACATATAAGCAAGTACTTGAATTTAGTTTATATAATTTATTTAATCATTTGAAAATAAAAGAAGTTTTATTTAGAGATACCAACATTTTCTCGCTAAATTATATGTTATATAAAATCTCACCGATCAGTTCCAAAACATACAGTAATGTGGATATTTTTTGCTCTTATTTAACATTTAGTATGTTTTCTGTAAAATACTACTGCTGAAAAAATTACCAGGAATACAGCGTTCTCAAGCTTTTTTTAAAAATTTTCCCAGAAATGTCTAATAAACTTCCTAAATTCCTATCACCAAAGATCGGGATACAGATCCAAAATTTTTTTTTAATTTGTGCGATAAAAAAAATTATAATCGTATGTAGGGTTTTGAGTTTGCATGAAATCAAGAATTGACAAGAAAATACTCTACAAAAGTACGGAGTTTTAAAGCACTTTGGTCTATTGTTGTAAAATTCTAAATGCTTTATACTTATTCCCATTTTTAATAAAACTATTTAAAAAATTGTAGGATCAATTTAAGGGTTTCTTCTTATTTTTAACCTTTAAACTCCTACATTTCCTAACTATAAAAAAAATCTTTGTAGAATTTTAAAGATGACAGTTTAAAGTTACGCGCTTTTAAAAAAATTTAAATTCTTTTAGCGGTATTCACAAAATAATCTTAATTCAAGTTTCAAATACATATTAGTTAAAAATATTTTAAGTCTAAAAAAGGTTTATTAAAAATTCGTATTCATAATCAGTATTTTAACTAATAAACGATTTAATATTTTTTAACTTGAGGATGGCAACACTGTATTTTTTTATTTGTCACATTATTCGTAATGATGCAAATCAATGATTACTAAATCATACGGTGCTCGTTTCTATGTATTTCTTTTTTGTCGTTTTTCAGAAAAATATTGTTTTTATAAAATAAAAAATTTATGAAAACTTGTTTATTAATAAAAAAAGAGTCAAAACAAAATGCCCAGTAAAAGTGCTGCATAGATATTGATTTTATTGTAGATAAAAAAGTATTCAAATAATCGGTTTTATTTTCTTTGTTTTGATTGAACAACACACCACTAGTTTACATTAAATAAATAATATCAAAAAATATTATTTCTGCTAAAATTCTTTATCACGAGTTGTAAATTTTCGTCTGAAGATTTTTTTAAATTTGGGCAATAGTTTCTATTATAAACAAAATACAATTAAAATTATCACATTTTTCAAATAAAAATGGTTATTACCAATTATATTGATAAAATATAGAATGTCCATTATTTATTAAACAAAAACAAATAACTTGTTTTAATTAAATTACAATTTTTTGCAAAAATGTTTAAATGAAAATAAACACAAAGCAAAAATGTCATTTTAAAATAGGTTTAAAATAGGGTCGAACCAATTTAAAAATTCGTTAATTTACACAAGGTTTAAAAAATGTATTTTAATTTAAAATTTGTTTATGAATACAATTTTAGCAAATTTTGCTTTAAATTAATTTTAAATGCTGTTTAAAATTTTTATGAATACCACTGTTTGTCTTCTTAATTCTTAACCTAATTATTTTTTAAAAATGAAAACAAGGTTCTTTAAAATCCTATACATACTTACTTTTTGCCATCTAATTTCAAACCATGTGTGGTTCATTATGTAAAAATGTTTGTGTTAGTTATAGATATCTCTGCAAGGGGCCGCTGTGAAGTAACAAGATTCAAAAATATATTCTGATCATGATGGGGTTAAATATAACGGTTATCTTTAAAATACCGATACCACAATAACTAAAATAACGTCACCCTTTAAATATCGTTACCGAAGTAACTAAAATGCCGTTATTGCTAAAATACCGTTACCGAAATGATAAAAAAAATAGCGTTATTGCTAAAATACCGATACCGAATCAACCAAAATACCGTTACCGAAATAATATAAAATGTTGTTAACCTTAAAATAACCTTACCGAAATAATAGAAAATAACGTTACCCTTAAAATAATGTTACCGAAATAATAGAAAATAGCGTAACCCTTACCGATAACCGCAGTTGTTTCGGATACCATCAATGCTTATATGTTATCACGCATACCGGCTTAGGGGTCGGGGTCTGTGGAGCCCGCAGCCCTAAAATTCAGTACCGAAGATAAAAAATAAATTTATTTTGTTTTATTCCAGAGGGTGATTTTTTTTTTGTTTTAGAGCCCGATAAATTGCACTTTTGTGCCAAATTGCTAAAATGGTAATATCGGGTGATTTTTTAGCAACTTTCTTTTTGGCAGCTCAGCTGTTTTCGTGTAACATGTTACTATTAAACATGTTAAGTTTGATCTACAATTTAACAACGAATCGACTTACAAACGAACAACGCTTGTCTCTGTGAATGGAGAGCGCTACCGTGCGATGATTACAAACTTTTTTTTGTCCAAAATGGAAGAATTAGACTTGACTGCCACGTGGTTTCAACAAGACGGTGCCACATTTCACACCGCACCCGAAACAATGGCCCAATTGAGAGGCGAGTTCGGTGAACAGTTTATTTCACGTTTGGGTCGGGTCAATTGGCCGCCTAGATCGTGCGATTTTATGCCTTTATATTCATCCTTATTCTAATTGTCGTCATCGACACAAGACAATGTTGCCGTGGGATTTTTTTTTAAATTGTTATTCCCGTTGTCGTTATCGAAAATAATCGATAACTGTCGTCAAGTATTTGGTATTCTGTAAAAAAATGTGACGCCGATATTGTCTTGAAACGACTCTGATTTTGTCGACACAATTTTTAGTAACGACTTGAGGAAAAGTAATGACTGAAAATAAAAACGGAAAAAATGGGAAGAAATATCAAATTTATTAAATGCACTTGGCCCACCGAGAATAATGTGAGATGGATGGCAGAAGGTAAAGAAAGCATGATCATATAAAGTGCATTATAAAAATATAACAAAATTTATTTATAAGTTTGGCGAGACTTAAAATTTAAAGTTAAAAAGAAAATGGTAGCCAACAAAGCCGAGTGTAATGCTACAAGCAATTTATATTGAGCCCGCTGGAGGAAGCTGTGGCAAATCTTCTACAGTTTCAGAAACAGCTGAACCCTAAGTTAAAGTAGTTTCCAACACTGAGCTGGTACGACCCCTGGGCTAAAAATCTTAATGTAGCTGCCAACTTTATTGTTTTGGAAATAAATGTGGACTTGATTCCGGTTTTCAAATTAGGTGCTATTGTTTCCAGCACATCTTTGAAGGCTGTTTTATTCAGCCGAAAGTAACTTTCAAACCTTTAAAAAAAATTAGAAGATTAACATTCTTTAAAGTAACAGACTTTGATTTTGCTACTCACTTGTTATCCGGCAGATTAAATATTGGATATTGGATTTCTGTATGAGAAGTCTTCTTTCCAATACTAGATTTTCTTTATTTTCTTCATCACTGGTATCAGAATTTAAATTACATATAAAAAACATTTTTTCGCAAAAATAATAAACAAAATAAATCTGCCGACTCAATTTTTAGAGATGTGTTTTTGTTTTAATCGATAAACTGGCAACGTCGTTACAACACTGTTTTAGAATACCAATTTGGTGTGGAAGTGATGTCGACGTCGAAGCAAAATGATATTGACTCAAAAACGACGACGACATTGATAACGACAACTAGAATAAGGATAATTATTTTTTATGGGGCTATGTTAAGGCTCATTTCTATAGGGACAAGCTGGCTGGAAACGAGTGTTAAAGAATTTAATCGTGAGATACCCGCTGATATGTTGGAGAGAGTATGCCAAAATTGGACCCAGCGTATGAACCACTTGAGGTGCAGCCGCGGTCAACATTCACATGAAATCATCTTTAAACATTGAATTATATATACCGTTCCAGCGACTCAAATAAATATTTCATACATTTCTCTAAGAGCAATTCCATATGAAAACGATCAAAATTGGCAAATTTTTGGACGACCCCTCTCCGATTTTAAAATAAATAGTCTCAATCGATTGCCCAGCAAAAAATAATGTACCTACATATTTTTTTTTATAGTGATTGGTTTAGTGGTGGTGTACACCGCTGTCATGTGACAAAATTGAAGAATTCTTCATAAGGGACCTCATTGAAAGTTGTTTTAAAAAAAAACTACTAAAGCGATCGCAACGAGTGATAGCTCGTTGGAAAGGTATTGTATTCTCAGAAATTTACCTTTTTTCCCATGAAAATTAAATTTTCCCATGAAAATTAAATTTTCCGATTTTCCACAGAAGCTCCTAAATTTTCCGGCTAATTTTATTTTTTTTGGATTCCTCATAATTTTTGCTTTAAGAATCAGCAATAAAAAAATGGGCCCCGACTCCTTGTTTGGACAGGAGAAGAGCATTTAAGAGACCACCTTGTTCTCATTATTTTTATATTTTTTATAATTGAATTATTTTTAATTATTTAACATTATTTTATTTTATTATTAAAAATACATTTTAAAAATTATTTTACAGTTAAAAATACATTTATGAAGAAAAAATCTTTCTTATTTTGCTGCTTATACTTAATTACAATATTTATTAAAAATTTCAATTGTCTTGGCATCATTATAAAATTAAAGTAACTTTAAATTTAGCACGTCGGCAGACGAAGAGTACCGCTTTACATTAATTGACATATCAGAAATATTTGGTATAAAGCAATGAAACTTTTGCGTTCCAGTTATAGTTTTGACATTATTATATCTGTTTTGAAGTCGTCGCTCCATGGCATCGTGTTCTTTTTGAGTGCATAAAACTGTGTTAATGGCAATTTCCTTGCTTTTAATCCACGAAAACAAATGTCGTACATTTAAGATCTGGTCAGTATATGGCCTTTGCAAACTTGACTTAGTCGCCATGCGTTTTAGGGTTCCCCCTAACGCATCGCATGGGCCCTTACCGTGGGACGTCGCAAAAAAGTGCCACTCGACCTTGCAGTTTTGTTCTTCAATTATGCAAAGATTGTAAATTTTTTTTTTATTCTTGTACTGAGAAGCCGCGCCGTCTGAGAAACGTTACTTTGTCGGTTGCATCGAATTTTGATCTTAAGAATTCAAACAGTTTCATTTGAAATAAATAAACGGACACATAATTATGAGCTAAACTCTCCGCGACAACAACAAGGCTTACGGTCTGTAGTTCGTGATCTTCGTTTTTGAAGTAAATGCAAAAAGGATGCACCGTGCACTGGTCGTTTGCCCAGTGATAAGCCTGAATTTCATCCTGAACGAGAAAAGTGTAATTCTCGGCAAAGTCGCTTATCACAATGAATTCATTTTGGGCTAATTTCTCCTTACTTTCCCTCAGAAATTTCGATTGCATCTCGGATATGAAATGGTGCGCCTTCAGTTCATTCAACTTGAATCCGAATTCCTCGATGAATTCCGGAATCTGCTTTACCACGGTCTCAAGGGAACATCTGCCGCTGCTAATTATCCACTGTTTGAAATGCACCTCCTGAATTAACAGCTGTTCAAACTTTTCCGCCAAATATTGCTCTAGCTCGTCAATCTTCGGACAATTGTCGCATTTGGACAGATGACAATTTTCCGTTGGGTATGCGCACAACGACTTCGACAGGAGGTCCCTATATGTTTCAATTTCACCGTGAAATACTTTCAATTTCTTGCATGGAAAGAACATTAATTTGATGTTTTGATGAAACATGCAAACGCAGACTGAATGCGTTCCGTGCCTGTCTAATGCCAGCACGCATTCTTTTGGTCGTAGGATGGCAAACTTAGAAAATCCCACTTTTTATGCTGGGTATTTCTCTTTAAACTGATGGTATGCTTCGGATAGATTACATAATAATAATCTGCGCTGCTTGTGTACTTTTTCTCCATCTTCACGTGTGATAACATAGTCACGTGTACCTGGGCAGGCGCGGCTGTTGTCATCATTGCAGTAAAAATCTTGAATCAATTTCACCGTTGCTTCGCTGAGGGTCCTTGAGCCAAATTTCTTGGTGGGAGTCGCCAATATGCCCTTCTGTCGAACTAATTCTTTGCTTCTTCTCGTGATGTAAAAAGATGTTTGAAACTGTTCAGAAATCTTGCGTATAGACCATGATTGAGGCAGCACAGATAAAAAGAGATATTTCTCCGGAAAAGTGGTCGCTAAATTGAATTTTGTTTTCAACTGCTCAATCATTTGTTTGCCGTCATCAACGTCATCTGCTTGACTGCATTCGTTATCAGAGCCTTCATCAAATATTGTCGCGATTGCACTCATAACCTTGCCTTTTTTATCTTTCCTGTATTTTTCACTTCGCAACTTTCTTTTTCTAATAGGCGTTTCACCTAAAGTGGTAATAGCCTCATTCAAAGGACTCAAAGACATATTGACCATCGGAATGTCTGCCTCACTATCAGATGAAACATTTTGTTCAATTGTCATTTCACTCTCGGATTGTGGTTGCATTTGTTTCAATGCATTTGCTTGTTGAGACAAATCGATTTTACACTTGGGGCAAATGAATTGTGCTTCTTCACCGTATTGTATATTTAACTCATTCATGTATCGCTTCGAAACACCAGTTAATTTTAATACTTTTATCTTTTTCGAACGATGTCCACTCTTGTTAAACGGATTGCAGCAAAATTTATTCATTTTACTTTAAATTGTCTTTACAGCTTCACTCTTTACTTTACAAAAAAAACACTTTCACGTTTAGTATTCAACTGAAATTTGACTCAGAGTGTGTGAAGTATTTATATTTATTTTTTGGTTAAAAAATAGGTAAAAAAAAATAAGCGATATTTGCTTTTCTTTAATAGGAAAATTTGCGTGAACTACTGGTGATAAAATGTTTTTTAAAGAGGGACTTAATTGGTTACTGCCAATAAGCCGACCACAGGTCATAAAATGTTTTGTAAATTTTTTAAATTACCAGGTAATAAATATTTCGCCATATTTATAGAAAATCCGTGTTTTATGACTTGTTTCTGCACGTGTCATTTTAGGCGAAATATTTATTACATGGTAATTTAAAAAATTTACAAAACATTTTATGACCTGTAGCCTCAGTCGGGTTTGGTGTGCCATTACATGCCACTGCTGCTATTATCCATGGATTTATGGCCGATCTTGTGAAGGCAGGTAGACCATATTCACTACACACTCAACTTGGGGCTCTTAAAAAAAATTGATTTTTTCTTCATAAATGTATTTTTAACTGTAAAATTATTTTTAAAATGTATTTTTAATAATAAAATAAAATAATGTTAAATAATTAAAAATAATTCAATTATAAAAAATATAAAAACAATGAGAACAAGGTGGTCTCTTAAATGCTCTTCTCCTGTCCAAACAAGGAGTCGGGGCCCATTTTTTTATTGCTGATTCTTAAAGCAAAAATTATGAGGAATCCAAAAAAAATAAAATTAGCCGGAAAATTTAGGAGCTTCTGTGGAAAATCGGAAAATTTAATTTTCATGGGAAAAAAGGTAAATTTCTGAGAAAAATTAAAAAATTTTATTTTTCAATTAATTCAATACCTTTCCAACGAGCTATCATTCGTTGCGATCGCTTTAGTAGTTTTTTTTTTAAACAACTTTCAATGAGGTCCCTTATGAAGAATTCTTCAATTTTGTCACATGACAGTGGTGTACACCACCATTAAACCAGTCACTATAAAAAAAAAAAATATGTAGGTACATTATTTTTTGCTGGGCAATCGATTGAGACTATTTATTTTAAAATCGGAGAGGGGTCGTCCAAAAGGTGATTGCTCCTAAATTTTATGTTTTTTTAATCAAATTCGAAAGCACTTCAAAAATCACCCATTACCTAAACAAACATATATGTTTTTTTCGCTTTCAATTTAAATTAACATTTCCGAGTTCTTTCTTAAGTATTGTAGTACTCTTGTCCCCATTTTCACACCATCTAATTGAAACAAATTGCCATGGTTTTAAAAGTTCAGAGTATATACATAACTTAAAACCACAATAAAAATTATCCTTAATTTCTTCAGGTACATATATAAATTAAAGAGAAAATAAAAAAAAACTGGGTTTTCGATAAAAGTTAGTTTTGCAAATATTTCAAAAAGTAAAGCTTATTTTTGAATTTGGTATTCGCATGCGTGATCTACATCCTAAAATCTATCAAAATGAATGGGCCACATGACCGTTGCATTTTTTGTGTTGTATGTATGTATGATTCTTTATTAAAAATTTTACAAATTTACAAAAAAAAAGGATATACTTAACATTGACTTAAAGTCGTCTGTTATAAATAAATAAATAAATATATAAAATTGTAAAATAACATAGAGTTTTTTTTAACAAATTCTTACATATATAATTACATATAAAGGATGTAGTTGAGTAATTGTCATGTAACTGCACTGTAATTAAGTAAACAGAAATACTTTTTATTCCCCATGTCTGGTATTAAAAAGTTTTAAAATTTTCCAAGAAAAGGGTTAATTCCACAAATGTGAGCGTGGGTCTGAGAATTGTTAATATGAACAAATTAAACAAGTGAAGAATTGAAAATGTAATTGAGATCGCCCTGGTATATTAAAAACCATATAAAAAAGTTAGGAAAAACTTGAACCGAATTTTTGATAAATGTTAGATATTTATGTCACTTTCCGTCGCTTGGTACATTTAGAGTTAAATTAAAAAAATAAAAACTATTTGAAAATAGCTGAAAAAAAGTACATGATATAATTCACTTTAGTTTTGAATGAAACTACAGGGATTCTTGTTCAAAGCACTTAGATGAAGTGTTGCGTTATTTCTATAAAAATTTTTCAAATGTCAAATTTATTTTATATTTTTATATGTTCTTAGATTGTAGAGAGTGATGGTGAAGTCTCACAGTTTGATTCTTTGGATAACTGTTCAGAGGGGGGCATGAGTGCTGAAAATTTCAATACACTAAAAAAAGGACCTTTAGCACCAATAGATCCACCCCCTGAGTTTCAGGATTCTCCACAAACTACATTGGTGCGGTCTATGACAAAAAATCGAATTGGTAGTTTGAGACGATGGACATCATCACAATCATCATTTGAACATCTCAAAGATCATGGCAATGGTGAACCAACAAATTTGAGCATTGCTACAATCGGTAATATTAACGGGTGTGGTGGTGACGATAGCATAAATTTAGTCAATTACATTGGAGATGACGAGAAAACACCTAAAGATTTATATGCCATTAATAAGCATTTGTACTCGAGTGATTCTATTCTCAATGCACATACTGATAATATATATGATGAACCTAATAATATACTAAGCTCTTCATTAGGCAATAGCGTTGATGTGCTAGAATCGGATTCGCCATCTCAATCACTTCCACCGCCCCCGCCACCTGTATCTATTGTCAAAATCAAACAAACTTTGTGCCCCTATTTTCAAGACCACACTCGTTACTTCAAGGCCATTCCATCGGAACAGGATAACATTACAACAGCTGCTCAACGTTTTAATATATCAGGTCTCTCAGAAATTCACGATTATGATCTCTATTATGGCATTAAACGAAACACATATCAACAGTACGATAACAGTCTACAACGAAAAGTCATGTATAGTCCCCTAAGTAATTCACATCATTGTCACAATCATATCTATCATGGAGGCAAGTAAAATAAATCATATTGAATTTTAAATTATATTGCTTTACTTAACCTTTTCCAATGCTTTTTAGGAATGAGCAGTAATAGACCCAACTCTAGAAACTCGCTGAACAGCCGCCTTTCAAGTTCTCATAACTCTCTAAGTGTGTCGTCCGCAAATAAACCAGATGATTCCATATTTATTACACAAGCTATGTCACACGATGCCCTTCTGACGAGAGAAATATCGGATTTTTATAATGTCCCAATTGACTCTGACATTTACGCCTTGCCCGTGGACATGATCAAGTCCGAAAAGGAACGTTTCAAACATTGCTATAGACATAATATATCGGAGTCGTCAGGTGTACATGAAACCAAAGAAATGATGATACATAATAATTGCAATAAACATAATATTCTAAAGTGTCATCACCAGAAAATATCGAATCGTAAAAATAGAAACAAACGTAAAAAACGATCCAGCTCTAATTGTATTGATAATGGTGGCGGTGAATGTAGTGATCGGGCACCGAGTCACATATCGACTGGTACAACATCAAGGTATACCTCGACATTTGTTTCCACATCCAGCATACAGGATGAATCGAGCGTCAATGCCAACGATAGCGAGCCATTGCATATGACGTTGGATGAAGTTAAACAGTTTTATCACACATTATATTCGGACACAAAACCAACTGCTGATGGGGGAGGAGGAGCAGGTGGTGGAGGGGCATCACTGCGCCATATCAAAAATGTTAATCCCAACGTAATTTCCAAGTCATCAAACGAAACTATTTGGAGTGGCTCTACAGTACGATCCCGTAGTAGTGTTTCAACATTAGCCCAAAATCGTACCGATAAGAATATTAGTTTACATTCAAACAAAAACCAAATCGCTTCACAAAAGCATTTCGCCTCGGACACTGAACCCCAGGCCATTAATAATAATAATAGTAAAAATAATAATAATAACAATAATAATAATAATAACAACATGACTGCGATCAATAATCATAATAATCAAAACCAAAATCATTCACCACAAACAACAGTCTATCACCATTCCCAGGATAAAGATCAGACATCTCAAAACTCCCAAACAATACTGAAGGCGAACATTATATCCCCCAGTGAAAAGAAGTCGCAATTTACATTGAATTTAAAACAGAAATTTTGTAGTATTTTTCGTTTTCGTAGAAATCATAATCGATGCAGTAGTAGAAGTGTTAACAACGATGGCGATGAAAATGTATCGAACAGCGAGAAGGTTACTAATATATCGAAATCAAATGAGGATAAACGTAAAAAATTCCAATCCAGAGCTCTTCCACCACTACCCCAAAAAGGCAAGTTTAATTAATGAAAATTTTAATACTACACAGAAAAAAATTACGAAATTCTCTTTGTTATAAAGTTTTTTGTTTAAACAATAACAATGTACAAACATTTCAAACAGATTTAGAAATCGAATATAAATTAAAAAAAAAAATTGTAATAGTTTTTTATGTGTAATAATACCCACTAGACACATTCTTAGCCCTTTATGTTCGACGCTACAACGTCTGCAACGAACCAAATGAATATCTTAGAGATACATAATCCACAAATAATACCCATAGACTTGCTTTTAAAAATTCGCGGATCATTAAAGAAAAAAGTAAGACAAACTACAAAAACCCATAAATTAAAGTCAAAAATATATCCATACACTTTGTAAAACTGTAATATCTTAATATATGAAATTTGCATCAATTAAGTTTTGAGTCTATTTATATATATATATATATATATATATATATGTGCACGGCGCATGCTGCGGGGACGGTTTTTTGTTCCACAAGTTACTATGAAGACATTTTGTTACTTTGGAGACTGCCCTTAAACTTTTTGTTATTCTACTGTTTAGACTGAAGACATTTTACTGGATACAGCGCATATTATAGGGACTTTTTTGACTGTATATACAGATGTCTTCAAAGTATGGGCAATGCATATATATATATATATATATATATATATATATATATATATATATATATATATATACATATATATATATATATATATATATGCATTGCACATACTTTGAAGACATATGTATATACAGCCAAAAAAGACCCCGTAATATGAGCTGTATCCAGTAAAATGTCTTCAGTGTAAACAGTAGGATAATTAAAAGTTTGAGGACGGTCCTCAAAGTACCAAAATGTCTTCATAGTAACTTGTGGAACGAAAACCCGTCCCCGCAACATGTGCTGTGCACATATATATATATATATGCATTTCACATACTTTGAAGACATCTGTATATCCAGCCAAAAAAGACCCCGTAATATGAGCTGTATCCACTAAAATGTCTTCAGTGTAAACAGTAGAATAATGAAAAGTTTGTGGACAGTCAGCAAAGTAACAAAATGTCTTCATAGTAACTTGTGGAACGAAACCCCGTCCCCGCAACATGCTCTGTGCACATATATATATATAAATATATATATATATACACAAGTTACTATGAAGACATTTTAGTACTTTGGGGACCGTCCTCAAACTTTTAATTATTCTACTGTTTACACTGAAGACATTTTACTGGATACGGCGCATATTATAGGGACTTTTTCGGCTGTATATACAGATGTCTTCAAAGTATGAGCAATGAATATATATATATATATATATATATATATATATATATATATATATATATATATATGTGCATATATATATATATATATGTGCACAGCACATGTTGCGGGGACGGGTTTTCGTTCCACAAGTTACTATGAAGACATTTTGTTACTTTGGGGACTGTCCTTAAACTTTTCGTTTTTCTACTGTTTACTCTGAAGACATTTTACTGGACACAGCGCATTTTATAGTCCCTATAATATGCGCTGTATCCAGTAAAATGTCTTCTGTGTAAACAGTAGAATAACGAAAAGTTTAAGGACAGTCTCCAAAGTAACAAAATGTCTTCATAGTAACCTGTGAAACGAAAAACCGTCCCCGCAACATGCACTGTGCATATATATATATATATATATATATATATATATATATATGCACAGCTCATGTTGAGGGGACGGTTTTTCGTTCCACAAGTTACTCTAAAGACATTTTGTTACTTTGAGGACCGTCCTTAAACTTTTAATTAATCTACTGTATAAACTAAAGACAGTTTACTGGATACAGCGCATATTATAGGGACTTTTTTGGCTGTATATACATATGTCTTCAAAGTATGTGCAATGCATATATATATATATATGCACAGCACATGTTGCGGGGACGGTTTTTCGTTCCACAAGTTACTATGAAGACATTTTGTTACTTTGGGGACAGTCCTTAAACTTTTCGTTATTCTACTGTTTACACTGAAGACATTTTACTGGATACAACGCATTTTATAGGGACTTTTTTGGCTGTATATACAGATGTCTTCAAAGCATGGGCAATGAATATATATATATATATATATATATATATATATATATATATATACATATATATATATATATATATATATATATATATATATATATATATATATATATATATCTTTATATGCACAGGACATGTTGCAGGGACGGTTTTTCGTTCCTCAAGTTACTATGAAGACATTTTGTTACTTTGGAGACCGTCCTCAAACTTTTAATTAATCTACTGTATACACTAGTAGCCTGTTCCTCGATCTCGAACGAAAGCAAGTCACTCGAATTCGAATCAATTTGGGTTTCTCTATTTCGAAAGCCTTCGATCGACTTGACTTACGTGTGTCAATTTTTGTTTCTTACGCATTTACAAATCACAGAGATGCCAGATCATATATTTTGAGTATTTGTTACAATTTTCTTTAAAAGTAGCAAAAATACTACTAAACTGCTTAAAGACAAAAACAACCCTGTTTAACAGTGATCAGCTGTATATAACAAATGAAATAAAAAAATAACAATAAACAAATCAATTTTTATTAGAGAATGTGTTTATTTTTGAATATGTTTGTTATCGATTGGTTGTGAGTAAGATTGATAATCGGGAAGCCTGTTATCTGTTCGGTGCGGTCACTGCTCTTGTAAAATAAAAGATTTAAAATAAAAAAATGTAAATATGAGCTGCGTAAGTCACAAACAATACACACTTATATTTTACCACTCAGCAACAGCGTAATAGGGGGTGAAACGGAGTTTAGTTTTCTGGTAAAATTTTCCTCCTCTGCAGAAAATTTGTTTGCTCCGAACACCAGAGTCCCTCTGGCAAAATCAGGCCTTTCTTCCATATAAAATACATGCGTCTTCGGCTGGTCCATTGTTGATTTTTTTAACTAAAATTTAAAATTCTTAATAAACTATAAATAATTATATTATTTTGTACTTACCTTTTGTTATCCATTGCTTTTTATACCCTCCACCATATATGGTGAGGGTATATATCAGTTTGTCATTCCGTCTGTAACATGTCGAAATATAGGTTTAAGACCCCATAAAGTATATATATTCGTGATCCTTATACAATTTTAAGTCGATTTAGCGATGTCCGTCTGTCTGTCCGTCTGTCTGTTGAAATGGCGATCACGACGCGAAGACGCAAGCGGGGGTGCCTATTTTTACCCAGATTATTGAACATCCTCCCGAGCAGTTTGGTATTTAAAATGAGCAAAATCGGTTCAGCGGTTCAAAAGTTATGAGTGAAAATGTGAAGGTACCTCTAAATTTTCCATACAAATTTGTACAATTTTTCTGTATCTATTTCTTTTTTCTGTTAAGTAAAAATGTTATTAAGTCTTCTTATTGTTCGATTACATACTATGAGAATAATAACATTCTTAGAGCTATATGTGTGTTACTCTAATAACTAAGTTAACGTAAAAATCAACAATGTTAAAGTCGCTAACAGAGCAGACCTCTGTAAATAACATTGCTAAACTAAATAAATAACATTACTAAAACTAAATAACAAAAGTTCGTTACATAAATTGACAAAACATATTCATATTACAGTTCATGCAAAATTTAGTATATACGTATATCATCTTAAGCCCCTATGGTGGAGGGTATTCAAAGATTCGGCACAGCCGAATTTAGCTCTTTTTTACTTGTTTTAATTCATTTTGCTATTAAAAATATCAACTCGACAAAAAAATAGCAAGTGACTCATTTTGACATTTGCGATCGAACTGTTCGAAATAGAGAAACCAAATTTTGTATGAAAACAGTTACGTTTTCAATCGACTTGTCGTTCGAGTCATCGTTCGCATAGAAATAGATTTAGTGAAACCCAAATCAGTTTTCTTTCGACTAGAAAGCGAACGAACGTGTTCTTTCGAAATAGAGGAACAGGCTATAAAGACATACAGCGCATATTATAGAGACTTTTTTGGCTGTATATACAGATGTCTTCAAAGTATATGTAATGCATATATATATATATATATATATATATATATACACATACATCAATACAGACATTCCAAAGGTAAAAATTACTAACTGGTAGAAGATGTTGAATATGCAACAATGTAGCAATTTACTAAATGGATTACCTGTAACTAATAACAGTGATAATCAACATTCTGCTATTTTAGTCGGTTCTCAATTAAATTAATTTTCACTATAAATATATAGTGTATGTTGTGCGAATTTGCGGCTTTGTTAACAGGGCGAAGTGGAATATCCAAATTGTAACTTGATTTGTTGTAAATTAATTAAACAATCGTACACATGTTGTTTCATTGTTACTAAGTAATTACTCCTTATAATACGTTCACATTGAGATCGAAAATACGTTTGTTGAGTTTTCATCCCAAAATGTTATTGAAAATACGTATTTTCAAATACATTTTGTATACAAAACGAAGATACCAAACTATTGTATTTTCATTCAAAATATGTTTGAAAACTAATACATTTCAAATGCAACTTTGTTATTTAATACTGTTATATACATGTACCTATTTTAGCAAAAAATGAATATATAAAAAAGGTAATTATGGTGTGCAGCTCCAAACATTGTAATGTACACTGTTTGGTTTTTAATACAGTTTTCATTTTTGAAAACTCCTAAAATTGTTTAATGTGAACGTATTATTACTTGCCCTGTTAAATGATTTCGTCAAAGTTGCATACTAAAATTATATTTATATTATATATGTATTATATATTTTGTTTCTTTTTTTTTTTAATTTTACTTATTTATGTATTATAACTTATTTTTGCAGTCTCAAACTATATTTTGAACTGTTTTCTTTTTTCATATACATATAAATATAAAAATGAATTTTAACACTAATTTGGGTATACCAGTAAGCCATAGTAATTTTATTCGTTCACAATTAATTTGTGATGACATAAAAGTAGCTCACTTAAATTGCACTAGCTTTAGCATTTCAGACAACTCTGTTAAATTTGATGAGATAAAAAAAATAGTTGATGGTAATTTTTTGGATTTTATCGGATTTTCTGAGACTTGGTTAAAGCCTAATATAAGTGATGGTGTCGTGAATATTCCTGGGTACAAATGTGCTCGAAGTGATCGTCCGGGCAGGCGTGGGGACGGTGTTGCCTTATATATCAGAGCTCCATTAATTTTAGAACTGTGTTTGTCAGTGGAATGTATGGTATAGTTGAGGCAATTTTTGTGGAGGTTCTGGTACATGGTGA